>OY856411.1:949541256-950838756 GCA_963693085.1 Alisma plantago-aquatica | reverse complement strand
GGTTGTGGCTTTCTTCGCCATCCCCGCATAGCAAGCAAACAGTAGATATATCATAATTCCAGCCCTTGATTCTATCTAAAGTAGTAAGAACATTATGTAGAAATTTGTAAACGCGCGTGCTCCATTTGGGCACATACCTGCCGGCCCAGATATGTTCTCCCACAAGGTCCTTTGCACCTTTGGTTCGGGTCATATCCCATATGCTTATGTTCTTGTCTTTGAGCTGCCATCTCCCATAATTATAAGTAACAAACAAATGTTTGATCTGTGGCCAAGTTTCTCTCATGACATTGATTGTTCTAGAAATTCCTTCTCTTATTTTTGGAATAAAATCTAGCCCTCTAGGATATCTGTCTCTCATCCATTTCCCCCGTGTAGTAGTGCCTTCTTAATAAGTAATAATTCTCTTCATTGTGCCCCATCTAGCAATGTCCCTAGGAGACTTTAAATTCAGCCTGCCTTCATTGGTGGGAAGCACCATTCTAGAATACTTCATTGGGTGGTGTTCACTACCCCATAAAAAATTAGATATCTTCATTTCAATTCTATCCATAACAGATATGGGGATCTCACCTTGCTGCACCCAAAAGATAAGAAATCCTTCTATGGCTGCCTTTATTAATGTTCTGTGTCCCGCCATGGATGTTCTTTGTGTTGGCCACCTGCTTATCATTTTCTCCACTTTATCTATGCACTCGGTGAAGTCTTTCACATGTAGATTGCCACCGGCTTGCGGGAATCCCAAATATTTTGTTGGAAAACTGCCTCTCTCAACCCCCATAGCCTGTGTGAGCCTATCCTCCATCCGGTAGTAGTTTTTTTACAAGAAGATGTGGGTTTTGGTTGTATTAATAAACAACCCCGTTTGCTTCCCAAATCTTTCCAGAAGACCCTTGAGATTTTCCAGATATTACTTCTTGGATTCCACAAAAACTAGAACATCATCTACAAAAATTAAGTGTGGCAATACCTTCATCCCGTGGACTGTATAAGGCTTTATCTCCTTTTGATTTTCATCTTGTTGCATCCTCCTCGTGAAGTATTCCATGAAAATCACAAACAAAAGTGGGGACAATAGATCACCCTGGCACAACCTATTGCTACCTTTGAAGAGACATGCAAAAGTGTCGTTAATCAGCATGGAATAGCTAGTTGTCCCAACACATTGCTTCATCCAGCCAATCCACTAATCGTTGAATCACATTTGTTGCATGATCCACCATAGTTTCTTTTTTTTTGGATATGAAAAGGCCATTAGCCCCCCTCCCCAAACAGGTGCCAGAGCCCGGATGACCCAAGAGGTTGTAAATACGCTGTGGAACGGCAGGTTTCGAACCCGGGACCCCCGGGGGGTCCAAGTCGTGCCTAACCAACCGAGCCACAGCGGCCGGGTAAATCCACCATAGTTTCCCCCATCTCATACTATCATAAGCTTTGGAAATATCAAGTTTAAGACAGACATTTCTGCTTCCTCTCATAACATTTAAATCTAGGAGAAACTCACTAGCCAGAAGAGCACAATCACTAATACTTCTACCTGTCACAAAGGCTCCTTGGTTGTAAGAAATCAGAAAAGGTAGGACCAACTTCAAACAGGAAGCCAAAAGTTTAGCAATAATCTTGTATTGAACCGAGCAGCAACAAATAGGATAAAAATCAGCAAGAGAGGATGTGACTTTCTTCTTCAGAATGTGAACCAGAAAAGAATGATTAACCTGTCTCACCATGTTTCCACCTTCAATAAACCAATTCACATAAGCAAGCAAATCAGCTCTAATAATTTCCCACGTCTGCTTGTAAAACAAAGCATCCACACCACATATATATATATATATATACATACATATGCATATACATATATACATATATAAACATATATACATATATATATACATATATACATAAATACATATATATATGTATATATATACACACACATATTATATATATATATATACATATATATAAATATATACATACATATGTATATACATATATACATATATATACTTATACATACATACATACATACATATATATATATATATATACATATACATACATACATACATACATACATCCATATGTGCATATATATATATACATACATACATACATATTGTAACATCCCTGACCTGGGTTATGCTTAACCCTAGATGTTTTGCTTAATGAAGTTGATTATATGCTCGCTTATCTCTTTAAAAGTAATTAAAGCTCAAGAGGAACTTGTATTTCAATTTTAGTCCTTTTTGAATAATGTTGAAACAATATTTTGTTAGTTTTGGACTAAAGTGCAAATTATCCAAGTTGAGGGGTTGACTTACAAATTGTACATGATACAATGTTCCTCATGTGTTGAAGTATCATGGGAATGAGTATGATGCAGTAGTATGGCTTCTACAAGCCTGAATAACAAGAAAGAGCATGTTGAGCAATGTTATGCATTAAAAACCTAGTTTTGGTGTAATGTGCAATTACCCAAAATATAGGGTTCAATATGCAAAATACCACTTCAAGAAGGTCCCTCATGATTCTTGGCATCATGTAGAGAAAATAATTTGAGAGGTTCGCCTCATTTGAATCAGTTTGAAGGAGAGAGAATCTTGGTATTAAAATAATCAAGATTTAAGCATAATTGAAACCCTAATTCAATTTAATGCAAAAATAATTACATTAATTGGATTGCCCTTCAACCAAAACTATAATGGTTGAGTTTGGTTATGTGTGTACGTCCTTTTTCCTTGCAAAGGCAAAGGAAATATCTATGTGAGTGGAGAACCCACTCACATTAAGAAAAGAAAAAGAAATATCCACTCACTTATGGATATTATTATAATATGATTTAAGGTGCTTAGTTTGTTTTCCTTTAAATCGTGGATAATTGAGAGGAATAAGAGGAAAATAGGATAGCCTAGTCCCTAAGTAAGAGAAGGGGGTATATGGCAAGAAAGTTGAGGAGATAATTCCTACTTTCTCTCTCTTAAATGAATTTTCAATAAAATTCATATATAAGCTCCTTTATCGTTGAGGTGAAGGGATAATTTTGAATCCACTTTCACTTCTTGCTTGAAAAAATGACCAAGGGAGCTTGGAGAAATAGGAGGACGACCCCCAACCTGTTGGTAATCTTCTTGACCATCTTTCACCTTGAATTCATGGTGGAAATCACAAAACAATGCATGATTTCTTCTCTATTTCATTCCATCTTCAATCCTAGCCAATCTTTTCACTCCAAAGCTTGAGGACGAGCCTTGGGAGGGTTGCAAAAGCTTATTCCACCATTGTTGACATGAATCTCCAAGCTTTGAAGTACAATTGAAGGCGGGTTATATAACTTGAATCCTTGAACTTTGTTATTGATTCCATATCTTCATCAATTGTTGATTCTTTCCTTGTTTCCAAAATTTTATTTGGTTGATTGATGCAATCACCATGGAAATCACAGAAAGCTTTGTGGGTTTATAGCTTGATGATTATGACATCATCATAATCACACACCTTCACAAATATCTAATGCAAACGGTTTCAACATTTGGTCCAAACGGTTTCACCAAACCGTTTGGTGACCAAACGATTTACAAACCGTTTGGAGGTTTGGGTTCCAAACCGTTTGGAGTGGTTGACCATTTGAAATGGTTGACCATTTGAGGAAATATGCTGTTGTGCTTGGATAATGATCCAATGGTTTCAATTGGTTTGATCTTGAAGGTTTCAATTGTGAATGATTCCTTAAATGCAAACCCTAATCGGGTTGAGTGTGGAACCTTAAGTAATTGAATCAACTTTTGGGTTGACTAAGCCCAAATGATCTCAAGACCATTTGGAGGTCAACCAAGACCATTTAGAGGTATATGGTGGTGTATGATTGGATGATTGAAGATCCAGTGATATCAAATTGAAGTATAATCACTAGCTCAATTGATGATCGATTCAATGATGCAAACTCTAAGTGAATTTTATAAATTTCAATGATGGAATGAGTCAAATGATCTCAAGACTGTTTGGAGATTATCCAAACGACCTCAAGACCGTTTGAGGTCAGGTCATGTAATGGTTCGATGATGATCCAAAAATTTCAATTGAATAAGTTCCACAATGTCAATCATTGATGGTTCTTCGATTTCAATACCCTAATTGATGGTTTCTTGATTATAAACCTTAGTTCAATTGGGTTCAAAACCCTAATTGAAGGTCCAATTGAAGGGTGATTCAATGATTCAATTGAAGAACAAATCAGTAGTTCAATTGATAGAGGGTTTAATGATTGAAACCCTGAATTTATAAGTGTTGAAAGACCTTGATTGGTCCATTCAGTTTTGAGAAGGTTTGGACCAAACGGTCTTAAGACTGTTTGAGTCCAAATGGTATCAAGACCGTTTGAGACCAAACGGTCTCAAACTGTTTGGAGACCCAAGTGGTTTCAAGTAAGAAATGTCCATACGATTTCATTATGATTTTGCTTAAACGATTTCAAACCATTCAATGTTTGAGTGACTAAGACCGTTTGGGGTCCAAGTGACCAAGAATATTTGAGGTTCAATTGGTCAAACCATTTAAACACCTAAGGTGACTAAAGGTCAATTAACTAATTGATTATTAATGATGTAAATCAAACGTGATTACAATGGTTGTACCTTTGAGGTACTAGGGTAATTAGTACCTTGTTGAGTGAATAACTCTTGATGCTTATGAAAGCAATGAGTTGATATGTTGTGAAAACCCTTCAATCAAGTTGTTTGGACCTAATCTAATTAAGATTGAAGTAATTGATATCTTAGAGAGGATGAGTGAAGAGGAATCCCTACATGAGTGATAATCATGTAATGATTAAATGTCAACACTTTCAACATGAACATTATAAATAATCAGGGTATGATCCTTTGTAAAGAGATCATGAAATCTTTATTGAGAAGGTTGATGAAACCCTAATCAAGGGTGTGACATGAGAAACCCTAATTAAGGGTGATGTCAAGTGAAAACCTAATTTCAGGTAATGCTATGTGAAACCCTAATGTAGGGTAATGTTATGTGAAACCCTGATATATGAGAATGTTATGTGAAACTCTAAAGTAGAGTAATGTTATGTGAAACCCATATTTATGGGAGATGCTATGTGAACCTTAATTTATAAACATGGAAAATCATATTCCTAATAATGGAATAGTGATTAATATATTGACAAGTGTAACATCTAAAGAGGTTAATAGTGGATATCCTTGTATTAATAGTTCCTAACTCAATGATGAGTCTATATCATTAGCAATGGTTGTATTTTCTAAATATAGTGACTTGCGACCAACACATTACATGATAAATGTGTTGTACTGGTGTATAAGGTATTAGGATGGGAAATACCCTAGTACAAGCTAAGTGGATGAACTCAAGTAAGATAAAGGTGATGAGGGAAGTGATACATCAAAGTATGATAGATATCACATCCATCACCTCAATATTGATATACCTTGATGTGTTTTAAATCCAATATATTTGGATGAGTGATACATGAAGTGTGTCATGTCAGTTGTTACATTCAGATGTAATGCACTTTGATAAGTGTAGGCTAACGTGCCTTATGAAAAGGTTAATCCAAATCAATAGACTATGATGCCATCATATTCTGGTAAAGATGAGAGAGAACCACATACTTTGTGTTGATAATCCATTTAATGATGGATGATGAGAATAAATAAGTATGATTGAATACTTATGTTATCAATGTTGGCTCCTAGCTGTGTGGAGCAATGAGTTAAGGTTTGATCATTAATAACATGATCTTAAGAACCTAAATGGTTATTTTGTGGAAAACCCTAATGAAGGGCGATGATATGTAAGGGGAATCCTAACCCTAAAATGGGAATAAAGGTATTACTTTGTGTTGTATGGTGATGATATGAAAGCATTATAACTGTTATCATGAGAACTAATCATGCAGATATGTTGAGACGATAAGCATAGCCAGGTATGAGCTATGATGCTCTTATATTGAAAATATTTATAGGCCTTATAAGCCTTTACATGTTTGGTTGCTTAGTGAGAGGAAATTAATGAGCCCTGTGTGCCATATTATGTTTCAACTATTGAAATTGTTTATGGGCTTCATAAGCCACAATATGCCTTGTTGTCTACTAAGAGGTAACAAGAGATGAATTCAGCTTTGTGTGCTATGTGGAATGCTTGTATAGTAAGAATGATGATTACCTTGGTCAAAATGACCTGAAGGTATTAAGTTACCTGTTATGTGGTAACAAGTATTCCATGATGAATTAAGGGTTTGAATACCCATATTTTATAATCATGATGATGAACTTGTTAAGAAATGGAAATGTGTTTGATGAGATGAGGGATTAAGATCCCAATACTTTGTTAGAAGAGTATGGCTATAGGCCATGACTCCACATTCCCAGGCATTAGCTATGTGTTCTAAGCCTGAAGAGAGTATATGTTGTGGCTATAACTCTATAATGAAGATGTCAATTTACTCTGGAAAATTAATTGCAGCCTGACACCTGATGTGTAAAATATAATCAGTTGTGTAATGTATTTGCATTAAGTTGAAATGCAAGAAACATTAGTTGATATTATATTGCTCAGTGTAGCGGATAAATGTTATACATGTTCTTCACATTCCTTATGGGATAAGTGATATGATGCTCTATCAGGGTACAACTGCAATGTTTTAGATAAGAATAATGTTCTAATCTATTAAACAATGAATTAACTGTTGTTAAGCAATTATGATTCCTCTGTTCAGACTTATCTTATTAACACTACAGCAAAATTGCCCATTAGTGACATTTATTCTAGTGGCATTTATAAAAAAAGCCACTATCTTTTTAATATACAAGAATTTTTAATTAAAATGCCACTAAACCTCCTATTATAGAGTTTCTAAAAAGCACTTAACATTAACGACATTTGTATTTTTAATTAGCGGCAATCCTAAATTGCCATACCCAAATTTGCTAAGGAAATATTGCCTTTCCCGCTCCAAATTTCACTCACTCGCGCTCCAAATTTCCCTGACACTCCCTAATTCAGCCTGTGCTGCTCTCTCACAAGCTTGCGACTTCCTCTTCCTCTCCAGTCTCTCCTTCGTGATGAGCCCTAGCAAGGAAGCCAGCGCAGAGAAGCTGTCGGCCGTAGAGAAGCTCCATAGAAGCTGTCGTCCAGTGCCGACGGTGAGTCCCCGGAACTGGCATTTGTGCGTCAAGGAGAGTTGCCGGCCGTGTGTGTTAATCGGGATTTGGACCTAGCCAACCTGATGCACCGCCTCAGGCGCCGGTGAGCTCGAGGGACTCCAATCATCCCAAGCTTTGCAACTTTCTGAAGAGGTATGTTGGCGCTCCCCCCTCCTCCCCACAATAACTCAATGATCTCGTCAGGTTTCTCTCCTTTTCCCTCGTTCACTCCGCTAGCCCCCTGCACCCCCACAAATCCCACCCATGGTCAAACTCTATTTCTCACACCCTATTCTCACCTCTTCTCTGCCTCCCAATTTGGTGACACTCTCACCATCTTCTCCACCTCCCACCCCCATCTCGTCCCCTCTAGGAGAAGCCAACCTCCAGTACAGATCACCAAAGATGGCCACAACAAGCCCATGCACGATTTACTGATTGGGCACAAAATATTTTCCTAAGGCAAATTATACAGGATTTCAATAGAGATTTTAACTTAAGATTTACTGATTTTTTCCCACGCTTAGCTTTAGTTGTGTTTTTTTTATATGGATTGGATTGATATGATTTTTTCCATGGATATGAACCACCACTTTGTTTCATGCCACATTTTCCTCAATTTGGGTCATATTATTCAGGCACGAGGTGGATAAAGTGGAAGGTGGAGTGACCTATGTATGTCTGAAATATTTAGAATGTGTCCAAACTCATACACTTGAGGGATAGATTTTGTGTGTGTATTTGAGAGTGACACTCTTTGTTTTAGGGGCTTCATAGTTAATAGACAGTATTTTGGGTGGTGCATGAACACAATGTACATACATAGCCAAACACTTAATATTTTGGTAACACATAGGTCATACCACATGTAAGGTTGGATAAAATCTGATTTTGGTGTTATATGCATATTTTACCCTGTATTTCCCTTTTTATTCTATTCTTTAAAATATAAGTCTTGTATTTACCTGCATTAAATGATATTTCCACCATTTAGTAATAACTTTCAATCATTTTGTAGGAAATTACTGAGTTTTGGAGTAGAAGAAATTTCATTAGTTGAGATTATTCTTCAACCAATGACCTCTTAGTTGATAAAAGGACACTCATAATCAATATTATAAAAACCATTGGTTCATCAATCGATGGAAAACCTCAATCCTTTCTCATCTATATAAATCTACAAAAAGTGTTAAGCACATCAACTGATGGTCAGGTGGGTGACCAACTTGAAGACTTGGAACTTTATTCATTAACCAACTAATGATGTATTATTTACATTTTCATTGGTATCCATAAATTGATGGTCCTCATGCTCCAGAAACCTTAGACTTCAAAGACTATGCATTTTCATAAGTATCCATAGACCGATGACAAGAGTAGGTCACCAAATAATGAAAAAGCTTCCTTAATCCTCCTACATACTTGTAGACAAGAGTCCATTGATGGGATCACAGACCTCACCTACCTATGTAATTCTTTCTATCTCCCACTAATGGGAACATTGTATTCATTACCAAATGAAGAAACACATCCAGTAGTGGAGGACAGACTCTAGTTATCAATGGAGACATAACAAGCTCTCTTCCAGTGACAAAGATCCTTTTAAACCCTATGCCTACCTAATTAGTTAAGTGTTTGCCCAAGTAACCTCTCATGATTCTTGGAGTGCAAGAAAAATGCTCATATGCTCATGTTCCTTGATCACACACCAATTCCTATAAATAGGGACCCCAAGCCTTCAAAAAAGGGCCCATCTTCTTCCATGAAGTGCTGCCAAACTCATCATCACTCTTCACCAGTTGTGATGATAACAGTCTAAATCCACTGGTGTGATTCCTTAAAGGTGTCTAAATCATGTCATTGTGACAAGGAAAGTTGTATTATCCTTCCTTGCCACCATCACTACCATGTAGAGTGAATATGAGGCCTACAATAAGATTCAGTACCCCGTGACTACAATTTTGTTTTGTTTCCTCATTATTCCCCATTATGTCTATATCCATCTTTTGTTTTCATTTGTCTATAGCCTACATGTTCAATAAATCATTTGATTCACTAGTTATCATGAGTTTCTAGAATCATTAACTTAGGTTGGAGTAATGGTAATTGGGCAATCCCTGGTAATATTCGTGGAGGAGATGATGTTCTCCAGATCCTTCAAAATCTGGTTGTTCCCAATGCAAATACTGAAGATTGTATTCTTGTTAATGGTAAGGTGTCCTTGTCGCTGAAAGAGTGTTGGGACTTATGCAGGTCCAAGGCTCAAGTTCTGAACTGGACTGCTGATGTGTGGGCGTCCTTGATTCCTAGGAATATCTCTGTTTTCTTTTGGAAATGTTACCTTCAGCATTTACCTTCTAAGGACACTTTATAGAATTTTAACTTCCAGCTCCCTTCTGTTTGCTATCTATGTTGGAAGCATGAAGAAGATGGACAACACCTCTTCTTTGACTATTTCTATTGCACTGAGCTTTGGTCCTTCTTCAAGCTTAAGTACGGTCGTGCTCCTTCATGTTTGTGATCCCAAAGGGGTTTGGACCCTGTGTATACGTGATGTCAATAACATAAATAGATAGTTATAATTTTCCTTTCTGTACAGTTGTTAGCTTCTTAGCTTGTAAAGAGTTAAACTCTATTTTGGTGTTGTTTTTAATAAAGGAGGAGGCACGCATGGTTCAGCAAAAAAAAGATACATCAAATTATAGAAAATACTAGTTACTTCCTTGAAATTCTCAAAGAAGGATTAGTGAATATTGGACCGATTGCAAAGATATAGGACATGATCTCCTCTATTAGACTTCTTTTCAATCTATCATGTCTACCACAATAAAGTTGGTTATGACAAGCAATAAAAGGTTAACTGATGTTATACAACTTTTTCTGAAAATATATAACATCGTTATATGTACTTACACTTTGTTAATACTAATATTATGCAGTCTCTGTCCACCCACAAAAGTCACTATGAACTGGGCCTCTATGTCAATGTTAACGTTCCCTATTGAAGAACAATTGGACATCATCCTAGATGATCGTTCCTTAAACCAATTGGTCATACCCAAACATTGGCGTTTTCTAAAAGGAAGACACTACATGCCTGGTAAAGTGACCCTAACTTTTGGCAATTATTCACATGTTATCGAGGTTGAGTATGATTTGGCGGGAAATCTTGTATCAAAATCCGGTTGGCATGATTGGATTGGAGAGATGCATGTGGTCCATAGCAACAGGCTTTTTCTCCGTCCAGTTGGCCATAATTCCATCAAAGTTTGGATAACCAACATCAACTGCGAGACCCCCGATCATCTACTGCGGTATGAGCGCACGGCGTCGGATATCATCTATGAGGAATCTGAATCTGAGGACCCTGTCAGTTCAGATTCATCTAAATACAGTGAGGAGCTTCGTGACACAGCTTCATCATAAAAAAGACCACTGTAAGTCCAATTAACAAATATAATTGTCAAGATAAAAAAAATTGTGTTTACACTTTTTGTATGAAAGCAATCAATACTCATAGCTACTTTCTATTCTGAACTTTAGGAGAAGATCGCCACAATGATAAGTCCTCGAAGTTACTGATGTGGGACCATGTTGGTGTAGTATTTAGTTGTCTATCTATCTAGACTTGTCTGTATTAATAGTTTTTTTAATTATGCGCATGTTTAGGGGTACACCAACTCCTTTGTTTAGTTATTGTTTAGGGGTACACCCCTGTGTGTGGATGTAAAAAGAGATTAATGAATAGAACTAAAAGTTTCTACATGAATGTTTATAACTGAAGTGTGTGTTCCCATGAATGTTCCCATTTGCATGATTACACTAGTATTTTCTCATATTGTATAGTCTATTTTAATATGACATACTTACTCATATGGTATATGTTTTACTATTTTTATGGAATGGATAAGTCTTGGATAGCAGAGGATGACCAAACCAGTAGTAAATACTTATGTGGAGTATCTAAATTTTTGGATTTTGCTTTTGAACATTCATCGATTGGAGACAAGATTTTATGCCCATGTAGAAAGTGTGCTTATGTATACCAGGTCACCAGAAAGACTGCATTGAGCCATCTACTATGGCATGGCTTCTTACCAAGCTATATTTCTTGGGTTTTTCATGGTGAAGATGCCAATGTTCAAATGGATGCTCCTACTGATCAGGGAGATTTCCTTAATGTTGAAAATTTACAAGATATGTTGCATGATACTTTTCCGAGTTTCAGTGAAGATGGAAATACAGAAGGAGTGGAGCCATCTAGTGATCAACATTTCAATACTGAAAAATTTTATATCTTTTTAAAGGATTCTGAGACAGAATTATATCTAGGGTGTAAGAAATATAGCAAACTTGCTTGCATCCTAGAATTCTATCACCTGGTTTGTCTTAATGGCTTGAGTAAGAAAGCATCATCTATGTTTCTTACGTTCTTTAAGAAGATGCTACCAGAAGGAGAACAATTACCTAATTCATTTTATGAGCTAAAAAAGACGATTACGGGGTTGGGCTTAGATTATGTGAAGATTCATGTTTGTCCAAATGGTTGCATGTTGTTTTGGAAGGATTCTGTTGTAAAGATGTATGTGATACATGTGGAGCATCAAGATGGAAACCGGTTACAATCCCAGATGATGATGACGAGCTTGCAAAAAAAATCCAAGAGAATACCTATCAAAGTGCTCAGACACTTTCCACTTATACCCCGCCTAATGCGGTTATTCATGTCATCAAAAACCTCATCCTTAATGAGGTGGCATGCAGAAGAATATGAAAAAAATGACAAGTTAAGACACCCGATTGATTCACCTGCATGGAAAACATTTGATGTGATGCATCCAGAATTTGAAGAACAACAGTTGGAATTTGATGCAAAACTTCAACAACAAAAGGATGAATTCAACCAAAAATTAGAGGAGTTACTTGTCGTAACTAGAGAAGGAAACGGTCAAGCACAACATGTTGGCACTGGCCAAGTATGAATACTTTTTATACAAGATGTGTGGTATTAATTATTTTCCATGTTGACTTTTATGGACTTATGACAAAAATAAAATAGTTGTGCAAACAAACTTATCAATGCAAACTCCACTCCATATAAGACATTCATCATTTCAGAAGGGACAAGTATGTTTGTATTACTATGAATTGCACTTCATTTTACATTTATATAAATTTGTTATGTCAACTGTATTTTTTTTGTAGGATGTGTATCTATTGATTTTTACAGATCTAGATGCTAGAATTGCATTCGGTTGAGTCTCTGAGGTTGACCCCATGAAAAGGGTGGGAGGTGCAATTTTAGGCTCATCATTTGTTGTTGTTTATGTAGAGGTTGCTTTGTTGGGCAACGATCCTCTAGTTAGACCTTATGATCAATATCAATCTGTTAATGATGTTGTTGGTAACGTCATAGCATGACCAAAAACACATATGTTGCCAAGGTGAGCATAAAGTATTGCTTATACTATTACATAATTGAAAACAAAAGTAGTATCTAAAGTCGTTTCCATTTGTTGCAGGACATGAAGTTTAAATTTAATTGCATTCTTGGATACTATCTAAAGAGAGGAGAGCTATAGTTGTTTTTATGTAATCCACTTTATTATTTGTACATGCCGATCCAAAGTAATGGTGTTTCATGTCCATTGTTGTAGACAATGTTGCCAAAGAACAATCCTATTTTATTTTGTCCTACTTTTAATTTTGTTATGGAGAATCTTAGTATTATGGATGATACACACATTATGATTGGTTTGTGGTTTTTAGCTACGAGAAGTGTTTTAGATTCTTGTTTGTGGGTATGGATGAGGTGTGTTACTTGTACGAGTGTTGTTTTGTTTTCTCACTGCGTTGTTTTTGAATGTTTTGTTTTTGGTACTAAGTATAATATAGCCTGGTGTTTTTGCATTTTGCAGAGGCAAACTAACTCATTGTCAACATTTCAGAGGTCTGCTCTGGTTGAGAAGTCTAGGCAAAAGCCTCAAGAAAGAATGGGTGTTCTTAGTAATGTGGGTTCCTCCTTTTTTCCTTAATTGTTAAAACAACATTTGTATATTTATCTTTTTCCTTTACCCCCTCCATCTAAAATAATACCCTTTCTGTAACATGTGGTTGTGATGCAGGCCCTAAAATCCAATAACTATGGTAATGATCCTCTGCTAACTGCAGCTCTGTACTTGGAGATTAATTAAAGGCCAATCTCGAGAGCTGACAACCTCTGTATTGATGTCTTGTCCGACTGCCCAGGGCTCCCATGGGACACATCCATTCCTAATATAATAGTTGGCACTTTGGAGATCTTTGGCATGGATGGAGGATGCTCAGCTGTGGTGAACTTCTCTGTGCAATGTGACACCCGTAGGCATATTCATGATCTCATTCACTGTGGAAACATGAAGGGTGTTGTAAGTAAAATCTTTTAATGTATTTCGTTTAAATTAGTTAAACAAAATACATAAAAAAATTTACTGACAATGCACTTAATGTTTCCACAACGAATGAGATCCTGAATAAGCCTGCAGAGAAGTTCACCATAGCTGAGCATTCTCCATCCATGCCAAAGATCTCCTAAGATCCAACTATTATACTAGGAATGGATGCGTCCCATGGGAGCCATGGGCAGTCGGACAAGCCATCAATAGCTGATGTAAGTTTTGAATTTTGACTACTTAGCATATGTATGGATTTTGAATGCTTAAGAGATACAAGTTAACTAAACCTAACCATTATTTAAGAGTTAGGTACATTTTTCACTTTTTCCTTTGTCATCCATGAAGTTATTTTATTTTGGTGTCCTTCAGTGTCATTAAGCTAACACGAAATCATCATGCTATAGTATGCATTCTTGGATACTATCTAAAGAGAGGAGAGCTATAGTTGTTTTTATGTAATCCACTTTGGAATTGGAGGCTGATCTTTACCCCTTTGTGTTACAGTTCTATCTTGATGCTGGAAAGGGACATGTATACATGTACATTTTTGTGAAGATTGAGTTGCATTTAATTTCAAAGACTCCTTTTGTTGAATGCATGTCTGAAGCTTTCCATGGGCATGACAACCATTCTATTGATGCTAAGTGTGCACAAAGATGGTATGCTACTAACTTATAATGATACATATCATACAAGTGAACCAGAATTTACCATCATTATTTCTGCCCATGCTTTAGTGCTTCTATGCCCATCATTTGATTTTTAAAGATACCAAACTTATTTACATATCATTTTAGTTTCCATTGGAGAATCTTAGAGTGGAGAAAAATGTGTTGAGTGCTCAATTAGAAGAGAAGGATGAGCTGAAGAGGGAAGGTTATTCAACATGTCACTTTGTAAGTGTAATTGTAATTTTTTATAAATTGCCTTCAAGTGACCACTCCAGTTGTTGTGATAGTTGAACAATCACATGTGTTTTTGCATATGCTAGATTTTGTTGGAGGTCCATCTGTCTATGAGGCTTGCACCATTAGGGGTGACAAGGCTTCCTCTGTATATAATATGAATTGTGCATGCTCTATTTTGCATCTACTTTAAGCCAAATACGGCCAAAAGCCCTGCAGTTCTTCTTTCCTATCCCTGATCTCTTTCCGATTAACACACATAACTCCAAAGGTGCACCCAAAGTGGTGGATTGAGGAAAATACAAACTTTCCAGGCCTTTTTATGTATAGTTACTTTCATGTTCTTGAACTGGACATGATCAGGTTAGAAGTGGAGCCAACCAAGACCAAACTAGTTTTTAGCTATAGGGAGGACTATAGTGGCTGAATACAATCCAAGACAACCCAGTTGTAGCCTTGTCAAATATGTGAGATAATGACTGGTTTATAGGTCAGATGGTGGAATTTCCTTCTGCATTGAGGGAAGCATTGCACTTTGTACAATGAGCTGTGGCAGCCACATCTTTGGCTAATAACTACATGCTTCTGAGGAGTATGCTCGGCTTCCCTGTAGGACAAGCATGTTTGGTGCACATCTTTTCTACATCTCTGTTTAATAATTAACTCATGAATTTACCATTGCATATTCCACACATTTTTTGTTGAGCAGGAATCATTATTTACCTTGTTATTATGTCTCATTCTTCACATGCCTTCATACATATTGCCAAGGGAATTTCATCTATTGGGGAGTTTTTATATTGTTCTCTGTTGAAGAAGCAAACATCACTCATAATTATTGAAGTTAGTTCTCTTATTGCTTTGATAGAGATGGAATGTAAATTTCTTTTTAATTTGATGAATAAGCAAACATGAACATTTCTTTGATAGAGATGGAATGTAAATTTCTTTTTAATTTGATGAACGGATGTACTGTCAGTTAGTCTGTTGGTGGATTCGACATGGATGTTGCAGCTGCTCTGTATTAGGCCACTTGGTGGATTAAACCTGGATGTTGAGTACTGCTGCATATGTATTGACTATGGATATGTTTGGACCTATTGTTGATAATGCAGGTGGCATTGTTGAGATGAGTCAGCAGGTAAATTATTTGCTTCTACAAGGATCATCACATTTGTTTCTACACATCTATTAATTGAGCATATGTGGTATATTTCTGTGTTATTGGTGTGATTATCAACATATTTGTACTGTTCAAGGATGGCTATAGTGAGTGCAAATACCTCTTGATGATGTGAATGGAGCGCAAGAATGAGAATGGGGGATGGTCGAGCCCAATAGTTTGATCTATAGGTATGGATTTTTTTTCCTATACATGGTGCTAAATGTGATAATCTTGAAATTGATAGTGGCGGTTTGATGTTGTAGGCTCTAATGGATTTGTAGGATGAAAATGAGCATGTTCTTGAGAATGGCTGCTTGTTTATCTGTAATCTACCCTTTGCTGCCATGTAAGAATGAAATCTGGGGGGCTAACTACTATTGAGCTCCCTGATAAGCAAAAGTCATTCCAATCAGTAGAGGTATCTTCATGTGCTAGATCCCTTCTTTTTGCTGCATTTCTAGTTGTTGGTTTTCCAGTTTATTTGTTATTCTAGATGTTGGTTTCCAACTGATTTTTTATTCTAGATGCTGGTTTATAGCTGATTTGTTATTTCTTTTTCTAAGTCAAGTGGCTATACATCGATCAATTTGTTATTCAGATTTGAATGTTCCAGTTGATGCTTATAATTTCCACTCTTCAATGACCTTTAGCCAGATAGATCCTGAAGGAAAGTTGGTCATGGGCTTCAGTGTGCTTATCATAGGCACCATAGAATGTATGGCATTATTTTGATGGTAAAATGAAGTGGTTGATACTTCTTTTTGTTAATGCTCGCTTTGTATTTTGTAGAGGTGCATTATGAAGGGAGGCCATTGAGAAACTTGATTCAGTCCTTTGGTAGGTCTACTTAATCTAGAACGAGAAGGTTCTTGCTGAATGGGTTGCTGAATCAACTGTGTTATACTGAATCCATGTAATTGTTGTTGATTGCCATTAGCCACTACTCCTTGTACATTTACTGAACTATGCAAAGTAGACGACAACCCTTGAGGCACAATTGGCCGGGAAGAAGGTAACATGATGCCCAAAATGACAAGTTGGCTTTTAGGTGGAGGTTGGGTGGTTGAGGGGAATCTACCAGAAAGATGCATTTGAAGACGTGGAAGATGTCATGTAGGCTGCAAGTATGGTAGCATATTATGTTTGTTCTATTGAAGACATGTTCCTTCAATCAGAAGTTATTGTACTGTATAGAAACTGTTGTGTGAAAGTATGTCATTGGTGTTGTATTCAATATAAGGGGCAAGGTAAAATGTCCTCCCCATGTAATTGTCATTTGTTTATAAATAAAAAATATTCATAATTTCAAAAAACTGAGTTTGGTTGCAATTGGCATTCAATTAGAAAACCTGATAAGGAGTTGAAAACTGAATGACTAAAAGCCATGAAAATGTAGTAATACAGAACTAGTAGTCATTAGTGGCTTTTTTTATATGCCATTAAACTCAATAAGAACATTTTCATACACCAACATAATACAAAATAGTGGCATTTGTATAAAAGCCAATTGATGAATAGTGGATTTTTTATAAATGCCAAATGATGGTTTAGTGGCCTTTATGTGGCATTTATTCGAAGCCACTAAAGACAAACCTTTAATGGCTTTTACAACTTAAGCCGCTATCTTCCTAGTGGCATTGGCGCTAGAGGCATTTTTTTTAATGTCAACAAATGCTGCTAAACTTGTTTACTGGCTTTTATTTTATTTTTTAGTGGCTTTTCTGAAAGGCCGCTAATGAGTATGATTGTTGCAGTGTAATATGCAATAATAATGTTTCTGGTAGAGAGTTATATCTCTTGCTGGGGCAATTTTACAATTGTCTCACCCCCGTGGGAACTACATTTTTAGGTGGACGCAGACGAGGAGGCAAGAATCCTTCAGTAGGATAAGGACAACAACAACAGTAGTAGGAACAACAATGAATTCTCAGGTAGAGACACTGGCTGATATGTCTTGTATAGATGTACATAGAGTCCTATGTGTCGTCTTTGTACTCTCAGGCCCTCGGAGTAGTAGTTAATGCTTTTGAGATTTTGGCTTAGTGCCTCGATATTTCATATTGCTTGTGTTTAGTCTAACAGAGCAGTTGATGCATGTAATCCTCAGAAAAAGATGATACAGGACATGTACTTGTGAACCAGTATGTAATTAAGTTACTCCGGTTCTTTATGAAAGAGTTTTCCTATGTGTGAACCTCTTTGTAAAATGGTTTTAATTTTTAGTGATTTTTGGTAATCTGCTGCTTAGTGATCGCTTCCGCTTAGTTAATAACGTTTTATTCGAATGATGCGTCACAATTTAGTGGTATCAGAGTGCTAGGTTCGTTGAGTCTATAGAGACATAGGACTAAGATGTTGAGTCTATTATAGTGTCTTCCAGTTATCTGATAGTGACTTCTTCTCATATAGGAGGAGAAGAAAAGCTTGAAGATGTCTGGAACACATGAAGAATATGATGTTGATAGCAGTGTTGCTGCACCACGAGGAGGTGCAGGAGACCAGAATAGGGATGGGCCTGTACCTGAGCAACCCCAGACAGCTATGATAGAGAATCCAGCCTTCCATACCCTGTTTAGCCAGTTTATGACAACTATGACACACATGGCAGACAAGATGCCACCACCTGTACCTAGGGCACCAGCCCACAATGAGGGGTATGGAGCCGGCAAGACTTTTGAGAGACTTCGCCGGGTTGGAGCCATAGATTATGATGGTACAGTTGATCCAGCAGATGTTGATCTATGGCTGACGGAGCTGGAAAAGGCTTTCAGGATCCTTAAAATTCCTGAAGTCGAGAAGGTAAGACATGCAATATTCCTCCTAAAAGGGAGTGCTGGTCACTGGTGGATTATAGAAGAAGATAAGAGGCCAGGTGAAGAAATTGGATGGGAGGTATTCTGATGAGAGTTTGTCAGTAAATACTTCCCTAAGACATATCTAGATGAGAAGATCTCTCAATTTGAGAGGACCAGACAAGGGCAAATGAACATTATTGAGTATGAAGCTAAGTTCATGGAGCTGTTGCGGTTTTGTCTGCATATGGCAGTTAATGATGAGGAAAGAATTCGGCATTTCGAGAAGGGGTTGAACGCTGAACTGACGACTCATGTGTCTGCTTTAGAGAACAGGGAGAGGTTTGCCACTTTTGTGGAATCAATAAGGAGGATAGAAAGGTCTGAAATCGAGAAATGACAGGCCAGTGGTAAGAAGGTGTATACTCAGTGTCAAGGAAAAAGATCTGAAAGTTTTAAGAAGCTGAGATTTTCTGCATCGGTAGCACCATCAAGATTCAATACCCAGACGCAACGGATGTCAAGTAGGGGTAGGGACCGTAGTTTTGCTCTTAGCAGAGCCCCTAGCATATCATCAACATCGGTGACTGGATCTCACAAGCCCTATTTTGCAACAAGGATCTGTTACCAATGTAGACAACTGAGACATCTAGCAAAGGATTGTCTAGATGGGAAAGTAATGGTGACTCAACCCCAGGGGCAGAGTCAGCAAGGCTCACAAATGAGACAGATTTCTAGTAACAATAGAGGACATGAACAAGCGTCCCGAGCTGGTTCATCAACACCTAACAATCAAGCACAGGGTCAACAACCAGCAACTACGAGGATCTATGCAATGAATCAATCTGATGCAATAGCCAACCCTCGGGTTGTGACAGGTCAGATGAAATAGATTCATTCTAATATTTCATTTAATGATTCTATGTGTTAAAAATAAGAAAGTAGTTGTTTTTGAACTCCCTTTGACTAGTCCTATAAGGACACAAGGGAGATGAGAACTTACATTTTACTCAGTATTCTTTAAAATGCTTTATAATCTCCCTTATATGTGTGTTAAAAGATGAGATATAGAAGTGATGCCTGAAGAAAATTCAAGAATAAAAAGTCATGTGGGTATAATGATATGAAAAGTGAGGAATATGATAGCAAATAAAGTGCATACTACCTAATCTTAATACTTGTATACCCTGGCCAGGTATATGATTATTTGAGATAAGGCAAGTATGAAACTCTTAGATTGTTATCTTTCTTATTACTCTGATCAAGTAGTCATTCTGAAACAATCTAGTGAGTATAATGAAACCTAATGAGGAAGAGCTAATTGAACATTCCCAACTAATGAGGAAGAGATAAGTGAACATTCCCAACTAATGAGGAAGAGCTAAGTGAACATTCCCAACTAATGAGGACGAGCTAGGTGAACATTCCCAACTAATGAGGAAGAGCTAGGTGAACATTCCCAACTAATGAGGAAGAGCTAAGTGAACATTCCCAACTAATGAGGAAGAGCTAAGTGAACATTGCCAACTAATGAGGAAGAGCTAAGTGAACATTCCCAACTAATGAGGAAGGGCTAAGTGAACATTCCCAACTAATGAGGAAGAGCTAAGTGAACATTCCCAACTAATGAGGAAGAGCTAAGTGAACTGTGATGACCCTGATTTTAGGGTTTTGATATCTAACCTAGTATTTGAGGACATAATTGGATTAAAATGATGTAATTATGGAATATAAGGTCTTATATGGTCAACATGAGTAAGTAGATCTTCCATCAATAACGTTTGAGGATTAATTATCTTGTATTCAAGGTTTATGCACCTATTTATAAGTTATTTATTTCTCAAGAGTTTGTTATATGATCATGTTGAGGATTTTTGGTCTAAACATTGGTAGATGAGATAATATACAATAATAGAAGTGTGTTAAAGAGGTTCCAATTGAGAGTTATTAGAGTTTAAGATTCTACTCAATTATTATGTGAATATGTGGACTTTGGTCTTTTGGTTATTATCAAACTAAAGTTGTGACGTGATATGCCACACATCATCCTCCTTAGATGTTGGGACCTGTCCCAGGTACAGATCCAAACATGTTATACTCATCCGTAGGATGAAAATCGTGTGTCCCCTGGTCCTTCTTCCATCTCCAAAAGGAGAGGACCAGTAGCTTTGACTTGGCCATGATCCTCACCAATTTGAGAGCATAAGAGCCTAGACCCTATGCTCCATCTTGAGTGTTGTTACATATCCGTAGTTCCAGGAGCTACCAGCAACACCTTATACAACATTTCCGATAGGGAGAAGTGAGATATCAACCCCCACATCCCCACCTCTACTCGACGCTTCTTATAGACACCAACTAGAAGCAGCAGAGGGGTTGACAAGTCAGAAAGATAGCTTCTTACACTATGGGAGTGATGCTCACGAACAGATGCAGGTCAGTGTCGAGTGGGCTCGTGGTCACACGAAGCAACGAGGGGAGGCAGTTTGGCCCACCGCAACCAGCTAGACCGAACACCTTTAGGATGCCACGACGGTGCTCACGATGGGGAAAAGGTCCCACAGCGGTGGTCGTTGTCTAGGAGATGAAGCACATCGGCATCGATCTTTGAGTGTAGAGAGGAGATAGTGAAACAAGGAGCAGGCAGATGCATAACCGAAGCTCTATGTAGATTGCAAGCCACAAGGAAGAGGCTCCAGCGGCTATCCAGAGAGACCGGTGGTGGAAAGGCGATGTGTTGTGGAAGAACCTGACAAGGCAAGTTCCAGAAGCCACCAATCCCAGTAATGGGACGGTGGCTTCGTAGAGGCGCAGACGGCATTCGAAGCTAAAACAAGGGGGGATGGCGATCCCTCATGGGTTCCCTGCACCACAGCGATGCTCGACGGAGAAGCAGGAGGCTGCGGTCTCATGCGCTGGAGAACCGACGAGCAGGATCATGAAGGGAGGAGACGATGCATGTTGTTGCCGCCTGCCCGACGACGACACTCACACGGAGCGCAGGCATGGTTGGATTCGCATGAGACTGACAAAGAAGACCCAGCTAGGTTATCAGATCCTTTGATCCGTGGATCTAACATAGGATCCGAATTTGGTAGAACCAAGGATGAGAGGATTGCGCCCCTCACATGCCACGTGGCAGCCTCCAATTTGATGATAAAGGTAAATGCTCAGTTCTTCAATAAATCACAGTAAATAGCTCTCTTATCAGAAAAATACAAATAAGGTACCAAAATTCTCAGAAAAATGTGTAGAACAATATGAAATCATAATATCAGGCTTTTGATGCAAATATCTGTGATATCTTGTTAGTTGTAAAATGCTTAGTTCATGAGTAATAAATATCAAATGATGATATTAAATTATGGGAAAATGTTAGTAAGTCTATAATCATGTTTATAATGCATATGATGTCAACTATGGTCATGTCGATGTACAAAACCATATAATTTGATTAATATGGCTAATTATGGCTAATAACACTAAAGATAATGTATTAAATGCATACATGCTCAATAAATGATGAGATTTACAGAAAACCCTCATATCTGTAACTGGAATATAATACATAAATTTGAGATCAGTTATATGCATAGAATTCATGTTATATGAAGATGACCCTTAATACATGGGTTGTAACCCTAAATTGAATAATGTATATAAACTAGGGTTAATATGTGCAAAAAAAAGATATGGAACCTAATGTTCAGATAATGAACTATAATCTAGAACATGACATCAGTAAGATAAATATAAGGCAAGAATACAATTAATCATGAGGATATCATAATGAGATAGGCAAACCCTAAAATGGATATAAATAGGGTTAATGATGATGAGAACCTGATGATAGTATATGATCTTGTCTTGATCAGGTGATGACTAGATTATCTAGATGATCATGGATATGTGAGGAATATCTGAACTCAGGTACGTGGATATAATTATATAACTAGATTTGTTGGATGTTAAATATATGTACTATCTTGCTTGTATTTGAAATACATTGTTGGATGTAGATCTATATGTATTATCATTTCCGCCTTGAACAATAAGAACACTAAAGAAAGAAAATGGAATGTAGTTATTAATGGTTCATTAATCTCCCTATTAGAGAGGGAAAGTATTAATGTTGACTAGCACCTCCCTAATGGTACAAGGTACGTGGGGAGATCCCTAATGGTACAAGGTACGCGGGAATAGGGCCCAATAATATATGTTTGTGCTAAGTCCACCATAGTAATACATGTCCATTGAAATATGATTAATAACTTGGGTTTACCTGATTTTCTACCATTAAATAATGTTTCTTTCTCTCTTTCTTATTTTTCAAGTATTTTCAATATGCCAGCATAGTATAGCTCTTTAATTCCACGTACCAACTTTTGTTGATGTTTTTGTTTCTCATATTCTCTAGGTTCACAGCTAGCATGGGATAAAGAATAGGATGTGAGCAAGTTGTATAGGTTGTACCTATTGTCTAAGATCCTAGTTAGCATACATGTTTAGACTTGTGTAAAAATTCCCTTTCAATATACAATTGTAAATTGTGTTGTAATAATGTACATGTTGAATGCTGAGAAATGTTATGGTTGTATGTTCATGTATGCGTATTATGCTTCCGCATTGCTCTCTGATATGATTGGATGATGTTTTTGGATTCTGACATCTCATTCCCAATAGGGTTTGGAGAAATTAAAATCCGGGGACGTCACAGTTGATATCAGAGCATGAACAATAGCTACACTAGTCTACATCTCGTTCTCACCATTTCACTAGGTTATAGGGCACTAGTCTATCTATTGTGTGTGGGGCACTTGGTTTTGCTGATTTGGTTTTGTTTTCCAATCGACTTGAGCCTCGAGTGTTTTCTCTGACGTCTTCTTTCACAGAGAAAAACTATATAGTATTTTATTATATATATGTAAATATAAAAATGTGTCCCTCACACTGTAGAGTAGTTGGTGTTCATGCAACCTAAGTGAATGGGAGTGACATCAGTCTAGAAGAGAGAGTAGCCTAGATTAGATGTCTAGAGCCTTACCAAGATATGTGACAAATAGAGTAGATGATAAATGATAGTTGGTATAAGAATGGATGGTCTTATCTAAGTTATACCTCTAATGATATAAGTTGTTTTAATGGATCTATGTTGTATATGAGCTGAATCAAATTTTGAAGATTCTAAGATAAGTCGTGATAATAAAAGTACATCCTCTTTTCTTACTTAAGATGAGCTATGTTAAGAAAACGTTGAATATGTAGGAGCCTCAAACTCTTCTACATGGGAGGACATCTAGTGGTAGGACGAGATATGTGGTGAACTCTAGAAGAGTGAGACCCACAAGGAGAAGGTCATAGGACCTAGCCTCCAATATATGAGAAATATGAAATATGTTTAAAATGATGTGTCCTACACCAGATTATTCTTGAGTAGATGCGTTGAGTGTTTTTGCATGATTCAATCCAATATGTGAGAGTTAGGTTAAAAAAATCATGATGGGTAGGTGACTTATAATGAGAAAGTCAATCCTTTGGCTGAGCTAGGTCCTAGCTTGAGTGACTTAAGTCGATGATGCTCATCATTAGCTGCAAGTGAGGTGATATATGAAATGCAAGTTCTTGGAGTAAAATGCATTGTGCATAAGATACTCTCACATGTTGTCCCTTCTTCTTCTTCTTCTTCTCTTTCTTAATATATGATGTTAGAAACCTCACTTGATCTATATAGATGGTTTATACATGAGGAGTCACTCGTATAAGTTTGACCTATTCTATATTCACTTCCAATATCATACATGTAGCACCCAAGATTGAAATCATGAATAAATATAAGAATAAATATCTTTGGACCATATATTACATGATCACAAAATATAGTTCTGAACATTTATCCTTCTCAATCTATGCTTCTCAGTTTGAGAATAACTCTCACACAGTAAGGTGAAACCCTAATAGGTAAATACGAAAAAAACAAATCCTTCTCTAATGATGAAATTTTAGTATGATGTTGATCATAAACCACATTAAAAATGTTAAGTCTGATAATTCCAAGAAGAAGATACAACAATGGCATGAAACCTTGACATCACTATATGATTAGTAGGGTGAAGGATGAAACCTTAAGTAGTACCTCCTTAACTTCATATCTAAAAAATAGAACCCTTATCATTAAGGGACTATGATGATGTAAATCCTAGAATGAAAGAATGTCATGCGATGATTGAGATGATAAATGATGCATTGGCCTATATAAGGTGGGGTGGCTACACTCCTAGATGCTTTACATCCTAAGATGACAACTTGAAATGCATATAGAGAACTTTGGAACCTAGAAGTGGTGACCGATAAGAAGTTAGACCCTTAGTTATCATTTTGAGTATGATACTAGTTGAATTTTGAGGTCGAAATTCCATATAAGGTGGGGTGAATGTGATGACCCTGATTTTAGGATTTTGATATCTAACCTAGTATTTGATGACATAATTGGATTAAAATGATGTAATTGTGGAATCTGAGGTCTTATATGGTTAACATGAGTAAGTAGATCTTCCATCAATAACTTTTGAGGATTAATTATCTTGTATTCAAGGTTTCTGCACCTATTTATAAGTTATTTCTTTCTCAAGAGTTTGTTATATGATCATGTTGAGGATTTTTGGTCTAAACATTGGTAGATGAGAGAATATACAATAATAGAAGCGTTTTTACGAGGTTCCAATTGAGAGTTATTAGAGTTTAAGATTCTACTCAATTATTATGTGAATATGTGGACTTTGGTCTTTTGGTTGTTATCAAACTAAAGCTGTGACGTGATATGCCACACATCATCCTCCTTGGATGTTGGGACCCATCCCAGTTATAGATCCAAACATGTTATCCTCATCCGTAGGATGAAAATTGTGTGTCCCCTGGTCCTTTTTCCATCTCCGAAAGGAGCGGACCAGTAGCTTTGACTTGGTCGTGATCCTCACCAATTTGAGAGCACGAGAGCCTGGACCCTATGCTCCATCTTGAGTGTTGTTATAGATATGTAGTTCTAGAAGCTACCAGCAACACCTTATACAACATTTCCGATAGAGAGAAGTGAGATATCAACCCCCACATCCCCACCTCTACTCGACACTTCTTATAGACACCAACTAGGAGCAGCCGATGGGTTGACAAGTCAGAAAGATAGCTTCTTGTGCTATGGGAGTGATGCTCACGAACAGATGCAGGTCAGCGTCGAGTGGGCTCGTGGTCACACGAAGCAATGAGGGGAGGCAGTTTGGCCCACTGCAACCATCCAGACCGGACACCTTTAGGATGCCACAACGGTGCTTGCGATGGAGAAAAGGCCCCACAACAGTGGCCGTTGTCCAGGAGACGAAGCACATCGGCGTCGAGCTTCGAGCGTATGGAGGAGATTGCGAAACAAGGAGAAGGCATATGCATAATCGAAGCTCTGTGCAGATTGCAAGAAGTGAGGAAGAGGCTCCAGTGGCTATCCAGAGAGACTGGTGGTGGAAAGGTGATGTGTTGTGGAAGAACCTGGCAAGGTAAGTTCCAGAAGCCACTAATCCCAGTAATGGGATGGCGGCTTCGTAGAGGCGCAGATGGCGTTCGAAGCTACAATAGGGGGGATGGTGATCCCTCATGGGTTCCCTACACCACAGCGATGCTCGAAGGAGAAGTAGGCAGATACGGTCTCATGCACTGGAGAACCGACGAGCAGGATCGTGAAGGGAGGAGACAATGCCTGCTGCTGCCCCACGCCCGACGGCGGCACTCGCACAGAGCGCAGGTAGGGTTGGATTCGTGTGAGACTGAGAAAGAAGACCCAGTCGGGTTATCAGATCCTTTGATCTGTGGATCCAACGTAGGATCTGAATTTGGTAGAACCAGGGATGAGAGGATTGCGCCCCTCACATGCCACGTGGCAGCCTCCAATTTGATGATAAAGGTAAATGCTCAGTTCTTCAATAAATCACAGTAAATAGCTCGCTTATCAGAAAAATACAAATAAGGTACCGAAATTCTCATAAAATTGTGTGAACCAATATGAAATCATAATATCAGGCTTTTGATGCACTAATATATGTGATATCTTGTTAGTTGTAAAATGCTTAGTTCATGAGTAATAAATATCAAATGATGATATTAAATTATGGGAAAATGTTAGTAAGTCTATAATCATGTTTATAATGCATATGATGTCAAATATGGTCATGTCAATGTACAAAACCATATAATTTGATTAATATGCTAATTGGGGCTAATAACACTAAAGATAATGTATTAAATGCATACATGCTCAATAAATGATGAGATTTACAGAAAACCCTCATATCTGTAACTGGAATATAATATATAAATCTGAGATTAGTTATATGCATAGAATTCATGTTATATGAAGATGACCCTTAATACATGGGTTGTAACCCTAAATTTAATAATGTATATAAACTAGGGTTAATATGTGCAAAAAAATGATATGGAACCTAATGTTCAGATAATGAACTATAATCTAGAACATGACATCAGTAAGATAAATATAAGGCAAGAATACAAGTAATCATGAGGATATCATAATGAGATAGTGTGACAAAGTGGATTTTTGGCTTAATTTTGAGGACAAAATTTGTTTTAAGGTGTGTAGGATGTGATGGAGTGGACTTTTAGAATCCTTAAATATCCAGTGACATAAGTGAAGTCATTCATGGTCAAGTAATTTTGAGAGTTTTACCAAGGTTCGAAGTCAAATGATATTTGATATCATGAGATGATTCCCTATGTTCATTCCTTTTTGAGGTATTTTATTCAGTAACCAAACAATGGATTTTTAATACCAAATTTGTGTACAAAGTAGCTTGAGTTGTGAGGAAGCTATGGTTATAATTTGGTGACAATCGGAGTATCCTAGATGGAGTTTTTAAGGTTTGAATTTTGGGGAAATAATGTGCATTTTAATGATTTATGGACCTAAGTTTGATCATGGGCCTGGTTGAATGCAAGGTCACGTGCCCAGGTCCATTTATTCTGAGGGTGCCACAGATCAACCTTTTGCAACCCTTGGATGTGGATGATCTGACCACTCTCAATCATCCCCTACCTTGCGGTTAGAGAAAGGTAGTGGAACTAATGGAATCGTGACCATCCCTTTACCCCCACGTCATGAAGGAAGGGTTGCGTACGAGTCTAAGTGGGTAGTTGCACTTGGCTAGAGACAATCAGTCCTTTAGCCCCTTGACATACTGTGTTTCCACAACTGTAGAAAGACCGAGCTTCCCTTCCCTGCAGCTTCTCCACTGCAAAATGCAGGTGGTGATCGGAGGTGTAGGATGGAGTTGAGGATTCATTTGGGAGGACCACGGTGAGGGAAATTACTCCCTGTAGTTAGATGAATCAGAGATCTACACAGAGACCTGGTCCAGAAGAAGTCAGCTGCACTAATGGAGAAAGGAGCTTTTGAGCAGATCCTCATGGATGTAGTTGCAGCAGGCGAGGTGGCATGGATCGTTGGTTGTCCCTGTTCGGGGTCCACCTCGCGTTGACGTTGAAGACTGACGCAAGCATCGTCCGGTGGAGAACGATCTTGGCACAGCCTTCAGAGGCATTATCATGTTCACACGAGGAGGATACCTCATAGCCTACCTTTGGCCGGAGAGCAGCCTCACGGCGGCGCTCAGTCAGAGACCGAGCTTGCAGCGGGGCCGAGATCCCTGAAGCCTAGGGCGGCCAGCCTCGCCGGACTTCCAAGAAGAAGCAGGAGGCGATCGGGAGGTTTTGATCTCCCTTGCAAAGGTAGGTACGAGTGAGGAGGAGGCCATGTTGCCTTCTTGGTCGCCATCAGGTCCAAGCATTGACGATGCTCGCATAGATGGTCACGCAGCAGGCCGGCGCTAACGGAAGAACGAACGCAAAGATCGCATTGAGCGCAACACGCGAGGAAGCAAAAGAAAGAGTGAGAGCCGACCAAGCAAACCATGAACCGGGTTTAGAACCCATGAACCGGCCGGACCAAGGAAAGGGATGCGCCTCTAAAGGCCACGTGTCGGCAGGGCTTTGGCCTAAAAAAGGTAAAATTGCCCAGTAATTTTAGTAAATACCTAGTTCTTCAATAATTCATAGAAAATAGCTCGATCATCAGAAAAAATAAGTATAATATACCAAACATTCAAAAAAATGCATAGAACACAATAGAACCATCATATCAGTCTTTTGATGCACTAATCTTAGCAATATCATGTAAGATGTTATATAGTTGTTTCATGGATAATAAATAGTAAACAATGGCCTAAAATTATGAGAATATGTCACTAAAGCTGTAATCACATTTAGAATTCATATGATGTCAGATATGGCCATGTTGATGTACAAAATCATTTAATTTTCTTATAATGTCTAATTAGGGCTAATAACCCTAAAGAAAATGTAATAAATACATGCATGCTCAATAAATGGTGAAATTTACTGAGTAGGTTTATATCAGTAATCTGAAGCTAATATGTAAATCAGATATCAGTTAGATGCATATAATTCATGTTATATGAAGATGACCCCTAATACATACGATGAAACCCTAATTTGAGTAATACATGTAACTTAGGGTTAATATGTATAAATAATGATATGGAACCTGATATTCAGATTATGTACCCCAATCTAGAACATAACATCAGTAACATAAATTCTACATAAAGAGGAAGACAAGACAAGTAATAGTATATATAACATAATGATCTAAGAAAACCCTAAAATGGACATAATTAGGGTTAAGGTGATGAGAACCTGACGATAGTATGTGATCTTGTCTTAATCAGGGTTGACCAAGGATATAGTTGACATGGGGATATATCTGATATCAGGAATGTGATGATTAGGATATCTCTTTGGAAAGTACACCATTACCTCTTTCTTGGCTTATTATACATTATGCTTGTGTTATATAGGAGTAAAGACTTGGCATATGGTATTGATTGAAATGATTGTCTTGTATGATATGTTGCTTGAATTTCCATACTTATGGCTATGAACACATACAAACATAATATAGATGTTCCATCATAAGATAGCTCACAAACCACTTGGTGGTAGAGCGCATGCATAATTATCACAAACCACTTGGTGGTAGATCATATGATGTTTGTATAATGATCACAAACCACTTGGTTGTAAATCATAAGGCCTGAAGACGTCAAAGCCACTTGGTGGCAGACGCACGAGATATATGATGGAAATGTGCTTAAAATATATGTGTTCTCTTTTGCTAATGAATATCATTGTGCAAGTATATGCTTTTCTTATATTCTTCTATTACTGTCAATTATTAGTTTTATCTTATTGCCAAGATATGATGAGAGGTATATAAAAGACACGTAGGCGTACTCAGTACAATATTCTTGAATATTGTGCTGACGTGTACCGCATGTAATCTTTTGTTTAGGTTTTGGTTATGCTCTTGAAGATCCAGGATAGTTGAGAGTTGTGTAGCGAGCTGATGTACAGGTGGACCTATTGTCTTAAGATCCTATAGTTTAAAGGTAGTACATGTATATGTATAGTTTGTTGTTCAATATTTAATATCAAATGTTGCAATAATTCATGTTGTAATTATATGTTGAATGGTGAACATGTGTTGTGGTTTTATTATCGTTCATGTGCATGTGCTACTGATTGTTTCCTTCTGACTCCCTTGATTTTCTTCTTCTTAGCCTATTGTGGGGTGTTTAAATTGGGATTCTCGTTGAGGTGAGGTTTCAATTTGGACATCACACATCAGGTTAAGTTTTAGAAAATCGGGGGACATCACAGGTGGTATCAGAGCATGAACAATAGCAAAGCCTGACATTTGCTCATTATGCAACTCAAACTAAAGAACTTTGAACTTAATAATCTTTAGGGTTAGATTAGTTGTCTTTTAGAGACTAGATCTGACCTAGCCTCTAGGTTAGCACCTAGATGTCTGAGAACTAGGTCTAGACTAGTGCTTGTTGAGTAGCAAGTCCTTAGATGTCGTTCTTTCCTTGTAGTGCAGCGGTATGGGACATTGCACTATTTGGAAATGACGTGCATCAAGGGAAGAGAAACCCTAGACATATGGCGCTCATTGTCTAGAGTAGCTACACTAGTCTACACCATGTTCTCACCCTTTTCACTAGTTTTCATGGCACTGTACTCTCTCCTATGTGTGGGGCACTCATTTTCTGGATTTGGTTTTGGATTCCAATCAGATCGAACTTTGATAGTTTTCTCTGACGCTTGTTTTATAGGAGAAAAACTATATAATATTTTATTATGTATATGTATTACAAAATGTGTCCCCACACATGTATGAGTAGGAGGTGGTCATGCAACCTAAGTGAAAGTGAATGACATCAGTTTAGAAGAGAGAGTAGTTCTAGATTAGATGTCTAGAGCCTTGTTGGAATATATGATAGATGAATAGATGAAATAAGTTTTGATGATATGATGTTAGTCTTATATGACATAAGATGGTTATGATGATATATGTTTGTCTTTGAGGACTTAAATTTAGATATGAGGATTTGAGATAAGTTTTTATGATGTAAGTAACTAGGCTTTTATGAGATAAGATATGTTAAGTTAAGACAAGGTTGTGAGTCAGCACGAGCCTCAATCTCTTTTACGAAGGAGGACCTCTAGTGTTAGGACCAATTTTAGGGTTCACTCCAGAGAAAGTGAGACCCATTGGGAGAAGGTCAGAGAACCTAAACTCCAAGATATGAAAATTATGAGATATGTGATATGATATGTCCTAAACTAGACTACTCCTGAGTGATTGAGATGAGTTGTTTTATGCATGACTCCTATAGTCTTGCTGAACCCTAGATGTCCTTGGGAGTACCAAACCCTAAGTTAGAGAGAGGCTGGTTTTGTGTGCATATGTGAACATAAAGATGAGTGCCTTCCATCTGGGTGAGGGAGAGAGCCCAAGACCCTGGAGGAGGTATCTATGTTAGTTTCTGTGAAGTCTCATGCTCGGGTTGGTGGTTTCCCACATAGGAATCTAGTGGAGTATATAGAGAGTTTTGGATAAGCATGTCTCATGGGTAGAAAACCTATGCAGAGAAGGTCAGAACATGTTTTGGTTTGTGCTTATGTGGCTAGAGCTTATAAAGCTATTGCTAGTGCCAATGAGGTAGACCTGGAAACCCTAAACCAAGGAGGGAGGATAAAGTATATGCATTTGAGATACTCATAGAGCTGAGTTAGCTCAGAGAGACTGAGCATGACACTACCCTCATGGTATGGGTTAGAGGAACCTCATTTTGACTATATAAAGTTTTGATACATGTTTAATAAGCTACTCACATAAGTTGGTTTAGCACAACCATGATATAATATATATAAGGATGTAATCTGATCTTGAGATGTGATACATGGATATGATACGATGGAAACCTAAGAAGGTTTAATAGATATCAACACATAAATGGTTAATCATATACATTAATAATGATGATAATGTGATAGTGTTGGTTAATCTTGTGATGAAATCAATAATAAGTGTTGCATTTTATTATGAGCAATTAAATAAGATCATGTGAATGAAATAGATTACATGGGGTGTTAATATAATATATTAATAAAGATGAAAAATACAATTTGATAGAGAGTATAACGAGATGATTATGACACCCTGATATGATCTAGATGGATAAAGTGGGTTAATGTTTGTTAATCCCATCCTAAAAGGGCATATGTTAATGTTGAACATGTTCTATAAAAAAAATGGCTCAATAACATTTTGACGCCCCTTGATATATGGGTTAACTTTAGTTAACTCCTTTAGAACATGATGATATGATGTAGAAACCCTAACATAGGGGTAAAGATAAAGAAGCAACCTTAATGTATGAGATATGTAATGACATAAATAGAGTTTCTAAACCCTTGTTTCAATCTTTTAGGAAGGGGTGTTTCACCCTAGATGTTTTAAGACCTCCTAATAGTGGTTTGGATATGATATTTATGGAGCTTTGCTTTTGGATATGTTGCCCATAGAGTAGTTGCCCTACATATGGAAGAATATCCTTAGTTTTTCCTTGGAGTATGAGTATGGCTTACTTTCGAGGATGAAAGTTCTTTTAAGATGTATATGATGTGACAAAGTGGATTTTTGGCTTAATTTTGAGGACAAAATTTGTTTTAAGGTGTGTAGGATGTGATGGAGTGGACTTTTGGAATCCTTAAATGTCCAATGACATAAGTGAAGTCATTCATGGTTGAGTAATTTTGAGAGTTTTACCAAGGTTTGAAGTCAAATGATATTTGATATCATGAGATGATTCCCAATGTTCATGCCTTTGTGAGGTATTTTATTTAGTAATCAAACAATGGATTTTTAATACCAAATTTGTGTAAAAAGTATCTTGAGTTGTGAGGAAGCTATGGTTAAAATTTGATGACAATCAGAGTATCCTAGATGGAGTTTTTAAGGTTTGAATTTTGGGGAAACAATGTGCATTTTGATGATTTATGGACCTAAGTTTGATCATGGGCCTGGTTGAATGCAAGGTCACATGCCTAGGTCCCTTTATTCTGAGGGTGCCACGGATCGACCTTTTGCAACCCTTGGATGTGGATGATCTGACCACTCTCAATCATCCCCTACCTTGCGGTTAGAGAAAGGTAGTGGAACTAACGGAATCATGACCATCCCTTTACCCCACGTCATGAAGGAAGGGTTGCGTACGAGTCTAAGTGGGCAGTTGCACTTGGCTAGAGACAATCAGTCCTTTAACCCCTTGACAGACTGTGTTGCCACAACTGTAGAAAGACCGAGCTTCCCTTCCCCACAGCTTCTCCAATGTAGAATGTAGCTGGTGATCGGAAGTGTAGGATGGAGTTGAGGATTCATTTGGGAGGACCACGGTGAGGGAAATTACTCCCTGTAGTTAGATGAATCAGAGATCTATGTAGAGACCTGGTCCAGAAGAAGTCAGTTGCACTAATGGAGAAAGGAGCTTTTGAGCAAATCCTCATGGATGTAGTTGTAGTAGGTGATGTGGCATGGATCATTGGTTGTCCCTATTCGGGGTCCACCTCGCATTAACACTGAAGACTGAAGCAAGCATCGTCCGATGGAGAATGATCTTGGCATAGCCCTGAAAGGCGTTATCATGTTCACACGAGGAGGAGACCTCATAGCCTACCTTTGGCCGGAGAGCAGCCTCACGGCTGCGCTCAGTCGGAGACCGAGCTTGCAGCGGCGCCGAGATCCCTAGAGCCTAGGGCGGCCAGCCTCGCCGGACTCCCAAGCAGCAAGAGGAGGCGATCGGGAGGTTCTAATCTCCCTTGTGGAGGTAGGTACGAGTGAGGAGGAGGCTGTGTTTCCTGCTTGGTCACCATCAGGTCCAAGCACCAGTGACGCTCGCACAGATGGTCACACAGCAGGCTGGCGCTAACGGAAGAACAAACGCAAAGATCGCGTTGAGCGCAACATGGGAGGAAGAAAAAGAAAGAGCGAGAGCCGACCAAGCAAACCTTGAACCGGGTTTAGAACCCATGAACCGGAAGGACCAAGGAAAGGGATGCGCCTCTGAAGGCCACGTGTCGGCAGGGCTTTGGCCTAAAAAAAAGGTAAAATTGCCCAGTTTTTTTTAGTAAATACCTATTTCTTCAATAATTCATAGAAAATAGCTCGAGCATCAGAAAAATAAGTATAATATACCAAAACATTCAGAAAAATGCGTAGAACACAATAGAACCATCATATCAGTCTTTTGATGCACTAATCTTAGCAATATCATTTAAGATGTTATACAGTTGTTTCATGGATAATAAATAGTAAACATTGGCCTAAAATTATGCGAATATGTCACTAAAGCTGTAATCACATTTAGAATTCATATGATGTCAGATATGGCCATGTTGATGTATGAAATCAATTAATTTGCTTAGAATGTCTAATTAGGGCTAATAACCCTAAACAAAATGTAATAAATACATGCATGCTCAATAAATGGTGAAAATTTACAGAGTATGTTTATATCAGTAATCTGATGCTAAGATGTAAATCAGATATCAGTTAGATGCATATAATTCATGTTATATGAATATGACCCCTAATACATATGATGAAACCCTAATTTGAGTAATACATGTAACTTAGGGCTAATATGTATAAATAATGATATGGAACCTGATATTCAGATTATGCACCCCAATCTAGAACATAACATCAGTAACATAAATTCTACATAAAGAGGAAGACAAGACAAGTAATAATATATATAACATAATGATCTAAGCAAACCCTAAAATGGACATAATTAGGGTTAAGGTGATGAGAACCTGATGATAGTATGTGATCTTGTCTTAATCAGGGTTGACCAAGGATATAGTTGACATGGGGATATATCTGATATCAGGAATGTGATGATTAGGATATCTCTTTGGAAGGTACGCCATTACCTCTTGCTTGGCTTATTATACATTATGCTTGTGTTATATAGGAGTAAAGACTTGGCATATGGTATTGATTGAAATGATTGTCTTGTATGATATGTTGCTTGAATTTCCATACTTATGGCTATGAACACCTACAAACATAATATAGATGTTCCATCATAAGATAGCTCACAAACCACTTGGTGGTGGTAGAGAGCATGCATAATGATCACAAACCACTTGGTGGTAGATCATATGATGTTTTTATAATGATCACAAACCACTTGGTGGTAGATCATAAGGCCTGAAGATGTTAAAGCCACTTGGTGGAAGACGCACGAGATATATGATGGAAATGTGCTTAAAATATATGTGTTCTCTTTTGCTAATGAATATCATTGTGCAAGTATACGCTTTTCTTATATTCTTCTATTACTGCCAAGTATTCGTTTTATCTTATTGCCAAGATATGATGAGAGGTATATAAAAGACACGTAGGCGTACTCAGTACAATATTCTTGAGTATTGTGCTGACGTGTACCGCATGTAATCTTTTGTTTAGGTTTTGGTTATGCTCTTGAAGATCCAGGATAGTTGAGAGTTGTGTAGTGAGTTGATGTACAGGTGGACCTATTGTCTTAAGATCATGTAGTTTAAAGGTAGTACATGTATATGTATAGTTTTTTGTTCAATATGTAATATCAAATGTTGTAATAATTCATGTTGTAATTATATGTTGAATGGTGAACATGTGTTGTGGTTTTATTATTGTTCATGTGCATATGCTACTGATTGTTTCCTTGCGACTCCCTTGATTTTCTTCTTCTTGGCCTAGTTTGGGGTGTTTAAATTGGGATTCTCGCTGAGGTGAGGTTTCAATTTGGACATCATACATTAGATTAAGTTTTAGAAAATCCGGGGACGTCACAAATAGGCAAACCCTAAAATGGATATAAATAAGGTTAATGATGATGAGAACCTAATGATAGTATATGATCTTGTCTTGAACAGGTGATGACCAGATTATCTAGATGATCATGGATATGTGAGGAATATCTGAACTCAGGTACGTGGATATAATTATATGACTAGATTTGTTGGATGTTAAATATATGTACTTGCTTTCTTGTATTTGAAATACATTGTTGGATGTAGATCTATATGTATTGTCATTTCCGCCTTGAACAATAAGAACACTAAAGAAAGAAAATGGAATGTAGTTACAGATGGTTCATTAATCTCCCTATTAGAGAGGGAAAGTATTAATGTTGAATAGCACCTCCCTAATGGTACAAGGTACGCGGGGAGATCCCAAATGGTACAAGGTACGCGGGGATAGGGCCCAATAATATATGTTTGTGCTAAGTCCACCATAGTAATACATGTCCATTGAAATATGATTAATAACTTGGGTTTACCTGATTTTCTGCCATTAAATAATGTTTCTTTCTCTCTTTGTTTCTTTTCAAGTATTTTGAATATGCCAGCATAGTATAGCTCTTTAATTCCACGTACCAACTTTTGTTGATGTTTTTGTTTCTCGTATTTTCTAGGTTCACAGCTAGCATGGGATAAAAGAATAGGATGTGAGAAAGTTGTATAGGTTGTACATATTGTCTAAGATCCTAGTTAGCATACATGTTTAGACTTGTGTAAAAATTCCCTTTCAATATGCAATTGTAAATCGTGTTGTAATAATGTACATGTTGAATGTTGAGAAATGTTATGGTTGTATGTTCATGTATGCATATTATGCTTCCGCATCGCTCTCTGATATGATTGGATGATGTTTTTAGATTCTGAAATCTCATTCCCAATAGGGTTTGGAGAAATCAAAATCCGGGGACATCACATGAACATTCCCAACTAATGAGGAAGAGCTAAGTGAACATTCCCAACTAATGAGGAAGAGCTAAGTGAACATTCCCAACTAATGAGGAAGGGCTAAGTGAACATTCCCAACTAATGAGGAAGAGCTAAGTGAACTTTCCCAATTACATAGGAAGTGATAAGTGAACTTTCCCAATAAACATAAGAATTGCTGAGTGGATTATCTCTATTAAATATATATGTTTTCCTTTGATGAACAACCTTGTGTAATGATATGAGTATGATACTTTATGTTTCTCCTTTCATTTACATGACAATCAAGTAAGTATTATGACAGTTGATGTACTTGGATTAGAAATAATCTATTGATGGATACTTAGAAAAATATCAGTTTGACTTGGACTTTGGTTCCAAGATAATGATATATGGAACAAGCACTTTCCTAAAGTAAAAGAAATACTTTGTGCATGTGTACCCTTGGTGGTAACAACAGGGAATCAAATATGATAAGGATGAGATGTGTTCTCAATACATATGATGAATACCAAAGTAAGGTATTTATGTTGGTTACCTATATTGGTCAACTATGAAATCAATCTAGTTACAAACAAAAAAAATAATATGAACATCATATGTTAGGGGTTTATGCTATGCATAAACATAAACATTGATAAGGTTGAACTAATGGAAGGAACAAGTGTAATTATGGTGGAAAAGTTTATCAAGTTGAAAATATTTTCTTAAAATAACTTGTATGGATTAAAGATCTATAGTATCTCCATGATATTGAGATGATAATTAGAGACTTGATGACATGAGTAACAACTATCTTTTGTTATCTGGGATTTCAAGGACAAAATCCTTGTTAGGGGTTTATAATTTGTAAAATCCCTGGCCTGGGTTATGCTTAACCCTAGATGTTTTGCTTAATGAAGTTGATTATATGCTCTCTCTTATCTCTCTAAAAGTAATTAAGGCTCAAGAGGAACTTATATTTCAATTTTAGTCCTTTTTGAATAATGTTGAAATAATGTTTTGTTAGTTTTGGACTAAAGTGCAAATTACCCAAGTTGAGGGGTTAACTTGCAAATTGTACATAATAAAATGTTCCTATTGTGTTGAAGCATCATGGGAATGAGTATTATGTAGTAGTATGGCTTCTACAAGCCTGAATAATAAGAAAGAGCCTGTTGAGCAATGTTATGCATTAAAAATCTAGTTTTGGTGTAATGTGCAATTACCCAAAATCTAGGGTTCAATATGAAAAATTCCATTTCAAGAGGGTCCCTCATGATTCTTGGCATCAGGTAGAGAAAATAATTTGAGAGGGGTGCCTCATTTGAATCAGTTTGAAGGAGAGATAATCTTGATATTAAAATAATCAAGATTTAAGCATAATTGAAACCCTAATTCAATTTAATGCAAAAATAATTACATTAATTGGATTTCCCTTCAACCGAAACTATAATGGTTGAGTTTGATTATGTGTGGACGTCTTTGTGCCTTGCAAAGGCAAAGGAAATATCTACGTGAGTGGAGAACCCACTCACATTAAGAAAAGAAAAAGAAATATCCACTCACATATGGATATTATTATAATATGATTTAAGGTGCTTACTTTGTTTTCCTTTAAATCGTGGATAATTGAGAGGAATAAGAGGCAAAGAGGATATCCTCGTCCCTAAGGAAGAGAAGGGGGCATATGGCAAGAAAGTTGAGGAGAGAATTCCTACTTTCTCTCTCTTAAATGAATTTTCAATAAAATTCATATATAAGATCCTTTATCATTGAGGTGAAGGGATAATTTCTAATCCACTTTCACTTCTTGCTTGCAAAAACGACCAAGGGAGCTTGGAGCAACAGGAGCACGACCCCCAACCTGTTGGTAAGCTTCTTGACCCTCTTTCACCTTGAATTCATGGTGGAAATCACAAAACAATGCATGATTTCTTCTCTATTTCACTCCATCTTCAATCCTGGCCAATCTTTTCACTCCAAAGCTTGAGGACGAGCCTTTGGAGGGTTGCAAAAGCTTCTTCCACCAGTGTTGATGTGAAGCTCCAAGATTTTAAGTATAATTGAAGGCGGGTTATATAACTTGAACCCTTGAACTTTGTTATTGATTCCATATCTTCATCAATTGTTGATTCTTTCCTTGTTTCCGAAATTTTATTTGGTTGATTGATGCAATCACCATGGAAATCACAGAAAGCTTCGTGGGTTTATAGCTTGATGATGATGACATCATCATAAGCACACACCTCCACAAATATCTATTGCAAACGGTTTCAACATTAGGTCCAAACGGTTTCACCAAACCGTTTGGTGACTAAACGGTTTCACCAAACCGTTTGGTGACCAAACGGTTTCACCAAACTGTTTGGTGACCAAACGGTTTACAAACCATTTGGAGGTTTGGGTTCCAAACCATTTGGAGTTGTTGACCATTTGAAATGGTTGACCATTTGAGGAAATATTATGTTTTGCATGGATAATGATCCAATGGTTTCAATTGGTTTGATCTTGAAGGTTTCAATTGTAAATGATTCCTTAAATGCAAACCCTAATCGGGTTGAGTGTGGAACCTTAAGTAATTGAATCAACTTTTGGGTTGACTAAGCCCAAATGGTCTCAAGACCATTTGGAGGTCACCCAAATAGTCTCAAGACCGTTTGGAGGTCAACCAAGACCGTTTAGAGCTATATGGTGGTGTATGATTGGATGATTGAAGATCCAGTTATATCAAATTGAAGTATAATCACTAGCTCAATGGATGATTGATTCAATGATGCAAACTCTAAATTAATTTTATAAATTTCAATGATGGGATGAGTCAAATGGTCTCAAGACCGTTTGGATATTATCCAAATGACCTCAAGACCGTTTGAGGTCAGGTCATGTCATGGTTTGATGATGATCCAATGATTTCAATTGAATTAGTTTCACAATGTCAATCATTGATGGTTCTTCGATTTCAATACCCTAATTGATGGTTTCTTGATTATAAACCTTAGTTCAATTGGGTTCAAAACCCTAATTGAAGGTCCAACTTAAGGGTGATCCAATGATTCAATTGAAGAACAAATCAGTAGTTCAATTGATAGAGGGTTTAATGATTGAAACCCTGAATTGATAAGTGTTGAAAGACCTTGATTGGTCCATTCGGTTTTGAGAAGGTTTGGACCAAACGGTCTCAAACCGTTTGGAGACCCAAGTGGTTTCAAGTAAGAAATGTCCATACAGTTTCATTATGGTTTTTCTTAAACGATTTCAAACCATTCAATGTCTGAGTGACTAAGACCGTTTGGGGTCCAAGTGACCAAGAATATTTGAGGTTCAATTGGTCAAACCATTTAAACACCTAAGGTGACTAAATTTCAATTAACTAATTGATTATTAATGATGTAAATCAAAGGTGATTATAATGGTTGTACCTTTGAGGTACTAGGGTAATTAGTACCTTGTTGAGTGAATAACTCTTGATGCTTATGAAAGCAATGAGTTGATATGTTGTGAAAAACCCTTCATTCAAGTTGTTTGGACCTAATCTAATTAATATTTAAGTAATTGATATCCTAGAGAGGATGAGAGAAGAGGAATCCCTACATGAGTGACAATCATGTAATGTGTAAATCTCAACACTTTCAACATGAACATTATAAATAATTAGGGTATGATCCTTTGTAAAGAGATCATGAAATCTTTATTGATAAGGTTGATGAAACCCTAATCAAGGGTGTGACACGAGAAACCCTAATTAAGGGTGATGTCAAGTGAAAACCTAATTTCAGGTAATGCTATGTGAAACCCTAATGTAGGGTAATGTTATGTGAAACCCTGATATATGAGAATGTTATGTGAAACTCTAAAGTAGAGTAATGTTATGTGAAACCCATATTTATGGGAGATGCTATGTGAACCTTAATTTATAAACATGGAAAATCCTATTCCTAATAATGGAATAGTGATTAATATATTGACAAGTGTAACATATAAAGAGGTTAATAATGGATATCCTTATATGAATAGTTCCTAACTCAATGATGAGTCTATATCATTAGCAATGGTTGTATTTTCAAAATACAATGACTTGTGACCAACACATTACATGATAAATGTGATGAACTGATGTATAAGGTATCGGGATGGGAAATACCCTAATACAAGCTAAGTGGATGAAATCAAGTAAGATAAAGGTGATGAGGGAAGTGATACATAAAAGTATGATAGATATCACATCTAGCACCTCAATATTGATATACCTTGATGTGTTTTAAATCCAATATATTTTGATGAGTGATACATGAAGTGTGTCATGTCAGTTGTTACATTCAGATGTAATGCACTTTGATAAGTGTAGGATAACGTGCCTTATGAAAAGGTTAATCCAAATCAATAGACTATGATGTAATAATATCCTGGTAAAGATGAGAGAGAAACTCATACTTTGTGTTGATAATCCATTTAATGATGGATGATGAGAATAAATAAGTATGATTGAATACTTATGTTATCAATGTTGGCTCCTAGTTGTGTGGAGCAATGAGTTAAGGTTTGATCATTAATAACATGATCTTAAGAACCTAAATGGTTATTTTGTGGAAAACCCTAATGAAGGTTGATAATATGTAAGGGGTATCCTAACCCTAAATTGGGAATAGAGGTATTACTTTGTGTTGTATGGTGCTGATATGAAAGCATTATAACTGTTATCATGAGAACTAATCATGCAGGTATGTTGAGACGATAAGTATAGCCAGGTATGAGCTATGATGCTCTTATATTGAAAATGTTTATAGGCCTTATAAGCCTTTACATGTTTGGTTGCTTAGTGAGAGGAAATTAATGAGCCCTGTGTGCCATATGATGTTTCAATTATTGAAATTGTTTATGGACATCATAACCCATAATATGCCTTGTTGTCTACTAAGAGGTAACAAGAGATGAATCAAGCTTTGTGTGCTATGTGGAATGCTTGTGTAGTAAGAATCATACTTACCTTGGTCAAAATGACCTAAAGGTATTAAGTTACATGTTATGTGGTAACAAGGATTCCATGATGAATTAAGGGTTTGAATACCCATATTTTATAATCATGATGATGAACTTGTTAAGAAATGGAAATGTGTTTTATGAGATGAGGGATTAAAATCCCAATACTTTGTTAGAAGAGTATGGCTATAGGCCATGACTCCACATTCCCAGGCATTAGCTATGTGTTCTAAGCCTGAAGAGAGTATATGTTGTGGCTATAACTCTATAATGAAGATGTCAATTTACTCTGGAAAATTAATTGTAGCCTGACACTTGATGTGTAAAATATAATCAGTTGTGTAATGTATTTGCATTAAGTTGAAATGCAAGAAACATTAGTTGATATTATACTGCTCAGTGTAGCGGATAAATGTTATACATGTTCTTCACATTCCTTATGGGATAAGTGATATGATGCTCTATCAGGGTACAACTGCAATGTTTTAGATAAGAATAATGTTCTAATCTATTAAATAATGAATTAACTGTTGTTAAGCAATTATGATTCCTCTATTTATACTTATCTTATTAATCTACAAAAATAATGTTTCTGGCGGAGAGTTATATCTCTCGTTGGGGCAATTTTACAATTGTCTCACCCCTGTGGGAACCACATTTTTAGGTGGACACGGACGAGGAGGTAGGAATCCTTCATTAGGAGAAGGAGAACAATAGCAGCAGCAGGAACATCAGTGAATTCTTAGGTGGAGACATTGGCTGATATGTCTTGTATAGATGTACATAGAGTCCTATGTGTCGTCTCTGTACTCTCAGGCCCTCGGAGTAGTAGTTAGTGCTTTTGAGATTTTGGCTTAGTGCCTCGAGATATCATACTACCTGTGTTTAGTCTAACAGAGCAGTTGATGCATGTAACGCTCAGAAAAAGATGATATAGGACATGTACTTGTGAACCAGTATCTAAGTTACTCCGGTTCTTTATGAAAGAGTTTTCCTATGTGTGGACCTCTTTGTAAAATGGTTTTAATTTTTAGTGATTTTTGGTAATCCGCTGCTTAGTGATCGCTTCTTCTTAGTTAATAACATTTTATTCGAACGATGCGTCACACATATGTAAATATATATATATATATATATATATATATACATATGGGGATACATTGGCTGCCCGCACGGGTACAGTGATTTGGCTACCCGTGCCTCCGTGTTTTTTTATTTTTCATCTTATTTACGAATTCTGCCACCGTGTTCTCCTGGCCCTCTTTAGAGTGACGCTACTACCCACACCCCTCCTATTCATTTCGGTAGGGACGTGCCGTGGGTGGAGAAGACGCTACGGAGGCGATTCCACGGAGAAGGTGTTGGCGAAGGTGATCTTCCTTGAACGTACCCTGCTCCCTCTTCCTTCCATTACCCTGCTCCCTCTTTCCCCATTTAAATCACAGCTATGAGGAACTCTAAGGGCAAGCAGAAAGGGGGAAAACAGAATGTCCTTTCTAAAGGAGTCGTGCCTACTGAAGCTTTGGTCGTTAATGAAAGCAGGACTGAGGCAATGGTCGACGCTCAAGATATGGTCATTGATGAAGCAAGGGTTGACTCCACAGCTTTGAGGAAATCTAAGTGCAAGCAGAAAGGGAGAAAATAGAATGTCATTTCCAAAAGAGTCGTATCTACTGAAGATGAAGCAAGTGATGACTCTGGAGGAAGAGCTGACAATGAAGGCAATGTTGATTCTGGAGGAAGGGTTGACGTTGAGGGTATAGCTGACGATGAAGATAGGGCTGACACTAAGGGTATAGCTGATGATGAAGGCAGGACTTACGCTGGAGGATTGGTCAGTAAATCCTGAGGTAAATGCTACATTGAGTTTGCTGTCAGCTCTTGTGTGTAATGATTTGTTCTACAAAATGCTACATTGAGTTGGCTCTTGTGTGTAATTATTTGTTCTACAAATCAAGCTACTGTTAGTCTAGTTTAACATTTAAAAGATGGGAGCTGATTGGCCCTAAGGGGCTATTTGCCCCTTATATCTAAAAGATATAATGACCATAATTGAAACATTATCTCCCTTGTATTACTGAAACATTATCTCCCTTACAGTCTTCATGTCTCAAATTACATAAGCTTTGTCTTCATTACAAACTATCTTCTTATATTACTAAAACATTATCTCCCTTACAGTCTTCATGTCTCGAATTACATAAGCTTTGTCTTCATTACAAACTATCTTCTTGTATTACTGAAACATTATCTCCCTTACAGTCTTCATGTTTCGAATTACATAAACTCTGTCTCCAATAAAAACTATCTTCTTGTAATGCTGAAACATTATCTCTCTTACAGTCTTCATGTCTCGAATTACATAAACTCTGACTCCACTAAAAACTATCTTCTTGTATTACTTAAACATTATCTCCCTTATAGTTTTCATATCTTGAATTACATAAACTCTGTCTCCATTACAAACTATCTTCTTGTATTACTGAAACATTGTATCTGTTACAGTTTTCATGTTTAGAATTACATAAACTCTGTCTCCATTACCCTAAATGAAGCTTTTGTAATACAAATGCAACTATTCAATTTTTAAATCATCGGTGTTACATCAATGGATATATCCAAATCCGTATTGGACTGATTTTCAATGAGAATCAGCTTAAAATGATGAAGAGTACAACATTTGCCAACTTAATCAATATACCACTGCTAAAAGCTGAGACTGGAGTTTTACAGGACATAATTGAGAAATATGTTGGTGGTGATGAGTTTGAATTGGAGAAGGGTTTAACAGTGAGTATGACAGTACAAGATGTTGGTGTCATACTAGGAATACCATATGCGGGCATTGATATAGTGCCAATCAAGAACTCAAAGGTAGTTAGGAAGGTTGGGGAGGAGATGTTTGGGGAGGAAAAGTTTTCCAAGATGACAAACAAGGAAGAGAGGAAGTAGGCATTTCAGGAGAAAATGATGAAGGAACTTGAGCTGCTTCACAAGGAAAACCTTGCCACGACATGGCAAAGAATGATGACTGGTGATACTGAGATTGATTGCCAAGATATGTGTAGGTGTTGGATGTTGTACCTCATGGTCACATTCTTTGTACTAGACACAGGGTACAATGCATCGTTGTATATCTTGCATTATCTCAATGATGTGACAACAACTCCATCCCTAAATTGGGCAAAGCTGGTACACAAGCAAATTTTCCAGTAGATGGAGTTCATGAAAGAAAAGATTAGGACAAGGAGATCAGGTGAAATGACGAAGAAGAAGTCCCTTTATGCCACCGGTTGTATGGTGTGCTTATATGTAAGTATGAAAACCATATTTACTTTTTAGTTTTTCCTTCGTAAGTAAGACAATCAAATTGAAAATGTACTAACTATAAAATATTGAGTGTAGGTTTGGGCATTGGAGATGACAAACATTCCGAACCCAAATACAAGAATGTGAAGCTGAGGATTAAGAAATGGGAAGCTCCAGTGAATAGGACAAAAGAACTATCACCAATAGGAAAAGATGAGGTAAAAAGTTCATATTACATAACCTCTGTCTCCATTACAAACTATGTTCTTGTATTAATGAACCTCTGTCTTCATTACAAACTACGTTCTTGTATTGTTGAACCATTGTCTCTGTTACAGTCTTCATGTTTACAATTACATAACCTCTGTCTCCATTACAAACTATGTTCTTGTATTTCTGAACCATTGTCTCTATTACAGTCATCATGTTTACAATTACATAACCTCTATCTTCATTAAAAACTACATTCTTGTATTGCCAAAACATTATCTCTGTTACAGTTTTCATGTTTCGAATTACATAAGCTTTGTCTTCATTACATAAACTACAAAAGTATTACTGAAACATTGTCTCTGTTATATTCCATACATATTCTAAAAAAGATGAAGGTGGACAATAGTGATGACTGGGAAGTGATCAAAGAGTTAAAAGATATCCCATTTTACATCACATGGAAAAAAGTTCCCACACTTCAAGTCCAAGTGTATGCACCAAGGGAGGACCAATGTGGAGTCAAAGGAAAAAAGAAAATAGTTAGATGAAGATCCTGACCCAAGATATGATAACTTGGTAGATAGATTCAAGTGTCTTGAGGATGATCTAGCAAAGCATAAGGAGATGTGCTCATTGAATGCCTTCACAAGTTTTGCTGAGGTAATGGAGGAAAACAAGAAGTTGAAAGTAAGGGTTCATGAATTGGAGGAAGAGAACAAAAATTTTAAGAGACAATTCAGTTCTATAGAGGAATCACCACAGTACACTCCACTACATTTCATCTCTGCAGAACATACACCTCCATCAATAAAAGAAGCTCCAATAGCAGGGAAACAAGAAACACCTGTACCAGAAAAGAAGGAAATGAAGATGTTTTCCAAGAAGAAAAAGAAACTAAATTCAAGACTTGGAAGCATTGAAGAAAATGTAAAGATTAGAAGGGAGCCAATGGTAAGCTAAATTCATCTTTCCTTGTTCTACAGGAAGTGCAGACAAATATTTATAATCCTTGTAATCTAACATATATACAGGAAAGGAATGCAAACTTCATTGGATATGAACACTTCAAGGGTGATCAATGGAAAGAAGAAGTAAAGAACTTCAAGGAAAACATCGATGAAGTGTAATAGAACACAAGAGAAGAATTATGTGATACATACATATACTCAACCTTATTTAATATATTGGGCTAACTTTTGTTCTACAGGTCAAGAAGGGAATGTCATTTTGGAAATGAAACATGGTGCACAGGAAAACAACTATCAAGGTTGCTTTTCAAGAACCAAATGATCTAATCCCCTGTAACGTTGACACCTCAAGATCTAATACAAATACAAAGTTTCCATGTAAATTATGTACTAATGTTCAATTATAATGAATAGGTGATTGACAGCTTTGTGGACATGCTCAAAGCAACTTCAAGTAAGAAAAGAAAGAAATCAATCAAATGGCATTGCTTGAAAACATATGTCCCGGTAAGAATGAACTATAAGCAGAGTTTATGTAATAATGTAAATTTACAGACTAATGGCATTGCATGTGTAAATTATGTACTGATGTAAATTATGTACTGATGTAAATTTGTGTTTCTTGCAGCAAAAAATACACATGGGTGTGCAGAGCATTACAGTGGACATAATAAGTGAACTACCAAGTCTGTTCAACATCAGACCAAGTGATTTTGATAAGATGGATTCATTATTGTCTGTTAAACATCATGATCCAACCCTATTCTAGGGTTGTATCTTGTGTCATTTTGTACATTTATCACATTCAAATGTAATAGAATTACATGTTATCCCCCTAATATGAATATCAATGTAATTTGTGCTTATGGATGTTCTCTGCACTATTTTTAGGTATTTGGACCACAATGGATGGACGAATGTGATGGAGGGGCCCAAAGAAGGCCCCAAAGATCCCCCAACCTATCCTAGTGGCCAAAGAGTCATCACCAAGCAAGGACATCTGAAATTGACAAAGTTTGAAGTTCATCATCCTGTTCAAGCCTTCACCACGGCCGTGGCCAAGTCCCACGGCCGTTATGTTTACTGCCAAGGAGCAGCAATTCCAACAGTAGAAATGGCCAGAATCACCACAGGCATGGCTCTCGGCCACGACCATGACAAGCCAGAGTCACCACGGTCGTGGCCACTGCCCACGGCCGTAATGTGTATTGCCAGAAATCAACAGGAGAATGTTCGCCAGATGCCATGCCCGTGGCCACACACCACGCCCGTGGCACAGCCTCTTCACCACGGCTGTGGCTCCTCGCCACGGTCGTATTGATCCACTTCATTCATTTCCATCTTCTCTTCACCATGACCGTACCACCTGACCACGACCGTGGCCCTTCACCACGGTCGTGGTGGCCCTCTTTCCAGCAGACTTTTCCCCTATTTTTCCTATTATACCCCCACTTAGCCCTAGCTCCTATATAAGCACTAGTTGCTTCTAGAGCTCAAAGGAGATCACATTTTGGCTGCTCCCCAGCTACTCCCTCACTACTCCTTGCATCCATTACTCCCATCCACCCACTTTCCTTGGATTTAATCCCATTTCCACCCACTTTCCACTCATTTCCACCATAGAAACCTAGTTTCTCTAGGTTTCTATCCATCCATTCCCCTTTTTCCATGCTATTGGGCACCATTGGAGGAGGAGGCTCGTGGCTGGTAGCAAGGAGGTGAAGAAGTCAAGCTTCACCAAGCATCCATGGCGTTTCCTACTCTCTTTCCCTTCTCCTTTGTTTCTATTTTGATCATGTGTAGCTAAGCCCCCTTTGGTGGGATGTTTGGGGCAAAAATGTGACTTTGATACCATGTTGGGGGAATATAATTTGTAATGAACACATTTCACTTCTATGATGATTGCCTTTTCTTGTATCTCTTTTCCCATTACTTGTACATGTGATTGTTGTTTAATTACATTAATTGCTTGTCTTGTGGTGTTTGAAGACATTTGCCTCTAGGATGATTTGGTTTCTATGTAGCTATCCTAGGATTGGCTCCTAGGTCCTTAATTCGGATCCCTAGCTAGCCCCCTATCTTCCTACATAATCACCTTCTTCCTACATGCAAATGTGAGTTCTAAGTGACTAGTATAAGTGTGATTAGTGAAATTGCCTAGGATTTCCTAAAGGCTGAGGTGGCTAGTGGCATGAGGTCAAATATCCTCATCTCTACTCCCATCCTTACCCTTGGTCCACAATTGACTAATGCCACTTATCCTAGAGACCTAGACTTGGTAATTCCTATGAGAATTACACCTAGCCCTAGTTCTCCAACTAGTAGAATAGGGTACATTCTCATAGCACCCACCTTGTTGTTTGGTTTGGTAGTCTAGAACAAAATATGCTAATTGCTTATTATGGTGACATCCCCCAATTAATGTCAAGGTCACATTCCCAAATGGCCCACCTCCTTCATCTAATTGCTTAAGACCTTAACTGCCTAGTTTGCTTGTTAATGCTAGTGTAGTTCAATTGCTTTAGTTAACTTAGTTGATTGCCTAGTTTTGCTAACTAAGTGTTAATTTAGGTCTTTGATATTGATTAGTGGTTAACTTAGGCTCTCAATTGCTAGTTGCTTGCTTAGTCTAGTGTAGTTTGTTCTTGCTCTTGTTTAGATAGCTTGTTGACTTAGATTGCTAATTTAGCCTTTTGATAACTTAGTTTCATATTGCATTTCCTACTTGCTGGCTTAGCTTAATAAATAACCAACCAACTTTTTAAACCCTAAAAACCTTATTCTCTGCAATAGGAACGTAGCTTACCCCGTCTAACTCTAGTGCCCCCTCTATCTTCATGGATCGACCCTTATCTTTCCGCCTTCCTATACTACGACACGACCCTGTGCTCTTGCGGGTAGTGTTCTAGTAGAAGTAGGTAGTTAGCGTAGGTTTATAAATTTCGAAAGCAAAGATCCCATCTCCCGTGCCTTCCGATCTCGTGGATTGTGCCCAGTCACCTTAGTTGGCTGGTGTTGTAGGCCACTAGCGGTGGAGCACCAGACTTTCTGGCACCGTTTTCGGGGATAGAGGCGCTCAACCTAGTTCGATAATGTAGCTTAGCCCTTCCTTTTGCCCTCACCATTGCTATTTTTTATTCTTTGTTGTCCTTTTGCATCTTGGTTTGCTAACTTGGTTTCTTGTTGTTTGTTTGTGCTTTGCACAGGTGACAGATGTGCATGCGTAGCACGCACTCTACTTGCACTGACTTGGTGGTATACGACCCCGAGATTGGTAGAAGGAGGCGTCAAGCTCGCCGCAACCTATACCGAGAGGCCGAGATGGTCGAGAACAACCAAGATGCATATGCTCAGCCACATCCACTGCCACATCGCCCGCTTCACGAGTACTTCACGTCGGGGAACTAAAACTCCCCCATCGCCACTCTGGTTGACCATATGCCAGGTCAAAAGTTCTCCATCCCGCCGACACTCCTGGGACTTCTCCCTACATACTTCGGTATGGAGAACGAGAATCCCTACCACCACATAGACGCGTTCCTTGAAACGTGCTCTACCTTCCGTACTCCAGCCGCCACCGACGACTCAATTAGGAGGACACTCTTTCCTTTCTCCCTCAAGGAGAAAGCCAAGGAGTGGTATGTGACGAAGCCAGAGTTGGTCACGAGGAATGAGGTGAAGAATGAGTTTCTCAAGAAGTTCTTCCCCATCGCCAAGTTATCTTATATGAGAAGGTGCATCACGTCGTTTTCCCAAAAAGAGAACGAGCCCTTCCACGAGGCGTGGGAGAGGTTCCAAAAGCTACTTCGTGATTGCCCCCATCATGAGGTTCCGCTGTGGCATCTTGTTCAAGCGTTCTACACCGGGCTTGAAGAGAAAAGCCAAAACAACGTATACTCTTCTTGCAGGGGCACTTTCATGGCAAAGCCGCCTAAGGAATCATGGTCGTTGTTTGAGCATCTCACAGAAAACTCCCCCCACCGTGCTTCCACAAAAGGGGGGCATTGTGATCGAAGCTACGCTCCTCCACCTTCTTCCGCAGCTCCGAGTCGCAATACCAACGACCCCGATATGATGAAGATGATGGCCGATATGATGCGGATGATGAAAAATCAAGCTGGTGGCTCTTCCAACCAGCCCACAATGGTGGTTGATACTGTAGATGAGGAAGTTAATGCTCTACATTCCTTTGGTGGCCGCAACAACCAGGGCCCAATGTCCAACTCCTACACTCCCGAGTGGAGGAACCACCCGAACTTCTCCTGGAAACAATAGAATGAGTATGGGCAAGGACAGGGGCAGCAAAAGCCACGCTACAGTTCCAAGTTTGAGGAGGAAGTACTAGGAAGGCTAAGAAGCCTGGATGAAGTAAAAAAGGATGTCAATGCACATGGGCAGTCTATTAACCATCTTGAGCAGAGGTTGGATCAGATTTCTCTCTCTTTGGCTAGAAGGGAAGAAGGTAGACTTCCATCTCAACCAATGCCAAATCCGAACAATGATGGGGATTTTCTAGGAAACACTTTGAGTTCTTATGTTTCACCATCTTACCAAGCCCCACCAAACCCCTATGCTCCTCCACCTCCTCAAGCTCTACTCAACTATCAATATGCTCCACCTCCACCTCACACCTACCAACAACCACCTCCGTAATACCACCCCCCACCACAACAACAACCGCAACCCCAATTCATTCTTCAAAATCCCAACCCCCCTCACCAAAGGCCTCCACCACCCCCAACAGCCACAACAAACTCCACAAGCTCCCTCTCCTACCATCCATGAGCATGTGAAGGCAGTGACTACATTGAGGAGTGGCAGGACTTTGGAGAGCCCCCATGGTACAGTTGTTGGCAGAGATGATACTGAGGCTGAGCAGGTTGATGCTGAGGTGCAGATTGATGATATTGTGATAAGAGGAAGCGTTGATATCATGATTCCGATAGTTGATACCGAGATACTGAATGATGATACCATGATTCCTGTGATACCATTCGATGATACTGCTGAGATGGACCATTTGGGGTCCCAACTCCCCCCTTTCCCCGAGGCTCTTAAGGAGCCTTCTACCGAGAAAAGAAGGAAAAAACATACCGAGGACATTCTGGAAACTTTTAAACAAGTGAAGATCAATATCCCTTTGCTTGATGCAGTCAAGTAAATTCCTTCATATGCTAAGTTTTTGAAGGATCTTTGTACTTTCAAGAGAAGAACTATGAGGACAACCCCAAAGAAGGTAAAGCTTACCGAGAAAGTGAGCTCGATCATGCAGCACACCATTCCAATAAAGAGGAAAGACCCCGGTGCTCCCATCATCTCATGCTACATTGGGGCACATCGCATAGACCAGGCTCTTCTTGACTTGGGATCTAGAGTAAACTTGATGCCGTATGATATGTTTGCTGAGTTCCAAATGGGGGAGTTGAGGCCAGCCCATTGCACTCTACATTTGGCCGAACGATCTATGAAGATGCCTAGAGGGCATGTGGATGATGTGCTGGTCCGTATTGATGAGGATACTTCTACCTTCTTCCCAGCCAATTTTATCATTCTGGATATGGAAAAAGAGACTAGAAAGGTGACAATCATCTTGGGGAGACCTTTCCTAGCCACAACTAATGCAGTGATCCATGTGAGGACTGGGACCATGTATGTTACATTCATGCACATGAAGATCTGGTTGAACATCTTCAAGTCTTCTACTACAGCCGAAGTGATAGGGGCCACCGAAGAAGATTGTTATTTGGTGGAATGCCTAGAAGAGATTGTTGAAGAGTGCATACCTGCGTGGATTGAGACTGCCACCCAAGGTAGAGGTCTTGAACCAATTGTTGAGTTCCCTGACAATGATGATGAAGAAAGTGAAGTGGGTGAGCTAGCCTTAGTGGCTACAAGTGAGGACCTTCCTTCTATTTCTGCACCATTGAAGAACTCCCTTGAAGCACCCCTCGTTCTTGAGTTGAAGACACTTCTTGAAGGATTGAAGTACGCTTTCCTTGGCTCAAATGACACCCTCTCGGTGATCATTTCCTCCATTCTCTCTCCTGAGCAAGAAGATGCCTTGATGGAAGTCTTGAGGAAGAACATCCAAGCCATTGGATGGTCTATTGCTGACTTGAGAGGGATTGACCCCTCTATTTGTGTGCATCGGATATACTTAGAAGAAGATGTGAGACCGACCCGCCAAATGCAAAGAAGGCTAAATCCAAAGTTGAAGGACGTTGTAACTCAAGAGGTTGTAAAGTTGCTTGATGCAGGGATCATCTATCCCATTTCTGACAGTACATGGGTGAGTCCCATCCAAGTTGTACCCAAGAAGGGTGGGATTACGGTTGTAGAAAATGCTGATGGTGAGCTTATGCCGGTGAGAGAGCAATCCAAGTGGAAAATGTGTGTTGATTACTGGAAGCTCAATGAAAAGACAAAGAAGGATCACTACCCACTCCCATTTCTTGATCAGATTTTAGAGAGATTGGTTGGGCAGAGCTTCTACTGTTTTCTTGATGGATACTCGGGATATTTTCAGATTGATGTGCATCCGGAGGATTAGGAGAAGATGACATTCACTTGTCCAAGTGGTACATTTGCCAACCAGAGAATGCCATTTGGGTTGTGCAATGCCCCTTCCACTTTCCAGAGATGTGTAACCTCAATCTTCGCCGACATGCTTGATTCGTCACTTGAAGTTTTCATGGATGCTTTTTCAGTTTTCGGGAAAACCTTTGATGAGTGCTTGCTACATCTAGTTGTTGTTCTGGAAAGATGTGTGAAAGTTCGCTTAGTTTTATCTTGGGAGAAGAGCCATTTCATGGTACCTGAGGGTATAGTTCTGGGACACCGAGTTTCTAAAGATGGGATTGAAGTTGACAAGGCTAAGGTGGGCCTTATTTCTACACTCGTCATTCCTTCCACCATAAGACATGTTCGATCTTTCTTGGGACATGCAGGTTTCTACCGCCGCTTTATCAAGGACTTTAGCAAAATCTCAAGACCTCTCTGTCGATTGCTTCAGAAAGATGTTGAATTTCAGTTTGATGACAAATGTGTTGAAGCCTTCAATCATTTGAAAGGGGCTTATTTCTGCTCCTATCATGCAGCCCCCGGATTTCTCTTTGCCATTTGAGATCATGATTGATGCATCTGATATGGTGGTGGGGGCTGTGCTGGGTCAACGTGTTGGCTGAATTCCTCATGCTATCTACTATGCAAGAAAAACCTTAGAAGATGCTCAAAGAAACTATACAACTACCGAGAAGGAGTTGCTTGCGGTGATCTTCGCTCTTGATAGGTTCCGGTCGTATCTCTTGCAAAACAAAGTGATAATCTACACGAACCATGCTGCGTTGAAGTATCTCATGTCCAAGAAAGACTCAAAACCAAGGTTGATCCGAAGGATTTTGTTGCTCCAAGAATTTGACATAGAAATTGTGGATAAGAAAGAAGTAGAAAATGGTGCAGCAGATCATCTCTCCCGCCTTGATGGACCTTGTGATATGACAAGTCCAATCAAAGAGACAATGCCACATGAACAACTCCTCTTAATCTCATCTACCCAAAAGCCATGGTACAAGCACATAGTGAATTTCCTAGCCAGTGGGAGGATACCTAGCATGTGGATAAGAGAGGAAAGTAAGAGATTGTTTGTTATGGTCAAGAACTACATTTGGGATGACCCTCACCTCTTCAAGTATTGCCCAGACCAACTCATTAGGAGGTGTATTCCGGAGGTGGAGCAGTAAGAAGTCTTATCTATGTGCCATTCCGGAGTGTGTGGAGGTCATTTTGGAAGGAAACGCACGGCCGCCAAAATTCTTCAATGTGGATTCTATTGGCCAACATTGTTCAAAGATGCTCATGACTTTTGCAAGAGTTGCTTCAAGTGCCAGAAAGTGGGCACTATCTCAAAGAGGGACATGATGCCTTTATCACCTATTCTTGTGGTGGAAGTGTTTGATATTTGGGGGATTGACTTTATGGGTCCTTTCCCTCCTTCTTTCGGGTATGTCTACATCTTGGTCGCCGTAGACTATGTATCAAAATGGATTGAGGTTGTGGCAACAAGGACAAATGATCACAAGGTGGTGTGTGATTTCATGAAATCCAACATCTTTAGCCGTTTTGGTGTTCCAAGGGCTATGATTAGTGATGGCGGGAGTCATTTCATCCACCACACCTTTGAAGGGCTACTAAAGAGACATGGAGTGAACCATCATGTAGATACTCCTTACCACCCTCAAACGAGTGGTCAAGTTGAGTTGGCAAATCGGGAGATAAAGCTCATTTTGGAGAAGACGGTGCGATCGGACCGCAAGGATTGGTCACTTCACCTCAATGAAGCTTTATGGGCATATAGGACTGCATACAAAGCCCCGATTGGCACTACACCATTCAAGCTTGTCTATGGTAAGAGTTGCCATTTGCCGGTTGAGATGCAACACAAGGCACTTTGGGCCTTGAAGAAGATGGACTTTGATGAAGAGAGTGCCAGAATGAAAAGAAAGTTTCAATTGCATGAGCTAGAAGAAATGTGGCATGAAGCGTATGAAATGTCAAAGAGCTACAAGGAAAGAACCAAGTTTCTACATGACAAGATCATAAAAAAGAAAGAGTTTGAGCCCGGCAAATGGGTATGGCTATACAATTCAAGAATGAAGTTCTTTCCCGAAAAGCTTCGGTCTAGATGGGAAGGTCCTTACCTTGTCAAGAAGGTGTACCCATCTGGGGCAGTGGTCATTTGTGCAAAAGAAGGAGCTAAAGAATTTTCCGTCAACGGGAAACATTTGAAACCAATTGTTGAAGTGGATCCCGACAAGGGAAATCAGAGTTTTGACATCATCATGCTTGTAGAGGAGCAATCTGACGAAGAAGAATGTTTAGATGAGGATGAGAAAGGCATCTACTACAAGGATGCTTTGAAGGTTCCAAGGAAGTGACAGAGATCTAGAGCAATAAGCCCGACTGAAGGCGTAAAATTTAGCACTAGTGGGAGGCAACCCACGGGGTTTGAGATTCTCAGACCTTCACTTTTTGATACTTTTACTTTGTTTTCCACAAAGATACACACACATGTGTCTGATAGTTTGCTTTGAGTTTTTGATAAAATGGCAGATGATACGCACTAAGGAGAGAAATATCAAAGAAAAAAATGAAATGCTGCTGAGTTGAGGCTATCTAAGAGCCCAACACGGCCGTGACACAAGGCCACGGCTGTAATGTTTATTGGTCGAAAGTTACAGGAGCCAACAAGAATTTTAGAGATTTGGCCCACGACCGTGGCCATCTGCCACGACCATGGAATACTCAGAGATATACGACCGTGGAAGGCCACGGTCGTGTTGAGGACAGACGAGGCTCCTTCAGCGACAACACGCCCGTGGGCTGACGCCACACCCGTTCTTTGAGGGAATTACCACGACCGTGGCCGAACCGGGTTCAGTAAAAGTTTATATAAGCTCTTTGAACCACTCTTCTTCTTTTCTTCTTCTTCCCCGCGCAGAGCCACGACCGTGACGCCGTCAGCACCACCATGGGCACTCGTCCTCCACCTCCAGCCCTCCAAAACACCCCCAATCACCCTCCTTTCTCCACCAAATCTCTCCCTAGCCATCCTCCTCCCTTTTCCACTGCAAATCCACCCCCAATCGAACCTCCTGCTCCACCTTCTTCTCAAAACCGCCCAGCCACATCCCCTACCTAAAACCTCCACAAAATCCCACTTTTCATCCACCAAACCCAAATTAAACCCCCCAATCACCTTCCTAACCTTCCTACCTCTCCATTCCACCCCCCAATCCACTCCCATACCACTCCCTACTCATTTTCGAAATTCCAACCTAAACCATGAAGAAGGCAGGGAAGATGGTGAAGAGTGGGGTGAAGGCAACCCTCAACGTCATCACTGGAGGGCGGCATTCTAAAAATGCCTCCACCGACATCACCGCACCATCCCACACACCATCTCCACTCACCTCTGCATCCCACTCATCCGACGGCATCCACCTCAGTGACGAGACCTATGCGGGAGGAGAGGAAGAAGAAGAGGAGGAGTATGAGGAGGCTACCCCCGCTCAATTGGTTGATGAAGTGGTACCAGAAGCTGCCCCGAGAACCCGACGAACAAAAGCAGGGCCATCCACATCACGCCTATCCACATCCCGTGCGTCAGAGGGCTAGGATGAGTAGTCGCAGTCCGTGCGACAATTGCAGCCCGAGGAGGAGCAACTTGCACAGTGGTACAATCTGGATACCACTTCGGGTTTGCAAACCTACACGCCGGTGGATGATGAAAATAGTGAAGATGAGGATATGGAACTATCCATGGAGGATGATAATGTTCTAGCAAAGATGGAGGAGGAATGACTAAAAATCATGGGCAAGGTGCCCGAGGGAACTTCATATGGGAGGGGGCTGAGGCAAAGGCATATCTCTCACAAATACCCAGAGTGCTTGATGAGGCGAATAGTCGCCATGAGGTATGGCAGTGAGAAGATACTTGATATCTTGGGCATCAAGGAGGCTGTAGAAGAGAGCTTGAAGACCATGGGGCTGTGGCATGTTCTCTTCACGCCCCAAACATCATATGCCCAGATGACCAAGGAGTTCTTTGCTACGCTGGAAAAGACAAGAGTGAGAGGAAAAGATGCTTTGAAGTTTTCCATCTTAGGCCATTTCTACACTCTCACATCAAAGGACTTGAACAAAATTTTTGCGGCAAGTCCGGAGAAAGCCAAGGAACTTGATGATGGCTTGTTGGAAAAAGATTCAAAGTATGATTACGTGCTTTTCTGGAAACAAATGATAGGAAGAGATGGGTATTATGCAGGGAGGGTGAAGACTTCATCTCTAAGTAACCCTCTCATCCGCTACACGCAAAAAGTCCTTACTAATACCATCGTGGGAAGATATGACAATCAGGGCACGATCTCAAAAAAAGAAATGTTTGTCCTGAAAGCCATGACAGAAAAGCAGCATGTCAACCTAGGAGTGCTACTTATTGACCATATGAAGTCCATACCCTATAAGATCAAGACTCCATTTGTCATGGGAGGGTTGGTCACTTCAATTGCACTTGGGTTGGGCCATGATCTCTCTGAGATCGAAGATGGGTGTCCTATAGATTATGCTGATATGGATTATCTCATCCGCTCACTCACCATCAAGAGGGATGGCAATAGGCTGATTTATCTTACTACCAGTATGCCAGATCTCGAGTTGGATCTCCCATACCACACAGTGCCTCTTCTATCTGTGTTGGGAATCTACTACAAGCTAAGAGACAAAATAGCAAAATAGGAGAGAGATCACCCCAAAGAGACCTACGTCAGGGGAGCCGCTGCCACACATGAAGAAATGGTAGAGTCAAATGTGCAGGGGCAGGAGCAGCCAGTTGAAGAACAAGAGTGACCCCGGAGAAGATGAAGGAGGGATGAGGGAACATCCCAGCTGTAGTAGCCCTCGAGCAACGCCTATGACATGTCATACATCCAGGCATGACTTGAGGATTTTTATCAGATACAACAGCAGGTGCAGCTCACCCAGCAGCACATGTGGCAAGACCAACAACGATTACACTACCAGGTCAACCACATGTACCATTATAACCACGCCCAGACAGCAAGGAACCCCAAATGGGGTGAAGATTTTTGGGGTGGCGTAGCAGAGTATCCAGCAGCCTACCCTCTGCCCCAGGACGCATACTGGGGTTAGTACTACCAGAACCAACATCCTCCGACAGGTTCCTTCCCTCCTCCATATCACCCCCAGGGGCCAGACCAGTCCTCGCAGCAGCACTGACACTTCCCCTATCTACCCTAAGCTATAGTTTCATGCTGAGGACATCATGATTCTAAAGTTTGGGGTGGGTAGGGCGGTACACACCTCCCTTCTCTCTATCTAGTGATTTTGTTCTACATCTTGCCATTTAGTTTAGTTTTCATTTTATTGCTTTTTCTGTCATATCCATGCATGTCATGTAGTTTTCATTCTCGTCATTTTTGCGTAATTTTTCAAAATTTCAGCCATGCATTGCATCTCATGTAGATTTTTGCTAATTTTTGCATGTTTTAGCTAGGATTTACTTGCTTTTTACCTAAAATTGTGTTTGAATGTGATTTAGTGCAATTTGGCACCTTTTTGGCCGATTTTGCCCAGATTTTATGTTTCTTGTCCAAAAAGCGTGTTTTGACTCAATATTTACCATATTGAATGAAATTGCTTATCTTTGACAAATACAAGATGATATGCTATGATGAAGTGCTATGTGGTATCAACGAGCAACTTCTTACATGCTCGTCGCCTCCCTTGGGAATGTGTTGGTTTGATTGAATTATGATCCGAGCAAGCATAGAACGTTTAATTTTTGTGGAGTTACTTGATTGATATATGGATTTCATTTGGTTCATTCATGTGATGTGATATCTATGGTGAAGTGTCGGACTAGTTTTCATGCAGGAGACCTTATGTGGAAGATCATGCCAAGTGACCCCTCTTTGACCCGACCACTCTTTCATCATCTTCATACCTCTCCGCCTCATCAAAAGATGCCAAAGTGCACACCACAGTCGTGGCCACCCCCAAAAGTTTGGGGTGGCCACATCTCTTCCCCCCCCCCTCTTCACTCTATCCATCATTTTCCCAACAAAATCCATGAGCAAAGAAAAAGAAAAAAATAATAAAATAAAAGGATGCTCCTGTTTAAGAGCATTCAAATAAAGAAAAGATGAGTGCTCTATGTAATAGCACTCCAAATCTTACCGCAACCCCTTCTTCATTCTTTCATACCCATGGAGCTAGGAAACATTAAACCTGGCTCACTTTATCCCTTTCCGCAGCCATGTGGGTCATTTGGCATGACTTGAAGCATAAGATTGAACACATGAAGGTGAAACAACACTCCTAGTCATCGGCGATTAACATCATCATGAAACGGTCTACCTGGAACCTTATGGATGAGATATTGATAACTTGTGCACCCCATGCATTATATGCGAAGTTCATGTGCGTTGTGCTCTCTTCATGGTTGGTTTGTGAAAGTAGAAGAGGAGGGAAGTGATTTGCATGTACCTAGTCACCATTGATCCCATTTAGCATTTGTCACCCATCATATTGCATTTGTCATATCTTTTTATTGTGGAAAATGGAAAAGAGATTGAGTTGGAGCATACTTGAGGACAAGTATGTTTCAAGTTTGGGGTGGTGATCCAACCCTATTCTAGGGCTGTATCTTGTGTCATTTTGTACATTTATCACATTCAAATGTAATAGAATTACATGTTATCCCCCCTAATATGAATATCAATGCAATTTGTGCTTATGGATGTTCTTTGCACTATTTTCAGGTATTTTGACCACAATGGATGGACGAATGTGATGGAGGGGCCCAAAGAAGGCCCCAAAGCTCCCCCAACCTACCCTAGTGGCCAAAGAGTCATCACTAAGCAAGGACATCCGAAATTGACAAATTTTAAAGTTCATCAGCCTGCTCAAGCCTTCACCACGGCCGTGGCCAAGTCCCACGGCCGTTATGTTTACTACCAAGGAGCAACAATTCCAACAGTAGAAATGGACAGAATCACCACGGGCATGGCCCTCGGCCACGACCATGACAAGACAGAGTCACCACGGCCGTGGCCACTGCCCACGGCCATAATGTGTATTTCCAGAAATCAACAGGAGAATGTTCGCCAGATGCCACGCCTGTGGCCACACACCACGCTCGTGGCCCAGCCTCTTCACCACGGTCGTGGCTCTTCGCCACGGTCGTATTGATCCCCTTCATTCATTTCCAGTTTCCCTTCACCATGATCGTACCACCTGACCACGACCATGTTATACTATCTTCACCACGACTGTGGCCCTTCACCATGGTCGTGGTGGCCCTCTTTCCAGCAGACTTTTCCATTGTTTTTCCTATTATACCCCCACTTAGCCCTAGCTCCTATATAAGCACTAGTTGCTTCTAGGGCTCAAAGGAGAGAACCTTTTGGCCACTCCCCAGCTACTCCCTCACTACTCCTTGCATCCATTACTCCCATCCACCCACTTTCCTTGCATTTAATCCCATTTCCATCCACTTTCCACTCATTTCCACCATAGAAACCTAGTTTCTCTAGGTTTCTATCCATCCATTCCCCTTTTTCCATGCTCTTGGGCACCATTGGAGGAGGAGGCTCGTGGCTGGAAGCAAGGAGGTGAAGAAGTCAAGCTTCACCAAGCATCCATGGTGTTTCCTACTCTCTTTCCCTTCTCCTTTGTTTCTATTTTGATCATGTGTAGCTAAGCCCCCTTTGGTGGGTTGTTTGGGGCAAAAATGTGACTTTGATACCATGTTGGGGGAATATAATTTGTAATGAACATATTTCACTTCTATGATGATTGCCTTTGCTTGTATCTCTTTTCCCATTACTTGTACATGTGATTGTTGTTTAATTACATTAATTGCTTGCCTTGTGGTGTTTGAAGACATTTGCCTCTAGGATGATTTGGTTTCTATGTAGCTATCCTAGGACTGGCTCCTAGGTCCTTAATTCAGATCCCTAGCTAGCCCCCTATCTTCCTACATAATCACCTTCTTCCTACATGCAAATGTGAGTTCTAAGTGACTAGTATAAGTGTGATTAGTGCAATTGCCTAGGATTTCCTAAAGGCTGAGGTGGCTAGTGGCATGAGGTCAAATATCCTCATCTTTACTCCCATCCTTACCCTTGGTCCTCAATTGACTAATACCACTTATCCTAGAGACCTAGACTTGGTAAGTCCTATGAGAATTACACCTAGCCCTAGTTCTCCAACTAGTAGCATAGGGTACATTCTCATAGCACCCACCTTGTTGTTTGGTTTGGTAGTCTAGAACAAAATATGCTAATTGCTTATTATGGTGACATCCCCCAATTAATGTCAAGGTCACATTCCCAAACGGCCCACCTCCTTCATCTAATTGCTTAAGACCTTAACTGCCTAGTTTGCTTGTTAATGCTAGTGTAGTTCAATTGCTTTAGTTAACTTAGTTGATTGCCTAGTTTTGATAGCTAAGTGTTAATTTAGGTCTTTGATCTTAATTAGTAGTTAACTTAGGCTCTCAATTGCTAGTTTCTTGCTTAGTCTAGTGTAGTTTGTTCTTGCTCTTGTTTAGATAGCTTGTTGACTTAGATTGCTAATTTAGCCTTTTGATAACTTAGTTTCATGCATATTGCATTTCCTACTTGCTCACTTAGCTTAATCAACAACCAACCAACTTTTTAAACCTAAAAACCTTACTCTCCATAATAGGAACGTAGCTTACCCCGTTTAACTCTAGTGCTCCCTCTATCTTCGTGGATCGACCCTTATCTTGCCACCTTCCTATTCTATGACACGACCCCGTGCGCTTGTGGGTAGTGTTCTAGTAGAAGTAGGTAGTTAGCGTAGGTTTATAAATTTTGAAAGCAAAGATCCCATCTCCCGTGCCTTCCGATCTCGTGGATTGCGCCGAGTCACCTTAGTTGGCTGGTGTTGTAGGCCACTAGTGGTGGAGCACCACATCAGACCAAGTGATTTTGATAAAATGGATTCATTGTTCACTATTCTAAACAATGACATGCATTGGCATCTACTGGAAGCTAATTTCATACAACAGAAATTCAGGGCATTTAACTCGCTTTCTATAAACTTAGCTTACAAGAGAGAGGTGCAAAGATGGGTAAGTATCAAGCATTTTTTGAAGAAAATTATCCATAAGATTGTACAGTAAATACATTTTATGACATAGATATGTTATTTTGTTTTAGGTCGGATGGCTATTGGAATACTTAAGAGGACTGTCTGATAGAGGGAGTCAGATGTCTAAATGGGAAGTTGAATATGTTGACTGCCCACAACAGGCAGAAAATGAGGTGGATTGTGGCGTGTTTGTTATGAAATATTTGGAATGCTTAGTTAATGGACATAGTATGACCTTTAAAAACCAAGACATACCGGCAATACAAGGTGATATATTTCACAAGATGATGACATTTGGGAAATTAAAGAGAATTGAAGAAATGCAAGAGTCAAAGGGGAGTATTGAAGAAATGAAAGTGTCAAAGGGAAGCGGTGAAGACATGCAAGAGTCAAAGGGGATCATTAAAGAAATGAAAGTGTCAAAGGGCAGCAGTGAAGACATGCAAGAGTCAAAGGGGGAAGAGCAGAAATGATCTTTTTTGTGATGTTTGATGTACATATGAAACTAACTATGATTTGACCAAAGTTCAGCTGCAGCTTATGTAATGATATGATTTTCAGCTTCAAGAAGATAGGAACTTAGTTGTCTTCTAGAAGAACCTTAGTTTTTTATAATCGTTTGATGTACATATGAATCTATTAAACATGTTACTTTGGTAATCATCTGAGTTTCAGCTGCCTTCTATACAAGAAGATAGGAACTCAGTTGTCTTCTAGAAGAACCTTAGTTTTTTGTAATCATCTTATGTACATATGAATCTATCGAACATGTTACTTTGGTAATCATCTGAGTTTCAGCTGCATATTCTGGTGTAATACTTTGTTACTGTCAGGAAAAGGATTTTTGACTTAGATCCAAAAATTCTGTAGATTCTTGTATAAATGGGTGCATGTACGACTATCGTTTCTTTTCTTTATGTAATATAGTATCTGTCATCCTTTGCCTCTGATCAAGTTGGTCATCTCTCCTAAGCTTGTTAATCCTTTTTGTCCTCTAAAATGTCGATCTTGGTAGTAATAGCAGTTATTTAGATGGTAGTTATACATATGATCATCTGAATGATCTATAAGAAAAAAATTTGATTGATCTATATGTTAATGCAATAAAAATTAATCATCAGATAGATGATAACAAGTCTCAATGTGCAAATCACTACAATTTTCTTATAGATTTTCATTATGTTTTGAGGCCTCAAGTCATTATAGATCTTCCAGGAAGAGCTAACCCATTCGTTCAGGTACACATATGAATCCATCAATTTTATTACAAACCCAACAACACAATTACAAACCCAACAACACAATTACAAACCCAAAAACACCATTACAAAGCCAACAACTCCATTACAAACCCAACAACACAATGATAAATCCAAAAACACCATTATGAATCCAACAACTCCATTGCAAACCCAACAGAGCATTACAAATGTAGCAGGCCGTCCAACACAGTTGAATTTGATAAAAACACAAACAAAAGGAAGAAGTATATAAGTCAAGTACATAAGAACCCAGGGCACATATGCCATTATAAAATTGAAGAAGTATATAAGTCTCACTCAACATAGTTACATTATATTTCAAATCCATAAGCACTAGTACAAATCCAGAAAGGACCATTACAAATCCAGCAGTTCCATTACAAATCCAGAAGCACCAGTACAAATCCAGAAAGGACCATTACAAATCCAATAGTTCCATTATAAATCCAGAAGCACCAGTACAAATCCAGAAAGGACCATTACAAATCTAGCAGTTCCATTACAAATCCATAAGCACCAGTACAAATGCAGCAGCAACATCAAATCCAAAAGCAGCAGAATAATTTCAAATCCACCATAGCAGCAACTTCTTCAGTATGAAGACCTTATTAACTTCCAAAACAGAAACCCTACTCAGTTCCTGCACATATACAAATAGAAATCCTACCCAGTTCCTACACATATACAAATAGAAACCCTACTCAGTTCCTACACATATACAAACAGAAACCCTACTTAGTTCCTTCTTATATAGTCAACTTCCAAAATAGAATGACAACGTTATAGATTTACAATATTTATTTGCAAAATAGGTAACATACACACCTATTTCTTTAAGGGATAGTTTCTTCTATCATGATTGACGTCGTATTGTAAGCAATTCTTACACTTCCTTGATTTAGACTAGGAAATTTCAACTCCATATTTATATCGCACATCGGTCTCTCTAGGTCTGCCTTTTGTTTTGCAAATACTAGGAATATGGACATTGACAGCAGAAGAAGAAGTTGTATTAGAACCAATTACACCAATATCATCACTATCCAATTCCGACAGCTCCTTTTGAAAAGAAATAAGCTTTTCATGACAAAGGTCTATGGCATTGTTCCTACAAGCCATGTTGACAACTGAATTACAAGTAGAAACAAGTTGAAGTGTCCTCCTTGTGGATGAATGCACAGATGATTTGCCAAAAACCAAAGGGTGATCTCTATATCCTTTGCTCCACCTTATTAATATATATGGCTCAGGAAGAGTGCAAAAATCACGACTCTTTAGATAAGCAAGAATGTGCCTACATGGAATTCCTTTAAATTCTAACATGAAACAATTACAAGACAACATATCCGTAGATGAATCTTTTTTCAAAACATGAGGACAACTAGAACCACCAACACGATAGACCTCAAACACACCTTCATCAGAAGTTTCTTTCACATTATACACCATACTTTGATGAACTTCGGATTGAAAAATCTTGAAAATAGACTTTGTGTATATACCTCTCATTTGCTCCTCCAAAGGCCACAATGAAGCCAAAGGCAGATTGCTGTACTCATCATCGAAATCCTTGAAGTTTTTTATCTCCCGCACATGAGAATAAGCAATCTCCAAGCTACAAACAAGTTCAAAGAGAGTTTTCCTACTGTTGACATGGTTTCTAATGAATGCATTAAGACTCTCACTTCTTTGCGTTGTCCTCATGCCAGCAAAGAAGGAATCCTACATAAAACATGGCACCCACTGACACCGCATAGTATACACATCAAAAAACCAACTAATGGATAGTAAGCCATTCTCTTCAACTACAAAACTCCATTTCTCTTCAAAATTGTCTATGTCATCTACATTCTAGACACAATCATTCAACACACTAATGATTTGATCCTTGTTAGGAACTCCACCAAGTTTAGATGGGAGTTTTTGTAGAATGTGCTAGCTGCAGAAACGATGCTTACAAGTTGGAAAAATAGTAATAATAGCAGCAGTCATTGCTGGGTCTTGATCACTTATGATGGAGACAGGCTCTTTGCCAAAACACAGTAAATATTGTTTGAAAACCCATATAAAATAATCGTACTTCTCATCTGCCAACAAGGATGAGGCAAATAACACTGTCTTGCGATGGTGATCCACACAACCAATCATGCCAAAAACCATGGAATACTTATTCGTATGATCAGTGGTATCAAATATGATCGCATCACCAAACAATGCAGACTCATCAACAAAGATCGGATCAGACCAAAACAAGTTTGCAAACAACCATTAGAATCTTTTTGATACTCATAAAAGAATTTAGAATCCAAGACTTTGAAGTTTGTAAAATGATCCAAAACCATATCCACATCATGATCAGCAGACTCTTTTCTCTTCCTATTGAGGTGTCCATGAGCTTGTCTACTTGTAAATGTCAACTTGTCATAACCACCAGACTCAGATGCTATTAATGCAAGCATGCTTAGACACGGGTATATTGGCTTGACTCATAGAAGAATTCATGTCTTTTTTACTCTGGTCAAGTGATGAATTACACTTCAAATAGCGTAAGTGAGCGGTATCAACAAGATCATGATTGTGATCCTCAACAAATGCGCTAACAACCCATATGGAGGAGGACGTGTCCAATGTCAGTCAGATCATGGCTTTGCACCCACACCTTTTCACTAAACGTTTATATTTCTTGGAAAGCTTCTCATGTAGATCACCAACATCATTGCAAATAGGACTCAATAGACCACTAGATCTCTTAGAACGCCCATTTTCTCCTTGTTTATCACAAACCAAATCTTTTGCCAGCAAAACCTTAGTACGACCTTGATAATGATTATCATCTCTCCTTACATCAAAACCAATCAAACCAACATATCTACAATAAAAAGCTATACCATCATCTAAACTTCCAAAACTAAGTCCAATCATAGGGATATCAGCTACAGAAAGGACCTCACAATCAACAGATGTAGAAGAATGCAGATTATCACCATAGTCAGTTATAGCATTTCTAGCATCAGTATTAAGGCTGGGATCCAAAATAGTAACAACCTCACAAACAAAAACCTGCATAAAATGTGAGGGTGACACACTTTTAGTAAACTAAGGCAGAAAAATGTAATGCAGACAAGCCTTGAGTAAAACCAAGGCAGAAAATTGTAATGCAGATAAGCCATGAGTAAAACCAAAGCAAAAAATTGTAATGGATACACACATTATGTAAATGAAAGCAGTTCATTGTAATAGGACACATAGACAGTAATCGAAACAGTGTAATGTGGTAGTACCACACAAAGAGTAAACAGAAAAAATGTACTGCAATGAGAACACACATACAATAAGACCAAGGCAAAAAACTGTAATGCAGACAAGCCTTAAGTAAAACTAAGGCAGCAAACTGTAATGCAGATAAGCCTTGAGTAAAACCAAGGTAACAAACTGTAATGGATACACACATTATGTAAATGAAAGCAGTTCATTGTAATAGGACACATAGACAGTAATCGAAACAGTTTAATGTGGTAGTACCACACAAAGAGTAAACAGAACAAATGTACTGCAATGAGAACACACATACAATAAAACCAAGGCAGAAAACTATAATGGAGACACATATTTTTAAATGAAAGCAATGCATTATAATAGGACACATAGACAGCAATAGAAATCAGCATATTGTGGTAGAGAATTCTTAAGTAGGTAATGTGAAGTTCTGAAGTATGTGCATTGTATCATTTAGATATACAAGCAGAGGAACTACATTGGACATCAAGTTCCCAAGTAGAGAGAGAAATAAGGTTGCACAAGCTGGCTAAGTACTAGGTTTAAAGCCCTAGAAGTCATGGAATGGGGCTTGGTCGTGTGGACAACCGGTGACTACTTACCTCGTCGGACACACAATAGGTTGAACGATGATTTGGGGCAAACAGAGCCCAGGCGACGATGGTATAGATCAAATGGACCTCTTTACAGTGGGTAGTTGGGAGATTGATAAGGTTGGAAGCAATGTTTGATGCCAGATCAACAACAAATAAGAGGATTACCTTGTTCGCCTAATGTTGCCACTACTCATATCTCTTGGATTGAAGATTCTGTAAAGCAAACCTCCGATCTCAGTTATGGATATGCCGTCACCAGGTCTACGACTGTGGATATGCCACTAACTCACCTCGAGTGTGGTAGAGAGAATGAGGGAACACTCGTCTGCGTGGTGGAGGAGAGAAGGGAGCAGCGGAGGAGGAGCAAACCTCTGATCTCAATTGTGGATATGTCGTCACCAGGTCTACGACTGTGGATATGCCACCAACTCACCTTGAGTATAGTAGAGAGAATGAGGGAACGCCTAGATGCGTGGTGGAGGAGAGAAGGGAGCAGCGGAGGAGGAGCACCTAAAACTGGCAGAAGTAACACGGGAGGAATACGAGCTTGTGACCAAGCGGGAACACCCGACTGTGCGGTGCAAAGAGGGCCAGAAGAACATGGTGGCAGAATTCGTAAATAAGATGAAAAATAAAAAAAACACGGAGGCACGGGTAGCCAAATCAGTGTACCCACACGGGCAGCCAATGTATCCCCATATATATACATATATATATATATATATATATATATATATATATATATATATATATATATATATATATACACACACATATGTATATATATTTGTGTGTGTGTGTATATATATATACATACATATATACATATATATACACATATATACATACATATGTACATACATATGTATATACATGCATACATATGTATATACATACATACATACATATGTATGTATATATATATACATACATACATATGTATATATAAATATATATAGATACATATATACATACATATAAACATACATATATATATATATATAATTTTTTTTTTCAAAAATCTAATCCATTTATCTTCTTAAACATCTTTTGAATAGCTCATATGCAAAATTTGAGCACATTTGGACATTTATAGGTCATGTTATAAAGACCGCAAAAATTATGCATTTCAAATTAGTTTCGCATGTCAATTTTATTGCCCTTAGATGAGTGACTTACACTCATCCAAATGGGCTCAAAATTTGTATGTAGCCTAGTTATAGTATGACGGTGAAGTTCAATGGTTTACATTTTACAAAAAATAGTCTTGATATGCAAACACACTTGAGTGTATTCGTGCGATCTGTACACTCGAGTGTATTCTAGCCTGAATCATATATATATATTTATATATATAGTGTATATATATATGATAGAGATCTAATGTGAAACATGCTACAGTGAAAAAATGAGAGGCATTTGATTAACTACAAAATTATAATATTTTTTAATTCCAACTATATGGATTGAAAGAGTGCCAATTCATTTGCCTTCACATGAAAACCAGTGCAATCGGAATTTGATACTCATCCATATATTCAATATACACTTTTTACATCAAATCCTCATCTTGAAACTCATCTAGAGCATCAAAAAGTATTATATTGTTGTACATACTATACAAGTCTAACTATGATGAAATTGTGTAGGAAGTTAATATTAAGGCATAACTTCAATCCATATGGTTGGGTTATGAAAAGTTGATCACCACATAGAGTTATTCAAATGTTTCTCATGCTCTTACATAGATATGTTTTCCACTGGATCGTTGCTATATATATCACTATAGAAGGCATGAACCTATGAATTTCATTCTTTAGAGAGTGTGATAGCTTTTGGAATAACTACATATTTTGTCTAAGTCCAACTGTATGGATGGAAAGAGAGTATCATTTTTTCAATGAGGTGTGATTCAAACGGTCAAGCACGATGTCTCTTAAAAAAGGGACCCATTTTTGAAACTCAGTGACCGTCTCGAAAGTGGTAGTCATCGTGCAAGTCAGCCAATTATGTGGTTTAGCTGGTTCTCAAGTGGGTAGGACGCCCTGGGTATGAGGGTTTTACACGTTTTAGGGGATCACAAAATTTTCCCATCTATGGGGGATCTTCCCTTGATTATAAAAAATATCATTTCCTTCACATAAAAAATCATTATCATCTAATATTCTTTGTTTTTCCATCTATAAAATCATTTCCCTTGATTGTAATGGTTAGTCCAAAATCAATATTGGACGTTGAAACATTTTCTCTTGCTACTTGCAATCTATAAATTTGATGCATATGAGATTCTGTCAGTAGGTAAATACAATGGTAAACTTTTAATCCATATGGTTGGGTCATAACTAATTGATCAACACAAAGAACTCTCACCATCATAGAGCTCTCATTGAATCACTATGACATTTATATATAGGCTATTTATTTGTTTCCTGGCGGGTAGCATTGGGCAAGTTACCCGTCCAAGTGATGTGGTGGTAGCCGTTTGTAAATAACTCGAAGTTACTGTAGCATGTGTTTCAGGAAAAAAAACCACACAACATCCTCCGCGCTCGTTTGTGCCGCCGCCGACCTGATAGATCCGATCTACCCCCCTCCCCATCCGCCGCTGGATGGCCCACTACCGTAAATCTGCCTCTGATTCCGCCTTCCGCGACATATTTCAATTTTCCTTTTACATTTCTTTCTCAAAAATCCCTATATTCATCTCCATTCCCGAACAACAAGGATGACTTCCCCTTTTATCAGTCTTGTAGAGGAGGACGATGAAGGTGTCTCCCACCTTCGTCTGTGTATCCCGTAACGATATCGATTTTTACCAAGTTGATTCCACCGTTTAGACCTGTTGTTGTGAAGCTCACGTCGTTGAGGAGGAGGGAGTGGGGGTGGTGGGAGAATTCCCTGTTCTATCTGCATATTTAGGAGCAAATTACTGTTGTGAATCTCAAACCACTGAGGAGGAGGGAGTGGAGGTGGTGGGAGAATTCCCTGTTCTATCTGCATTTTTAGGAGCAGCAATTTTTCCAAGCTACATTCAGGTAGATTTTTTATTTCTCTTCGTCAATTCATTCAGTTATACTCATTTTTCTCATTTTTCTCATCATCTCAATGTGTATTCATCCCTCTTTCTCTTGTGTGGGAAAGAAACCCAATTTTTGTGTCTGCATTTTTGTTTTTGAAGTAGTAACTATCATACATGTTTTTATGTTTTGTGTAGTTACTCTTTTGTTATACATGGTTACTCCTTTGACTTACCGAGTTACTCTTGTTGTGTTACAGGGTTACTCTTCTGGTCTTCTGAGTTACTCCAACACGCTGTCATGGATCCCAGCCTTAATATGGATGCTACTAATGCAAGTGTCGGCCGTGACGATGATAATCCTCAGTCTTCTCATTCTGTTGGTGCTTCCTCTCTACCCCCAACAACAGTCCCTAGAATTGTCCTCCAATTTGGAAGTTTAGATGAAGGTATCTCCTTCTATTGCAGGTACGCTAGAATGATTGGGTTTAACATCAGGAAAGACGACAACATATATGAAAGGGGAACTAAGATTCTGGTTGTCAAAGATCTGGTTTGTGACAAGTAGGGTAAGATCTGCCGTTCTAAGAGGTCTAGAGGGCTTCTGAGCCCCGTTTGTGATGAAGTGGGTAACTTGTAGGATAAGCTATCCAAGAAGCACAGGCGTTCTGTGAACAGGTGTGGTTGTGGAGCCATGATCTATTTCACATTGGATAAGTCCTCATCCATGTGGGTTGTTACTGCATTTGTTGAGGAACACAACCACGATCTTGTTGACGATGCTCATCTCCATTACCTCAAGTATAACTCATCTCTTGATGAAACTCAAAAAGAGATCATTTCTTCCATGAGCCAAGCTAACATACCTGTATCGAGACAGATTGCATTGATAGCATCTGAGTCTGGTGGCTATGAAAATCTGACATTTACCAACAAACAAGCTCATGGACACATCAGTAGTAAGAGGAAAGAGTCGGCCAAATACGACGTAGACATGGTTTTAGATTACTTTTCCAGGTTCAAGGTCCTTTATTTGAAATTCTTCTATAGCTACCAAAACGACCCTGATTGCTTCCATACTCATCTATTTTGGGCTGATCCTATCTCCGTTGAAGATTGTGGGATGTTCGGGGATGTGATTGTGTTTGACACTACCTACCGCACCAACAAGTATTCGATGGTTTTTGGAATGTTTGGTGGAGTTGATCACCATAGCAAGACAGTGTTGTTTGCTTCTTCTCTACTGGTCAATGAGAAGTATGACTCATTTGTTCGGGTTTTCAAGAAGTACCTACTTTGTTTTGGCAAAGAGCCAGTTTCCATCATAACCGATCAGGACCCTACTATGAATGTTTCTATCATCACTATTTTTCCCAATTGCAAGCATCGCTCCAAGCTTGACGGCGTTCCTAACAAGGACCAAATCATAAGCTCCTTGAATGATTGTGTCTGGAACATGGATGATGTCGACATTTTCAAAGAGAGGTGGGATTCTGTAATTTAGGAGAATGATTTGTTGTCCATCACCTGGCTTTCTGATATGTATGCGATGTGTTGCGATTGGGTTCCATGCTATATGTAGTTCTCCTTCTTTGCGGGCATGAGGATGACTCAGAGGAGCAAGAGCCTGAATGCGTTCATTAGGTGTCATGTGAATAGTAGGAAGACTCTCTTTGAATTTGTATGTTCATTGGAGACTACCTACTCTCATGTGTGGGAGATTGAAAATTTCAAAGACTTTGACGACGAGTACAATAAGCTCCCTTTGTCGTCACTGTGGCCCTTAGAGGAGCATATGAGAGGTATATACACCAAGTCCATCTTTAAGATATTACAGTCTGAGGTTCACCAAAGCATGGTCTATAATGTAAAGGAAGCTTTAGAAGGTGTCTTTGAGGTGTATCACATCGGTGGACTTGGAACTCCCCGTATATTGAAGAAAGAGTCATCTAGTGACATTGTTTCCTGCAGTTGCTTCATGTTGGAATTCAAAGGCATCCCTTGTAGGCACATCCTCTCTTATTTGAAGAGCCGTGACTATTTCACTCTTCCCGAGCCTTACATACTGAAGAGGTGGACCAAAGGGTACAGAGAACACCCTTTGATTTTTGGCAAAGCATTAGTTAAGCATCCATCCACTGGGAGGACACTTCATCTTGTTTCTTCCTGCGATTCGATTGTCAACATAGCGTTTAGGAACAACACTATAGATCTTTGCCATGAAAAACTGTTAGCTCTACGAAAGGAGCTCTTACACTTGGATCTCACTGATACTGGTGTAACTACTTCTAATACAGCTTCCTCTTCTACTGTCAAGGTCCATATACCTAGTATTTGCAAAACTAAGGGGAGACCTAGATCGACCGATGTGAGGTTTAAATCTGGAGTTGAGATTGCCCAGTCTAAAAAAGAGAGGCAGTGCAAGAATTGCTTAGAGTTTGGGGTTAACCATGACAGCAAGAACTGCCCTATAAAGAAGTAGTCCATTCTGCAGGGATTTTGTTTCTGGACTACATGTTGTTGTTGTTTGCTATTCAATGATTATCTCAGTTGCTGATTGTGTGGTATGTTGATGCTAGACATTTTTAGTGGAGTTTGTAGTTGATTAGTGCATGAGTGAGGGATATTCAAATCTGTAATGGGTTGTTCTTTTTGTCTATAGTTTTTGTGAAAGTGATTTTGTAACCCTCCATGTATTTTCACTTTTGTGTTTTGTAATGTATCTATGTGTTACGTTGAGCTCCACCAGTATGTATACTTTGAATATGCTACAAAGAATATGTTCTGATCAGATGTTACTCTTTTAAAGAATATTTTTTGTTTTATCTTAGTGTGCAATGGATACTCTTTTCTTCTAAAATACATACATTTTTGGATTAGTATAGTTTCTTTCATGTTTTGTTCAGTTTACTCATGAAATGCCAGTTTTTGCTACTATGTGGTTCACATACACTGGTTTCATGTTTTTGACAAACCTTCAGCCACAAAAGTTACTTTCTGAACGCTGGAATTACTTTTTATATCATCACAGTTACTCTCAGTGTTCTCTCAGTTACTCTCAATGCTTTCACAGTTACTCTTAGTGTTGTCACAGTTACTCTCAGTATTCTCTCAGTTACTCTTTAGTGCTTTCACAGTTACCTTATGGATTACCTCTCTTTTTTTAGAGTTACTCTTACAAAGTATGTGAGTTACTCCTTTGAATCATACAGTTACTTTTCTAGACTATCACAGTTACTCTTGGTGTTCTTATAATTATACATAGTCTCTGGAACAAATGATATATATTATACATAGTCTCTGGAATAAACGATATATATTATACATAGTATCTGGAACATAGCATTCAAAGCATAAAATGATATATATATTATACATAGTCTCTGGAACAAACAATACAGAAAACTACAGCCAAACCAGCTATAAGGACGGTCCATCAACTGAACATAAAAACCAAAGAGCGCAAGGGGTCAGATCCATCCCTAGCGAGAACTATCATACACACCATTTACTCCATTCCAAAGCAGAGACAGCAAACCAAAACAACAACTTTAGAATCCTCAAAACTTTTGTTGGGTAAGCAAAACCAGACTACAACAGCAAGAGGAACCATAACCACTGGAACAAGATAACCAAAAAATACAGCCAAACCAGCCTTCAGGATAGTCCAACTTCAGCACCAGCACCGCTCTCGCCAGGGACGTATCTGAGCAGTTCATAACAGGAACAACCAGTTAAAACAAAAAATATGTATATCAAACACACCAGTTCATAGCAGGAACAGCTAGTTAAAACACACCAGTTCAGAACAAAGAAAAATCTATATATCAAACACACTAGTTCATAGTAGGAACAACCAGTCAAAACAAAAATTCACTTAAGAATCAGGATCAGATCAGACTATATATAGCTCTCTAAAGTAAAAATTTCTTAAGAAATAGTATTATGAAATAGTATTAGATGAGGGACTATGAGAACATTAGGAATGGTAGTAGGAGGTATGTTGTTCCAAAGTGGGTGAAAGGGAGAGAATAATCAGTCACAGTGATGAAATGAGAGCAGTGGAACTTAAAAGAAGAGGATAGTAGACCTGCTGATGGTGTCATGTGAGATCAATTGCTGCTACATAGTTGGGAGGTGATATGCTGGTCCTGGCGGCTGCTACATAGTTGGGAGGTGGCAGGAGAGGCTATGAGGGAGGAAGAAGAGGCGGAGCAGGGGCTGTGGGATGAGATGAGTAGTTGTGCTAAAGAAAGCCAATCAGGGCTAGGTTGGTGGTGGAGGGATTGGGGAGTATTTCTGGCTACTGGGTAGACGACCACCACTGCTGGTATCTGTAGGAGGGGTTTATGGCTGGTTACTGGGTAGAAAACCACCGCCGCAAGTATCTGTAGGAGGGGTTTATCAATGACCACCACCGTGGTGGTGACCCCAGGATGGTTGGGGGCGGTAGACGTTATAGGCGGTGATGGGGAAGATTATCGACCAAAAGTCAAGGAGAAAAGGGTTGCGGTGCATACATATTTATAATCGGAAGGCTGGAAAGAAGAAGAAGCAGTGTCTTCTGCATATATTGTGGTGTCAGTTGTCGTAGATGAGTCAACTTGTAAAGGATTCACCCATGAACCTGATGGTTCTTGGTATTTCTCCTTAACGAATAGCTAATCTGCAGACTCGTCCGTTCCATATTCACCAGGCACTCTGAAGAGCGGAAGTAGTTTGGTTGGTGTTTCTAAGAAAAAATCTATGATCCATGTTGTGATAGTCTGGTGATCAGTTGGCCTGAGGAAGATGATCCAATCACTGTGAAGATTGAGCTATGCGATCATCTCTTTCCAGCCGCTACCAGTGGAAAGGGATCTGTTTTTATTTTGAACAAGGGTGATATGAAATGTCTGGTTTTCGATATGGAAGGTGGTGTTGCCTGGTTTAATGCGAAAATGGAGATATTTTCATTTTATAGACAGTTGAATGGATTCCATAGTTTTGTCGTCAAGGGTGTAGTTCATGGGTTGGATGAACGACTTCATGGTAGGCTGTGTTGAGGTTTATGAGAACACTAGGAATGGTAGACTGAGGTATGCCATTCCAAAGTGGGTGAAAGGGCGAGAAGCATCAGCCGCAGTGACGAAATGAGAGCACTGGAACTTAAAAGAAGAGGATAGTAGGCCTCATGAGGAGGGCTGGGTTGGTGGTGGAGCTACTGGGGAGTATTTCCACAAGAGTTACTTTACAAAGTACAATAGTTACATTGTTTAACACTAGAGTTACTTTTTATATTGTCACAATTACTCTTAGTGTTGTTACAGTTCCTCTAGTGTTGTCACAGTTACTCTTTGTGTTGTCACAGTTACTCTACTATTGTCACAGTTACTTTTTATATTATCACAGTTACTCTTAGTTTTGTCACAATTACTTTTTATATGTTACTCTTTTTGAAGAATATTTTTTGTTTTATCTTCATGTGCAATGGATACTCTTTTCTTCTGAAATACATACATTTTTGGATTAGTACAGTTTCTTTCATGTTTTGTTTAGTTTACTCATGAAATGTCAGTTTTTGCTACTATGTGGTTCGCATACACTGGTTTCATGTTTTTGACAATCCTTCAACCACAAGAGTTACTTTCTGAAGCTGGAGTTACTTTTTATACCGTCACAGTTACTCTCAGTGTTGTCTCAATTACTCTTAGTGCTCTCACAGTTACTCTTAATGCTGTTACAGTTACTCTCAATGTTTTCTCAGTTACTCTTTAGTGTTGTCACAATTACTCTCAGTGTTCTCTCAATTACTCTTACAAAGTATGCAAGTTACTCCTTTGAATCATACACTTACTTTTCTAGACTATCACAGTTACTCTTAGTGTTCTTATAAATACTCTATGTGTTATGATATTATCATCACTCTTTCTCTTGTGTTGTTTTTTTGTTTGGCAGTCTAACTCAAAGTATATATCTCCATACAAAACCACAATAGTTTTACATTCAAGAACACAACATTCAAAGCACAAAATGATATATATTAAACCCAGAAATACTCGTATTTGCAATAATATTTAGATCAAAAATGTAATTTTTAGGCTTTTCACATCACACAAGTAAATGTATCTCATAGCGGTTACACATCAGAATTCCAGAAGCAAACTGTTCAAGTTTTACATTTCAATTAATAATTCACTATTTCAGCTAAAATTCAGCCATTTATCTAGGCTTGAAACATCCTCTTCCTCCACACTCTTCTCTTCATCTGCTGCTTCTGTCTTCTCTTCTTCTTGCTGCTTCTGACCTTCATATCTTCCTCCCTTGTTCTCCTCAGATGAGCCTTTTTTGATGTCTTCATTGTTATCTTTTTCATGTGCTTGTACAAGCTACAGCTCCCCCCCGCCATCATTCTCTGAAAAATATTAGCCCTTATGGCCGGCATGTCCTTGCAGGTGAAGTCCATGTGTTTTCCATTTACCAGGAATTATAGGTACTTCATGACAAAGATCCCACAGTCAAGTGAGTCTTCTTCCTGCTGTGGGCACATCGGGTACTCCCATCCCCACTGTGACAGTTGGTCTCCTTTTTCTACCCCCCTAAAGAATTGGTGCACAATACCCACCTACATTAAAAATACACAACTCTTATTAATCATCAATCAACAAACATTAACCATGTCAATCCACTATAAATAGAGTTACTTTTTATAGATCGCTTACCCATCTAAGGAATTCTTTTTTTGACTTGCTATTTCCACTCATTGAGTTATAAGACCGGTGTGCTCCATCCCTAAAACTTGCCTCGTACAAGTGTCAATGGTTGTCATTGTTTAGTATGGTGAACACCGAGTCCATTGTGTCCCAATCTTTCATCAGGATGTTGAATAGTGGAGATAGCATGTCGATCTGCTCCATGGTTATGTTTTCAACATCAAACACCAGCTTCTGCTGCAAATGCAGAATTAAAAAAATTCACATCTATAAGTTTCAGTTTTGTGTATATATTTTTGTATTTTTGATGTAATTTTGTATACCATTTTTGTTGTTCTTACTAGAGCATATGTTCTCAAGAAGTGCCATGACAGACCCTTCTTCCTCCTTTTGCTTGTGGTAAGTTTGAGCATTTGTACAAAGCAGTCCATAACCTGAAGAAAAAAAAACCACAAGCTTTCTTTGTTTAGAAAAAAAATTACAAGCTTTCAAAGAGTTACACTACTATTTATTTGTTTCTTACTGGTGATTGTGTCATTTGATCTTTGTACAGTAGGGTGGCGAGGTCCTTCCCCGTGCACCAAGTGTCATCACTGAATCTCCATCCTCATTTTGTCCTGCCAATCATTTTTATAGATGTTATACATATTAGTTTTGGATATTGAATAAGTGATGTTTTATCTATGTACACTTAACAAAATAACCAATTCTCTTACATTTCTTCTATGTTGTCCATGAAGTGGTGGACAATTTCCCTGGTTTCTTTTGTTTTGAAATGCTCAAAACCAATGAAGTTTGACAGCTTGTGCTGTCAACAACAAAAGAGAAGTCCATGTTAGAATCAATCTTCATTTTCCACTAGTTACACTATCCTGATATGTCATACAGTTACTATAGACCATCGTACAGTTACAATTTATGTTTTGACAGTTACTCTTCTAATTCAAAGAGTTACTCTAGTCTATCGTAGAGTTACTCTTTATATTACTACAGTTACTCTACAATATCACACAATTACTCTACTGTATTTACACAATTACTCAAGTATTGATATACTTTAAAGGAGATGCAACCTTACCTTTTCCTCCCTCCTCTTCTTCACATTCTTCTCGATGCTCCCTATGATTTGTTGTTCCATCTTCTTCCTCTTTGACAACTTTTTTCTAGGATCCTTCTTATTCCCTTCTTCTTCTTCTTCGATTATATTCTCCTATTGTTCCCCTTTTTATTCTTTGCTCTTTTCTTCTGCATCTCATGCAGACTTTCCCTGGTCAGAACCTTCGGCTAATTTTTCTTTCTTCTTCTCCTCCTCATCACCATTTTTCTTACCATCATTCTTATCTTCTGAGTCCTTCTCTTCCACATATTTTCTTCCGAGGCTCAGCCTGCCTCGTTTCCTCAGTGTGTCATCCTTATCCACACCTTCCTTCTCTACTTTGCCTACCGTATTGACATCCTTCTTGGGTAGCACATCTGAACTGTCTTTGGGTTCTTGAACATTCCCCGATGTAAACCCCTCAGTAGATTGTTCGAATCCACCAGCAGGTGACTGTGATTTGTCACCTTCATCTCCACATTTTCTCCTCAGATTTCTGTTCTCCTCTTCCAACTCGACTATTCTGTTTTCTATCCATTTCTTCTCTCTCTGCATTTCAGTGAATGCCTCAAATAGCTATTTTTGTGCAGATCTCCATCTGCATATTTAGCTCCTCCTCGAGTATGTGAATTCTTTTCTCCAGGTTGGAGTCCTCAACAGGCACTCCTTTTCTAATGACCGGCTTTGTTGACACCTTGTCTGGCGTTTTCTTACTTTTCTCCTTTTTCTCCGCAAGGTAGTAGGGCATGCCCTTCATTGTTCTTGAAGCTCGCCAGTCACCCCCTGGTCTATCTTCATACTTTCACAAACCTGTCCATAAAAAAATCAAAAAATAATATGTAACAATGCAAACTTGCAGGATTATGTTGTATATTAGCTTTTGTAGCAAATAAGAAATATTCTTACATCCTTAGGGTCCACAACCCCTAAATCCATCAACTTCTCGACCGACGCAGCCCACTTCCTTATCCTTGGCTTTGCATCAAGGAACGTTGGCTTTGCCATTTTCGTCATCTCATATGCCCAAACATGCATGTAAATAGAGAGAAAATTTAATGCATATGTAACTGCCCCCATAGTCATCATTGTAACAATTGTGTAGCTGAAAATAATTTCGTTCACTTACGCATAGGCACATCGCACACCCTGTTGTGTAGAGGGTGGTTTTCCCTTTCTCCCCTTTCCTCCTCAGTTGGACATTCTGCTTCAGCATCTTCATATTCCTGAAGATACTCCCATGCACCAGCTTTTCCCAATTCATCTGCCTCGTGGCAGTAACATCGTCTAGGTAGTGCATTATGTAGATTGGTGTGCAATGGTTGTTGTATGGGAGTAGGAATGTTGCCAACAGGTGCAACATCCACGCCCGGCACATAATCTGGTAGTCTGCTGGATCATCGGTCCTTGCAAATTTTTGCCTAAGCTTTTCTAAGTTGTCCTTGTGTAGGACATCCTTTTCGTTCAACCTCTTCGAGGTCTCCCCTTCATTTCCTTGTTTACCTGTGGCCCTGAAAAGTTGTTGCCATATTGAGCACACAACCTCAGAATTTTTCCTAGGTATGATGTCCATACCTCTGCTTGGGATACATAGAATTACCCCTACATCCTCAACCGTCATCCTTCTTTCCACCCCTCTGGCCAACAAAAACCTATCATCATCCACATATCTGTCTATCAAATCCTCCAAGAGGCCTACGTCAACCATAAGATTCAACATCTTTATCATGTTTGCAAATGTTGTCGCCCTCATCATTCTCAGCTGATTACTTGTAAATACCATGCTCTGGCTGGTGGTGATGTAGTTCTTTATGTAACACCTGTGGTACAACCTCTTTATCCCCACTGCAAACATATGAAAAGTTACTCTTAGTTTTCTTTTTTTTCTTATTACTTGTTACTCAGTCAAGTTACTCTTCAATTTTTCACATTTCAATCCACGTGGTAGGTTGATAACATTTTTAATACTAACTGTTTATTCTTGTAACAACAATTTTAATAAAGTGCAAGTAAGTGTCATATGATAATAACAAAAATTTAATACATTTATAAATCCATTCAAGATTACCTTCAGCTACCTTTCCTTTCTCCTTTTCTGTCCTCTTAATTCTCTCCTCTTTTCCTCCCTCATAGGTAGCCTTTTCCTTTCCCTTCTATTTCTTCCTCCTTCTTTCCTCTTCTCCTATCTCGTCAGCAGCCTTCTCTGTATCCTTAGTTTCATCGGCCTTCCCTTTCCCTTCTTCCTGCATACGAACGAAGTTACTCTAAATTTTTAGTCTTTTTTAGCTTAACAATATGGTTTTCATATGTTAACTACTATGTAAAGTGTGAGAGTTACTCTTTGTTCTATAATAGTTACTCCAGCATTTACTCCAGTTAATCTAGGCTGTCATACAGTTACTCCAATGTTCTATATCAGTTACTCTAGGTATCGTCTAGTTACTATACTTCTTATAACAATTACTCTTTTAACATGCATTGTCACTTTCTATACAAAATCTTTTTATTTCTCGTTTGTAATGTACATGCAAGCACAAATTACCTTTTCGTTCTTTGCTCTCCACTTTGTCACGCGGAGGTTCACCAGTCTCGATAGCTCCATTGTCTTCTTTCTCAGTAGTACCCAGCTTACTGCGTTTTGCTCTTTTCTCTGATGGTTTACTCATTAGGGGATCTGCAGCCCCTCTTTTCTTCTTTTTCATTTTTGATTGAGGAGTTGCAGAAACAACCTCCTTCTCCCCTTTCGTAGCCTCTTCTTGTCCCATTTCACCCGCTTCTTTGGTCTTCGCATCCCCTTTTTTCTTCCCTTTGTGTCTTGACTTAGGAGTCTCAACAGCAGCTTCACTTTCCCTTTCCGCAATTGTCTTTGTTCGTGCTTCTTCCTGATCTTTGTCCATCACATTATCTTCTTTGGTCCCTTTCTGTTTCGGCAGAGTAGTTGCCGTAGAATCTTCCTTCTCCTTTTCCACAACTGCTTCTTTCTCCACTACATCCATTGCCTTGGGCATCGTAGCCCCTTCTGTATCCCCTTTCAGAGTAGTTTGTGGTTCCACGACCGCCGCTTCCTCTGGTTCTTTGGCCATCTTCTCCTCGGTCTGATGGTGATGCATTTCAAAGTTTTCATCTTCTTCAATCACTAGCCATAGATTCTTTCTCCACGATGGCATTGTCGAGGTCTTCCTTGATGCTTTCTTTGTTCTCGTCATCTCAGAAGAGGGAACTGCTCCGCAATTGAGATGCAGCGAGATGTGGAATCGAAGATGATGGAGATGGAGGAGCGAGTGGAGACGGATGAGTTGGGGATGGAGGGGGTTGTAGTGATTTGGTTGTCGGTGATTTTTGCGCGAGAACGCAGGTACAGAGTGAGGGCAGAGCGACAGTCTGAGCGAGGGCAGTGCGACGGTCTGAGCGAGGGCAGTGCGACGGTTTTGGGTTTTTCGTGTTTGAATGCTTTCCGCCTATTTTCCTTTTTTTGAATTAATTATGGGGCAATGCCACCACGCCCTACTGCCGGGTAACTTACCCTTTGTTACCCGCACGGGCAACAAATGCTTACTCATATATATATATATATATATATATATATATCTGTGTGTGTGTGTGTGCGTGTGTGTGTGTATGTATATGTATACATATATGTATATATAAACTATAACAAAATCATTTACTTGTTAAGTAGAATTTTTCATTTGTCTCTAAAGCAAGCATTTAATGAAAGAAACAACTAGATTGTTTTCATTTATTTTATTTAATTGGCAACACCAAGAAAAATGAGTTCACCTGGATAAGTATATCCCTTGTACCTATACATCACAAATTGATGGCCTAGAACTAATTCAAATATTATATTTGTACATTTCGATGACCCAAAAATATCCAAATTATTTGAAAATTAATTTCTAGATGTTAGTATAATTCGTTAATTGGGCTTATACCCGTTGCATTTTTCCCTTATTTCAACTTAGCCCATGTATTTCCTGGATCCTATGTATGAGAGACCTAATTATCCCGTATTACTTATTGAAAGTGAACTCATTTACAACCTTCCACATGGTACTAGAGCACTTGTATTAGGGTTACATTTCTTTTCCTTCTTTTTTTTCTCCCAGCCGCCACCCCTTCCATTCTCTTCTCCACCGTAAAGTTTATAATCCTCCAATGTATTAGATTGTTGTTGTGTCAACAACAATAGATATGTGCATGATATAGATTGTTATTGTGTCATACCGTCCATGCATGCATTCATAGAAATTAGACAAAGCATCATCTAGAGAAAATCTAACATGTTGTGAAACTTTTTAATCTGTTGTAGATCTCACCTTCAGTTGGAAATTAACATTTGATTTCTTACCATGAATTAGACAAGGCCATCATCTACATCGAAAAACAATAGTAAAAAAAGTAAGACAAAAGACCCTATGTTGATTTATAAAGCACCAAGATAGAAAAGGGACAAAGCTTCACTTTTTCTTCTTCTCTATGTGGTTTCTCTAAGAAACATGACTGAGTGATTTTCTTAAAAATTGGGGATTCATATTCATCTATCCTAACGTTTGCTTTTTTTTATCCTACTGTGATCCATTCTAGTAGTTTTACTCCTTTTTTACCGAGTTTCATTCCGGTAGTACTACTTTCTTCCTATTGAGTTTCTTTCTAGTAGTGTTGCTCCTTTTTCTCTATCGAGTTTTTGTCTTGTTGTATTTTTGTTCTATTATTTGTATTGTGCTACATATAGGTACCTTTAATTTCTATTTGTACCGTGTTCTTTATTCTGATGTTGTTATTATCATATCATGGGTGGGGCTACCAAAGCAACACCTACCATTATCTATAATGATTTGTTTCATATCACTGCAGTCAGACTCATTGATGATAACTGTAAGGCCCCTGAACTTGCTTAATGAGTTGAATGAGATTAATTACCATAGTTGAATTCTTAGAACCCTAATATAACCTTTTTATAAGTTTTGAAATCATAATACAAGCTTAAGTTTCAAATTTGGTCCAATTTGGACACTGTTTGAGCAAGTTATGCAATTTTCTATACATTTGGGACTTTTCCGCAATTTACTCAATTGAGAGGTTTTCTTTGCAATTTATCACTTGCATTATGTTCCTTGGATATTCTATCATCATTATTGAGCTTTTTGATCCATGGGGTGCCTATTTAAACATTGGTTTGAAGGTGTTTTCTCCAAGGGTAATTTAGGGTTTTCCCCTTCACGGATGAGCTACCTTTAGTAGCTATCAACTAATGAATTATTTGATTGGCTGGGAAATTTGACAAAGTAAATATAAGTGTAACATCCCTGACCTGGGTTATGAGTTAACCCTAGGTGTTTTGCCTAAATATGTAATTAAATCCTTGTGATTAACTTTAGGCATGTAATTAAGTTTCTCAGAAACATATATTTTAGTTTTTGCTCCTTTTTATATAAAGTTGTAACATTGTTTTGTAATACAGGGACCTATGTGCAAATTACCCAGTTAGAAGGGTTAACTTGCAAATTTCAAATGTTGAGATGTTCCTCTGATGTTGAGACATCATGAGAATGATGATGGTAAGGATTGAGGGATTTCCCAAGCTTGGGCACCAAGGTGCACCTGTGGAAGCAATCCCGGTGCTTGAAAACCCTAAATTGGAGAAAAGTGCAATTTACCCAATTTGAGGGGTGCAACTTGTAAAATACATCATCGAAAATATCTTTTAAGACTCTTGTCATCATTTAGAGAAGAAATGATGAAAGGTCACTTCAATTGATTAATCAAGTTATGAAAAAACACCTTTATGATTGAATAATCAAGGTGTATGTGCTATAGCCCTTTTATGTGTATGCTTAACTAATAGGTTGATCTTCTTTGCCCTCATTTCTTGACCTTAGAAGAAGGTTTGTCCTTAGAATTAATATGAAGGGACGAGCATAGAAGGATGGAGGGACTTAGTTGAAAATATGGAGAACTTATGAGCTTATGTTGAAAATCTCACCCCAAGTATATATACTCTCCACTTCACTTAGCAAGGAAACCCTCCCTTCTTTCCTTTCACTGTTCTATTCACCCAAACCGACTAAAGAGGAGTTGTGGAGCTCAGGAGGACGACCAAGGAGGGCAAGGTAGGTTTGAATCCTCCCTTTTGCTTAAGTTCATGGGTAGAACTCGAATTCAAGGTCAAATTGATGGCTAGCTCACATAGATCTACCTTTCTAGCCATCTCTTCTCGACTTTCCTTGGAAGGATCACCTTGGCCGACCTGTGGTAACTCAAGGACGCCATTAAAAGCTTGGATCTCGAAATCTTGGAGCTCAAGGAGCAAGCTTTAGGCGGGTTTTATAACTCTAAACCCATGCATTGTTATATACATCTTGTTTATGCTTTTAGATGATAGTTCTTCTTGTTCTCTACCTTCCTTTGCTACCTTGCAAGCAAATCCATGAGAAATCCTTGCTGTTATTGATCTAGGAGATGAATACGTTATTTCCAAAGTTAATCCACTACTTTTCACTTTACTAAACGGTCTCCACGAATTGCTCTCTCGGTTTGCAAAACCATGTAGTGAGCAAACGGTCTCAGGACCGTGTAAGGGAAAACGGTCTTCAAGACCGTTTAGCCGCATTGACCGAGCGTGGACCGTATAAGATTTCTGTTCATAATTATGTAGTCTAATCACCCACAAAATTTGAGATGATAACTCCAAAGGAATCGTGAGATATGGCCTTTTTAATCAACAACTTTAATTGAATTTACTCCTGATTTCCAATCTGTTGAAATCGCCCTTTTTGGGCAACCGGTCTCAAGACCGTGTAAGAACGTTGACTAAGCGTTGACCGTATGAAATTACTGTTCATAATAATGTTGATTAACAACTCACCAAATTTGATGGACTAATTCCAAACTAGCTAGGAGTTGAAGGATGATTACTAGGGTAAACCCTAATTGAAATCAGTACTGAAATCTCAATGAATAACTTAGTGTTTTTGGGTTGATTGACCCAAACGGTCTCAAGACCGTTTGGGGATCAACCAAACGGTCTCAAGACCGTGTGGGGAATCACCCAAGACCGTGTGGAGGTCTGGGGTCAAGTATAGTTGACCAATTGAAAGTACAAAGATACTAAATTACATTGCAATTAAGTATTGATATGATAATCAACTCAATAGATCCAACCTTGAGGAATTTACACTAGAATACAAAAGTTGGATGGGCAAACGGTCTCAAGACCGTTTGGAACTCATACAAACGGTCTCAAGACCGTGTGGTGACAACCCAAGACCGTTTGGAGGTCTAGGGTTAAGGTAATTTGATCAATTGAGGGCCCAATTGCAATAGGTTATTGATTTAATCAAAATACTGAATTGAGACTCAATCAAGGTTCAACCCCTATCAAATCACATTATATTTTTTATGAAATCTTGGGAAAACGGTCTCAAGACCGTGTGGAGTTCATCCACACGATCTCAAGACCGTTTGGGCCAAGTTTGGGCCCAATTGGAGCTCAATTGAAGGGTTCAACCTTGTGTTGATTCACATTGTTGAGTGTTGATGGTTGAACGTTGATGGACCTTAATTGAACCAACTTCAACCCTAATTGGATAATAATTGAGGGTCAATTGAGTGACCAATTGGTTAATCATAACCCTAATTAACTCAATCTATAAGTGGTTACCATGTCTTTGACCATTTGGAGGCTTCAACATTGATAATCATAAACGATTGAAATCATTGAACCATGTTGGAGGTCCAAACGGTTTGAGACCAAGTGGACCAAACGGTCTCAAGACCGTTTGAGGCCTCACGGTCTCAAGACCGTTTGAGACCTCACAGTCTCAAGACCGTTTGAGGTCACACGGTCTCAAGACTGTGTGAGGCCTCACGGTCTCAAGACCGTTTGGACTCAAACGATCTCAAGATCGAGAGACACCAAACGGTCTCAAACCGTGTAAGCCCTCTCAGTCTTGAAGTCAAACTTGTTAAACGGTCTACACCCTCACACGGTTTGGGCAAATGACCTTGAAGGTCACACGGTCTTGGAGTCAACCCTAGCAAACGGTCAACTCATCCAAACGGTCTCAAACCGTTTGGAGGTTAAAGGTTGAAACCGTTTGAGGTTTTCAAAGGTTGATTTCACTTAATCAATTGAAGGTGTAAATGGTTCAATGATGCTCTAAACTAAACCCTAATGATAACCTAGGATATTAAGGGATTAAGTGACTAATGAATTGAACCATGATGGTGATCAATGGGGTGAATTACCAAAATACCTTGATGGGTTCAATTGAGTAATACCTTGTTCAAATCAAACCCTAATCACATGATAGTGATGTTTTGGCTTATGTTAGCCCATGAGGACTTAACCCAACCTGATCTAGAGTGGTGTTATCACCATCTACCAGTGTGAAGAGAGAGAAAGTATCTTAAGAGAGAGAAAGTACCTTAAGAGAGAGAAAGTACCCTTTTAGGGTGGAAACTCAAGTAAAGAACCTTCAATACACATGAATGTGCATGATTAGGGTATGATCCACCTATGTGAGATCATGGAAACCCTAATTATGATATATGATGAATCTTAAGCTAATCTGAGAGCATCAATGATGATGTTCCTCATACATGATGATGTTATGAGTTCAATTCACCATGTGATGTGAATAGTAAACCCTAATTCAAGGGTAATGACATGTGATGTGAATAGTAAACCCTAATTCAAAGGTGATGACATGTTATATGAGTATTAAACTCTATTTGATAAGAATCAAAGAACTTAGCTCTTATGACAAGAGTGGAAAGTATAATCATTGTTTTGAATTACCTATATTAGTTGAATTAACCATGCAGGTTCTGATATGGAGATGATCATATCCAGGTATGGATGATGATACTATATTCATTAAAGGCATATTGATAACTTTATGAATAAGTAAAGTATCTTGATGCCTTGTCAGTGGCATTCTATGATAATAATGGGCTGTGAGAGCCATGAATACCATCAAGGTCATGCTTTAGAGATGACTTGTGATGAGTATAATGAGAAATGATGATTGATGTGAGTTAGGCTTGTTACATTTAGTATTCTCCTTTTATAGCTGTTATGCTACTGTTATTGTTTGAAGAACAATGTGTGATGTTAAATGAATACTGAATGTACCTAACTAATCAAGTATAATGTGGATCCCTGATCATAGACCCATCATTGTCAGAGATCAAATGATGGTGAAACAGGTTTTCCTAAGGGAACTCCTGGATCACATACTATTGAGTATGTGGGGTACATGGATGTGTAGAACCTTACATCCTAGTGTAGGGATTTGATGTAGATATGTAATCTGTCAATCCTTCACTACTTTTCCATACCGTATCAGTAGTAGGTAAACATGAAACCTCCTGATGACGAAGAAAACATAGATATCCGTATCAGTAGAGATAAACATGAAATCTCCTGATGACGAAGAGAGTACAGAACGCCACTGTAACTCTAAAATAGCGAAGGACCAGATTACCCTAGTGAGCTATAATAGTAGAGACACAAGATGTCCTACAAGTGATCCTCTTACTACTGAGGAAGGTGAAGGTCATGAGAATCCGGCTCTTTCGATGACCTAGTATGATACTAAGGCACTTAACAGTGATTGGTTGGGGTATGAGTGGTAAACCTCATCTCCACAGGGCATAATAATAAGAATGTTTGAAAAACATAATCTACAGCGTAGTATACCTGTTAAAGGTAACTATGAGCTAATTGATTGATGTTACACTGTATAGTGCATATGTTCTTCATGCTTAATATATGTTGAGCTCTTGTATATAATTGTATCTGCTATTGATTACTTTGTAAGCTTTTACTGCTTAAGTTATTCTTTGATGTTATAATAAAGCTTCTGGCGGAGAGTTATAACTCTCGCTGGGACAATTATGTACAATTGTCTCACCCCGTAGACTTCAACTTTTTAGGTGGACGTCGAGGATGGAGAAACAGGTCTACAGGTGACCAGTCCCAACAGCAGCAGCACCAGGAGCAGCAGTAAATCTCAGATGGAGATTTAGCCTGCCATGTGGTGTAGTTAGAGTCAGTCCTATGTATCCTTTGTACTCTCAGGTCTTGGATTCTTTTGTTATGAGTTCTTGAGATTTGTATCTTGATGTATATAATTACTCAAGAAGTAATTATCATGAGATGTAAACAGTTTATCTCTTGTTATGAAAGAAGCTTTTAAGGATTCAAGCTCTTGTCTCGAAAAGTTTTAAGTTCCCGTGATTTTTGTCTTCCGCTGTTTATCGAATCGCTTCCGCTAAGTTTAAATCGTGATTATATCGTGGTTTGGAGATCAGAGCCCACAATTAGTGGTATCAGAGCTCTAGGTCAGTTGAGTCTACAGAGACATAGGACTTAGGATGTCGAGTCTATCTTTAGTACTCTTTACCTATCTAATAGAATCTTCTACTCCTCAGGAGAAGAAGATACATAAGGATGGCTGAGCCTCATGATGAGTACGTGGCAGAGAGTAGTGCTAGTGCACCTCAAGGCAGTGCAAGGGTTCCAAGAATAGAACAGCCTGCACCAGAGTCACCAAGAGAGCCACCCCAGTTTGACCCAGCCGACATGGGTAACCCAGCTGTACAGACAATGTTCGGGCAGTTTATGACTGCCATGACACACATAACCGACAGGATGCCCATGCCTACACCTAGGGCACCTATCCAGCCTGAAGCACAAGGTATCGGTAAGACGTTCGAATGACTTCGTCGTGTCGGAGCTACCGAGTACTTTGGGACTGCCGACCCCGCAGATGCTGACCTATGGTTGACAGAGTTGGAGAAGGCTTTCAGGATTCTTATTATCCCAGAAGCTGAGAAGGTTAGACATGTTGTCTATCTTCTCAAAGGCAGTGATGGTCAATGGTGGAACATGGAAGAGCAGAAGAGACCTGGAATAGAGTTCTCATGGGAAGAGTTTCTTCGGGAATTTATCAATAGATATTTTCCAAAGACCTTCCTAGATGAGAAGATCTCTCAGTTTGAGAGACTAAGGCAGGGTATGATGAACATTAGCGAGTATGAAGCTAAGTTCATGGAATTGTTGCGGTTCTGTCTGCACATGGCTGTCACAAATGAGGAAAGAATCAGGAGATTCGAGAAGGGTTTGAATGCTGATATGTCAACCCCTGTGTCTGCATTAGAAAACCAAGAGAGACTATCTACCTTCGTTGAGTCAGTCCGAAGGATAGAGAGATATGTGGTTGAGAAGAGGCAAACCCAGAAAAGATATCCGCAGTTCCAGGGTTCTTCATCTAGGGATTTTAAGAAACCTAGATTCTCTGCACCTAACCCTCCACCACCCAGATCGAGTTCTCAAACTCAATGGTCACCAAGCAGAGGTAGAGGACGGAGTCAACCGCTTCAAGGGACTCACAGTTCTGCATCGATGTCAGTTACTGGACCACCCCGACCACAACAACAAGAGAGGAGATGCTACAACTGTGGTAAGGTGGGACACTTGATGAAGGATTGTCGTTCTAGGCCTGTCAGTGTGACACAGCCTCCGAGACAGAATCAACAAGGATCTCAGAGAATGCAATCTCAAGGAGCAGCTCGAGGACGTGGACAAGCGTCTCAAGCTGGATCATCAGCACCACCTCAACACCAGGCGACAGCGAGGTTCTATGCTATGAACCCACCAGATGCAGTGATCAATCCACGGGTAGTGGCAGGTCAGATGAAACTTTTATATCCTGATATGTCTACATCCTGTGTTGTATCTGTTCTGATTGACCCGGGTGCTACGCACTCTTTCATCACTCATAGAGTGATTTGTAACTGCAATGTGACTGTTAGTCATAGGGCAGATAGTTTGTTGTTGGAGACTCCGTTGAGTGGGTCTGTCGTTTTGCAGGAGGTATGCTCTCCTTGCATCCTCTTCTTTTCTGACCATCGCATTCAAGTGGATCTTATACCACTTAATATGTAAGTATTTGATATAATCCTCGGGATGGATACCTTAGAGAGGTATAGAGTTGTCTTGGATTGTGAATCCAAGTTGGTTGTGTTTGCTGATGAAAGCAACACATGGATTTTTCAAGGAGAAAGAAAAATTCTGCCCACCTGTCTTGTGTCAGCTATGGTTGCTGATAAGTTGTTGAGGCAAGGATGTTATGCATTCTTAGCCCATGTGGTAGATGTTACCAAGGAAAGGTCCAATCCTGCTGAAGTTCCCATAGTCAGGGAATTCAAGGATGTGTTTCCTGAAGAACTTCCTGGTATACCACCACCTCGGGAGATTGATTTTGAAATCAATCTGATTCCAGATATGAAACCCATAGCCTAGACTCCGTATAGGATGGCGTCTGCCGAGATGGCAGAACTCAAGAAACAGCTTCAAGAGTTACTTGAGAAGGGTTTTATCCGACCAAGGACTTCACCTTGGGGAGCTCCGGTCTTGTTTGTTAAAAAGAAAGATGGGTCAATGCGGTTGTGCATCGACTACAGACAACTCAATAAAGTAACAATAAAGAATAAGTACCCTCTGCCGAGGATTGATGATCTCTTTGACCAGTTGCGTGGTGCAACCGTCTTTTCCAAGATAGACTTGAGGTCTGGATATCATCAACTTCGTATTAAGGATAGTGACATATCCAAGTCTTCCTTTAGGACAATGTATGGTCACTATGAGTTCACGGTTATGTCGTTTGGACTAACCAATGCACCAGCTGCATTTATGGAACTCATGAATAGAGTTTTTCGACCTTTCCTTGATCAGTGTGTTGTCATCTTTATAGATGACATTCTGATCTATAGTAAGGATGCTCAGCAGCATGAGCAGCATCTTCGCCAAGCTTTGACCTTGCTAAGAGAACACAAGCTGTATGCTAAGTTTAGCAAGAGTGAGTTCTGGCTGCCGGAGGTATCTTTTCTTGGACATGTGATATCTGCCTCGGGAATTCGTGTTGACCCTACAAAGGTAGAATCAGTTCTACAGTAAGAACAACTGAAGACACCGACGGAGATTCGAAGTTTCTTGGGGTTAGCTGGCTATTATCGAAGGTTCATTAAGAACTTTAGTTCTATAGCCTTACCTTTGACCAAGTTGACCCGGAAAGATGTTCCTTTTTCTTGGAGTGATAAGTGTCAACAGTCTTTCCAATTGTTGAAGGAGAGGTTGACAAGTGCACCTGTGCTTGTACTACCTGAACAAGGAAAAGGATATGTAGTTTTCTGTGATGCTTCCAAGAATGGACTAGGATGTGTGTTGATGCAGGATAAACAAGTGATTTCTTTTGCTTCCCGACAGCTTAAGAAACATGAGGAGAATTATCCAACACACGATATGGAGTTAGCTGATGTGGTTCATGCCTTGAAGATCTGGAGACATTATCTCTACGGAGAAACATTCCAGATTTTCACAGACCACAAGAACCTTAAGTATATCTTCTCTCAGCATGAGCTTAACATGAGGCAACGTCGCTGGATGGAGTTAATCAAGGACTACGACTGTACAATTGATTATCATCCAGGCAAGGCCAACATTTTTGCAGATGCCTTGAGTAGGAAATCAACAACATCAACCATGAGTAGAGCACAACTAAACTCTTTAGTATGCTCTAGGAGAGATATGCTTATCTCTTTAAGGCAGGACTATGTACAGTTGAAGGTGTCATTATTAGCCGGGTTGTTGGCTGAGATGCATATTAAACCTACCTTAAGAGAGCAGATTAAGGAAGCACAGCAAGGTGATGATGCAGTTCAGCAGATTAGATCTGAGTACGGAAATGAGAAGCGAGATGGTTTCCCTGACTCAGATGACCAAGTAGCATGTTATAATGGAAGGATGATAGTGCCGGATGTGGATAACTTGAGGAAGTTAGTCCTGGAAGAAGCTCATTCTTCCATGTATGCTATGCATCCGGGGAGCACCAAGATGTATCAGAATTTGAAAGATCTGTATTGGTGGCCTGGAATGAAGAAGGATGTTGCAGAATTTGTTCTGAGGTGTCCTGTGTGCCAGCAAGTTAAAGCTGAACACCAAAAACCTGCAGGAACAATGCAACCCTTACCCATACCACAGTGGAAGTGGGACCATGTGACCATGGACTTTGTTGTTGGACTACCCAGGACAAGCAAAGGACATGATTCCATTTGGGTAGTTGTTGATAGGTTGACTAAGACAGAACATTTCTTACCTGTCAAAACAACCTATTCTGCTGAAAGGTTATCCGAATTATATGTTCAAGAGATAGTGCGTTTGCACGGAGTTCCTATCACAATAGTTTCTGACCGAGGTCCTCAGTTTACAAGTCATTTTTGGGAACAGTTACACAGAGCCTTAGGCACCAAACTAAGGTTTAGTACGGCCTTTCATCCACAGACTGATGGACAGTCAGAAAGGACCATACAGACTTTAGAAGACCTTTTGAGAGCATGTGTTCTCCAGTTTACCGGGAGTTGGGATCTACACTTAAGCTTGATAGAGTTTGCCTATAACAATAGCTATCAACATAGTATTGATATGGCACCTTATGAAGCCTTGTATGGTAGATGTTGTAGATCACCTCTGTGTTGGTTCGAGACTGGTGAGCGTCAGTTGTTAGGTCCTGATCTTGTGCAGCAGACCACAGAGAAGATTAAAGTAATACAACAAAAGATTAAGACTGCACAGGATAGGCAGAAATCTTATGCTGACAAGCGTCGTAGACCCTTAGAGTTCCAGGTTGGAGACAGAGTATATCTCAAAGTCTCGCCTTGGAAAGGGGTCCTTCGTTTTGGAAGGAAAGGGAAGTTAGCTCCTAGATTTATGGGGCCTTATCCAATCATTGAACGGATTGGAAAGGTAGCTTATAGACTAGAGCTGCCACCATATTTACAGAGGTTACATCCTGTGTTTCACATTTCTATGCTGAAGAAATGTCACCCAGACACCGAGTCAGTTCTACAACCTATGGAGGTAGAATTGAATGATGATATATCCTATGAGGAGGGACCAGTGTCAATCCTTGATAATAGAATTAAAAGGTTAAAGAAGAAAGACATAAGTCTTGTGAAAGTCCTCTGGAGCCACCGTGGTGTTGAAGAAGCCACTTGGGAATTAGAGGATGAGATGAGAAGGAAGTATCCTGCCCTTTTCTCTAAGTATGTTTTATCGATTTCGGGGACGAAATCCTTGTAAGGGGTGGATAATTTGTAACATCCCTGACCTGGGTTATGAGTTAACCCTAGGTGTTTTGCCTAAATATGTAATTAAATCCTTGTGATTAACTTTGGGCATGTAATTAAGTTTCTCAGAAACATATATTTCAGTTTTTGCTCCTTTTTATATAAAGTTGTAACATTGTTTTGTAATACAGGGACCTATGTGCAAATTACCTAGTTAGAAGGGTTAACTTGCAAATTGCACATGTTGAGATGTTCCTCTAATGTTGAGACATCATGAGAATGATGATGGTAAGGATTGAGGGATTTCCCAAGATTGGGCACCAAGGTGCAGCTGTGGAAGCAATCTCGGTGCTTGAAAACCCTAAATTGGAGAAAAGTGCAATTTACCCAATTTTAGGGGTGCAACTTGTAAAATACATCATCTAAAATATCTTTTAAGACTCTTGTCATCATTTAGAGAAGAAATTATGAAAGGTCACTTCAATGGATTAATCAAGTTATGAAAAAACACCTTTATGATTGAATAATCAAGGTGTATGTGCTATAGCCCTTTTATGTGTTTGCTTAACTAATAGGTTGATCTTCTTTGCCCTCATTTCTTGACCTTAGAAGAAGGTTTGTCCTTAGAATTAATATGAAGGGACGAGCATAGAAGGATGGAGGGACTTAGTTGAAAATATGGAGGACTTATGAGCTTATGTTGAAAATCTCACCCCAAGTATATATACTCTCCACTTCACTTAGCAAGGAAACCCTCCCTTTGTTCCTTTCACTCTTCTATTCACCCAAACCAACTAAAGAGGAGTTGTGGAGCTCAGGAGGATGACCAAGGAGGGCAAGGTAGGTTTGAATCCTCCCTTTTGCTTAAGTTCATGGGTAGAACTCAAATTCAAGGTCAAATTGATGGCTAGCTCACATAGCTCTACCTTTCTAGCCATCTCTTCTCGACTTTCCTTGGAAGGATCGCCTTGGCCGACCTGTGGTAACTCAAGGAAGCCATTAAAAGCTTGGAGCTCGAAAGCTTGGAGCTCAAGGAGCAAGCTTTAGGTGGGTTTTATAACTCTAAACCCATGCTTTGTTATATACATCTTGTTTATGCTTTTAGATGATAGTTCTTCTTGTTCTCTACCTTCCTTTGCTACCTTGCAAGCAAATCCGTGAGAAATCCTTTCTGTTCTTGATCTAGGAGATGAAGACGTTATTTCCAAAGTTAATCCACTACTTTTCACTTTACTAAACGGTCTCCACGAATTGCTCTCTCGGTTTGCAAAACCGTGTAGTGAGCAAACGGTCTCAGGACCGTGTAAGGGCAAACGGTCTTCAAGACCGTTTATCCGCATTGACCGAGCGTGGACATATAATATTTCTGTTCATAATTATGTAGGCTAATCACCCACAAAATTTGAGATGATAACTCCAAAGGAATCGTGATATATGGCCTTTTTAATCAACAACTTTAATTGAATTTACTCCTGATTTCCAATCTGTTGAAATCGCTCTTTTTGGGCAAACGGTCTCAAGACCGTGTAAGAACGTTGACTAAGTGTTGACCGTATGCAATTACTGTTCATAATAATGTTGATTAACAACTCACCAAATTTGATGGACTAATTCCAAACGAGATAGGAGTTGAAGGATGATTACTAGGGTAAACCCTAATTGAAATCAGTACTGAAATCTCAATGAATAACTTAGTGTTTTTGGGTTGATTGACCCAAACGGTCTCAAGACCGTTTGGGGATCAACCAAACGGTCTCAAGACCGTGTGGGGAATCACACAAGACCGTGTGGAGGTCTGGGGTCAAGTATAGTTGACCAATTGAAAGTACAAAGATACTAAATTACATTGCAATTAAGTATTGATATGATAATCAACTCAATAGATCCAACCTTGAGGAATTTACACTAGAATACAAAAGTTGGATGGGCAAACGGTCTCAAGACCGTTTGGAACTCATCCAAACGGTCTCAAGACCGTGTGGTGACAACCCAAGACCGTTTGGAGGTCTAGGGTTAAGGTAATTTGATCAATTGAGGGCCCTATTGCAATAGGTTATTGAATTAATCAAAATACTGAATTGAGACTCAATCAAGGTTCAACCCCTATCAAATCACATTAGATTTTTTATGAAATCTTGGGCAAACGGTCTCAAGACCGTGTGGAGTTCATCCACACGATCTCAATACCGTTTGGGCCAAGTTTGGGCCCAATTGGAGCTCAATTGAAGGGTTCAACCTTGTGTTGATTCACATTGTTGAGTGTTGATGGTTGAACGTTGATGGACCTTAATTGAACCAACTTCAACCCTAATTGGATAATAATTGAGGGTCAATTAAGTGACCAATTGGTTAAGCATAACCCTAATTAACTCAATCTATAAGTGGTTACCATGGCTTTGACCATTTGGTGGCTTCAACATTGATAATCATAAACGATTGAAATCATTGAACCATGTTGGAGGTCCAAACGGGTTGAGACCAAGTGGACCAAACGGTCTCAAGACCGTTTGAGACCTCACGGTCTCAAGACCGTTTGAGGTCACACGGTCTCAAGACTGTGTGAGGCCTCACGGTCTCAAGACCGTTTGGACTCAAACGATCTCAAGATCGAGAGACACCAAACGGTCTCAAACCGTGTAAGCCCTCTCGGTCTTGAAGTCAAACTTGTTAAACGGTCTACACCCTCACACGGTTTGGGAAAACGACCTTGAAGGTCACACGGTCTTGGAGTCAACCCTAGCAAACGGTCAACTCATCCAAACGGTCTCAAACCGTTTGGAGGTTAAAGGTTGAAACCGTTTGAGGTTTTCAAAGGTTGATTTCACTTAATCAATTGAAGGTGTAAATGGTTCAATGATGCTCTAAACTAAAACCTAATGATAACCTAGGATATTAAGGGATTAAGTGACTAATGAATTGAACCATGATGGTGATCAATGGGGTGAATTACCAAAATACCTTGATGGGTTCAATTGAGTAATACCTTGTTCAAATCAAACCCTAATCACATGATAGTGATGTTTTGGCTTATGTTAGCCCATGAGGACTTAACCCAACCTGATCTAGAGTGGTGTTATCACCATCTACCAGTGTGAAGAGAGAGAAAGTATCTTAAGAGAGAGAAAGTACCTTAAGAGAGAGAAAGTACCCTTTTAGGGTGGAAACTCAAGTAAAGAACCTTCAATACACATGAATGTGCATGATTAGGGTATGATCCACCTATGTGAGATCATGGAAACCCTAATTATGATATATGATGAATCTTCAGATAATCTGAGAGCATCAATGATGATGTTCCTCATACATGATGATGTTATGAGTTCAATTCACCATGTGATGTGAATAGTAAACCCTGATTCAAGGGTAATGACATGTGATGTGAATAGTAAACCCTAATTCAAAGGTGATGACATGTTATATGAGTATTAATGTCACGCCCCAATCTCACATTAATCACAAACCACGAGATTAAGACGCGACAGGATGAGATTTACACATAAGCCAACCACTCTTTACTTTTATAACATTTTAAAGATATTAATAGGAAAATCTGATTTATGCTATAAAATGAAACTAAACAAACTGCGGAAGCATCTTTATTAAACTGACTAGCAAGATAAACAAAGTCTACAACATATTACATTGATCCGACATAAAATAAAGCATAACAGATAATTTACATCTTATACACATTCACTCTCTCACTCACACCTTGTCCCAAAGATCGAGGGGAAAGGACTAAGAGACCTCTAGCTACTAACTACGAACCTTCTATCGACTAGGCGTAAGGATAAATCGATCCTTCTGATTTCCTGCTGCTGATGATAACCTGAAAATGTTTTGAGTAGAGGTATGAGCCTACTCGCTCAGTGAATAGCATTTCACTTAGCTATCACTAAACAACTCATCAGGTTTATAAACTGAAATTAAACATAAATGCAGAACTAAGCAAGGCATTTCTAATAACATAACAGATTTACAGAATATAATCACATTTCCAAGCATCAACAGGTAATTCAGATAAATGAACAGTTATATAAATTTACTGTGAACCTACTTGATTATTTATTCATTTTATTAATATGCCCTAAATATATGCAGTGTACTCTGCATATAAAGATCCGCAACAAGTCCATGCTACAGTCCCACCGTACAAGACTTAGCGACACACCCGGGAAGTGCTAAGTCTGACTACTCATCCTGGTCTGCACAGGACCCAGGCTCTACGGCCTCAACGCACAACCACGTGTGCTGCACAACCACGTGTGCTCTCGACTTCTCCTTTAACCTGAGTACACCGGCGGAGAGTCACAGGGTTACCTTCGTGACACAAGCACGAATGGTGTTAGATAACCGTGTTTTCTTTTGTTATCGCAGTGCCATCGTGACACAAGCACGATTGTTGTTGGACACTGCCTCTCTTTCCTCGTTTGTCCGTGACACAAGCACGGATGATGTTGCAACACGAGTTTCACCCCAAAGTTGCAGACCCGTCTAAGGGGTTCTACGGTGTTAGGGCATCTAGGTCTATACTTGATTAACAAATAAACATATAAACAGGAAAATTACATTCCATACATAATGCACAATCTGAACATCACAAGAAGCGCATATATATCCTTTATCGTAATTAAACATGAATCAGAATCATTTATCCAGTTTCTATGTTAAACGTCTATTTTGAAGTCAGTAAATACATAGCAACTATAATACAGGAAATTGCATCATTTTCACTAAGCATATTATGTAATTCAATTCCAATGAATCTAATTTACTCTATTTTATGAACTATACTGTTTAGAAGTTATATCAATTGATACAGAAGCAATTAAACATTTAAATTGAGTTAAATATTGATTTCTAAATGAACTACTACTCACAATTCTGGAACTCGGCCGACCAAACTGGAAACTCGGCCGATCGGCTGACAACTCGGCCGATCCACCCGCAACTCGGCCGATCCAAACCCTGGTCAATTTCCTATAAAGGGAAACTCGGCCGAATCACATCTAATTCGGCCGACCAAAACGCTGTTTGTTAATTCTAATTAAGGAACTCGGCCGAATCATACACAATTCGGCCGAACAGTGTACAGACTAAAAACTAAAACGAACCTGTTGTAATGGAACAGTGCACACACACATGTCTAGGTTGGGATCAAGCTCAGCTGGTGCTAATACTTGGCTATTGGTTGCGGATTTGTGGTCTGGACCTCAAGGTGGATTCGTTGGCGTCAATTTCGATGCTAGATCGCGCCCTAGGTGGCCCCAGGTCGGACCTACTGCTGCAAGAAGCGGCTTCTTCACCTCACGTATAGGTGGAAGGGAGTCTTGCTAGGCGCTGCTGCAACCTTTGGCTAAGATTTCGAGTAGAGACCTCAAAGACGGAATCATAGCGGCCATTTAGCGATACTAGTTGCGCCCAAGGTGGCCCCTAGCTGAGCCACAACGCCTGGCCGCCGGCAACTGCTACTGCAGGTCGGCACCTGCTAGGACGGAGCAATAGAGGAGGAAAGAATGGAGAAGGAAGAGAGAAAGAGGAAGGCGGAGGTAGAGGAGAGGTGGGCGTAGCCACATCGGGGCTAAGGGCTGGGAATCGCCCAGCCATCGCCTCCCTTTCTCTGCAGGTCGCGCGCTACAGTGCGCCGACCCTCCCTGCTGTATCGGGTGAACGAAGAAGAAGAGATAAGGGTCAGATTCACGGAGGGGGCCGAAGTGCAATTTTCCCAGCAAAAACCAAAAATTACAACTAGGTCCCTAGACACTCAAATGCCCATATCTTTTAACTCGGAAGTCAGTTTTGAGTGATTTTTCTTGCAACGGTTTAAGCACGGAATTCTCTATAATCCTCGAAGTGCAAAACATGCTAAAAGGACTGTTTTACTGGATCAAAGCTCTAATTACAACTGTGATTGCTTGATTCAACTTAATGTACTAAATAACCAACATTGACATTATTAATTGCCTCAGGTGATTAAATCTTGACTATTGATTCACATGTTGTCTTATCTTGATTATTCATGATGTTTAACAAAAACTTTGCACTAATTAAGGTGTTTCACGTAATTCGAGGTATTTATTGACTAACCCTGATATGGGTCGTAACAATTAAATTCTATTTGATAAGAATCAAAGAACTTAGCTCTTATGACAAGAGTGGAAAGTATAATCATTGTTTTGAATTACCTTTATTAGTTGAATTAACCATGCAGGTTCTGATATGGAGATGATCATATCCAGGTATGGATGATGATACTATATTCATTAAAGGCATATTGATAACTTTATGAATAAGTAAAGTATCTTGATGCCTTGTCAGTGGCATTCTATGATAATAATGGGCTGTGAGAGCCATGAATACCATAAAGGTCATGCTTTAGAGATGACTTGTGATGAGTATAATGAGAAATGATGATTGATGTGAGTTAGGCTTGTTACATTTAGTATTCTCCTTTTATAGATGTTATGCTACTGTTATTGTTTGAAGAACAATGTGTGATGTTAAATGAATACTGAATGTACCTAACTAATCAAGTATAATGTGGAGCCCTGATCATAGACCCATCATTGTCAGAGATCAAATGGTGGTGAAACAGGTTTTCCTAAGGGAACTCCTGGATCACATACTATTGAGTATGTGGGGTACATGGATGTGTAGAATCTTACATCCTAGTGTAGGGATTTGATGTAGATATGTAATCCGTCAATCCTTCACTACTTTTCCATACCGTATCAGTAGTAGGTAAACATGAAACCTCCTGATGACGAAGAAAACATAGATATCCGTATCAGTAGAGATAAACATGAAATCTCCTAATGACGAAGAGAGTACATAACGCCACTGTAACTCTAAAATAGCGAAGGACCAGATTACCCTGGTGAGCTATAATAGTAGAGACACAAGATGTCCTACAAGTGATCCTCTTACTGACTGAGGAAGGTGAAGGTCATGAGAATCCGGCTCTTTCGATGACCTAGTATGATACTAAGGCACTTAACAGTGATTGGTTGGGGTATGAGTGGTAAACCTCATCTCCACAGGGCATAATAATAAGAATGTTTGAAAAACATAATCTACAGCGTAGTATACCTGTTAAAGGTAACTATGAGCTAATTGATTGATGTTACAATGTATAGTGCATATGTTCTTCATGCTTAATATATGTTGAGCTCTTGTATATAATTGTATCTGCTATTGATTACTTTGTAAGATTTTACTGCTTAAGTTATTCTTTGATGTTATAATAAAGCTTCTGGCCGAGAGTTATAACTCTCGCTGGGACAATTATGTATAATTGTCTCACCCCGTAGACTTCAACTTTTTAGGTGGACGTCGAGGACGGAGGAACAGGTCTATAGGTGACCAGTCCCAGCAGCAGCAGCACCAGGAGCAGCAGTAAATCTCATGTGGAGATTTAGCCTGCCATGTGGTGTAGTTAGAGTCAGTCCTATGTGTCCTCTGTACTCTCAGGTCTTGGAGTCTTTTGTTATGAGTTCTTGAGATTTTGTATCTTGATGTATATAATTACTCAAGAAGTAATTATCATGAGATGTAAACAGTTTATCTCTTGTTATGAAAGAAGCTTTTAAAGATTCAAGCTCTTGTCTCGAAAAGTTTTAATTTCTCATGATTTTTGTCTTCCGCTGTTTATCGAATCGCTTCCGCTAAGTTTAAATCATGATTATATCGTGGTTTGGAGATCAGAGCCCACAATAAGCAGGTATATACACATGGTGGGGGAGATTCTTGTGTGTGTGCTTGTATATTCTTAATAAATTAAGGCCATTGACACTTGGATAGATACTAGAACTTCAACTTTTTCCTTTTCTTTATCTTAAAGTGTCATATACTTATCCCCAAGTACCAAAACGAGCCATTTTCTCTCCACCACCTCCCTCCTTCTCCCAACCTCGTTATCCCTCTGTTCAGATGTGAATTTTTCTACCCAAGGAAGAAGAAAGTAGGGATCTTCTTGGAGAAAGGCTCTAAGGTTGAAATTGACTTCATTTTAGGGTTGAAAAAGCTTCCTTCTAGTGACCTTGACCTAATAGTGTAAGAATTCTCTTCTTTCCTCCATCTATTTCTTTTTTATCCTTCCTCCAGGTCAGAACCTTGCTTTTACATGGTAGAAATTTCTCTAAAGCTCTAAAACCCTACCTTTCTTGCTCCTTATGCTTAGGGTTTGCTCATTTGATGAAGAAAGGTGCTAGATGGACGAATTCATAGCTTACTCTTGGATTTTCTACCCTACCTGCTCGAGATTTCTTCTGTGTGGGGTTTTATCTTCTCATTAGAGGTAAGTTTTATAACTTTCTCCATGTTTATTGCTTACCATAAGCTTTCTAGATCATGTTCTTGCTTGAAAATGATAATCCATACACTAAAAAGCTATGCTTGACTAGGATTTCAATTTTTACAATATTTTCTGTTCTGATTTCAGTTATATATTAAACTGTGATCATGTGTACATTATTCCTAAGGTATTATATAACTTTGATCAGGTTGTTTTGACAACCTATGGTGCTAAGTACCTATCAAACATTGGTCAATTTTAGGGTTTAAAGCTGATTTCTTCTATAAATCATAACCCGATGATGGTACCATTGCAACAACCCTATGGTGTTGTCTTCATAACAACTCATGGTCTTGACAAGGGTGTCAAATGATGGTGACAACCTATGGTCACCCCCTTAGGTCAGGTTTTGGATCAATTAGAAGTATAATGATCAACCATTAAGTACCCTACTGATGATATCAATCAATGATGACATCAGCTTAATATTTGATGTCGATTAATGAATATAGTGTTGATATAACAACCTATAGTGATTTAATGATCACTAATGATGGTGGATCAGGTCTCTACAATCTATGGTGAGTTAATCATATAGTTTTAGCATCAATTAAGTCTTAGACCAATGGTTTCTTGGGTCACTTGATGCAATGGTCAAACCTATATTGTAATTGATGGTTTTAATATATGAACTTGACCCAATGGTCAAGATCTAATGTTTATTCCTCCAATAAAGTGGAATGATGTATAATGTAATATGGTGGTCCTAATAATGGGATTTAGATGGTTTCCTTTATATGATCAACTTAAGGAGCTTACTTGTTGACAATGGATGGCTTGTTTTAACTGAACAGTCGATTGTGGGTTTTACCCTACTCTCAATGGAACTTTTTGTGTTGTTAATCAAGGGATGTCTAGGGTTAGATGGTGACTCTTTCTAGAGAACAAATCAAGGACTTCATAGGTGGTTTATCTAAGGTGTTTACTTATGTAAACAACCAAAGGTCTTACCTTTTAAACATGCAATGGTTTTGGGTGACATTGTAGTATGGTGATACAGGTTGAATGATAATGGAACAAATGGAGGGTTACCCTTAATAAGGTAGTCGTACCTATTCACTCATATGAATAGAAGTGATGATAACCATATTGTGTTGATATGTAACCCTAATGAGGTATAGCTTGTTATACCTAGCTTTAATATAACTAAATGATGGTAATTGGGTATGAATAGTCCTTGAATGACTAATGAAATCATGAAGGACTATGTTGCTATTGTTGAAACCCTAGTATTCTATAACCCAATCGTTATACCTTGATTTATGTGTAGGTTCATACTTGAGAATGGTATGGAATGTGATGGTTATGCTTCACCTTATGCATCCATGATCCAATGTGGATGTTGTGAGTTAGGGTTTGGGTATGAGTGCTATTTAGTAACGTTGATATAATTTATCATGTTGAAACTAACTCTAATGAAAATTAGATAAAGATGAGTATTCATGTTTAACATTCTTATATGATGGAATGATGGTGGAATAGCCTCCTTAACATGATCATAGCCTTGGTATGTTAATTGGTGGTTATCATAGCCACATGGTTGATACTTTCTTATGCTAAACATGTGCATTATGAATATGATGAGAGTTAATCATATCTAGATTCATTGCATGTTGATGTAATAAAGGAATGTTCTTAATGTTAATATAACCCTGCTATGATTGTTTATGAATATAACCTAGTTCATTAATCCAATATTGTGATGATCTGGTGTATTATATATAAGTGATGTTGTTGAGCCTTGTTATAAGGCATGCAAAGATAATGATGATCTTGTAGGGAATAATATGATGGTCTTCAATGGTTTCCATTTATCACTATCAAAGTGCATCTATTTGGTACACTATTCTTGAGCCCTGAATGAGGTGTAATCCTCTTGTGTTGATAAGGGTTAATACCATGTGATATTGTGAAAAGGATTTATATCATGTGATAGTATGATGGTCTTAATGACCTTTGGGCATGGTTGAGCCCTGAATGAGGTGTAATCCTCTTATGTTAATAAGGGTTGATACCATGTGATATTTTGAAAAAGATTATTATCTTGTGATAGTATGATGACTAGTGTGGTCTCATAATTGGAAAGTGAATAGTACCATGTGATGATGAGATGAGAAATTATGTTTCACACATTTTATATCTTTTCAAAGTTGTGATATTTATATGCTTGCTAGAAGTGAATTAGGATTTGTATGTCCACTTATTTGATGCAACCTTAATTCAACCAATTGGCATAACTAATCAAGTGAAACTCTAATCATGTAGTGCCCTGTGCCGTAGAGCCATCTTCAGTGTCAAAACTTGATGGATGGTGAAACGAGTATTCCTAAGGGAAACTCAGAGCACATACTGTTGAGTATGTGGGGGTGGCAGGTTGAGGATATATCCTTGTCATCCACAATGCAGATTGTGGAGGTTAGCTATGGTCATGCCTCATACATCTGATGTGATTGAGAACGGCTGCGGTCATGTCTCAATGATTATAACATGATGTGATTAGAGAACAACTGTAGTTGTACCTCAGTGATTGGGTTTGAATACCCTGGTTTCTAGTGTCGTGACCTGTACCAAGGTTAGACTAGTGGTTATCAGCTTGACTATATGTCACTATGGTGGCAGCTTTGACTGATATGTCACTGCTTTTTTACTCGTACTGACCAAGGGGAAGAGATCTTAGGGTACTGACACTCCTAGATCTTTTACGGAACCGAATAGCCCTTCGCAGGGGTCGGTTGGACTTTGAATGGTATGATTCAAATTTCCCAGGGCATAATAAAAGATGTAATATAGCCATATAGCATATCTGTTTAGGGTTATACACGACGCTTCACATTGGATGATAACCCTTGTTTGTTCTCTTTACATAAAGATGATGCTTAGTGCAATTAAGAGATAGTAGATATATATACTTATGTTTTGGATACACTTAAGATTGTAGATGAGTACATATAATAGCGATGATTATGTTGATAACTATACTACTACTGCTGATTCTAATCATGATGCTAGCTATCTTATGTTGTTAGTTATGTTTAGCATGCTAGCCATGCCTTTGTAAATAGAGATGCATATAATGCTAATCATGTTTATCCAGATAATTGTGCTTATGTTGTTAGCTCCTTTTATGATGTTGATATGTTCAACCAATTAGACATGATCCTGTTGTTAGCTATGCTATGTTATTAGACTTGCTCATGATGCTAGATATGCATATGCTACTGAATTGCTTATATTATCAACAAGATAAAGGATGATAGTCTGGATAATGATGATAGTTATTATCTGATCCCTTGTGCATTTTGTTAATCATCAGTTTTGATGAGCGTATTTGTTATATCTGATTAATTTTCTTAACTATTTAATTACTTAAAAATGTTGTAATCAATAAACGTTGTTGGAGGTTATATCTCTTGTTGGGACTGAGTCTCACCCTTGTGGTTCGCCACATTTTTTTAGGTAATCGGAAGTGACAAAAACAAACATGTGGAAACAAAGAGGATCTATAGTAATGAATCTTTGATAAAGTTGATTACATGTCTAGTGTGTCCTAGAGTCGTCCATGTACTCTCAGGTCCGGGCAAGAAAAGTTTGTATATGGTATTTCAAACATATCAGAACTTTGTTAGCATGTTAATGCTTGTTTGTGTGACATATACGAATATTGTTCTTTTGTGTATATATGTTGTGGCTAAGGCGATAGACCAATTTGTATCAAATTCTTGGCATAGTATGGATATAATAAAGATGTTGGGCTCTTATGCAAATGATTTTGAGTGGGTGTTGATTTTGAAATTGGTTTTAATTTACCCATATTTTTGGTATGTAGTTAATTGATGATTGATTGTGTTTTATGTTTTGAGTAATCTCGTTTAGTGTAACGGGTTCTCACAATAACTTTATGCTATTGATGAATGTTGTTCAAACATTCTTGAATCTCAGGATAAACTCAAGTCTTTCATTTAGGATGTCCCTTCCGTGCCCGATACCGCCTAAACTACAAGCAATAAATAGGTTCTCTCCTAGCTCTGGGGATGCATAGAGGCTGAAATTGCCATCAAGTACATGTGGCACAAGTGCTTCAAGACAATGTGGGATGAAATGAAATAGTTCTTCACACAGGAGGATAACTATTTGTGCATCTACAACACCATGGACAAGGTCTTCTTCAAACAACAAGGGGATCTTCCCTTTTCAAAGTACTATGATGCAATGAAGGCTTTGTCAAACTAGTTGAACTTCTTCTCTCCAATCACCTCTACTGAGGTTACCAAAGAGAGGGAAACTCTCCTCACTGAATGCTTCCTCAATGGAATTCATCCTCATTTTGCTGCTATTTGACAACTTCCCTGGTTGGTGCAACCCTCCATCTATAACCAAACATATGCATGAATGGCACAGTTTGAGATGCTTTCTCCTTGCATCTCTCCCACTACTGCATCTGAACTTCCATCAGTGATGGCTGCATAGGCCATATTTCGTGGTCGTGGACAAGGCCAATGACCAAACTACACTTATTGTGGCAAGTTGGGCCATATTTTATTTGAAATATGGCTATCCAATTTACTAAAGGAGAGGATGTGGCAGGAGCTCTGCTCATGTCACCCAAACACCTAACCACGCCAGTCAAGCATCTTCCCCGCCAATTGGTCATACACTGACTCTTGTACAAGCATCTTCTCAAACTTCTCGTGTCTCATTGTCAAATTAGGAATACAAACGCCTTCTCCAAGCTACATAATTTTATGGAGATTCTCTCCTTCACAACAATATGACAACCACTACACCCTATGAGTGGTGCATTGATGACCTAACTACTAACTCTTCTTCAATAATCTAGCCACTGCTCCTCAAGGTAATTTTAGGGGATCTCTTCTTGCCACACATTCTAACTGGATTGTGGACTCAGGGGCAACATAACATATGACAGGTATGCCTAGCCTTCTTACTATGTACCTCTGATTCTTTTATTACACACCCCTTGGTTACTTTTGTAGATGGTTTGGTAAAACAAGTCACTTGTTGTGGCACTATTCCTCTTTCTTCTACACTTAAATTGTCTGTTATCCACTTTGTGCCTAACTTCTCATCTAATCCCATGTCGGTTGCTAAAATTATTGATTCTCTTCAATGCTTCATGACCTTTGGTCCTTCTAATTTTGTTCTATAGGATTGGAGGAACTTGAAGATGATTGGACAGGGAGTGTGTGTTGGTGATCTCTATTACTTCTACGCCTCATCACCCAACCCGAAACATGCCCTTCTTGCTTCCATTCCACTAAAATTGAATCTTCGAGTTGGACATCTACCCTTGGAAAAGCTTAAACTCTTAGAAAATTATGTTTCTCCATGCTCATCTATTTTATGTAATGCTTGTCAGCTAGAGACACATCATTGTGTGTTCTTCCCAGATTGCACAACTAAATAATCATCTAGAATGTTTGAATTAGTACATAGTGATGTTTGTGGTCCTTTTCAAATTAGCAATTATAGTGGATACAAATATTTTCTTACTTTTTTGGATGATTATTTTAGAATGACCTTGATGTACCTCCTTCAAACTCATGATGAAGTTTTTTTACTGATTCACACCTTTCATGCAATGATTTTTGTGCAATTTTCCAATCCATTAAAATCCTTCATAATGTCAATGCTCTTGAATATACACAAAAGTTTGTTTCCTCTTTTTTTCCAAGATGTTGGGATGATTCATCAATGATCTTATGCTTATTCTCCACGACAAAATGGCATTGTTGAGTGTAAAAATCATTATCTTCTTGACATTACACACTCTCTTCTCATTCATGCTAATGTTGAAATAGTTTTGGTCATATGCAACTTTCGTTGTATGTTTTCTCATCAATCACCAGCTTTCTTCGGTTTTTAAACAATGAACTCCCTTTTATGTTGCATTTCTACAATGTACATCATTTTCCTTACCTCCTCGGGTTTTCAATTGTATCTCCTTTCATACATAATTTTGATCCCAAGGCCGACAAGCTATCACCCCAAGCTATTTGAACGGTGTTTCTCATTTACCCCTTCTCTCAAAAATGGTACAAGTGCCTTAAACCTACCTCACACCAATTTTATATCTCTATGGATATTGCTTTCCATGAAGATGAGCTCTTATTCTCATCATCCTCTTCATCCTTAACTCATTCTGACACAATGGTCTCACTTCATGATCCCTTCACTCACTCACCTCAACAAAACCTTTAAGTTAGTGCATGGAAGATGAATCCCAAGCAGATCCTTCCCTTTCATCATCAGTTCTAGATCAGCCCAATCTACCAGTTGCACTGAGAAAAGGTACACGCTCTTGCACTATCAAGCATCTTATTGCTAGCACATGTTGTCTAGCCCGTCTCTCTTCTTCCACCTCAAAGTTTGTCACAGCCCTGGACACAACATATATTCATAAAAATCTAGTGGATGCCCTATGACATCCTAGTTGGAAATCAGCCATGATGGAGGAGATGAAGGCTCTTCATGCCAATCATACATGGGATCTTATCACACCACCTCCCAACAAGAATATTGTCGGGTGTCGATGGGTGTTTTTAGTTAAGCATCACTCTGATGGTTCTATCTAGTAGCACAAGGCAAGGTTAGTTACCAAAGGATTCACCCAAACTTTTAGCATGGATTACTTTGAGACATTTCCTCCAGTCACAAGGATCACCTCTGTTTGCATTCTGGTCTCTTTGGCGACTCATTTTGGTTGGCCCCCTTTTCAACTAGATATAAAGAATGCCTTTTCTTCACGGTGACCTATTGAAAGAAGTTTACATGCAACAATCGAGGAATCTTCTCATAAAGTCTATCGCCTTCGACATTCACTACATGAACTTAAGCAATCTCTAGGTCTGGTTCATAAATTAAGCATCGTTCTTAAGAAACTTGGCTTTCAAAGATAGGCTACATATCATTCCCTTTTCTTTTCAAAATTGTCCAAAGGCCATATCTTGCATGCTATTGATGTTGATGATATAGTGATCACTGGAAATGACAAAGTGGTTATTTCTCAACTAAAATAGTCCTTACAAGCACTCTTCCATACAAAGAATTTTTTGGCACTCTGTGATACTTTCTAACATAGAAGTCCTTCGCTCAGCTACAGGAATTGGCATGTCTCATAGACGTTATGTCTTGGATTCACATCATGAGGCTGACATGAAAAAATCCAAACATGTCTCCACTACAATGGACTATCACACCAAGCTCCTACATGAGGGGGAACTCTTTGTGACCCCAAAAAGTATTCTCGTCTAGTTGGGAAGCTAATCTATTTGAAAATAACCTTACCTGGCATTACTTACGTTGTTAGGATAGTTAGTCAGCATATGAGTGCAACACTCGAGGCTCATTGGAGTAGTGTTCAATTCATCCTATGGTATCTCAAAGGCACACCAGAAAGATGATTGTTCTACAAACATCCTAACACCAAGACAATTTCTATTTCTAGGTATGTTGATGTAGATTGGAAAGGTGATTCTCACAATCATCGATCCACCTCTAGATTTTTCATGATGATTGACACTCACCCTATTTAGGGGTGTAAACGGTGCGGGTACGGTGCGGGTCTAGCCATACCCATACCCATACCCATCTAATTTAGCGGGTCCGGTTCCGGTTCTAGACCCGCATAATACAAAACTGGACCTGCACCATACCCATACCCGCAATAATAGCGGGTATGCGGTGAGCGTATGCAGGTAAGCGGTTCTATAAAACATCATATTGTTTATGTAAGAGAAATGACTATGTTATATATATTTAACACAACAAGATATTGTTATCATATAGTATATTAACATGTAATAGTTATATTAGATAATGCTATATTCTATACAATAAAATTAATTGAGTAATTGTTTACATATTTTTAGTCATGATCATAACATTTAATTTATGTAGAAAGTAATGTAGATTAGTAGACATTTTAATTTTAAGTTTACATATGATGTTCGTTATTGTAACTAGAATAGTTAATTCTTAGTTATATGACTAGTCTCAACCTTAGAGTAGGATATAATCTTAATAATTATATTAATTAGACTAGTAAAGTTTGATATATATAACATATTATTTTAATAGTTACTTATGTGTACACGAGTCTAGCGGGTCTGGGTCCAAGCATACCCATTATTGGACCCGCTTATATGCGGGTCCAAGGGGATACGGGTCCAAGGGTATGCGGGTATAAAAAATTAGACCCATGACGGGTTTTTTAAGGGTCTAAATTTGCGGGTCCGCGGGTCTACCCGTACCCATTTACAACCCTAACCCTGTTATATGGCGGAGTAAGAAACAAGTTGTTGTGGCTTGTTCCAGTATAGAGGTGGAATATCAGGCTATGACCCACACATTTTGTGACCTACATCAGGTCTGATCTATTTTGACAGAGTTGTGGGATCTCTTTTCAAACTCTAGCCACTCTATATTGCGATAATCAGACAGCTATATACATAGCTATTAATCCAGTCTTTCATGAACGTACAAAGCATATTGAAGTCAATTGTTATTTTGTACGAGAGATGATTAAATCTAAGAAGATTATTACCCCTCATGTACGAATAGGAGATCAAATTGCATATATTTTCACCAAACTGCCTACTCTTGCTTTATTCAAATATATGGGCGCCAAGATGGGACTTCACAATGTTTACTCTCCATCTTGAGGGGATGTGTTAGTATAATTGGTTAATTGGGCTTAGACCCATTGTATTATTCCCTTATTTCTATTTAGCCCATGTACTCTCTGGCTCCTATATAGGACACTCAATTTTCTTGAACTACTTACTAAAAGTTAAATCCTTTTACAACCTTCCACAATAAATATTCGATGAGGTGGAGATTAAGATCCTACTGGTAGATTTTATGTTTGATCAATACAAGATGTAATATTTTGGAGTTCAATTTGTTCTTTCCTAGAATTGATTCTAGGCTAGTGTGGATCATTATATATACTAGTAAATGCACGCATGCACATGCACATGCCACATCCTACACGTTTATTTTACAATGAATAGCTAAAAAAATCACATTTTCCTTAAAAGATTAACATGGAATTAAATATGTAGTTTTCAATACGGAGAAAAACATAACAAACATTATATATATATATATATATATATATATATATATATATATATATATATATATATATAAGTCATGCTAGAATACACTCGAGTGTATTCGGAGCAGAATACACTCAAGTAGTTTTTTATGATGCAATATTTTTTTCAAAAATCTAATATGTTGATCTTCTTAAACATCTTGTGAATAGCTTATACGCAAAATTTGAGCACATTTGGACATTTATAGGTCATGTTATAAAGACCAAAAAAATTATGCATTTCAAATTAGTTTCGCGCGTTGATTTTATTTCCCTTGGATGAGTGACTTACACTCATCCAAATAGGATCAAAATTTGTATGTAGTCTAGTTATAGTATGACGGTGAAGATCAATGATTTACACTTTGCAAAAAAATAGTCTTGATATGCAAACTCACTTGAGTGTATTCGTGCGATCTGTACACTCGAGTGTATTCTAGCCTGACTCTCTCTCTCTCTCTCTCTCTCTTATATATATATATATATATATATATATATATATATATATATATATATAACCTTGTGGAAATATATGACCTACATGGAAATTCAAACATATGATGGAGCCTTCAATTTAGGTGATTGTTAATGTCAAGAGGGATGCAAATGCTGACGCACATTATTTGTAATAACTACAAATATTCATAATACATGGAAAATTGGGTCTATGTAACAAATATAGCATGTAATGAATACATTGATATTTATCATATTGAAATGTGTCCGCACCTGCGTCTACATGGGTGTATGATTTATGACATAATAAAACCATGATGTTTAGCGTAGTTATTGAAAGATACAACTATTTTCTGTACAAAAATTTGATTGATGAATAGAGAATAGTGTGACAAAAAGCTATTCTCTTGGGGGATATGCAATATGATGTTATGAAAATTACTTAAAGGTGCAATCATAATTAGGGTGTATGTACTCGTGGAGGAAGCAACCCACATGCAAGTCAAACATTAATTACCATATATGTTGAAATTACACCAGTATTCACATATAGAGTATGTTTAGTTTCCCGTGTTTAGGAGGATTGGACTGTACTCTCAAATACATCGACCTGAAATTTATGTTTGTTTTGATGATTATGGGAAATGATAAGAATCCAGCATATTGCAAGTGCTGGGTCAGAGTTCCCATTTCAAAATAGTCGGACGCCAAATACAGCAAACAACACCCCACGCACCAGTTGTTGTGTGGTCCCCGCCTTCCATAGTTCGTTGTTTGCACTGGTTATTGCATGCATTTCCGTTCAGTTGCTGATACGCTTTATACGGAGCCTGGTCCCCACTTGAATGGCGGGCATAACAAGGGAGATCGCATCCAATTAAGCCGAAAACAACACCCCACGCACCAGTTGTTGTGTGGTCCCCGCCTTCCATAGTTCGTTGTTTGCACTGGTTATTGCATGCATTTCCGTTCAGTTGCTGATACGCTTTATACGGAGCCTGGTCCCCACTTGAATGGCGGGCATAACAAGGGAGATCGCATCCAATTAAGCCGAACACAAACTTCCTGAGTTTGTTGTTTAAATTACATCCGATGTCATTTTCTTTTCTGAAAAATTATTCCAACCAATCAGAAGCAAAGATTCAAAATCTCTGCATTCTCCTTGACCCTCTCTCTTCTGACATTTTTTCTCTATTTTGTTCCTTTTTTATCCTAATTTCTCTTCTTCCAAAACTACCTCACACTAAAGCCACGTCCTCCAAAATTTACTCTATTTCTTAACAAACCCCTTCCCTCTCTCCGAGTCAAACAAATCCACCCTAACTCCACGCTCCCCTTCCTCTCTCACCACGTATTCCTCCCAAATCTCAACTGATTACATCCATAACTAACCATTCCGTCTCTCCAATATACAAAAGCCGTACTCGGTTGAAAGAAAAGAAGTTTATTGTTTAATTTTATATTTTCTCTTTTATGATAAAAAGGTCATTATCTTTTTTAATTGTTACGAGGATTATCATTATCGTTTTGAAAAGTTTTATTTTACAAATGTTTAATGTAAGATAAACATGTTCAATGGGGCACGTGCATATGCACGTGTGTGTTGCTAGTATATCTAAAAACTAGCAATCATTTTACAGGGATCAAGTTTTTTCAGTATTTCTGAGACTCCAAATAACTCCCAGAAACCAAACATGCTCATAGTATGCTCAATTTATTTCCCATATAAACTCATTTTAAAAGCTCATAGATCCACTTCTTACACTTTTTTGCATACAACATATCTCAGAATAATCATTCAAACTTCCTGGTTAAAACTAATATCATTTACCAATATAAGAAAAATCTATCTAACAACCATGAACCATGTTATTAAATTTAACTTCCTGGTTGAAACTAATATCATTTACCAATATAAGAAAAATCTATCTAACAACCATGAACCATGTTATTAAATTTTCCAACCACCACAAAAATCTAGAACGTGTAGTACAAAGTTGAAGGACAAATAATAATTATCATAAAACTAATATACATGTAAACAACATCAAATGAAAATGCATGTAGTTTACAAATTAAAAAACAATATCTTCGCCAACAAAATAGTGTTGAGAGCATTGTTGTTACTTCACATTAGGATGGAAAAGGCCGTTGTCATACCCACTATACCATTCCCATACAGCATATGTTGTCTTTTTTGCATCTGGATGACCATAACATTATTCACCCATGGTGGATTGGTGTTCTGCTTGCTTCTGGATATCCGAGGTGCATCCAGATTGTGACGAATCTACCATTTTTTAAACAATTTGATACATGCAAATTAAAATGAACTGGGATACCAAATTGGCTAACCCCCCAGCATACAAGTAACATAAGTTGCAAAACAGTTTGCATTCCTTGGTTCCACCTCGTGGAGTTAGTCTTTCGGAAAGCTTAGCACATGAGGACCTCCCCCAGCTAAATATGAAAGGTTTATCATCCTAAGAAAGAAATACATGCAAAGCTTTATTTTACAGAAACTTGCCATGAAATATCGTGGAACATTTTCTATGGGATTCCTAGGACGTCATAACATCTCAAATTCGTATGATTAATTACATGAAATAGGAATTAAAGTGTACTTATCATTTGATTTAACTGATTAGTTTGCTCAGTTTGTTAGCGGCAAGTTGCATGTTGATTACCCACCAAGAAAGAACAGACACGTTTCTAGACACGGACACAGACATGGGACACGGCAAATTTCTAAAATAAGACACGGACACGACATTGAATTAGTGAAAATTATTTTTTGGGAAAAAAACTAAAATGGCACAGTTTCAGGAAAAAAATTCCGAGTATAGCACTATCATGAACATAATTTTCAAAATAGCCCACTTTACTGAGAAAACGCCGCTCGAATCGGCGTTTTTCTGGTCAAACAACTGAAAACGCGATCCGAAACGCAGCTTTTTGCCAGAGATGAACAAAAATAAAAAATAAAAAAAAAAAGTAAAAATGCCAAAAGTGTTGGCGCTTTCACCAAATGCAACTTGGGTGAAAACGCCAACACTTTTGGCATTTTTGCTTTTTTCTTATTTTTTTTAATGTTTTTTTATCTCTGGCAAAAAGCTCCATTGCGAATGACGTTTTCAGTATTTTGACCAGAAAAACGTCAATTCGAGTGACATTTTCTCATGAAAGTGGGCTATATTGAGAATTATCTTCACGGATGTGCTATATTCAGATTTTTTTCCTTGAACTGTGCTATTTGAATTTTTTTCCCATTTTTTTTAATATATACATATATGTGAGTGTATGATGTATGAATTAGAATTTATTTCAAAATTTATCTTGATAAATGTATCTATGTATGTATAATCTTTATGCATAAAGAGGTGTCTTCTAGTAGAAACCATATCAAGTAGAAAACTAAATGTGTGATTTTTGTAAATATGGTAGATCTGTATAAGTTTGTATTACTCATTTAACCAACTTATTAGACTATAATTTGATTCATAGTATCGGATTATGTTTAGACTTTACATATTGGTTCTTTTCAACATATTTGTTTGTAATTGTGATTAAATCTCAGCCCTATGAAACATTTTCTCAGTAATAAGACGTTCAGTAGTTGTGTTCAACACTTGCTCTTTGAAATAGGCTAGATTGCAGCAGCAGCCACTGTACTGATGTGTCCAAGAAATGTCTAGGCAGTGTCCAGCTGTGTCCGGGGTGCAGAACAAGACTAAAATGAACTGGACACGTCCCAGCTGTGTCCAAAACGTGTCCGACACGGACACGGGGGCTGTTTAGAAGTGTTTGTGCTTCCTAGTTACCCACCTAAAGGAGAGGTTTATAGCAACCAACAAAGACTTTCTGTTGCAGCTTGGGATGGGGCTGAATATCTCCTCAAAATGAAAAAAAAAAATTACCCAAAAAAAACAGGAGCAACATGATTAGGGTACCAGGCGGCAAGCATTCATCATAGTAGCACCCCAATTATTACACCTAAAAGAGAGCTCACTCGGATATGATGTACAAGACAACCGCATAGTAATAAATAGCGTCTTGGCCGCTGCGCGCGTAACTTGCAATCATTATATTAAACTCTGATAAGTGTTTTTCAAATATCAGCGTTTCCACACTTAACATTAGGTCCCAGTCAGATATAGCATATGGTATATACAACAAAATATCAAACCCACAGAAGAAAAAAATGTGGCAGCAACTTGGAAGCCCATTTGGCCCCTCTAGTCGCTAAGCCACCTCTGCCACTACTACATTACATCAGATTGTAATCTAATGAGGTGATCACTTAGTCTAGACAGAATCAAACCAATTAAAAATGCAACTCCAGGGGAACAGTGGTGTTTGCCCAACTCTAAATGATACCTCCTGCTATGTAAATCTAACTGAAGCAGCTGTAAAAGAGAAGGTTTGCCGGTTCATTGGTTCGCTCGTATAAAGCTCAAACCAGCTTCTTCATTCCAGGGACCAACACTGCATTAACATTATATTAAATTAAAAAAAACATCATGGGGCATTTCAAAACAATTTCTGAACCAGAATACAAGCCAGACCAGAAATAGGAAGAAACTACCTGAATCTTTCCATCAGATGTACCAGCAAAAAGTAGCCCACTGTAATCATCGACTGCAATGGAGGTTACCCGGGTGCTCGCCTCACCACCTAGCTTAATTGAAGCAACTCTTCTCAACTTTGATTTTAACCACACTTCAATATTTCCCAATTTGGTCCCAGTAAATACAAAATTACCACCGACTGCAATGGAATGGATGTCCGTTCCAGTGTTGAAAGAACCCACCGTCATTTTAGTTGAGAGAGAGAATGCCTTGACAAAACAGAGTTTCAATTAAACGGAGGTGCAATTTATATCATGCGAGATGGTCAAAGGATGATATTTTCTGGTTCTAGACATATCAACCTCTGAATAGAAAAAGTCAGTGTATGCTTACTTCCTACCGAACTATCATATCCATGTACAACAGAAAAAGTGCACAAATCTCTCACTTTAAACGAAATCAGAATGTTATTAAAGGCTCAGTATTGAAAACAATATTCTTCAGGTGCATCTTAAACTAATTTCCAGGTTGTTTTAACACTAAACTGTATTAAAAAAACAAAAGATGGGCATACTCTAGGACTCGGAGCCCTGAAACCCTTACAAATATAGTGTGTGGCATCCATGGATGTGCAACTATAATCTCCCCAAAAAAGGAGAAATCTCATCTGGGAAAAAATCGGTCTAGTTTTAGATTTGAGATTGTAGTGTTCCTGATTGTAGTGTTCCTAAAAGGTGGGAATTAAGCACTGTGATATGATGTGGGAATTAAGCACTACGATATGATTGGCATACATTTTAGATATTAGAAGGTCAAGAATACCTCAACCCCCACATCATATCGTAGTGTTCCCAAGTCTTAAGTATGGAAGTGTGATTGAAGTTCCTTCTCTAAGACAATGGTGCGCTGATTGTCACCTCCAGAGATGACAATATGATTGAATAAGCCAATTGAGGGTTTGGAATAGAATGAACAGTGTTCTCTTGTCGACCATTTGAATCCGAAATCTTCAAGAACCATACTTAGTTTAATGAACCAAGATCGAGAGAACTGTTGAAGGACATTGAGATACATAGTAGGCGGCATACATATATCGACTCCCCCCCCCCCCAAAAAAAAGCAAAAAACCCAAGCGGTTGTTGCATGTAAACTTCCTCCTAGAGATCCCCATGCAATAAGCACATTTTATGTCAGACAGGAACAATGGCCAGTCCAAGTAGGCAAAGAGAGAATTAGAATGGGAGCAAAATCATTCTCATGATAGTATATGAGGTTTCAAAAAAGTCAATATTGAGGAACTCAGTATAGCCTTTATCAACAAGATAAGCCTAAGGGCATTCAACAAAGCTATCACATTAAGGTTTGACAAAGATGACCCAACGATAGTTGATAGTGACAACCTTTTTTTATCTAAGGGAGGACCCACCAGCTCCCATGCCTGATTATCTCAAAGAGTAGCCATTTCTTCATCAATTGCAACCTTCAAACCCAGACGCTAAAGGGCTTACTTGTAATGCTTGGAAATTATGGTAGTATCTAAGTCAGCGGCAACGTCATGATTAGTAAGGGAAAGATTGGCAAGACAACATACATCAGTAGTTATGGTGGTCTATAAGGATTGTGTCAGAGTTGACAATGCTGGAACCAAAATTTATGGAACCAAAAAATTTGTGCGTTTATACGCCCTAGTACAATCTGAATTGATTCTCTCGGAGGAGATCAGACAGGGGGAGGAGACTATTCAAAAGAATGATCTGATTGTTTTGAAGGAATCTCAAGTTTTATAAAGGAAGAAGCAATGGGAATTCTTGAATTGCTAAAAGTAGTGCTCTCCAAAAACAACTCCATTTTTTTAAATGTACCATTGGCCAAAACAAACATAAGTTAAGTAAAAGGGACATACCTTTTTGAACATTGAATATCCCAAAAAGCTTGTTTTGATTGTTCAAGGATCTAGTCTATCATGTTTTTAGTTCAAAATTGTGAACAAAGGCAGTACACCCCAAAACCCAAAGTGGGAGTGAAATAGATCTATATTTGGATGAAGCACAAAAAAGTGAGTTCTCTCCCAAATAACTAAGGGTTGGCAATTGATAAAGCATGCATGAAAGAGGGCTTCAGACAAAAAGGTTTTGGGTAAATGTGTGTGAATAGGTAAGGCTCGAGTACTATAGAAGAGGTGGCAATTCTTGTGCTCTACTACTACATTCTACTGAGTATGGGCACAAGATAGTTGATAAAATACACCAACACCTCCAATAAAACGATTTGATGGCAGACTAAGATATGAATTGTCAATCCTAAGTATTTTAATGTGAGAGAAAATAAATTTGGGAAGCGTAGGGTTACACAATGTGTGTACCCTCATATATATATATTAGTGGAACAATTACATGTAGGTCCAAATAGAAAAGTAAATTAACAAAACAGTAAATAAAGACATATATTAACACTCCCCCTCAAGTTGGAGCATAGATATCAATCATGCCCAACTTGCCCACAAGCGAATTGAAATGCTTCTTGGCCAGCAACTTGGTAAACATATCAGCAACCTGATCTTCTGAGCGAGTGAACGGAGTGTAGATCTTGCCAGATAAGATAAGTCTCTCGAATGAAATGGCAATCGACTTCAATATATTTTGTGCGCTCATGATATACAGGATTATTAACAATGAAGATAGCAGCTTTATTGTCACAGTGCATAGGGATATCAGTAGAAGATTCAACCCCGAAGTCTTTTAGAAGAGATTGTGCCCATAGGAACTCACAAGCGGTGTGGGCCATCGCCCTGTATTCAACTTCAACACTAGATCTGACAACAACATTTTGTTTTTTACTTCTCCAAGTGACCAGATTACCTCCAACATAAGTACAGTAGCCTGAAGTAGATTTTCTGTCAATCTTACTTCCTGCATAATCAGAATCAGAGTAGCCTTCCAGAGAACAGTGTCCATGCTTTCTATAATAGAGGCCTTTGCCAGGTGATTTCTTAAGATATCTCAGAATATTACAGAGGGCATCCCAGTGACACTGTCTAGGCTTATCCAGGTATCTGCTAAGAAGACCAACTGCAGTAGAAATATCGACCCTAGTAACAGTCATATAGATCATCTTACCAATCAGTCTCCTATATTTTTTACTGTCTGGAAACATAGGAGAAGAATCATTATCCCAATTAATATTGGGATCCAGAGGAGTATCAGCAGGACGTGCACCAAGCATCCCAGTCTCATGTAACAAGTCAAGAACATACTTCCTCTGAGATAATACAAGAGCATTAGAGGTCCTAGACACCTCAATGCCCAGAAAATATCGTAGCCTCCCCAGATCCTTAGTAGCAAAATGTTTGCACAAGTATGCTTTAGTGGCCTGAATCTGAGAATGATCGCTACCAAATAGAACAATATCATCAACATAAACAATCAGAATGACAATACCAGAAGAAGTCTTTTTTGTAAAGACAAAATGATCAACATGTGACCTCAGAAAATCAAAAGCGGTCAGGATTTTACTCAGCTTATCAAACCATGTCCGAGGACTCTGCTTGAGTCCATAGATAGATTTTTTTAACCTGCAAACTTTATGTGACTCCCCCTGAGCAACAAACCCAGGAGGTTGCTCCATATAAACCTCTTCTTGAAGATCCCCATACAGGAAGGCATTTTTAACATCCAGTTGAATAAGAGGCCAATTAAGGTTAATAGCAACAAAAAGAAGAATTCTGAAAGAATTAAGTCTGGCAACAGGCGAAACGTCTCAAAATAGTCAATTCCATAAGTTTGAGTATACCCTTTTGCAACCAGCCATGCCTTCAGACGTTCCACCGTTCCATTAGGTTGATATTTGACAGCATAGACCCATCTACAGCCAACATGTTTGCACTCAGGAGAGGGGTCTTGAGTACTTTGGGACCTGTTCCTGCGTTTATACACAATAAGTGGAGGAGGAGTAGTTTCAACAGGTGAAGTGTCAGAGGTGCAATCACTCATGACAGGTAATGGTGTTGTGATTATATCAGAATCCAGAGTATCTCCTTTAGCAGAATAAAAAGGTGTATCCTCAAAAAAGACAACATCACTACTTGTAAACCATTTTTTCCCAGTAGGACTATAGCACCGATACCCTTTTTGAGTATGAGAATAACCCAGAAAAATATATTTTTATACTCTAGGAGATAATTTATCATAGTTTGGTCCAAGTAACCGCACAAAACAAGTAAAGCCAAATATCCGTGGAGGTACAGAAAATAGGGTTACATCAGGATGGAGAACTTGAACAGGTATCTTATTGCCAATAACAGACGACGGCATTCTATTAATCAGAAAATAGGTAGTCAGGATAGCTTCTGGCCAAAAATGTTTAGGTACATTAGAATGCAACATTATGGTTCTAGCAACCTCAAGTAAATGCCTATTTTTTCTTTCTACAACTCCATTTTGTTGAGGTGTATAAGAACAAGATGTCTGATGAATAGTACCCATAGATCGACAAAAAAATTCAACTTCTTTCTGAACAAACTCCAAAGCATTATCAGTTCTCAGAATTTTAATAGGCACAAAATATTGGGTTTTTATTTCAGCAAAAAAGAACTTTATTGTAGATAGCACTTGAGACCGATTTTTCAACATAAACAACCAGGTTGCACGAGAGAAATCATCAATAAACATAATAAAGTATTTATTGCTAGACAAACTTGGCACATGACACAGACCCCACACATCTGAATGAACAATATCAAAAATGTTTTACTACTAATTTGGGACCTTTTCGGAAATACAGTTCTAGACTGTTTTCCTAACTGACATGACTCGCACTGAAAATTGTACGTCCCTACACCTGAGATAACATGCTTTAATTTTTCATAAGATGGATGTCCTAGTCTGTAGTGCCACCGCAGAGCTGAAACTGAAGAAGATAGAGAAGAAGATAGCGCCAAGTTGTCAATCTTTTTTAATTCATCCAGATAGTATAGGCCATCAGGTCCTTCAAGCCCCCCATCAATCTTCATCCTCGTGCGAAGGTCCTGAAAAGTACCAGGAATGAATGTGAGACTGCAGTTCAGGCTACGCACAATTTTGCTAACAGATAATAAGTTCAACGGAAATCAAGGCACGTATACAGCAGATTTTAACAAAAATTGAGAAATTATGTCTCCAACCTCTGCTATAGCAGTCTTGGAGCCATCAGCCAGCATAACAGAAGAATTAGAAATCGGTTTAGATAAGGTTTTAAACAAAGATCGATTTCCAGATATATGAGATGATACACCCGAATCAATCACCCGTTTTTTATTACCAGTACTAGGCAAGGGGCACTGATGAAAGCAGAATCACAAGCAGAATATGTAGCAGCATGAGCTCCAGAAGCAGCTCCAGAGGATGACCCAGTACGCTCGAGCAGTAGATGCTCCACCTCAGCACGGATGAAGTCGGCATTAGTAGAACTGGATGCATCAGTAGCAGTAGGCTGGGACACTACCTCAGTGGTAGCATGGGTATCAGAAGCTGCATTAGCCCAGGCAAGCTTTCCATATTTCTCCCAGCATTTTTCTTCAACATGATTAGACCGGCCACAGAAGCTGCAGAACCGTTGACCAGTTAAGGGTGTGCAGCATTAGGAGGACCAGAAGGTGCTCCACATCCAGAAGAACTCCACCCCCTCCCAACACCAAGAGGAGGACAAGTTTCATGAGTATGACCACGTCCACGGCCACGACCACGACCATTCATGGTAGCAAGAGCAGTGGCATCGCCAATATCAGAAGGTGACTCAGATGAGGATGACGACAGGAGCTATAGACGCTGAAAAGCATTCTGTAGAGTAGGTAGTAGATCACTGGCCAGAATCTGATCCACAACCCCAGCATATGAATTAGGTAAGCCACATAGGAACTGGACTACTTGCAACTCCTGGCGTTGACGTTGCATGGTAGCCAAGTCAGTAGACAAGGGATGGTGGCCTCCAATTCCCCCAAGGTCCCTTGAAGGTAGAAAAATAGTCAGTAAGATCAGATCCCGAGAAGTGGAGACGGCTGAGTTGCTTGTTGATATCAAAGACTTTCTTCGGATTCTGGCTGTGAGAGTATGTACTAGCAAGTTGATCCCACATCTGCTTGGCTGTCTGCAGGTATAATAAGGTGACACTAATTTTTGTCTCACTGCTATTCAAAATCTAAGTCATAACAGTAGAATCATCTTTAACCCAGTCATCATAAGCTTTGACATCCTTGGAGTCGGCGGTGGCAGCAGGCACAGGAGGTGGATCACGCATCAAATGGGACAGTTTCCCTTGAGATTTCACATAGATCTGCATGGAAAAAACCCAGTGCTGGTAGTTTCTCCCATCCAGTTTAACAGTAGTAACCTAGCGACGCAAATCCTCATGTGAAGAGGCCATGACAGGCAGAGCACCACTCACCGACAGTGAGAAGAACAAGTAGGCACAGGCAGAACACAACCGCCTAGTTCCTCAGCTAGGCGACAGTAGGCACAGTGGAACGACTGGACAGACCAGTTACATACGGGCTACGCCGAGGCGCAGCAGAAAACCCGACGGCTCAACGGCCAACACGGGCAGGTAGAGAACGTGGCTGAAAAAATACAACACACGTAGGAGTCAACCAGACGGAGAACCGCGACGGCTGGATCACGCCAGAGGGGCGACGACAGCAGCCCCTAGGTGCGGCGCGCTACCGGCCGTTCAAGGAGCCGCGGCAGCGGCAACAGTGCCCAGCGGAGGCGCAGCTACAGCAGCAGCGCGTCGGCTGCTGCGGGCAGGGCGCCGGGCGGCGCTGGCGGCCGGGGGGGAGGGGAAGAAGGGCGGCACCGGATCTACGCCTGCTCTGGTACCATGAGAGAAAACATATTTGGGAAGCGTAGGGTTACACAATGTGTGTATCCTCATATATATATTAGTGGAACAATTACATGTAGGTCCAAATAGAAAAGTAAATTAACAGAACAGTAAATAAAGACATATATTAACATAATGTGTTGAGTTAATTACTTGTATAGTGTTATTGGGCTTCACCCATTTAGTATTGCCTACTTAAGTGATCCATATAACACTTAAGTTAGATCCATTAATCTCCTCTCCGATATACTAGAGAGGTCTTCACGAATGATTTTTTAGTTGCATTATTCTATTCCACATGGTATTAGAGCAGGTTGCTCTAGAGACCTGATCCAACCTGGTCCTCATCTCTCCCTTCTTTTTTCCTCCCGCCTTTCCGATGCAGCAGCCATATCTACCAAGCAGCAGCAGCACGGCCAGTCTCTGCCAACGTATCCTCTGCCGCTAGATGTCCCGTCAGGAAGCCACCAACTCACAACAGTAGGCAAAATGCCCACTGATGTTGGGAACAACAACCGCTGGTTGGAAGCTGGCACCACCACGAAGGCTAGGCGGCTACAAGCCGGCACCGCTAATGGAAACGTCCATCGTCGTCAGCAACTTGTTGTTCATGGCATAAAGCCATTCTTCCTCATATTCTTTCTCTACAATAAACATGTTTTTTTCTATTTCAAAAAAAGAAAAAAGACCCCCCCGGTTGCTAATATTAAAGTGCCTAAAAGGAGAAGTGGAACCACATGATTGAGTGTTTTGTATGATGAATAAGGACCTTCATTCTTTTATATCAAAATGCTATCTTGTTGTGATCTTTTTCCTATTGTGCATTGTATTCCAGTAGCACCCATCTTCTATCTATTTCTTACTCTATAACAATGCTCCTATGCTTATAGTGCTATCTCTCTATTTTCTATCTACCATGCTACACTTCAGTAGTTTATTTGTCTACCATGCCAACATTTTGGTAGTATAATTTGTACTGTTCTTGCTAAACAGTAACTCACTAACGTTCTATGCTTACACTAGGGTACCTCATGGCTTCATATAAAGCAAACATGACCTCAAATATCATTTATATTTGCATGCCCACTGTTAGAATTATAAGTCATCATATGTGGGTTAGAGTCTATATGCCCATATAGAGTTTAGTCTAGTATAGTCAACTCTAGTTAGGTTTGGAAGTAGAGTCATGTGCACCTTCTCCTATATACATGAGAGAGGTATCTTTTGTAAACATAACATTATAACACAATACTTGAATATATTGTCCGTCTATTCTTTCTAATATGGTATCAGAGCCTTCTTTCTAGGGACTCTAACCGTAGAGAGACAGCAACATTCCTCCGCCCGCAAACGGCGGCCGCCGTCATGGCCGGCTTCCTGCAGGGCGATCTCCATAACCCTCTATGAAGGGTGATCTTTGTTTCCCTCTCTCTCTAAAGGGCCAAAGCTTGGGTGAAACACATGTCCAAAGCTTGGAGGTTACAAGACTCGATAAAATGATAAAAGAAATGATAAATGAAAGATAAAAGATAAATATCACTCCCCATACAAAAACTGATACTCCCCCTTAATTAACACTCCCCCTGAACCATTTGGTGACAATGCCTCTCTTCTTTGAAATTGTATTCTACAGGCTAGAAATCCTCGAGCTTTGATGAAGATCTTTTGGAGTGTGTTAATATATATTCCTGTTTTATATATTCTATTAGTTGTTTTGTTATTTCCATATTATATGTGGACCTCTCTGTAAATGTTTCAGTGTTATATATATGAGGGTGCACACATTTGCAACCCTACGCTTCCCAAAACTGCTTTGTGTTTCACATGGTATCAGAGCAGTAGATCCAGCCGCCACCCTCCCACCCTTCTCTCTCTTCTCCGCCCCCCCCCTCTCTCCCGCCCGCGCCGCCCAGCAGCCACCCAGTCGCCGGGGCGCCGCGCCGCGCCGGGCAGCAACAGCCGCCGGGGCCGGGCACCCTCTCCGCCGCAGGGGGCCGGTGCGCCTCCGCGGTCCTAGCCGCCGGTACGTTGGCTCCGTGAAGTCCTACAGCGATCCGGTGGCTTGAAGTTGGTGTGACGTAGACCGTTTTTTTTTCGGTCTCTTGCCTGCCTGCCCGTGTAGGCCGTTGTGCCACCGGGTTCTGTTCTGCGCTTCGGCGTAGACCGTATGTGAGAGGTCTTCTCCGTGTTTTTTGTGCCTGTTGTGCCTGTCTGACGGCGTAGACCGTCTCCTGCCTGATCGTGCCTGTTCCTGCTGTGCCTACTGCTCCCATGGTGTCCTCGCATGATGACTTCCGCCGTCAGGTTACCACTGTGAAGCTTGATGGGCGCAACTATCCGCATTGGGTCTGCTCCATGACGATCTATGCTAGATCCCAGGGCAAGTACTCACATCTTACCCGTGCTGGTCCGCCAGCACCCGCAGAGGACGCTGATGCTAAAGATGTGAAGGCGTATGACGACTGGGTTCGTGACGACTCCATTGTGATGACCTGGATTCTCAACAGCAACATTGAGAAGATTAGCGTCACACTTCTTCACCTACCTACGGCGAAACAGATGTGGGATCAGCTCGCCGGTACTTACTCGCATAGTCAGAACCCCAAGAAGGTGTTTGACATCACCAAGCAGCTGGGACGTCTACAGTTCACGGGGACGGACATTGCGGATTACTTCTCTGACTTCACTGGATTATGGGGTGAACTGGAATCCTATCACCCTCTCTCCACGGACCTGGCTACCATGCAGCGTCAGCGCCAGGAGCTTCAGTTGGTCCAGTTTCTATGTGGATTGCACGAGTCCTACGCTGGAGTTGTGGACCAGATCTTAGCCAGTGACCCTCTGCCGTCACTACAGAGTGCCTACAAACGCCTTCAGTGTTTGCCTTCGTCTTCCTCGTCTCTGACTACTGATGTTGGGGACTCTTCGGCTCTTGCTGCAACTTCTGGTCGTGGTCGTGGTCGTGGTCGTGGTCGCTTTACTGATAGTCGTCCTCCCCTGGGTGGAGGACGAGGACGGGCTGCTCCTGGTCATGGAGCCTCTTCTACTGCCCCTACTGCCGGTGCGCGCCCTCAGTCAGGACAGCGCCTTTGTACCTTCTGTGGCCGGTCCAACCATATTGAAGAAAAATGCTGGGAGAAATATGGTAAGCCGGCATGGGCCAATGCAGCTGCTGACTCCACTACTACTGCATCAGAAGGAACGACTCAGCCTACTGACTCTGCCTCCTAGGGTGCGACTGCTGACTACATCCGTGCTGAGGTGGAGCGTCTTCTTCTTGAGCGAGCTGGTGCGTCGTCTCAAGCTTCGACTAGTGGAGCTCATGCCGCCACTTATTCTGGTTATGACACTGCCTTCCTGAGCTCCTCTTCTACTCCTGGTAATACTAAGTGGGTCATCGACTCCGGTGCCTCTTCACATATTTCTGGAAATCGATCTCTGTTTCACAAATTATTTAAACCTACTAGACCCTCATCTGTTATGTTGGTTGATGGTTCCAAGTCTGCGGTGTCTGGAGTAGGGGATATTGTTTCTGACTTTCTGCTGAAATCTGCCTTATATGTGCCTAGATTTCCTTTGAATCTGTTGTCTGTCAGCAAGATATTGCGAAGCCTACAGTGCAGTCTGACTTTTATTCCTGGTTCATGTGTTTTTCAGGACCTTCGCACGAGGATGAAGATTGGTGGGGGGTATGAAGGTGCTGATGGACTCTTCTATCTGGATCATTTGCCAAAAGTAGCTAAAGCATCTGTGACTCCTGCATTATCTACCTCAGTTTCTGCATTACAGTGGCACTACCGGCTGGGCCATCCATCATCTGAAAAGCTTCGACATTTAGTGTCTGATCTTGGCATTTGTAGTTTTTAGTGCGACTCATGTCAACTTGGAAAGCAGACTAGAGCTGTTTATCCTAGACGCAGTCAGATTAGCAGTAAAAATATGTTTGATATAGTGCATTCTGATGTATGGGGACCCTGTCATGTGCCAAGTCTATCTGGTAATAAGTATTTTATTCTTTTTATTGATGATTTTTCAAGGACTACTTGGTTGTTTATGATGAAAAGTAGGTCCGAAGTTTTGTCTGTTATCAAGTTATTTTTTGCTGAAATAAAAACACAATATGGTATGCCTGTCAAAATTTTTCGTACTGATAATGCACTGGAATTTGTTAAAAAAGATGTGGATGGTTTTTGTAAATCTGTGGGTACAATACATCAGACCTCCTGTGCTTATACACCTCAGCAAAATGGTGTGGCTGAGCGTAAAAATAGACATGTGTTAGAGGTTGCTAGAACTATTATGATGCATGCACATGTTCCTCGCTCGTTTTGGCCTGAGGCTATATTGACTGCTTGTTTTCTGATAAATCGAATGCCATCATCTGTGATTGGAAACAAAATACCTATTCAAGTTCTTCAACCCGATATTCAGCTATTTACTGTGCCTCCTCGGATCTTTGGATGTACCTGTTTTGTACGGTTAGTTGGACCTACTTCTGATAAACTGTCTCCTCGTGCTGAGAAGTGCATTTTTTTGGGATATTCTCGTACCCAGAAGGGATACAGGTGTTACAGTCCTACTGCAAGAAAATGGTATACTAGCAGTGATGTAGTTTTCTTTGAGGATACTTCTTATTATTCGACTCGTGGTGACAGTTTACAGTCTGATCTTATTGCCTCACCTCTACCTGTTACTTCTGATTGTGTGCCTGATACTACTGACAAAGTCACTACTGAGGCTGATAAGCCTCCTCTTATAGTTTATCAACGCAGGAACAGAGCACCTTCTACTCAAGAAACCCCCCATGAAAACCAATCTTCACCTCCAGAAGGTTCTACTACACCTGAGGTACATTCTGATCTTGATTTACCCATGGCTCTTAGAAAGGGTACTCGTTCCTGCACATCAGACAATATTGCTCAGTTTGTTTCTACTGATCATCTGAATGTTCATTCTAGCAATTTTGTATATGCCTTATCTGCTGTTGCTGTTCCAAAGAATATCCAGGATGCTCTACAGAGTACTGGATGGTTGTCTGCTATGAAGGAGGAGATGTTGGCCCTTGCTGAACGAGATACTTGGGAGCTGGTGGATCCACCTCCTGAGTGTAAACCTGTAGGTTGCAGATGGGTGTATGTTGTGAAATATCAACCTGACGGCACTGTTGAAAGGTTGAAGGCACAGTTAGTTGCTAAAGGCTACACCCAAATGTATGGTATTGACTATTTTGAGACTTTCTCTCCTGTTGCTCGTCTTAATTCTGTCAGAATTCTTCTGTCTGTTGTTGTTAACCTTGACTGGCCACTGTTGCAACTAGATGTGAAAAATGCCTTCTTGTATGGTGATTTACAAGAAGAAGTCTATATGGAGCAACCTCCTGGGTTTGTTGCTCAGGGGGAGTCTCACAAAGTTTACAGGTTAAAGAAGTCTATTTATGGGCTGAAGCAGAGTCCCCATGCCTGGTTTGATAAATTGAGCAAAATTATGATTGATTTTGGGTTTCTGCGTTCTCAGGTGGATCATTCTGTTTTCACCAAGAAGACTTCAGCTGGTATTATTATTCTGATTGTCTATGTTGATGATATTATCATATCTGGCAGTGATTCTCTTGGTATTCAGGCTACTAAATCTCATCTAGGCAAACACTTTGCTACCAAAGATTTGGGCAAGCTTAGATATTTTCTGGGCATAGAAGTTTCTAGAAATTCTAATGCTCATGTGTTGTCTCAGCGAAAATATGTCCTAGACATACTGCAGGAGACTGGTATGCTGGGGGCGAGACCTGCTGATATTCCTCTAGATCCTAATGTAAATTGGGATGATGACTCTTCTCCTCTCTTTGCTGATCATAAAAAGTACAGGAGGCTGATTGGTAAACTCATTTATTTGACTGTCACCAGAACTGACATTTCTACTGCAGTGGGTCTTCTTAGCAGGTACCTTGATAAACCCAGACAGTGTCACTGGGATGCTCTTTGTCAGATTCTACAATATTTGAAGAAGTCTCCTGGCAAGGGACTTCACTACAGGAAGCATGGACACTGTTCTCTTGAAGGGTACTCTGATTCTGATTATGCAGGCAGCAGAGTTGACAGAAAATCTACTTCTGGGTATTGTACGTATGTTGGAGGTAATCTTGTTACCTGGAGGAGTAAAAAACAAAATGTTGTGGCCAGTTCCAGTGTTGAAGCTGAATATAGGGCCATGGCCCATACTGCCTGTGAATTGTTGTGGGTGCGCTCTCTGTTAAAGGAGTTCGGGGTTGATTCTTCTTCTGCTATACCTATGCACTGTGATAATAAAGCTGCTATCTTCATTGCGAATAATCCAGTTTATCATGAGCGCACTAAACACATTGAAGTAGATTGTCATTTTATTCGGGAATCCATTCTGACTGGCAAGATATGCACTCCCTTCACTCGTTCTGAAGACCAAGTTGCTGACATCTTCACCAAGCTGCTAGCGAAGAAGCAATTCTGTACACTGACGGACAAGTTGGGCATGATTGATATCTATGCTCCAACTTGAGGGGGAGTGTTAATATATATTCCTGTTTTATATATTATGTTAGTTGTTTTGTTATTTCCATATTATATGTGGACCTCTCTGTAAATGTTTCAGTGTTATATATATGAGGGTGCACACATTGTGCAACCCTACGCTTCCCAAAACTGCTTTGTGTTTCACAGAGTGCATCTGGAATGAAGAACATCTGAAATGGAACCTGAATACTGCAGCAGTAATTCGTCACTTGGAGCAGACGATCATCAATACCACGACTACGACAACTTCACTGGAATACGTACTTAACGCGGCACGAACGCGGATCTCCAATGATGATGTAGTAATAGTGGTGTCTTCAAAGCGTCTGAGAAGACGTGCATAACGTGGCACGAACACGGACGGACGATATGCTGGTGATACGATGCAGGTACCATGACTCTGACGCATGAACCTTGGGGCCTTGATGGGAAAGGAGATATCATCCATCAAGGAAAGTCCCAAGTAGATCAGCAACAGGTGATGTCGAAATAGCAGATGCGGCTCGGAGAAGACGTGATGAAGCAGCTCGGTGAGGATAAACTGGATGAATCAACCTTACAGAAGTAGATTGGCAGGCTTGCTGAGTTTCTGAAAATCTGAAGAAGCACTCATCTGTCTCATGTGAATGCAGTTGAAGTACACCATCAACACCTGACGTACATAACGCGGTACGAATGCGGATACGGTGTCGATGCTGAATGAAGTAGGCTGGAGGTGAAGAACAGACGTGCTGAAGAACGTGAAGCTCCATGAAGATAATAGCTTGGAACCTGAATACATATATCATCATCTCATACTCTCTCTCATACTCTCTCATGCTCGCTCTCTCTTCTCATCTCTTCCTCTCCTCTCTATCCCCCCCCGCACACCAAATACGACGAGAGTGAGTGTTTGGTGTGGAGAAATGGATACATGACCCCACCCCCCCCCGTACTGTGGAAAGGGATACACACATGATATGGGTGGGTGGGAAAGGAATTGGTGGATTTTGAGAGGATTTTGTGACATGGAGATGTCTAATATGTGGAGAATGAAAACCGATAACCAGAGAGAAGATGCTAAATGGATCCGATTAGTAAAAGATAGGACCGATTAAGGATCCAAATAGAGATAGACATCTTGTATATGGGGGGAAGTAATAGAGTTGTTTAGTAGCGGTGGAGAGTGATGGGTGATCGTCGGCAGTAGGGATAGCTGATGGCGTTGGGGCAGAAACAACGAGATGGAGATCAGGATTGAGCAGCGGCCAGGGGCATGGATGACAACGACGACAGCTGAAGGGTGTGATTGTTGGCTGGGAATACGGTTGTTGGATAATGGGCAACAACTCTGCAGTGGACGGACACAGAAGAAGAAGATGATTGTGTTGCTCGATTGATGTAGCACTCGGCCGCAACAAAGGAGATGATACTGGTCTTTTGTACTGCTCCAGAGACATCGCATGCCATGAGGTCGCATGCGGAGCCAAGGGCGGAGCCTCTCCATGAGCGGCAGTGAAGGCAGATGCTGAGGACGACGACGCGATGCGGCGGTAGAGACAATGTCTGCTGTGATTTGCGGCGGTGGTGTTGCTTTTTGTTGGCCATGGTTGGTTGTTGCTGCGACAGAGGCGGATGGCTAAGGCGACGAGGATTGCTGTTGTGGGCGGCTACGTTGGTTGCCGACAGTAGCGTGATGTTGTTGCAGCGAAGGCGTGATGTAGCGGAGGTGACGATGGCTGCGGATACATGAAGGCCGGAAAGGAGATCACCGGCGGTCAGCTTTGGATTTGGAAAACATACATTGCATGTCGGGAATTAGCACTGACGTACCGATTTATGTGAAAGTGGGAGAAATAGGGCCATGGAAGTCGGAAGTGCCTAGCGGGCAACCGGCCTATGCCATGGCGGCGGCCGCCCGCAGGCGGGGAGAGCCCGCGGTTGCTCTCTCAAAGAGAGGCGGCGACGGCTCTAGGGTTGTTGTTGTGCGCCGGCGAAGAGAGAGGGAAGAGGGACGGCGGCTAGGTTTTCCTCAAGAGCAAACGTGCTCTGATACCATGTGAAAAATAAGATTGGATTGAATGCAATGGGATTGGATACAAAACTGGACGCCCTCTTCTATATATATGTAACATCCCTGACCTGGGTTAAGGCTTAACCCTAGAAGTTTTGCTTAAGTAAGTCATTTAGATTCTTGTCTTTATCTTTTGAAAAGTAATTAAGACTAATGGAGAGCTTATGTTTCAATTTTGGTCCTATTTGAATAATGTTGAAGCAATGTTTTATCTGTTTTGGACCAAAGTGCAATTTACCCAATTTAAAGGGTCACCTTGCAAATGTTACATGATAAATGTTCCTCAAGTGTTTTAGTATCATAAGAATGAGAATGATGCTGAGGTATGGCTTCCACAAGCCTAAGTTCCAAAAATGAGCTTGTTTGATTAATGTTTGTGCATTGAATGCTAGTTTTGGTGTAATTTGCAAATTACCCAAAATCTAGGGTTGGATATGTAAAATACCACTTCAAGAATGTCCCTACTGTTTCTTGGTATCATTTAGAGAAAATAAAAAGAAAGGGGCGTCTTGTTAGAACCACATTTGAGGAGAGATAATCTTGATAATAAAATAATCAAGATTTAAGCATAATTGAAACCCTAATTTATTTTGAAGCAAAAATAAATATATTAATTGAAGAGCCCATCAACTAAAAAGTCTTTGGTTGAAATCCTATAATGCAAGGACGTCCAAATGCCTTGAGTTGCACCGAAATATCCTAAGTAGGTGAAGAAACCCACTCACATTTGTTAATTAAAAAGTAATGTCCACTAAAAATGGATAATAGTATTATATTAATTAAGGTGCTTAAGAGGTTGCTTTTAATTCAAGGATAAACGAGAGGATTTTGAGGGAAAAGGAAGATGGCTTCGAAGGCAAGGAAGGGAGGGGGCATGTGGCAAGAAAGTGGATGAATTTTCTTCTACTTTCTCTCTCCTAGAAAATCAATTACATATACTTGATTTTCTCCTTACTTGAAAGGCTATTTTGCAAACTACTTTCTTTCTTTGCTTTGGCCGACGACCAAGGAGCTTAGGAGCAGGAGGAAAACGTTCCCCAAGCTGAAGGTAAGCTCCATGATCATCTTCAACCTTGAATTGATGGTTGAAATCGGATTTCAACATTGATTTTCTTCTCTTTTCCAACCAATGCTCAACCTTGACCATTCCTTTGCATCCAAAGAGTTGGAAATGAGCCTTGGATAGTTGAAGGAGCTTCATTCACCATTAGAGACGTGAAGCTTGAAGCTTTGAAGCTACTTTGAAGGCTAGGTTATATAACTTGAACCCATTGATGTTGTTATTGATTTCAATTTCTCATCATATGTTGATCTTTTATTTCTTCTTGAATAATTGTTGAGTTAATTATATATATGGCAATAGAAATCGGAGGTCTGAAGCTAGATGATGATAATATCATCTTAGCACACACCTCAAGAAATATCATGAGCAAACGGTTTCACTTTGTGTTGGTCAAACGGTTTCAAACCGTTTTAGACCAAACGGTTTCAAAACTGATTGGAGGGCAAATAGTTTCAAACCGTTAGAGACTAAATGGTTTCAATAGGTTCAAGAATTGATTGGTCTCATGACCTAATAATTTCAAACAAATCAAATTCAATTAATTTCAAAACCCTAGCACAATTGGTTTCAAAACCTTAGATCAATTGAGGACAAAACTCTAATTTAGGGTTAAACGGTTTCAAGCTGAATTGACCAAACGGTCTTAGACCGTTTGAAGACTAAACGGTCTCAAACCGTTTAGGATTAATCAATATTCAAATCAATTAAAGATCAAACGGTCTCAAAACCGTTTAGGGTTGATCAAACCTCAAGACCGTTTGGAGGTCAAGCACCTTAAGACCGTTTGGAGGTACAAAAGGTTCAAGACCGTTTGGAGATTCAATTGAACCAAGACCGTTTAAGGTCTAACGGTCTTCAAGACCGTTTGAAGGTCAAGTGACCTCAAGACCGTTTGAAGGGTCAATTGGTCTTGTGTTTGAAGGTCTAATTGGTTCAAATCATGTAATTATTAATAACCCCATAAGTGGTTGGAGGGTATCTCAAGGATGATTTCAATGGAAGAACTTTTAACGTATTTAGGTGATTAGCATAATTAGAGTGATTATCATTCGATGCTTATGAAGGTAATAATTCAATACACTATGATATGCATGGTTGCATGTCCTTAGTGAAACGTTAAGTTAGCCTAATAAGGTATGATGGTGATGTGTGTTCCTAGTACATGGAACAATGATAAGTATGATTTAATACTTAAATATTGTTATGTGCTCCAAGAGATGTGGAAGCACTGATTTAGGGTTTGGATTAATGAGGTAATCATAAAACCCTAATCATTAGAGAATGAGAAACCCTAAATTAGGGAGATGTTATGTGAAACCCTAAATTAGGGAGATGTTATGTGAAACCCTAATACAGGGTGATGTTATGTGAAACCCTAACATAGAATAATGTTATGTGAAACCCTAACATAGGGTAATGTTATGTGAAACCCTAATACAGGGTGATGTTATGTAAAACCCTAACATAGAACAATGTTATGTGAAACCCTAATACAGGGTGATATTATGTGAAACCCTAATTCAAGGAGATGTTATGTGAAACCCGAATTGATAAAGGTGGGAAACTCTAACCCTAATGAGGGAATAGTGATGTTATCTTTGTACTGCATAATGTTGATATGAAATTGATATGGTTGTTATCAAGTATACTAACCATGCAGGTATCATGAGATGATGAGCATAACCAGGTATGAATTATGATGGTAATGGGCCTTGTGAGCCATTAATTTATTTGTTGCCTAGTGACAGGTGACAAGAAGTTGAATATACCTGGTGAACTATGTGAAATGCTTGTGTAACAAGTATCCTAAATACCTTGGTCAGATGACCTGGAGGTAATAGTTGCCTGATAAGTGGTAACCATGTTTAGTGTTGAACAAAGGGTTTGAATACCCAGATCCAATAAACATGATGATGATGATGTTGAGGGATGTGAATTCCCAGGAATGAGACAAGGGATTGAGATCCCAATGCTTCATAAAGTTTTGCAAAGTACTTGATAAGAGTATTATTTCCTTGTAGCATTTGTCATAATAATTCTTGTTTGAAAACTTGACTGATGCTAAAAGAATATGGTAATGTACTTAAATAATCAAGTGGAATATTATCATGTAGAGCCCTGGCCATAGATCCATCATTGTCAGTAGCTGGTGATGGTGAAATGAGTTTTCCTGCTGGTTAATCCGGAGCGTATATTGTTGAATATACGGGGTGCTCCTAGCCGAAAATAGGAGGATTAGAGTGCACCGTCGGTTGTAGACTCAATATATGTTTAAGAGCATGGTGAACAGGCCCATGGCTCAGTGTGATGGAGCATGAATGCGTTCATGGCTCAGTGAGCACGGTGAACTGGCTCGTGGCTCAGATTTACTAGCGTCAGGACCTGTACCAAGGCAGGCTAGAGGATGGGTAGCCATGAGAGCTAACCCTGTGACTGACGTCACTTAAGCAAGAGATTGCGGTCCTGCTTGTGGTCTCGCACTGACCGAGACGGATGAGATCGAGGAGTCCGGCTCTTCCTTTGATCTTGTATGGCACCGAATTTGGATTTCGCAACCGAAGGTTGGATTTGAGCGGTACGGCTCACTTCCTCAGGGCATAAGAATGATTGTAAAATGTAATTCATCCGTGTAGCATATTTGCTTAAAGACAAATTACGGAAACTATTGGTTGATGTCACATTGCTTATTGTATCCTAAAGTGGATAAATCAGGGAACACAACATCGTCGAAGTTTGGTGAAGTTTCTCCGAAGTTTCGAAATTCGACCATAGGCGAAGTCGAATGTCATATACTTCGACCTCGTCCAAACTTCAGGGTGAAGTTTCATGGATGTCGGCGAAGTTGACTTTTTTGTGTGTATTTCCGTCTCAACTTCTCCGAAGTTGTCGAAGTTTCCTCGAAGTTGGCAAAGTTGGGGCGAAGTTAAGACCACCCAGAACCATAATCCCAACTAGTGCCCCAATGGCCATATAAGGCATAAATATCACTCCAACCCTCTTCATAACTTCTAATATCAACTCCTATGCTTTTTGTTGCCACTCATTCCTAGAGAGGGTGTTGTAACTACTATTTGAATGTATATTGTATATAATACATATGGTGAACTGGATCTATATATGTGTATTGCACAATTGACCATTTCAAGCAACACATTGTATTATTAACCTACATAGGGCTAGAGAGTCATAAATCGTGTTCTTTTTTTTAAATTCACATATATAAGATAGAGGTATAACATAATTAGAAGTTTTCCATCAAAGTTTTCTAAAATTTCACATCATTTCTTCAAAAAATGGCATCGAAGTTTGTCGAAGTTTGCGTCTAAACTTCCTCAAAACTTCCTCGAAGTTTCCACAAACTTCCACTTCCACACCTGGCGAAGTCGACACGGAGTCGAAGTCCTGCACCACGGGATAAATATTATACATGTTCTTCATATTCCTTATTAAAATGAATAGATGATATTGCTCTATTCTGCTTAATAATGATTTAAATCCTGCTGTTCAATAGAAATTATTCTGCTCAGTTTATTACTGTTTACCTGCAATAATAATATTTCTGGCGGAGAGTTATATCTCTCGCTGGGGCAATTTCAATTGTCTCACCCCGTGGGATCCAACATTTTTAGGTGGACGAGGACGAGGAGGTAGAAACCCTACAACAGGGGAAGGACATCAGCATCAGGGACAACAGTAACATCTCAGGTGGAGATATTGACTGTCGTGTCTTGTAAATATGAGTCCTATGAGTCGTCTCTGTACTCTCAGGTCCTAGGAGTTAGTAGTTAGTGCTTTTATGATCGATCTGAGATTTTGGCATTGAATGCCTCGAGGTTTTATGTTGCTCATGTGTAGATTTAACAGAGCAATTGTTGTATGTAATCCTCGAGAAAAGAAGGTACATGGTATGCACCTTGTGGACCAGAATGTATATATAATATTTTGGTTCTTGTTATAAGAGTTTCCTGGAAATAGATCTCTTTGTAAATGGTTTAAATTTTTAGTGATTTTCAGTAATCCGCTGCCAATGTTTAAATTCCGCATTAATCATTATCCGATGTTTGGGGTCTGTCGTCACAATATAGGAGAGGGGAGACGCCCTAAGACTTAGGACGCAAGTAATCTAAACGGGCTGAAATACAAAAGCCCACTAACTAATTAACCTATTAACTAAATATGCTAATATAGACTCTTTAACACTAGTCAAAGCTCCAGATGTTTCAAAGATTCAATGTTTATCAATCTCTCTCAAAGATCAAGTGTTTATCAAACTCAGGGGAAGTTTCAAAGTCTAAAATGTCAAAGATATTAAAGTGGGGGAGTGCACATGTTGTGCTAAGTCAAGGGGATATCTATCATGTTTTAGTTATAACTTTTTTATGTCTTATTTCCATCTGTCATCCAATCGGGCATGTGATTCTCCCATCCTCCACCTTGCGGAGTGTTAGAAACATAACTCATATCATATATGGGCTGGAGTCTATAGGCCCATATAGAGTCTAATCTAGTCCATTCAAGTCTAATCAGGTCTGGAACTCTCTAGAGTCATGTCCAACTTCTCCTATATAAAGGAGAAGGGTCTCTCTTGTAATTATATCATTAAAACAATATTGTGAATACATCATCCATCCATTCTTTCCAACACCCACAATCTCTACATCAAGTTGAACGGTAATAAATACCTCGTTTGGAAGAATGTGATGTCAACCTCGAAATACGGATACCCCATATATTGTCATAGTCGTGGCCAAGGTGATGGTCATTTGACTCAAGCTCCACAAAACTCGCCCACTACTATTATTAGAGCACCGACTGCAAGCTCCACTCTTCTCTCACTCACCAAAGAAGAATATGAACATTGTTAGAGTGTCTTTTTACTTAAGTGATTTGATCTTTTTACTTAGTTTGTCTTTAGTCTAATTGTAACATGGGCCCAATTGTGTATTGGACCATTAGGGTTTGTCTAAGTGTCTGTATGCTTCCCCTTTCTCCTATTTATAGGAAAGGGTGGTTGCCTCCTATCTATCAAGCAATAATAAAAACCCTACACGAAAGGGGATCTTCCCCACTGATATCGTTTTCCACATGGAATCAGAGCATCCGGTCTTGTGTTGTCCCTAACCCAGAGAGAGAGTGCAAAGGAGAGTGCCTCCCCTTGAGCTGTTGATGGCTACCCGAAGGGAATTCCTGTTCCTGTCTCTTGTTGGAGTCGTCTTCATGGAGCCGTCTCCATCTTCATCAACAAAAATATCCTATGAAGTTGCTGGTATCCAGATCTACAAGGGTCGCCATGCCTCCATCAATCCTACTTGCTAATGAATCTGTCGCTATCCTATTTGCTTCCATCATCACAGATCTACACCGCCATTATCAACTCCGCCACCGATCTACCTCATGGATCCACCCCTATTGAGATCTACGCCTATATCAAGGAAAAGATCTCCTATTTCTACTAAAATTGAGGATCCATCATCCTCTACTGCTTTGGTGGAGATCCAAAAGAATTTCCCCCTCCTTTTTTGCTATTGTTAGGGTTTTTCTGCTGCTGATCGCCGGCGACACGACGTGTCTTTTTTGGACACGGCGTGTAGGCAGTGTTCTTCTTTGCGACCGTGTTCGCCGATTTTGGACACAACTTATCACTTTTGGACACGGCATGTCGCCTGTACCGTGACACAATGTGTCATCCTTTGACACGACGTGTCGCCTGCTTCTGCCCCGAGTTTCTGTCAACTGACACAGCGTATCCTTTCAACGACACGACGTATCGCCGACTTCTATTGGCGTTGATTGTTGCTACTGCGCTACCAGACATGACGTGTCTCTTCATCGACACAAGGTGTCGCCTGCTATTACCGCTTCCTGTGTTAACTGACACGGCGTGTTACTCAACGACACGGTGTGTCCTCTGCTACCTATTGCTACATCTTGGTGTGCTATAATGACTCTATCATATGGCGGATCGTGACCTACCACTCTCTAGGACTTGTAATTCCAACACTCTCTGGCTACTACAACGACGACTGTGATGAAGATTTTGGTGCCTATCCGCTATTCTTTCTTTTGCTCCAGATGCCATTATGATGATCAAGAAGCCTTTATGCCTGTCCAGAAATCTGCTACTTTGAAGTATCTACTTGAGGGGGAGTCTTAGAGTATTTGTGTGCTTGAGTGATTTTATTGTAATGTTGAAGGGGAGAAATTTTTGTATGGGTTTGGTAATCTTTTTATTTTGTTTAGTCTAAGTGTCTGTCTGTCTGTTTGCAAGCTGACTTGGGATTCTCCCAAGCTCCAGCTTGAGGGGAGTGTTAGAGTGTCTATTTACTTAAGTGTTTTAGTCTTTTACTTAACTTGTCTTTAGTCTAATTTAACATGGGCCCAATTGTGTATTGGCCCATTAGGATTTGTCTAATTGTATGGATGCTTCCCCCTTCTCCTATTTATAGGAAAGGGTGGTTGCCTCCTATCTATCAAGTAATAACAAAAACCCTACACAAAAGGGATCTTCCCCACTCATATCGTTTTCCACAAACGTCTCTTCCTAGCTTCACACCAAGCTGGTGATTCTCCTTGCATGCTGAACCTGGTCCTCCTGTTGTGCATTTTGCACAGTCGGATTGGCGGATCGACAATCCTTTCATATATCCTTCGCTATCCTCAATATATCCTCACCTTGGAGTTTCACACCAGGGTAACTATGGGACAACCATGCTCACTTCACAGTCCGACCATATTGCCAACTTAGTGCTACCCAACAAATGAAGGATATGCCACATACCTCATATACCTCACTCATGCCACCTTCAAAGATTGGTCTATCAAAACTGTTTAGAAATGTGACTATGTCTCACATCCTCAGTAAAATTACACTCTGATCATTATCTCCCAAATGTTCCATACAATTCACTTTCATTTGCCTAACTTGTTGATTCTTTGAGATTGTTAAATAGTGTCTTATTCAGTTATTTGTATTCTGTTGTTATTTTCCTGTTCTATGTAGACCTATATTAATTGTTCTTTTTATAAATATATGGAGTACACACATTGTGCACCCTAACCCTTACAGTAAATCATCTCAAGATGGTACCAGAGAAGGACTCCTAGCCACCGCCACCCCCCTACGCCCGCCGCTGCCCGCCACTGCTATTGCCGGTAGCCCTTGCCGTCGTGGGCGCTAGGCCTCTAGCAGGGCTGCTTGCCACCGTCGACCGCACGCCTTGGGCTCTCCGGAGCCCTCTTCTCCTCTGCCCGCGTCGACCTTTGAACCGTCGGGTTATCTGTTGCGCCTCGGCGTAGTCTTCATGTAAACTGGTCCATCCAGTCCCTTGTTGTCTGCTGCCGCCTAGGAGGATCTAGGCGGTTCTTCCTTTGCTGTTGTTTTCTGCTATTGGACTCGGTTTCCGTCATGGCTTCCTCCCATGTTGATTTCCGTCCTCAAGTGACTACAATGAAGTTGGATGGGAGCAACTATCAACACTGGGTCTGCTCTATGGACAATTTTGTAAAATCCCAAGGCAAGTATTCCCATCTGACTCAGGATCCGCCTCCTGCTCCGCCCACTACTGTCGAGTCCAAGGATAAAAAGACCTACGATGATTGGGTCAAAGATGACTCTACTGTGATGACTTGGATCCTAAACAGCAGTGAAACTCGCATTAGTGTTACTCTTCTTCGTCTCCCGACTACCAAGGAGATGTGGGATTAACTGGCCAGTACCTACTCTCATAGAAAAAATCCGAAGAATGTGTTTGACTTGAACAAACAGTTGACCTGTCTACATTTTTCTGGGCTCGATATTGCTGACTATTTTTCGTCTTTGAAAGGCTTCTGGGCTGAACTTGAGAACCTCCATCACCATTCTACTGACTTAGCCACTATGCAGCGACAACGACAGGAACTTCAGGTTGTTCAGTTCTTATGCGGACTTACTGACTCATACGCTGGAGCGTTAATCAGATCCTTGCCAGTGATCCACTACCGACGTTGGAGAGTGCATTTCACCATCTTCAACGCCTGTCGGCTTCTTCATCTGACCCGACTTCTGACACTGGTAACACTACTTCTCTTGCTGCCATGGCTGGCCGAGGCCATGGTAGGGGTCGAGGTCAGTCTCAGGACAACCGTCCTCCTGGTTCTGGTAGAGGACGTGGGTCCCTTGGCCGTGGTCCATCTGTTGATGTCTTTGGAGGTGTCGCGACTTAACGGTACTGTGACTTTTGTGGTCGCTCCAACCACACTGAGGACATGTGCTGGAAGAAACATGGCACACCTGCATGGGCCAATGTTGCGTCTGAGGGTGCTTCTCAGACTCATTCTGTTGCTACTTTGAGTTCCTCCACTGCTAAGTTCATTCGCTCGGAAGTAGAACGACTCCTGCTAGAGAAAACCGGCGCTTCCTCTTCTACTACTGCTGAATCTGGAGCTAATGTTGCAACTTACACTGGTAGTGATTCTTCCTTTCTGAGTGCTTCCTCTTCTAGTGCTGGTCATACCAAATGGGTGATTGATTCTGGAGCTTCTTCACATATTTCTGGCAATCGTTCTCTTTTTTCTAAATTACCCAAACCCTATCATAAATTTGTTGTTATGCTTGCTGACGGATCCAAATCTGTTGTGTTTGGGATTGGTGATATTTATGCTCGAGTTCTTATGAGATCTTCTCTATATGTGCCCAATTTTCTGCTAAATCTGTTATCTATCAGTAAAATTGTATGTAACCTAAACTGCAGTCTGATCTTTGTACCGGGTACTTGTGTTTTTCAGGACCTTCGCACGAGGATGAAGATTGGTGAGGGGCATGAAGGACCTGACAGACTCTACTATCTGGATGATTTGAAAAGGATTGGCACTATAGCTCTAGCTTCAGCATTATCTTCTTCTGTTTCTGCATTACAGTGGTATTGTAGACTTGGGCATCCATCGGCTGATAAAATAAAACATGTTATTTCTGGTGTAGGAACGCACAGTTTCCAGTGCGAGTCATGTCAGTTAGGCAAACAGTCCAAAACTGTCTTTCCCAAAAAAATCTCAGGTTGGTAGTAAAAACATTTTTGATTTAGTTCTGACAAGCCTTAAACGTTGGTCCAAGAATAGAGACATGTCTAGGTTATCAGACTTTAGAAATTTATAATACCCGAATGTTTAAGACTGCTGCAACTAGCACAGGGTCGAAGTACTTCGGGGTCGAACACAGGGATAGGAAGAATGACGCTTCAGAACTCAAGTTTTACTTGTCTAAGTACGTCGAAAAGGTCGAAGGATAAGGTTTTGATGTAACGAGAAAGAATCATAAAGAATTAAACTAAAAGTCTATCTCTAAAAGGAGTTACCAAAAAGATTAAGGTTTTAGGGTTTAGCAATTTTTATAGAGGTTTTGTATATTGGAAACTGAGGAGATAAAACTATCGTCGGAGTAAAGCATGAAGGAAGAAAACTTAAACATAACAAGCGGCAGCGGAACACATCCGGCACCCTCTTCTCTCAAAGAGGGTGCCTCAAACCATGCACCAATTCTCTCTCAAGGGTACTGGACATAGACTAGAGCGGAAAGATATGTCGGGGCAACCCTGATCCTGGGTACTCTCGTACACCCGAATCAGACCAAACTCTAGAGTTTACGACATCCTTCTCTCAAAGGAGTCAAAACAAGAAACACGGGCGAGCCGTCTCGAGTTGAAGCCCAGCTAGAGACATGGCGTGTTTGAAGTGGCCTTGACGGTCGTATCGCGCTGCTGCTGCTACCAGGTCGGGTTCTAAGTGAACTCCTCCTGTCCCTCTCGGGTTAGGGATGTGCTCACCGAGTATCGCACGACAAGCCTTGGAACTCGACGCACCAACTCCTGTGTTCTAAGAGGTAGCTCTCGTAGGGTTCTGACCCGTCCCATCATAGGCATGTAGCTGCTATTTATAGGCAGTGGGCTGGTGGAAGCTGCGACTCTCATTGGCCCACGTGTCCTCGGTCTGCTCCGTTCACGTGGCTTCGGGAGAGGTTCGACACGTCTGTCGCCTGGCACAGCCGGCGGGGGCCGTCGTGTGTCGGGTTGAGAGTAAATCATACATGATCGTGTCGGTTAAAAACTCTGGCGGGCCGCTGCACCGAGGGGTGGCCGTGTCTCACGATCGACTCCGTCGGCTGACGGACCGTGGCAGGCAAGGCTCCTTGTCGGGTAATACCTTGCAGCCTGTCAGGGCTCCTGCGCGACACACTCGCGTCGGGTTGCTGCCATATCGGGCAACGACCGTGACGGGCAAAGGGTGTACCGCTTAGCCGTTTTATGGACCGGGGCGGTTAACTTGTTGTGGATGGGCCGGGACGGACCCATTAGCATTCTTTTGGTGGGAGAATAAGAGAAACTCTGCAAAAGATAGAAAATGTTGTCAGGAGCATAGTCGGCATTATTTCTATTAAACAAATAAGATAAAACAGAGAGGAAGTCAGGTTTGGAGGCAGGTTTGATAGTAAAATATAAGCTCTAGCAGCCATAAAATGGGTGTTATCAACTCCCCCAAACTTAGCATTTTGATTGTCCTCAATCAATCTATACTTATTTTAAAACTCTGTTTGCGGTACTTTTCAAAACCAGACGTAGTCTTCGGACAAGGGGTTAAGTAAATTTTTGAGATATCCTGAGGAAAATTACGTCTGGCTACGAACAATGGACTTTATTTTTCCTACCTTATTTAAGCAAAAAAATTCTCTTCAGCTTTTGCAAGACTTCGGTGCATGATTTTGAAGTTAGCTTTCACACCAAACTGCTTGGGGTAGAAAGTGGGGTTTTTGAGAAGGCTTAAGGCTTTTCGGGTTTTCTTGTTTCCCATTGGTCCATCCAGGTACGGGTCTGTTAACGGGCAAATGGTCCATGCAGTCCAAGCCAGTTGGCTTTAGAGTAGTGATTTCACATCCTACGTACCACTGCCCCGGATCTACAATGCCTAAAGATGGGTACTTTTGGGAGGGCATGTGTGTTTTTTTAGGCACAACTCTCATGCTTTTATTCGCTCCCATAAGGCTTTCCTCTCTTTTTGGGATTTTGATGGGTAGGGAAAAGAAAAAGAGTTTACTGTTTGGGCAACTTTTTCCTTCATATGCACATCTCTTAGCTGTTGCGAGATTATTTTTCAAAGCTGGCGTAGAAAAGTTGTAGTCTTTGTCGTTTGAGACTGCGTTTTCAAAAGAGCATAACAGAAATGTGCACCGCCTTAGATACAGAGAGAACAAAGTGGAAGAAGTTGTACCAAATTTTTACTATAAAGTGTTTTGTACAGTTTTCGAGAAACAAGCAGTTGTGTATGTATTGCTTTCTATCAATCATTTATATACATGTATATATAGAGTACGGTAAGAAAAAGCAAAAAGGCAAAAAGGGAAAAAAATTTGAGTATCTCCTCACTGATACTATGGAGTACCCCCCAAACTTACCCCACACTCTGTCCCAGAGTTGTGAGACAAATAGGACAGGATAGACATAGACCAGTGAGGGTTCAAAAGATGTGCGCGCCCTCGGCAGATAAGAGCTCCATCACATATTCTCCTCGTTGGCTGTAGTAGCCAAAGTTGTGGAGCTTATCCGGCGTCTGTTTGAGGGCTAGCGTGCAATAGATCCAGTGCAGCACGTAGACACCGCAGTCATTTGATAAGGGAACTTGTTGTGGACTGCGGTGGCAGTATTGGAGTTCGTGCCACTTGGCTGTCGGGTCTTCAAGATAGGGATGGATCAAAGACCAACACCTCGACATAATATTTCCTTGCTAACCGTTCGAGGGATGTTGCCGGCGTAGATGCACACTCCGTCGGATAGTCGTTGTTGGCGTCGGAGCTGTTGTAGAAGAAACCGGCGCGTGGACGGGTGTACATCACGAGCGTCCAGTGGTTGTCGTGCAACATAGGTAAGAAGATTATGCACGGCAGACACCTCTTTACTTCGAGCTGAAACAGTTGGCGCGCTCCTGTTTCATCTGCAAGGCACAGGTCATTGAACAACATCAGATGGGTGATGTAGGGTTGTCCAATCTTCTTTTGTAGGATGGGATGTAAGCTGACGCCACCGTTATTGCTAGACATCGTCCTGCCTTGACTAAGTCCCGTAGATCGTCGAAGAGGACCATTGCGTTATCTTTTTCATATATGACGTCTACAGTGTTAGAATCAGCTAGTCGAAGAAGAATTTTATTGACCTGTTCCTGGGATAGAGAACTGCATGCGGAACGATCAAAATTGTTGATTAGAGATTCAGAGACGGCAGGCAAAGCAGAATAGCCCTCAGTGGCGTCGACTTCAGGGGTGAGTACGGTTCGCAGAGTTTCTATCTTCTTGCCTGTCCTGTAGACGTCAGCAGAGTCCTCGACTTCATTCCTTGGAGGACTGCCGGGTTGAGTAGAATGGGAGTCAGCATCAGCGTCTGTCTCCAGCAGCTCCTCTAGAAGCTCTGCGTCTCAGACTTAGCGCTTGTCCTTGATCAGCAACAGCGCGTATATACTCCTCAGTCGATAGAAGTTTTGATCCAAGACGTGCCTTACGTATCTAAAAATGTTTAGCAGCTCCATGTCGCGCAGGACGATGAAGGCGCTATTTGCGCTCCCCGGGTCTTCTTGAACTGGGAAGTCCCTGATGGCATAGAAGTTCCAGACGCCGTTGTGGCGTTGGACTCCTTACTTAATGACCCGATGAAGGCGCAAAGGAAGAAGTTTGAGGTGCTTGTCTTCGGGGCGTACGAAGATGTGCCCTCTATGAGGGACCTCCGCGGTGCAGCAGCTGAGCAGCGTGACATCGTGGTTGTGGAGGTCCGCCACACACATGAACCAATGTTTTCTGAGCTTGTAGGGGGCTAGCACCAGACCTGGGTTGTGCTCTTCGATGTGTTGCAGCATATCAGCCACCTGCCTTGAATCGTACGCCCCTGTCAGTAGTATTCTTGCCAGGGCCGGGGTGGCGTTGTAGATTGACTGTCGTCCTGTCATGATGGCGATATTCTCAAACATCGCGCCTTCGAGGACCCTGAATAGTATCTTCCCTACGACGACTTCTGAGCAGAACATGCCTTGGAGTGCTCTGCGTCGTATTGAGAAGTACCCATCGCTTCAGACGATGACTTCTTTTTCTGCCTACGGCCTCAGGACCATGTTCAGTAGTTGTTGGTCCCAGATCGTCAAGTAGCCGATGGCGCGTCAGTCAAAATCGGCCATCTCGAAAGAAGGGATCTCCGACGGCACAGAAAATGCGTCAGCCGTCGAAGTCCTTGCTCTAGGGGGTTGCTCAGCGATCGAGCTATACAGATCGCCCCCTTCTCTCTCAGATTCTTCGGATGAACCCTCCGCTAAGCCTTTAGATATCTCTTCTTTGGCTTCAGTTGGCTCTACCGGTTGAGGGGTTGCAGATATGTCGGCGTCGCGAGTGCTCCCTTGTCTTGTGTGAGACCCGTCGGCGGGTTTGTTTGTCGTCCCTTCCTCGGGCGTTGTGGAGGGCCCGCTGGAGGTGGATGAGGACAACGAACCAGATGAAGAGGATGATGATGATGGTGGAGAGCCGGAGGCTGGGGGTGATGGCGATCTCCTGGGACGCCTTGAGCGGTGGTGGTCGTCCCTCTCGTCGAGCCTCTGCTCGATGGCATTGAGGCGTTGGAGCACCGCCTGCATCATGTTGTTTAGTGCCTCTAGTTGGCCGGGGAGACCAACTAGAGTTAGCAACTGACGCTCCTACTCGTTCAGCCTCCGCTGGAAGACCTAAAACTTGTGAGTCAGGGAAGCAAATGTAGCATTATGGTTGCTTGTTACCTCCCGCAAGTTGTCGAATTCGAAGCCGAAGGCCTGTCCTATTGAGGAGGGGACTGCCACTGATCGGCTTCGGCTTTACATCGCGCTCCTCGCGTTGGCGGCGCGGCCCGATGAATAGGCATCATCTATCGGCGCCGAGTCCACCTGGACAGTACACGAGGTCGTGGCCTCCGGACGGGGCGTTGGCACCCTTGTGGTCGCCTCCGTCTCCTCATCCTGGGGGTCGTGGAGAAGGTTGCGGAGTAGGCGGATGCAAATCGACTATCCGGCTCTCGGCTTCCTCCTCCATGGCGATCGCCGGCATAGATGGTGGCGGTGTCGACGTCGGCTTTACGGACCTGAGCTCCACCTCCAAAAGCTCAGCAAACGCCTCTTCATTATTGGGGGAGGCGTCCGGCTGCACCAATGCCTCTATTGTTTCCGGCAGGGGTGAAGCTTCAGGCGCTGTAGCTATTTAATCTGCCGCAGCGGCCTCCGAGGCGACGACCATTGTAGTTGCCTCGGTGGTGTTGACGATCTCCCCGATGGTCGACATTTCTTCTGTAGCCGCGGCGGGCATAGTTGTGGTTACCGCGGCTGGCTTGGTGGCGGCAGCAGTGACCACCGGAGTGGCGGCTTCTGGTTCTGTGGCGATGGTGGTTGGCTCGGCGGTGGTGGCGACAGGCGAGTCTTCTATGACTGCCGATGATTTGTTCCGCGGAGCGTCGAGGGTACCCTTGTGGCAGCATAAGCGGCTTCAACGGTCACAACTTCAATCTCGACTGTTGTGAAGACCAGCTTCTCTACGTCGTAGTTGACGCAGAGTGGGAGGGGCAGGAGGATGTCTGTCTTCACGAACTTGTAGAAGAAGTGGTGACCCTCCTTCTTGATGATGTTCGCCCTTGTGAGGAACTTGATGTCGATCTTGTCGTCGCCCCGAGTGTGCGACAGGCTGAGCGGCTCCTTCAGGTACCCTAACCCTGCCGCAATCGGGTTGACGACCCCTCCCATGTTGTACTCTTTGGTGGCGTCCTTTATAGGGTGCAGCCGGTTCAGCAGAAACGCCCCAAGTTTATCGGCTTGCCCTCCATCATATACCAGATAAGATGGAGCTCTTCAGTATATAAGTTGCTCGTCTCGTACTTGCTGAAGAGGAGGCTCGCCACGATCTTATTTATGAATCCTCCAGAAGCATGAGTGGACCGCCACCACTTTGCTCCCTGGCTTGAAGGAGGATTCGCCAGTCAGCTTTTTCTAGAGCACGACTGGGTTAAAGCCATCGCCTTCGGTGATTCGGGCACCATTATTCAGCAACTCTCTCTCAGCCTCGCTGGAAGAGAATATCTCGTTGAGCAGCCTTTCGGAGATGTCGTGCTCGGTGTTGTAAAGTCGTCCATGTAGTCTATCCGCTCCGTCGAACCTTTTGGTCTCTTCTGGGGTATTTGGAACTAGGCGGAGGGAGGAGATGAACTCCTTGGTGAGCTCGGTGTAGGAGGCGGAGTGGCTGAAGCATATCTTCCGCAGTCCGGCGGCTTCTAAGACGTTATCTAGCCTGTCGAAAACGCTGATCTAGTGGAAGGATGCTTGATGGCAGAACTGGGTTGGGCGGTAGACTTTCACCGCCAATTCTGTGTAACGTCGTTGGTGTTCCTCGTCCCTGGGCACGAACCGGCCCAGTGAGTGGGCCAGGACCTCTGGTTCTACCGTCGTGGTTGGGGTCGGGGCTGCTTCTATTCTGGGTCGCTTCTCGGCCTCAGAGGGCCCAGCCGCCACAGGGTTTGGGCATTTCTGCCCGGTGGTGGCTTAATTTGTGGCCTCGGGGTTAATCCTCCGGCCTTGCTCGTCAACTTGGACAACTGTCTGCTTGGTGGGTGCCATTTCCTGTAACGATTACATAAAGAAGTTAAGTCAAAAAGAGTTATTCGCTCAAACTTGTATTTACCCGATATCGGGCAGAGGATAAAGGTAAAAGTGTCGCCCGATACGGTTGGGCGATACGCTTAAAATCGGTATCAAGTCGGGCACTTAAGAAAATCTGGTGCGCGATATGCGAATGACCGGTACCAGAAAGTTGATACGTTTTTCACACGGTACTCGGCTCAAGCCAATATCGGGCAGAAGGTAAAAACATCGCACAGGTGAGGTCGGCATCGAGGAAACGATAAGGTCCAGGCGATATGATTTAAGCGACAAACCAGCATCGGGTGACTCCTCAAAATTGATCCTGCGCGGTATAGATGCTCGACAGGGTGTCGCGCGATACGAGTGTCGCGCGGCCAAGGTGAAAACACAATAACATCTTTACGCGATAAAGGAGATGCGCGATGCACTGTGTCGGGCGATACTCGTGTCGCGTGACACAGATTAAATCGTTGTAAAACAGACTGAGCGATAAAGTCGTCGTCGCGAGGACGAAGTCTTTACCCGATAAGATGTGTTGGTCGTCGTGTCGCGCAATATGGGTGTCGCACAGCACAGGCAAAAGACCGATGTAAAACTAAACGGTGAGAAAGTCGACACGCTTATCGCGCAATAAGCAGAAACGCGTTGAAAAGGATCTGCCCGACACAGGCCAAAACGCGACAAGGTGGAGCGCGATAGGGTTTGGCCGATACGGACCGCGCGACACAAAGTCACGCGATATGAAAGGCGCCACAGGTTTTACCTTTGTCGGGCAAGGGAATCTTGAACACGACACGAAGGTCGGTAGGCAAAGGCCGGCACGGGAGCTTTGAGAGGGGAAGAGAGTGTGCGATACGGGAGCAAAAGCAAGTAACTTAGTAACCCAACACGGTACATCACGGGCTACTATATATAGCCGGCCGCGAGCAGGGTAAAGGCGGTAAAAATAGGGACGCGTGTCGCGCATGCACGGGAATCGTCTTCTAAAGCACGGTAAAATCAGTCTAATCACGTCGCGTCGCAAAGTTTTCGAGAAGGCTTGTGAATCGCGCGGCACGCGTGTCGGGCGGCATGGACGTGTCGCCCGATAAGCATTGCCCGGCGTACTCCTCACGCAGCATGGGTTTGTGTGATAGTTCGCGTTGCGCGGCGCGCGATGCGCTGGGCCTGCCCGGTACGCTTATCGCGCGGTATGGATGGGCGTGTTTCTTGCCCGACACGCCACTGCAAAACCGTGCAAAACTAAAACCAAGGGGTCGCCCGATACTCATCAAGGTGGGTTGGGCGACACGGTTACCACAGGACTTAGCGCGCTGAGAAAAGAAAAAAGGGAAGGTATCGTGTGTGCTCGATATGCCGTCAAAGGGCTTAAAGGGACCTCGAACCTCCACAACTGAATAAAACAATGATGTGCGATGCCAGTCATCATGAGGTGGACTCTGTATAGCCATGAGGACCCGATTTTGCAGAGCAGGATCACCCGTTTTGTCTTCTTCTTCCTTGTCACTAGGTTCTGAAGCCGGAAAGACATCTTCATATTCTATGCCATCATCATCTTTCGTTGTCGTTGTATTCATCACACGGCGTGGAGACTAGTTGGAGCGATGACCATATGCATGGCAGGAAAAGCACTAGATAGGCTTGGTGGCAACTGGTTTTGAGGGTTCGCATACCGTAGTTGGTGTTGTTTAAGTAGTCGCCCCTTGACGTGGTTTCCACCCAGGTGACTACAGTTGGGGGCGGCGCCGAATTTCCTCCTCAATTCGTTCAGCACTCTGAATGGCATCATCTAGGGAAGTGAAATGCATGACTGCTAGACGATCAGCTACCTCATCGCAAAGTCCCGTGCGAAAATTTGCGATTGCGACAGTGGCATCCATCTGAACCTCAGATCGGTTGCACAACTCTTGAGATTTGCTGGCGTAGTTGGCGACATTGTCGTCGCCCTACTTGAGATCTTGATACGCTAAGTAAGCATGTTGCTTGTAATCTCGAGGTAAGAATAGTTGCACGATCAAAGGACGCAATTCCCCCATGTGTCGATGGGGACGTCGCGTGGTTGATTCCACCATGCTAGAGTGGCTCCCCGAAACTTAGCGGTGGCAATCAGGACTTTGGTTGCCTCACAAAAGGTTTTGTATAACTAGAAATAGTTGTCGACGCAGTGCAACCAGTCAAGCACAATCTTGGCGTCACGCTCGCCATGGAACTCCGGTAACTTCATTTTAACAATGCGTTCTGCTTGTATGGGTTGAGGGGCTGGCCGGCAATTGTTGTTGTGATTGACCTCCAATGTATGCATGCGTTGTTCAAAGGCCGTAACACGACAGAGGAGAAGTTTAAAAGAGTCATCGTGTTGGGCTTGATGTTGCATTATTTCCTCCTGTCGTTGCATCAGGGTGTCCAGTTGATGTTAAACTACATCACTATGTTGTTGTTGAACTAGATCCGCTTGCTGCTTCATCATGTTGTTCAATTGTTGTTGAATAGCCTCTAAAGTGGTAGCAGTTGTGGTCATGAAGCCATGTAGTTTGTCGTTGACTTGTTGAGCAGTCACCATGATGTCCTGGAGAAGAAAGCTTCCTTAAAGTCGATGTAGAAGGAAGTGCCTCAGAGGGAAGGTTGATCCGGTATGCCCTGACCCTACGCCGATCTGCGTTGCTAGGCAGGGAGTTGGAAAGTGGACGCTTGTGAGGAAGACCGGAATGGATGTCGGGCGGGAGTGACCAACGACTGTAGATCTGTGGATGGTCGGCCTGCTTGATGGTGACTGGCGGTCAATTTGCAGGAGAGGGTCTAAGCGCAGCGTGAGGCTGAGCGAATTTGCCAAGCGGGAGGGTGAGGCATGTGGCGCGGACTGGCTTCCTGAGGGCGGTTGGGTTGTTGGACGCTGCGTAGTTGCGGACAAACGAAGGTTGCTAGCTGTTGCTCCGATTGTTGGTAGGTGAATGAGTGGTGTTGTTGTCTGATGCAGGGTGCATGAGAGGGATGCGAAGCAGGGCGACCAGGAGCGCGTTGTTGTTCACGCTGCCGGTAGCTTGCAGAGAAGGTGAACGTTGCTGGGCGGTGTTGGCCTCAGGCGGAGGTTGTTAGATGACGGAGAGGGGCCGTTGACGGAAGCAGGAGACGGGATGTTGGCGGAAGCGGGAGACGGCTCGGATGAACAGTAAACGGGAGGGCCAAATAGGAAAGAAAAGAGGGGGAACGAGAAGAAGGTCGTGCCCTAATAATTTAGGGTTTGGCTATGGTACCACTTGATGTAGCCACGCTACGGAGAAGAAGAGAAAGACAAATTTGCAACAAGCAAACAAAATTTTAATTCATAATCGACTGCCTGGACAAAAGCCCCAAGGCTAGCTTATATAGAGGACTCTAGACTTGGCGTGCAAGTCAATAAAATAGGAAACTAAAAACCTCATACAAAAGAATTAAAATCCTAATACAGAAATTCGGAATTAATAAAGCCATAAAATTCCTAAGTGCATAAAGAACTAAATAAAAGCCCATCGTGAGCCCAATAAGCACTAATCAGGATTATCTTGGATTTGGGCTTGCTTTCTATGCACATCTTTCACGGATTGCATCACCTCCACCATTAGGATAGACTTTTTTGCATGGTAGTTCCCAGTTATTCGTATCACCTCTATACGTATTCTAATATTTCTGACTGCTATCTTTGGTTGGCTCCTACACAAACTAGATATTAAGAATGCCTCTTGCACGATAATCTCACTAGAAAAGTTTATATGCAGTAACCTCCCACATTCATTGCTAAGGGGGAGTATGTTACCTAAATATGCATCTATAATGTTCTGTATATGCCTAAAATAATCTCGTCGTTCCTATTTCAAAAAACTCAACATTGTTCTTGAACAATTGGGATTCAGAAGGTCTGTGATTGACCACTCATTATATTCCTCATATTCCCAAAAAGGACATGTCCTGATTGATGTCTAAATCGACGATATTGTGATCACCGAAAATGATACACAAGTAATATTCAACTTGAAGAAATCTCTTCAACTCAACTTCCATACGAAAGATCTGGGAACCTTCGATATTCCTTGACATTGAAGTTATAGAACAGAATAACCTTTATTTGATGTGTCGAAAACAAATACATGCTCTCTCTGTATAGGATAAGACAGTAAATAAGAAACAAAACTAGGCAATATGGGACAAAAGAAAAGCTACAGACTAGACAAGTCTAAAGCACATAACAAAACACACAACATAGCATAATGCATAACTAAAGAGACAGTAACAAAAACAAGGAATATATACCAACACTCCCCCCTCAAGCTGGAGCATAGATATCAATCATGTCCGGCTTGTCCACCATGGTAACGAATCTAGCCTTGGGAAGAAGCTTTGTGAAGATATTTGCTACTTCAGAAGTATGAGTATATGGAGTAGAGATGTTGCCAGATAAGACAACTTCTCAGACAAAATGGCAATCCACCTCGATATGCTTGGTGCGCTCATAGAAAGTGGGATTGCTCACAATGAATATAGTAGCTTTATTGTCACAATACATAGGAATAGGATCAGGATCAGAAATGTCAAACTCTTTCATAAGACCACCGACTCACAGCAGTTCACAAGTAGTATGAGCCATAGCTCTATACTCTGCTTCAGCACTAGAAGGGGCAACCAAAGTTTGTTTCTTTCTATGCCAGGTAACAAGATTACCTCCCACAAAGGTACAGTGATCAGATTAGATTTACGATCTATCATGTTGCCTACATAATCAGAGTCAGAATATCCTATGATTTTACAATGGCCATGTCTTTTGTAGAAAAGACGAGCGGCAGCTAGGGCTGCATGTGCGCCGGAGAGGAGAGGGAAGAGGGGCGGCGGCTAGGTTTCCCTCAGGAGCGAACGCACTCTATTCACGCAGGAATACTATTCACGCCGGAGTTACTGTTCATGTGATGTATTGTTCACGCCGTCGTTATTGTTCACCGCAGGAGTTACTGTTCACGCCGCCATTACTGTACACCGCTCTGATACCATGTGAAAAATAAGATTGGATAGAATGCAATGGGATGAATACAAGACTGGACGCCCTCCTCTTTATATAGGAGAGGGGAGACGCCCTAAGACTTAGGACGCAAGTAATCTAAACGGGCTGAAATACAAAATCCCAATAACTAACTAACCTATTAACTATATAGGCTAATATAGACTCTCTAACACTTATCTGATTTTTTTATTTTATTTTATTAATAAATCTATAGGTTACCCATCATTTCATATTAGAGGCTAAGTCATAAGTCTCCCTAGGGTTTGGGTCATGCCTTCCCCTCCCTCCTACTTTGGCCACCACCTCTTCCCCATATATTCCACCTTCTATAGTTCACCTACCCCTTCACGCAACTGCAAACCCCCTGGCCCTATACACTTCATCCACCTCCCATCATCAACTCCTCTCCCCCTGACCCTTGTGGCAACAGAAAGCCCCAGGTCCGCTGCATTCCTCCTACATTCTCCCTTGGCCATCTCACTCATTAGGAACCACTGCCATTACCACCTAAAGTTGCAACAACATGGGTCATTGCCACCCACCGCAACTCCAACAGCCCCCGAAGGGACCATTGTCGCCCACTATAGCAGCAGCATCGAGGTAATAGGGTTTTCAAAACATAATTTTTCTAATGAAACAACAAATGGTGTTTTCTTTTTCCTTATCAAACCAAGTACTTATAATGTAATCAGTATTTCTTTGAAAAATCACATCCTTATGGCCACATGGAACAAACCCTTTTAATGCTTTTGTATAGTATGCCTGACACCATTGTCACCGGATGATGTAACAAAAGTTAATATAAATACCTAACAACATTGTATCTTTATAAAAGTATCAAAAAAGGTTGAATTAAATTTATATGTTTTTACAAACTCATGATTTGCTCAATCTAACCCCAAAGAACTTGGTTTGTATATGTGTTTGTATTTTGGAATAAGGTTTCAACTAGTTTATTTCAAATGGTGATTTTTAGTGCTCATTTTCCGAGAACTCTAATTCCATTCCCAGAACTTGAGTTTGCAGGACTTCTATGTGAATTGGCTAGATGTAGGTAGCGGATGTATAAGATCCCGCTTTTTTTAAATAGTTTTTCAGTTATAAAATCTAATGTAATTGTTTCAAATTTGTTATTTAATGCAAACATATATAGTAGAATATCATGGAAGATGTTATTTATCTGAGAACTTGTTATTTTCTCTTTTTAGTAAGGAATTCTAGAGTTGTATTTTGTATATACATACTGAAGTCGACGACAAAAATTGGAACTCAAGTTCCTAACTTACAGAAAGTCACCCGTGGAATACGTAAAAGGTAATTTGTTTTCCTAATATTTTTGGGTCAATAGCAATGAATCAGTCAGCCATAACCAGAATTGATTAAATATAGAATTTTGGTTGACTTCTAGTGCACATAGTAGCATATTCGATGCATGAATATTTCTAGCTTGCATGAAAAAATTATAAATCAAGGAACATTCAGAAATTTGGGAAAAGATTGTTATAGTTCTATCAACCATTCGGAAAAAAATAAAGAATAAGTCAACTAATCACATCCGGTATGTAACTATGTATTAATGTGTGTACATACACACACGCATATATATTATATATATGTATATATGTTAGTATATGATATATACATATATATGGATGAATATAAACACATGTGATATATATAGAGAGAGGGGGGGAGAGAGTCAGACTAGAATACACTCGAGCGTACAGATTGCACCGTACACTCAAGTGGTGTTTGTATATGTAGACAATTCTTTTGACAAATCTAAACCATTGATATTCATTGTTATAACAACTACAGGTTACATGCAAAATTTGAGCTCATTTGGGATTTTCTAAGTCACTATTTCAGGACCAACAAAACCGATGCACAAAACTAATTTGAATTGTATAATTTTGTCCCCTTTAGATGTGTGACCTATAAGTGTCCAAATGAGCTCAAATTTTATATATAGCATGTTCATATGATATTTAAGAAGATCAATGATTTAGATTTTCAAAATAACCGTTGTATAATGGAAAACGAGTTGAGTGTATTCGGTCTTCGATACACTCGAGTGTATTCTAACCTGACTCTCTCTCTCTCTCTCTCTCTCTATATATATATATATATAAATATATATACATATACATATATATGTATATATCCACATATACATCTAGATGTAAATGCGCATTTGCATCACATGGAAATACAAAAGAGAGTATGGTTTTGCAAGATGAAGCAAGGAAACTTATAAAGTTCTAATGCGGAAGAGGCAGAAGAGGGGATGTGTGGTGTTGGTTCAGTTGGGATACGCCATAAGAGCCACTAGGCTTTTTAAAAAAACTTAACTTGGATTGTAACATTTAAAATGTTTTATCATCATCATCATCATCATCATCTAAGCCTCAGTCTCAACTATGTTGGGGTCGGCTACATGGATCCTTCGTTTCCATTCAGCTCTATCATGGGCCATATTCTAGTTGAGATGTAGAGATTCAAAATCTCTCTTTATAAGCTCATCCCATGTTAATTTAGGCCTTCCTCTTCTTCTATTTATAGTGTTTAGCTCAATAGCATTGCTTCGTATAGGCACACTAGCTGGTCTGCGTTGCACATGTCTGTACCATTTGAGTTGGCCCTCGCGCAAGTTGTCCTCAACGCTCGCCACCCCCACTTTATTCCTGATATAGTCATTTCTCAGGCGATCTTTTCTAGTCTTCCCACACATCCATCTCAGCATACGCATTTTAGCCACGTTCATCTTGTTGAGACCTTGTTTCTTCACCGACCAACATTCACTCCCATAGAGCATGGTTGGTCGTATAGCTATTCTATAAAACTTACTTTTTAACCTGAGAGGGATCTTCCGATCACATAAAACTCCAGTTGCACTCCTCCGTTTCAACCATCCTGCAGTGATCCGGTGACAAACGTCATTTTGAACATCCCCATCTATTTGAGTAATAGAACCCAAGTAACAGAATTTATCACATTTTGGTATATCTACTCCGTCCAACTTGGCTCCATCATTCACACTGCGAGATTGGCTGAAATTGCAATGCATATACTCAGTTTTTCTCCTGCTAATCCTCAATCCATTTGATTCTAATGCCTTTCTCCAACGTTCAATTTTATCATTCAATCCATCTTTAGTTTCGTCAATCAAAACAATATCATCAGCAAATAGCATACACCAAGGAATATCATCCTGAACATTCTTTGTCAACTCATCCATAACAAGAACGAACGGATATGGGCTGAGTGTGGATCCATGGTGTATCCCAACTGTGATAGGAAAAGTTTGTGTCTCTCCTCTAGGAGTCTTGACCCTTGTAGTAGAGCTATCATGCATGTCTTTGATCAAGTCAATGTATTGGATTGGCACACCCTTTTTCTTCAAAACCATCCATAACACTTCTCTGGGTACTCGATCATAAGTCTTTTCTAGGTCAATAAAAAGCATATGAAGATCTCTTTTGCTTTGTCTATACTTCTCCATAAGCCTCCTTATCAGAAAGATAGCATCTGTTGTTGATCTCCCAGGCATGAAACCAAATTGGTTGTTTGATACCTGAATTATAGATCTTAACCTCTTCTCAATAATCCTCTCTCAAAGCTTCATCGTGTGACTCATCAACTTGATACCTCTGTAGTTTGTGCAGCTTTGAACATCACATTTGTTCTTGTAGATAGGGACTATAGTACTATTTCTCCACTCATCGGGCATCTTCTTGGTCTTCATGATCTTGTTAAAGAACTTTGTTAACCACATAACTCCTTCATCCCCCATACTCTTCCATACATCAATGGGAATACCGTCTGGTCCGCATGCCTTTCTCATTTTTATTTTTTTCAAAGCATTCTTGACCTCAAATGGTGAAACTCATCATGTGTAAATGATATCTCTTGTATTCATGTCACACGAGTCACTACCATTATATGCAATATCTCCATTGAAAAGCTTATGGAAGTAATTTCTCCACTGGTTCTTGATATCATCGTCCTTGACCAATACTCTGCCATCTTCATTCTTGATGCATTTTACTTGACTCAAGTCTCTTCCTTTCCTTTCTCTTATACGAGCCATTTTATATATATCTTTTTCCCCTTTTCTAGTGTCCAGCTTCTTATACATATCATCAAAGTATCTAGCCCTTGCCTCACGAACAACCTTTTTACTTCTTTCTTTGCTTGCTTGTATCTTTGCAATGTTGCATCATCTCGAGATTTGGGCAAGCTCCTATAGATCTCCCTTTTCAATTTAATAGCCTTCTGTACTTCATCATTCCACCACCAAGTCTCTTTTTGTGGAGGCCCACAACCTTTAGACTCCCCCAAAACCTCTTTAGAAATTTTTGTTATGCAGGAGCTCATGTTATGCCACATAGTGTTAACATCAGACTCCAAGTTCCAAGTTCCAAGTTCCCTCCTTGATGAGTTTATCATGAAAAGTCAATTTCTTTTCTCCTTTAAGATTCCACCACTTGATCCTACTATCTTGGTTTCTGTTTTGCTTGCCTTTATTGATCTTCATATAAATATCCAAAACCACCAACCTATGTTGGGTCGTGAGTTCTTCGTCAGGAATCACTTTACAATCCTTGCATATATTACGATCCACCCCCCTTGTAAGGAGGTAATCAATTTGGCTACAGTTGTGCCCACTCTTGAAAGTAATCTTATGAGATTCTCTTTTATATCAAATAAAATCAACTTGAAAGTAATCAATTTGGCTACAGTTGTGCCCACTCTTTAAAAGATTTTATATCAAATAAAATCATGAAAATTGTGAAAGATCGTTAAAAAATTGCCATTGTGCCATAATCGTGAAAATTAATGAAAAATCGTGAAAAGTAAGGACCTACATTTTATTTTTGGAAGAACATTCCCATGATCAAAATATTCACAACCTTTTCCAAAAAGTCGCTGACTTTTGTTGCTATACTAAACTAGTGTCTTGGGGTTCTATGCTAAAATAATCCGCATCAAACCTCAACAATATTTTGTTGCAAGATCACATGGAATCAGTTTGGATACTGGGTTCATATATTCTGAATTTGATATAGCTTTTATGCGAATTAAATTCATGTCTATCAATTAGTCAACAGTTCAAGTTTAGGTCAAGTTTTGTGAGGCAGATTAAGAATTGACCAAACCTTGATTCAACTTAGAATTGACCTAAACAAGGATTCATTGTACTGAATTCCAGTTTGATGTCTTGAAATTCAGATGAAAACTTAAAAAATAATCTACTGGGAACAATACACTTAAGAAAACGTTTAAAACTAAGTTTCCAGGTTAGATAATGAGACCAATATAAGATTTCCAGATTCTCTGTGTTTGTTTCCAAAAATTAACAGAGACCTCTTAAATTTATTTAGAACAAGTAATATACGTATTAAGTAGAATTTTGTAGTCTTTGTTTAAAGGAAAAGTTTGGGCATAGTACCTTTCCAGCAATTCCATCAATAGAAGACCCACCAGCAAAGAGAACATTGTTCTCCAAATAGAAGGCATTCAAAGTCTGCTTTCCTAGAAACTTTTTGGTTCCTGAAAATATTGTTGTTGAAGCTCCACTTTTCAAGTCCACTTCCTGTTAAGTTTAAAATCATGCTGCCAGAATGAACTGACTGTGTATTACAAGATGGAAGGAATACATAGTTTTATATAAATGATTAAAATCATTAGCTAATTATATGTAACTCATTTAGTCATTGGTTTCAGAAGGGGGATTGTTCGTAAAGTCATAGCCATAAGTAAATATGGTTGCTATTCTGTGTGGGTTGTAGTTTATTTTTACATATTGTCTCATATACAAAGAAAGATACTTATTACTAGGCTACTTGAAAGAAAAAGGCATTCTAGGTACCCTCTCTTGAATAACTAAGATTTAACAGTTAGACATGAACCTATATTACTTATGCTCCATTTGATATCGATTTTTTCCCTTTGCTCACAAATTTTTAAGTGTTCCTCTTAGATGTTTGCTTTCTCGTTACCTCATTTTGTAAATGTATGAAAATTGATTGATAAGAAGACAAATAAGTGAAAGAACATGAAAAGATTGTGAAGTTATCCCATGCATGTATAGATAGAAAAATATTAAGGCAGTTTTTTAAGGTATAACGATACCAAAAATAGAATGTGGGAAAGCAAGTGATGCTTACTTAGAAACAAATCCCCTTGGAGTTCCGATCACGATGCAAATATTTAAGTAAAAAGGAATTGTCAAAGAAGAGGAATGAATGCTTTTTACTTCCTCAAAGGAGACATGGCTGGTTTACCAAGTAGTAAAAAATATAAAAGGGACATTTGTTGGAGTTTACCTAGATGTTAAAATGATACTACATCCAAGAGATACAAGCTAACATAGAAAGTAGTTAAGATATCCATAAACAAAAACAAGGCTAGATGACTTAGATTCTATGAACGTATGTATAAGTTGTAAACTCAAGAAGGAGAAAAGGATATATCATATTGTAAATTGGCTCATAGAAGAGAAAGATATATAAATAACAAAAATGGTCAGGTATTGATGATTGATGAAGATATCAAAAGTCAATGAAAAATTGGAGAAGTGGAAAATGATGTTGAAAAGTTGCATTCCATCTAAAAAAGATATCTTTACAGAGAGAGGGTGACACGTCATGTCTAAAGAATGCTTTAAGAAGATGAAATTATATATAAAGTGTGGCCCAAATAGTTTCACCATAAGTTAGACAAAACATTGTATGGTAACTAATTCTTCATATGGTTGTTATGGATTCAAAGAGAAAAATATCGAGTATCAAGAATTCTTTTGGTGAGTTTTGAAGAAAAAAGATGTCTAGGTCCAGAATGTTGACTCATTAAAGACATGTCTGTTGATTTAAAGTTTTGAAGAAGGTGTGCGGTTCTAGAATAGTGACATACAGAAGACAAGTATGACAGTTTAACTACTAGTTTTACTATTAAAGTTTCATGTAACAGTGGGTGTCCACCAATGATCGACTTTGATTTCGTATTATCTGTTTTTCTAATTATGGGTGAACTAACAAAATATGATGAAGATGATATTCCTCTATGTATATTATTTGCTAAAACTAGTACTACTTGATGAAGTCAAAAATGAAGAATGATATCTAGAACTATGAAGAAATTCTTTGAAATATTGAAATTTAAGATTAGTAGAAACAATGTAGGGTACATGTGAGAGAAGAGAAGAAAAATGAAAGTTTCTGGATTAGATTATCCTGTGTAGGTTTTACTACTTCTAGTAAATCTTCTGATTTGTTCCCCTTCTAGGAGCAGCGATCTTATTTGTGCTTGTATAAGTGCATGCATTATATCTACCTGCATGAACGCATCTGCTTCTTATGTTCCTGCCATGTGCATGTGGACTATTTTTGTAGCACCAATATGTGAATTTTGTTTGACTATGTACCATATTTTTGAAATTGTCTACCTATGTACCAACACTATCTTCCTACTGGGATGCAAGAGACTGGAGGGATAGCTCCTAAATATGCTAATGATGCCATCACCACAACAGCTGGATTGGTTGCTACTACTGGCCAACTGCTCTAGATTATTGAAGATAATTGCCTAGCACGGCCACTACTCCTGTTCTTGTCATTTGCTTCTGTGCAAGACTTTGGGTGCTATATATGATTTCAGATAGAGTGACTACTTCCCTATGGGCTCTCTTTATCTATTATCTTTTTTGTAAAAATTTGTATGTCAATGTGGAACATGGGATTTTCTCATGCTCCAGCTTGAAAGGGAATGTTGTAAAACGGGTTTTTTTTATTATTTTTTATACTGAGTTGTATATCACAGGACGGGTCTAGTTGCCCACTACTAATTGAATCCATAGGTCTGACTTCCACCTCTCCCTATAAATATAGAGTAAGACTTGTATATGGACTACAATTCTCATTTACCCATCTCTTGTTTCTTGCACCCAATATTGAAATCTCTATCAAATATTGGTCATTTTGATGTCCATTCAATGTTAAGCTAATAACTGAAAGCCAAGTTGGGATTTCTATTTGCCATGAAGCAGAGAGAATTTGTTTATATAATATTATAACTTCACTGTAGACCAATCTGACTAAGCCCCAGAAGATAAACGAGATGAGGCCTTTGACAGCAGAAACAGAAGTATACAAGGTAGACAATGATCCATCCTTCAGAATTGTATGCTACCAACCAGTTGTCTACGTATCTAGATCATTCATTTATGTAAGCTTTTTTTCAAATGAAATATTTCAAAATCAGTTTACCTGAATGGTGTAACCAGCACAGCCACAATACAGACAGTCATCTGTTGCTGCAATGCATCTGACATTTCTGTTAAAGCTTATACTATTTGCATGTCCTTCACAATTGTATGCCTGAAATGTTGAACCTTTTGCATGTGAAAAGAAGACCGAAGACAAAATTATTTTTTTGTAATAAATAAAAAAATTCAACCTTCACTCCTGTTCCTTGAGAAGAAACATAAACAAAGTTTGCAGTCGCAGCCACGCTGTGTATAGGCTCTTTCATATCATGCACCCGCAGACATTTGACTTCTTTTCCAATTGCCCAAACCTCAAAGAAAAGACATGATAAAACTTAGACACATAGGAGATCAAAGCAGAAGAATTCCATACAAAGTCATTTGACATGGTATTCAGTCTACACTTTTAGTAGGCTTTCTTTATTGTACCAGACCATAGACTTAACAAAGCGGAAAATCCAAAAAAATAACTGAAACTTGATAATAATTTGTAGAATTTGCAAGATCAGAACAATATCTACTTGTTGTGAATATAAGTGAATTTATGTTATTACTATTTTTTAGGAAGAATCACTGATGAGAAGTGTATATGTGGTTCAAATAAACTTCATTTGTAAAAGAGAATATTACACACCTTATATAGGTAGAGTTGTAGGCTTCCCATATAAGGAGAGGAATAAGATAACGAAATAAAAGTAAGAAACAGAAAATGCATTTTATAAATTCATTTCTAAGCCATGTCCATTTTGTATACGTGTCGAACACAGCCACAGTTCGCCCCTCAATGCCTGTATTTCCTGGACCCTAGATGTACAAAAGATGAGGTTTTTGCTTAAGGAAATGAACACACCTCAAGAATCACCAAAACTCAAGCCACGTAGGGTTTATCTGGGTGGAGAAGGTTTTTCCTAGGAAAGTAATGTTGGATGGAGCTTTATAGTGGAAAGATCTGCTCTATGTCCGAAGAGTGACAAAGGTAGTAAGAGTTTATTCAGAAAGGATATTGTTATATGCTTGTATGTAGTTTTTTCGGTTGGATAGCCCCCATCTTATCTGGAGGGAAATCTTATATATAGGAAGGAAGCAGGTTTTCGGTATCAAGGAAAACTATAAGAATAAAATAACATTAACAACAATAAAGAAACAGGGAAGGGACAGCATAAGCCTGAAAATAAATAGAATCTCATTGTCATAACAATCAAAATGCAATTACATAGGCTATCCCAACAAAAGTATGATGTCTGGTAGTTTTATTCACAATGAGTATGCATTCACGTATCCATCTTCTGTTTTCCCAGTCTGGAAGGTAAAATTGTAGTCGAATTCAATCACTCTTGTATTTGACCAAGAATCTTTCAAATTTTTATTCATTAAATATATACTATGTTCCAGATTCCAAAATTTGGTTTCAGAAAGGCAAACATAGAGATAGTTAATCATTATATGAGCAGTTGTCAATCTAATAAATCTCAGTGATTTCTCAGGGTAGAGTCACTCAGATTTACAGTTCATTGATGCCTTCAACAATAACATTCCAGATTCTAATGACAAGATATTTGACAGTGTCTTTTAGTTTTTTTTCCATGAAAGAAGACATATAAGATCCACTTATCAGGAAAAAGAAATCAGTTCAGTATTCCTTTAGAAACTAAACTGGCCACTTCCAGTGAGCCTAGAGCTATTGCACTCTCAACCGAATTGCAAATAGACAGTGGCATTTACAATCTCCAGTGCAATTCATGCCTACTTCAAAAAATATATAAATCAGCCCTGAAGGCAATGCAAAAGAAATCAACTTACTCGAACTGTCCTGTCAAGTGAACCACTGAACAATTTGTCGGCTGATGGAACATATGAAAGGCATGTGACAGCCTTGGAGTGACCAGATACTTGCAGCACAAACCTTAAGCTTTGTTTTCTGGGCTCCCACACCTACATATACAGAGGAATTGCTTAAGTGCGTAATTTGGATATAAGCCAAATGAAAATCTTCTCAACTTGGAAGTAATTTCTTCATTTTTTTACAGATGAAGTTCATCAATCAGTAATTTGTGCTTTAGTTTTTTGCCTTTGTTAGTGCGGAAATGTTCATGATGGGATGAAATGTGCTTGTACGTTATGGAACTTTGATGTATACAATGATTAGAAAAGTTAAATGTGTTAAATAAATGTTAAGGCAAGAAGTGGCAGTGATGCAAATAGAGAAGCCATCATTTGGAGATTACCTTTATACTCCCGTCAAAGTGGCTGGAAAAAAGCCTGCCTTTAATATAGATCAATGATGAGACCTCTCCACTAGAGCTTGAATCTTCTTTTGCAACCTCATTGCAAGACCAAAAGTCTGTCTGATACACAGGAAAGGCTCACATATTAGAATCATGCAATAACTTCCCTGATCAAACATATTTTGTAAAGCTTTGTTCGTTTACCGCATCTACAGATGGGAAGTTTATTAAAACACTTAGTATATCTTCCACGACCACTGAACGTCGCTTAAGTTTCTTCAGTGGCTTTATTATCAATTTTGCATGCAAAGCAATTTCCTCAAGTGCTTCTGAAATCTTAAAAGACAGCATTACTAACTTGATAAGAAATTCAGATAGACGGAGGCTAAGATCTTCTGCTTCCTCCTACCTTTCTCTCCTAAGAAACTTTTGATTGCAAGACAAGCAAGAATCTTATCATGCGAGTTAGGGCATGAAAGAATAACATTTATGAATTGACCAAGAAGATGGTGCCTTGCAACTGTTTTTATGCCAGTGTCAGAAAAACGACTGAGGATATATGTGAGCCATACGGCTATGATGAGACAGGACTTGGCAATATCTAGGGAATTACTTCTAAAGCATTCTTCCAATGTTTCAAAAATTGATCCATTTTCATGATGACAAAGAACAAATGTGACTCGTTTTTCCCACGCATCGACAGCTTTTTGTTCTTCATCCTATGAAATTCAAGAAAACAAACCATGCTTTCTCAAAGTTGTTTTTGTTGATTGACCATAAAGAAAATAGTACAAAAACCATATTATATTAACAGATACAGACCTGAACATTAATAATTCCTGAAACAGTGTATGCTTGATTAACCCCTGCATTTTTTAGCAGCCACGTCTCAAGTAAAGGTTTTCCAGAAGCAGTTGACCTTCCCGAAAGAGATAACAAAGCATCCAGGGCTGAACGTTGACAAACTGGGAAATGTTTTCTGCCAATGGCTTCCATCAATGATTCAATAGCTTCTTCTCGGTAAATGCTCATTTTACGGGGTTCAACCTAGAATTTACAAAGCCGCAATTAAATAAATAGTAAAAAGACTGCAACTCCCTGTTCGTTCATTGCGTTAATCACAGTAATTATGATCACCAGAAGATCGAGTTGAAGAAGAAGACTAGCGATTTCAGGATGCTTCTCAACTGAGCCCATTTGAAGATACATTAGGAGGGTGTGCATTATGCTAAATGTGCCTTCAGTTTTAAGTTCCCCAAGGATTTTATTGCATAATGATCTTCTGCAACAGAAACAGTAGTGTTATGAAACCGTAGACCGCTCCATGGAGCCCAAAAAGTAGAACAGTTGCATAACAACTAATCTCTCAAGCATGAAAATCAATCATCCGTCACCTATGTGGCGAGTCAGTAAGGGTATGAGAACTAAGAAATAATCACGCAACCATGTCATGGAAAAACATTATAGGTGTATGCTACAGAGCCATTTTGGAAGTCTTGAAGTCTGTTTCTTATATTATTTTCCATAGGTGTGATACCAGTTGGCAGCTTGGTTAGAAAAATTGGACTTATTTTGTTTATCTAGAGAGGCATATAAACATGAGCAACTGGTTCATGTAGAGTAGCATGTAATTCAATTATTAGAAGCACAGCACGTGAAAAGGATGACCAAAACAAAGTGACCGTGCACTGGGTTGCAATTCAGGTCTGGAATGCCGCCCTTCAGATAGCTTGAGATGGTTTATGTTTTTTTCTTATCATGTGAGAAAAAATGTTATTTTAAGAAACCCTTGGTTATACCTATGAAAAGTTCTCTAACAAGGTGTAACCCCCTTGTTTTTTTGCCTGTGAGGAGGGGCACAGGATGAATGATAGATGGGAACTATCAATCACATTAAGAACATTACGTACAAAAACAAAGATATAATAACTGTTACTGGTTAAGAAAAGAATGATGGGAGTTAACTTGTATTGTCTTGTGACTAATGGCACACTTATTTGCATACAGATGGGAAGTGGAGCTAGAGCATTCAGTGAAGGAGGGCATTGGCAATGTGAATTTGAGATCCCAAATTATAAGTAGGGAACTACCTATGTTAGTCGTTGAATATCAGCAGACCTTAGTTTACTTAGTGCATGATTATAAGACCTATGTAGGACACATGCACCCCCAAGCCTGTTTGTGGTTCGCCATTGCTCGTCATCATCATCACCTTCATCATCATCTAAGCCTCAATTCCAACCATGTTGGGGTCGGCTATATGGATCCTTCTTTCTGATCAACTTTGTTATGGGTAATTTCTGATCAAGTCTGTGGCAGAGTCAGGAATTGCAGAAAGCTTAGGGTTGCACAACGTGTGCACCCTCATATATATATTACTGAGACAATTACAGAGAGATCCATATATAAAGGAAAATAACAAAACAAATAACACGCTATGTAAAACAGGAAATATATATAATGTAACACTCCCCCTCAAGTTGGAGCGTAGATGTCAATCATGCCCAACTTGTCCAGCAGCATGCAGAACTGTTTCTTCGCCAAGAGCTTGGTGAAGATATCAGCAACTTGGTCTTCAGATCTTGTGAATGGAGTGCATATCTTGCCAGCAAGAATAGATTCTCTGATAAAGTGGCAATCAACTTCAATATGTTTGGTGCGCTCATGATAGACAGGATTATTTGCAATGAAGATGGCAGCTCGGTTATCACAATGCATAGGAATGGCCGATGAAGACTCAATCCCAAATTCTTTCAGAAGAGAACGCACCCACAACAACTCACAAGCAGTATGAGCCATGGCCCTGTACTCAGCCTCAGCACTAGATCTGGCCACTACATTCTGTTTCTTGCTTCTCCAAGTGACAAGATAGCCCCCTACAAAGGTACAGTAGCCAGAAGTAGATTTTCTATCAACTTTGCTGCCTGCATAATCAGAATCAAAATATCCTTTAAGAACACAGTGCCCATTCTTTTTATAATGAAGTCCCTTACCAGGCGATTTTTTTAAGTATCTCAAGACTTGGCATGCAGCATCCCAGTGGCATTGTCTGGGTTTGTCGAGGTATCTGCTAAGAAGACCCACTGCAGTAGCAATATCAGGACGAGTAACAGTTAAATAGATCAATTTACCAATCAGCCTCCTGAATTTTTTATGATCAGTAAACATAGCAGAGGAATCATCATCCCAATTGACATTGGGATCAAGAGGAGTATCTGCAGGTCTCGCACCAAGCATACCAGTCTCCTGCAGGATATCAAGAACATACTTTCTCTGCGAAAGAACCAAGGCATTAGAGTTTCTAGAGACTTCTATGCCAAGAAAGTACCAAAGTCTGCCTAGATCTTTGGTAGCAAAATGCTTGCCCAAATGATCTTTGGTAGTCTGAATACCAAGAGTGTCGCTGCCAGAAATAATAATGTCATCAACATATACAATCAGAACAGTAATACCAGCAGAAGTCTTTTTTGTGAATACATAATGGTCAACTTGTGACCTCAGAAAGCCAAAATCAATCATGATCCTGCTCAACTTATCAAACCAGGCACGAGGACTCTGCTTGAGCCCATAGATAGACTTCTTAAGCCTGCATACTTTGTGGGACTCCCCCTGAGCAACAAACCCAGGAGGTTGCTCCATATACACCTCCTCCTGTAAGTCACCATACAGAAAAGCATTTTTCACATCAAGCTGCATGAGAGGCCAGTTTAGATTCACAGCAACAGATAAAAGAATCCTGACAGAGTTAAGGCGAGCAACAGGAGAAAAAGTCTCAAAATAATCAATGTCGTATGTCTGAGTATAGCCCTTCGCAACAAGCCTTGCCTTCAACCTCTCAACCGTACCATCAGGTTGATATTTGACTGCATAAACCCACCTGCAGCCTACAGGCTTACACTGAGGAGGTGGATCCACCAGCTCCCAAGTGTCTTTGTCAGTAAGAGCAAGCATCTCATCATTCATAGCAGATGTCCAAGCTGTACTTTTCAAAGCTTCCTGAACATTCTTAAGTACAGCCACAGCAGATAAGGCAGATACAAAATTGCTGGAATGAGTATTTAGATGAGCAGTAGAAACACACTGAGAAATTCTATGAGAAGTGCAAGAACGAGTACCCTTACGGAGTACAATAGGTATGTCAAGATCAGAGTGTACCTCAGGAGCAGCATAACCTTCTGGAGGAGAAGATTGGTTGTCTTGGGGGGGTACTTGTGTGGAAGGTGCTTTATTCCTGCGATGATAAACAAGAAGAGGAGGGTCTTGCTTTGCAGTAATCTCAGTATCAGTGCGGTCAGGCATACAGTCAGAAATAACAGGTAAAGGAGGAGCCAGAATATCTGTCTGCAAACTATCTCCTGCTGAAGAATAATACGGTGTATCCTCAAAAAAGACAACATCACTACTGGTAAACCATTTCCGAGTGCTGTGATTATAACATCTGTAACCCTTTTGAGTGCGAGAATAGCCCAAAAAAATGCATTTAGCAGCTCGAGGAGATAGCTTATCAGAAGTAGGTCCAAGCAACCGAACAAAGCAGGTACACCCAAAAATTCTAGGAGGCACAGGAAACAGGGAGATGTCAGGGTGCAAAATCTGGATGGGAATCTTATTTCCAATAACAGACAATGGCATCCTATTAATCAGAAAACATGAAGTCAAGATAGCTTCAGGCCAATAAGAGCGGGGCACATGAGAATGCATCATTATCGTCCTGGTAACTTCTAATAAGTGTCTATTCTTTCGCTCAGCAACACCATTTTGCTGTGGGGTATAAGCACACGAAGTTTGGTGAAGAGTACCCACAGATTTACAAAAAACAGCCACATCTTGCTTAACAAACTCTAAAGCATTATCAGTGCGAAAAGTTTTAATAGGCAAGCCAAACTGCGTCTTTATTTCAGCAAAAAAGTATTTAATAGTAGACAACACTTCGGACCTACTTTTTAACAGAAACAGCCAAGTAGTCCTCGAAAAATCATCAATAAAAAGAATGAAGTACTTGTAACCAGACAAGCTTGGTACATGGCAAGGACCCCATACATCAAAGTGAACTAAATCAAAAATGTTTTTACTGCTCACAATACTACGTCTAGGATACACAGTACGAGTTTGTTTCCCTAGTTGACACGAATCACACTGAAAATGACAACTGCCAATATCAGGAACTAAACTATGCAGCTTCTCTGAAGAGGGATGGCCCAGCCTATAGTGCCACTGGAGAGCAGAAACAGAAGCAGATAATGCAGATACCACAGCAGCTTTCTTTGATCTAGGTAACTGGTCCTAGTAAAACAGTCCATCAGCACCTTCATACCCCCCACCAATCTTCGTCCTCGTGTGAAGGTCCTGAAAAACGCATGAACCAGGAACAAATGTCAGGCTACAATTTAAACTCCGTAAAATTTTGCTGACAGATAATAAGTTAAGAGGAAATTTGGGCACATATAAGGCAGATTTGAGGCCAAAGTGAGAAACAATATCACCAACTCCAAGGACTGACGACTTAGAGCCATCAGCAAGCATAACAGAAGAATGTCGGGCAGGTGCAGATATATGTTTAAACAAAGATCTATTTCCAGAAATATGTGCAGATGCACCAGAATCTATCACCCATTTGGTATTACCAGAAGTAGAAGGTGAGGAGGAGCTCAAGAATGCAGTATCATAACCAGAAAAGGCAGCATGTGCTCCACTCGTAGATGCAGCAGTAGAAGATCCAGCACGCTCAAGGAGAAGACGCTCCACCTCAGCACGGATGTAGTCTGCGGTAGCCCCCGCAGGCTCTGGTGCAAGTGTCTGAGAACCACCCTCAGACGCAGTAGAATCTGCCGCAGCATTGGCCCACACCGGCTTACCATACTTTTCCCAGCATTTTTCCTCAATATGGTTAGACCGGCCACAAAAGGTACACAGGGGATGTCCTTGTTGAGGACGCGCAGCAGTAGAAGGCGGGGCAGAGGAGGAGCTCCTCGTCCAGCACCAGGTCCACGCCCCCGGCCTGCACCCAGGGGAGGACGGCCATCATTGGAGCGGCCACGGCCACGACCACGCCCGCCCCAAGCAGCCAAGGCAGTAGAGTCTCCAGTCTCAGAAGGTGGAGACGGTGTCGATGACGGAAGGCGTTGGAGACACTTGTAGGCAGTCTGTAAGGTAGGGAGTGGATCACTCGCCAAGATCTGATCTACCACTCCAGTATAGGACTCAGGTAAACCACTGATAAACTGAATCAGCTGAAGCTCTGCCCGCTGTTTTTGCATAGTAGCTAAATCGGTGGACAGCGGGTGATACATCTCCAACTCACCCCACAGACCAGTGAAGGTGGAGAAGTAGTCTGAGATGTCAGATCCAGTAAACTGTAGGCGCCCCAGTTGCTTGGTGATATCAAAGACTTTCTTTGGATTTTCACTATGCGAGTAGGTACTGGCGAGTTGATCCCACATCTGCTTCGCCGTAGGCAGCTGAAGAAGAGTGACGCTAATCTTCTCAACAGAGCTGTTGAGAATCCACGTCATAACTATCGAGTCATCACGAACCCAGTCATCAAAGGCTTTGATGTCCTTTGCATCCGCCTCCTCTGCAGGCTGAGGCGGGCCAGTCCGAATCAGGTGAGAGTACTTCCCTTGTGATTTGGCAAAGATCACAAAGGAGCACACCCACAGCTGGTAGTTGCGCCCGTCAAGTTTAACAGTAGTGACTTGACGACGCGAGTCGCGCCAGATATCATCTCCAGAAGACGCCATGAGGACCGGCAGGAAGACAGGCACAGACACAAGGAGGCACAGACAGAAGACGGACTACGCCGTCAGGCAGGCAGAAACTAGTCACCGTGGACCTCTCACATACAGACCACGCCGAAGCGTAGCAGAAAACCCGGAGGCCGAAGCCTACACGGGCAGGCAGGCACAAAGAAACACAAACCGAAGGTTGTCCCTTAGACGAACAATGCGCCGATCTCCCCCGGAAGACTGATCTAGTCCAGATCTACCAGTGGCTCAGTGGTCCCGTAGAAAACGACCACCTGGCAGCGCACCTGCTGTGCGAACAACAACTAAGGTTGCTCAAGCACTAGCGGTGCACCACGCCAGGCGGCAAGACGGAACCAAGGAGACCCCCACGGAAGGACTGGCGGCCCGCTGGAGGGGACCTGTCGGCGCGGCGGCGGCCCTGGCTAGGCCAGCGGCGGCGGGGGGGGGGGGGGGGGGGCAGAGGAGAGAGAAGGGAGGCAAGGACGGCTAGGTTAGAGCCTGCTCTGATACCATGTGACAGAGTCAGGAATTGCAGAAAGCTTAGGGTTGCACAACGTGTGCACCCTCATATATATATTACTGAGACAATTACAGAGAGGTCCATATATAAAGGAAAATAACAAAACAAATAACACGCTATGTAAAACAGGAAATATATATAATGTAACAAAGTCCTTATAAGCTCTTTCCATGTTAATTTAGGCCTACCTCATCTTTTAATTGTGTACAACTCAATAGCATTGCTTTGAATAGGCGCGTTTCTTGATCTGTGTTGCAGATTTGATACCATCTCAGGTGACTCTTACACAACTTGTCCTCAATGCTCGCCACTTCCATTTTATTCTTGATGTAGTCATTTCTCAAACAATCTTTCCTTGTCTTTCCGCACATCCATCTGAGCATGTGTATATCATCACATGCATCTTGTTGAGACCTTGTCTCTTCACCACCCAACATCAACTCCCATACAACATGGCCAGTCTTATAGTTGTTCAATAAAACGTACTTTCCAATTTTAATGGAATTTACCAGACACATACTACTTTGATTGCACCCTCCATTTCAACCATCCTACTGTGATCGTGTGAAAAACATAAGCTTGAATATTGCCATACATTTGAACAATAGAATCCAGGTAACAATACTTATCACATTTTGGTACAACCACTCCATCCAACTTGGCCCCACCACTCACAATTCTGATTGGATCAGATAGCAGTGCATACACTATGTTTTGCATAAACTGATACTAAATCCATTATATTCCAACATATTTCTCCAAAGTTCAACTTTATCGTTCAACCTATCTTTAGTGTCATCCCAGGAAGCACAGATACTCCAAAAAAGGTCATCTACTTTTACTGGACAGGCATTGGATACTAGTACTCCTGGGATGCACATGGGTATGTATTGGATAGGTATCTACCCATATCTAGATTTTTCATTTTTTTAAGGGTAGATGTCTTCTGGATACATCTTGGATACTTTGTTGATGCAGTGTGGCCCATATATGCAGATATGCACACATAAATTTTATTTAATTTTTTAATATGTGCTTATTGTTATTGTTAGTTGTATAATTATAAAATTTTCTCTTTTTTGGCTCTCAAATAAAAATGAATAATTTTTGGGAATACCACAAAATCAGTGTGTATGGTAATTATGGATCTAGACAATACTATTTTATAAACCAAGTTGACATTCTATAAAACTATTCTTAGTTTGTTACAAACAATAATTTAATGTTAGTTACAAAATCTTGAGACTGTTTTCGTAACTTAATGTGAGTTCTAGATTTTTTTTAATTCGTGGGCTTGCTAATTTCTAATAGAATATGGAACTGCAACAAAATCAGGTTGAATGTTGACTAAAAATCTATAGATGCACTATCCTATACACTCAATTGTTATTAAATAAATTCCTTAGAGACTATTGATCAAATATATGGTCAATTGCCATATTAAGTTGATGTTATCGCTTCATAAGGGTGCTTGTAATAGGATGTTGATCCATTACAACGCAAATTCAATTTCTTGTATTATGTTGTTGAGAATATCTCTTATAGTCTCCCTCTTATCAAAATTCCCAGATCTTTTTGTCACCTAGTTCTTATGACTTTTTCATGTAAGTCTTATAATCCATCTCCTTGAAATATATCTTTATTTTTTTCATTATGGTATCCAATCAGCATGAATGATCTCATCACTATTATCTAATCTTTGTCTCTCTTTTTAAAAGACACATATCTCTCAGTTTGAGTGTTTTGATCATATACCTTTGTAGAAATATGCAATCAGTATTCAGAAACATAAAAGGCTGGCAATAGTGCATGTTCTTACAACCATGTGAACAAATAGTACATTGAATAATATACTAGGGAAAAAGCGTACTTGCTAAAGATATCAGGCAATGGGATCAAAATTTTCCCAAAAGTCACTAGAATACCTAAACTTAAATGCAAAAGGTTCTTCATGAGGTTGAACAAAGTTTGAAAATTGTCATGTTCAATAACATCCTTTTCTTTATATTTATCTTTGAGTAAAATTATATGGTCCTAATTTGCACTTTTATGAATAAAAATATGGCTGTATATTTAAATTTATAATAAATAATATTTTTGTTGGTCTACTGACGTATCCATATCCTATATTTTTTAAAATTGTCATTTCATGTGTATGCACCTATGTCCATATCCGTATACGTGTCACATAAGTTTCATCATACGACACAATATCATACCATATAACATGCACCAAGGAACATCATCCTGAACATGCTTTGTCAATTCATCCACTACAAGAATGAATAAAATGAGCTCAAGTTTGGTCCTTGATGTACCCCAGCTATGATAGGAACCCTTGGTGTCTCTCCTCCTAGAGTCCTAACACTTGCCATTGAGCTATCATACATGTCTTTCATCAAGTTAATGTATTGGATTCACACACTTTTTTCTCCAAAACTCTCCACAACACTTTCCGAGTAACTCAATCATAACCCTTTTCCAAATCAATAAAAATTGTTTGAAGATCTCTATTGCTTTCTCAGTACTTCTTCGTAAGTCTCCTTATCAGATTACAACATCTTTTGTGGACCCTCAAGACACGAAACCGAACTGGTTGTCTAGTACATGTGTTATACATTTTAGCATTTGCTCAATAATACTCTTTGAAAGCTTCATAGTATGACTCATTCACTTAATTTCTCTATTGTTCGTGCAGATTTGATCATCTCCTTTGTTCTTGTAGATGGAACTACAACATTGTTTCTCCACTCATTCGGCATTCTCTTGGATTTCATTACCTTATTGAGAAATTCGTTAACCACATAGCTCCTTCATCCCCCATACTCTTCCATACATCAATAGGAATACCATATGGGCACATGTCTTTTCCATATTCATCTTTTACAAAGAATTCTTGACCCGCAATACTGAAACTCACTATAACTGGTATCTCTTGTATTCATATCACATGAGTCTTTTACATTATTCAGAGTATCTCCATTGAACTACTTATATAACAAGTTTTTCTATCGATTCTTAATATCATCATCATTTACCAACACTTTATCATATTCATTCTTAAAGCATTTTACTTGACTTCAGTCTCTTGCCTTTCTTTCATATGAGCCATTATATGTATTTTTATCACCTTCACTAGTATCCAACTTCTTATATATCTCTTCAAAGTATCTAGATCCGGAATCTTGAACAGCTTTCTCAGCTTCTTTCTTCGCTAGCTTATATCTATGAAAAGTAGCATCATCTTAGAATGAGGGAAAGCCTTTATAAATCTCCCTGCGAGTTTAATAACCTTATAAACTTCATCATTCCACCAGTAAGTTTCTTTCTATGGAGGCCACATCCTTTGGACTCCCCTAGAATCTCTTTGGTAGTTGTTGCTATGTTGCAGCTCATATTATGTCCAGGTGTGGAGATCCGAATCCAAAACTTTTATCATAAAATGTCACTTTGTAATCTCTTTTAATATTGCACCACTTGATCTTTCTATCTTGGTTTTTGTCTGCACTCACCCTAGTTGATCTTTATGTTAATATCTAAAACCACCAACCTATATTTGATGGTGAGTTCATGCTAGAAATCACTTTATAATCCTTGCATACTTTTTGATCCAACCGCCTTTTAAGGAAGAAATCAACATGGCTATAATTGCATCCACTCTTGATATTAATCGTATGACAATCTCTTTTTTTGAAATGATTGTTTTCTAAAATCATATCATATCCAATTGCAAACTCTAATCTCTCTACTTCTTTGTTTATGTTGCCATATCCAAAAACACCATGACCTCTTTCATAACCAACATTATTACTCCCCACATTTCCATTCAAATCGCTACCAATAATGATCTTCTCCTCTATTGGTATTTCCTTGCATCAGCTCGTCCATGGTATCCTAAAATTCTTGTTTAGCTTGTCGCTAAGGCCAATCCCAAGGGGCATAAACACTAATTTTGACCCCATCATCCATCCTTGTGATCTTGACAACTTTATTCTTCAACATATTATCAACAATAATTCCATGTCATTTCTATGTTTGTACCTTGTATTTCCAATCTCTTGCACTATACCATTTATTCTTCGTTTCTGCAAGCAAGTAATATTGAATTTTTTTCTGATCATGGTGCCCACTATTTCCAATGAATTTCTTGTCAAAGAAACAATATTCCAAGATCCATTCTAATCCTTTTGTTTTAACTCACTTCTTTTTCTACCTCCATCCAGAGTGTTGATAGTTTTTTCCTCACACATTTTTCACTATATCCGGGGCGACCAGCTTCTTTACCCACACTCGTCAAAGGTATAAAAACCCTTACTTGTCCTTTAAATAAAATCAGGTGTCGTTCTGTCAAAATCACTTGTATTATTATCAACGCACCTAGGTGTTGATGTAACGCATTGCCAGGTAGGGAGCTCCAATAAAAATTTTATAAGGATCCATGTCATAAAAAATGACAAAGTTTTATAGTTTTATGGCCGGTTGTCAACCTACCACTAACTCCCCTCCCCTACCCTGGACTGGTAAATTTGCTAAGATGTACGGAATCTAGGAAGAATTATTACATGTACATGCTCGTGTAGAAATAACTGAACTGCATTAATGTACAACTTACATATTTGAACTGTGCCTTAAGTTGGTGTCTAAATCTCATAAGCACCTAGTTTGTTACACATGCATTCGACAAGACATCCATCTAAGGACATGGTGAACAAATCTGCGAGTTGGTCTTCAGAGTTGAAAAAGTAATCTTCAATCAGTTGTTCTTGAAAGTTCTCATGGATAAAGTGACAATCAACTTCAATGTGTTGCATCCTTCATGAAAGACTAGTTTTCAGGAAATGTCATTGTAACTTGATTGTCGTATCTCAGGTTCATCACCTCTATCTAACTATCAAAGTTATTACTCAAACGTTCTTGACCCGGAGGAGCTCAATAGTAGTATGGGACGCGGCTCTATATTCTAACTTTTGCATTGGATCCAAAAATACCATATGCTTCTTCCTAGTAGACTAGATTGCCTCCTAAGAAGATACACTATCTAGTAATGCATTATTAAAAAAAATAAGCCAACTCAATTGGCATTAGAAAAGCCTTTTCACATGGTTCTTTTGTGCCAGGTGTCTTTAACATACACAAAATACCTTTTCATGGGGTTCTTTTCAGATAATGAAGAACCGCATGAATGCTTCCATATGATTGTGCATCGCCTCTCCATGAATACACTAACCAAACTTGTAGAAAAAAGAGATATTAGTACAAGTAACTATCACGTAATTAAGTTTGCCCATAAGAATTTTGTATATCTATGGGTCTATAACCATTTCTTGTTGATCCTTACATAGTTTGACTTTTGGATCCATGGCTTAGCTCCTAACATGACTCTTCTTCTAAGAGATCAAGGGTGCACTATCTACCAAACAATAAAAAAGTATTTACACTGCCCTAAGTCCTTAGTTTGGAATTCCCTAAAGAAACTAATTTAATTGTGGTTTTGCCTAATTGATTTTCTTAGGTTATGACAATATCATATACTTAGATGATTTGAAAAATGCAACCTGACGAGTTTTACTGATAAAAGCCAGAGTGATCTAGCATGGAGTGCTAGAGGCTTAATTCATAGAGAACAAGATTGGATATCCTGAAACATACTCGAGGAGACCACTTGAGACCAATAGAGAGCATTTTGGAGCCTGTAAACTACATGAGACTCCCCCTGAGAAAAAAACTTAGGAAGTCTCTCCATGCATATTTATTCTTGATAGTCACTATACAAGAAGGGGTTCTTCGATGAAGAAAAGGCAAGGAGAACTATGTTGCAAGACAAATGAATATTTTGACATGTCATTTTGGCCAAGAACAAAGCTATTAAACTAATCTACATCCTAGACATGAGTATAACCTTTGCAACTAGATAGTCGATTAAGTTATTGTTACACTATATGTTTCCTGTTTTACAGAGCTTGTTATTTGTTTTGTTATTTCTCTTTTATATATGGACCTCTCTGTAAATCTTTCAGTATTATATATATGAGGGTGCACACATTGTGCAACCCTGAGCTTTCTGAAAACCCTGACTCTTTCACATGGTATCAGAGCAGGTCAAAATGTAGCCGCCCCTCCCTCCCTTCTCTCTCTCTCTTCTCCCCCCCCCCCGTGCGCCCCGCCCGCCGTCGGCAGCAGCAAGCCACCACCGGCCGCACTGCTGGCTGCCGCCGCCTAGCAGGTCGCCGCACCCGTAGGGGTTGCCCGCTGCTCGTTCGCTGCTCGTGGTTCCGTCTAGCCTCCTGGCTTGGTGTGCCACTAGTGCTTGAGCAACATCACCAGTTTTGGTCGTTGTTCGCACAGCAGGTGCACTGCCGGGTGGCCGTCTTCTACGGGACCACTGAGTCGCCTGTAGATCTGGACTAGTTTCGTCTTCGAGGGGGAGATCGGCGAGTTGTTCGTCTGAGGGACACCTTTCAGTTCGTGTTCGTCGATGCCTGCCTGCCCGTGTAGGCTTCGGCCTCCGGGTTTCCTGCTACGCTTCGACGTAGCTCGTATGTGAGAGGTCTGTGGTAACTTTGTGCCTGCTTCTGCCTGTCTGAAGGCATCGTCCGTCTCCTGCCTGTACCTGCCTGCCTGTGCCTGTCTTCCGGCCTGTCCTCATGGCGTCTTCTGGAGATGACCTCTGGCGAGACTCGCGCCGTCAAGTTACCACTGTTAAACTTGACGGGCGCAATTACTAGTTTTGGGTGTGCTCCTTTGTGATATATGCAAAATCACAAGGGAAGTACTCTCATCTGATTCGCACTGGTCCACCTCAGCCTGCAGAGCATGCGGATGCCAAGGACGTCCAAGCTTTTGATGAGTGGGTCTGTGAGGACTTGACTATGATGACATGGATTCTCAACAGCGCAGTTGAGAAGATCAGTGTCACTTTACTTCGGCTGCCTATGGCGAAGCAGATGTAGGATCAGCTCGCCGGTACCTACTCTCACAGTCGGAATCCCAAGAAGTTCTTCGACATAACCAAGCAACTGGGGCGACTCCACTTCACGGGATCTGACATCTCAAACTACTTCTCCACCTTCACTGGCCTATGGGGTGAGTTGGGGACTTATCACCCGCTGTCTACTGATCTGGCGACTATGCAAAAACAGCGAGCGGAACTACAGCTGATACAGTTTCTGAGTGGATTGCCAGAGTCCTATACTGGTGTTGTGGATCAGATCTTGGCGAGTGATCCGCTCCCTACTCTGCAGGGTGCCTACCAGCGTCTCCAGCGCCTTTCTTCTTCGACACCGCCTCCTCATACTGAGACTGGAGATTCGACTGCCTTGGCTGCTTGGGCCGGGCGTGGCCATGGTCGTGGTCGTGGTCGTGGTCGTTCTGCTGATGGCCGTCCTCCCCTGGGTACAGGACGGGGACGTGGACCTGTTGTTGGACGAGGAGCCCCTTCGGCTGTCCCATCTTCTGTTGTTGCGCGTCCTCAGCATGGACAGCGTGTGTGTACCTTCTGTGGCCAGTCTAACCATATTGAAGAAAAGTGCTGGGAAAAGTATGGTAAACCGGCTTGAGCCAATGCTGCTGCAGATTCATCGTCTACTGCTTCTGAGGGTGTTACTCTAACGCCTGAACCAGAGACTGCGGGAGCGACCGCAGACTACATTCGTGCTGAGGTGGAACGCCTCCTTGAGCGTGTTGGCTCTTCGACTGTTGCTTCTACTAGTGGAGCACATGCTGCATACTCTGGTTATGATACTGCATTCCTGAGTTCCTCCTCACCTTCTTCTTCTGGTAATACAAAATGGGTGATAGATTCTGGTGCCTCTGCACATATATCTAGAAATAGATCTCTGTTTAAAACTCTATCTAAACCTGCTCGTAACTCTTCTGTTATGCTTGCTGATGGCTCAAAGTCTTCGGTCTTTGGAGTCGGTGATATTGTTTCTCAGTTTTGGCTCAAGTCTGCCTTATATGTGCCTAGATTTCCTCTGAACTTATTATCAGTCAGCAAAATTTTACGAAGTTTGAACTGTAGCCTGACATTTGTTCCCGGTTCATGTGTTTTTCAGGACCTTCGCACGAGGACGAAGATTGGTGGGGGGGTATGAAGGTACTGATGGACTATATTACTTGGACCAGTTACCGAGATCAGAGAAAGCTGTTGTGGTATCTGCTTTATCGGCTTCTGTTTCTGCACTGCAGTGGCACTACAGGCTGGGACATCCATCGTCAGAGAAGTTGCGTCATTTAGTTTCGGATATTGACAGTTGTAATGTTCAGTGTGAATCGTGTCAGCTGGGAAAACAAACTCGTACTGTGTATCCTAGATGTAGTACTGTGAGCAGTAAAAACATTTTTGACTTAGTTCATTCTGATGTGTGGGGTCCATGCCATGTACCGAGTTTGTCTGGTTACAAGTATTTCATTCTCTTTATTGATGACTTTTCTAGAACTACTTGGTTGTTTCTATTAAAAAGTAGGTCTGAAGTGCTGTTTACTATCAAGTACTTTTTTGCTGAAATAAAAACGCAGTTTGGTTTGCCTGTTAAAGTTTTCCGCACTGATAATGCTTTAGAATTTGTTAAGCAAGAAGTGGGGGTTTTCTGTAAATCTATTGGTACGCTCCACCAGACTTCATGTGCCTATACCCCATGTTAGAGAGTCTTTTATTATTGTTATTAATGTCTTTGTAATACAGGCCCAAGTGTCTTGGCCCATTAGGGTTGTCTTATGTCCTGTACGCTTCCCTGTTCTCCTATTTATAGGAGCAGGGTTTCTCCTATCTAATACAACGATTAACCGTCTTTTCTTATTTGACATGATATCAGAGCAGCGATCTTGAGCCGCCGTCGTACGTGAGAGAGAGAAACAAGAGGGAGATGTAGCCGGCGGGCGGCCACCCTTCTTCCTTGTGGGTCGGCTGCCCATTCCATGGTCTCCGAGGCTATTTCTTTCACTTTCTGCTGCTCCGGGCGTCCTTTCCTTCAGCGCTACATTACTGCTACAGTACTACCGCGTCGCTACAGTATATCTGCTACAATATGCCGCTACAGTACATCTGCTACAGTACCGCCGTCGCTGCCGATCGCTGTCCACCCCTTCGCAGCCCTCCATCCACCTCTAATCCCCTAATAAACTCCATCTTTGTGGCCTAATCCACCACGGGACCCTCCGTCTAGCTCCGTTTCTCTTTCCGAAATCTCCGGACAGCCTCGGTAACTTTCCAGTTCTGGCACGTTGACGGAGTAACGAGATTCATCTTCTCTATCTGACTGCGCCTCATGGTGGAGTGATTAATCCTCCATATTGGCGTAGATTTTTTTTCTCTATCTGCTTCCCTTACGTGGGTTTTTCTAAGATCCATGCGTGTTGTCGGTTGCCTCCTCCACCTATTTGCCTAAAGAAAAACTTTGCCTCTACCATTGTTTTTTGACTCTCCACACCAACCACTCCTTTACTCCTTCCGTGCTTGGTGTGAGGGGGAGAATAGAGGAGAAAGAGTAGAGGAAGAGAGAGGAGGACACTTATATTGATACTACTGCCTGCTTCTTGGAGTTTTTCACATCTGGAGTTTATTTTTGCTGCCTATTTAGTTGATGTCTTCTATCCGGCTACGTTTTCTACTGCTGTGTTGCCAACACTCTTTGGCTTGTCCATGTCTTGTGCATGTCGACCCGTCCGTGCTCTGTTTTGCATGTCGACTTCTACTGCCTACTACTGTGTGCAACACTCTCTGGTTTGTCCGTACTTTATTTGTACGTCGACTACTACTGCTACCTGTGATCCATCACTCTCTGGACTTTGCTGCCTGTGACCCGGCACTCTCTGGGATGCGACGTTAGCCACTATGTTGAAGACCATGTTGCTGTGATGCTTACTACTGCTCTAGATTCTACTATGATGATCAAGAAGCTTCTGCGACCTGCTTACCTGCTTGTGCTATGGACTATCTACTTGAGGGGGAGTATTTGAGAGATGAGTGCTTAATTGTAATCTTGAGGGGGAGAAAATCTTGTATGGGCATGGTATATCTTTTTTCGTCTCTTTATTTTTTAGTTGACTCTCTGTTTGCAAGCTGATTTGGGATTCTCCCAACTTCAGCTTGAGGGGGAGTGTTAGAGAGTCTTTTATTATTGTTATTAATGTCTTTGTAATACGGGCCCAAGTGTCTTGGCCCATTAGGGTTGTCTTATGTCATGTACGCTTCCCTGTTCTCCTATTTATAGGAGCAGGGTTTCTCCTATCTAATACAACGATTAACCGTCTTTTCTTATTTGACACCCCACAACAAAATGGTATCGCTGAGTGGAAAAATAGACACTTATTAGAAGTCACCAGGACTATCATGATGCATTCTCATGTGCCCCGCTCCTATTGGCCTGAGGCTATTCTGACTGCGTGTTTTCTAATTAATAGGATGTCGTCGTCTGTTATTGGAAATAAGATTCCTATACAGGTTCTACAACCTGAAACTTCTTTGTTTGCTGTGCCTCCTAGAATTTTTGGGTGTACCTGCTTTGTCATATTACTTGGACCCACTTCTGATAAGTTATCTCCTCGAGCTGTTAAATGTATTTTTCTGGGCTATTCTAGAACTCAAAAGGGTTACCAGTGTTATAATCCCAGTACCAGGAAATGGTTTACTAGTAGTGATGTTGTCTTTTTTGAAGATACACCGTATTATTCTTCAGCAGGAGATAGTTTACAGACAGACATTCTTGTAGACAGACATCCTTTGCCTGTTATTTCTGACTGTGCGCCTGATCCTACTGACACTGTGACTGCTGAAAATAAAGATCCTCCACTTATTGTTTATCAGCGCAGGAATAGAGCACCTTCTCTACAAGTACCCCCCAAGAAAACCAATCTTCTCCTCCAGAAGGTTCTTCTGCACCTGAGGTACACTCTGACCTTGACATACCTATTGCACTCAGAAAGGGTACTCGTTCCTGCACGTCTCATAGCATTGCTCAGTTTGTATCTACTGCTCATCTGAATACTCACTCTAACAATTTTGTATATGCTTTATCTGTTGTGGTTGTACCTAAGAATGTTCAGGATGCATTGAAAAGTACTGCTTGGACATCTGCTATGAAAGAAGAAATGATTGCTCTTACTGACAGAGACACTTGGGAGCTGGTGGATCCACCTCCTCAGTGTAAGCATGTGGGCTGCAGGTGGGTATATGCCGTAAAATATCAACCTGATGGTACGGTTGAGAGGTTGAAAGCACGATTAGTTGCAAAGGGCTATACTCAGACATATGGCATTGATTACTTTGAGACTTTTTCTCCTGTTGCTCGCCTTAACTCTGTCAGGATTCTCCTATCTGTTGTTGTGAATCTGAACTGGCCTCTTCTGCAGCTTGATGTGAAAAATGTTTTTCTGTATGGTGACTTGCAGGAAGAGGTGTATATGGAGCAACCTCCTGGGTTTGTTGCTCAGGGGGAGTCTCACAAAGTATGCAGGCTTAAGAAGTCTATCTATGGGCTCAAGCAGAATCCTCGTGCCTGGTTTGATAAGTTGAGCAGGATCATGATTGATTTTGGTTTTCTGAGGTCACAGGTTGACCACTCTATGTTCACAAAAAAGACTTCAGCAGGTATTACTGTTTTGATTGTATATGTTGATGACATTATTATTTCTGGCAGCGACTCTCTTGGTATTCAGGCTACCAAAGATCATCTGGGCAAGCACTTTGCTACCAAAGATTTGGGCAGACTTCGATATTTTCTTGGCATAGAGGTCTCTAGAAACTCTAATGCCCTGGTGCTTTCTCAGAGAAAGTATGTTCTTGATATTCTGCAGGAGACTGGTATGCTTGGAGCAAGACCTGCGGATACTCCTCTTGATCCCAATGTGAATTGGGATGATGATTCCTCTTCTGTGTTTGCTGATCATAAAAAATTCCGGAGGTTGATTGGTAAATTGATATATTTGACTGTTACTCGTCCTGATATTGCTACTGCAGTGGGTCTTCTTAGCAGGTACCTTGACAAACCCAAACAGTGTCACTGGGATGTTGTATGTCAAGTTCTGAGATACTTAAAAAAGTCGTCTGGCAAGAGACTTCATTATAAAAAGAATGGGCACTATATTCTTGAAGGGTATTCTGATTCTGACTATGCAGGCAGCAAAGTTGATAGAAAATCTACCTCCGGTTACTGTACGTTTGTAGGAGGCAATCTTGTTACCTGGAGGAGCAAGAAACAGAATGTCGTTGCCAGATCTAGTACTGAAGCTGAGTACAGGGCCATGGCCCATACTGCATGTGAGTTATTGTGGGTGCGTTCTCTTCTGAAAGAGTTTGGGATTGAGTCTTCTTCGGCCATTCCTATGCACTGTGATAATAGAGTTGCCATCTTCATTGCAAATAATCCTGTCTATCATGAGCGCACCAAACACATTGAAGTTGACTGCCACTTCATCAAAGAATCTATTCTTGCTGGCAAGATATGCACTCCATTCACGAGATCAGAAGATCAAGTTGCTGATATCTTCACCAAGCTGCTGGCGAAGAAACAGTTCTGCACACTGATGGACAAGTTGGGCATGATTGACATCTATGCTCCAACTTGAGGGGGAGTGTTACACTATATATTTCCTGTTTTACAGAGCCTGTTATTTGTTTTGTTATTTCTCTTTTATATATGGACCTCTCTGTAAATCTTTCAGTATTATATATATGAGGGTGCACACATTGTGCAACCCTGAGCTTTCTGAAAACCCTGACTCTGTCACAGTTACCATGTGGAACAACTTTGACATATAAGAGCCAATTGCAACCCACAACAAACATGTTTTAGAGGCCAGGAACAAGTGACAAAGTAAGATTAAGCCATAGAGAAGTCATCTCTTCTTCCATAGCATGTTGTCGACTACGATGATCTAGCACCATAGATACATATCCAACTTTTAGGAATGGAGCATAATGATGAGATAAACACAAAACAAGATGATGCCAAGTGATCATATGAAACAAATAAGGTAGGAGGTAAATGATCACTTGTTTTTCCTCAAAGAAGTAGGTTTGTCAATGGAGCTATTTGTTACCCTTGGTTCTCAGACTAAGAGAGAATGGTAGGAGGGTTGAGACTTGACCCTTTTCCCACATATGTCACGATTAGAATCTCTTTCTGACGTGTGTAAACCTATGTAATAGGTGGGCATTCAGAGGACTGTGTTATAGATGAAGGATTATATGAATGAATCCCAAAACCAATGTTCAAATTTGAAGTTGGTTGAAGAGACTCGACATGATTGGGAGAGGCAAAGACTCAACAACCTCCCCAACTAACTGGGAATCACTAAAAAGTGGTGTATCCTCAAATAAGGTAATGTCAATAGAGAACAAAAGGTGATATTTCTATGGCACGCAGAACCTGTATCCATTTTGAACTCTAGGCTATCCCAAAAAGATACGCATAGTACTTGAAGGATCCAACTCGTCCTGACCAACTCAGAGATTATGGATAAAACACACACCCAAAGACTTTGTATTAGACATTATATAGTTGTTTCCCTAGATGAAGGATCCAGATGGGAGTTCAAAGAATGGTAAAAGCATTCAATTTTTCCTTTCCAGCACACCATTTTGTTGAGGATTGTGATGACATGAGGATTAGTGTAGGACTCCTTTGGTCTATAGTATTTAGTGGATGTATGGCTGAAATATGCTTTGTCATTATTGGTGCAGAGAATACGATCTTAAGGAAAATGAGTTTTTCAGATTAATGATATAATTCAAGAATTTATAAAAAGCATTCACTCGTTCTTCATTAGTTGCAACCATGTGACTCTGGAGAAATCAATAAAAGTAATAAAATAATACATTCTAGTTTTGACAGTATAGGAATATGTTCCTAAACATTAGAATGAACAATATGAAAATAGACTCAATAGACATCTAGTCCCCAGAGCTAAAGGTGGATTATTGGTGTTTGCATAACCGATATTAAGCAATGAGAAGTTTTCAAGTTAGAGAGCAAAAGGATCTAGAATCCATAGTTTTTCTAAAGACATATAACCTAATTGATCGTGGACATGAACAGAAAAGGTAGTTATGCACGCCTTCCAAGATGTACCAAGATAGTAGAGACATCCATGCTCATACATGTTGCCAATCAGCATCTGTGATCTCACGTCCTAAATTCAACAATTAGGATGAAAAATGATCCTAGCATTGAGAGAACAAACTACTTTGGTGATACAAGCAGGGTTTATAAGACAAATGTGTTTAATATTAGTTAAAGGAGTTACGGCTCCAGTGCTTTGGACTGCTAATGAAGATTCATCGGACAAAATGACATTGGATTGGGGATTCTTGGTGGAAATAAGATATCAAGCACTTGTAATGTGATCAGTGCACCCAATCATGAACCTCAAAAGACAAGCAAGTACGACAAGTCTAAGAGAGAGAAGCATTATCCAACCCAGATTTCTAAACTAGAGAACTACTGAAAATGAAGCCCACTGAGACCATATTACTATTTGTCGCGACATCAAGCAAAAATTCATTGTATTATCAACGCTGACGATCAGCGAAGTTGAAAATGGGTGAACTCTGAAATTTAAGAACTTCGACCAACATCAACAAAGTTGACCAATTGTTGACGATGTTGGCTCGACCCGATGGAAAAAATAGGAAAAGTTAAGGAGTTACCTATATGTCAACCAACATAGACGACATTGATGTTATAACAGCTCTATTTTGCTACTATCATGGAAAAAATACCAGAGTTTAATATAATTATATTGATTAAGTTTTTTGTTGTTTTCTTCTCTCCCACTTTACCCCTTTACCCAAATGCATTTTTTTCTTAAATATGTTCATGTTGTGTATTCTAACACCCAATAATGTTATGATTTATGTAGATGTGCTACACAAAGCTTCTATGTTATGCATTTTTTACTATGTACAAAAATATTAATATTACATCTATCATTGTGATTCTTCTAATACATTATTAGATAAAATTACTAAAATGTGATATATATAATCAGGAAAACATTTAGGATTCATCTAGAAATAATGATATATCCTTTACTTGTATTTTAAACTATTTTATTTATAGTGTAAGCTTGTACTTGTTATATTAGTTGTCTTCACCTTAAACTTTGATGATAACAAAATTAGAATTTATATGTTTAGAATTGTATTTTAAACATTTATTATTGAAAATTTTAAATAATTATTATGATGTTTAGCTACATTTGATGATTTTAGTAAATTCCATCACAAATTCGCTATTTCTAAATTTAAATTGCATTGAAATTTTACTCAAAACTTTTCCAAGTTTCCACACTTTTTGAAGTCAATGTCATGTACCATGGTTGAGACGCCCCAAACCGTTGAAGTTGATTAATTTCTTCCTATGTCATGGCTACCTGATGGGTAGTTTCCTCATGAATATGTTTAGCAGAAGGCATATTAGTAGTATATATGACTGGAAAGCCTTGACAACCCATGATACTTTGAAGTGAACTTCCTCACACAATGAGTACACATTGGACGCCCTTGCCCACTACAATGGTGATCTTCACGGGATCCACGTCCCCCATGGTCACAGCCTTGTGTGGAAGGATTTCTCTAGGACATACTGCTGAGTGGTCACTAAAAGGAATAGGGATGTCATGCTCAAGAAAGGCACGTGAAGCTCATTGTTATGCCTCTGCAACATATGGAAATTTGGCTCGATATCCATCGGATATGACTGTTAACCCCTACATATTTTGGGCATAGACCAGCCAAGAATACAGTGACTAACGTCTATTATCTTTACTGCTGGATTGATGAAGGTCAAACTGCAATTCCTCAACAAAATGCTGAGTTATGAACTTGCCCCACAGTTGAAGACCATGCATCCCTACCGTCATGCCACAAATAAGTGAATGTTGTTGGAATACATTAGATAAAGAAGATTCCAAACATCCGTACAGGTCTGAAATCGTGTCATGACATCTGCCACTTGGGCTTCTATGAAGTTCCACAACATAAAGAGGAGATTGGCATCATCCTGTCCTACGTGTGTTGCAGACTCATCAATGAGGCTGCATCGATGATGTGAGAGGTTGTCCCTATTGACAATGGCAGCCTAATTGGTGGTCGTAGTTGCTGGCTTGGAAAGAAAGAGAAGGGTGTTGGGGATGTACCGATACAGTCCCGGACGTGACGAAAAGTTGTTGCGGAAGCGTTACCGATAGGCGTGTATAAACCCAAAGAAGAAACACCAGATTTAACGTGGAAAACTCTCCTCAAGACAAGGAGATAAAAACCACGAGGCAATACCGGCCAACAAGCACTATGTAATTAAGATTTCAACTCACATTGTTTGGATTTAATTACCCCCTAAATCCAAGTAGCCCTCCCCACACGAGAACGAAGATGAGGAAGAAGAGAATCACACCCAGTATGTACAAAACCTCCCTCTTTACTTGATCTCCTCACGAGGCCATTGTCGTTGCTAGGGACTGTTTGATGTCGTTGTGACCGCTGACTGGTCCGGACAGTTGTCGCTATAGCAACACTGCGTCTGTAACCGCCAACCGCTACTTTGCTTCAAGACAAAGTCGCTAGCCCTCTCTTACCAACCAAGAGAGCTGCTCTGTCAATACACCCAATGTGTCACCGACTGTCAGCCACTATTTTGCTTCAAAGCAAAGTCGCTGACCCTCTCTTATTCAACCAAGAGAGCTCCTCCAGTTGTTCTTGATCTCTGGCACCCTCTACCACAAAAGGCACCAACAAACAACTTGAGGGATCACACCTCAACCGGTGGATGGTGGGATGATCTCAATGGCCTCCCCCGTGGCCTCTATTTATAGGCCTCCATGCATGTGGTTGCAACCAGGAATCCTTGTCCAAATCCTAGACCCACTCCTAGTCCAACTCCATGATGCACATAGGGAACCATCTTCTTTCCTTCTTGGATTTGACTCTTATTAGGATTGGTAGCACAAACCAACCCTCTCCCAAGTCCAAATCCCACTAGGACATGGGATGGATTATATTCCTAATACCAACAATCTCCTCCTCCAGCCCATGAGAGAGACGTGGTCTTTAGCGATCATCTGGAGTAGTGTGTGGATCCCATCATCACAACTGATGGGTCCATTCTCTTCACACATTGCAGCATCCTGTTGTTTCCATCTGTCTTCTTGAAGTAACGCCTTGACTTCACATTGTTCCCAGACAACTTAGAAGAAGTATCATGGCCTCGCCGCTTCTCCCTCCATGTCTGCACCTGGAACTTTGTTGGCTCCCCCTAACTGGTATGGCGAGCCATCCTGGATGAAAACCTTATTTCTGACCTTCTGTACCAAGGTTCCAAAATCCTCTAATGATGATGCCCATCTCCATGTAGCTTCTCATTGAAAGCTTGATCATTGCTACTATCATCTCTCTTCATCCTGTAGACCCACTTGTACTTAAGTGCTTTCCGGCCCTTGGGAAGCGCTACAAGCTCATAGGTACCATTCTTCTGCAAAGAAAACATCTCCTCCTGCATCGCCTGATGCCATTGTGTTTTATCTCTATGAGTTTGTGCCTCATGATAAGTATCTGGATCACTCTGATCAGTAAGGAGAATATACTGAGATGTCGGGTATCTAAATGAAGGATGACGAACTCTGTCAGACCTCCTCAACTACTGTTGTGAGGACTCTACCTGGTGATGATCTTGCTCCCCCTGCCCAGAAGTCTCTGACTGTGAAGTTGAATCACTCATCTGTGCATCTGAAACTGGACCACTCGATGTGCTATCACTCTGCTGCTCAGGGTGATTATGCTGCTCTTCTTCGTCATCGAAAGACTGCACATGTGAAGAAGCTGAAGCATCCTCATACTCATCGTCTGAAGAACTGTCACCTAATCCCGCAGCCTCTGCATCATCAACCTCAGGCTCTGTCACTGTCTGACTATCACCAAAAGTCACATTTCTGTGTCTGGTCATGGTCTTTTTCACTGGATCTCATAACCTTTACCCAAACTGTTGATCTCCATAGCCAAAAAAGATACATGGCACCGCTTTATCATCCAGCTTTTGCATCTTTTCCTTGGGAACATGAGCATATGTCTTGCATCCAAATACTCAGAGATGAGAGTAGGATGCATCATTTCCTGTCCATATATTCTCAGGTATATCAAACCCCAAAGGAACTGATGGAGATCTATTTATCAGAGAGCAGGAAGTACTCACTGCCTCACCCCAGAATGTCTTTGGCAACATCTGACTTTCTCCACAATAGTACAGTTCGTCCTTTCAGCTGTACCATTGTGTTGTGGTGTGTTGGGCTATGTCCTCTCATGTCGTATGTCACACTACGCGTAGTACGCCTGGAACTCCCTGGAGGTGTACTCTCCTCCATTGTCCGTCCAGAGACACTTTAACTTTTCACCAGTCTCCCGCTCTACCATGGCATGGAACTTCTGGAAGCACTGAAAAAACTGATCATTGGTCTTCAGCAAGTAGACCCAGACCTTCCTGGACGCATCATCAATGAATGTAACAAAATACTTATTGCCACCCAGTGAAGCCACCTCAAACGGACGCAGACATCCGAATGAACCAACTGTAGAAGCTTTGACTTCACCGCAGACCTTGTCTTGAAAGAAACGCGTCGATGCTTTCCTGTCTGACATGCATCACATGAACTGAGACCAGTGTCACTGCCACACGGAATTAGTCTCTGCCTGGATAAAAGCTTCAATCCCTTCTCACTCATGTGTCCTAGCCGTCTGTGCCATAGATCTGTGTGGTTATCCTCAACTGCATGTATATTGTCGTCTCTTAGCACTTTAAGCTTGGTCTTGTACAATGTGCGAGACAGTTTGCCCCGTACAATAACCAAAGCCCCCTTGGTGATCTTACATTTGCCACCACCAAAATTAAGATGGAAACCTTCTCTATCAAAGAAAGAACCAGAAGTCAAACACAGCCGCAGATCTGGAACGTGACGAACATCCTTCAGCGTGAGCGTGCAACCGACACTTGTCTAAACACAAATGTCTCCAATCCCGACAATTCTAGAGAAGTTGGAATTTCCCATGTTCACTCTGTCGAAGTCCCCCTTCCTGTATGAAGTAAAGAACTCCTCACATGGTGAAGCATGATAAGAAGTTGCAGTATCCACCACCCACTCTGAATCGTCCTCATCAGCATGCAAACACTGCTCCTAGACTGTTAAGACCGCATCCTCCTCATCGTGCCTGTCATCTAATATTGTCACTGCGGTGTTCTTGTCATCATCTTGCTTGTCTTTGGCTACAGACCCTTGTTTCCTTTTCCAGACCTTGTAGTCCCTTTTAAAATGACCTGGCTTGCCACAATGGAAGCACCCTCTACTATTCTTAGACTTGGACCTACCACGAGACTTCCCGCGGTACTGGAACTCACCGCGGCTCTGAGATCTGTCACGGTCTCTCGCTCTGTCAGCGCTCCTGCCCTCTGTGAAGTGTAACTCTGATCAGCTGTCACCTGAGGCTCGTCATCGAGTCTCTTCATTCAGCAGACTGTTCTTCACTTGGTTAAGTGTCAATTTACCTTTCTGTGCAGAATTGCTGACTGTCACTACAAGTGTCTCCCAGCTGTCCGGTAGCGATCCTAAAAGAAGTAGAGTCTGGTGTTCAACATCAAGAACCATCTTCATGGACCCCAGCTGATTTATAAGGCTTTCAAAGCCATTCATATGCTCGGTGATGCTTGTACCATCCCGGTACTTGAGGTTTACCAACTTTCAGATCAAGAAAGCTTTATTTGTGGCAGTCTTCTGCTCATATAACTTCTTAAGCTTTTCTCACAAATCTTGGGCATTGGTCTCTTCTGAGACGTGATGGAACACAGAGATGTCGAGCCACTTCCGCACTGTTCCGACGGTTTTTCTGTTTAGCTTCTACCAATCTGCATCAGACGTAGTCTCTGGCTTTTGTTCCTCTATAGGATCGTTCATCTTGGGTTTCCAAATCTGTCAATTTGTGCTTGTCGACTTTATCATCGTCGCATCTTCATCTTTCCGCGTCTGGACTTGTATCTGTAGCCTGCGCTCTGATACCACATGTTGGGGATGTTGTACCGATACGGTTCCGGATGTGACGAAAATTTGTTGCGGAAGCATTACCGAAAAGCGTGTATAAACCCAAAGAAAAACACCAGAGTTAACGTGGAAAACTCTCCTCAAGACAAGGAGAGAAAAACCACGAGGCAATACCGGTCAACAAGCACTACGTAATTAAGATTACAACTCACACTGCCTGGATTTAATTACCCCCTAAATCCAAGTAGCCCTCCCCACACGAGAACAAATATGAGGAAGAAGAGAATCACACCCAGTGTGTACAAAACCTTCCTCTTTACTTGATCTCCTCACGAGGCCACTGTCGTTGTTGGGGACTGCTTGATGTCGTTGTGACCGCTGACTCATCCGGACAGTTGCCGCTATAGCAACACTACGTCTGTAACCGCCAACCGTAACTTTGCTTCAAGGCAAAGTCGTTGGCCCTCTCTTATCAACCAAGAGAGTAGCTCTGTCAGTACACCCAATGTGTCACCGACTGTCAGCCACTATTTTACTTCAAGGCAAAGTCGTTGACCCTCTCTTATTCAACCAAGAGAGCTCCTCCAGTTGTTCTTGTTCTCTGGCACCCTCTACCACAGAAGGCACTAACAAACAACTGGAGGGATCACACCTCAACCGGTAGATGGTGGGATGATCTCAATGCCCCCCAAGACCTCTATTTATAGGCCTCCATGCATGTGGTTGCAACCAGGAATCCTTGTCCAAATCCTAGACCCACTCCTAGTCCAACTCCATGATGCACATAGGGAACCATCTTCTTTCCTTCTTGGATTTGACTGTTATTAGGATTGGTAGCACAAACCAACCATCTCCCAAGTCTAAATCCCACTAGGACATGGACTAGATTATATTCCTAATCTCAACAACCTCCTCCTCCAGCCCATGAGAGAGACGTGGTCTTCAGCGATCATCTGGAGTAGTGTGTGGATCCCATCATCACAAGTGATGGGTCCATTCTCTTCACACATTGCAGCATCCTATTATTTCCATCTGTCATCTTGAAGTAACGCCTTGACTTCACATTGTTCCCAGACAACTGAGAAGAAGTATCATGGCCTCGCCACTTCTCCCTCCATGTCTGCACCTGGAAGTTTGTTAGCTCCCCCAAACTGGTATGGCGAGCCATCCTGGATGAAAACCTTAGTTCTGACCTTCTGTACCAAGGTTCCAAAATCCTCTAATGATGATGCCCATCTCCATGTAGCTTCTCATTGAAAGCTTGATCATTGCTACTATCATCTCTCTTCATCCTGTAGACCCACTTGTACTTAAGTGCTTTCCGGCCCTTGGGAAGGCTACAAGCTCATAGGTATCATTCTTCTGCAAAGAAGACATCTCCTCCTGCATCGTCTGATGCCACTGTGCTTTATCTCTATGAGTTTGTGCCTCATGATAAGTATCTGGCTCCCCCTGATCAGTAAGGAGAATATACTGAGATGTCGGGTATCTAGATGAAGGATGACGAACTCTGTCAGACCTCCTCAACTATTGTTGTGAGGACTCTACCTGGTGATGATCTTGTTCCCCCTGCCCATTAGTCTCTGACTGTGAAGTTGAATCACTCATTTGTGCATCTGGAACTGGACCACTCGATGTGCTATCACTCTGCTGCTCAGGGTGATTATGCTGCTCTTCTTCGTCATCGAAAGACTGCACTTGTGAACAGTGTTCTCATATGCCCCGCATGAGGCCGCTTATGCGGCCGCATATGCGTATGCGGCCCTTAGTCGCTCCGCATATAGCTATGCAGTGCTATTTTTGGGCATGGACCGAATATGCGGTCTGCGGTCCGCATATGCGGCCGCTTAGGCCCCGCATTTCATTTGGTGACTTAAGTAAAAAAACACCTCAAATAAAATCAACCAAATTAAATGGCAACTTCTTCTATATAGTTGGTTTAAGATCAGATATTGAAATTTTGCTACCTCGGAAATAATTCTATTTTGAATGAGTGGTGCAAAATATTTTATTACATTTTACAATTGTTAATGTTTCATTATGCTCTTTCCTTTGCTCTTTTTTTTCTCTTCTATTTTGCTCTAAGATTAGAAAATGTTGCACTTGCAACAATTCTAATTTTGTCTTGTATAAAAGGGGAACCTATTGCATATATTAATTGGATATGATATTTTCTTTTACAAAGTATCAAATTTGTGTGTTGCCTAGGGAGTAATTTATATTCCCTACGACTTTTTCTTCTCTATTTATTAGTGACTTGATTTCTTCATATCATTTTGATGTTTTGATTTTGTTTTTGATGTTCTTTTTTCTATTTCTACTTTGAAGTACCATGTGTTGTGTTACTGTGGTTTTTCATATAGTGTTTATTCGAATACCTACGAACTGCATGTGTTAGTGTGTTTTGTTACTTGTATATTCTAGTACATTATATAAACTTAGGCTTTTGTTGATAGATTTTTCTTATTGATGATTGGAAAATGTATTTCTTCTTCCATGATGTAACGATCCATAGGTACATTTTGGGCTATTAGGCTACAAAACTAGATAGTATGAAATTTATGATTATGATTTTATTTTTCATTAAATATATGTATAAAATATATAATTTATTTTAAAAAATCCAAAAACGCATATGCCCCGCTTAAGCTCCCGCATTCCGCTTATACTCTATGCGGTACCCTGACCGAACGCATATCGCATAATGCATTTCAGAACATTGCCTGTGAAGAAGCTGAAGCATCCTCATACTCATCGTCTGAAGAACTATCACCTGATCCCGCAACCTCTGCATCATCAACCTCAGGCTCTGTCACTGTCTGACTCTCACCAAAAGTCACATCTCTGTGTCTGGTCATGGTCTTTTTCACTGGATCTCATAACCTTTACCCAAACTGTTGATCTCCATAGCCAAGAAAGATACATGGCACCGCTTTATCATCCAGCTTTTGCCTCTTTTCCTTGGAAACATGAGCATATGTCTTGCATCCAAATACTCAAAGATGAGAGTAGGATGCATCCTTTCCTGTCCATACATTCTCAGGTATATCAAACCCCAAAGGAACTGATGGAGATCTATTTATTAGATAGCAGGCAGTACTCACTGCCTCACCCCAGAATGTCTTTGGCAACATCTGACTTTCTCCACAATAGTACAGTTTGTCCTTTCAGCTGTACCATTGTGTTGTGGTGTTTCGGGCTCTGTCCTCTCATGCCGTATGTCACACTACGCGTAGTACGCCTGGAACTCCCTGGAGGTGTACTCTCTTCCATTGTCCGTCCAGAGACACTTTAACTTTTCACCGGTCTCCCGCTCTACCATGGCATGGAACTTCTGGAAGCACTGAAAAACCTGATCATTGGTCTTCAGCAAGTAGACCCACACCTTCCTAGATGCATCATCAATGTGTAACAAAATACTTATTGCCACCCAGTGAAGCCACCTCAAACGAACGCAGACATCCGAATGAACCAACTGTAGAAGCTTTGACTTCACCGCAGACCTTGTCTTGAAAGAAACGCGTCGATGCTTTCCTGTCTGACATGCATCACATGAACCGAGACCAGTGTCACTGCCACACGGAATTAGTCTCTACCTGGATAAAAGCTTCAATCCCTTCTCACTCATGTGTCCTAGCCGTCTGTGCCATAGATCTGTGTGGTTATCCTCAACTGCATGTATATTGTCGTCTCTTAGCACTTTAAGCTTGGTCTTGTACAATGTGCGAGACAGTTTGCCCCGTACAATAACCAAAGCCCCCTTGGTGATCTTACATTTGCCACCACCAAAATTAAGAGACTGTTCTTCACCTGGTCAAGTGTCAATTTACCTTCCTGTGCAGAATTGGTGACTGTCACTACAAGTGTCTCCCAACTATCCGGTAGTGATCCTAGAAGAAGTAGAGTCTGGTGTTCAACATCAAGAACCATCTTCATGGACCCCAGCTGATTTATAAGGCTTTCAAATTCATTCATATGTTCGGCGATGCTTGTACCATCCCGGTACTTGAGGTTTACCAACTTTCGGATCATGAAAGCTTTATTTGTGGCAGTCTTCTGCTCATATAACTTCTTGAGCTTTTCTCACAAATCTTTGGCATTGGTCTCTTCTGAGACGTGATGGAACACGGAGATGTCGAGCCACTTCCGCACTGTTCCGACGGTTTTTCTGTTTAGCTTCTACCAATCTGCATCAGACGTAGTCTCTGGCTTTTGTTCCTCTATCGGATCGTTCATCTTGGGTTTCCAAATCTGTCAATTTGTGCTTGTCGACTTTATCATCGTCGCATCTTCATCTTTCCCCATCTGGACTTGTATCTGTAGCCTGCGCTCTGCTACCACATGTTGGGGATGTTGTACCGATACGGTTCCGGATGTGACGAAAACTTGTTGCGGAAGCATTACCGACAAGCGTGTATAAACCCATAGAAAAACACCAGAGTTAACGTGGAAAACTCTCCTCAAGATAAGGAGAGAAAAACCACGAGGCAATACCGGTCAACAAGCACTTCGTAATTAAGATTACAACTCACACTGCCTGGATTTAATTACCCCCTAAATCCAAGTAGCCCTCCCCACACGAGAACAAATATGAGGAAGAAGAGAATCACACCCAGTGTGTACAAAACCTTCCTCTTTACTTGATCTCCTTACGAGGCCACTGTCGTTGCTGGGGACTGCTTGATGCCGTTGTGACCGCTGACTCATCCGGGAAGTTGCCGCTATAGCAACACTACGTCTGTAACCGCCAACCGCTACTTTGCTTCAAGGCAAAGTCGTTGGCCCTCTCTTATCAACCAGGAGAGTAGCTCTGTCAGTACACCCAATGTGTCACTGACTGTCAGCCACTATTTTATTTCAAGGCAAAGTCGTTGACCCTCTCTTATTCAACCAAGAGAGCTCCTCCAGTTGTTCTTGTTCTCTGGCACCCTCTACCACAGAAGGCACCAACAAGCAATTGGAGGGATCACACCTCAACCGGTAGATGGTGGGATGATCTCAATGCCCCCCCAGGACCTCTATTTATAGGCCTCCATGCATGTGGTTGCAACCAGGAATCCTTGTCCAAATCCTAGACCCACTCCTAGTCCAACTCCATGATGCACATAGGGAACCATCTTCTTTCCTTCTTGGATTTGACTGTTATTAGGATTGGTAGCACAAACCAACCATCTCCCAAGTCCAAATCTCACTAGGACATGGACTGAATTATATTCCTAATCTCGACAATCTCCTCCTCCAGCCCATGAGAGAGATGTGGTCTTCAGCGATCATCTGGAGTAGTGTGTGGATCCCATCATCACAAGTGATGGGTCCATTCTCTTCACACATTGCAGCATCCTATTGTTTCCATCTGTCTTCTTGAAGTAACGCCTTGACTTCACATTGTTCCCAGACAACTGAGAAGAAGTATCATGGCCTCGCCGCTTCTCCCTCCATGTCTGCACCTGGAAGTTTGTTAGCTCCCCCTAACTGGTATGGCGAGCCATCCTGGATGAAAACCTTATTTCTGACCTGCTGTACCAAGGTTCCAAAATCCTCTAATGATGATGCCCATCTCCATGTAGCTTCTCATTGAAAGCTTGATCATTGCTACTATCATCTCTCTTCATCCTGTAGACCCACTTGTACTTAAGTGCTTTCCGGCCCTTGGGAAGCGCTACAAGCTCATAGGTATCATTCTTCTACAAAGAAGACATCTCCTCCTGCATCGTCTGATGCCACTGTGCTTTATCTCTATGAGTTTGTGCCTCATGATAAGTATCTGGCTCCCCCTGATCAGTAAGGAGAATATACTGAGATGTCGGGTATCTAGATGAAGGATGACGAACTATGTCAGACCTCCTCAACTATTGTTGTGAGGACTCTACCTGGTGATGATCTTGTTCCCCCTGCCCATTAGTCTCTGACTGTGAAGTTGAATCACTCATTTGTGCATCTGGAACTAGACCACTCGATGTGCTATCACTCTGCTGCTCAGGGTGATTATGCTGCTCTTCTTCGTCATCGAAAGACTGCACTTTTGAACAGTGTTCTCATATGCCCCGCATGAGGCCGCTTATGCGGCCGCATATGCGTATGCGGCCCTTAGTCGCTCCGCATATAGCTATACAGTGTTATTTTTGGGCATGGACCGAATATGCGGTCTGCGGTCCGCATATGCGGCCGCTTAGGCCCCGCATTTCATTTGGTGACTTAAGTAAAAAAAAACACCTCAAATAAAATCAACCAAATTAAATGGCAACTTCTTCTATATAGTTGGTTTAAGATCAGATATTGAAATTTTGCTACCTCGGAAATAATTCTATTTTGAATGAGTGGTGCAAAATATTTTATTACATTTTACAATTGTTAATGTTTCATTATGCTCTTTCCTTTGCTCTTTTTTTTCTCTTCTATTTTGCTCTAAGATTAGAAAATGTTGCACTTGCAACAATTCTAATTTTGTCTTGTATAAAAGGGGAACCTATTGCATATATTAATTGGATATGATATTTTCTTTTACAAAGTATCAAATTTGTGTGCTGCCTAGGGAGTAATTTATATTCCTTACGACTTTTTCTTCTCTATTTATTAGTGACTTGATTTCTTCATATCATTTTGATGTTTTGATTTTGTTTTTGATGTTCTTTTTCTATTTCTACTTTGAAGTACCATGTGTTGTGTTACTGTGGTTTTTCATATAGTGTTCATTCAAATACCTACGAACTGCATGTGTTAGTGTGTTTTGTTACTTGTATATTCTAGTACATTATATAAACTTAGGCTTTTGTTGATAGATTTTTCTTATTGATGATTGGAAAATGTATTTCTTCTTCCATGATGTAATGATCCATAGGTACATTTTGGGCTATTAGGCTACAAAACTAGATAGTATGAAATTTATGATTATGATTATATTTTTCATTAAATATATGTATAAAATATATAATTTATTTAAAAAAATCCAAAAACGCTTATGCCCCGCTTAAGCTCCCGCATTCCGCTTATACTCTATGCGGTACCCTGACCGAACGCATACCGCATAACGCATTTTAGAACATTGCCTGTGAAGAAGCTGAAGCATCCTCATACTCATCGTCTGAAAAACTATCACCTGATCCCGCAGCCTCTGCATCATCAACCTCAGGCTCTGTCACTGTCTGACTCTCACCAAATGTCACATCTCTGTGTCTGGTCGTGGTCTTTTTCACTGGATCTCATAACCTTTACCCAAACTGTTGATCTCCATAGCCAAGAAAGATACATGGCACCGCTTTATCATCCAGCTTTTGCCTCTTTTCCTTGGAAACATGAGCATATGTCTTGCATCCAAATACTCAAAGATGAGAGTAGGATGCATCATTTCCTGTCCATACATTCTCAGGTATATCAAACCCCAAAGGAACTGATGGAGATCTATTTATTAGATAGCAGGCAGTACTCACTGCCTCACCCCAGAATGTCTTTGGCAACATCTGACTTTCTCCACAATAGTACAGTTTGTCCTTTCAGCTATACCATTGTGTTGTGGTGTGTCGGGCTCTGTCCTCTCATGTCGTATGTCACACTACGCGTAGTACGCCTGGAACTCCCTGGAGGTGTACTCTCCTCCATTGTCCGTCCAGAGACACTTTAACTTTTCACCGGTCTCCCGCTCTACCATGGCATGGAACTTCTGGAAGCACTGAAAAACCTGATCATTGGTCTTCAGCAAGTAGACCCACACCTTCCTAGATGCATCATCAATGTGTAACAAAATACTTATTGCCACCCAGTGAAGCTACCTCAAACGAACACAGACATCCGAATGAACCAACTGTAGAAGCTTTGACTTCACCGCAGACCTTGTCTTGAAAGAAACGCGTCGATGCTTTCCTGTCTGACATGCATCACATGAACCGAGACCAGTGTCACTGCCACACGGAATCAGTCTCTGCCTGGATAAAAGCTTCAATCCCTTCTCACTCATGTGTCCTAGCCGTCTATGCCATAGATCTGTGTGGTTATCCTCAACCGCATGTATATTGTCGTCTCTTAGCACTTTAAGCTTGGTCTTGTACAATGTGCGAGACAGTTTGCCCCGTACAATAACCAAAGCCCCTTGGTGATCTTACATTTGCCACCACCAAAATTAAGATGACAACCTTCTCTATCAAAGAAAGAACCAGAATTCAAACTCAGCCGCAGATCTGGAACGTGACGAACATCCTTCAGCGTGAGCGTGCAACCGACACTTGTCTAAACACAAATGTCCTCAATCCCGACAATTCTAGAGAAGTTGGAATTTCCCATGTTCACTCTGTCGAAGTCCCCCTTCCTGTATGAAGTAAAGAACTCCTCACATGGTGAAGCATGATAAGAAGTTGCAGTATCCACCACCCACTCTGAATCGTCCTCATCAGCATGCAAACACTGCTCCTGGACTGTTAAGACCGCATCGTCCTCATCGTTCATGTCATCTAGTATTGTCGTTGCGGTGTTCTTGTCATCATCTTGCTTGTCTTTGGCTTCAGACCCTTGTTTCCTTTTCCAGACCTTGTAGTCCCTTTTAAAATGACTTGGCTTGCCACAATGGAAGCACCCTCTACTATTCTTAGACTTGGACCTACCACGAGACTTCCCGCGGTACTGGAACTCACCGCGGCTCTGAGATCTGTCACGGTCTCTCACTCTGTCAGCGCTCCTGCCCTCTGTGAAGTGTAACTCTGATCCGCTGTCACCTGAGGCTCGTCGTCGAGTCTCTTCATTCAACAGACTGTTCTTCACCTGGTCAAGTGTCAATTTACCTTCCTGTGTAGAATTGGTGACTGTCACTACAAGTGTCTCCCAACTATCCGGTAGCGATCTTAGAAGAAGTAGAGTCTGGTGTTCAACATCAAGAACCATCTTCATGGACCCCGGCTGATTTATAAGGCTTTCAAATTCATTCATATGCTCGGCGATGCTTATACCATCCCGGTACTTGAGGTTTACCAACTTTCGGATCAAGAAAGCTTTATTTGTGGCAGTCTTCTGCTCATATAACTTCTTGAGCTTTTCTCACAAATCTTTGGCATTGGTCTCTTCTGAGACGTAATGGAACACGGAGATGTTGAGCCACTTCCGCATTGTTCCTACGGTTTTTCTGTTTAGCTTCTACCAATCTGCATCAGACGTAGTCTCTGGCTTTTGTCCCTCTATCGAATCGTTCATCTTGGGTTTCCAAATTTGTCAATTTGTGCTTGTCGACTTTATCATCGTCGCATCTTCATCTTTCCCCATCTGGACTTGTATCTGTAGCCTCCGGTCTGATACCACTTGTTGGGGATGTTGTACCGATACGGTTCCGGATGTGATGAAAACTTGTTGCGGAAGCAGTACTGACAAGCGTGTATAAACCCAAAGAAAAACACCAGAGTTAACGTGGAAAACTCTCCTCAAGACAAGGAGAGAAAAACCACGAGGCAATACCAGTCAACAAGCACTACGTAATTAAGATTACAACTCGCACTGCCTGGATTTAATTACCCCCTAAATCCAAGTAGCCCTCCCCACACGAGAACAAATATGAGGAAGAAGAGAATCACACCCAGTGTGTACAAACCTCCCTTTTACTTGATCTCCTCACGAGGGCACTGTCGTTGCTGGGGACTGCTTGATGCCGTTGTGACCGCTGACTCAGCCGGACAGTTGCCACTATAGCAACACTACGTCTGTAACCGCCAACCGCTACTTTACTTCAAGGCAAATTCGTTGGCCCTCTCTCTTATCAACCAAGAGAGTAGCTCTGTCAGTACACCCAATGTGTCACCGACTGTCAGCCACTATTTTACCTCAAGGCAAAGTCGTTGACCCTCTCTTATTCAACCAAGAGAGCTCCTCCAGTTGTTCTTGTTCTCTGGCATCCTCTACCACAGAAGGCACCAACAAGCAACTGGAGGGATCACACCTCAACCGGTAGATGGTGGGATGATCTCAATGCCCCCCCAGGACCTCTATTTATAGGCCTCCATGCATGTGGTTGCAACCAGGAATCCTTGTCCAAATCCTAGACCCACTCCTAGTCCAACTCCATGATGCACATAGGGAACCATCATCTTCTCTTTTTGGATTTGACTCTTATTAGGATTGGTAGCACAAACTAACCCTCTCCCAAATCCAAATCCCACTAGGACATGGACTGAATTATATTCCTAATCCCAACAAAGGGAGCGATAAGGTTTTGACAACGGTTGTTCCCCCGCGGCAATTCTCCTTGGAGAAGAAGGGAGAAGGGTTTGACAGCTCATGCTGCCACAGACAGGGGCAACAATCTTCCTGGAGGTGTGACAGGACAAAGGGGACATTGATCCCGCTTAGAATTTACAACCTTGATTCCATGTTACCATGTTAATAATTAAGAATATAAATGCAGTCAACTTGTTTTATCTTATGACTCATGGCATGCTTATTTATATAAGGATGTGAAGCGGCCAATAACTCATTTACAGACTATAGGACTAAACACATGTACAGACTCATTTGTGACTAACTCAAGTGTATTTATGCAGACAATACTATACAATGATTTCAAGCAAATATAATTCTTTTAGTAACCAGGAGAATAGGTTAATGGTTTTTCCATCAGCACGATCACAGATTCTTAGAAAGTATAGATCTTCTACAAATATGTCCTAACATGATTAGCAATGATGCGAACAAATGCAAGGGAATATCAAAAACTATACCTGTTCAGGGAGAGAAGCTCATAGACAAAACTTATGCATGTACTTTTTGTTTCATCATCTCCTGTGTGAATTAACTCAAGGGTAGGAGCTACAACTGTCCTGCTTGTTAGTATATTGCGGCAACTCCTATCAGCGCGCATACAGCTTAGCAATATCGAGACAACTGCAGGTCTGCTTTCTCTTTGCTCCAAACATGTGATTAAGTCAGGAAAAATATTTGCTGAAATGACACTTAATGCATTAAGAGACCGAACTTTATCATCACCGCAAGATAGGATCTGCTCGAGAATATAGATTGCAGCATCCTTTGGTCGCATTGCTAATTGGAAAGAATCAGAATTAGTATCTTTGCTACCGATAATTTGAAGAAGGATGGGAACAAGGTTATGGGAGTGAATCTGAGAAACTGATGGTTTTAGCTGGAGAATCAAAACAGAAGCCTCAACTAGTCCTCTTTTAAGCAAAGTCGCCAAAGAATCAAAATCAGAATCTACAGTAGTTAGGATGCCAGCCACACTCTCATCAGCAAAAAGTAGTTCAGAGATAACATAAATGGAGGCTACCAGAACATCTCTGATTACTGAAGCAGAAAGTATCTCCATAAAACCATTGACAATTGCAGGTTTAGAGAGATATGTATGGATGCCTTGATTAACCTTTGTATCAAGCCATATTCTTGCTATGGTCAATACAGCAGCTTCACATTCTTTCAAATCTTCAGAAGTACAGAGGCAGGTAGCATATGGCTTTAATTCATTAATAACCCTCTCGATTGCTGCCTGAGAAATGACGCTGGTTGGAGATGTTGACACAGCTGCTCGCATGAATCTGTTGTTTCTAGTTTCACTATTATTAATGATCTGAGTTTGTGAGTTATGCAAAGTAGGAAGTTGAGACATATCCGATGAGAAATCACCAAAAGAATTAGGGGTCTCGGGACAAGAAAATTCCAGAGCAAGATTTGGGTTTTGTTCTTTCCATGAGTTGATCAATCTTTTTAGCACGTAGTTGGTCTTTGGCAATACAGATGCAGATAAGGGCTGTCTAGTTATGGGACATGAAGTGTTTCCTCTTTCCAACCATTCTTGGATAGCCTTTCTCTCGTATGTCTGGCCAGTCTCTAGAGTCACTGGATCATTAAATAGTTGACCAGTGATGGGGCAAACAAAATCTTTGGGTGGTTTTGTTCTAGATGTCACCGACAATGGAGAAGAAACACCCTTTTTACTGAACTCATCCTCTGAACCGCTGTAAGAGCTGCAGGAGACGCAGATCAGAAATATGATTTATTCACTTGCACTCAGTCGTCGTAGTCAGCAGTTTGATGAAATTAAAGGTTACCGTGAAGATGGCATCACTCTGATAAGTTTACCTAGTATCAAACAAATGGGTGCTTGATTTTCTCAAAGGCGAGTTGTTTTTCACATTAATGAGACTGATACTGAAATTATTGTATCCGTCCTACAATGAAAAATTGACATGTGACTTGATGTTATTTCTCAATGGATTCAGGATAGGTATCTGAAAAAAACAATCAATGAATTCAAAGAACTCAATTGTAAGTAAACAAAATAGACAAAACTGATAGAGGGTGTGTAAGACAGACTACTGATTCTCGATCAGATTCCTCAGAGCCAACAGATGCTAACAGAGAGAGTGACTCCTGGAACAGAGGCTGTTCATTAGGTTGTCTGCTCGCTTTACTGCTGGAAGACAAGATATCACACTGATCCGGAGCTTTCCTAGAGGAAGTAGTTGGCCTAGGGGATGAAGCTTCCAATGAATGTGCTCCAGGGGAATCCAAGGAAGGTAACACCGATGAATAAACAGGTTGATACATTCCCCTTGTCTTTTGAGAAATAATGTTCTTCGTGCTAACTTCAGCCATGCCTTTGTCTTCATCATCACCTTCTAAATCAATCGATTTGGCTTCCCAACCATGTTTCCTCTCCTGAAAGCATACACCCAATTACAATTTGCAATTCTTGTTGCGTCACAAAACACAATTGAAAATATAATTGCCCCGTTTGATTAGGTACCTGAGAGATCCAACTGATTGGTGGATTGAGTGGTTTTTCGTGGCTTGATGTAGCTTCCAGCCTTCATTGACATGTAAAAACATAAATAAAAGTTCAAAAACAAGTAAATTCACTCAGCTATGCTTAGCAACAAGAAATCATGATAAGAGAAGGAAGAAAATAGATTAGGTATTGCAGCAACTGTTTCTGAGCAGGAAATGAGGTGGACAGAAAGAATGAAATTCTGGCCAGGGTACCTAGCTAGTGAAGTACTTGTTTGAAAGTTCAGTTACTAGGTTTGGATTTTCTGAGATTCAAATTGGCATTATGCAACACCTGAATATTACAAACTGTTTCCTCTTGACTCAACCAAAACAACTTCTTTGCTGACAAATATAAAGTCACTATACTGCAGTCAGGTACAAAATGAAAAAGCTCACAACTTGGACATTAAAAAATCTTGAATTCCAATTCCAACCCTGTTTCAACCGCTAACATATTCAGAAACTCAGCATTACATGTTCTTGAGTATAACATTAGAATGCAAATAAGAAATAGAGTAAAGAGGACCTGGAATCATCAGTAGATGCATGACTCTCTTCTTCTTGTTTGTCTCCATGGACACGGGAAAAGCCCGCCGTCTTAGGCAGTACGGGACCAAACCTAACAAAATCAGGTATCGAACGGCTATCTTCGCGCATCGGTGTCATAGGTGGCTCAGCAATGGGCATCATCATCATCTGCGGCCCACTCTTCCTCCCACCTCCCGTGGCCGGCCCTGCCGGATTGTAGGCTATACAATCCTTATAATACTTGGCGAAGAGCCTAGTGTTGTCATCGAGGGACTTGGCATACATCCGCTCGAGTTCCTTCACCCTGTCGGCGCGATCGGGGCGCAACGAGAGGACGAGGGACTCGTCGAAGAGCGGATCGTCAACGGCGAAGGAGAGGTCGGTGGAGTCCGGGACGGCGTCGGCGACGGCGCGATGGCGTGAGTCGGCGTACCACGCGGCGATGGAACCCATGTGGGGCAGAAACAGGGACTCCCACAGCTCCGGAGCAAAGTCGATGCGGGAGAAGAAGGGCTCCACGATGAACATGTCCAATACATGGCCGACAGCAGCGTTCGCGCTGCTGGTGCTGCTGTCCTTGGGTTGCGGGGGGCGGAGGGAGGAGAGAAACGAAAGGTAGAGATGTGCCCAGGCGGAGAGGTAGGAGTTGGGTACGCCGGCAGTGGAGAGGGCCGGGTCGAGCATGGCAGGGACGTGGAGCATCTTCTCGGCGTGGTCCAAGCGCGCGAGCTTGGCGTCGTGGTTTGACGTGGAGATGGAGTCCTCCAGAGCGTCGATTCCCCAGTCCAGGTTTGCCAAGACCGCCTGGTCGGAGTAGGAGGCGCCAGCGCCGGCTGTGGCGCGCCCGCCTGCATCGCCGGCCGCGGCGGCTAGGCGGTCGGAGCAGTGGTCCTTGAGGTGGGCCCGTCCCTCGCGATCGAGCAGAAGGTCCTGGATGAAGCTGGCAACGGTGGTCATGAGGTACCTGCCCATGTCCTTCCCGTCCACTGGCATCCTCTGGTTCCTCGACCCCATGGTCACCGCAGCTTCAGCCTTTTGCAGCGGTTCAACAAGTGTACGCTGACTGAATTACTGATTTAGGCCTGCGCCCGATCTTTCACTCATTAATGAAGAAGCAGGAAGACAGGAATGGAGACGATGAACTGTAGAAAACGAAGACCAATCGGCGGTACTGCAGCGTGTACCAGTGTATATGTGCAGACGAAGCGACAAACCGACGCAGAAGCGTCCAGTTCTAGGGGGAAAAGGGGATAGATGAGTGCGGCAATGGGATAGAAAGAATATCGCATGGGCAATGCGTGCGGCAGGCGTCTGATCTGCTGCCTGCTTTAGCCCCTGTCAGGCGTCTGCTTCTCTGATTCGTTCGCACTGTTATCCTCTAGCTGTGGACTTCTCCCTTCAAGAAGAAGAGACCAAACAAAAGAAGACGCGGGAATTGTATATTGAATCGAACTACTGTTTTCTACTACCCGAATTTTTAATTTCGCGGCTTCCAGTGCGGTGGCATTGCCTGTTGCGACTCAGTACTCGGTTGGTTGTATAGCAGGAAGAGGCAGCGGTGGCCGGCTCTTTTCTGCTTGCATGGTTTGTCCCTGTCCACTGGTCTCCGGAGGTTAGGGGATGATGGAGATGAACGAAGAGTAGCTGGAAGATGGAGTTGTTGGGTTGTTCAAGCTTCGTTGACGCCGCGACGGTGGACCATCCGATCAACGGTTTTGGCCCCTTTGCTGCTCTGCCGTGACAGAGCAAGAAAGGTAGTCCTGGACCTCCTGGTTGGTTGCTAGAGGTAGACGACAAATGTCAGGCCTGTGGAAGATACCCTTAAGTGGCTTGAAGCATCAACTGGTTCCGATTTAAAGATGAAACAAATAAACAGTATTCGCTATTCAATTCACGGAAATCAGGGCTGTCAATGGTGTACATGGAGGGTAAGGTCTTATTATTATCCTTACCCGTTAAGGGTATGGGTAATTCCCAACTCCACTGATATCCTTATAGTCCTAGTTTGGATAGACACATCTCAACTCCCAAAATTTATACAGTAAATGGTATTTGTAATCTCCACGGCGAGTCTGTGGCGGGAGCAGACATGCACGCATAACACTGTCAAAGGTAAAAATATCTGACCGAGCTTGTAATTTTGAATCCCCCCCAATTTCGGCGTGACTGAAAACTCACACAAAATGTGGCCGTCTCAAGTCTGTAACACGTGTTTGTGGTTCCAGCTGCTACAACGTGGTAATTGGCACTGCCATCTACTACATAAATTTTCGGGATTCTAAAAGTGGCCGGCCAAACTAGACCTTATTCTTTCTTTATCTTTATCATCTTATCCACAATCTTTATCATCTTATCCACAAGATAAATGGAAAGGTAAGAGTGAGGCGGGAAATTTATCTATCTTCTAAAAATATGTACTAATATATACAATAATATGTTGCCTAATATATTTATAAATTTGAGTGAGATGTCAAGATGCTTAAGAACAAACATTAACAATTCATAATGATTATAATTTTCTACAACATTATGTAGATAGTTTGTGTTGTATTGAAATATATTATCAACGCAATGATTGTTAAATATGCAATTAATAATATGTCTAATATTGGTATATGAACAAATAAATAACACACAAAAGAAAAAGACTGCTCCATTAAAACTATATTAAATGACATTACATCACAAAAAGTTATTTTTACAAACATACATGTCTTATACCATCCAAAATATTGTTGTATACAAAATAGATTAACACAAATGAAGTAGACAACAACACCACAAATACACCAAATTTATATTAACAATTACTTTTTGTTCTTATAAACTTGTATCTTACAACTTCAAGCTGTTGACCTAGAGGTTATACATTGCCTATATTTTGATAATGACTTAACATTCCATTCATATGTATCTCATATGTGTGTTTAAGATTGTTTGCAGGCATTAGGTACATGAAAAGGATCCAAAATCCAAAGCCCTAGAATGGGTCAAGTTCAAGTCAAAATAGCTACAAGTGTACATTTTGGGATTTCTATGTAAATGACCTTAGAACATTTTTATAATCACTTCTAATGATGAATTGACTTGTAACTAAGGTGAGAAATTTATTGGGACATAAAACACCAATGTTAGATCACTTTTAGATGCAATTTAGAAAATTCATTTCAGGCACTTGGTCGGTCGAGTTTCCCAGCCTTAAAACTCGACCGCTCATCCTTAAGTCAATTTTCTGAAGATAGCATCGGTCGAGTTGTGTTTACATAGAACTCGACCGATCAAGTGGATGACCAAAACGATCTTCAGGGATCGGTCGAGTTTCCCCAGGACAAACTCGACCGACCATTTGAATATCGGTTTTGTCTTTTACTTGATCGGTCGAGTTACCTTTATTGAAACTCGACCGATTGCACTGTACGAAATTTGCAGAAAAAAGTGATGTGACCGTTGATGGGTTATTTTATCGCAAATAGATTCATTTTCTTGAAGGAAAACGGCTATATTTCGGCCCAAGAGTTCACCTAACTCAAAGCAACACCCTCAGCTATATATAGGACACTTGGAGTTCATTCCAAGGATGCTCTTTCATTGCAAACTTAGTTCTACCATAGCTGAGAGTGTTCTAAGCCTTTAAGCCCCTTTCTCTCTCTACCTTCAAGTCAAATTCATGAGTATGAGTGAGATAGGCTCCTGTGTAAGAGAGCTACTCCATATGTTGATGTAAAAGCTCTCCTCCTCCATCTCCCAACCATCATTCCTTTGAAGATAGTTGAAGATCCCTCTCCAAGTGAAGGAAAAGGTGGTGTTGTTATTAAAGGTTGAAGAAGGCAAGCTGCTCCAGGTCTCCAAGTGAAGGAGATAGGTGCTCCAGATCTCCAAGTGAAGGAGAGAAGCAAGGCAATGCTCAAGGAAGATAGGTAATCCCTTGAAGGCAGAAGACTTGACGAAAGGAGTGGGTAAGTCCATGTTGATGGCTGAAGACTCCATGCTTCAAGTGGGTAAGCTCCTTCTATACGTTGAAGATCTTTGCTTGAGGTATTAAGCCCTTGGATGTGTGGTTGTTCTATCTTGTAATCTTATTGTGGAATATAAGAGTACCAAGATTACAAATCCTAGAGACTAACCCACTCTAGGTAGTGGACTGACATTGTTCCTAAGTTTAGGACATGGAACCACTCTAAACCACCTATCCATGTGCTTGCTCTTCCTTGTCTCTTATCCTTGTTGTGCATGTTAGATTAGGTCATCAAATTGCTGCTTGTTTAAGTTTCTGCAATTAATATAATTTGGTGGTCTAATCAATTTTGTGAGAATTGTGAAGCTCTATTCAACCCCCCTTCTAGAGCCCATTGATTCAACAAGTAGTATCAGAGCAGGTCTTCTCCAAGCTACTTCAACAAGTAGGAGAAGATGGGTGATTCAGCACTTGGTTCGCTGAACCTAGAAGGAAGCTGAGACCTCCGGTCTTCGACGGCACCAACTTCCTCTATTGGAAGAGAAGGATGCAGTTCTACCTTCAAGGTGTGAGCTATGAAATGTGGAAGATAGTCCACCTCAAATATGAAGATCCAAAGGAGGACATCACCACATGGACTGAAGTGGAAATGAAGCATGCTCAACTCAACGCCAAAGCTGTGAGCATCATCTACGCCGCCCTTACTCCATTTGAGTTCAACCGGGTCTTCTCATGGGACACTGCACATGAGATATGGCACAAATTGTGTGTCACCTATGAAGGAACTGAGCAAGTAAAGGAAGCCAAGGTCTACATGCTTGGTGGTCTTCTAGAGAACTTCAAGATGGGTAAGAATGAGAGAGTGGTTGATATGTACACTAGGCTCAATGTCATCTTAAATGGTTTGGCAGACCTTGGGAGTGTGATGGATAGAGGTACTATCAACTCTAAGATCTTGAGATCTCTTCCTAAGAGATGGGAGCCTAAGGTTACTTCAATTAAAGAGGTGTATAAGCTAAGTGAGTTGTCAACCGAGGAGCTGGTTGGTAACCTCCAAGCCCATGAACCTAGGCTTGACAAGCAAGAAGAGGAAGAGAGGAGAGAAGAAAAAGAGTCCAAGAAGATAAAGGACACAACCTTCAAAGCACAAATTGAAGAAATGGTCCGGCAACAACAACTCACTTTGAAGTCCCCCAGCCCTTCCTCAAGTGAAGATGAAGGTTCTAATGAGCATGTGGCAAACTACTCAAAGGGCAAACACTTCAAGAGCAAGCCCTCCTCTTCAATTCCAAGGTGCTATGAGTGTGGTCAAAAAGGACACTATAAGAGTGACTGCCCTAAGGCCAAGAAGAGCCACCACAAGAGCAGCCACAAGAAAGATAAGGAGCACAAGAGAGAAGGCAAGTATAAGAGGAAAGACAAGAAAGAAAGAAGATCAAGAGATGCAACCCATGCAACTTGGGAGGAGTCTTCTTCAAGCTCCTCAAGCTCCAAAGATGGAGAATGTCATCTTGCTCTTATGGCCTCTACTAGTGAAGATGTATGTGAGGTAAGTAAGGTAAGCAAGGTAAGTGAAGTAAATTTGATAGAGCTGCCTAAAGAAACTATCATTGATATGCTAAATGAATGCCAATCATCATTTACTAAATTCAAATCTAAGAGGAAAAGGTTAGGCAAGATAGTTGATGATCTTTATGCTAAAATTGATATTCTTGGTCAAAATGAAAAATTGCATCTTGAGAGTATAGATTCCTTGCAAGGGAAATTTCTTGACCTTGAACTTCAATACAATGGAGTAGAGGTCGAGAATGGTGTATATCTTAAAAATATTGAAAATCTTAAGATAGAAAGCCAAAAGTGCCTAGATGAGCTTGATGTTCTTAAAACTGAAAATGTGGAACTCAAACTCATGGATGATGCTAGGAGAAATGAAGTTTATGCTTATCTAAGAGAAATTGTTTTGCTTAAATCTAAAAATGTCAAATTGCTTGCTCAAGTAAATGACTTATCTTCTAGACCTATTTTGCAAAGTAATGAAGTTGCTAGCATAGCTTTAGAAAGAGATTCCTTTCATACTAAAGCCCTCTGTTTTGAGGCCAACCTATTGCATGCTAGAGATGATCTTTCTAGTCTTTCTACTACTTTCATTAACCTTAGTGATCATAATGCCAAGTTAAGATCTTCTTTGCGAAAAAATTTCTCGAGAAAGAAATCCCTCAATGATGTCCTAGAACACTCTACCAAACATGTTGGTACTAGTGGTTTGGGATATGATGGGACTGCTTCAAAAGGTAAGAAAAAGAGCAAGAACAAAGGTAAGAAGAAAAGTGTGGAACCTCCTATTTTCTATGGAGAGACTTCCGGCTCTAAGAACCCTATGGTTTGTGCTCATTGTAAATGTGATGACCACTACTCCACTTATTGTCCTTACAAACCCAAGGGGACCAACCCAAAGATGAAATGGGTCCCCAAGCTAACCTCGGATCCCAAAGTTTGAGTTGGGTTCTGACATCCTTCTTTCTTGCAGATTAAAAAGAGACGGATTGTTGATAGTGGCTGCTCTAAGCACATGACTAGAGAAATCAGCCATTTCAACAAGTTTGTAAAAAAGAAAGGAGGATCGGTAACCTTCGGAGACAAAAAGAAGGGTAAGGTCATAGGTGAGGGTAATGTGGGCAATGAGCTATGTATTAAAAATGTGTTGCTTGTTGATGGCCTACATCACAATTTGATTAGTGTTAGTCAACTTTGTGACAATGGATATCTTGTGTTGTTTACTTCTTTAGAATGCTTGCTTCTAGATTCTCTCTCCTACAATGTTATATATAAGGGAACTAGAAATGGTAAGCTTTATGTTATTGTTCTTGATGCTCTTAAGCCCATACTAAATAGATGCTTGGTAGTGGATAAAAATGATATTTCTCTTTGGCATCGTCGTTTGGGTCATGTGAATATGCATCAAATGAAGAAATTGAGCAAAAAGGACTTGGTCCAAGGACTTCCCAAATTGGATTTTGAAAAGGATGAGGAATGCCAACCTTTTACACACGGGAAACAAACCAAATCCTCCTTCAAATCCAAAGGAGTCATGAGTACCAAGAGAGTTCTTGAACTTTTTCATATTGATCTATTCAGACCAATGAGAACACAAATGCTTCGTGGTTCCAAGTATTGTCTTGTTATTGTTGATGATTTCTCTAGATATACTTGAACCTTCTTTCTCGTTTCTAAAAGTGATACTCTTGATGTTTTCTGGAGCTTTTGTAAATGGGCTGAAAATGAAGCTTCTTGCCGGATTGTTTCTATCCGTAGTGATCATGGGGGAGAATTTGAAAATGATCTTTTTGAATATTTTTGTGAAAAATCTGGTTATTCACACAATTTCTCTTCTCCTCATACGCCTCAACAAAATGGGGTTATAGAGAGAAAGAACAGGTCGCTACAAGAGATGGCTAGGACCATGCTTCTTGAGTATGACACTCCTAAGAAGTTTTGGGCTGAAGCCATTAGCACCTCATGCTTTGTGCAAAACTGGGTTTTTACACATCCTTCTTTAAAGAAAACCCCCTATGAACTATGGCGTGGTAGAAAGCCGTCTATTGATTTCTTTCATGTTTTCGGATGTCCTTATTTTGTCTTAAACATGAAGGATTCTCTTGACAAGTTTGATCTGAAATCTTATAAGGCTTTCTTCCTAGGCTATAACACTACTAGCAGGGCATATAGAGTATTCAACATTGAATTGTCTAAAATTGAAGAATCTATCAATGTTAAGTTTATTGAAACTAACCCTGTTGTTGGCAAGCATGTTGTCGATAATGATGTTGCAGATGATTTGATTCCTATCTTAAAAGGCCTCAACATCGAAAATAAAGGTAAGCAGGTGATAGAAGAAGAAGAAGAAGAAGAAGAAGAAGAAGAAGAAGAAGAAAAGAAGGATCCCACTCCCCGCTTTGCAAAGAATCATCCCAAGGAGTTGATCATTGGTAACCCATTCGAGAGAGTGAGGACACGAGCTGCTCACAACAAAGAACAAGCAGATAGTGCCTTCATCTCCCAACTAGAGCCAAAGAACATCAAAGAAGCCCTTGGTAATGATGAATGGATCGTAGCCATGCAAGAAGAGTTAGAGCAATTCGATAAGAATCGTGTGTGGACTCTAGTGCCAAGACCAAGTGATAGAAAAATCATTGGCTTCAAATGGGTCTACCGCAACAAGCTAGATGAGCAAGGAAAAGTGGTAAGAAACAAAGCAAGGTTAGTAGCACAAGGTTACAACCAACAGGAATGTATTGATTTTTATGAAACTTATGCTCATGTTGCTAGATTAGAATCCATTCGTATGTTAATTGCCTTTGCTAGTTACAAAAAATTCTTGTTATATCAAATGGATGTTAAAAGTGCATTTTTGAATGGTACAATCAAGGAGGAAGTATTTGTTATTCAACCTACGGGCTTTGAAAATGACAAGTTACCCAATCTTGTTTATTTGTTGCAAAAAGCTCTCTATGGACTCAAACAAGCACCTTGAGCTTGGTATGAGAAATTAAAGAACTTTTTGTTAGATAACGGGTATGTCATGGGCAAAGTTGATTCTACCTTGTTCCTAAAACACACTTCTAACGATTTTCTTATAATTCAAATTTATGTTGATGATATCATTTTTGGCGGGACTGATCTTGATCTTTGCAAGGAGTTTAGTTCTCTTATGCAGAGTGAATTCGAAATGAGCATGATGTGTGAGTTGACTTTCTTCCTCGTCTTTCAAATCAAGCAAATAAAAGAAGGAAACTTCATCAACCAAGGCAAGTACACAAATGAACTGCTCAAGCACTTTGGGATGGAGAACATGAAGCCGATGGATACACCCATGTCCAACACCGCCAAACTTGACAAAGATGAAGAAGGCGAGAAGGTAGATGAGAAGCTATATAGAGGTATGATTAGAAGTTTACTATATTTAACTGCCTCTAGACCTGATATTATATTTAGTGTTGGCTTGTGTGCTCGCTTTGAATCTAGCCCTAAGAAGTCGCATCTTATTATTGTTAAGAGGATTTTGAGGTACTTAGCCAAAACCCAAAATTTTGGACTACGGTATCCTAAATCAAGGGATTTTACTCTTAGAACATATAGTGATGCGGATTACGCAGGGTGTTTGGTTGATAGAAAGTGCACAAGTGACACTTGCTTCATTCTAGGACCATTAATGTCTTGGTTCTCTAAGAAACAATGTATAGTGGAATTATCAACTACCGAGGCTGAATATATTGCAGCCAGGAGTTGTTGTGCACAGGTCCTATGGATGAAGCAAATGTTCTAAGACTTCAATATATTTTTTGATGCTTCTCCTATCTTTTGTGACAATACTAGTGCAATTAATCTGTCTTACAATCCTATATTGCATAGTAGAGCCAAGCATATAGAGGTTCACCATCACTTTCTCTGTGATCACATTGCCAAGAAGGATATTTATATCACGCATGTGGACACAGAAAATCAATTGGCGGGTATCTTTACAAAACCTCTAGCTAGAGATCAATTTAACTTTATTTGATCTAAACTACTTATTGTTGATTTGAATGATATTGACATGTGATCTAGCTAGTTGTCTCTTTACTATATGCTTGCTCATGTCTTTCTTCACTTTGTTTTTTGCTTATACATGTTTAAATGTGCCTAACTTGCTTGTTAACATGCTTAGTTTTTGCTTGTTTTTGGGTTTTTATCGAGTTTCATATTTTATCGCAAAATAGTGCCCAATGATGAGCTAAATGTGCCTAAGTATGTTAATGATACATAATAGAATGGAAAAATAAATTTAATTGGCATGTATGTGGCTAGAAACTAAGAATGTGACTTTTAGGTCAGGTTGACCTTCGGTCGAGTTTTCACCCTAAGAAACTTGACCGATCAGGAGCCGAGAGCAAGTCCTTAGGGGGACCGTTCGGTCGAGTTTTCCATACACATAACTCGACTGATCCGCAAGCAGAGCCAACTTAAAAGTTAGGATCGGGCATCTTTTTTCCCTCTCAACTAGAAAATAGATGACCGATTCCTCACCTCTTAGCCCTAAGCTCTCAAACTGTCACATCCCAATTTTCATAGTTAATTTTAACTTAATATGAAGTATTTTTTTCTAAACAATAATAATTGAGGGTTTTAAAGCAAAATGCCTATAATGATTGTTTTTACACAAAATAGGATGAGAAAAACTTAAGATAATAGCCAAAGTCATATTTCATTTCCAAATATGAATTAAATATATCCATCAACTCATATTAATCCCTTTCATTTTCTCTCCCCTACAAAATGGCCATAAAGCATAAAGAAAAGTTATAAGGTGACAAATGTGACTAGTTAATAGTAATCTCGGATTTATGACTCATGAATTCAATAATAAAAGATCTTTTCAAAATATATTACCTTTAATGGCCACTATAGAAGTTATGGACCGGGATATGCCCAAAAACGAAATCTAACTTCACAAGAATAATCTAGACCCTCTATTTTGCCTATGGTTCAAATTTGAAGTCGTTTGAACCATGTTTGACCTCTCAATTAATTTGAGAGAGATTTGAATATAGATGGACCAAGATTTGAATATCATTTCATTTAATGCAATGCAAGTAATGGCTTAATTTTGGATGCATGGAAAAGAATATTCATCAATCACATGGTGTGGACATTACTTGCTTTCCCCTATTGAATACATGTAACATTATCTTCTCTCGAGTCTCTTTATTCAATAAAATTTTCCATAAAGGCATAATAGACTTAAATGTGATTAAATATTGATCATCTCATTTTTAGAGTCAAAGAAATAATTAAGGAATATCTTTTAACATTATCTCACCTTTTAATGCATGAAAATGAATTATATACAAATATGGACATTGTGAATAAAAGATTCTCAAAATTCGAATTTTATTGACTAGGAAGGATCTAGAGCATGTAATTAATGTGTGGTCTACATTTTGTTTTGTTTCAAATTCGTTTGACCTCTCAAATAAATATAAATCACAATGTCAATCCATTTAACACATGCAATGTAAACATTAATTAATTGTTGATCAAAATTAGTCAAGATGAGACCATATGTTTAAAATAGTAGAAGGGAATATATAAGGAGAGTTTGATTATTTTCTTTCTTTTAACATTCCAAAGTTTGAATAATTGAATACAATGTGATACATATATTAATTTGAGACTACAAAAATGTGGGTTTTCACCCGTCACTTTTCCAACACTACTAGGAAGCTTTATATGAAAATGAAAATGTCATTATGGATGAGAAGATATAAAATTTATGTAATTGGTATGGAAATTTAAAAATGGTTTATTGTTACATAGTTATTACATTATTTTAAACAACAATGAATTATATGGGAATGAGTAATTACAGTCAACAATTTTTAATTAACACATTGAAATCACATTGTATACTCTTGCTTTACAACTAGTGCATGTAGATGTAACATAAAGTTCTTTTTATTTTTCCTTCACTTAGTGATTTGTTTTTTTATAAAATGAAATAATGTGTCTCAGACATAGATACATGGAAATAAGACACTATGGTAATTATGTAAGGAATGGTACAACTCTCTCATGTTTTCTCTCTTTCTTTGTGATTACAAATAAAATGTAATGGTAATTTAGTTAATGTAATATTTGTTGATAAAAAAAATAAAAGCAAACGATAATACATTCTCTCTTAAATATCTCATACAAAAGATATGAAAGATGATATAGGAAATTCACAAACAAAAGATAATTATTTTAACCACAAAGTTGGACTTTAGTAATTAACAAAGAGAAACACATTTTTCATAAAGTCTTACCTTTTAATATATTGGAGTTAAGATAATTCCAATGTTTAACTAAATGACAAAAGATATTAAAAAAATTTCAATCCACTTGGACTAGAAAGTTCTAGACCCTTAACACCTATAAAAGGGACCCCCATGATCCTAGCATACCAAGGGAAAAAAGGCACACTAGCCTATGTTCTTGCAAATCACATTCAAGCGCTGCCTCAAAGATTAGAGAGATCATCTTAGGATCAACTTCGCTCCAAGTAGACTAGCCTATTTTCTTGTAAATCACATCCAGGCGCTTCCCCAAGGATCAGGGATATAATCTTAGGATCTACATTGCTCCAAGGTAAACGGGTCATGCTGCTGAGCACAAATACTTATGGTTGCTTGCATGTTAAATATGAAATAGATATTACTTCTTCAAGTTTAATGCTTTAGTCACGATTCACTATATTATTGATTGTTGATTTCTACATGCTATGTCCTATGTTATAATGTTCACCATGATTATTGTTTATCATTAAAGACTCATGAAAATAATGTTAATGATCAAGAGGGAGAGATCCCATCATGTTTGAGATATCATGTTAATGGGGAGAAATCCCTTCATGTTAAGTTTAAAGAATCATGATTTATTTTAATGTCAACATTAAGTTAATGGTCAAGTAATTGGAATTGAAATAGTTTTGTTATGCTCCCAATCATGGACCTCAAAAGGGTCGTCAAGGGCTTTCCTAGCATCAAGGGCTTTCCTAGCAATCATGTGCTCCTAAGGGGGCGTCACAGAGGGACGCATAAGATTTCTTTTCAATTCTTTATGTTAATAATGATGATTCAAGAATGCTTAAAGTTAATTCATGTCAATTTTCTTACAAGTCAAGTATATTTACTTTTCGCTTATTATAAAGTGCCAGTACCGTTTACTGATGTGTTGTTTTTCCCTTTGCATGGCTAGGGACGCGATGTCCCCAGGATTTGGAGCAAGGACTCAAGAAGAGAAAGCCAAGACTAGAGGACATCCAATAGTTATCTGGTGGGGTGCCATCCATTCTAGGCGATCCAATCATATAGAGCTGCTTATTGTTATGCTTAGTTTCCCATGTTGAGAGATGAATAGAATTCTAGACTTGTTGTTGTAGTTTCCTATTCATATAATAATGTATGAATCTCAATGGTGAATTATTTGTTTACTTGCAATGATTACCTTTTTGTGACAACCCTCCCTAAAATGCCAAGTACCCCACATTATGGATAATGTTGGGGATTAGCCTGTGCTTCCGCTCGTTATGTACGAAACCCTAGGGAGGGGTGTTACATTAATGGTATCATAGTAGATAAATGGATGACCACCAAGAAGCAATATGATTAGTATGTTCTAACCATAGGTATATAAAAAGTAAGTGTGTGATATTAGAAATCAAAGTAGAGGTATTGCTCAAATAAGGACTAGGGTTATGTGCCTAGACGTTTTGGATTTTTTTGTCTAACTCTAGAATTGTATATAACATACTCTCTCTTTTTCTCATGTGTTTGTGGTATGGGACACATGCTTATGGGATTTTGTAGAGAGAATGTTATGTGCATAATCATATTTGTGTAGTCCTTTCTAGTGCATGTGGTATGGGACATGTGCATGAGAGATGTGCTAAGACAAGTGTAATAAATCCTGTCATCTTTGAATATATGAGCGGTCGACATGTATTCAAAGGTGAAAAATAAAATAAGAGTTGACATCAAAAGCTTGAGACTTATAGTTACCTAAACCCAATCAGATTCATTGTGGAACCAAGCATGCATTCTAAGAGTAGATATTTGACATAGATAAGCAAGAATCGGAACCCCTAGAGAAAAAGTCCTTTACCATATCAATGATGATGTGAAAATGCATTACCCACATGTTGGTTTTAATAATGAGTTTTAGATAGTGTTTTACCATAAGAATGAGACCTTAAAATGAAATCAGAATTTAGTGTACAAAGAATATGTTAAATCCTAAGGTGGGTAGTACCCTACGAAATTTCGAGGACAAAATTTGTTTTAAGGTGGGTAGAATTGTCACATCCCAATTTTCATAGTTAATTTTAACTTAATATGAAGCTTTTTTTCTAAACAATAACAATTGAGGGTTTTAAAGCAAAATGCCTATAATGATTGTTTTTATACAAAATAGGATGAGAAAAACTTAAGATAATAGCCAAAGTCATATTTCATTTTCAAATATGAATTAAATATATCCATCAACTCATATTAATCCCTTTCATTTTCTCTCCCCTACAAAATGGCCATAAAGCATAAAGAAAAGTTATAAGGTGACAAATGTGACTAGTTAATAGTAATCTCGGATTTATGACTCATGAATTCAATAATAAAAGATCTTTTCAAAATATATTACCTTTAATGGCCACTATGGAAGTTATGGACCGGGATATGCCCAAAAATGAAATATAACTTCACAAGAATAATCTAGACCCTCTATTTTTCCTATGGTTCAAATTTGAAGTCGTTTGAACCATGTTTGACCTCCCAATTAATTTGAGAGAGATTTGAATATAGATGGACCAAGATTTGAATATTATTTCATTTAATGCAATGCAAGTAATGGCTTAATTTTGGATGCATGGAAAATAATATTCATCAATCACATGATGTGGATATTACTTGCTTTCCCCTATTGAATACATGTAACATTATCTTCTCTCGAGTCTCTTTATTCAATAAAATTTTCCATAAAGGCATAATAGACTTAAATGTGATTAAATATTGATCATCTCATTTTTAGAGTCAAAGAAATAATTAAGGAAAATCTTTTAATATTATCTCACCTTTTAATGCATAAAAATGAATTATATACAAATATGGACATTGTGAATAAAAGATTCTCAAAATTCGAATTTTATTGACTAGGAAGGATCTAGAGCATGTAATTAATGTGTGGTCTACATTTTGTTTTGTTTCAAATTCGTTTGACCTCTCAAATAAATATAAATCACAATGTCAATCCATTTAACACATGCAATATAAACATTAATTAATTGTTGATCAAAATTAGTCAAGATGAGACCATATGTTTAAAATAGTAGAAGGGAATCTATAAGGAGAGTTTGATTATTTTCTTTCTTTTAACATTCCAAAGTTTGAATAATTGAATACAATGTGATACATATATTAATTTGAGACTACAAAAATGTGGGTTTTCACCCGTCACTTTTCCAACACTACTAGGAAGCTTTATATGAAAACGAAAATGTCATTATGGATGAGAACATATAAAATTTACTTAATTGGTATGTACATTTAAAAATGGTTTATTGTTACATAGTTATTACATTATTTTAAACAACAATGAATTATATGGGAATGAGTAATTACAGTCAACAATTTTTAATTAACATATTGAAATCACATTGTATACTCTTGCTATACAACTAGTGCATGTAGATGTAACATAAAGTTCTTTTTCTCTTTCCTTCACTTAGTGATTTGTTTTTTTATAAAATGAAATAATGTGTCTCGGACATAGATACATGGAAATAAGACACTATGGTAATTATGTAAGGAATGGTACAACTCTCTCATGTTTTCTCTCTTTCTTTGTGATTACAAATAAAATATAATGGTAATTTAGTTAATGTAATATTTGTTGATAAACAAATAAAAGCAAACGATAATACATTCTCTTTTAAATATCTCATACAAAAGATATGAAAGATGATAAAGGAAATTCACAAACAAAAGATAATTATTTTAACCACAAAGTTGGACTTTAGTAATTAACAAAGAGAAACACGTTTTTCACAAAGTCTTACCTTTTGATATATTGGAGTTAAGATAATTCCAATGTTTAACTAAATGACAAAAGATATTAAAAAAATTTAAATCCACTTGGACTAGAAAGTTCAAGACCCTTAACACCTATAATAGGGACCCCCATGATCCTAGCATACCAAGGAAAAAAAGGCACACTAGCCTATGTTCTTGCAAATCACATTCAAGCGTTGCCTCAAAGATTAGAGAGATCATCTTAGGATCAACTTCGCTCCAAGTAGACTAGCCTATTTTCTTGTAAATCACATCCAGGCGCTTCCCCAAGGATCGGAGATATAATCTTAGGATCTACATTGCTCCAAGGTAAACAGGCCATGCTGCTGAGCACAAATACTTATGGTTGCTTGCATGTTAAATATGAAATAGATATTACTTCTTCAAGTTTAATGCTTTAGTCACGATTCACTATATTATTGATTGTTGATTTCTACATGCTATGTCCTATGTTATAATGTTCACCATGATTATTGTTTATCATTAAAGACTCATGAAAATAATGTTAATGATCAAGAGGGAGAGATCCCATCATGTTTGAGATACCATGTTAATGGGGAGAAATCCCTTCATGTTAAGTTTAAAGAATCATGATTTATGTTAATGTCAACATTAAGTTAATGGTCAAGTAATTGGAATTGAAATAGTTTTGTTATGCTCCCGATCATGGACCTCAAAAGGGTCGTCAAGGGCTTTCCTAGCATCAAGGGCTTTCCTAGCAATCATGTGCTCCTAAGGGGGCGTCACAGAGGGATGCATAAGATTTCTTTTCAATTCTTTATGTTAATAATGATGATTCAAGAATGCTTAAAGTTAATTCATGTCAATTTTCTTACAAGTCAAGTATATTTACTTTTCTCTTACTATAAAGTGCCAGCACCATTTACTGATGTGTTGTTTTTCCCTTTGCATGGCTAGGGACGCGATGTCCCCAGGATTTGGAGCAAGGACTCAAGAAGAGGAAGCCAAGACTAGAGGACATCCAATAGTTATCTGGTGGGGTGCCATCCATTCTAGGCGATCCAATCATATAGAGCTGCTTATTGTTATGCTTAGTTTCCCATGTTGAGAGATGAATAGAATTCTAGACTTGTTGTTGTAGTTTCCTATTCATATAATAATGTATGAATCTCAATGGTGAATTATTTGTTTACTTGCAATGATTACCTTTTTGTGACAACCCTCCCTAAAATGCCAAGTACCCCACATTATGGATAATATTGGGGATTAGGATGTGCTTCCGCTAGTTATGTATGAAACCCTAGGGAGGGGTGTTACATAAACCCTTCCCTAAACCTCCCGCTCCTAGCCCTAGATCGACCTAGAAACCTTGATCTTGACCTTCCCGGGCGTCACTGGTGGTGTTTGGTCAGCGTTTGAGGTTTGCCATTGCTTGTTTGCACGTTTTTCATCTCGTTTTCGTTTCCATGGCTTCTCATAGATGAAAACGTCCTGCTCCAAACAATGCTCCTGCTTCCTCATCTAATAATCATTTGATTCCATTTGATAATACCTCCTTTGTGTCAGTTGAAGCTGTAAATAGGTACAAGGACCTTCTTCCCCGAAGCCCTTTTCCTTTTCATGCTTTGATCGATCATTCCCCTAGGTATCAAGCGATTATTGCCTCTGTTTCTCGCCTTCTCAACTCCCACCATTTGTCCGCCCTAGCGATCGAACGTGACTGCTTTAATAACTCCATGTCAAGCACTAAAGTTGTTCACGAGTTCTACGCCAACTTGCGTTGGAACTATGATTCGCTCATCCCACTGCCGAATACTCAAGTAATTCTTACTTCGATGATTACCGGTCGTCGTTTTCAACTCTCTGAGGATACCTTAAATGTCTTTTTTGTCGGAGACGAGGAAAATGACACATGGCATAAGTATTATGGAGAGTACTTCGATCTTCTTGACCCAGAAGGTTTTTACAAACACCATGAATTGATGTTGTCGGATGTTCATCAGTTTTTGAAGAAACCTGACGTGGCCAATAAGAAGAAGTCCACCCTACCCTCCTCCTCTCTTGACCTATAGAGGTGCATACTGGCTTTGGTGATTAATTGTAATGTCCATCCAAAGCAAAATCAAACGGACATTGCTGAAAACACCGCAGTCATTATGTATTTCTTGTTAAACAATATCAGTGTCAAGTGGGCCAGGTATATCTTACATCACATGACCTGCTTTGACACTGGCAAGAACACCAAAGGCACCCACCCACCCTACCTAGCTTTGATTTGTGGTTTTTTTTCAAGTTCGCCACTAACAAATGTCTCTTTTCTGACTTCCATTACCCGGTCGCCAGAAAGGGTGTTTGTATTAGTGAAACCACCCTTCAAAAGTTTGTTCCTGTATTTTCCTCTACCTCTGGTGCTTCCTCCTCTACAGCCGCTTCAACTACCCCATCCTCCTCCACCCGAGCTTCACTTCTGCAGCCTCCTCCTAGACCCAGTCGTGCGTCTTTTCGTGTGTCAAATGAAACCCTTATGGGTTATATGATGCATCAACATGCATACAATCAATAGGTTTAGAACCACCTGTACCAAGATCTGTGTTCCATAATGTCTCACATGAACCTATCATGTGCATCACCCTACCCGACCTACCAGCCATACCCCGGTAGTGCTTATGCTTCCTATGCATATGAGTATTACTATCCTACTGTCGAGCCTTCCGCTGCTGCTCCACCTCCTTTTGATGCTGGTAGTTCTGTTCCTATTGTTCTGCCATTACCAGCTGGCCCCCTGGCCACTCTGCTAGCCTCTTTGGGTGACTCTGCTCCGTCCTTCCCACACACCAATGAGCTTCATGCTCTTGGTATGTCTTGGGATGAGCAGAATGCCTGTTGGCCCAGTCGTTCTTTTGACCCTCCTACTGATGAGGAGATGCCAGACCAGGCTAAGGATGATGATGCTAATGACGGTGACGACGAGGATGTTTCAGACGATGATGATGGTGATGGTGCTGGTTCTGATGCTGGCACTACTGCTCCGCCTTCTGACGGGGATGAGGACTACACTCCTGGCGATGAGGACGTTGTTGATATAGATAGCCTAGATGTTTAGGTGGTTTCTTCATTTTTAGTCTAGCATTCTTATTATATACATCTATCTAGACTCTTTTGTATCAGAAACATCTTGGCACATTCTTCTAAGATGTACTATTTCTCATCTTTGTTTTATCACCTTTGTGTTTGTAGTTGCTCATATGTGGACGCATATCTCAGTTGTAATACCCTTAATGTGTACTATGGCTATTTTCTTTGGTTTATCCTATGCGTTGGTTCCATCTTGAGTTATATTTTGATCATGACTTGGATTGTATGTCATCTTTTATCTGTGTGTGATATATGCTTTTAAACTGTTGTTTAATCCTTTACATACATGGTTGGTTGCATTTTGGAGAAGACCTGGCTTTTGTTCTTCTACCCCCTACCTTTTTGATAGTGTCAAAAGGGGGAGAGATATTTCAATTGATAGCTCATGTCTTGAAACTCAATCATATTGTTTTTTTCTTTGCTATAATATCACTTTTGCTTGTGAGATCCTTTTCTTGTTCAATTCACTGTCCTTTATGTGAACTTGCAAAGGACTACACGTTACATGTATATTGGTATTGCTATTTGTAGAGGAACTAACCATGCAGGTTAGAGGAAGCATAGATTGAGGGGGAGCAATTCACATTGTTCGTATCATGAATCCTCCTAATTCACAAGGCAAAGGTATAACTTTCATATCCTTTTCAATATGCTTGAGGAATGGTTTGTCATTGTCAAAAAGGGGGAGAATGTTGACCTAGAGGTTATACATTGCCTATATTTTGATAATGACTTAACCATTCCATTCATATGTATCTAATATGTGTGTTTAAGATTGTTTGCAGGCATTAGGTACATGAAAAGGATCCAAACTCCAAAGCCCTAGAATGGGTCAAGTTCAAGTCAAAATAGCTACAAGTGTACATTTTGGGATTTCTATGTAAATGACCTTAGAACATTTTTGTAATCACTTGTAATGATGAATTGACTTGTAACTAAGGTGAGAAAATTGATTGGGACATAAAACACCAATGTTAGATCACTTTTAGATGAAATTTAGAAAATTCATTTCAGGCACTTGGTCGGTCGAGTTTCCCAGCCTTAAAACTCGACCGATCATCCTTAAGTCAATTTTCTGAAGATAGCATCGGTCGAGTTGTGTTTACACAGAACTCGACTGATCAAGTGGATGACCAAAATGATCTTCAAGGATCGGTCGAGTTTTCCTAGAACAAACTCGACCGGCCATTTGAATATCAGTTTTGTCTTTTACTTGATCGGTCGAGTTACCTTTATTAAAACTCGACCGATTGCACTGTGCGGAATTTGCAGAAAAAAGTGATGTGACCATTGGTGGGTTATTTGATCACAAATAGAGTCGTTTTCTTGAAGGAAAACGGCTATATTTTGTCCCAAGAGTTCACCTAACTCAAAGCAACACCCTCAGCTATATATAGGACACTTGGAGTTCATTCTAAGGCTGCTCTTTCATTGCAAACTTAGTTCTACCATAACTGAGAGTGTTCTAAGCCTTTGAGCCCCTTTCTCTCTCTACCTTCAAGTCAAATTCGTGAGTATGAGTGAGATAGGTTCCTGTGTAAGAGAGCTGCTCCATATGTTGATGTAAAAGCTCTCCTCCTCCATCTCCCAACCTGCATTCCTTTGAAGATAGTTGAAGATCCCTCTCCAAGTGAAGGAGAAGGTGATGTTGTTCTTCAAGGTTGAAGAAGGCAAGTTGCTCTAGGTCTCCAAGTGAAGGAGATAGGTGCTCCAGATCTCCAAATGAAGGAGAGAAGCAAGGCAACGCTCAAGGAAGATAGGTAATCCCTTGAAGGCAGAAGACTTGAAGAAAAGAGTGGGTAAGTCCATGTTGATGGCTGAAGACTCCATGCTTCAAGTGGGTAAGCTCCTTCTATAGGTTGAAGATCTTTGCTTGAGATACTAAGCCCTTGGATGTGTGGTTGTTGTATCTTGTAATCTTATTGTGGAATATAAGAGTACCAAGATTACAAATCCTAGAGACTAACCCACTCTAGGTAGTGGACTAACATTGCTCCTAAGTTTAGGACATGGAACCACTCTAAACCACCTGTCCATGTGCTTTCTCTTCCTTGTCTCTTATCCTTGTTGTGCATGTTAGATTAGGTCATAAAATTGCTGCTTGTTTAAGTTTCTGCAATTAATATAATTTGGTAGTCTAATCAATTTTATGAGAATTGTGAAGCTCTATTCAACCCCCCCTTTAGAGCCCATTGATCCAACACAAACTTTGTATCATAAACATCCAAATAAGCTCCAACAGAAGTAGAAAACACCATATCAAAAAGTATCGAATGGTACATATGCTAGAAAATATCATTATTCCATACATGTTGGTTTTGCACCTTCAAAATGGTGATGTATACAAGACCAAATTAGCTAACATAAAAAGTAGAAGATAATATCATGTATTATATTACATGATGACATATAATATTGAAAACTTAATTAACTTAAACAATATAATGATAATATATTTAAAATATTATATATAAATATTTATAGGTAGTGGGTTAGGGGGTATGGGTAATGCCTTACCCTTACCCTTACCCTTACCCACTAAGGTAGTGGGTTAAAGGGTAGAAGGTAGGCAGATAAAGGGTAAGAAAATTCTTTAACCTTACTCTTACCCTTCCCCTTACCCTACAGGGTATGGGTAAAGGATAAACGGGTTAAGCCTTACCCATTGACAACCCTATTGTTATGCGCGGCCAACCTTACACTTAGCTTACATGAAGGGATTTGTTAGGGGAAAAGTTGTTTTGAAAGCTGACATGGTGGTGGCATGACATGGTAATTTTAAGATAGTAGAGGGGCGTAGTTAGTGGTGGGTGACTAGAGAGGAGGATGGATAAGAGGGAGAAAAAGAGGGGAGAGAATGACGTGGTGGATCATTTATTGGGTGGTAGGGGAGGTCATGTGATGTGAGAGAAAAATTGTTTTGCTTATAATTTTTGAACTGTACTGATTTTTTTGACAAAAAAAACTATTGTAATCCTTATTAAAATACATTCTAACAAGACTGATGTTGATATACTTTTGAGAAAAAATTATATGAATGTAGTAAGTGGAGGTGATGTGATGAGAGAGAAATTTATTTTTTTTATAACTTTCAAGTCGTGATAAATTAAAAAAAAATAAAAACCATTGGAGTTGTTATAAAACATAGATTCCAGCAAGACTAATGTTGCTATGCTTTTGAGAAAAAATATATGAATACTCATTTTCTCAATAACTCAAGAAATAAATACAAAATAAAAGAGAGGAGGGAAGTGATGATGGGAGAACATAGAAGTGAGGAGAATAATAATAGAAAATAGGAGGGAAGTAATGATGGGAGACTATAGAAGTTACTTTCGACATCAATTGTCCACTTTTGAGCGCACTTAACCATTCAATTGTCATTTAAATTGTTACTGGGCATTGATTAGTTTATCATGTTTTGAGGCACCATTAACTTATTTTAGGTGTCAATTATCCATGTTTGAGCGCACTTCTTTTTTCATTGGGTGTCATTTCATGTGCTACTGAGCGTTGATTAAGTTCATTAAGATTTGAGAGCCAGTTGTTTTGTGTGTCAATTACCCACTTTGGGGTGCACTTACCCATTCATTGGGCATCTTTCATGGGGTGTTGATTAAGTTCATCATATATCGATGTCATTAATTACTTTTGGGTGTCAATTACTTTTTTTGTGAGCACGTATCCATTCAGTTGTTAGGGTGCAATTAAGTTACTTTGGGTGTCAATTACCCATTTATAGGTGTCATTAAGTTACTTTGGGCGTCAACTTGCCCATTCTTGGGTGCACTTAGCCATTCAATGGGTGTCATTTAAATTGTTGTTGGGCGTTGATTAGTTCATCATGTTTTGAGGAAATATTAACTTATTTTGGGTGTCAATTATCCATGTTTGGGCGCACTTCTCCATTCACTGGGCGTCATTTCATGTGCTACTGGGCGTTGATTAAGTTCATCAAGATGTGGGAACCAACAAGTTGTTTTGGGTGTCAATTACTCAATTTTGGGTGCACTTACCAATTCACTGGGCGTCATTTCATGTGTTATTGTGTGCTATTTAAGTTCATTAAATTTTGGGTGTCATTAACTTGTTTTGGGTGTCAATGAATCATTTATGAGCGTCAATTAACTATATTTGAGTGTCGATTAGCTATTTTTAGGCGTTATTAAGTTGTTGATGGGTGTAAAGTACCCTTACACCCTATTTAATGTATATAATCATATCTGGACATCATTAAGTTGTTCTTGGGTGTCAAACAAGCCTATTTGGGCCCCATTATGCTGTTTTTGGTTGTCAATTACCTAAGCCATGATTTAACATGTACAATATTTACTTGAGCATCATTTTATAATTCTGGGTGTCAAAACCATCTCTAGATGTCAATTAACCATTGGGCGTCAATTCATATGTAGATTTGTTAACTATTTGAGTATCAAACAATTATATTTAGGCGACATCAAGTTGTTGTTGGGTGTGAAATACTCTTACACTCTGTTTAATGAGTAGAAGCATATTTGGACATCATTAAGTTGTTCTTGGGTGTTAAACAAAGTTATTTAGGCACCATTATGTGATTTTTAGTTGTGAGTTACCTTAGCTGTGATTTAACGTGTACACTATTTTCTTAGGCTCTATTTTATACTTATGGGTGTCCATGAATCTTTTTTAGGCATCAATGAACTATCTCTATGTGTCAATTAACCATTGGGTCTCAATTCATCCATAGATTTGTTAACTGATTATTTTTTGACATTCGGTCAACAACTTATTTTTCTCTCAACCTTAGTCTTGTTTGAATGCATTTTTCACAAGGAATCCAATGGTTTTTATTTCATCAAAAAATCATAACAATTCAAAAGTTATAAGTGAAATAAATTTATCTTTTGTACTTTTTCTCAAAAGTATATCAACAATAGTCTTGTTGGAATGCATTTTGCATAAGGAATCTAATAGTTTTTATTTTATCAAAAAATTCATCACGATTCAAAAGTTATAATCAAAATAATATTTATTTGTCTATTCATAAACTCCCCCAACCACCCAATTAATTCTCCCCACGTCATCCTCACAAACCAGCATTCCTTCCAGTATTTTCTACGGACCAATTTGGGCAGACTACCACATGTATGTTGTTGATTGGAGAGGAAAGAGAAGTGAGAGAGGAGGAGACAGTAGAAGCTAAAAGTGGTTTTGGGTTAATCATGAGCGTGCCCAAATTTTAATCCTACGCAGACCTTGTTTGTACTTACTAATTCAGTGTAAGAAAAGGTACATGGGCTCTCATTTTTTTAAATCCATTTTTCTCTCTAAAAATCGTTAGGATGACGCGCTCCTTGACCCGGGTGGAGAGCACTTTTCCACTGGGATGGGGTGGTTTTTCCCGGCCAGGTCGCATTTTGTTTTTTGGCCACATGTCGTATTTGCACAAAAATAGCAGAAAAAGGAAAAACATAAAAGAGAAATGTATTCTACTAATAACTTTTGATGCGTAAGGAATTTTTTGACAAAATAAAAATCATTAGACTCATACAAAAAATACAATCTAATAAGACTAATGTTGATATATTTATGTATAAAAAATGAGTACATAACAATACAAAAAAAGAAGAGTGAAAAATTCATTTTACTTATAACTTTTAATCTATGATGTATTTTTGATGCAACAAAAAACCGTTGGATTCTTTACAAAAAAGCAATCCAACAAGACCAATGTCAATATATTTTGAGAGAAATAATTCGATACACAAAATTGGGTGCATTCAGACCATAACTGGGCACATTGAGGGCATTACTAGGCGTATTCAATCAAAAGTGGGTGCATTCAGTATAGTAGTATGCACAATAAACTAATATTGGACGCACTAAGGGCACTAGTGGGCGCACTCAATCAAAAGTGGGCATATTGAGGGCATTACCAGGTGCATTTTCAGGGCATATTGAGGGTATTACCATCTATCCACACATCATGACAATGCAGAGGTGCAAGAGTAGTAGTAGAGGACTCATTAGTCTCAGTATTAGGAGAAGTTGACTGGTGAATGGAAGACGTCTACAGTTTTTGGCAAAGGGCTGCATAGCCACCTGGACCCATCGTGTGGTCATGCACGTTCAGTGTATGCCTTGCTCTCTGAGCATCGCTCATAGCCTTGTTAGTAATCACATTGAATTGGTTAGTAACAATTAAGGTCAATCGTGAATAGGTGAATTCATAAGAATGTATATTAATTAAATTAGGAGTGACACTTAATATCTTGAATTCATTAGTTTTTCTCTTGGCAACAAACGCCTTCCACTCAGTTGGGTCCAGGTACTTCCATTGCCCAAGGGCTGACTTCTTCCTCTTATCAGCCTCTTGTATGTATTGTCAGTTGAGAGTTGTCCTATAGTTCCTTAGGACCCTCTCACAGTTTTGCATCACATTTTTACGATGTAGGCTTTCATCCAGTTCAAATATACTCTACAAAATTTCATATATTTAATGAAGTATACTAAAAATAGAATTATAAATAACTTTAAAAATAGAATTACAAATGATAATATCTCACACATAGTTCTTTCCATACTAAGTCTTTCTTCCCTTTATACTGCAATGGCTACGAGCAAGAACCCCAAGATATGAAATAAACGAGCTGCGGTTCTTTCCAACTGGATATCCTGCATGATCAAAATCCACAACCAATTTTAGTCCATTGCCCCTTTGTTGTAGTAACTTGTTCATCATAGTGATGGCCCTGATTTTTTCAATTTTTTTTGCTGCTCATCAAGTGGCACAAGGTTTTCAGGGGGTACATCATCAAACTAAAAATCGACAAAAAACACATATAGGATATAACTTATAAATGGGCATATATATATCCAGATATAGGATATATTGTAAAACTTACATTGTGAGGTGGCGCCTCACCCTCATGGTAATCATCATCATGATTATCATAATCATGGTCAGCCATCTGAAAGTTCCATATAAAAATAATCAAACATTTAACATTTAACATAACTAGAAATTAATATAACATTGTGAAGTTCACATTGATGTAACATTAAAAAAAAATAAAACATTTAAAAAAAGAAATGCATGCCTCTAATATTGAGATATTTTATAAATAACATTCCTTCAGTGTGATCTACGCACACATATAAGTCATCGTTAGGTTCAATATTTGTTGTTGGCAACCCAACTGAGAATGGACTCGAGTCATCATACTTATCATAGTAGTCTTCTTCATCTATAGGATCTTCAGTGAACGGTCTTTTACCATTGATTCATTAAAAAAAATTGATGTTCCTTAAGTGACACAAGGTTTTCAGGGGGTACATCATCAACCTAAAAATTAACAAAAAAACACATATAGGATATAACTTATAAATGGACATATATATAGCTAGACATAGGATATATTGTAAAACTTACATTGTTGTGAGGCGGCGTCTCACCCTCATGGTAATCATCATCATGATCATCATACTCATGGTTAGCCCTCTGAAAGTGTCATATAAAAAACAATCAAACATTTAAAATTTAACATAATTAGAAATTAATATAACATTGTGAAGTTCACATCGATCTAACATTCAAAAAAATAAAACATAAAAATAAAATAAAAAACATGCCTTTAATATTGAGATCTTTTATCAATTAGCATTCCTTCAGTGTGATCTCCGTGCACATCATTAGCTTCAATATTTGATGTTGGCAACTCAACTGAGAATGGACTCGAGTCATCATACTTATCATAGTAGTCTTCTTCATTTATATGATCTTCAATGAGATGTCTTTTACCATGAAGAAGAACCGACCATTTTTCATTTGCAAGATCATCGATATAAAATATTTGTTTCACCTGTGATGTCAATATGAATGGTTCACATTTCTTGCCATTTTTTTTTAAAATTCACTAATGTGAAACCCAATTCATCCACTATAACTCCTTTGGTGTTACCAACCCAATTACACTTAAAGAGAGGAATTCTGAAATCTACGTAGTCAAATTCCCGTATGTCTTAAATGACACTGTAATATGACATTTTAGCTTCACGTGGACTCTTATCTTTCGCACTAGAAAAAAATAATGAAGACGCTTGAAGGGTGACCACACTATTTTGGATGACGCTCTTATCATCTTGACACTTTGTGTAATATGAGAACCCATTTATGTCAAACCCTTCATAAGACATAACATTCATTTTTTATTTAAAGGCGACACATTTGATATTTTTAGCAATATTATTTGGTGTTTGAGATAGTTGATGTAAGACTTCATCTTCAAATCACTAAATAAATGTCTTGTTATGGTCTCTAGCAAGCCACATTGAATTGGCGTGAGGATATTATTTCTTGATGAAATTGATATGTTCCGTGATATAAACACTCACTTCGTCGATGTTGTGTAAAATATACAAGTGAGCTTGTTCCAACAGCTCACGACTGATTATTTTCATCCTTGCTCCTAAAATCCTTTTGCCAGAATACTCCTCAATATTCTTGTCATTTATAGGAGCATCATTACCACTTAGAAAGTCTTTGCAAAAATTTATAACCTCTCTCGCCACATAACCCTCAATAATACTCCCTTCAAGCCGATAACGGTTTCGAACATCACCTTTAAAAATGCTCATGTACTGTTCAAAATGATACATCCAATGCAAGAAAATTGGTCCCAACATTTTCACTTCCCTAGTCAAGTGGACAATAAGATGTACCATGATATCAAAGAATGAAGGAGGAAAATACATCTCAAGCTGACATAGGGTAACAACCACTTCTATTTGCAACTAATCGAGATTCTCGTGATTAATAACTTTGCTACATAGACAATTGAAAAAGAAACAAAGTCTGGTGATTGAAAACCTTACATGCTTCGGCAGTATAGATCGAATTGCCACGGGTAATATTTATTGCATAAGAGTGTGACAATCATGAGATTTAAGACCTATCAGCTTCAGATTTTTCATTGATACCAATCTACGGATGTTGGAAGAGTAACCTTGTGGTACCTTGACATTAACCAAGCACTCGCAAAAAGTTTTCTTCTCCTTTCTAGAAAACGTGTAACAAGGAGGTAAATATATTATTTAATTAGTACTAACTACTTTTGCTAATTTTGTCTTTATTCCCATTTTACATTGGTCCATTCTGGATTTGATCCCATCTTTAGTCTTACCTGGTGATGCATGTCGTTTAACACACTAATCACTAGGAAAATTATCCTAGAGTTTATCCTTTTTCTACTTTCTGATAAAGGCTAGTATAGAAGGGTCGATCCACAGAGACTGCAAAAAGAGCAGTTGTAATCCAAATCTAATTGCTAAAATGGGAAAATAAATTCCGATGAGAAGTGTAACGTCTGTCTCATGAAAACAAGATTAACTAATGCGGAAGCGTTCACTAAACAACAGATTACCAAAAATCACTAAAAATTAAAACCTTTTTATCAAGAGATCCATCAAAAGAAAACTTTCTCACATAGAACCAAAGCAACATGTTTACATTCTTGTTTGAAGGTACATATTTTGTATCATCTCTTTCCGAGAGTTACAAGCATTTAACTGTCCTATCAAGCTAAACACAGGCAGTATAAAATCTCGAGCCACTGAGCCAAAATCTCAAAAGCACTAACTACCACTCTGAGGACCTGAGAGTACATAGACGACACATAGGATTCTATTTACATCTATACAAGGCATAACAGCCAGTGTCTCCACCTGAGACTTCACTACTATCTCTGCCGCTACTGTAGATGTCCTTCACCTGCTGAAGGGTTCCTGCCTCCTCATCTGCGTCCACCTAAAAATGTGGTTCCCACGGGGGTGAGACAATTGTAAATTGCCCCAACGAGAGATATAACTCTCCGCCAGTAACATTATTATTGCAGCTTAAGAAGATAAATATGAATAGAGAAATAATATTTATTTGGCAACAGATATTTTAATGCCTAACAGATTAGAACATTATTCTTATCAAAAGCATTGCAACTATAACCTGATAGAACAATATGTCATTTATCCTTTAAGGAAGATGAAGAACATGTATAACATTTATTCACTACAGAATCATTATCACAGCATTAACTCTCTTCAGGCTTAGATCATATATCTAATGTCTGCCATTGTCATTGTGGAGTCATGGCATGTAGCCATACTCTTTTCCATAAGGTATTGGGATCTTAATCCCTTAACTCACCAAGTACAATTCCACTTCTTAGCAAGTTCATCATCATGATTACAACATCTGGGTATTTAAACCCATAACTCACCATAGGATACTTATTACCACTTGTTAGGTAACTTAATACCTTCAGATCATCTGACCAAGGACATCATAATTCTTGCTACACAATGAATTGCACATAGTACACAAAGCTCATTGATTCATACTACACAAAGCATGTGAAGGCTTACAAAGCCTATAAAATATTCTCAATAACAAAGCATCATAGCCCATACCTGGCTATGCTCATCTTCTCAACATATCTGCATGATTAGTAATCATGATACAATTACATATCAGTACCATGCAATATAAGGGTTATCCTATTACATTCATAACCCATTAGTCTGTGTTTGAGCTTCACATCAGATTGCTTTGTGTTAGAACCTCACATAGAATCACCTTGTATTAGGGTTTTCACATAGCAGTACCCTGTGTTAGGGTTTCACATAGCATTGCCCTGTATTAGGGTTCACATAGTAAGGAATCAATATGAATAAAATAAGTATTCAATCATACTTATTTATTCTCATAATTCATCATTAAATGAATTATTAACACATATCATGAGTTTCTCTCTCATCTTTGCTAGAATATGGTTACATCATAGTTTCTCGGTTTGAACTAACCCTTTCATAAGGCATGCTAGCCTACATTCAATAGAGTGTATTACATTTCAATGTAACCATTGACATGATACATCTCATGTATCATTCATCCAATTATATTAGACTTATAACACATCAAGGTATACCATTATTTGGGGTGTTGGATGTGATATCTATCATATCTTGATGTATCACTTTCCTCAACACCCTTTATCTTACTTAAGTTCATAAACTTAGCTGGTATTAGGGTATTTCCCATCCTAATACTATATGCACTTGTTCATCACATTTGTCATAACATTGATCACTATTCCACTATTAGGAATAATATTCTCCATACTTACAATTTGAGGATTCACATTGAATATTCCATATATTTATGGATTTCATAACACTTCACCCAGTGCTAAATCTTCACATAGGATTAGTGGCACTACCCTATATTAGGGTTCCATACACCTTACCCCATTTTAGGGATTAAGGTTTTCTATTCACATTTAAATGGGGTTTCTCTTTCTTCTTACCCAAATTAGGGTTAGGGCTCATTGATTAGGGTTTCATGATCTCATTATTATGGATCAACCATTATCACATAGATTACTCATAATGAGAGAATTAGGGCTTAATTATATAAGCATTCATCTCTCTCATTCCCTCTCTTATCCTCTTTAGGATATTGGCTATACCAAGATTAAACTAGGTCAACTCTTCACTTGAGTACACATAGCTAGGGTTAACCTTCACAATCATTATGGGTCTACATCTTTAATAATCACATAGCTAATTGACCTTTGATCATATTAGATGTCCAAATGGTCTAATCAATTATATAAGGAATTCAAATGGATTTAACCATGTTGATCTTCACATAGTTGATTACTTAGACCCTCAATGATCTTAGTTCTCATACATCAATTGGTTGAAAACCATTTGAACAAGCTGTAATTGAAACCAATTGGACAAGGTAGGTATTGAAACCGTTTGCACTTTGGGTCTCCAAACGGTTTGAGATCGTTTGGTCCCAAATGGTCTTGAGACCGTTTGGTCCAAACCTCCACAAAACCGCATGGACCAAAAAGTGTCTCAACCACTTCAATTGTATTAGGGTTTCCAATGTTGATCCCCTCAAACAATCTTATACATGTTAGCCAATCATTAATTGAGTTAATTAGGTCAACCTTCAACTGATTTGACCCTCAATTGATCATCAATTAAGGCTTGAATCAATTGGTTTAGGGTTTGGAATCAATAACCCTTCAACATATTTCAATGTCAGTCGAATTGATTTGAACCCATTGAACCATCATCCAATTTGGACATGACTTGACCCCAAACGGTCTTGGGATCGTTTGGATGACCTCCAAATGGTCTTGAGACCGTTTTCCCATCACATCATCAAAATCCAAGTCAACCCACTAGGGTTTGGATCATTGGATTGATCACCAAATCAGCAATTGATTACACTCCAACTTAGTATCTTTGGATCTTCAATTGCTTAACCATACTCAACCCTAAACCTCCAAACGGTCTTGGGTGACCTCCAAACGGTCTTGAGACCATTTGGATGAGCTCCAAACGGCCTTAAGACCGTTTGGCTCATCCAACCCTTGGTTTCTAATAAAAAAATCATTAGGGTTTGAGCTATTGAGTTGATCATCAAATCAACACTTAATTGCAAAGTGATTTGGTACCTTTAGACCTTCAATTGGTCAACCATGCTTAACCCTAGACCTCCAAACGGTCTTGGGTGATCCCCAAACGGTCTTGAGACCATTTGGGTGATTCTCAAACGGTTTTGAAACCGTTTGGGTCAATCAACCCAAAACATCAACTCATTTCAAAGCAAAATCAGCACTTAGCCGATTAGGGTTAACACCATATGTTTTGTCCTTAAAACACTTAACCATATCCTACCCTAGACCTACAAACGGTCTTGGGTGACCCCCAAATGGTCTTGAGACCGTTTGGGTGATCCCTAAACGGTTTTGAAACCGTTTGGGCTAAATAACCCAAAAAGTCAAATCAATCAAGTTGAAAATCAACACTCAATCCAATTAGGGTTTGCCTAATTGATTAGCCTTCAACTCATGATTCCTTTGGAATTAATCCATAAACTTTGGTGAGTCATTAAAAAACATGAATAGGAACAAGAATCTCAAACGGTCAACCCTTTCTCAACCCTCTCAAATGGTTTTGAAACCGTTTGCCCAAAAAGTTAAAATACTCAAGTTGAAAATAAGCACTTAATCCAATTAGGTTTGCCTAATTGATTAGCCTTCAACTCATGATATCTTTGGAATTAGTTATCAAACAACATAATTAGGAATAGGAATATCAAATGGTCAACCCTTGGTCAACCCTCTCAAACGGTTTTGAGTCCATTACCCATTCGGTTTTGAACTAAATTACCCAATCGAATTGAAGTTGAAACCCATTCGGTTTTGAGGTGAATTATCCATTGGATATTGGGTAAAATTACCCATTCGGTTTTGATTAATTACCCATGCGGTCTTGGGTCTATTACCCATACGTTTTTGAGTGAATTACCCATGCGGTCTTGGAGTCCAAATACTCCAAACGGTTTTGAACTCAAAAGTGTCCATTCGGTTTTGCAACTAACTAAATCATGCGGTTTTGAAAACCATTTGCTCATTACCTTGGATAAAGTGTGTGCTTGTGATGATGTCATCATCATCAGAAAACCTTCGAAATCTAATGTCATCTTCATGGAAATTGCATCAACTAATCAAGGGTATTACAAAATGAGCAATTGAATCAATTGAATTGAGAAATTGAGTTCAATAACAATGAATATGGGTTCAAGTTATAAAACCCTCCTCCAATTGAGCTCCAAAGCTCCAAGCTCACGGAAACAATGGTGAATGAAGCTCTTACAACTCCCTAGGCTCGTCCTCAAGCTTTTGTTTGAAAAGTTTGGCTAGGGTTGAAGAGGAGATCGAAATAAGAAGAAATCAATGATTTATTTTCGATTTCCACCATGGAATCAAGGAGAACGAAGGTCAAGGGCTTACCAACAGGTTGGGGGTCGTCCTACTGTTCCTACACAGCTCCTTGGTCGTTTTCCAAGCAAGGGAAAGAAAGAAATCCGAAAAAGCCTTTGTTTTGGCTTAGAAAGGGTACTTTTATAAGAAAATTGATGATAGAGAAAATCTTCTTATAAAAGTCTATTAATTCCAAAATTGTTGCCACCACTTACCCCTTGGTTTCTTGCATGTAAGGGCATATCTATCCCCACCGAGATCCCTTCCATTATCCATGTATTAAGGGAAAAGAAATTAAGCACCTTAACCCTTATAATAAGAATATCCATATTTGAGTGGAAATTCTTTTTCTTATTATAATGGTGAGTGGAATTTCACCTCCTTAAGATATGCTCGTGCCTTTGCAAGGCCTTAAGCTCATCCATACACATCTTAATTCAAACATTTTAATTTTGTCTGAAGGACCTTTAATTAATACATTCATTTTTGCCCTAAATTGAATTAGGGTTTCACTTAGGATTAAATCTTGATTATTTTAATATCAAGATTCTCTCTCCTCCAACTTAATTCAAATGAGGTGCCCCTCTCATTTTATTTGCTCTACATGATGCCAAGAAACATCAGGGACCTTATTGAAGTGGTAATTTTCATATTGAACCCTAGGTTTTGGGTAATTTGCACTCTACACCAAAACTAGGTTTTAATGCACAAGGATTGCTTTACAAGCTTAATCTTGGTGCCCAAGCTTGTGAAAACCATACCACTACATCATATTCATTCTTATGATGTCTAAACATCAGAGGAACATCTTATCATGTAACATTTGCAATTTAACCCCTCAACTTGGGTAATTTGCACTTTAGTCCAAAATAAGCAAACATTGCTTCAACATTGTTCAAACATGACCAAAATTGAAACATAAGTTTCTCATGAGCCCTAATTACTTTTCCCAAGATTATATTAAACATCTACTCAACCTTATTAGGCAAAACATCTAGGGTTAACACATAACCCAGGTCAGGGATGTTACAAATTATAAACCCCTAACAAGGATTTCGTCCCTGAAATCCCAGGAAAAGGAGGGACATATTTATTCAGTTATCATACCCTCAAGTCTCCACATAAAATCTTAATATCACAGAGATATCATGGATTCTATAATACACACAAAGTTCCTTTCATTAATTCAACCTTATCAATGTTTATTGTCTATCCAAAGCATAAACCCCTAACATATGATGTCCATATTATTGAAAGGAAGAAGCATAAAAGAGCATACATCTATCATCACCTAAGAATATTTATCAAAGGGAAAAACATATATATCTAACAGAGATAATTTACTCAGCAATCCTTTATTCATTTAGGAAAGTTCACTTAGCAAACTCTATGTAATTGGGAATGTTCACATAACTTTTCCCTATTAGTTGGGGTTGTCCACACAGCTCTCCCCTATTAGTTGGGAATGTCCACATAGCTTTTCCCTTTAAGTTGGGGATGTCCACATAGCTCTCCCCTATTAGTTAGGAATGTCCACATAGCTTTTCCCTTTAAGTTGGGGATGTCCACATAGCTCTCCCCTATTAGTTGGGAATGTCCACATAGCTTTTTCCTTTAAGTTGGGGATGTCCACATAGCTCTCCCCTATTAGTTGGGAATGTCCACATAGCTTTTCCCTTTAAGTTGGGGATGTCCACATAGCTCTCCCCTATTAGTTGGGAATGTCCACATAGCTTTTCCCTTTAAGTTGGGGATGTCCACATAGCTCTCCCCTATTAGTTGGGAATGTCCACATAACTTTTCCCTTTAAGTTGGGGATGTCCACATAGCTCTCCCCTATTAGTTGGGAATGTCCACATAGCTTTTCCCTTTAAGTTGGGGATGTCCACATAGCTCTCCCCTATTAGTTGGGAATGTCCACATAGATTTTCCCTTTAATTTGGGGATGTCCACATAGCTCTCCCCTATTAGTTGGGAATGTCCACATAGCTTTTCCCTTTAAGTTGGGGATGTCCACATAGCTCTCCCCTATTAGTTGGGAATGTCCACATAGCTTTTCCCTTTAAGTTGGGGATGTCCACATAGCTCTCCCCTATTAGTTGGGAATGTCCACATAGCTTTTCCCTTTAAGTTGGGTATGTCCACATAGCTCTCTCATATTAGTTGGGAATGTCCACATAGCTTTTCCCTTTAAGTTGGGGATGTCCACATAGCTCTCCCCTATTAGTTGGGAATGTCCACATAGCTTTTCCCTTTAAGTTGGAGATGTCCACATAGCTCTCCCCTATTAGTTAGGAATGTCCACATAGCTTTTCCCTTTAAGTTGGGGATGTCCACATAGCTCTCCCCTATTAGTTTCTTTATACTCTCTAGATTGTTTCAAAATGACTACTTGATCAGAGTAATCAGAAAGATAACAATCTAAGAGTTCCATACTTGCCTTATCTTCAATAACCATATACCTGGCTAGGGTATACAAGTATTGAAATTAGGTAGTATGCACTTTATTTACTATTATATTCCTCACTTTTCATACCATTATACACACATGATTTTCCATTCCTAGATTTCCTCCAGGCATCATTTCTAAATCTCATCTTTCAACACACAGATAAGAGAGATTATAAAACATTTTAAGGAACATTGAGTAAGATATAAGTTCTCATCTCCCTTGTGTCCATATAGGACTAGTCAAAGGAAGTTAAAAAACAACTACTTTCATATTTTTAACACATAGAATCATAATATGAAGTATCAGATTGAATATATTTCATTTAAGTATTACCCCTCAAGGTCACTTATCACATTAGGTTGTTTTCAACACATAGTGTCCAATTATCTCATGTTGCTGCTTTTGCCTTTACTTAGTGGCTACTGCCCTGGTGCACTAGGCATTTATTGCACTGGTAACACCAAAAACTTTGGCTTTTCAGAATATCTAGGCAATTTTCTCTAGAATTATAGAGATCTTACCTTAATTCATAGCTTATAGCCCCTCCTTGGGCACTACCATCACAGATGTACTATTTGTCCAGACTTATGGCAGAGTCTACTTTCTCACCATATATTAATCTTTCCCACATTTCCACTGTTCCAACATGACCATGTCACTCAGGAATCCTTTCAAAGTCCAGAGTTTATGCATTAAAGACTGGTAACTTAGGTTGTAATACTAGTATCCAGTCTTCTATATGCATTACAGTTGTCCTATCCTGCCCTTCAAGAGCATAACATAGGATTCTTTATCCTGATTAGGTCAAGGTGGGAATCCTCAGAGACTTGTTCTCCTCTTGCCTGATCCCATGCACCCTCTCCTGGTGCAACAACATTGCCCTTAGCAATGTGTTCCTCATGTTCTCAAGTCATTTTCAAGTTCTTCTTCTCCTATGTGAGCAGAAGATACTATCAGATAAACAGGAAGACACTTAGAACAGACTCTATAACCTTAGTCCTATGTCTCTGTAGACTCAGCGAACCTAGGGCTCTGATACCACTTAATTGTAACGTCTGTCTCACGAAAACAAGATTAACTAATGTGGAAGCGTTCACTAAATAACGGATTACCAAAAATCACTAAAAATTAAAACCTTTTTACCAAGAGATCCATCAAAAGAAAACTTTCTCACATAGAACCAAAGCAACACGTTTACATTCTTGTTTTAAGGTACATATTATGTGTCATCTCTTTCTGAGAGTTACAAGCATTAACTGTCCTATCAAGCTAAACACAAGCAGTATAAAATCTCGAGGCACTGAGCCAAAATCTCAAAAGCACTAACTACCACTCCGAGGACCTGAGAATACAGAGACGACACATAGGACTCTATTTACATCTATACAAGGCATAACAGCCAGTGTCTCCACCTGAGACTTCACTTCTGTCTCTGCTGCTACTGTATCTATCCTTCACCTGCTGAAGGGTTCCTGCCTCCTCGTCCACCTAAAAATGTGGTTCCCACGGGGGTGAGACAATTGTAAATTGCCCCAGCGAGAGATATAACTCTCCGCCAGTAACATTATTATTGCAGCTTAAGAAGATAAATATGAATAGAGAAATAATATTTATTTGGCAGCAGATATTTTAATGCCTAACAGATTAGAACATTATTCTTATCAAAAGCATTGCAACTATAACCTGATAGAACAATATGTCATTTATCCTTTAAGGAAGATGAAGAACATGTATAACATTTATTCACTACAGAATCATTATCACAGCATTAACTCTCTTCAGGCTTAGATCATATATCTAATGTCTGCCATTGTCATTGTGGAGTCATGGCATGTAGCCATACTCTTTTCCATAAGGTATTGGGATCTTAATCCCTTAACTCACCAAGTACAATTCCACTTCTTAGCAAGTTCATCATCATGATTACAACATCTGGGTATTTAAACCCATAACTCACCATAGGATACTTATTACCACTTGTTAGGTAACTTAATACCTTCAGATCATCTGACCAAGGACATCATAATTCTTGCTACACAATGAATTGCACATAGTACACAAAGCTCATTGATTCATACTACACAAAGCATGTGAAGGCTTACAAAGCCTATAAAATATTCTCAATAACAAAGCATCATAGCCTATACCTGGCAATGCTCATCTTCTCAACATATCTATATGATTAGTAATCATGATACAATTACATATCAGTACCATGCAATACAAGGGTTATCCTATTACATTCATAACCCATTAGTCTGTGTTTGAGCTTCACATCAGATTGCTTTGTGTTAGAACCTCATATAGAATCACCTTGTATTAGGGTTTTCACATAGCAGTACCCTGTGTTAGGGTTTCACATAGCATTTCCCTGTATTAGGGTTCACATAGTAAGGAATCGATATGAATAAAATAAGTATTCAATCATACTTATTTATTCTCATAATTCATCATTAAATGAATTATTAACACATATCATGAGTTTCTCTCTCATCTTTGCTAGAATATGGTTACATCATAGTTTCTCAGTTTGAACTAACCCTTTCATAAGGCATGCTAACCTACATTCAATAGAGTGTATTACATTTCAATGTAACCATTGACATGATACATCTCATGTATCATTCATCCAATTATATTGGACTTATAACACATCAAGGTATACCAATATTTGGGGTGTTGGATGTGATATCTATCATATCTTGATGTATCACTTTCCTCAACACCTTTATCTTACTTGAGTTCATAAACTTAGCTAGTATTAGGGTATTTCCCATACTAATACTTTATGAACCTGTTCATCACATTTGTCATAACATTAATCACTATTCCACTATTAGGGATAATATTCTCCATACTTATAATTTGAGGATTCACATAGCATATTCCATATATTTATGGATTTCACAACACATCACCCAATGCTAAATCTTCATATAGGATTAGTGGCACTACCCTATATTAGGGTTCCATACACCTTACCCCATTTTAGGGATTAAGCTTTTCTATTCACATTTAAATGGGGTTTCTCTTTCTTCATACCCAAATTAGGGTTAGGGCTCATTGATTAGGGTTTCATGATCTCATTATTATGGATCAACCCTTATTACTAGTTTACTCATAATGAGAGAATTAGGGCTTAATTATATAAGCATTCATATTTCTCATTCCCTCTCTTATCCTCTTTAGGATATTGACTATACCAAGATTAAACTAGGTCAACTCTTCACTTGAGTACACATAGCTAGGGTTAACCTTCACAATCATTATGGGTCTACATCTTTAATAATCACATAGCTAATTGACCTTTGATCATATTAGATGTACAAATGGTCTTATCAATTATATAAGGAATTCAAATGGATTTAACCATGTTGATCTTCACATAGTTGATTACTTAGACCCTCAATGATCTTAGTTCTCATACATCAATTGGTTGAAAACCATTTGAACAAGTTGTAATTGAAACCAATTGGACAAGGTAGGTATTGAAACCGTTTGCACTTTGGGTCTCCAAACGGTTTGAGATCGTTTGGTCCCAAACGGTCTTGAGACCTTTTGGACTCAAACGGTCTTGAGACTGTTTGGTCCTAACCTCTTCAAAACCGCATGGATCAAAAAGTGTCTCAACCACTTCAATTGTATTAGGGTTTCCAATGTTGATCCCCTCAAACAATCTTATACATGTTAGCCAATCATTAATTGAGTTAATTAGGTCAACCTTCAACTGATTTGACCCTCAATTGACCCTCAATTGATCATCAATTAAGGCTTGAATCAATTGGTTTAGGGTTTGGAATCAATAACCCTTCAACATATTTCAATGTGAGTCGAATTGATTTGAACCCATTGAACCATCATCCAATTTGGACATGACCTGACCCCAAACGGTCTTGGGATCGTTTGGATGACCTCAAAATGGTATTGAGACCATTTTCCCATCACATCATCAAAATCCAAGTCAACCCATTAGGGTTTGGATCATTGGATTGATCACCAAATCAGCAATTGATTACACTCCAACTTAGTATCTTTAGATCTTCAACTGCTTAACCATACTCAACCCTAGACCTACAAACGGTCTTGGGTGACCTCCAAACGGTCTTGAGACCATTTGGATGAGCTAAAAATGGTCTTGAGACCGTTTGGCTCATCCAACCATTGGTTTCTAATAAAAAAATCATTAGGGTTTGAGCTATTGAGTTGATCATCAAATCAACACTTAATTGCAAAGTGATTTGGTACCTTTAGACCTTCAATTGGTCAACCATGCTTAACTCTAGACCTCCAAACGGTCTTGGGTGATCTCCAAACGGTCTTGAGACCGTTTGGGTGATTCCCAAACGGTTTTGAAACCGTTTGGGTCAATCAACCCAAAACATCAACTCATTTCAAAGCAAAATCAGCACTTAGCCGATTAGGGTTAACACCAAATATTTTGTCCTTCAAACACTTAACCATATCCAACCCTAGACCTCCAAACGGTCTTGGGTGACCCCCAAACGGTCTTGAGACCGTTTGGGTGATCCCCAAATGATTTTGAAACCGTTTGGGCTAAATAACCCAAAAAGTCAAATCAATCAAGTTGAAAATCAGTACTTAATCCAATTAGGGTTTGCCTAATTGATTAGCCTTCAACTCATGATTCCTTTGGAATTAATCCATAAAATTTGGTGAGTCGTTAACCAACATGAATAGGAACAGGAATCGCAAACGGTCAACCCTTGGTCAACCCTCTCAAACGGTTTTGAAACCGTTTTTGCAAAAAGTTAAAATACTCAAGTTGAAAATCAGCACTTAATCCAATTAGGTTTGCCTAATTGATTAGCCTTCAACTCATGATTCCTTTGGAATTAATCCATAAAATTTGGTGGGTTATCAACCAACATAATTATGAACAGGAATCTCAAACGTTCAACCCTTGGTCAACCCTATCAAACGGTTTTGAGTCCATTACCCATTCAGTTTTGGACTAAATTGCCCAATCGATTTGAAGTTGAAACCCATTCGGTTTTGAGGTGAATTATCCATTGGATCTTGGGTAAAATTACCCATGAGGTCTTGAGTAATTACCCATTCGGTCTTAGGTGTATTACCCATACGTTTTTGAGTGAATTACCCATGCGGTCTTGGAGTCCAAATACTCCAAACGGTTTTGAACTCAAAAGTGTCCATTCAGTTTTGCAACTAACTAAATCATGCAGTTTTGAAAACCGTTTGCTCATTCCCTTGGATAAGGTGTGTGCTTGTGATGATGTCATCATCATCAACCTGCAAACCTTTGAAATCTACTTCCATCTTCATGGAAATTGCATCAACTAATCAAGGGTATTACAAAAAGAGCAATTGAATCAATTGAATTGAGAAATTGAGTTCAATAACAATGAATATGGGTTCAAGTTATAAAACCCACCTTCAATTGAGCTCCAAAGCTCCAAGCTCACGGAAAAAATGGTGAATGAAGCTCTTGAAACTCCCCCTCGGCTCGTCCTCAAGCTTTTGTTTGAAAAGTTTGGCTAGGGTTGAAGAGGAGATCGAAATAAGAAGAAATCAATGATTTATTTTCGATTTCCACCATGGAATCAAGGAGAACGAAGGTCAAGGGATTACCAACAGGTTGGGGGTCGTCCTCCTGTTCCTCCACAGCTCCTTGGTCGTTTTCCAAGCAAGGGAAAGAAAGAAATCCGAAAAAGCCTTTGTTTTGGCTTAGAAAGTGTACTTTTATAAGAAAATTGATGAGAGAGAAACTCTTCTTATAAAAGTGTATTAATTCCAAAATTGTTGCCACCACTTCCCTCTTGGTTTCTTGCATGCAAGGGAATCTCTATCCCCACCGAGATCCCTTCCATTATCCATGAATTAAGGGAAAAGAAATTAAGCACCTTAACCCTTATAATAAGAATATCCATATTTGAGTGGAAATTCTTTTTCTTATTATAATGGTGAGTGGAATTTCACCTCCTTAACATATGATCGTGCCTTTGCAAGGCCTTAAGCTCATCCACACACATATTAATTCAGCCATTTTAATTTTGGTTGAAGGCCCTTTAATTAATACATTCATTTTTGCCCTAAATTGAATTAGGGTTTCACTTAGGATTAAATCTTGATTATTTTAATATCAGGATTCTCTCTCCTCCAACTTAATTCAAATGAGGTGCCCCTCTCATTTTCTTTGCTCTACATGATGCCAAGAAACATTAGGGACCTTATGGAAGTGGTAATTTGCATATTGAACCCTAGGTTTTGGGTAAATTGCACTCTACACCAAAACTAGGTTTTAATGCACAAAGATTGCTTTACAAGCTTAATCTTGGTGCCCAAGCTTGTGAAAACCATACCACTACATCATTGATAACACCAATTTTTGTGATATTTTAGACTGTTTTTCTGTTATCAAAACTGCCATTTTTAGCTATTTTCCTCTCTTTTGTATGCACTTTCACAATAATTGGCCAAGCAATGCTCTTAATCTTATATTTCCATCTTTTGCAGAGTTTCTCCTCATTTTGGTGCAATAAGGCCGTCCCGGCCAACAAAATAAGTCCAAGTCTGCACCGGCCTTCCTGACGCCCGATACACGCCCTGCCCGGTAGGGTGGAACGACACCACGACGCGCGACAAGGCGTGCCGCGCAAGGAGGAACTGACGGACGACACGCCTCTTACCCAACAGGGAGCCATAGTCACCACGACAACCCAAGTATGTCGAGCGACACAGCCACCCACCGGCAGGCGCCGTTGCCCATCACGTGACCAACGACCGACATCCCTGCGCCGAGCGATACGGGTATCGGCCGTCCACCGACCCGCGAATGAGGAGGACACGTGGCGCTTCGAGCACCATAACTTTCCCCAACCGCTGCCTATAAATAGCAGCTACAGGGAGCCGAAAAGATAGCTTGGTCAGTTCGGACAGTTCAGACAGTTGGGAACTTGAGCCATCTTCGAGGAGAATTGCGAGAGCAGACGTATCGTGCCCCAGTGCTCGTACCGGGCGACACTAGGTGAGCTCTTCCTCATCCCGAGAGGGAGGGGACTGGTTCACCTAGGACTGTACCGGGGGACACTGAGGGCCGATATCGGCCGATGTAGATGCGCGACACGAGTGCCTGACAGTAGAACGCGTAGCTCCATGCCCGACGTGATATCGAACCCGATACGCTTCGCCCGTCATAAGTGCCGCCCGAGAGGGTCCACCGCCCGACATGAGCGTATCGGCCAGGATCCTTGAGCGATACAGTTGCCCGTCAGGCGTGCCGCTCGAGAGGGTGTGCTGCCCGACACGGCTGTATCGGGCTAGGCCCCTGACCGATATCGGGCTGGAGAGCCGTAGTAGTCTGTCGTCCTTCTACATCAAGAAGGCGACACCTATATTTACTTTCTGTCATTTAATTCCTTACTTATGCATTGTAATTAAGACCATTTATTTATCTATGGAAATAGAAGATGCTTAATTACTTGTTGCTCTGTGCTCGGTACAATCTGTTGGATGACTGGTATGTTTGATATCTAAACTCTAGCTTGCATGTTTGGATCGAGTTTTGCTTAGCTACCGAATTGCGTTTTCCCGTCGCAATAACTTCGAGAGTTGTGTTGTGGCTCTAGTGTTTGGTCCGATTCTAGAGTACGAGAGTGCCTGGAACGGAGTTGCTTTAGTGACCTTTCCACTCTAATTTTAGTCCAGTGACCTCGAGAGGGGCGCTGATGCCTTGTTAGAGGTACCCGCTTCGAGAGGAGGGGTACATGACTGGTTCTACTTCCGCTTGTTTTACCGCAGTTTTATCCTTCGTACCTCACTTTAGCTCGAGCAATATCTTTATGTTTCTGTTGCATGAAAACCCCTAAAAACTGCTAAATGACTAAAACCTTAAATCTCTCTTGTAGCTCCACTTGGAGATAGTTTTCTTTATTTTATTTGTGACATCTTACTGCTTCCCTTTTTGGGAATTTATCTCTCTTTTTACCTGCCAGAGTGTAGCGTGTCGATTCCATGTTCTCAACACTACCACCCTTGTCTCTGTGTTCGACCCCGTATATCTACTTTGACCCCGTAAACAAAGTTGCAGGGGCCTAGAAGGATTCGGGTTTATAAATGTAAAAGCTCGACTACCTCAAATCCGCCTCCAATTTCAGGACGCGCGATTTAAGCCGGTCAATCATATTCATTATTATGATGTCTCAACATCATAGGAACATCTTATAATGTAACATTTGCAATTTAACCCCTCAACTTGGGTAATTTGCACTTTAGTTCAAAATAAGCAAACATTGCTTCAACATTGTTCAAACGGGACCAAAATTTGAAGCATAAGTTTCTCATGAGCCCTAATTACTTTTCCCAAGATTAGATTAAGTATCTACTCAACTTTATTAGGCAAAACATCTAGGGTTAACACATAACCCAGGTCAGGGATGTTACAAGAAGGTTGTTTAAAACAAGAATAAAAATAAAAGTGTTGAAATAAAGTTCAATTAATTAAGAAATAAAGATCTACGATTTTGGAAGATCACCACCAAAACCATGTTCCTATTCAACTAATCAAATTCTAAACTCCAAAGACCAAATCAGGACCTTGTAGTTGCATGTCCTTATAGACAAACTCACAAGGGTAGGACTTTCTGTAAACCCATTGGTCCCGGCATTCACGGATCATTGCCCAACCGTCCAACATACCACTATCCATGGTCATATCAAGATGCATGTGAATTCAAATTGGCATTCAAATCCAAGGCTCAGTTGGTCGTGTCACCAAGGATTATAACACAAATAAGATTAAAAAGACAAAAAGATGATAATCCTAATGAAGGGACTATTGTTTCATTCTTATAGAGATCCACGGTCATATCACTCCATAAGAATATATCAAATCATCCAAATAACCACACATAAACAGAGAGAAGACATTTTTTGGTGGAGCAATATAACTGATTATATTGAATAGAACCGGGCTAAGGAGCTACTCTCATGCCCCAGAGAAATTTACTTAGACATAAAGAGACTAGAAGAAATGCAAACTAAAATGAGAGCCAACATTGTACAAGATGTGGTCTATAACTAAAAACTGGATGAAATGGAATGAAGACTGAATGCCTTTTACAAGTGGAGAGTCCCTCCTTTTATAGGAGGGGGAGGGGGTAGGCTTTCCTCAAAAGAGGGGAGGAAAAGAGAGGGAGATGGATTTTTGAATTTTCTAGATTTGGTCAAATAGGAAGTTGATTGTCTTTAATTATCTTGACCATGCAACTCTCATTAATGTAGATTCTCACAGCAGAGCTTTCGAACATATTTCTCTTCCATAAGAAGCACAAAAGTGGTCCAAATAATAATATTTTATTTTAGAAAATTAAATTCCCTTTCCAATGAATACTTGGACACTGAATTTGGAGTTTAGACGCAAACGTTATGTCACTTTTGGTGATGGGTATACATCAATTTCAGGCGCTGCGTGAATTGTTGCAAAACATCTTCCAAGGAAAATTGATCATTGGAGTGGTTAGATAATTTTCCTACAAAAAAAACAAAAAAAATAATTAAAAATACAAATAAAGAGAAAATATAAATTAATACAATTAATAACAAAACTAAGAAAATAAATAACAAAACAATCCTAAAAACATATCTAAAAGATTAAATTAAAAGGGACAAATACATATTTATCAAAATACCCTGGACTTGAATCTTTGTTTGTCCTCAAATAAATAAAATCACAAATTATTTAAATTTATACTACAAAATGTCTATCCTCACCCTTGTAACATCACTTTATTCCTTACCTCCAAATTTGGCCAAGCAACCCAATCTCCTAAAACCACAAAACACAAAATTCTATATTTCCTATAAAAAATAAAGATCATATCTTATTTCTAAATCAAGACTTTGTAGAAAAACATGCTTCATCTTACTTTTTCTTTGACACTCTCGTTTTTATTATTGTATTTTTTATGTGAGTTGTTGCACAAGAACATGATGAAATTAGGGGTGTGAAAACAAAGACCGAAGTGATGAATTCTTTTTATCCCTCTTCTATTCGACTCGAGATTTAAATTTGTGGAGTTGTGGCTACATTGGTCATAATTTTTTCATGTGCACCTTTGGCATCTTTTGACGGTACACCCTTTTATGGAGTATGGAATTTTTTATATGGGAAATATATCACCCCAGACTTGATTTTTGTCCGGTGGCGATTCTTTGCTTCTCTTTTTTAGAAAGAAAATAAAGGAGAAACAAAAGGTGTCCTTCTGCTTATAACTTCACACAGTTATTTTCTCTTTTTTTTTCTTCTGAAAGTGTCATTACATCAGAAAGAATATTCATGTCAATCACATTATACGAGATTTATATAAAGTTAATCCATAGTTGAAAAATAGAGAAACATTGTGTTTGATTTTGATTGATTCCATACGGCTCGCCAACTTTTCCAAGGAGTGATGCTATTTTGGAGTCCTAGGTGACATGGTGGTTTCAGACATGGCAATTTGTGAATTTTTTTGCAAATGAATTACTAAATTCAAGGGCTGTAACGATAAACATCTATTTATACTGGCCAACTAGATAAAGGCCACTTTGCAACAAAAGAATTAAAACATGGCCGACTAGATAATGGCCATGAATAAAGAAACTATATGCAAAACAAATAAAAGGCAGAAATAATGTAAGAATAAAAAAGATAATGGTGGTGGAATAGAAACATACCACCCACCTCTACCCCAGACTTAAGATTTTTTCTTATCCCGAGCAAAACCCAAACCCGAGATGGAGGGAAGAAAATTGCTAGGTTCATCAGGAGGTCCTGGTAGCTCGAAGGAGATGTGTATGAGGGATGGGACCTTTATTAGAGGATCCACATAGTGTACCCAATGATAGGACAATCGTGGAAGCTCAGTGGGGTGTTCATATTTTCTCTCACCTCACATTCCCTCCAATAAGATCACAAATCTTCCTTCGATAGCAAGGGAAGTGTTGAAGATGGATGTAGATTGGGGGATGTCGGTGGGTACCCGACCAGTAATGTTGCTAGAGCAGTGTAACGACCCGCAGTTTTGAGTGTCTAAAAGACCTTAAAGTCACGAATCGCCACTCATAAATTCTAGGATCAGATTCATGAAATAATACAGAATAGTAAACAATTTCCATTAATGATCAAATATTTACATGTTTGCATAAAAAGCTCCTCTAAGGAGTTACATAACTTTTAAACAAAATCAATTATACATGTGTGAAGATAAACTATTAAGACTAAACCTTCATGATTAAACTATAATGTCTTCAACATCTCTATATGTACCCTCATGTCCACGAATCAAGTATATTTGCTACCTAAAACACCGACAAACAAATACGCGATCAGTATATTGCTATACTGGTACATGGGTTCATTCAATAATCACTGATACATATATAAGCACCATATTTATCTTACATATAGGAATATAAACTTTTTTCATATTCTAGCCCTTATCTGGTCTACTACCTCAGGTGTAATCATTGTTCCTCCGGGTTTGTGTGTATTACCCATAAGATCAATCTAACCCAGGATTCAGAATATTGTTATTTACTTATATGATACTAATAGGAACTTTATAATTTGTAAGAAGTAAATAAACAAGCAAGTATTTTGTTTGTCATTAAATCTCATCGAGAAACATCGGTAATCTCATAATTCGATACATGTATTCATAAGCATAACCATGTACCTTATGTCATCGTAGAAATCATGCAGAACATCATATACTTTACGAGTGTATCCAAACATCCAAGCAACCAAGCATATAATCAATAGTATCTGAAACATGTATACTACAAATGTTTCACCATGTATTCACATTACATTACTTAGATCTAGATGTGCTCCTAAACTAGGGTTTAGGACTATCTCATGTTTAGACCAGGGATTAGGTTACAAACCCAGTTATGCATATTAGGTGAAACCTTAAAAAAACATATATATGATTACTAATCTGAAATCATCCATTATTCAACATTATCAAGGTTTTACTCATTATACATGGCAAGATCAGGTGTTAGTTTAACATGAATGGACCTATCCAATTAAGCATTAGATTAAGCAAATCTAGAGTTTCCCTTTATCTAATCAAACCATCTATACTTTTAGAATAGGAAGCATAATAAAGTTCTGATTATATTTTGTTTGGATTCCTCTCGTTCTCTTGATCAATTTTTATATATTATACATTGCAATTTGAGATACCAATAATTTTCTATAAATTTAACAAGAATCCATCTACTCTGGCCAATCGCAGCCTGACAAGTCAACAATATATCCTACCATGTTTGTGCCACGTGGGCCAGCTTTGGCCAATGGCCAACGACCATCTTAGCTTAGCGCTAGCAAGGCTGGTAACTCAAAACATAACGAATTGACTATTATACCCCCTGCCTTACATTAGCAGGCCGGGGCATATTGGTTAAAATCCTCCGGGTCGCCCCCTACCTCACGATCATGAGGGAGTTCGACTCCTGTCTGTGAGGAGCGACCATTGGTCCATCCCTCCCTCTTTAGTCATGGGCTCTAACGACCATGAAGGACCCAGGAACCCCGACGGCCCTGGTCGATCTCACCCCCAACGCCCACAACACCCTCATGGTTGATGAATAGGAGGGTGGTTCCTAAGGTTCTCAACAGTAGGCAAAAAACAAATAGAAGAAGGAAGAGAGAAGCCTTACTTGCGATCATTGCGTGACTCGTCGTTTGAGGCTGTCAGGCACTGCGGCTACGAAGAGAAGCTTCCTCCTCTCCTTGCGGCTTGCAACGGCTCGCCTCCACAGAAGTACAGGCTGCGAACGCCGCTTCCACGACCACCGTCATTGCGAGATGGATGCAAACCCACCCCCAGGTCTAATGCTCTTTTCCTGTGGCTACCACCCCTGGACTCATTGTCTCTAGTTTGTCACCTTCCTCCTGCCCTCGTCGCCCTGCTGACCATGTTGCCAAGAAAGCTGGTCGTGGAAGGATCTGTTGTTCCCTCTATCCTCAGCATCAGTGAGTTTACTAGCGTACTCCACTTGTTCTCTGTGAAGGAATGGGGCGCGGTCCGCTTGCTGGTGGAAGGAGGAAAGAACTAAGTGGCGGGGAAGATGGTGTGTTGCCTTGGCAATAATAAAAAAAGCCCTATCCTATCGGCTCATCCATGACAGCGTAGGGTTGCGGCCATGGTGGTCATAGGTCTCCTCGTGGCCAATGGAGGTTGGCGTCCCCCTTGGAGAGGGTCCCAATATATACCTATGTTAGGAGGAAACCCTAGGGACCGTTGTATGTAATAAGGGATGTGATGTCTATGAGAGAAAGCCAATTCTCAGTTCATGCACGCATACCATGCTTATTATATGGAAGGTGTCCTAGTCAAAACCAACCATTGACCAAACCCCCCTTTCCATACTCTTTTCGCTTGCTTCTTTTAAAAGATAAATTCTAAGATCAAGCACATGTCCTCCATCACATGGCTTCCAAACAGATTCTAGATAATTATGTGATAAATCACCTAATTCATGGATTTATGCATACAATCCCATATTGGTATTATCTGACATATAAAATTATCATAATCATTTATTATGTGCTCAAAATACTCATCTTCCAATCTTATATCCCAGAGACTCACATATAAACTTTGGTTAACCAATTGGACTGTACAGTGTCCCTAAGGCCCACGAACCACATCTTGGACCTTCCAAAGGTTCCTTGAGCTCAATCGCAATCCTAATTACTAAACTTAAGGATTCGATAATTATTGCAATTATATTAGTCTCATATGATCACATATGTTCGAAAGCACATTATTAACTTAAATTGAACATTTATTATGATCTAGGGCTTGGATTCAACAACCAAGACCCCTTAAAATTATTCTCTGTTATATGTTCCCTACTTTCAATTAGGCTTGAAATCTATGAATTTCAAGGATGTAACATTCACCCCTCCTTAAAAGGAATGTTGTCCTCAAAATTTAGGCCTACTAAGCCTAGGTGAATGATACTCGTCTTATGTTCAAAACTTAGGGTTAGCACCCCACTTAGAAATCATTAACAACTTTTCTATAGTATGTCAAATTTCATTGTATTACTAAGATTGGCACCTGAATTGAAATTCAAGTATATCCACATCTCTAGCACACACATCTTACCATCCTTGATGGTTACATTCTCATTGGTGATTATCATTATTGCTTGGTGAATTCTCTTTTCACCTAGGTTTCCAACCTATGACTCATTATTTTCCCTCAAGGGTGAGGTGACACCTCTATCCCTAGGTCATGTCATTACACATTCAACTTAAGACATTTATTCTCAATTTTAAGCATAACGTGTGTCTACCCAATCTCCCTCCCTCATAATGAAATGAAATAAGCATTTGACTGTAGCCCAAACATAAAGTTCATTCCATTCTAAGAAAGGATATAGTACATCCACGCATTGCCTTTCAATTTTACATATTAAGTTGAATCATACTCTATATGAGTCTAAACTTACTTGTTCTTGATTTCATAACATTCTTATATTCCATGAAGTCAAGTGTCCCTTTCTTACTCTTAAGTTAGGGCACAACTCCTCTCAAGTTTTCATGACTTCCTTATATCTTTTATGTTTGCATCTCATGTATCATTATGAGCCTTAGACAAATCCTTGGGGTATCTAGGGGTATAGGCAGCTTCTTGGGGTGATATCATCCTTATGCATCAAGGGAGTGTCTTTACATTCACCCGGCTGGGCCACATGAACATCAGGAAGATGGACAACCTCCTAAGACATGGGCCTAGGGAAAACCAATTGTTACCTCCCTACCACTTGGTCATGTGCATTCAGGGCTTATCAACTCCCAACCCATCGGTCATATGTATCTCTAATACACCCTACTTGAGCCTAGGATTGCATTAGATCTCTACCCTCCCTAAGGGTCTCTTTTGAGATGTCACCTCTTTTAAGCACATTATTTTCTTATTTAATTCTTTAACCTGTATTGCCTTCACCTCTCACTTTCGAGTAGACATTATGCAATGTTGTCCCAACATTGGGCTCAGCCCACCTTCCCTCCAGGGCTGGGTGCCATGTCAGTCTTCCTTCTTAGGCTTGACCTTCTGTGATTTTCCCCTCCATGGGCTTGATCCTAAACAACTGCATTGTGGACTTAGGCCACCTTCCCTCCTGAGCTTGGTGCCTTCCTGGTCTTCCCTCCTGGGCTTGGTGCCTTCTTGGTCTTCCCTCCTGGGCTTGGTCATCCACTTAGGCCACCTTCCCTCCTGGGCTTGACCATTTCATGTCCTTCCCTCCTGGGCTTGGTCGTCTACTCGGGCCACCTTCCCTCCTGGGCTTGGTGCCTTACTGGTCTTCCCAATCCTAGGCTTGACCAATTATTACATAGAGATGGCATCCTTGGGTTCAAAAAATGTAAGTGCTTTTTTTAACTCTTCACCCCTCTAGGTGAGGATTAAGGTTATCTCAATACTTAAATATGTTTACTCAATTACCTTTTAAGGGAAGTCCTATCCTAGGGTGCCTTCTTGGCTCATAGGAGGGGGTTAGGCTCTCTAGCCACAACTTGATCCCAAGATCTAGGTTTTGCCTCCCTCATAGGTCATATTCCCACTCTTTGGGTTGACCCACCCCAGGTTGTCACACTAACCCTAAAGGTTTCATAGATATCCCCTTTCTTTTTATCATTAGGCATAACGTTTATCATTATAACATATCAACCCATGTTTACTCAATCTCTAGAATACCCCCTCATGGTCTTAGTCTATTTAATGAATTGGGGTCACCTTCCCCTCCAGGGGCTTGGTCACCACCACTAAACTTCTAGAGACAACATAAGGGGTTTGAGCAATCTATATTCATTTTCATTTTCATATATATACCTCTTGGGTTCATATTTATCTTAAGACCTCTTACATAAGAATTATGCTCCTCATGCACACATACATGGGAGATTGGGTTACATAAACCCATCCCTTTATCTTTTTTATTCCTAATTTCAAGTTTCACATGGATGGTGTCCCATACCACCACACCATGTTCATTATTTAAGATTAAAGTTTTATGGTTAGGGTTAGGGACTATACTCTACCTCTTAGAGTTTCCATATCCCTTGACCCACTAAAGTTTTCATACCCTAAACCAAGTCCTTATTCTAAGAAAGGGCTTATCCATACATGTATCTTTATAGTGTCTACCCTCTCTAGAGGGACCTACATAAAAGGTTAAATATTTTCACATTTTACTTCTCTAATTAACAATTTCTTTTCCAAGCTTTTAAGCAAGAGATGAGAAGTAGATGAAAATGTGAGATGAGAAACCTAATTTTTCTCTTATTATTTCTAAGGATGATTTGAAATTATAAACTATTAAGTATTAGTTGATGGATCTGGGCTCTAATACCAAATGTAATGACCCACACTTTTGAGTTCTAAAAGACCTTAAAGTTGCAAATCACCACTCATAAATTCCAGGACCAGATTCATGAAATAATATAGAATAGTAAACAATTTCCATTAATGATCAAATATTTACATGTTTGCATAAAAATCTCTTCTAAGGAGTTACATAACTTTTAAACAAAATCAATTATACATGTGTGAAGATAAACCATTAAGACTAAACCTTCATGATTAAATTGTAGTGTCTTTAACATCTCTATATGTACCCTCATGTCCACAAATCAAGTATATTTGCTACCTAAAACGTCAACAAACAAATACTCAGTCAGTATATTGCTATACTGGTACGTGGGTTCATTCAATAATCACTGATACATATATAAGCACCATCTTTATCTTGCATATAGGAATATAAACTTTTTTCATATTCTAACCCTTATCTGGTCTACTACCTCAGGTGTAATCACTATCCCTCTGAGGATCGTGTGTATTACCCTTAAGATCAATCTAACTCAGGGTTCAAAATATTGTTATTTACTTATATGATACTCATAGGAACTTTAAAATTTGCAAGAATTAAATAAAAAAGCAAGCAATTTATTTGTCATTCAATCTCATTGAGAAACATCGAAAATCTCATAATTTGATACATGTATTCATAAGCATAACCACGTACCTTATGTCATCGCAGAAACCATGTAGAATATCATATACTTTATGAGTGTATCAAAACATTCAAGCAACCAAGCATATAATAAATAGTATCTGAAACATGCATACTACATATGTGTCACCATGTATTCACATTACATTACTCAGATCTAGATGTGATCCTAAACTAGGTTTTAAGACTATATCATGTTTGGACCAGAGATTAGGGTTATAAACCCAGTTATGCATATTAGGTGAAACCCTAAAATAGCATATATATGATTACTAATATGAAATCGTCCATTATTCAACATTATCAAGGCTTTACTCAGTATACATGGCAAGATCAAGTGTTAGTTTAACATGAACGAACCTATCCAATTAAGCATTAGATTAAGCAAATATAGGTTTTCCCTTTATACTAATCAAACCATGTATACTTTTAGAACAGGAAGCATAATCAGCTTCTGATAATATTTTGGTTGGATTTCTCCCGTTCTCTTGATCAATTTTCATATATTACACATTGAAATCTGAGCTACCAATAATTTTCTATAAATTTAACAAGAATCCATCTACTCTAGCCAATCACATCCTGACAAGTCAGCAATATATCCTACCCTGTTCGTGACACACGGGCCAGCCTTGGCCAATTGCCAACGTCCATCTTAGCTCAACGCTAGTAAGGCTGGTAACTCAAAACATAATGAATTGACTATTATACCCCCTGCCTTACGTTAGCAGGTCGGGGCATATTGGTCAAAATCCTCCAGGTCTCCCCCTACCTCGCGATTGTGAGGGAGTTTGACTCTCGTCCGTGAGCAGAAACTGCCGGGCCATCCCTCCCCCTTTTGTTGCGGGCTCTAGCAGCCATGAAGGACCCGGCAACCCTGACGGCCCTAGTCGATCTCACCCCCAATGCCCACAACACCCCCGTGGTTGACGAATAGGAGGATCGTTCCTAAGGTTCTCAATTGTAGGTGAAAAATGAATAGAAGAAGGATGGGAGAAGCCTTACTTCCGATCATTGTGTGACTCATCATTTGAGGATGTCAGGCATTGCGGCTATGAATAGAAGCTTCCTCCTCTCCTTGTGGCTTGCAATGGCTTGCCTCCGCAGAAGAAAAGGTCGTGAACGCCGCTTCCACGGCCACCGTCATTGCAAGACAGATGCAACCCCGCCCCCCAGGTATGATGCTCTTTTCCCGTGGCTACCACCATTGGACTTGTTGTCTCCAGACCGTCACCTTCCTCCTGCCCTCATCACCCTCCTAACCATGTTGCCAAGTGAGCTGGTTGTGGCGGGATCTATTGTTCCCTCTGTCCTCGGCAAAAAGTTCCCTGGTGTTCTCCTCTTGTTCTCTGTGAAGGAACGGGGCGCAGTCCACTTGCTGGTGGAAGGAGGAAAGAACTGAGTGGCGGGGAAGATGGTGTGCTACCTTGACAATCTAGAAAAAATCCCTATCCTATCGGCTCATCCATGGCATCGTAGGGTTGCGGCCATGGTGGTCATAGGTCTCCTCGTAGCCAATGGAGGTTGGTGTCCCCCTTGGAGAGGGTCCCTATATATACATGTGTTAGGAGGAAACCCTAGGGACCGTTGTATGCAAGAAGGAAGAGATGTTTGTGAGAGAAAGCCAATTCTCGGTTCATGCACACATATTGTGCTTCTTATATGGAAGGTGCCTAGTCAAAACCAACCACCAACCAACCCCCCCTTCCATACTCTTTCTACTTGCTTCTTTTAAAAGATAAATTCTATGATCAAGCACATGTCCTCCATCACATGGCTTCCAAAAGGATTCTAGATAATTATGTGATAAATCACCTAATTCATGGATTTATGCATACAATCCCATATTGGTATTATCTGACGTATAAAATTATCATAATCATTTATTATGTGCTCAAAATACTCATCTTCCAATCTTATATCCCAGAGACTCACATATAAACTTTGGTTAACCAATTGGACTGTAAAGTATCCCTAAGGCCCACAAACCACATCTTGGACCTTCCAAAGGTTCCTTGAGCTCAATCGCAATCCTAATTACCAAACTTAAGGTTTTGATAATTATTGCATCTTATATTAGTCTCATATGATCACATATGTTCGAAAGCACATTATTAACTTAAATTGAACATTTATTATAATCTAGGGTTTGGATTCAACAACCAAGACTCCTTAAAATTATTCATTGTTATATGCTCCCTACTTTCAATTAGGCTTGAAATCTACAAATTTCAAGGATGTAACAAGCAAGATGTATAAAGCCAGGTGGAGGATCTGGCTCAGGTTTTCCACCATCATAATGACATGCATATGGGAGAATTGATGCCGATACAAAAATATTAAAATCATTTACAAAAGTGTTTTGTTTCTCCTTAAAAATAATGCCATAAACATTGGGTTTGGTAAGTTTATCTATTGATATAACATATTGCTCTATTTCTTTTGTACAAGGGGTCCCCAAGGATTCAGGAGGGATGAGGACATCTTCCTTGCAAACAACAAAAGGGGATGCATGGGATTCTTCCATGGGTGTCTCCCCTTCTAAGTCATCCTTATGTGGAATGAGAATTGGTTGTGTCAAAAAGGGGGTTGGATGTTCATTATCCAAAATAGACTAAAAAAAGGTATTGGTCTATGGTATCATTTAGATTTTTGTTAAGGATGGGAGAACTTGTTGGTTCTTCAGAATGACTCTCCTACTTTGACTTTTCATATTCAAGTAATAAAGTCTCTAAAGGAAAGGTAGGGATACCAACATCCTCATCACACACAAAATATGGCCATAGTTTGTGCTATTATGTCAGATTCTGACGTATATGACACAAAAATAAGATCATCATCGCCATTGTCGGGAAGAACTACCTTGGGTTGCTCAACCTCTACAAGGGGAGTTTGTGATTGAGCGTAAAGTAAGGTAGCTATCATGGCTTGACTGGATTCAAGTTTTGCTTGTCCTTCTGCTGCCATCTTCTCTAGGGCCTTAGGTCACTCTTCCAGTTCAAGATTAAATTATATTTCACCATAGGATTTATACACCCCAAAATTTTGGCCATACTCACTATACCCCTTATGGTAGTCTTGGTCCTTGTGCTCCTCATAGTGATTGTGGCATTGCTCCTCATAATAATCTTCAGAAGATGGCGGATTGTAATTTCCATTACATCCATCTTGGTGGGAAGATTCAATATTACGAGGTGTCACCAAATCATGGGGGAACATATTTGGAACATTTAGGTTTTGGGATTGGGATTTCAACAAAGTGGCTAACAAGGTTTGACTAGTTATTAGTGTTTCCGCCTTCTTCTCTAGTGACCCAAGTTTCTCTTCTTGTTGAGGATTATATTGGGTATCATAAATAGGACCATTTCCCCCAAAGTTCTGTTGGTCATACCCTTTAAAACTATGTTGATCATACCCCCCCCCTTAGAATATGGATAGCAAGGTTCCCCATATTGGTTCTCTAAAAAATATGGATTCACATTGTACCCACCAGGATGAAAGGGGTCGTAAAGAGGGGTGCTATGGGATAAAGTCAGATAGGGAAGAGATGCATGGTGGTAAAGACCAAAATATAACATTGTGGGGGATATTTAGATGCCCATTCCATTAGAAAAGTTCCTGAAAAATATGTCAATCAACACATGAGAGATGAGAAATTACAAGATAATGGGTTAGTAAAAATTATAAGGAGAACTAAAATTATAAATCTAAAAAATTATGGAATAAACTAAAATTACAAATAAAATAACTAGAAAGTAATACTGGTGGAATGGAGACTTAGCAGAAAGAGGAGATACACTTTTAGAATTGTGCTCGAAAGGCAAAAATAAATTACAAAAATCTAAGAAGGAAATTATAGAACAAGGCTAAAAATTATTAAACATGCTAAACAAATTTATGAAACAAAAATAAATTATGGAATAAGATTAAAATTACAAAAAAATAGAAAGTGGTACTGTCGGAATGAAAACTTAGTAGAAAGAGGAGATATACTACCGGAATGTTACTCGATAGGCTAAAAAAATTACAAAAATCTAAAAAAAGAAATTATAAAAAATACTAAAGTTATACAAGTTAATGAATATGAAACAAGATTATACAAGATATACAAGCAATCAATCTGAAAAACAAGTGTGTCATCCCCGACAGTGGTGCCAAATTGATGTCTGTCGTTTAACACACCAATCACAATGAAAATTATCCTAAAGTTTATCCTTTTTCTACTTTTTGATCAAGGCTAGTATAGAAGGGTCGATCCACAAAGACGGCGAAAAGAGTGGTTGAAATCCAAATCTGATTGCTAAAATGGGAAAATAAATTATGATGGGAAGGTTGCTTAAAACTAAGAACAAAAATAAAAATGTTGAAATAAAGTTTAATTAATCAAGAAATAAAGATCTGTGGGTTCGGAAGATCACCACCAAAACCATGTTCCTATTCAACTAAACAAATTCTAAACTCTAAGGATCAAATGAGGTCCTTGTGTTTGGATGTCCTTATAGACAAACTCACAAGGGTCAGACTTCCCCTGAACCTATTGGTCCCTGCTGTAACACCCCTGACCTGGGTTATACCTTAACCCTAGGTGTTTTGATTAAGAAAGATGATTAAATGCTTAATCTCATGTTGTGAAAGGTAATTATGGTTCAAGAGGAACTTATATTACAATTCTTATCCTTTTTGAACATTGTTGAAATCAATGTTTTGCCTATTTTGGACTAAAGTACAAATTACCCAAGTTGAGGGGTTTAAGTGCAAATTGTGCATGATAATATGTTCCTCATGTGTTGAAGCATCATGAGAGTAAAGATGATGCTGAGGTATGGCTTATGGAAGCCTAAATACCAAGAAAGAGTTGATAAAGCAATGTATGTGCATGAAAACCTAGTTTTGGTGTAATGTGCAATTTACCCAAAACCCAGGGTGTAATATGTAAATTACCACTTCAATAAGGTCCCTAATGTTTCTTGGCATCAAGTAGAGAAAATAAAATGAGAGGGGCGCCTCATTTGAATTAAGTTGGAGGAGAGAGAATCTTGATATTAAAATAATCAAGATTTAATCCTAATTGAAACCCTAATTCAATGTAGTGTAAAAACAAATATAATAATTGAAGGGACTTCAACCAAAAACGAGATGGTTGAATTTGCTCAAGTGTGAACACATTTGTACCTTTGCTAGGCCACGAAAATATCTCAAGCAAGTGGATAACCCACTCACCATTATTATAAAGAAAAGCAATATCCACTCAAATTGGAATATTATTATAATATGATCTAAGGTGCTTAATTTGCTTTTCTTTAAATTGATGGATAATGAAGAGGAATAAGAGGCAATGAAGATAGCCTCGTCCTTAAGGATTTTGAGGGGAATTTGAGGGGGAAGAGGCGGCCATATTTTTGGAATTTAATGCATTTTAATAATGCATTTTCTCTCTCATCAAGTTTCTTATAAAAGTACCTTTACCAAGCCAAAACAAAGGCTATTTCGGATTCTTTTCTTTCCTCTTGCTTTGAAAACGACTAAGGAGCTGTGGAGGAGTAGGAGGACGACCCCAACCTGTTGGTAAGGTCCTTGACCTTCGTTCTCCTTGATTCCATGGTGGAAATAAAAAATAAATCATTGATTTCTTCTTATTTTGATCTCCTCTTCAACCCTAGGCAACTTTTTCATCCAAAAGCTTGAGGACGAGTTTAGGGGGAGTTGCTAGAGCTTCATCCACCATTAATGGAGTGAGCTTGAAGCTTTGGATCTCAATTGGAGGCGGGTTTTATAACTCAAACCCTTAATCATTGCTATTGCATCAATCAATTATGCTTTGTTGATTGTTTTCTTCAATTTGATACATACTTGTTTCCTTGCTGCAATTTCCATGAAGAACAGTTGCTGTTCTTGGTTTTTCGAAGTAAGGGGATGATGACATCATCCTATATGCTTATCCAAAGAAAAGTACCAATCCAAATGGTCTTGATATCTATTCCAAATCGTTTTAAATTGATTGGCTATGCAGTTTCAGAAAACTATTTTAGGGAAAACGGTTTCAAGACCGTTTGATATGGTTGAACAAGCGTTGACCGTTTGGGAATCTTGTTCCTAATTATTTAGGATAATGACCCTCCAAAATTTAGGGGTTAACTCCAAAGGAATCGTGAGTTGAAGGCCAATCAATTAGATAAATCGAATTGAATTAAATGCTGATTTTCAACCTGATCAACTTGACCTGTTTGGGAAAACGGTTTCAAGACCATTTGAGTGTGTTGACCAAGCATTGACCGTTTGGGATTCCTGTTTATAATGATGTTGGTTAATGACCCTCCAAATTTGAGGGATTAACTCCCAAGGAATCGTGAGTTGAAGCCTAATCAATTAGGGAAACCTAATTGAATTAAGTGCTGATTTTCAATCTGAATTAATTGACCTTTTTGAGTAAACGGTCTCAAGACCGTTTGAATGCATTGACCAAGGGTTGAATGTTTGGGATTACTGTTCCTAATGATGTGGTCTAATGACTCACCAAATTTTAGGGATTAACTCCCAAGGAATCGTGAGTTGAAGGCTATTCAATTAAGCAAACCCTAATTGTTTATGGAAGCAATAACTCAGTATACTATGTCAAACATAGTTGTTTGTATTTGATCATATGGTTGATGTAACCAAATCAAGTGGAGAGAATGATAGAAATGAATTCATACATGAGTATGATTCATATGGTGATTTAGGGTAGGATCCTTAGTAAAGAGATCAAGAAACCCTAATTGAGAAGGTTAACGAACCCTAACCCTGATTTAGGGAAATTTTGAGTAAAACCCTAATCTAGGGTAATAGTGTAACCCTAATTAAGGGTAATAGTGTAACCCTAATTAAGGGTAATGACTTGGGTAACTCTAATTTAAGGTAATGAAATACCAAACCCTAATTAGAGGAATAATGAATCCCTAATTTATGGGTAATTGAATGAAACCCTAATTGGGATGATTAGTGAAACCCTAATTGAGGGTGATTCCCTGAGAAACTCTAATTGAGGATGATTCCATGTGAAACCCTAATTGAGGGCGATGTCATATGAAACCTTAAAGCTAACACAGAGTAAAGCTATGTAAAACCCTAAATTTGGGCTATAGTGCATGGAATTCTAATCATGGGCAATATGATGATAAATCATAACCCTAATGTCTGGGTAATGATATGAGTAAACCTTAATGATGAAATAATGAGTAATACCCTATAATGATGAAATATCTTAAGTGGTTGACTATAGGCAACCTTATAACAAGCAATGCCTTAATTTGAGATGAGTCCATATCATTGAAGATAGTTGGACAATCCTTGTGTGTGATCTATGCACATCATGGTAAAGGTGATAGGTTGGTGGATGAAAGTATTAAGATGTGAAATTCCTTATTATAAGATAAGTTAATAAACTCATGTAAGATAGAAGTGATGAGGGAAGTGATACATTGAGACATGATAGATATCACATTTAGCATTTCAGGGTTGATATACCTTGATGCATCTCAAATCCAATATTTTTGGATAAGATACACAAGGAGAGTGTTATGTAAATAGTTACAATGAAATGTAATGAGTTTAACATACTTGATAAGTAAGCTAAAATGAGTATGATGTAATCATACCATGATAAGGATGAGAGATAAATTCATACCTTGTGTTGATGATCATTTAATGATAAATGATAAGAATATTAAATACTTGGAATGTCGATGGATGCTCCTAGACGTATCGAACAATATATTAGGGTTGGATTGATAAAATGAACATGAAACCCTAATTGATGTGAATAGTAAACCCTAACCCTATGGAGGAAATAGTGGTGTTACTATTATATTACATGAGTTAATATGTCATTGTTGTCCAGTGAGAGGTGACAAGATGTTTAATGGCCTTGTGAGCCATATGGTTAGATGTTACCTAGTAAGAGGTAACAAGATGTTTCATGGGCATGATGAGCCCTGAATGAGGTGTATTCCTCTTATGTTGATAAGGGTTGATACCCTGTGATATTGTGAAAAGGATTTATATCCTGTGATAATATGATGATTGGTGTAGTCTCATGAATGGCAAGTGAATATTACCATGTGATGATGAGATGAGAAATTATGTTTCATATGTTTTACATCTTTTCAGGTTTTGATATTTATATGCTTGCTAGAAGTGAATTAGGGTTTGTATGTCCACTTGTTTGATGCAGCCTTAATTCACCCAATTGGCATAACTAATCAAGTGCAACTCTAATCATGTAGTGCCCTGTGCCGTAGAACCATCTTCAGTGTCAGAACTTGCTGGATGGTGAAACGAGTATTCCTAAGGGAAACTCGGAGCGCATATTGTTGAATATGCGGGGGTGACAGGTTGAGGATATATATACTTGTCATCCACAATTACAGGTTATGGAGGATGGCTATGGTCATGCCTCAAATATTTGATGTGATTGAGGACAGCTGCGGTTGTACCTCGGATTAGAGGGTTTTGTATACCCTGTTTTCTAGTGTCGTAACTTGTACCAAGTACGGACTAGTTGTTATCAGTTGACTATATGTCACTGTTGGCAGTTTGACTGGTATGTCACTGCAGTTTACTCGTACTGACCGAGGGGAAGAGATCTTAGGATGCCGGTACTCCTAGATCTTGTACGGAACCGAATAGCCCTTCGCAGGGGTCGGTTGGACTTTGAATGGTACGATTCAAATTCCCCAGGGCATAATAAAAGATGTAATACAGCCGTATAGCATATATGTTTAGGGTTATACATGACGCTTCACATTGAATGGAAACCCATGTTTGTTCTCTTTACATAAAGATGATGCTTAGTGCAACTAAGAGATAGTAATTATACTTATGTTGTGGATATGCATAAGACTGTAATTGTGTACATACAATGGTCATGCTTATGTTGATATCTTACTGCTACTGTTGATTATAATCATGATGCTAGATATCTCATGTTGATAGTTATGTTTCACATGCTATCCATGCCTCTATAATTAGAAATACCTGACAGAGGTTTAATGCCTGTAATTAGGTTTGGTTAAAGTCCAATGCCTGGATGTGTAATCAGGATTGGTATAGTCCAATGCCTGAAACATTTATACCTGATTGATATAGTTTAATTCTTGAATAATACATGATGATTTATATAATCACATGTCTGGCATAAGTGAATACTTGTTTAGCAGATTGGCTAAGGCCAACAAATAGAAACAAGAATGAATCATGGGTGACACATCAGAATAATGAATGACATGAGCAAAGCTTGAGATGTTGAAAATGTATGGTAGATGAATGTTATACATGTTCTTTCTATTTCTTATAAAGAGAATAGATGAATTACTGTTCAATCATAGATATGTGTAATACTTTAAAAGATGAGAATGATCTAAACTGCTTATCCTCTGCTCAGTTTTATATTAATTAAACTACAATAATGATGTTTCTGGCGGAGAGTTATATCTCTCGCTGGGGCAATTTTCAATTGTCTCACCCCCGTGGGAACCAACATTTTTAGGTGGACGAGTGTGAAAGAGACTGATAATATCTTTCGGATGAAGAACATTAGCAGCTACAAGGACAGCAGTGACAACTCAGGTTGAGTGTGCTGTCTATCGTGTTTGGTAGATAGAAGTCCTATGTGTCGTCTCTGTACTCTCAGGTCCTCGGAGTTAGTACTTAGTGCTTTTAATGTATCATTTTGAGATTTTGGCTTGATGCCTCGAGGTTATTATGTTGTCTGTGTTTAGCTTTTAACAAGGCAGTTGATGTTGTAACCCTTGAAAAGAGATGGTATAGGATATATACTTATGAACCATGATGTAAATGTAATACATTGGTTCTTGTTGAAAGAGTTTTCCTATGATTGGGTCTCTTTGAAAAAGGTTTTAAATTTTTAGTGATTTTCTATAATCCGCTGCTTAGTGAACGCTTCCGCATTAGTTAATTATGTTTTTGTTAGTTGGATGCTACAATTAAGTGGTATCAGAGCTCTAGGTTCGCTGAGTCTACAGAGACATAGGACTAAGGTAGTAGAGTCTGTTCTGGTATCATCTAGTGTATCTGATAATGTCTTCTGCTCATATAAGAGAAGAAGAACTTAAAGATGACTGGGTCACATGAGGAGATTGCTGCTGAGAGCAGAAATATTGCACCAAGAAGAGGTGCATGGGAGCAAGCAAGATAGAGACAATTGCCTAAGAGTCTCCTAGTTGATCCATTTATGATAAGAAAATATTTCTTTAAGTATTACTGTTGGGTAGATTAGAACAACAGTAATGCATATAGTGGATTGGATACTAGCTTTACGATCTAGGTTATCAGTCCTTAATACAGAAGTTTGAGCTTTAAAAGAGTTCCTAAATGACTTAGTCATGTTGGGACATGGGAAAGTCATGTGTGTATAATGATATTAAAAGTGAGGAATATGATCGCAAATAAAGTGCATACTACCTAATCTCAGTATTTATATACCCTGGCCAGGTATACAACTATTGATGATAAAGTGAGTATGGAAACTCTTAGATTGTAATCTCTCTGATTGCCCTGATCAAGTAGTCATTCTGATACAATCTAATGAGTATCATGAAATCAGAAATATGGAATGAATAAATGTGTGATATACTAAGTATAAGAAAGAGAAGTCTGAGATAATCTCAAATGAGCATGTTGTATGAGGAACTAAAAGTGTACTCCTCATAAGATAAGGATAAGAATAAGGGAAATGAAACCTGTTCAATAATGATGTAAGTATAATAAATGTATTTTCCCTAACGAAGAAATGGGAAATATGATGAGATCATGAGATGATCATAAACATGCTAAATGGATAATGTCATGTAATCATCCTTATAATTCCTATGCTAAAGGCAAGGAACCTAGGAAGAGCTAAAGAGTAAATGATTCATGAATAGTTGAAAATACATAAATTAATAAGAGGAATATGAATCCTTGTTTTCTTTCCTTTCAGGGACATGACCATCAAGTGGGTCTTAGGACACTTGATGTGCATAAGATAAATGTGTTCATGTGATGGATACTTAGAAAAGTATCAGTTATCTTGGACTTTGGTCCCAAGATGAGGACATATGAAACACATAATGTTCCAAGATGAAAGGAAGAGATATATATGATGTGTTTCCAACACATGTGATAGATATCAAGGTGAAAGATCATGGTATCTGAGAGATATCAGATGGGTTAGGTTGGCTACCTGGATTGGTCAACTGTGAAATTAGTCTGATTATAATAATATGAACATCATATGTTAGGGGTTTATGCTCTGCATAAACATGATACTAATAAAGAATGTATGATGCTTCTCTGAATAAGAAAAGTGTTATTTGACACAAAGTTGACTCTATAGTCAATGATGAGGGACAGTGGGGCATGTGCCTTGTGTGTTGATTCTATGAGAATTTTGTATGGAAACACTTGGTGCTGATCAAAGTTTTATGGTGTATCTATGATAAGGAGATGATATGTGAAGACTAGATAGTATGATGAATAATATACATTTGTCTTCCTTTATCTGGATTTCGAGGACGAAATCCTTGTTAGGGGTTTATAATTTGTAACACCCCTGACCTGGGTTATACCTTAACCCTAGGTGTTTTGATTAAGAAAGATGATTAAATGCTTAATCTCATGTTGTGAAAGGTAATTATGGTTCAAGAGGAACTTATATTACAATTCTTATCCTTTTTGAACATTGTTGAAATCAATGTTTTGCCTATTTTGGACTAAAGTACAAATTACCCAAGTTGAGGGGTTTAAGTGCAAATTGTGCATGATAATATGTTCCTCATGTGTTGAAGCATCATGAGAGTAAAGATGATGCTGAGGTATGGCTTATGGAAGCCTAAATACCAAGAAAGAGTTGATAAAGCAATGTATGTGCATGAAAACCTAGTTTTGGTGTAATGTGCAATTTACCCAAAACCCAGGGTGTAATATGTAAATTACCACTTCAATAAGGTCCCTAATGTTTCTTGGCATCAAGTAGAGAAAATAAAATGAGAGGGGCGCCTCATTTGAATTAAGTTGGAGGAGAGAGAATCTTGATATTAAAATAATCAAGATTTAATCCTAATTGAAACCCTAATTCAATGTAGTGTAAAAACAAATATAATAATTGAAGGGACTTCAACCAAAAACGAGATGGTTGAATTTGCTCAAGTGTGAACACATTTGTACCTTTGCTAGGCCACGAAAATATCTCAAGCAAGTGGATAACCCACTCACCATTATTATAAAGAAAAGCAATATCCACTCAAATTGGAATATTATTATAATATGATCTAAGGTGCTTAATTTGCTTTTCTTTAAATTGATGGATAATGAAGAGGAATAAGAGGCAATGAAGATAGCCTCGTCCTTAAGGATTTTGAGGGGAATTTGAGGGGGAAGAGGCGGCCATATTTTTGGAATTTAATGCATTTTAATAATGCATTTTCTCTCTCATCAAGTTTCTTATAAAAGTACCTTTACCAAGCCAAAACAAAGGCTATTTCGGATTCTTTTCTTTCCTCTTGCTTTGAAAACGACTAAGGAGCTGTGGAGGAGTAGGAGGACGACCCCAACCTGTTGGTAAGGTCCTTGACCTTCGTTCTCCTTGATTCCATGGTGGAAATAAAAAATAAATCATTGATTTCTTCTTATTTTGATCTCCTCTTCAACCCTAGGCAACTTTTTCATCCAAAAGCTTGAGGACGAGTTTAGGGGGAGTTGCTAGAGCTTCATCCACCATTAATGGAGTGAGCTTGAAGCTTTGGATCTCAATTGGAGGCGGGTTTTATAACTCAAACCCTTAATCATTGCTATTGCATCAATCAATTATGCTTTGTTGATTGTTTTCTTCAATTTGATACATACTTGTTTCCTTGCTGCAATTTCCATGAAGAACAGTTGCTGTTCTTGGTTTTTCGAAGTAAGGGGATGATGACATCATCCTATATGCTTATCCAAAGAAAAGTACCAAGCCAAATGGTCTTGATATCTATTCCAAATCGTTTTAAATTGATTGGCTATGCAGTTTCAGAAAACTATTTTAGGGAAAACGGTTTCAAGACCGTTTGATATGGTTGAACAAGCGTTGACCGTTTGGGAATCTTGTTCCTAATTATTTAGGATAATGACCCTCCAAAATTTAGGGGTTAACTCCAAAGGAATCGTGAGTTGAAGGCCAATCAATTAGATAAATCGAATTGAATTAAATGCTGATTTTCAACCTGATCAACTTGACCTGTTTGGGAAAACGGTTTCAAGACCATTTGAGTGTGTTGACCAAGCATTGACCGTTTGGGATTCCTGTTTATAATGATGTTGGTTAATGACCCTCCAAATTTGAGGGATTAACTCCCAAGGAATCGTGAGTTGAAGCCTAATCAATTAGGGAAACCTAATTGAATTAAGTGCTGATTTTCAATCTGAATTAATTGACCTTTTTGAGTAAACGGTCTCAAGACCGTTTGAATGCATTGACCAAGGGTTGAATGTTTGGGATTACTGTTCCTAATGATGTGGTCTAATGACTCACCAAATTTTAGGGATTAACTCCCAAGGAATCGTGAGTTGAAGGCTATTCAATTAAGCAAACCCTAATTGTTTATGGAAGCAATAACTCAGTATACTATGTCAAACATAGTTGTTTGTATTTGATCATATGGTTGATGTAACCAAATCAAGTGGAGAGAATGATAGAAATGAATTCATACATGAGTATGATTCATATGGTGATTTAGGGTAGGATCCTTAGTAAAGAGATCAAGAAACCCTAATTGAGAAGGTTAACGAACCCTAACCCTGATTTAGGGAAATTTTGAGTAAAACCCTAATCTAGGGTAATAGTGTAACCCTAATTAAGGGTAATAGTGTAACCCTAATTAAGGGTAATGACTTGGGTAACTCTAATTTAAGGTAATGAAATACCAAACCCTAATTAGAGGAATAATGAATCCCTAATTTATGGGTAATTGAATGAAACCCTAATTGGGATGATTAGTGAAACCCTAATTGAGGGTGATTCCCTGAGAAACTCTAATTGAGGATGATTCCATGTGAAACCCTAATTGAGGGCGATGTCATATGAAACCTTAAAGCTAACACAGAGTAAAGCTATGTAAAACCCTAAATTTGGGCTATAGTGCATGGAATTCTAATCATGGGCAATATGATGATAAATCATAACCCTAATGTCTGGGTAATGATATGAGTAAACCTTAATGATGAAATAATGAGTAATACCCTATAATGATGAAATATCTTAAGTGGTTGACTATAGGCAACCTTATAACAAGCAATGCCTTAATTTGAGATGAGTCCATATCATTGAAGATAGTTGGACAATCCTTGTGTGTGATCTATGCACATCATGGTAAAGGTGATAGGTTGGTGGATGAAAGTATTAAGATGTGAAATTCCTTATTATAAGATAAGTTAATAAACTCATGTAAGATAGAAGTGATGAGGGAAGTGATACATTGAGACATGATAGATATCACATTTAGCATTTCAGGGTTGATATACCTTGATGCATCTCAAATCCAATATTTTTGGATAAGATACACAAGGAGAGTGTTATGTAAATAGTTACAATGAAATGTAATGAGTTTAACATACTTGATAAGTAAGCTAAAATGAGTATGATGTAATCATACCATGATAAGGATGAGAGATAAATTCATACCTTGTGTTGATGATCATTTAATGATAAATGATAAGAATATTAAATACTTGGAATGTCGATGGATGCTCCTAGACGTATCGAACAATATATTAGGGTTGGATTGATAAAATGAACATGAAACCCTAATTGATGTGAATAGTAAACCCTAACCCTATGGAGGAAATAGTGGTGTTACTATTATATTACATGAGTTAATATGTCATTGTTGTCCAGTGAGAGGTGACAAGATGTTTAATGGCCTTGTGAGCCATATGGTTAGATGTTACCTAGTAAGAGGTAACAAGATGTTTCATGGGCATGATGAGCCCTGAATGAGGTGTATTCCTCTTATGTTGATAAGGGTTGATACCCTGTGATATTGTGAAAAGGATTTATATCCTGTGATAATATGATGATTGGTGTAGTCTCATGAATGGCAAGTGAATATTACCATGTGATGATGAGATGAGAAATTATGTTTCATATGTTTTACATCTTTTCAGGTTTTGATATTTATATGCTTGCTAGAAGTGAATTAGGGTTTGTATGTCCACTTGTTTGATGCAGCCTTAATTCACCCAATTGGCATAACTAATCAAGTGCAACTCTAATCATGTAGTGCCCTGTGCCGTAGAACCATCTTCAGTGTCAGAACTTGCTGGATGGTGAAACGAGTATTCCTAAGGGAAACTCGGAGCGCATATTGTTGAATATGCGGGGGTGACAGGTTGAGGATATATATACTTGTCATCCACAATTACAGGTTATGGAGGATGGCTATGGTCATGCCTCAAATATTTGATGTGATTGAGGACAGCTGCGGTTGTACCTCGGATTAGAGGGTTTTGTATACCCTGTTTTCTAGTGTCGTAACTTGTACCAAGTACGGACTAGTTGTTATCAGTTGACTATATGTCACTGTTGGCAGTTTGACTGGTATGTCACTGCAGTTTACTCGTACTGACCGAGGGGAAGAGATCTTAGGATGCCGGTACTCCTAGATCTTGTACGGAACCGAATAGCCCTTCGCAGGGGTCGGTTGGACTTTGAATGGTACGATTCAAATTCCCCAGGGCATAATAAAAGATGTAATACAGCCGTATAGCATATATGTTTAGGGTTATACATGACGCTTCACATTGAATGGAAACCCATGTTTGTTCTCTTTACATAAAGATGATGCTTAGTGCAACTAAGAGATAGTAATTATACTTATGTTGTGGATATGCATAAGACTGTAATTGTGTACATACAATGGTCATGCTTATGTTGATATCTTACTGCTACTGTTGATTATAATCATGATGCTAGATATCTCATGTTGATAGTTATGTTTCACATGCTATCCATGCCTCTATAATTAGAAATACCTGACAGAGGTTTAATGCCTGTAATTAGGTTTGGTTAAAGTCCAATGCCTGGATGTGTAATCAGGATTGGTATAGTCCAATGCCTGAAACATTTATACCTGATTGATATAGTTTAATTCTTGAATAATACATGATGATTTATATAATCACATGTCTGGCATAAGTGAATACTTGTTTAGCAGATTGGCTAAGGCCAACAAATAGAAACAAGAATGAATCATGGGTGACACATCAGAATAATGAATGACATGAGCAAAGCTTGAGATGTTGAAAATGTATGGTAGATGAATGTTATACATGTTCTTTCTATTTCTTATAAAGAGAATAGATGAATTACTGTTCAATCATAGATATGTGTAATACTTTAAAAGATGAGAATGATCTAAACTGCTTATCCTCTGCTCAGTTTTATATTAATTAAACTACAATAATGATGTTTCTGGCGGAGAGTTATATCTCTCGCTGGGGCAATTTTCAATTGTCTCACCCCCGTGGGAACCAACATTTTTAGGTGGACGAGTGTGAAAGAGACTGATAATATCTTTCGGATGAAGAACATTAGCAGCTACAAGGACAGCAGTGACAACTCAGGTTGAGTGTGCTGTCTATCGTGTTTGGTAGATAGAAGTCCTATGTGTCGTCTCTGTACTCTCAGGTCCTCGGAGTTAGTACTTAGTGCTTTTAATGTATCATTTTGAGATTTTGGCTTGATGCCTCGAGGTTATTATGTTGTCTGTGTTTAGCTTTTAACAAGGCAGTTGATGTTGTAACCCTTGAAAAGAGATGGTATAGGATATATACTTATGAACCATGATGTAAATGTAATACATTGGTTCTTGTTGAAAGAGTTTTCCTATGATTGGGTCTCTTTGAAAAAGGTTTTAAATTTTTAGTGATTTTCTATAATCCGCTGCTTAGTGAACGCTTCCGCATTAGTTAATTATGTTTTTGTTAGTTGGATGCTACAATTAAGTGGTATCAGAGCTCTAGGTTCGCTGAGTCTACAGAGACATAGGACTAAGGTAGTAGAGTCTGTTCTGGTATCATCTAGTGTATCTGATAATGTCTTCTGCTCATATAAGAGAAGAAGAACTTAAAGATGACTGGGTCACATGAGGAGATTGCTGCTGAGAGCAGAAATATTGCACCAAGAAGAGGTGCATGGGAGCAAGCAAGATAGAGACAATTGCCTAAGAGTCTCCTAGTTGATCCATTTATGATAAGAAAATATTTCTTTAAGTATTACTGTTGGGTAGATTAGAACAACAGTAATGCATATAGTGGATTGGATACTAGCTTTACGATCTAGGTTATCAGTCCTTAATACAGAAGTTTGAGCTTTAAAAGAGTTCCTAAATGACTTAGTCATGTTGGGACATGGGAAAGTCATGTGTGTATAATGATATTAAAAGTGAGGAATATGATCGCAAATAAAGTGCATACTACCTAATCTCAGTATTTATATACCCTGGCCAGGTATACAACTATTGATGATAAAGTGAGTATGGAAACTCTTAGATTGTAATCTCTCTGATTGCCCTGATCAAGTAGTCATTCTGATACAATCTAATGAGTATCATGAAATCAGAAATATGGAATGAATAAATGTGTGATATACTAAGTATAAGAAAGAGAAGTCTGAGATAATCTCAAATGAGCATGTTGTATGAGGAACTAAAAGTGTACTCCTCATAAGATAAGGATAAGAATAAGGGAAATGAAACCTGTTCAATAATGATGTAAGTATAATAAATGTATTTTCCCTAACGAAGAAATGGGAAATATGATGAGATCATGAGATGATCATAAACATGCTAAATGGATAATGTCATGTAATCATCCTTATAATTCCTATGCTAAAGGCAAGGAACCTAGGAAGAGCTAAAGAGTAAATGATTCATGAATAGTTGAAAATACATAAATTAATAAGAGGAATATGAATCCTTGTTTTCTTTCCTTTCAGGGACATGACCATCAAGTGGGTCTTAGGACACTTGATGTGCATAAGATAAATGTGTTCATGTGATGGATACTTAGAAAAGTATCAGTTATCTTGGACTTTGGTCCCAAGATGAGGACATATGAAACACATAATGTTCCAAGATGAAAGGAAGAGATATATATGATGTGTTTCCAACACATGTGATAGATATCAAGGTGAAAGATCATGGTATCTGAGAGATATCAGATGGGTTAGGTTGGCTACCTGGATTGGTCAACTGTGAAATTAGTCTGATTATAATAATATGAACATCATATGTTAGGGGTTTATGCTCTGCATAAACATGATACTAATAAAGAATGTATGATGCTTCTCTGAATAAGAAAAGTGTTATTTGACACAAAGTTGACTCTATAGTCAATGATGAGGGACAGTGGGGCATGTGCCTTGTGTGTTGATTCTATGAGAATTTTGTATGGAAACACTTGGTGCTGATCAAAGTTTTATGGTGTATCTATGATAAGGAGATGATATGTGAAGACTAGATAGTATGATGAATAATATACATTTGTCTTCCTTTATCTGGATTTCGAGGACGAAATCCTTGTTAGGGGTTTATAATTTGTAACACCCCTGACCTGGGTTATACCTTAACCCTAGGTGTTTTGATTAAGAAAGATGATTAAATGCTTAATCTCATGTTGTGAAAGGTAATTATGGTTCAAGAGGAACTTATATTACAATTCTTATCCTTTTTGAACATTGTTGAAATCAATGTTTTGCCTATTTTGGACTAAAGTACAAATTACCCAAGTTGAGGGGTTTAAGTGCAAATTGTGCATGATAATATGTTCCTCATGTGTTGAAGCATCATGAGAGTAAAGATGATGCTGAGGTATGGCTTATGGAAGCCTAAATACCAAGAAAGAGTTGATAAAGCAATGTATGTGCATGAAAACCTAGTTTTGGTGTAATGTGCAATTTACCCAAAACCCAGGGTGTAATATGTAAATTACCACTTCAATAAGGTCCCTAATGTTTCTTGGCATCAAGTAGAGAAAATAAAATGAGAGGGGCGCCTCATTTGAATTAAGTTGGAGGAGAGAGAATCTTGATATTAAAATAATCAAGATTTAATCCTAATTGAAACCCTAATTCAATGTAGTGTAAAAACAAATATAATAATTGAAGGGACTTCAACCAAAAACGAGATGGTTGAATTTGCTCAAGTGTGAACACATTTGTACCTTTGCTAGGCCACGAAAATATCTCAAGCAAGTGGATAACCCACTCACCATTATTATAAAGAAAAGCAATATCCACTCAAATTGGAATATTATTATAATATGATCTAAGGTGCTTAATTTGCTTTTCTTTAAATTGATGGATAATGAAGAGGAATAAGAGGCAATGAAGATAGCCTCGTCCTTAAGGATTTTGAGGGGAATTTGAGGGGGAAGAGGCGGCCATATTTTTGGAATTTAATGCATTTTAATAATGCATTTTCTCTCTCATCAAGTTTCTTATAAAAGTACCTTTACCAAGCCAAAACAAAGGCTATTTCGGATTCTTTTCTTTCCTCTTGCTTTGAAAACGACTAAGGAGCTGTGGAGGAGTAGGAGGACGACCCCAACCTGTTGGTAAGGTCCTTGACCTTCGTTCTCCTTGATTCCATGGTGGAAATAAAAAATAAATCATTGATTTCTTCTTATTTTGATCTCCTCTTCAACCCTAGGCAACTTTTTCATCCAAAAGCTTGAGGACGAGTTTAGGGGGAGTTGCTAGAGCTTCATCCACCATTAATGGAGTGAGCTTGAAGCTTTGGATCTCAATTGGAGGCGGGTTTTATAACTCAAACCCTTAATCATTGCTATTGCATCAATCAATTATGCTTTGTTGATTGTTTTCTTCAATTTGATACATACTTGTTTCCTTGCTGCAATTTCCATGAAGAACAGTTGCTGTTCTTGGTTTTTCGAAGTAAGGGGATGATGACATCATCCTATATGCTTATCCAAAGAAAAGTACCAAGCCAAATGGTCTTGATATCTATTCCAAATCGTTTTAAATTGATTGGCTATGCAGTTTCAGAAAACTATTTTAGGGAAAACGGTTTCAAGACCGTTTGATATGGTTGAACAAGCGTTGACCGTTTGGGAATCTTGTTCCTAATTATTTAGGATAATGACCCTCCAAAATTTAGGGGTTAACTCCAAAGGAATCGTGAGTTGAAGGCCAATCAATTAGATAAATCGAATTGAATTAAATGCTGATTTTCAACCTGATCAACTTGACCTGTTTGGGAAAACGGTTTCAAGACCATTTGAGTGTGTTGACCAAGCATTGACCGTTTGGGATTCCTGTTTATAATGATGTTGGTTAATGACCCTCCAAATTTGAGGGATTAACTCCCAAGGAATCGTGAGTTGAAGCCTAATCAATTAGGGAAACCTAATTGAATTAAGTGCTGATTTTCAATCTGAATTAATTGACCTTTTTGAGTAAACGGTCTCAAGACCGTTTGAATGCATTGACCAAGGGTTGAATGTTTGGGATTACTGTTCCTAATGATGTGGTCTAATGACTCACCAAATTTTAGGGATTAACTCCCAAGGAATCGTGAGTTGAAGGCTATTCAATTAAGCAAACCCTAATTGTTTATGGAAGCAATAACTCAGTATACTATGTCAAACATAGTTGTTTGTATTTGATCATATGGTTGATGTAACCAAATCAAGTGGAGAGAATGATAGAAATGAATTCATACATGAGTATGATTCATATGGTGATTTAGGGTAGGATCCTTAGTAAAGAGATCAAGAAACCCTAATTGAGAAGGTTAACGAACCCTAACCCTGATTTAGGGAAATTTTGAGTAAAACCCTAATCTAGGGTAATAGTGTAACCCTAATTAAGGGTAATAGTGTAACCCTAATTAAGGGTAATGACTTGGGTAACTCTAATTTAAGGTAATGAAATACCAAACCCTAATTAGAGGAATAATGAATCCCTAATTTATGGGTAATTGAATGAAACCCTAATTGGGATGATTAGTGAAACCCTAATTGAGGGTGATTCCCTGAGAAACTCTAATTGAGGATGATTCCATGTGAAACCCTAATTGAGGGCGATGTCATATGAAACCTTAAAGCTAACACAGAGTAAAGCTATGTAAAACCCTAAATTTGGGCTATAGTGCATGGAATTCTAATCATGGGCAATATGATGATAAATCATAACCCTAATGTCTGGGTAATGATATGAGTAAACCTTAATGATGAAATAATGAGTAATACCCTATAATGATGAAATATCTTAAGTGGTTGACTATAGGCAACCTTATAACAAGCAATGCCTTAATTTGAGATGAGTCCATATCATTGAAGATAGTTGGACAATCCTTGTGTGTGATCTATGCACATCATGGTAAAGGTGATAGGTTGGTGGATGAAAGTATTAAGATGTGAAATTCCTTATTATAAGATAAGTTAATAAACTCATGTAAGATAGAAGTGATGAGGGAAGTGATACATTGAGACATGATAGATATCACATTTAGCATTTCAGGGTTGATATACCTTGATGCATCTCAAATCCAATATTTTTGGATAAGATACACAAGGAGAGTGTTATGTAAATAGTTACAATGAAATGTAATGAGTTTAACATACTTGATAAGTAAGCTAAAATGAGTATGATGTAATCATACCATGATAAGGATGAGAGATAAATTCATACCTTGTGTTGATGATCATTTAATGATAAATGATAAGAATATTAAATACTTGGAATGTCGATGGATGCTCCTAGACGTATCGAACAATATATTAGGGTTGGATTGATAAAATGAACATGAAACCCTAATTGATGTGAATAGTAAACCCTAACCCTATGGAGGAAATAGTGGTGTTACTATTATATTACATGAGTTAATATGTCATTGTTGTCCAGTGAGAGGTGACAAGATGTTTAATGGCCTTGTGAGCCATATGGTTAGATGTTACCTAGTAAGAGGTAACAAGATGTTTCATGGGCATGATGAGCCCTGAATGAGGTGTATTCCTCTTATGTTGATAAGGGTTGATACCCTGTGATATTGTGAAAAGGATTTATATCCTGTGATAATATGATGATTGGTGTAGTCTCATGAATGGCAAGTGAATATTACCATGTGATGATGAGATGAGAAATTATGTTTCATATGTTTTACATCTTTTCAGGTTTTGATATTTATATGCTTGCTAGAAGTGAATTAGGGTTTGTATGTCCACTTGTTTGATGCAGCCTTAATTCACCCAATTGGCATAACTAATCAAGTGCAACTCTAATCATGTAGTGCCCTGTGCCGTAGAACCATCTTCAGTGTCAGAACTTGCTGGATGGTGAAACGAGTATTCCTAAGGGAAACTCGGAGCGCATATTGTTGAATATGCGGGGGTGACAGGTTGAGGATATATATACTTGTCATCCACAATTACAGGTTATGGAGGATGGCTATGGTCATGCCTCAAATATTTGATGTGATTGAGGACAGCTGCGGTTGTACCTCGGATTAGAGGGTTTTGTATACCCTGTTTTCTAGTGTCGTAACTTGTACCAAGTACGGACTAGTTGTTATCAGTTGACTATATGTCACTGTTGGCAGTTTGACTGGTATGTCACTGCAGTTTACTCGTACTGACCGAGGGGAAGAGATCTTAGGATGCCGGTACTCCTAGATCTTTTACGGAACCGAATAGCCCTTCGCAGGGGTCGGTTGGACTTTGAATGGTACGATTCAAATTCCCCAGGGCATAATAAAAGATGTAATACAGCCGTATAGCATATATGTTTAGGGTTATACATGACGCTTCACATTGAATGGAAACCCATGTTTGTTCTCTTTACATAAAGATGATGCTTAGTGCAACTAAGAGATAGTAATTATACTTATGTTGTGGATATGCATAAGACTGTAATTGTGTACATACAATGGTCATGCTTATGTTGATATCTTACTGCTACTGTTGATTATAATCATGATGCTAGATATCTCATGTTGATAGTTATGTTTCACATGCTATCCATGCCTCTATAATTAGAAATACCTGACAGAGGTTTAATGCCTGTAATTAGGTTTGGTTAAAGTCCAATGCCTGGATGTGTAATCAGGATTGGTATAGTCCAATGCCTGAAACATTTATACCTGATTGATATAGTTTAATTCTTGAATAATACATGATGATTTATATAATCACATGTCTGGCATAAGTGAATACTTGTTTAGCAGATTGGCTAAGGCCAACAAATAGAAACAAGAATGAATCATGGGTGACACATCAGAATAATGAATGACATGAGCAAAGCTTGAGATGTTGAAAATGTATGGTAGATGAATGTTATACATGTTCTTTCTATTTCTTATAAAGAGAATAGATGAATTACTGTTCAATCATAGATATGTGTAATACTTTAAAAGATGAGAATGATCTAAACTGCTTATCCTCTGCTCAGTTTTATATTAATTAAACTACAATAATGATGTTTCTGGCGGAGAGTTATATCTCTCGCTGGGGCAATTTTCAATTGTCTCACCCCCGTGGGAACCAACATTTTTAGGTGGACGAGTGTGAAAGAGACTGATAATATCTTTCGGATGAAGAACATTAGCAGCTACAAGGACAGCAGTGACAACTCAGGTTGAGTGTGCTGTCTATCGTGTTTGGTAGATAGAAGTCCTATGTGTCGTCTCTGTACTCTCAGGTCCTCGGAGTTAGTACTTAGTGCTTTTAATGTATCATTTTGAGATTTTGGCTTGATGCCTCGAGGTTATTATGTTGTCTGTGTTTAGCTTTTAACAAGGCAGTTGATGTTGTAACCCTTGAAAAGAGATGGTATAGGATATATACTTATGAACCATGATGTAAATGTAATACATTGGTTCTTGTTGAAAGAGTTTTCCTATGATTGGGTCTCTTTGAAAAAGGTTTTAAATTTTTAGTGATTTTCTATAATCCGCTGCTTAGTGAACGCTTCCGCATTAGTTAATTATGTTTTTGTTAGTTGGATGCTACAATTAAGTGGTATCAGAGCTCTAGGTTCGCTGAGTCTACAGAGACATAGGACTAAGGTAGTAGAGTCTGTTCTGGTATCATCTAGTGTATCTGATAATGTCTTCTGCTCATATAAGAGAAGAAGAACTTAAAGATGACTGGGTCACATGAGGAGATTGCTGCTGAGAGCAGAAATATTGCACCAAGAAGAGGTGCATGGGAGCAAGCAAGATAGAGACAATTGCCTAAGAGTCTCCTAGTTGATCCATTTATGATAAGAAAATATTTCTTTAAGTATTACTGTTGGGTAGATTAGAACAACAGTAATGCATATAGTGGATTGGATACTAGCTTTACGATCTAGGTTATCAGTCCTTAATACAGAAGTTTGAGCTTTAAAAGAGTTCCTAAATGACTTAGTCATGTTGGGACATGGGAAAGTCATGTGTGTATAATGATATTAAAAGTGAGGAATATGATCGCAAATAAAGTGCATACTACCTAATCTCAGTATTTATATACCCTGGCCAGGTATACAACTATTGATGATAAAGTGAGTATGGAAACTCTTAGATTGTAATCTCTCTGATTGCCCTGATCAAGTAGTCATTCTGATACAATCTAATGAGTATCATGAAATCAGAAATATGGAATGAATAAATGTGTGATATACTAAGTATAAGAAAGAGAAGTCTGAGATAATCTCAAATGAGCATGTTGTATGAGGAACTAAAAGTGTACTCCTCATAAGATAAGGATAAGAATAAGGGAAATGAAACCTGTTCAATAATGATGTAAGTATAATAAATGTATTTTCCCTAACGAAGAAATGGGAAATATGATGAGATCATGAGATGATCATAAACATGCTAAATGGATAATGTCATGTAATCATCCTTATAATTCCTATGCTAAAGGCAAGGAACCTAGGAAGAGCTAAAGAGTAAATGATTCATGAATAGTTGAAAATACATAAATTAATAAGAGGAATATGAATCCTTGTTTTCTTTCCTTTCAGGGACATGACCATCAAGTGGGTCTTAGGACACTTGATGTGCATAAGATAAATGTGTTCATGTGATGGATACTTAGAAAAGTATCAGTTATCTTGGACTTTGGTCCCAAGATGAGGACATATGAAACACATAATGTTCCAAGATGAAAGGAAGAGATATATATGATGTGTTTCCAACACATGTGATAGATATCAAGGTGAAAGATCATGGTATCTGAGAGATATCAGATGGGTTAGGTTGGCTACCTGGATTGGTCAACTGTGAAATTAGTCTGATTATAATAATATGAACATCATATGTTAGGGGTTTATGCTCTGCATAAACATGATACTAATAAAGAATGTATGATGCTTCTCTGAATAAGAAAAGTGTTATTTGACACAAAGTTGACTCTATAGTCAATGATGAGGGACAGTGGGGCATGTGCCTTGTGTGTTGATTCTATGAGAATTTTGTATGGAAACACTTGGTGCTGATCAAAGTTTTATGGTGTATCTATGATAAGGAGATGATATGTGAAGACTAGATAGTATGATGAATAATATACATTTGTCTTCCTTTATCTGGATTTCGAGGACGAAATCCTTGTTAGGGGTTTATAATTTGTAACACCCCTGACCTGGGTTATACCTTAACCCTAGGTGTTTTGATTAAGAAAGATGATTAAATGCTTAATCTCATGTTGTGAAAGGTAATTATGGTTCAAGAGGAACTTATATTACAATTCTTATCCTTTTTGAACATTGTTGAAATCAATGTTTTGCCTATTTTGGACTAAAGTACAAATTACCCAAGTTGAGGGGTTTAAGTGCAAATTGTGCATGATAATATGTTCCTCATGTGTTGAAGCATCATGAGAGTAAAGATGATGCTGAGGTATGGCTTATGGAAGCCTAAATACCAAGAAAGAGTTGATAAAGCAATGTATGTGCATGAAAACCTAGTTTTGGTGTAATGTGCAATTTACCCAAAACCCAGGGTGTAATATGTAAATTACCACTTCAATAAGGTCCCTAATGTTTCTTGGCATCAAGTAGAGAAAATAAAATGAGAGGGGCGCCTCATTTGAATTAAGTTGGAGGAGAGAGAATCTTGATATTAAAATAATCAAGATTTAATCCTAATTGAAACCCTAATTCAATGTAGTGTAAAAACAAATATAATAATTGAAGGGACTTCAACCAAAAACGAGATGGTTGAATTTGCTCAAGTGTGAACACATTTGTACCTTTGCTAGGCCACGAAAATATCTCAAGCAAGTGGATAACCCACTCACCATTATTATAAAGAAAAGCAATATCCACTCAAATTGGAATATTATTATAATATGATCTAAGGTGCTTAATTTGCTTTTCTTTAAATTGATGGATAATGAAGAGGAATAAGAGGCAATGAAGATAGCCTCGTCCTTAAGGATTTTGAGGGGAATTTGAGGGGGAAGAGGCGGCCATATTTTTGGAATTTAATGCATTTTAATAATGCATTTTCTCTCTCATCAAGTTTCTTATAAAAGTACCTTTACCAAGCCAAAACAAAGGCTATTTCGGATTCTTTTCTTTCCTCTTGCTTTGAAAACGACTAAGGAGCTGTGGAGGAGTAGGAGGACGACCCCAACCTGTTGGTAAGGTCCTTGACCTTCGTTCTCCTTGATTCCATGGTGGAAATAAAAAATAAATCATTGATTTCTTCTTATTTTGATCTCCTCTTCAACCCTAGGCAACTTTTTCATCCAAAAGCTTGAGGACGAGTTTAGGGGGAGTTGCTAGAGCTTCATCCACCATTAATGGAGTGAGCTTGAAGCTTTGGATCTCAATTGGAGGCGGGTTTTATAACTCAAACCCTTAATCATTGCTATTGCATCAATCAATTATGCTTTGTTGATTGTTTTCTTCAATTTGATACATACTTGTTTCCTTGCTGCAATTTCCATGAAGAACAGTTGCTGTTCTTGGTTTTTCGAAGTAAGGGGATGATGACATCATCCTATATGCTTATCCAAAGAAAAGTACCAAGCCAAATGGTCTTGATATCTATTCCAAATCGTTTTAAATTGATTGGCTATGCAGTTTCAGAAAACTATTTTAGGGAAAACGGTTTCAAGACCGTTTGATATGGTTGAACAAGCGTTGACCGTTTGGGAATCTTGTTCCTAATTATTTAGGATAATGACCCTCCAAAATTTAGGGGTTAACTCCAAAGGAATCGTGAGTTGAAGGCCAATCAATTAGATAAATCGAATTGAATTAAATGCTGATTTTCAACCTGATCAACTTGACCTGTTTGGGAAAACGGTTTCAAGACCATTTGAGTGTGTTGACCAAGCATTGACCGTTTGGGATTCCTGTTTATAATGATGTTGGTTAATGACCCTCCAAATTTGAGGGATTAACTCCCAAGGAATCGTGAGTTGAAGCCTAATCAATTAGGGAAACCTAATTGAATTAAGTGCTGATTTTCAATCTGAATTAATTGACCTTTTTGAGTAAACGGTCTCAAGACCGTTTGAATGCATTGACCAAGGGTTGAATGTTTGGGATTACTGTTCCTAATGATGTGGTCTAATGACTCACCAAATTTTAGGGATTAACTCCCAAGGAATCGTGAGTTGAAGGCTATTCAATTAAGCAAACCCTAATTGTTTATGGAAGCAATAACTCAGTATACTATGTCAAACATAGTTGTTTGTATTTGATCATATGGTTGATGTAACCAAATCAAGTGGAGAGAATGATAGAAATGAATTCATACATGAGTATGATTCATATGGTGATTTAGGGTAGGATCCTTAGTAAAGAGATCAAGAAACCCTAATTGAGAAGGTTAACGAACCCTAACCCTGATTTAGGGAAATTTTGAGTAAAACCCTAATCTAGGGTAATAGTGTAACCCTAATTAAGGGTAATAGTGTAACCCTAATTAAGGGTAATGACTTGGGTAACTCTAATTTAAGGTAATGAAATACCAAACCCTAATTAGAGGAATAATGAATCCCTAATTTATGGGTAATTGAATGAAACCCTAATTGGGATGATTAGTGAAACCCTAATTGAGGGTGATTCCCTGAGAAACTCTAATTGAGGATGATTCCATGTGAAACCCTAATTGAGGGCGATGTCATATGAAACCTTAAAGCTAACACAGAGTAAAGCTATGTAAAACCCTAAATTTGGGCTATAGTGCATGGAATTCTAATCATGGGCAATATGATGATAAATCATAACCCTAATGTCTGGGTAATGATATGAGTAAACCTTAATGATGAAATAATGAGTAATACCCTATAATGATGAAATATCTTAAGTGGTTGACTATAGGCAACCTTATAACAAGCAATGCCTTAATTTGAGATGAGTCCATATCATTGAAGATAGTTGGACAATCCTTGTGTGTGATCTATGCACATCATGGTAAAGGTGATAGGTTGGTGGATGAAAGTATTAAGATGTGAAATTCCTTATTATAAGATAAGTTAATAAACTCATGTAAGATAGAAGTGATGAGGGAAGTGATACATTGAGACATGATAGATATCACATTTAGCATTTCAGGGTTGATATACCTTGATGCATCTCAAATCCAATATTTTTGGATAAGATACACAAGGAGAGTGTTATGTAAATAGTTACAATGAAATGTAATGAGTTTAACATACTTGATAAGTAAGCTAAAATGAGTATGATGTAATCATACCATGATAAGGATGAGAGATAAATTCATACCTTGTGTTGATGATCATTTAATGATAAATGATAAGAATATTAAATACTTGGAATGTCGATGGATGCTCCTAGACGTATCGAACAATATATTAGGGTTGGATTGATAAAATGAACATGAAACCCTAATTGATGTGAATAGTAAACCCTAACCCTATGGAGGAAATAGTGGTGTTACTATTATATTACATGAGTTAATATGTCATTGTTGTCCAGTGAGAGGTGACAAGATGTTTAATGGCCTTGTGAGCCATATGGTTAGATGTTACCTAGTAAGAGGTAACAAGATGTTTCATGGGCATGATGAGCCCTGAATGAGGTGTATTCCTCTTATGTTGATAAGGGTTGATACCCTGTGATATTGTGAAAAGGATTTATATCCTGTGATAATATGATGATTGGTGTAGTCTCATGAATGGCAAGTGAATATTACCATGTGATGATGAGATGAGAAATTATGTTTCATATGTTTTACATCTTTTCAGGTTTTGATATTTATATGCTTGCTAGAAGTGAATTAGGGTTTGTATGTCCACTTGTTTGATGCAGCCTTAATTCACCCAATTGGCATAACTAATCAAGTGCAACTCTAATCATGTAGTGCCCTGTGCCGTAGAACCATCTTCAGTGTCAGAACTTGCTGGATGGTGAAACGAGTATTCCTAAGGGAAACTCGGAGCGCATATTGTTGAATATGCGGGGGTGACAGGTTGAGGATATATATACTTGTCATCCACAATTACAGGTTATGGAGGATGGCTATGGTCATGCCTCAAATATTTGATGTGATTGAGGACAGCTGCGGTTGTACCTCGGATTAGAGGGTTTTGTATACCCTGTTTTCTAGTGTCGTAACTTGTACCAAGTACGGACTAGTTGTTATCAGTTGACTATATGTCACTGTTGGCAGTTTGACTGGTATGTCACTGCAGTTTACTCGTACTGACCGAGGGGAAGAGATCTTAGGATGCCGGTACTCCTAGATCTTGTACGGAACCGAATAGCCCTTCGCAGGGGTCAGTTGGACTTTGAATGGTACGATTCAAATTCCCCAGGGCATAATAAAAGATGTAATACAGCCGTATAGCATATATGTTTAGGGTTATACATGACGCTTCACATTGAATGGAAACCCATGTTTGTTCTCTTTACATAAAGATGATGCTTAGTGCAACTAAGAGATAGTAATTATACTTATGTTGTGGATATGCATAAGACTGTAATTGTGTACATACAATGGTCATGCTTATGTTGATATCTTACTGCTACTGTTGATTATAATCATGATGCTAGATATCTCATGTTGATAGTTATGTTTCACATGCTATCCATGCCTCTATAATTAGAAATACCTGACAGAGGTTTAATGCCTGTAATTAGGTTTGGTTAAAGTCCAATGCCTGGATGTGTAATCAGGATTGGTATAGTCCAATGCCTGAAACATTTATACCTGATTGATATAGTTTAATTCTTGAATAATACATGATGATTTATATAATCACATGTCTGGCATAAGTGAATACTTGTTTAGCAGATTGGCTAAGGCCAACAAATAGAAACAAGAATGAATCATGGGTGACACATCAGAATAATGAATGACATGAGCAAAGCTTGAGATGTTGAAAATGTATGGTAGATGAATGTTATACATGTTCTTTCTATTTCTTATAAAGAGAATAGATGAATTACTGTTCAATCATAGATATGTGTAATACTTTAAAAGATGAGAATGATCTAAACTGCTTATCCTCTGCTCAGTTTTATATTAATTAAACTACAATAATGATGTTTCTGGCGGAGAGTTATATCTCTCGCTGGGGCAATTTTCAATTGTCTCACCCCCGTGGGAACCAACATTTTTAGGTGGACGAGTGTGAAAGAGACTGATAATATCTTTCGGATGAAGAACATTAGCAGCTACAAGGACAGCAGTGACAACTCAGGTTGAGTGTGCTGTCTATCGTGTTTGGTAGATAGAAGTCCTATGTGTCGTCTCTGTACTCTCAGGTCCTCGGAGTTAGTACTTAGTGCTTTTAATGTATCATTTTGAGATTTTGGCTTGATGCCTCGAGGTTATTATGTTGTCTGTGTTTAGCTTTTAACAAGGCAGTTGATGTTGTAACCCTTGAAAAGAGATGGTATAGGATATATACTTATGAACCATGATGTAAATGTAATACATTGGTTCTTGTTGAAAGAGTTTTCCTATGATTGGGTCTCTTTGAAAAAGGTTTTAAATTTTTAGTGATTTTCTATAATCCGCTGCTTAGTGAACGCTTCCGCATTAGTTAATTATGTTTTTGTTAGTTGGATGCTACACCTGCGTTCACAGATCATTATCCAATTGTCCAACAAGCCACTATCCGTGGTCATATCAAGAAGCATGTGAATTCAAATTGGCGTTCAAACCCAAGGCTCAGGTGGTCATGTCACCAAGGATTATAACACAAATAAGATTAAAAGGAAGAAAAGATGATAATCTCAATCAAAGGACTATTTTTTTGTTCTTATAGAGATCCACGGTCATATCATTCTATAAGAATATATCAGATCATCCAAATAACCACAGAGAAACAGAGAGAATTTTTTTTGATGGAACAATATAACTGATGATATTGAATAGAACTGAGCTAAGGGGTTACTCCCATGCCCCATAGAAATTTACTCAAACATAATGAGAGTAGAAGAAATGCAAACTAAAATGAGATCCAACATTGTACAAGATGTGATCTATAACTAAAAACTGAATGAAATGGAATGAAGATTGAATGCCTTTTATAAGTAGAGAGTCCCTCCTTTTATAGGAGGGGGAGGGGGCAGACTTCCCTTAAAATAGGGGGTGGTGGAAGATAGGGAGATGGTTTTTTGAATTTTTTGGATCTAGTCAAATAGGAAGTTGATTTTCTTTAATTATCTTGACCATGCAACTCTCTTTAATGTAGATTCTTGTAGTAGTAATTTTGAACATATTTATATCCCATAAAAAGAACAAAAGTGGTCCAAATAATAATATTTTATTTTAGAAAATTAAAGTCCCTTTCCAATGAATACTTGTACACTCAATTTGGAGTTTGGGCGCAAAAGTTATGTCACTTTTGGTGATGGATATACATGAATTTTAGGCACTGCGGGAATTGTGCAAAACATCTTCCAAGAAAAATTGATTATTAGAGTGGTTAGAAAATTTTCCTTCAAAAACCCAACAAAAATAATTAAAACTCCAAATAAAGATAAAAATATAAATTAATATAATTAATTACAAAACTAAGAAAATAAATAACAAAACAATCCTAAAAAGATATCTAAAAGATTAAATTAAAATGGATAAATACACATTTATTACATGATATATTCAACACAGTACCAATGACTCTATCATAGACATTTTTCTCAACATGTATGACATCGATACAATGTCTAACTGTCAAAGAACTCCAATAAGAAAGATCCAAAAATATTGACTTATTCTTGAATAAAGATTTATCACTTTGTGTGGGCATGATACATTGTGATCTCTTACTAAATTCATTGACAAAGTCTTTACTCTTTCATAAACAACCTCCTCTGGTATAGGTTTAGGCGCACTCTGTTCCTCATTCTATCCATTGAACGCTTTGTGCAACCTTTGGTACAGATGGAATTTTGGAAGAAATCTTCAATGACCAAGATATACAGTCTTGCCGCCACGTTTTAGTCATATTGAATCAGTGTTCTCTTCACATATAGGACATGCATTGGATCCTTTTACATTGTATCCAGACAAATTCTCATATGCTGGAAAGTCATTAATAATGCAAAACAACATAGCATGCAAATGAAATTTCTCTCTACGTGAAGCATCATAGGTCATCACATCTTCACCCCAAAGTTTCTTTAAGTCATTAATAAGAGGTTCAAGATAAACATCGATATCATTTCTAGGTTGTTTAGGGCCCGATATCAACAATGCCAACATAATGTACTTATTTTTCATACACAACCAGAGAGGAAGATTGTATATAACAAGCATAACAGACCAAGTGCTATGTTGACTGCTCAATGCCTCATATGGATTCATCTTGTCAGTACAAAGCCCAAGTCATAGATTTTTGACTTCTTCACCAAATTCATGGTACAATAAATCAATCTTCTTCCACTATGAGGAATAAGACGCATGTCGTAGAATCCCATCATTATTTTTCTTAACCTCTGCATGCCACCTCAAATTCTTCGCATCTATTAGATTGGCTAACAAGCGTTGAAACAATGGTATTATGGGTAGATACCACATCGGAAGGAGAACCAGTTTTAGACTTCCCCAAAGTTGTCATTTTATACCTTGACGCCCCACATTTTGGACAATCTTTCAAATCCACATAGTCCTTTTGAAATAATACACAATCATTCAGGTATGCATGTATCTTCTTAGCCTCCATTCCCATTGGGCATAATAATTTCTTTAACTCGTATGTTGAGATTGGAAGCTCATTTCCTTCAGGAAGAATTCCTTTCAACAAAGAAAATAATGACGTGAAGCTTTTGTTGCTACATCTATTATTAGCCTTCAGCTTATATAATCTCAACACATCGCTAAGCTTTGTAAACTTAGTACAACCCATGTATAATGGTCTCTCAGCATCATGTATAATGTTCTTAAACATGGGAGGTGGATCAGTATGCTCTACCCCACAACTATCCAACATCTCATCAACGATGTCTATTGGAACCGGTTCGTTCACATCTACATCATTAGAGGCAATTTCTTCTTCCATGCAAGCACTGCTATCGACATCTACTGATTTCAATTTTGAATTCTCTTCATGCCAGTTGCATTCTGTATAACCTTGTACAATTCTGTTGCATATGACATGACTTTTGATTTTGTCACCAGTGCTGACTTTCAAGTTGTACCGCAATGCCTATATGGACAATAGAACCTATCTCCATGTTGTTTCCTATCTTCCCCCGCAAATCTAATAAACTAATCAATACCAATAATAAACTATGGGGAGCAGCGATTTGGAATGGACATCTATGATCTATCCATTCTATGATCAAAGAGAAAACAAGTATATATTAGGGTTTAGGGATTACATATTAAGTTAAGGATTTACATATAGAATATTATTAGTGTTTATTATTTTATATTTAGGGATAATTATTTAAAGATTCGGGTTTAGCGTTAAAATATTAGGGTTTAGGGTTAAAATATTAGGGTTTAGGGTCTTATATATAATAAATGTGTATACCACCTATCCCATTCTTGAACACCTAATCTCACTAGTAAGTGTATAATGTGTATTCAGTTTTCAAGAAAATTTGGATAGCATTTTCCCACAATTCTCCAAGTACATCGATGTACATGGGAAAATGCCCACCAACATATGTACTTAGAGAACAAATGGGAAAGTGCTGACGAAACATCATGAAAACCGAATATACATTATACACTTACATCCTAAGTGAGATTAAGTGTTCAAGAACAGTCCCAAACTAGGGACTATCTAAGATTTACTCCTAATGAGTAAATCTCAGATGGGTTTCTAGGCCAACAAAATACATGTATTTACAATAGCAACATCTTGTAGTCTTAATCATACCCTAGTCTAGGTACCATATTCTATAACATTCATTTCAATATCTCCAATGTCCATGCATGTTCATCATCAAGATATTCATTACACATAAATTAATCATGACCTAGGGAGGGAGAGATTCATAATTGATTTCAAAATTTCAAACTAGTTCGTGCATTATCATCATCAATCTACGTCATACAATATGGATTCATGTAGATGTTAGGGTGACAAATCACTACCAAATCAGAGATCTAACATTAGGGTTTTAATATCTTAGATGGATTGATGATAAGATTTGAGCAATATAGTTAATACAAGATTAGGGTGAAATGTGTACAAGATTAGGTCTCAAATATAGCAACATGCATATTAGGTCACATTTCATTATTATCAAGTTAAGATATAGTTCAAGTATTTGTCAAATTCGATTCCAGACTCAAACATGCATAAACATTTATTGATACAGGGTCGTGGGCTGTTTGGGGGATATGAAACCTACCAAGCAGTAGGGGAAGCAGAAGCTCCAGTTTCCTAAGGACCGAGCTCCGGTGGCGGTGAGCACAACAGCTATGTCAGCATCCTCATGCGGTGAACATAACAGCTCCTATGGCATCCTCAGGTCCAAGCTCCTGGCGGTAATTGGATGAAGATTGGAGGAAGAGCAGAGGCGCGTGGAAGTTGGAGGAAGTCTGGTGAGTAGCAAGCAGGTGAGCGGAGGTGGTGGCTAGAGGAGCGGAGGAGTGGAATCTCCAGGAGCGGAGGCAGCTATTAAACCCATAATCACGATGAAATAGAGAATGGGAAAAAGTTTGTTTCAAGCGGGTGCTATTAAACCCTTAGTCGTCGGTTGTTTGTGGAAAATTGACAACAAAGTCCAAATCTAAACCAAAAAATTTTCCCTCATTGGGATTTTAGTCGTCAATTTCTAGATAAAAAAACCGATGCTACAGACCTACCCCCTTAAAAACCCTTTGTCTCGCAAAGGGTGATTAGTCGTTGATTTTTTGTAAAAATAGATGACTAATGCGGAGATAAATTTTCTGCAAAGACATGGTGCGAAACATGTGTTGTCGGTTACTAGTAAAAAACTGACAACTAAGTACAAATCTACACTGTCTCGGTTAGGATTTTAGGAGTTAGTTTCTGGAGATGTCACCTGTGAGAACCCATTACACTGAACGAGATTACTCAAAACATAAAACACAATCAATCACTAATTAATCACATACCCAAAAATATGAGTAAATTAAAACTGATTTCAACGTCAATACCCATTCAAAAAGATTTGCATGAGAGCCCAACATCTCTTATCTCCATACTATTCCAAGAATTTGATACAAATTGTTCTATTGCCTTAGACACAACATATATACACAGGAGAACAATATTTGTATATGCCACACAAACTAGCATTAATTTGTTAACAAAAGTCCGATTCGTTTGAAACACCATATACAAACTTTTTCTCACTCGGACCTGAGAGTACAGGGACGACTCTAGGACACACTAGACATCTAATCAACTTTATCAAAGATTCATTACTATAGCTCCTCTTTGCTGCCACATGTTTGTTTTCGTCACTTCCGATTACCTAAAAAATTGTGGCGAACCATAAGGGTGAGACCCATGTCCCAGTAAGAGATATAACCTCCAACAACGTTTATTGATTACAAAAATTGTTTAAGTAATTAAATAATTAAGCAGTTTAATCAGATATAACAAATAATATCAACAATACTGATGATTAACAAAATACATAAAGGAATAGATAACAACTATCATCATTATCCAGACTGTCATCCTTTATCTTGCTGTCAATATAAGCAATTCAGTAGCATATACATATCTAACATCATGAGCAAGTCTAGTAACATAGCATAGCTAACAACATGAGCATGTCTAATTGGTTGAACGTATCAACATCATAAGAAGAGCTAAAAACATAAGCACACGTATTTGCATAAGCATGATTACCAGTATATGCATTTCTAAATAGAGGCATGTCTAGCATGCTAAACATAACTAACCACATTATATAGCTAGCATCCTAATTATAATCAGCAGTAGCAGTATAGATATCAAAATAAGCATGACTACTGTATGTACACATTTTCAATCTTATGCATATCCACAACATAAGTATAATTACTATATCTTAATTGCACTAAGTATCATCTTTATGTAAAGAGAACAAACAAGGGTTATCATTCAATATGAAGCGTTGTGTATAACCCTAAACAAATATGCTACACGACTGTATTACATCTTTTATTACACCCTGAGGAATTTGAGCATACCACTCAAGTTCCAACTGACCACCGCTTGGTTGTAATCAATTCCATACAAGATCTAGGAAGAGTTGGACTCCTAAGATTTTCTCCGCCCCCGGTCAGTACGGGTCCGCCACAGTGACACATAAGGTCAAGCTACTAAAAACCTAGTTCATCCTTGGTATAGGTCACGACACTAGTGAAAGGAGGTGGGTACGCATACCCTACCATCTGAGGTACAACCACAGTTGTCCTCCAATCTTGTCACATATATAATCACCGAGACATGACCACAGACATTCTCAATCACATCAGATGTATGAGGCATGACCATAGCCAACCTCCACAACCTGCATTGTGGATGACAAGGACATATCCTCAACTTGCCACCCCCACATACTCAATAATATGCTCTCTGAGTTTTTCTTAGCAATACTCATTTCACCATCTAGAAAGTTCTGACACTTAGATGGATCTATGGAACAATGCACTACATGATTAGAGTTTCACTTGATTAGTTATGCCAATTGGGTGAATTAAGGATGCATCAAATAAGTAGACATACAAACCCTAATTCACTTCTAGCAAGCATATAAATATCACAACTTTTAAAAGATATAAAACTTGTGAAACATAATTTCTCATCTCATCATCACATGATACTATTCACTTGCCATTCATGAGACCATACTAGTCATCATACTATCACAAGATATAAATCATTTTCAAAATATCACAGGATATCAACCCTTATCAACACAAGAGGATTACACCTCATTCAGGGCTCAACCATGCCCAAAGGTCATTACGACCATCATACTATTCCATGCAAGATCATCATTATCTTTGCATCAGCCTTATAACAAGGCTCAAGAACATCACTTACATATAATACACCAAATCAGCATAATATTGCATTAATGAGCTAGGAGATATTCATAAACAATCATAGCAGGGTTATATTGACATTAAGAACATTCCTTTATTACATCAATATGCAAGGAATCTAGATATTATTAACCCTCATCATATTCATAATGCACATGTTTCACATAAGCATCAACCATGTGCCTATGGCAACCACCAATTAACACATTAAGGTTATGATCATGTTAAGGAGGTTATTTCACCATCATGCCATCATATAAGAATGTTAAACATGCATACTCATCTTTATTTATTTGCATTAGAGTTGGGTTCAACAAGATAAATTATATTAATGTTACTAATCAGCACTTATACCCAAACCCTAACTCACGGCATCCCCATTGGATCATGGATGCATAAGGTGAAGCATCACCATCACATTCCATACTATTCTCAAGTATGAACCCACACATAAATTAAGGTGTAACCATTGGGTTATAGCATACTAGGGTTTCAACAACATTAACATAGTACTTCATGATTGTATTAGTCATTCAAGGACTATTCATACCCAATTACCATCATTTAGTTATATTACAGCTAGGTATAACAATCTATACATCATTAGGGTTACATATCAACACAATATGATTATCATCCCTTCTATTCATATGAGTGAATAGGTAAGACTACCTTATTAAGGGTAACCCTCCATTTGTTCCAACCATCATTCAACCCATATCACCGTACCACAATGTCACCCAGAACCATTGGATGTTTAAAAGGTAAGACCATTGGTTGTTTAAAAAAGTAAACACCTTGGATAAACCACCTATGAAGTCCTTGATTTGTGCTCAAGAAATAGTCACCATTTAACCCTAGACATCTCTTTATTAACAAGACAAAAAGTTCCATTGACAGTAGGGTAAAACCCACAATCCACTGTTCATTCAAAACAAGCCATCCATTGTCAACAAGTAAGCTCCTTAATTGATCATATAAAGGAAACCATCTAAATCACATTATTAGGACCAACATATTACATTTTTCATCATTACACTTTATTGGAGGAATAAATAGTAGATCTTGACCATTGGGTCAAATTCATATGTTAAAACCATCAATTACAGTATAGGTCTGACCATTGCATCAAGTGACCCAAGAAACCATTGGTCTAAGGCTTAATTGACGCTACAACTACAATGCTTAACTTACCATAGGTTGTAGATACCTGATCCATCATCATTAGTGACCATTAAATCACCATAGGTTGTTAGATCAACACTATATTCATTACTCAACATCAAATATTAAGCTAATGTCATCATTGATTGATAACATCAGTAGGGTACTTAATGATTGATCATTAAACTTCTAATTGATCCAAAACCTGACCTAAGGGGGTGACCATAGGTTGTTACCATCATTTGACACCTTTGATCACGACCATCAGTTGTCATGAAGACAACACCATAGGGTTGTTGCAATGGTAACATCATTGGGTCATGGATTTATATAAGAAATCAGCTTTAAACCCTAAAATTGACCGTTGGTTGATAGGTACTTAGCATCATAGGTTGTCAAACCAACCTGATACAAGTCATATTATACCTTAGGAATAATGTACACATGATCACAGGTTCATATAGATCTGAAATCAGAACAGGGAACATTATAAAAATCGAAATCTAAGGCAAGCATAGCTTTTTAGTGCGTGAATCATCATTTTCAAGCAAGAACATGAGCTAGCAAGCTTATGGTAAGCAATAAACGTGGAGCAAGTTATAAAACTTACCTATAATGAGAATATGAAACCCCCACACAGAAAAAAAACTTGAGCAGGTAGGGTATAAAATCCAAGAATAAGCTATGAACTCGTCCATTTAGCACCTTTCTTCATCAAATGAGCAAACCCTAAGCATAAGGAGCAAGAAAGGTAGGGTTTTACAGCTTTAGAGAAATTTCAACCATGGAAAAGTAAGGTTCCAACATGTAGGAAGGTCTAAGGAAGGAGAAGAGAAAGATAAATGGAGATATAAGGATGAAAATAACTTGCCTTAGTCGAAATCCCTAAAAGATGACCTTGGAAACCCTAGGTGGGGCTAAATGGAACTCTAGGAGACCTTCTTCTCCAAAAAGAGGTTGTCTTCTACCTTAGAGAACATGGTTCCACATAAAAATAGAGTGGATTCGTTGCTTCAGGTTATAGGAAAGAGAAAGCAAGTAAAGTTTCGTACTTGGGCAAGGAAGAGGTAAATATAACACACAGATAAGGATGGAAGCAAGCATGAGGTGTAAAAGTAGCTTCCCCATATTTCTATGGCCTTAAACTATTAAGAATATACTAGAACACACACAAGAAGATCCCCCACCATCCTTATACACCTTCTTAGATTTCCTTTGTCGAATTTCCCAGCCAATCACATAATTCATTAGTTGATAGCTACTAAAGGTAGCTCATTTGTGAAGGGGGAAACCCTAAAATACCCTTGGAGAAAACACCTTCAAACCAAGGTTTAGATAGGTGCCCCATGGATCAAAAAGCTCAATAATGATGAGATAATATCCAAGGAACACACAATGCAAGTGATAAATTGCAATGAAAAACTCTCAATTGGGTAAATTGTAGAAAAGTCCAAAATGTGCATAAAATTGCATAACTTTCTTAAACAACGTCCAAATTGGACCAACTTTGAAACTTAAGCTTGTATTATGATTCAAAAGCATATCATAAGGTTATATTAAGGTTATAATTATTCAATTATGGTAATTAAGCTTATTCAACTCATTAAGCATGTTTAGAGGCCTTAAAACTATAAACCCCTAACAGGGATTTCACCCCCAAAATCCAAGGGAAACAAAGATGGGTACTTCCTTTGCACCTCATCCTATTACCTTCATACAGTTACTTATATATTATGGTGATGTCACATAATTCATACATATCTCATCTTGGGTCGTCACAAAAACCCCCACCTAAGAAGACATTCTCAATATGGAATGTAGAAACTTGTTGTGTCATCTGTACAACTCTAGTAGTAATGTTCAACTTTAAATTATAGCTATCATCCTAAAATTACATCTATTGTATTAACATATTACTCAAAAGTCATACTTTCTAGCTTTTTACCAATCATGCCATGTGTCTCATACCATTCCTTGAAGCATAAAAAAAAACAAATGTATCCATCCTTTTTTTATACACTGACATTAGAACTCTTGTTAGTTCTTTTTCAACATCAAAAGAAACGTTGACACTGGCACCTTTCATTCCATACAAGGAAACATCATTCCTAGTCAACCTTGTTAGGGGTGAAACAACAAAACTATCTTCACCTTACTAGGATTTACACAACCTCCTTATAAGACATATCATGATCGCATAAAGACACTTAATCAACCCCATCTCACTCTTGTTCAACTTGTCTCATAGCTATTGCTGCTTCGACAACCTTAAGGTTTTTGAAGAAATATTGATCATATTTTGACCATATTTGAAATACTTTGACATGTCATCATTCAAAGCTTGATATAACTTGTATGACATGACTGGAACACTCTGTTCCTCCTATTCATAAATTCTATTTGTACATTGGTTAGTCTAAAGGACATAACTCTAAACTCATCATGGTTATGTGAATTAAGTCATCCAATCTATCTCTTATGCATTGATATTTGATCATAGGTTTATCTTAAAGGAACACAGTAACACATGTCTACTGATAAAAAAACCATCTATCCTTGATAGTGGTCTTGCTCAGCTATCACTAGACCATATACAACATTATAGAATCACTTCTATTTTTCCTTCCAAACGACATTTATAGGGTCATCATCAACTCTCTGTCTCTCTCTCTCTCTAAGGGAGAGGAATACTTGGAATGCTCATTTAATAAACATCTCCATCTTTCACATATTTCTCATATTATTGATACATCTTGGATACTAGGATTCATTACCTTGGTATCCACCTTATGTGTTATAAGGAACTCACATCCTTATATCATATACTTTTACCAACATAATAAATATCAAGAAATATAAGAGGAGTCTTCCTAATTATTGGAAGGATCAAAAGTGAAATCATCACAAACTTTATAATCTTAGAACCATAGTCCAAGCAATCTTATGTTATAATAAGCTATCCACCCTCATGTTTGCAGCAAATCCACGCGTACCAAGTGGCAATGATCAACTTGAAAGTTGTGCCCTAGAAAGGAAAGACATAAAGGGAAACACATTTCCCATACCATAGCAACATTGTTCAAGGGTCACTAGCAAAAGGGTAAACAATTCTATTTTCATTATGCATGTTACAACTTCTTATGTATCATTTTACCCTTTTCATTTTGGGTTCCTTACCATTAGCCTAGGAATCATCATGATTAACATATCTCATTACTCCTTCCTTGATGACTATTTATCACACGGGTATGTTCTCTTATTTTATTATGTTTTTCAACCACTTATCAATAGGTAAATCATCATATTCTTCATTTTCTTCATTAAATAGGGATCATCTCCCTTAATTTCTTTCACATGCCATGCTAATTTTTCATTAACACTTTCTTACACACATAGGTTGGTCTGAGGTTTACTCAAGTTCCACCTTATTTATTTGTCATTGTTCCCATTCATCTTCTCATTTTGTACTTGTTATAGGAGTTCTCTCTATCTTATGTGGATCTCATACCTTGATTCAATTTATAAGCATATACTTGTTTATCTTTTACTTAATTATCTTCTTGAATCACATCTATTCAGATTTAGATTTCAGGGTGTTGTATCTTTCTCTTATATTTACCAAACATTCAAGTTTTTATAGATAATGATGCAATTCTCATCTTCTTTAAGGTAGGATTGAGATATTCACACCATGATTTCTTATTCATTATTCACTTTAGATTGTCTCAAAATGACTACCTGATCAGAGTATTCATAAAGATAACAATCTAAGAGTTCCATACTTACATTTTCTTCAATAATTAAATACCTGGCCAGGGCACCCAAATACTGAGATTAGGTAGTATGCACCATATTTTTATGTCATATTCTTAACTTAGACATCATCCTAGTCCTAAGTCCTAGTGTCCCTGTAGACTCAGTGAACCTAAAACTCTGATACCAACTTGTGAGAACCCATTACACTAAACGAGATTACTCAAAATAAAAAACATAATCAATCACTAATTAATCACATATCCAAAAATATGGGCAAATTAAAACCAATATTAATGTCAACACCCACTCAAAAAGATCTGCATGAGAGCCCAACATCTCTTATATCCATACTATGCCAAGAATTTGATACAAATTGTTCTATTACCTTAGCCACAACATATATACACAGGAGAACAATATTTGTATATGCCACACAAACAAGCATTAATATGATAACAAAAGTCTGATTCATTTAAAATACCATATACAAACTTTTTCTCGCCCAGACATGAGAGGACATGGATGACTCTAGGACACACTAGACATCTAATTAACTTTATCAAAGATTCATTACTATAGCTCCTCTTTGCTGCCACATGTTTGTTTTCGTCACTTCTGATTACCTAAAAAAATTGTGGCGAACCACAAGGGTGAGACCCATGTCCTTGAAAGAGATATAACCTCCAACAACATTTATTGATTATAACATTTTAAAGTAATTAAACAGTTAAGTTGTAATGACCACATTTGTGCTTAATTGGTAAACTAGGCTTTACTTGAATGATTACATGCTTGATTAGATTGAACATCGTTTAGACTTGATTAATGATAGTTGATAAATTTTTATGTTTCAAACCTAAGAAGAAACTCTAACTATAGTTTGAAGAATTAGGGTTTGAGAAATGTAAACCCTATCGGCAAAAAATAGGGTCTTGATAATACATGAATATGGAATTTAATCAGGATAACATTGTGGTAAATGATTTTTCATATTTTCCACAAATTTTTTATTTAATTGAATTTTGAATATGATATGTATAAATAAATAATGCATATTGGAGAAAATTTTCAGAATATTTTAGTGTTCTTTGAATGTGGTTCTTGGTCGAACTATACTTCGACCAAAATGTTGATAGAGTGCTTTTTAGTAGTGTAGTGTTTTATTTTTAGTTATGTATTTGTAACTCCAAATGATCTAAAATTTTAACTGAAGAACTTAAACTCGATCATAAACAACATGTAAAATTTTCATAATTTTTGGATGCATTTAGACGTTATCAATAGACGAATTGCAATAATATTTTTATGACATAAAATTTAGCTGAAATAAGAAAAAGTATAGTGAGGGGTCAATGTGCAATTGACCCAAGCAGCTCAATTGCTCTATATGGTCAACCTAACACACTAGAAGCTATCATAATTAGTGATTCATTTCAGATAAACAAAATCCTAGAGAGAGAGGGAGAGTTAGGTTTTGTGAGGAGAAAGTGATGGAGATGCTGACCTAGGGTTTTGTGGATGAAATCATGTAAGTTTAGCTTCTTTGCATAGCCTTTCATGATGAATCTTCTCTCACATGTAAAGATTCCATCCCTCCCCTATTTGGATTTGAAATCACATCAAATCAAATCCTTTTCTCACTCTTTTTCTCCTAATCTTCAATTCTAGGGTTTCCGAGTTGAAAGGAAGAAGAATCGGGTGAATTGCTAGGGATTTGATATGAGATTGAGATTTTCAGGGATGAGCTGCGTTTTTAAGGTGTTTTCACACCTTAGGGTCAGTGGGAACTTCCTTTAAATAGTATACTGTACGAAAATTGGTTAAATCATCCATAATCTTTAATTGCTTAGTATGCGACTACAAACCCTGAATTGTCTGTTTGATCTAAGTTGTTGCAAAATGATATGAAATGGATTCTCCCTCTATTTGTTTGAATTTCTGATGATAAACTCATATTAGAAATATATACAATGCATCCTAATGAGAATTCCCTAATTATTCGCAAAGGTTATAAGAGTAAACTAAAATATAGGGAATTTGTCTGTGACTGAAATTGCTGTATAATTAAATAGAGAAATTTATTTATCTGGATCCCCTTGGTTATGAATGATTGTTTATCTAAATGCGTAGTACATATATGTTAGATACTATTTTGAATTTCATGTGATGTGAATAGTGTTTGCTTTATATCTTCGTAAAGAGGGTGAAGCCCTATATGAGTGGAAAGTTAGACATTTCTGAATAAATATGGTGAAATCCATTTGAAGTGTTTTTTCTTGGCATCATAGACTCTATTTATGCAATGTTATTCTTGATTCATAATATCTCAATAAATGGCATGGAAAACCCTAATTTATCTCAAATCGAGGATTTCATACATATGTTGCTTGTATATGACTTGTTTAAAGCAATCTGTATTTTGTGGATGTTTATGACATATTAAATCCTTATGAAGCCATGTGATAAGGAATGAGGTAAATGAAACCCTAATGATAGGGTGTTCAATGAATTAGCATTTTGATTACCATGTTCTCAGTATGAGATACACAACCCATGATTTGGGTCGATGTGCACATTTTTCAAGAAAGTGCAAATAATTTATGGGTGCAAATGATGATTACTCATATGCCAAGTAATTAGCTCTTATCAGTATATTAAGATGTTTAATTGCATGATTTTAGTGTATAAGTGCCAAATGGACATGCATTATGTTTATTTAAGTATTTCAGTCTACCTGCATGTATAGTATGTTGATTTCTTAGTATATTACATCGTTTCAATATACTGCTATGCCGAGTTAAGGATGATATACATGTTGTGTTATAAACTTCAAATAAGTAGACACGACACCATAGAGATATCATAGTCAAGTATAAGTAAGAGAAAGGTACAATGTAGAAAGAGCTTTCTAGGAATAATAAAATAATAAACTTAAGAGCCATGAATATCGTAGAATCTCTATGAGAGGTTTGCGCCTTAGGGATGAAATGACCTAACCCTGGTGGTGTGTCCAGTATACGGGGGTCGGAACGTACCAACAGGTGGTACGGGGGACGAAGCCCTAGTGGAAGTCTCCTTAAATTACAGAATGTAGTGTCCAACATCAACAAGAGATCTTGGTGGCACTAGAGTACAAAAAAAGCCAATAGGTGGCTTGACTCTCCGCCTGTGTGCTCAGGTTAGAGGAGGAGTCCAGTTTATGGCACAATAGGAGTGTCGAGGCCAGAGAGCCAGTTTCCCTGTTGTAGACCAGGAGAGTAGTCAGACTTAGCTATCCCGGGGTGTCCGCTAAGTCTTGTACGGTGAGATCGTAGTTTGCTACGAGTCTTCATATGTAGAGTACACTACATATGATCAGGGCATAAGCTAAAATATGTTCATATAGGTTTAAAGAGTTTCTTATAAGTAAGAAAGGCTAAGAAAGATTCGAGTACAATTTCCCAGCAATTATTCTTTGTATGTTTCTGAATTATTAGTTCTCTTTGAAATTAATCAAGCATGCTCATATATTGATTTACTCTCGTTGATATCTAGAGTATCCTGGCATATTTATGATTGTAAATGATCAATATCATTAAATCTTATTGTTTTTATAATTGATATCAGTTGCTCAAAAGTATATCTGTAATTATATCAGTGCTTTAGACTGTTTCTTTGAAGTACTCATTCACTGAGCGAGTAGGCTCACCCCTCTACTCACAATTTTTAGGGAAACCACGTGGACTTGAAGAAGGTCAATACCTTAGAGTAGATCTTCCATAAGAGTTAAGTTTGAGTATAGTTAAGTTCAGTCGGTCCCTGTCACTCTAGGTCCTAGTATAGATGTGAGAGTGTTGTAAGTAATGTTTTGTATCTTTGTTTCCTTAATAAGAGAGAATGTATCTGATTATCATGTCGTATGTACCTAAGAATGAATGTATGGATGTGTATCGTTTATGTTGAGATCATATTAAATAAAACAATGTTTAGATTCCCTTGTAAAGTTAGTTTATGTGGTTCAATGCGAGAAAACAAAGAGTTTGAAAAAGAAGAAAAAGTTAAGGGTGATCTTTGTATTACGTTAAATCCTCAATTTATGCCCTAATCTCATGATTAATGGTAATTGTGAGATCGGGGTGTAACATAAGTAGTTTAATCAGATATAACAAATAAGATCAACAATACTGATGATTAACAAAATACATAAAGGAGCAGATAATAACTATCATCATTAGCCAGACTGTCATCCTTTATCTTGTTGTCAATATAAGCAATTCAATAGCATATACATATCTAGAATCATGAGAAAGTCTAGTAACACAACATAGATAGCAACATGAGCATGTCTAATTGGTTGAACGTATCAAAATCATAAGAGCTAAAAACATAAGCACAAGTATTTGCATAAGCATGATTACCAGTGTATGTATTTCTAATTATAGAGGCATGGCTAGCATGCTAAACATAACTAACAACATGATTTAGCTAGCATACTAATTATAATCAGCAGTAGTAGTATAGATATCAACATAAGCATGACCACTGTATGTACCCATTTACAATCTTATACATATCCACAACATAAGTATAATTGCTATCTATTAATTGCACTAAGCATCATCTTTATGCAAAGAGAACAAACAAGGGTTATCATTCAATGTGAAGCGTCGTGTATAACCCTAAGCAAATATGCTATACGGCTGTATTACATCTTTTATTACGCCCTGAGGAATTTTAGGATACCACTCAAGTTCCAATTGACCACCACTTGGTCACAATCAGTGCCTTATAAGATCTAGGAAGAGCCAGACTCCTAAGAAATTCTCTGCCCCCAGCCAGTACGGGTCTGCCACAGCGACACATAAGGTCAAACTGCTAACAACCTAGTTTGTCCTTTGTACAAGTCACGACACTAGTGAAAGGAGGTGGGTATGCATACCCTACCATCTGAGGTACAATCACAGTTGTCCTCCAATCTTGTCACATATATAATCACCGAGACACACCCGCAGCCGTTCTCAATCACATCAGATGTATGAGGCATGACCATAGCCAAACTTCACAACCTGCATTGTAGATGACAAGGATATATCCTCAACTTGCCACCCCCACATACTTAATAGTATGCGCTCCGAGTTTCCCTTAGGGATACTCGTTTCACCATCTGGAAAGTTCTGACACTCACATGGATTTATGGAATAGGGCACTACATGATTAGAGTTTCACTTGATTAGTTATGCCAATTGGGTGAATTAAGGATACATCAAACAAGTGGACATACAAACCCTAATTCAATTCTAGCAAGCATATAAATATCACAACTTTTAAAAGATATAAAACATGTGAAACATAATTTATCATCTCATCATCACATGGTACTATTCACTTACCATTCATGAGACTATACTAGTCATCATACTATCACAAGATATAAATCATTTTCACAATATCACAGGGTATCAATTCTTATCAACACAAGAGGATTACATCTCATTCAGGTCTCAACTATGCCCAAAGGTCATTAAAACCATCATAATATTACCTGTAAGATCATCAGTATCTTTGCATGCCTTATAACAAGGCTCAACAACATCACTTACATATAATACACCAGATCAGCACAATATTGCATTAATGAGCTATGAGATATTCATAAACAATCATAGCAGGATTATATTAACATTAAGAACATTCCTTTATTACATCAACATGCAATGAATCTAGATATGATTAACCCTCATCATATTCATAATGTACATGTTTCGCATAAGCAAGTATCAACCATGTGGCTATGAAAACCACCAATTAACACATTAAGGTTATGATCATGCTAAGGATGTCATTTCACCATCATGCCATCATATAAGAATGTTAAACATGAATACTTATCTTTATCTATTTTCATTAGAGTTGGGTTCAACAAGATAAATTATATTAATGTTACTAATCAACACTTATACCCAAACCCTAACTCACGACATCCTCATTGGATCATGGATGCATAAGGTGAAGCATCACCATCACATTCCATACTATTCTCAAGTATGATCCCACACATAAATTAAGATGTAACCATTGGGTTATAGCATACTAGGGTTTCAACAACATTAACATAGTACTTCATGATTGTATTAGTCATTCAAGGACTATTCATACCCAATTACCATCATTTAGTTATATTAAGGCTAGGTATAACAAGCTACACCTCATTAGGGTTACATATCAACACAATATGATTATCATCCCTTCTATTCATATGAGTGAATAGGTAAGACTACCTTATTCAGGGTAACCCTCCATTTGTTCCATCATCATTCAACCCATATCACCATACCATAATGTCACCCAGAACCATTGGATGTTTAAAAGGTAAGACCATTGGTTGTTTACATAAGTAAACACCTTGGATAAACTATATATGAAGTCCTTGATTTGTGCTCTAGAAATAGTCACCATTTAACCCTAGACATTCCTTGATTAACAACACAAAAATTTCCATTGAGATTAGGATAAAACCTACAATCGACTGTTCATTTAAAACAAGCCATCCATTGTCAACAAGTAAGCTCCTTAAGTTGATCATATAAAGGAAACCATCTAAATTAGATTATTAGCACCAACATATTACATTAGCCATCATTCCACTTTATTGAAGGAATAAATAGTAGATCTTGACTATTAGGTCAAGTTCATATGTTAAAACCATCAATTACAGTATAGGTCCAACCATTGCATCAAGTGTCCCAAGAAACCATTGGTCTAAGGCTTAATTGATGCTACAACTACAATGCTTAACTTACCATAGGTTGTAGAGACCTGATCCACCATCATTAGTGACCATTAAATCACCATAGGTTGTTATATCAATACTATATTCATTACTCAACATCAAATATTAAGCTAATGTCATCATTGATTGATAATATCAGTAGGGTACTTAATGATTGATCATTAAAATTGTAATTGATCCAAAACCTGACCTAAGGGGGTGACCATAGGTTGTCACCATCATTTGACACCTTTGATCACGACCATCAGTTGTCATGAAGACAACACCATAGGGTTGTTGCAATGGCAACATCATCGGGTCATGGATTTATATAAGAAATCAGCTTTAAAAAATTGACCATTGGTTGATAGGTGCTTAGCACCATAGGTTGTCAAACCGACCAGATACAAGTCATATTATACCTTAGGAATAACGTACACATGATCAAAGGTTCATCTAGAACTGAAATCAGAATAGGGAACATTATAAAAATCGAAATCCAAGTCAAGCATAGCTTTTTAGTGCATGAATCATCATTTTCAAGCAAGAACATGAGTTAGCAAGCTTATGGTAAGTAATAAACATGGAACAAGTTATAAAAATTGCCTCTAATGAGAATATGAAACCTCACACAGAAGAAAACTCGAGCATGTAGGGTATAAAATTTAAGAATAAGCTATGAACTCATCCATCTAGCACCTTTCTTCATCAAATGAGCAAACCCTAAGCATAAGGAGCAAGGAAGGTAGGGTTTTAGAGCTTTAAAGCAATTTCTACCATGGAACAGTAAGGTTCCGACCTGGAAGAAGGTCCAAGAAAGGAGATGAGTAAGATAAATGGATAAGAAAGGAAGAAAATAACTTGCCTTAGTCGAAATCCCTAGAAGATGACCTTGGAAACCCTAGGTGAGGCTAAATGGAGCTCTAGGAGACCTTCTTCTCCAAAAAGAGATTGTCTTCTACCTTAGAGCACTTGGTTCTGTAGAAAAATAGAGTAGATTCGTTGCTATAGGTTAGAGGAAAGAGAAAGTAAGCAAAATTTTGTACTTGGGCAAGGAAGAGGTAAATATAGCCCATGGATAAGGATGGGAGCAAGCATGAGGTGTAAAAGTAACTTCCCCATGTTTCTATGGCCTTAAACTATGAAGAATATACAATCACACACAGAAGCAGATCCCCCACCGTTCTTATAGGCCTTCTTATCTTTCCTTTTTCGAATTTCCCAGCCAATCACATAATTCATTAGTTGATAGCTATTAAAGGTAGCTCATCTGTGAAGGGTTAAACCCTAAAATACCCTTGAAGAAAACACCTTCAAACCAAGATTTAAATGGGCACCCCATGGCTAAAAAAGCTCAAGAATTATGAGAGAATATCCAAGGAACACAATGCAAGTGATAAATTGTAAAGAAAACCTCTCAATTGGGTACACTGCAGAAAATTCCAAAATGTGCATAAAATTGCATAACTTGCTCAAACAGTGTCCAAATTGGACCAAATTTGAAACTTAAGCTTATATTATGATTTCAAAGCAATAAGATTATATTAAGGTTCTAAGCATTCAATTATGGTAATTAAGCTTATTCAACTCATTAAGCATGTTTAGGGGCCTTACATCACTGATGCTAAAGAGGGGTTAATTTTCCGTGGGGGCATGACTCGAAACATGTGTCGTCGGTTTGAGAAAATCGATGACGTATTGAAAATTTTGGAGGTAAATTTTTTCCTTGAAAATTTGTATTTTGCGTGTAATTTTAGACATCATTTTCTATAATAAGAATCCGACGTTGAAGTAAATGTGGTACACATATCTTTTCTTAATAGGCAGACCTTCACATATGTTGACAGATGTCATACATAACTGACGTTGTTGATTTATGGCGTCAGTGTTTTTTGTTTAACCGACACCATCAATGATGACATTATGTCATTTTTGTACTAATGCAAGTGGGTGCATTCAGGGCAATAATATGCACATTTAATTAATATCAGATGCATTGAGGGCACTAGTAGGTGCATTCAATCAAAAGTGGGCACATTGAGGGCATTACTAGGCGCATCTAATCAAAAGTGGGCATATTCAGGACAATAGTGGGTGCATTTAGGACAATAGTATGTACATTCAATTAATATTGGACACATATTAGTGGGTGTATTCAATCAAAAGTGGGTGCATTGAGGGCATTACTAGACACATTCAATCAAAAGTGGACACATTCAATCAAAAGTGGGCTCATTCAGGGCAATAGTGTGTGCATTCAATTAATATAGGGCGCATTGAGGGCACTAGTAAGCACATTCAATCAAAAGTGAACGTATTGAGGGCATTAGTAGATGCATTCAACCAAAAGTGGGTGCATTCAATCAAAAGTGGGCGTATTTAGGACAATAATATGTACATTCAGTTAATATTGGACGCATTGAGGGCACTAGTGGACACAATTAATCAATAGTGGGTGTATTGAGGGCATTAGCATGCACATTATGTTAATATTTGTGCTAATTTACTATTTATGCACATATTTTAAGAAGTAGGTACATTCACACCATAATTGGACACATTCTCACCATAACTGGATGTTCTTTTATATATGATGGACGCATTATGTTAAGATTTGTGCTAATTTATTATTTTTGTACGTACTCTAAGATGTAGGCGCATTCACATCATAATTTGGTGTTTTTTACATATATTGGGTGAATTATGTTAGGATTTATAATAATTTACTATTTATGCACATATTCTAAGATGTAGGTACATTCACACCATAATTGGGCACACTTGCATCATAATTGGTTTTTTTTACAAATAGCGCTTTATGTTAAGATTTGTGTCAATTTGCTATCTATGCACATACCTACTCCTTTATTTTTTTATTCTAAAAATATACAAATAATACTTATTTATTATTTGATTTTTTTAATATATCAACATTAATTTTGTTCAAATATTTTTTTCAAAACGAATCTGGTGGTTTTTATTTTGTATTAAACTTTCTTACGGAGTGAAGGTTATAACAAAACAATGGATTTCCTTCTTTTATTTTCTCCCAAAAAGATAAAAATAAAAATAAAAATAAAAAGTGAAATTACGGCCCACGTCCGCCACCAGCGGGTCGCATAGATCAAGTCCTTTTCTCTCTAACTCACTTTCTCTTATACTATTGGAGTTGTGATGATCTTTCAACTTTTCCATGTTGGCCCCCATCGTTCGCCGTGCTGATTTAGAAACTCTTTTGTGTCATCACCAACCTTCTCGTTCATTCATTCCAAAACATCTCTCTTCTTTCTTGTATCAAAGAAAGCACATAAAAATAGATGGTGTTCTCCGCCTTCTCCTCCTCGCCATATTTTTGTAGAGATGGGCGCATGCTGGAGAACAGAGGAGCACGTCATACCTCATCTACATTCTGACGTTGGAAGTTAGTCCACTCATACCTTTTCTTAAGAGCTGTCGATAGACTATTTTATTCATCCCGCCAGCAAAATCATAATTATAACAAGTTTCTTTCACAATACGTTCAAATCTAAAACTGGGTAGTCCACTCATAACTAATGTTCATGTTCCACCTCATGTGATATCGTCTTCTGTATTCTCATGTCTGTTGCTTTCATCACTCACATTATGTTGGTTTTCATGATCAGATGTGTTGAACAATAATAATCTAGAGGAAGAAATTCAAGCTTGTGACAAGACTCTGATACTGGTGGCTGTAGTACCCGGTTAGACCTCACGAGATTTGATGAACAAATTATCATGCTAGTAGATCGAAAGAAGGCCAACCTCACCTTAACACATACATAATAGGCCAAAAAATCTAAATAACATGTTTTGCTATTTTTATTACCAATAGAACTTGATTCACATATTAATTCCTAAACAGCATGTTTCTGAGGCAATACCTCCTAAAAAAGGACATATTAATATCTCCTCGGGAGACGTATTGCTATTTAAAAAAAGCAATATGTTCCATGTTGCGACGTGTTGCCCCAACAGACCAATGTGTCTTGCTTTTTTTTTCTTTGTTTTTTACTTATAATACCATGTATGTTATATTTATATTAAATTACTAAATGAGCATTATCTACATCAAATTATACATTTAGTTATATATTTAAATTAATACCTAAAAATATTAAAAGAATATTATATTTTTAATACATAATATTTATAAATGTAAATAATAGTATTTAAAATTAATGGATGCAATACTAAATTATATAATAAAGTATTATTATAGAAATAGAAAATAAATATATTTATTTATAAAATTAGAAACAAAATTTTAGAAAATTAATACAGAAAAATATGACACAGATTAGTACACTATATATATAGAGAGAGAGTCAAGCTAGAATACACTCGAGTGTAGAGATCGCATGAATACACTCAAGTGTGTTTGTATATCAAGACTATTTTTTGCCAAATATAAACCATTGATCTTCACTACCATACTATAATTAGGCTACATACAAATTTTGAGCCCATTTGGATGAGTGTAAGTCACTCATCCAAGGGCAACAAAATTGACGCACAAAACTAATTTGAAATGCATAATTTTTTAGGTCTTTATAACATGACCAATAAATATCCAAATGTGCTCAAATTTTGTATGTGAGCTATTCACAAGATGTTTAAGAAGAACAACTGATTAGATTTTAAAAAAAAGTATTACATCATGATAAACTACTTGAGTGTATTCTGCTCCGAATACACTCGAGTGTATTCTAGCCTGACTCTCTCTCTCTCTCTCTCTCTCTCTATATATATATATATATATATATATATATATATATATATATATATATATATATATATATATATATGTGTGTGTGTGTGTGTGTGTGTGTGTGTGTGAAGACATGAAACATCAATTATGTCAAATAAAATAAAATAATAATAACAATAAATAATCAAAGCAAAATATATGATACATATGATTTTAGATGCCATATTTGATTTTTGTCATATTATATATGTCCTTAAAGTAAATAAAAAGGTAGAAATATTACTTTTTATTATGGTTTTAGTCAAATTATATTTTTTAAAACATTTAAAAAAGAATGCTCCAAAATATATTATGCTTTTTTACGAGTTGCATTTACCATGATATGTATTATATAATTCATTTTAATTATTTATTATTAGCAGTATTATATATTCTCTCTCTCTCTCTCTCTCTCTATATATATATATATATATAGAGAGAGAGAGAGAGAGAGAGAGAGAGTCATGCTAGAATACACTCAAGTGTATTCGGAGCAGAATACACTCAAGTAGTTTTTCATGTTGTAATATTTTTTTTTTTGAAAAATCTAATCCATTGATCTTCTTAAACATCTTGTGAATAGCTCATATACAAAATTTAAGCACATTTGGACATTTATAGGTCATGTTATAAAGACCGCAAAAATTATGCATTTTAAATTAGTTTCGTGCGTCGATTTTATTACCCTGGGATGAGTGACTTACACTCATCTAAATGGGCTTAAAATTTATATGTAGCCTAGTTATAGTATGACAATGAAGATCAATGGTTTACATTTTGCAAAAAAATAGTCTTGATATGCAAACACACTTGAGTGTATTCTTGTGATCTGTACACTCGAGTATATTCTAGCCTGACTCTCTCTCTCACTCTCTCTCTCTCTCTCTATATATATATATATATATATATATATATTAAAATTTAATAGGTTGGTCAAGTTTGGTCTGATCGATAAATTAATTGTCCATACTAACCAAACCAGTTAACGATGGTTTGCACCCTTTTAAAACTAAATTTGACCACAATACTTTCGACCGAGCTTATTTAGGCGGTTTGATCAAGTTCAGTTTGGTCTAATGGTCAATTTTGGTTTCCCGTTCAGTCCTACTGAACCATATTGACCTTATTGCTTATGCTTATCCTTGTTCATTTTGTGGCCAATTACAACCGCACCTCTTTGGTCGCGACATTGTTGAGGATCCCTTATTTGGTTCCACGAGGTCACGTCACCTAGTGGTATCGCTTAGAGCTGCGTCAAACTCTTTTGTTGGGGCTCGTTTAATTTGCTTGGATGGGCATCTTAGAGCCACCTCATCCGCTATATGGTAATGGTTCCCCCTTCTCTTAGAATCCTTCTCACATGTAATGAATGATGGGTTTGTGATTCCTCCGTCGTACCCATCTAGAAACAGATACTAGAAACAAGATCACAATTAGATGGCACACTTTTTCCTAAATATACTACATGGGGTATTATATGCCCACCAAAATTTCACATAGTTATATGGATGATATGGCATGATAAGATTTTAAGTAACCTTAACATGCATAAGCGTGGTGATAAAGGTCCATCCATATGCCATTCATAGGCTACAATATACCAAGAGTAAACACTGACATCTGATTGATACAAAAATTATTATAGCCTCCATCTGTTTGACTCTCTACATAGAAAATTGAGGGAGTTTGAAAATAGAGATAAAACTTGACAACAAATTATTGATATCATGCAAACCTTTTATAAAGATTTCTTGATGTGAAGATGAAATGGATGTTGGCAGAATCATCTAAGACCCATCCATATCTAAGACAACATGATTATCTAGTGCAAACAATGATCAAAAGGATTTTCTCCTAGAAACAGATCGTTGAAAAGAAAAGATAAAAACTAATTACTCTTCAGTTCATACTTGAGTCTTGTTTAAGGGGTGCCTCCTTCATTTACTTTTTAGCTCCTATTCATTCTATCTACATCATGTTTGTCATTAGCTTTCTTTGTACTTCTGGTGCACCCACTGTTTTGTTCTAGGACTAAGTCATTCCTTTTTCTATCACTACACAACAATAATATCACAACGCGGATGTATCATGGTAAGTTCAACAATATAAGCAAATTATCAAAAGAGTGAGTTAATTGATTTGATTGTCATTTTCTTCAGTCTCTTGACTTCACAAAGTCTTCTAAAGGATGTCCTACTCTCTGCTGTCTGTGCCTTTGACATTTTGGAGAACCAGAAGACTCTCTCCCCTACTCCTCCATGGTGTAAGGAGCCATCTCCCCTTCTAAGATGCCATGAGAACTGTAACATAAGTCTTTTTCACGAATAGGAATTGGGAAACGCAGTTCGAATGCTTTCTTGTCGATATAATTCCTACTTACTGGAGACGATTGAAGGAAATAGAGCTAGCTGGTTGCCACTTTTCACCCTATTTCAAACAAACAAGGCATGTGATGTTTTTCCTTGGCTGCCCTTTGAATGAATTTTTGGTTGTCTTTCTTGGTAGGAGTCTTTTGGTCTTTTCACCCTGGTCCTACTGCTAGTCGAACAAAGTCTTATTTGGAAAAATGAATGTTATACCCGTGTTACACCATATGATTTGGAATCATAATGTGTGGCACGTAAGTTCTTTTGTTCTAATTGTTATTTTTATTAAAACCCAAATAATACCTTAAATGAGAACAAATTATAATGCCAAATAATACCTTGAATCCAGTGTACAGTTATCCATTGTTTGCATAAATGGATCCAATGGATACTATAGAATAAGAAACCTCACACCTATTCATGTATTAGCATATGTGCATTCTCGTTTATTATCAACACTTTTTGGATACTTCAATAGCAGTAAGGGAATCAAATAGGGTGATCTCTTATCATCATATATTTTTATTTTTGTCACCTCCATTCTTAATGGATTCATATAGTTACGTACACACAACGATCTCATTGAGTTACCTGAAGGTTGTCACAATAACATACAATATATCGATTATAAACCTTTGGAACAACAAGTCATTTATATTGTAAACTAAAAACCAATTTTCACAAATCTAATATTATTGGCACACATGTCCTAGAAACACGTATGGATAGATATCAAACCCATGTAAACAATAAGCCCCCAATCAAATACATGGGTCTCCCGTTATCTCCTTGGTGTCTCCCTCTGACAACATGGAACCCTCTTGTTGATAGATATCAAAACAAACTATCCACATGGTATAATAATTTTCTCAGTCTTATCGGTCACCTTATAACTACTTAATGAATTTGCCACGTCTCTTGCTACCTACCAACTTAGTCACGTCTCACCTCCAACTACGTGTTGTTAATATTGGTTATCGTCGTTCATGCAACAGCGACAGGTGAAATATAATTAACAGTGCAGGCAGATCCAAAATAAGATTTGAAGAACAAGCAATGCAGGAGAACAAATAAATAAGAGTTAGATTCACAAACCAGATCGTTCGTTGAGAAACGAACGTGTTACTTAAAGAAATCAGTGCCCGACAATCCTCGCGGATAGGCACCGTTCTCCCAGTCTTGATCCGGCACGAACCTAGATTGTTGCACGTCTTGCTCGCGCACGTCGCACTGCTACCAGTGCAGCACATCCACCGCAGGTACCACCGCCTAACAGCTGCGTCTCGAAGACAGGAAGGAGGAGCCGCGCTTCGCACAGGAGGACAACTCCGCAAAGCGACTCTGGGGACGACGACTCTTGCACTCGGGATTAGGGCTCACAAAACACACGGCAGAAGAAGACTGTTTTTGGTGTGTTTAACCCTAATGAACGGATGTGTATATATATCCACACACGTCCCTAATCCTATTCCCAGTGAGACGCAACACTCGGTTGCTCTTGTACACAATACGGAATAAACCGTAAAAGAGAAACACTTTCTAATTAGGATTTAAGAAATCCGAATAAGAAAGCAATAATTAATTACACGAGTAATTAATTACTTAGTTGTATCCTAGTGCAAAAAGAAGACGGAAGACGGAAGACATTCTCCACAATCCACAATCCACAAGCCACAAGCCATAAGCCACAAGCCCAAGCCCGAGCCCGGCCAGACCAGGCAAGGTGTGGCGTGGCACGCGCGCGTGTGCGTGCGTGCGTTGTGATGTGGTAACCCCACCCACCAAGGAGGTGAGCATACCTCCTTCCTAGGACTCCTTTGGACACTAGTGCCCCATGTGATCCTACATATGAGGACCACAAAAGTTCTAGGTGGAGCAATATGGGATAAAACTTCTTTGCCATTTGCACTAGAAACAACACACCATTCTCACATGTACTTGTTGCACTACATTGGGCTTAACCCATGCTAAATAAGTGATTACTACAATAGCTTAGATACACTAACGATCTGCTACAGTAACTAACAGCTATAGTAACTAACAACTACCGTAATCAGTTATCTAACAATCCCCCACAAAGTCCAATGTGTAGTGTGCTCTACCATTCAGTCCTCCATACTGTGCTTTCAGCAGATACCTTTTGGTTTGAATCTACCTGAGTTATCTAACTGTGACCCCTGTAGGAACTAGGTGAACAAAAGTCTTGAACCTGAACCTTGGGTACAAGAGTATAGGTTGGTAACAACACAATAAAGACATGGTAGTAAAGAAAAACAATGCATTAAGGCCATGCATACAAAATTTTATATCATGATTGATAACAGAGAACAACTCAATTCTCCTGTTGCGGCCTACACAACATCAATCACTTAGCTGGAGTCTCCAAGGATGTACTGCTAACATCCTGTCCTAAGACTTGACACCATTAAGAGACTACTCTCTTACTAACTTGCAGTCATGACACTAACAGGTTTCCAGGAGATAGACACATAGATGCTAGCAGCATCAAACAAGAATACATAGTGTCATCTGATTTACCCGACAACTTGTTATTACCACATTGAACCCAATTTGTGGGATCTCTACTCTTTTGGGTTGGGTTGCTACTGCCAGCAAATCTATAGGGGTTTCAGTCCCATCCCCAACTTGGATTTCTCCACTAAAGCCAAGGTAAGACCTTTAGTGAAAGGATCAGTTGTATTATCTTTGGTACCGATGTAGTCCACAGCCACGACCCCATTAGACACTAACTCCCTTAAAGATTTCAATCTGACTTGGATGTGTCTACGTTGTTTTTTATTGTACTTGGAACTCTTTATCTTAGCAATAGTTGTAGTGTTGTCACAGTGAACTGAAATTGCAGGAAGCGGCTTCATTACCATAGGTAAACTAGACATAAGTCCATGTAGCCATTCAGCTTCCAATCCAGATTCATCTAAAGCACACAACTCTGCTTCAAAAGTGGACTGAGACAATATGGTATATTTCTTAGACCTCCAGGAAACAGCTCCTCCTCCCAACAGGAATACATATCCTGAGACACCATTACTCCCAGAATTCATGGCAATCCAGCTTGCATCACTATATCCTTTGACTACGGAAGGATGTTTACCATAATGCAGCCCAAGGGAATGTGTTCCCTTGATATACCTCAGAACTCTGTCAAGAGCTTCTCAATGGGTCTTGTCGGGACAACTGGTGTATCTACTTAACTTGTTCACGGCAAACACAATGTCTGGACGTGTACAGTTCATAAGATACATCAAACTTATGATAACCTGAGAGTATCGTAATTGAGACACTGGAACCCCAGTCTCATTCTTGAACAAGGGTTTGGATGAATCATATGGAGTCTTAACAGGTTTACGTGATGTGTACTCAAACCTCTCCAGTATCTTCTCAACATAGTGAGACTGAGAGAGAGTTATACCATCAGTAGACCTTATGATTTTAAGCCCTAAAATCACATCAGCGACACCCATATCTTTCATCTCAAACTTGCTACACAAGAATGACTTTGTCTCTTTTACTACTTTCATATCGGGACCAAAAAGTAGGATATCATCGACGTATAAGCATAACAAAATGAATCCATTATTGACAATCTTACAGTAGAGACACTTATCAAATTCATTAGAAATAAAGCCAAACGATGATATCACAGAATCAAACTTCTCATGCCATTTCTTAGGAGCTTGTTTCAAGCCATATAAGGACTTAACAAGTTTACACACTTTGGACTCATTCCCACGACCCACAAATCCCTCGGGTTATTCCATATATATCTCTTCTTGAAGATCAGCGTGTAAGAACGCGGTCTTCACATCCATCTGATGAATATAGATATTATAAATGGAAGCCAATGCTATAAGCACTCAGATTGTGGTCATACGGGAAACAGGTGAATAGGTATCAAAATAATCTATTCCTTCCCTTTGTGTGTAACCCTTAGCAACTAACCTAGCCTTATACTTATTGATTGTCTCGTCTGCATTAAGTTTCTTCTTAAAAATCCATTTGCAACCAACAGCAGAACAACCAGGAGGCAAATCCACCAATTCCCAAGTTCCATTCGAGAGAATTGACTGGATTTCATCGTTAACGACTTCTTTCCAAAACTTAGCTTATGGAGATTCCATAGCTTGTTTGAAAGTAACATGATCATCCTCAACATTGTAAGTAAGAAACTCACTTCCAAAGTCTTTGGATGTCCTAGGTCGTTTACTTCTCCTTGGTTCAACTATTTCTTCAGAATCATCAGATTCAGAAATAGCATGTTCTGAGTCACCCCCCACATTTATCATCCTTTCCACGTGCTCGGGAATAGAACCTGTGGTAAATGAATCTTCTTGAGAAACTTCATTGGGCACACCAGTTTTCATAGGAAACACATCCTCAAAGAATGTTGCATCACGTAATTCTACAATTGTATTGACTTCAATGCCAGAGATATCTGATTTTACAATCAGGAATCTATAAGCATAACTTGTCTCTACATAACCTAAGAATATGGCATCAACCGTTTTCGGTCCGAATTTCTTCCTTTTGTGTTCAGGGACAAGTACCTTAGCAAGGCACCCCCACACTCGAAGATATTTAAGACTCGGTTTCCTTCCTCTCCACAACTCAAACGGACTACTCTCTGAATGTTTATGGGGAACTCTATTCAGAATATGACAAGCCGTATTCAAAGCTTCCCCCCACATAAAGTTGGGTAATCCAGATGTTTGGAGTAAGGTATTTACCATATCTATTAAGGTTCGGTTTTTACGTTCAGCTATTCCATTTGATTGTGGTGAATAAGGAGCAGTTACCTCATGAACTATACCATGTAATTGGCAAAATTCCAAAAATAAATCCGAGGTATACTCTCCTCCCCTATCAGACCTTAATCGCTTAAGTACTTTACCGGTTTGAGTTTTAGCTTCTTTCTTATAAATTTAAAATTTATCCAATGCCTCATCTTTACTTCTAGGTAAAAAGACATAACAGTATCTACTCGCATTGTCAATAAAAGTTATAAAATAATGTTTTTGATCTCTCGTAGCAACACCATTAAATTCACAGATATCTGTATGAACCAAATCCAAAATTTCCGAATTCCTATTCACAGAATGAAAAGGCTTCCTAGGTAATTTAGCTTGTACACAGATTTCACATTTATTGTTGCTAACTTCAGATTTAGGGATCAAATCTAGATTCATCATACCCTTCATTGAGGCAACATTAACATGTCCCAAACGTAAATGCCATACATCGAATGAAACAAGATTCATGCAAACAGAACTATAATCATTCAAATTTAAAACAGAATTTGAAACAGGTTCAACATGAATCTTAAACAAGTTCTCCACATCACATAAGTACCCCTTGCCAAAAAACAAAGAATCACGAAGGCGTGTAATAATAGCCTTATTACATTTACAGTCTACTCTATAACCTTCTCTAACTAATATGACGCCACTAAGGATATTGCGTCGAATGGTTGGAACATGTCTGACCCTGTTAAGAGTCAAAACCTTCCCCGAAGGGAACTTCAAGTCCACCCGTCCTTCGCCTTTGACTTCTGCAGAGATGGAATCGCCCAAAGTCACAGACCGACCTCGAGAGGCCTGATAAGACACAAACAGGGATTTATCAGCACACACATGTACGTTAGCCTTAGTGTCAATTATCCAATAAAGTGGTTCAAATATAGAAAGAATTTCAGGTTTAATAGACACGTACCCATCATTGAGGTTCAAGGATGCAGTCATCATGTTGACCACAGCCTCCTCAGTTGCAGATGTGGTAGCTTTCTTTGCCTTCTTAGTAGGACAATCCTTGTTCCAGTGGCCAACCTGTCCACAAGTCCAACAAGGTTTGTTCTTCGGTTTCATTTGGATCTTTGCCTTGGGTTTATGTGCATTCTTAGATTTCTTATCTTTGGTGTTTTTCGTAGAAGTAAGATTAACAGTTGGATTAGCATCAGTAGGCACCTTGACCCCTTTCTCCTTTAAGTGTTCTTCTTGTATATTAATATCCATCATTAATTCATCCATGGTGTGTGTCCCTTTGCGATGCTTCAGAGACATACCAAACGACTCCCATGACTTAGGAAATTTTTCTATGATAGACATAACAACAAATATCTCAGGCAACACCATCTTGGCATCTGAGAGTTCATGAACTAGGAGTTGTAGATCGTGTGTTTGATCAGAAACTGACTTACCCTCAACCATCTGAAACTTAAGAAATTTAGACACCGTATTTTTCAACACCGTGATTTTCAGTGCTAAAATTCTTAATTAACAATTCCCATAAAACCTTGGATGTAGTGACTGGCGGCTTTGAGTAAGAGTCATACAGTTTGTTATTTAAACCAAACAGAATCAACCTGCGGCACGTTTTATCACCCGTCTTCCAATTAGCAATAATGTTTGCATTATCAGGAATTGTTTCATCAGATACAGGTTCAGTTTCAATTAAATACTGATCATAACCCGCAATATTCAGCCAGATTTCCATACGACTCTGCCAATGGGCAAAGTTCGTACCAGTAAACTTTTCAGGCATATTGGTTGTATCAATTCTACATCCCGAAACACCCTGACCAGCCATAGTTAATTAACGACAGAAATGATTTCTTTAAGACTGTTGTTAATATTGGTTATCGTCGTTCATGCAACAGCGACAGGTGCAATATAATTAACAGTGCAGACATATCCAAAATAAGATTCGAAGAACAAGCAATGCAGGAGAACAAATAAATAAGAGTTAGATTCGCAAACCAGATCGTTCGTTGAGAAACGAATGTGTTACTTAAAGAAATCAGTGCCCGGCAATCCTCGTAGATAGGCACCGTTCTCCCAGTCTTGATCTGGTACGAACCTGGATTGTTGCACGTCTTGCTCGCGCACGTCGCACTGCTACCAGTGCAGCACAGCCACTGCAGGTACCACCGCCTGACAGCTACGTCTCGAAGACAGGAAGGAGGAGCCGCGCTTCGCACAGGAGGACAACTCCGCAAAGCGACTCCGGGGACGACGACTCTTGCACTCGGGATTAGGGCTCACAAAACACACGGCGGCAGAAGACTGTTTTTAGTGTGTTTAACCCTAATGACCGGATGTGTATATATAGCCACACACGTCCCTAATCCTATTCCCAGTGAGACGCAACACTCGGTTGCTCTTGTACACAATACGGAATAAACTGTAAAAGAGAAACACTTTCTAATTAGGATTTAAGAAATCCGAATAAGAAAGCAACAATTAATTACATGAGTAATTAATTATTTAGTTGTATCCTAGTGCAAAAAGCCACAAGCCACAAGCTCGAGCCCGGCCAGGCCAGGCCAGGCGTGGTGTGGCGCGCGCGCGTGCGTGCGTTGTGATGTGGTATCCCCACCCACCAAGGAGGTGAGCATACCTCCTTCCTCTGACTCTTTTGGATACTAGTGCCCCATGTGATCCTACATATGGGGACCACAAAAGTTTTAGGTGTGAGCAATATGGGTAGACCTGTCAAACTGGGTCAAAATCCGCGGGTGCCCATGGGTCGACCCGTTTAAGTTGGGTTTGGGTCCTAAAATTTACCATCCACTGGAAAATACCCAGACCCATACCCACCCGTTTAACTAGTGGGTTTCATGGGAAATCCGCGGGCACCCGCGGGTGACCCGCTTTATTACACTGATTTTATTAATAAAAATAATTATATAAGATTTAGTTATCAGTAAAAAAATATACACATGTTGCATATATGAAACTTGCCGCTTGCGTGCGTTTGCGTCCAAGCCACTACCACTTGGTAGTAATAGGTAATATATATATATTTTTTTGAAGTCTAGTAATAGGTAATATTAAATATGTCTTGTACTCTTATCTCAAATTTTAAACCACAACAAGTTAACAAAACACATAGATTGGTTTATAATATTTTTTACTCATTAAATAGTTTGTAAAATTTATTCTTTTGTATTATTTTGTGAGAATGGGAGGCATACATAAGGTTGTGTCATCGTCATACTACAAATTAAAAGGGTGTGGAGTTGTTGGTTGTATCATCTTCATATTGAAAATTAAAAAGGGCGTCGAGTTATTGGTTGTTCATCTTCATAATAAAAGAATGTGGAGTTGCTGTTTGGAACATGCCAAAGTTTTAGTCTTTTTTCAGTTCTTCGATTTATACCCCATCTCATTTGGATGCCTCCTTCATAATATACGTTGTTCAATTAATGTTTAGTTGTTTGGTATAGGTGGTCCTCGCTATTTAAAAGATGTATGTGTTTGAGTTAAGCTTCTAAAATCTGTATTATATTTGCTGTTCTAGCATCTATACAATACTGGTAATTAATTCAGCTAGTCGAATGTTTTTCTTTACTAGCATGTAGCATCTCTTCCCATGGGTGTATTGTTGTTTGATGCTCTTCTTATAGAAAAATTTTGGACAAATGAAAAAGGTTTACATGTCAACGTGATTGTTTTGTGCCATATTTTATGTAAATAAACATTAGCATGGTAATTTTTTTTAATTTTATATGGGCACCCACGGGCAACCTGCAACCCGCTGGGTCGGGTTTGGATTTATCTTTCTTCCACCCATTTAGAACTGGGTCTTTTGACCCGCACCCGCGAGACCCAAACCCGCAACGACCCAATCCAAACCCAACCCACCCACCTGTTTGACAGGCGCAAATATGGGATAAAACTTCTTTGCCATTTGCACTAGAAACAACACAACATTCTCACATGTACTTGCTGCACTACATTGGGCTTAACCCATACTAAATAAGTGATTACTACAATAGCTTAGCTACACTAACGAGCTGCTGCTACAGTAACTAACAGCTACAGTAACTAACAACTACCGTAATCAATCAGTTATCTAACACTACGTTTATCATCTCAACCCCAAACGCGGTTATCAAATGAATAGATAAGATTAAAAGAAGATTTTTGTAAGACCGCAAGATTAATAGAACACACATGGTCAACTTAAAGACTATGTTGTGACCAAACAATATTAAGGATGGGGTATTATTAGCTTAAATATCCATACATTGTACTTCATCAATAAGACCACTATTGCCATATGTCAGAATGAACAACACCTACGGGCGGAAATTGTATATGATAGGTATTATGGAAAACACAATTCATAGAACATTGTATTACATGACAATTTGTCTCCCCTACACAAACACATGATTAAGCACAATCATATCATTGGAGATATGATGACTCTGTCATATCACAAACTACATATCAGATTCTGATCTGACCCATGACGAAATGGACAAGCCCCTACTAACAATATTCTTTTAATCATCACAACCACGCCCATATAAACATTACACAATATCTAAGACTCTTCAATTGAGTAGTTCTAGGAAATACAACCTGCTCAAAACATATCTATATAAACACCTCACACGCACAGACATGTGCTTTATTTCGAGTGATAGAATATGACAGCAATACGGATGTCACAAGGATGCATAAAATCATAAAGAACACCCTATAACCACCTAATGTACACATTCTTTTATGCCTAAAAAATCACACGGACAAACCATTAAAAAAAAACATAAATGCAAGTCATCTATGTGTTTGATATGTCCTACACAGCAAGAATCTAACATCATGTTACATGGCTAGACACATATGGACACACTTCACCAATGACGCCATTATCAAAGCATCCATTGAACTTAATTTAAAAAATGGACTCCGAAGAGCATTAGCCCACCAAAATTATATAACAATAGGAGTATCACAATTCTATTATGTGAAGAGGAATAGTAGAAGATACTAAAATATTGAACACATGAAGCACTAATTAACATGGCTAAATCAAGATATGAAGATTTTATACATTCCAGATGAAGTCGGTATTAGCCATCTACTTACAAACAAGGCCAGAAATAAACGACAAAAGAGATAGACCATACGGGCCAGACTAGTTGTTGTCTTTTTATGCCATGTAGATACTAATCCCGACTAACCAAGTCGGGATCCAGTAATCCTCTAATCTAGATCAAATCAGTCCTGCTATAAACAGCATTTCAAGATTCTGTCTTTTGTATTATTTTGTTTTATATATCAAACTGAAAAACACAAGTTTACGAAGCCAATTCAATTTAATGAATACTTACAATGGGATTGAGTTGTCAAATAAAAACATAATCAAATTCAGATAAATTAATCTGGATCTATGAACTAACCCGATCCGGATTTCGTAATCTCTCGAACCTAGTTCTAGGGGCTACATGACGGTCGTGAAGAAGATCCACGACTAAATTAACCCACCCTATTACAAATTCTTTCATATTTCGTTCTAATCTTCTAAAAAAAAATCAATATACAACATTGGTTAATACCAAGCTGAAAAAATTAAAGAAGTCACGCATATGCGCTTTCTAGATTCTTTCCTGCAGCCGATGACACCCACATTTTACGCAGATGGTTCGTAACTGGTATTAGACATCTTTATGACGGAGCATTCACAGACTCACAGTATTCAACGGATGGAACAGTCACGATACCTCTATATCACCAATCCTAATCTAGGAGTTTCCTTTACGCCCTTAACCACGGTCAAGCCCAACATTCTCAAGTAGACATTACAGAAACAAATTTCAAACCTGCGGTAGACTTAGTAACGGGAGCTCTAGACAGCCCTTGACGAATCAAGGAGAAGATTAGCAAGCTCAATACAACACATAAATTTAGAAGCCATCAGGCTGCACTACGACACAAATTTAGAAGGCAACAGGCTGGCACTAAGGAGGAATCCGTTACAACACACAAATTTGCAGGATTGGAGAAATGAGGTTAATTCCGAGATTTTCAGACAGAAAACGAATCCTACATTTTGGTCTCTATCCAAATTTTCCCGGACGTCACATCATGGACAATACAGTAGACAAAAAAAATCCCACACTTACAAAATCCAACAAACTAAACATAAAATTTTACTTTATGAGATTTTAAAAATACAGACAAAATACAGAATTTTAATAAATTCAGCTAACAAATGTGCCCTATGCCACCGCCCATTCGAGCGGCTTACCAGATGAATATACAGTGTATTACAATTATCAACACCCTCATAGACTGTAATCACTATCACTAATATAGGATTCGCTGCTCCCGAATAACAAGGATCACGCTGCTCCTCATTTCAGATGTGGCCACGCGTTAATCGAAATTGAGGATGTTTCACAGCCTAGACACGTGTTGGTTGATGATGATGAGCAGCTATGTATTCAGCTAAGGCCCTGTTTGGTAGGACCGAAAATCAACACCTTACTTTTGTTTTCGGGGAGTTTAATGATGTTTTTTGTTTGGTTCAACGCATGGAAAAGAAAATCCGGGAATCGGAATGCTTCATTCGGACCAAATTCACGGGGTTCGTACCACCCCCGAAAAGGAGGCGGTCGGGTGTAAAACCTGGGGGCATGTGTATACAAGTTCATCTGCTTTATATTTAACTACCGAACACCTGGAAACCAAATAAAATTATATAAATTCAGCGTGTTTCAGCTACCCCTACCAAATATCTTGCTTCCGTTAAAAAACGTTAAGGCCCTATTTGGTAGGATGTACTGGGGTGTAGATAGATGAATCAAAAAGTAAGTAAAATATAACCGTGGCTTTTTAACTCACACAAAACTATTTGGTAGGATGTATAATGACTTCTTTATTTTTGATTACAATCGTTTGGTAGAACAAAGTATAGAGACGAGAGACCAGTGGCCAAACACAGAATATAACGTGTAATAAAGGCACCTGTAGGCAGTTATCCGTGATTTGCTCCTTGGTCATTAGAGAGAAAAAAAGAGAGAGAGAGAGAGAGAAGGTGGGGGCGACTGCCGGCTGCCTCATCTTTTTCTGTTATCACTGCGTCCCCACACACATACCTATCTCCATTTGCCGATCCGCACGCGACCGCACGCATTTTCGGCGCGGTACCAATTCCAGGAATTGGTGCCCAACTGTGCAGTCCGATGGTGTCCCAAAACCGGGAATTTTGACTACATTTTTCCATACCAAACAAAATCAAGAGTAAAAATACTGTTTTTTAACTCACTGAACTCAAGATACACCCTACCAAACAGGCCCTAAGTTCAAAATACGTGTTATCCAGTTCATACTTTGCACAGTTTCTACACTCTACCAAACTAGCCCTAATAAACGTTTGCCAACATAACGATCTCGTACTACCTTGAGGGAAGTAGTTACAAAGAGACGTCATGCGTGGTAAACGGGGCCCAGGTCATTCTCGGCCCAAAACGAGGACTACCAAGATTACAATGGAGAATGTTTGGGTTCTGTTTTGGAACTCGAAATGTGGTGTCCACCTAACCGTTCTAAAATAAAGAAGTTCACATCAAATAAAATTCTGCCTTTTGCGCTGCACTGGCTGCGTTTGGTAATAACGGAACCAATTCACCGGTTTCTCACCTTCTGCGTTTGGTACGCATCAGATATTGTGGACGACTGGTCACAGCTGGTTACAGCGGAGCTGCACCCGACCACGCCCAAAAAGGGCGTGTTACCAACCAACTCGTGGGTTTTTGAGGCAGAAAAGCTATCACCGGTTGCGTTTTTGTTTCTCTATTTGCTAACCAAACGAAAATCACCCAAAATTTCCTAGAATTTAAACGTAATGATCTTGTTTTACACCCTACCAAATTGACACTTAGAGAGCCCACATCCATCGAAAGACCGTCAAAATTAATTTAGACTATTCCAGTTCACATGGAAACACACTTTTTGGAAGAAAAATTACCAACTGCCAAGCTACATTAAAAAAACATCGTTTGTTCTGCAGTTTAAAAGAAAAATAATCGGAAAATCTCTTAACAATGTGCTTGAAATCCTTGCTTCAGAAAATAGGTTTATTTACCGCAAATATCTATTTCCTACAAAGTTACATGTGCAAAATATCGTGCAGGGTATAATAGACTTTTTTGAAAAAATAAGGTAACTTACATGCGCCTGCAAAATATCGTGCAGGGTATAATAGACTTTTTTTGAAAAAAATAAGGTAAGACAGACATATTTACCATCAAGTTTGTTTGTGCCACAAGGCGTGTCTACTTTATTGAGTGTAAGTTGAAAGCGGCATGTGACGTTTTTCAAATTTTTTATTTAAAAATAGACTTTTTTATTTAAAAATAGACAATGTGCTTGAAATCCTTGCTTCAAGGAAAATAGGTTTATTTACCGCAAATATCTATTTCCTACAAAGTTACATGTGTAAAATATCGTGCAGGGTATAATAGACTTTTTTGAAAAAATAAGGTAACTTACATGCGCGACATATTTACCATCAAGTTTGTTTGTGCCACAAGGCGTGTTTACTTTATTGAGTGTTAGTTGAAAGCGGCATGTGACGTTTTTTCAATTTTTTTATTTAAAAATACACACACAAATTATTATGACACTGTTCGGTCATGGTTACAACAAGCAGACCAAAGTGTGCTATTTGGAAAATTTTAAATATTTTTGAAAAAGTGTGCTAAATTGATTTTTTTTCTAAACCGGGAAAAAAATCAAAATGGCACAAAAAATTACAAGTTCTGAAAAACGCAGCTTTATTATTGGAGGTAAAGGGCATGAGTTGCTCACCGGTCTCCTTTGCAGTCCAAATCGCCGCAAATGGACGATTTATATAATATAAGCGAATCCATATAACAAATGATGCACCGGCGTGTCCACTGTTTGTAAAGTTTTGCTTTGCGGGTGAAGAGAGCAAGCTGCTGTCAGAAAAAGAATGGAACCACAGATAAAAGTGACAGTTGTCACCCCTGCCGATATCGGGGGATTAAAGAAGTCTGCAATTTCTATTAAGACGGTTATTATGAATCCCTCATCAAACAGATTTACTATTATTTACCGGGACTTGAGATTACTTTATCCAAACGTAACCAAATTTGTTATTAAAAGCAAGGAAAAACGCCGGCAGTTCGCTACTAGAGCTGTCGTGGCAGAAACAGTATTGTTGGTCATTCATTCAAACCATCTAGAAACGCAGAGCTTTATTACGAAACATCCAGAACCACTGCCACCACAAAACGGATGCAACAGTCACAATACCCCTCATACCACTAGGACTATATATCCATAAGGACACAACGTCAAAAAGAGATGGAAAGACAGAATTAACGACCCAGGTGTATATTGAAACTTGATAGACGGAGAGCACTAAAAGATGCCGCTACTAAGTAAGTTCATATGTTGTTTGGGGGTGGGTGAGGAACGGAACGATCAGCTACGAACAGGATGCTAGAGGATAGGCGGGACTAGCGGATCTGACGATCCAGCAGCCTACAGCTGGCCGCAATCAGCGATCACAACGGGCTTGGAGGTAGCACCGCTGCTGGATCCGACCTTCTCAATAGCCTTGACGACGTCCATCCCTTCCACGACCTGTCCAAACACAACGTGCTTCCCATCGAGCCAGGGGGTCTGCGCGGTGCAGATGAAGAACTGGGACCCGTTGGTCCCGGGGCCAGCGTTGGCCATGGAGAGGATGCCCGGGCCGGTGTGCTTCCTGACGAAGTTCTCGTCGGCGAACTTGGTGCCGTAGATGGACTCCCCACCGGTCCCGTTCCCGGCAGTGAAGTCGCCTCCCTGGCACATGAACGCCGGGATGACGCGGTGGAAGGGGGATCCCTTGTAGTGGAGCGGCTTCCCGCTTTTCCCGACGCCCTTCTCGCCCGTGCAGAGGGCGCGGAAGTTCTCGGCGGTCTTCGGGACGACGTCGGCGTAGAGCTCCATCACGATCCGGCCCGCCGGGGCGCCGCCGACGGTCATGTCGAAGAAGACCTTGGGGTTGGCCATCGCGGCGAGGGAGGAGGAGACGGGTGGTAGCGGTAACGGTGGTGGTGGGGGTTCTTTACCTTAGATCACGGAAGCGGCGAGCGGCAGGTGTGCGAGTTTGTTGTGTGGGGCGAGGATGACACCCCCTGTGCGGGTTTTAAATAGGCGAGAAATGGCAAAACGGCGTTTGTACTGAGGAAATCTGGACCGTCGGATCCTGCACTTGGCGTGATGTAGACGCGGACTGGGTCTAACTAGGGTTAAGCTATGCGCTGGTGAAGGGTGTTGTTAGGTTAGAGGCGTGTGCGTGGCTTGCTCAGTTGCGACGCGGGGTTGTTCTGGCCGGGTAATGGGGCGAGCGATATGCTGCTGCCACCTTGCGCATATCCGTGCCTATTGTGACCAACTTGTGGCGCCGATCATCCGTCACGTGGATGGCGTGCCGACTCTGCCTAAGAGAAGCCGAGATTTTTATTCCTGACTGATCCGGATTTTCCTTTTCTCATCCGGATTCGAATTCATCCAAACCGCTGTCGGGATTTAAAAACAACTAGGCATAAACCCGTCCTATGCACGGGTACGTTAGTAGCAATCAATAATTTATTAATTTAACTTAAAAAATATGTACAATACAAATATTAATTGGACTTCTCATACACACATCACACATGGATAAATACGTAATTTCAAAAAATAATAGAGAAAATTGCATCCAACCTCCTCTACGAGCTTTTCCATATAGTATAGATGTATCTCCTAATATAATATATAATTTAAAAAATTACGGAGAAAAGTGTGGTGTACACACACATGGACCAATATGTAATTTCAAAAAATAAAGGAGAAAATTGTATCCAGCCCCCTCCACATGTTTTGCTATATATTATAGATGTGTCTCCTAATATAATATATAATCTAAAAAAGTAAAGACAAACGTGTGGTGTACACACACATGGACCAATACGTAATTTCAAAAAATAATAGAGAAAATTACATCCAGCTCCCTTCATGGGCCCATATAGTATAAATGTGTTTCCTAATATAATATATAATTTAAAAAAATTAAAGACAAAAATGTGGTGTACACACAGGGACCAATATATAATTTCAAAAAATAATAGAGAAAATTGCACCCAGCCCCCTCCATAGGTTTACTTATATAGTATAGTTGTGTCTCCTAATATAATGTATAATTTAAAAATTAAAGACAAAAGTGTGATGTACACATAGGGATCAATACGTAATTTCAAAAAAAAATTTGCATCCAGACCCCTCCCTGGGCTTTCCTATATAGTATAGATGTGTCTCCTAATATAATATATAATTTAAAAAATTAAAGATAAAAGTGTCGTGTACACACATGGACCAATACATAATTTTAAAAAATAATAGAGAAAGTTACATCCAGCCCCCTCCACGGGCTTTCCTTGATAGTATAGATATAGATGTGTCTCTTAATATAATACATAGTTTAAAAAATTAAAGATAAAAGTATGGTATACATTGTACACACACAGAGACCAATACATAATTTCAAAAAATAATGGAGAAAATTACATCCAGCCCCCTCCACGAGGTTTTCTATATAGTATAGATGTGTCTCCTAATATAATATATAATTTAAAAAATTAAAGACAAAAGTGTAGTGTACACTAACAAGGAGCAATACGTAATTTCAAAATAAAAATAAAAAATTGCATTCAGCCCCCTCCACAAGCTTTCCTATATAGTATAGATGTGTCTCCTAATATAATATATAAATTTACAAAATTAAATACCAAATTGTGGTGTACACAAACAGGAACCAGTATGTAATTTTAAAAAATAATAGAAAAATTACATTCAACCCTCTCTACGGGCTTTCCTATATAGTGTAGATGTGTCTCCTAATATAATACATAATTTAAAAAATTAAAGACAAAAAATAGGGAGTAATACGTAATTTCAAAAAATAATAAAAAAAATTGCATCCAACCCCTCCACAAGCTTTCCTATGTAGTATAGATGTGTCTCCTAATATAATATATAAATTTAAAAAATTAATGACTAAATTGTGGTGTACACACACATGGACTAATACGTAATTTCAAAAAATAATAAAAAAAATTGCATCCAACCCCTCCACAGACTTTCCTATATAGTATATGTGGCATCCAACTTACAAAAACAATATTTACTTAAGCGGAAGCGAATCATTTGCAGCGGATTACTGAAAATCACTAAAATTAAAACTTTTTGCAAAGAGATCAAACAAAGGAAAACTCTCTTTCATCAAGGACTAAAGTATAACATTACATCCTGATTCAAAAGTACATAACTTGTATCATCTCTTCTCGAGTATTACAACGTCAACTGCCCTAGTAAGAAACCTCGAGGCATCAAGCCAAAATCTTAGATCGATTCATTAAAAACACTAACTATAAACTCTGAGGACTTGAGAGTACAGAGACGACACACATGACTAGTAACTATGTGACTTGACAGACAGTGTCTCCACCTGAGACATTATTGCTGTCCCTGATGCTGATGTTGTTCTTTCTCTGCTATGGGGTTTCTGCCTCTTCGTCCACGTCCACCTAAAAACATTGGATCCCACGGGGGTGAGACAATTATAAATTGCCCCAGCGAGAGATATAACTCTCCGTCAAAACATTGTTATAGCAGTTTATTATAATAAAACTGAACATGAGTTCTTATATATTAACAACATTATTAATCATTGATTGAACAAAGTCACATAATCTCCTTTCCTAAGGAGAGCATTGCATTTATCCATGATAGAATCATAATTCATCATTCTACTTGCAATGAGTATAAAGATATATGAATAACCTCTATCAATTAGAGATGCATAAAAGAAATGTAACATCAACCAATGAATTTCCGTATTCAGTCCTTAAGCAAACATGCTATACGACTGATTATATTTTACAATCACACTTATGCCTTGAGGAGATGAGGTATACCGCTCATACTCCAACCGACCATTGCGAAGTCGAAATCGATGCCATACAAGGTCAATGGTAGAGCTGACTACCAAGACCTCCCTTGTCTCGGTCAGTACGAGATCAAATACATGACATCTTGTGTCTCTACTAAATAGCTTTCCAGGGTATACTGGAAACTTCACTATTAGAGTTACAGTGGCGTGCTATACTCTCTTCGTGATCGTGAGATTTCTTATTTATCTCCATCGATCCGGCATTAAAATTATTGGGAGATGTGTACTGCATCTGTCCCAATCATCGGGAGATTCGTGATACATCATCTCGGTATAAGTAATGAAGGATTGAGAGGTTTAATGTTTACCATTCCTCAATTCCCTCATTAGGACGTCATGATACATTCGCCCATTGCCCCCACATATTCAAAATATGCGTTCCGGGTTTTTGCCGCGGAGCACCTGTTTCACCATTCAGCAAGTTCTGACACTGATGGGTATATGGCCAGGGATCTACATGATATGATTTCATTTGATTAATTAAATACATTAGCATATTCTTTTAGCATCAATCAAGTTCTCAAACAGGAATTATTATGACAATTGCTACACAGAAGCATGCAGGTTCTTATCTATCACTATACCAAAACTTATAATGCATTGGGATCTTAATCCCTTATCTCTTTACTTGAAAGTTCACATCTCATAGCAACATCATTATTTTACTTATCAAGCTGGGTATTCATACCCTCAATTCATCACTATCACTGTTACCACTTGTTAGGTAACTATTACCTTCAGGTCCTCAGAATGAGGTGTACATAATACTTGATATACAAGTATCTCACATGGCTCACGAGGCCTAATAAATATTTTATCACCTTTCACTAGGCAACAATTTGTTCATGGAACTCATAAGGTCCATATACCTTTTGTTACTCTTGCTAAGCAACAACAGCATTGGGCATATAAGGCCATTCAACATATTTATTATATGAATGTCATAGCTCAAGTCTGGCTATGTTCATCATCTCATGATGTCTACATGATTAATAGTCATGATAACAATCATGTAATTCATTTGTCACATCATGTGAAACATCAGTAACACCACCATCCTTTATCAGGATTAGGGTTATCTATCAAATAGGGCTTTTCATTCCCTTTACCCAAAATTAGGGTTAGGGTTTCCCATCTTTCATTAATTAGGGTTTCATGCTCATATTATTGGTTCAACCCTAATGTATTGCTCCACACCTCTAGGAGTATTCAAAGATATCATAAGTATTTGCTTATGATCACTATTCTCATCCTATATCATTAATGATCATCAAATCAAGGTAAGAGTTCATTTCTCATCCTTGTCATGGTATGATTACACCATACTCACTGATTTGGCTTAGTCCCATTCTCAAGGTTTATTAATCAACATTTATCAAGGTACATTGAGTTCATTACATATTTCTTGTAACAATTACATATCACACACTCCATGTGTTTCTTATCCAAGAATATTGGATTAGGGGTTCATCAAGGAATGTCTATCTTGAAATGATGAATGTGATATCTATCATGTCATGATGTATCACTTTCTTCTCATTTTCATCTTACTTAAATTAATCAACTAACCTTGTATTAAGGTATTTCCCTCTTAATACTTTAGTCACTAACTTATCACTTTCATCATATAGTGTATAGGTTACACATTAGAATTGTCCAACTATCTTTAAGGATATGGACTTATCCAATGGATTGGGCACTGTAAAATATAGGATAAACCATTATCCACCACTTTAGGTAATTCAACTCTTAGGATGTTATCCATATCACTATTTAGTATAACATATATCATTCCTAAGAGTTTTATGTTCTCATCATTATAAGGTGTATAGGATTAATACACATGAAATTTAGATATATAATGATCTAAGCATTATCTTGTCCTTTCTTGCCCTTACTCATCAAAATATCAATATTACCATTCATATGGTTTATCACTTCCACTCCTCATGGTATAACATTCTCATCTTACTTGATTATATTAGCCACACCCTATTTTAGTGTATTGGCCATCATGCCCTCACTAAGTTTCATATAACCTTGCATGGCATTACCCTTGATTTGAGTCTCTCATCATATCATCACATCAAGGTATTACCTAACATCATTCAAAATTAGGGATTCTCATAGCATTATTCTAGATTAGGGTCTCACATTGAATCTTTCATTAGGGTTAGGATTGCATATAACATCTCCTTCTATTAGACTTTCACATCACATTACCATAATTAGGGTTTACTATTCATCTCCAACTAGAGTTGTTCATGGCATCACCCTCAGTTAGGGTTTCTCATAGATTCTCCCTCAATTATGGTTTCATATATTGTCATCCTGGTTTAGAGTCACAACATTACTCTTGATTTGGATTGCATCTGATATTATCCTAGATTAGGGTTTACTATTCACACCAAGTTGGAGTGATCATCAAAGTACCCTAAATTAGGGTTTATCATACCATCACTATGAATTAAGATCATGCCATCATCATGTAGTAAGATTACTTCCATTAATATCCTCAGTTAGGGTTATGATTCATTAACCCTCATAATTAGGGTTTCATGATTTCACTATGAAGGATCATACCCTAATTAGACATTCATTCATATAGGAAGTCTACTACTTGATTATCAATCATGTAGGAAATCTTCTCTTTCATCTTCTACAAGATGATGTTTGCTTCAGCCTTGATTAAGCTAAGTCAACTCAATCTTGAAGAAGAATTGACATCATGGGTTATGTCATTATCACCATGATCATTAGGGCTTAGCTACTTGAAGGGTACTAATCACCCTATCTCATTAAAGGTACCATTATTATAAACACCATTGATTTACATCATGTAATTGACCACTTAAACCATTGAGCTTTATTCACATTAAGTGTTCATACAATTTGATTAATCACTTTCCAAATGATTCTTGGTCACTTAGACCTCAAATGGTCTTGACCAATCAGACCTCAAACGGTCTTGGTTGAATACTCAAAACCATTTAGAAAAGTAGGTGGTGAAGACCGTTTATCAAAGTTGACTTTTTGAAACCGCATGAACTCAACTGATTTTGAAACTGCATGCACTTAAACGGTTTGGGATCGTTTGGTCCCAAACGGTCTTGAGACCATTTGGTCCCAAACGGTCTTGAGACCGTTTGGACTCAAACAGTCTTGAGACCGTTTGGTCCAAACTTCCTCAAAATCGCATGAACCGATTATGGTCTCAACCACTCAAATTGAATTAGGGTTCTCAATGTTGATTCCTTCAATCATTGAATTCATATAACCAATATTCAATTGGTCCTATCACCATACTTCAATTGAGTTAATTAGGTCACCCTTCAACTTATTTGACCCTCAATTGATCATCAATTAGGGTTTGAATCAATCGAATTAGGGTTTGGAATTGATGATCCTTCAATGTTGATCATTGCAACACTAATTGCTTTGAAACTGTTGGACCACCATACAAAATGGACATAACCTGACCCCAAACGGTCTTGAAGTCGTTTGGATGACCTCCAAACAGTCTTGAGACCATTTTCCCATGTCAACATCAAAATCCAAGTCAACCAATTAGGGTTTTGATCATTGGATTGATCCCCAAATCAGCATTTGAATGTACTTCAACTTAGTACCTTTAGATCTTCAAACACCTAACCATACTTGACCCTAGACCTTCAAATGGTCTTGGGTGACCACCAAACGGTCTTGAGACTGTTTTCCCATCATATCATCATTAACCATGTCATTCAATTAGGGTTTGGATCCTAGGATTGGTCACCAAATCAACACTTAATTGTATTTCAATTTGGTATCTTTGGGCCTTCAAATACTTGACCATACTTAACCCTGTTGACCTAGGTGTCGCACATTGCCCATATTTTGATAATGACTTAACCATTCCATTCATATGTATCTAACAAATCTATTTGAGATCATTGCAGATATTAGGTACAAGAAAAGAATCACTTTTAACTCCAAAGCTACTCTTCCGGCACATGCAAAACATGTGACTTTTAACCGCTTTGTAATATAGCCCTTAGAGGCTTAGAACATTTTATGTAATCACTCATAATCATGTTTTGCATTGTATCTAAGATGGATAAAATGATTGGGACTCAAAAATCCATCGTTTGTACAGTTTATGAAAATTCCAAAATACCCTTAACAGGGATTTTGTCGGCCGAATTCCAAACTCGGCCGATCCATATATTCTGGAATTTTCTGGGCGGTCGGCCGAGTTTCCAACTCAGCCGATCCCTGTTCGGTCGAGTTTCAATGGTAGGAAACTCGGCCGATCCACTGATCGGTCAAGTCTGAAGGTCGACCGGTCGGTCGAGTTTCCCCATGGAAACTCGGCCGACAGTCTATCTCTCAGACTTGTCGCCTAGTGTGTCGGCCGAATTGCCTTTAATGAAACTCGGCCGATCGGACTGTACTGGAATGCAGAAAAAGCATTTCCAACCGTTGGAGGAGTTGGTGGGACTCAAAATAGATCCGTTGCAAGTTGTAAAACGGCTAGTTTTTGCCACTTAACTCTCCCAACCTCAAAGGGACACCCTCAACTATAAATAGGACCTCTTGGACTTCATTCCAAGGTTGCTCATTCACATATGCTTGGTCCTAGCCTTAGTTGAGTGGTTTCTAATCCTTTGAGCCCCTTTCTCTCTCTACCTTCAAAGCAAATTCGTGAGTATGAGTGAGTTAGGATCCCATGTATGAGAGCTATCATTTGTAATCTTGTAAAGCTCTCCTTTCCACTTCTCCCATCTCCATTCTCTATGAAGATTGATTGAAGTTTCTTCTCCGAGTGAAAGAGAAGAAGGTTGTTGTTCTTCCCCGAGTGAAGGAGAAGAAGGCTAGCTGCTCCAGGCCTCCAAGTGAAGGAGGAAGGTGCTAAAGCTCTCCAAGTGAAGGAGAGGTGCAAGGCAAAGCTCAAGCAAGATAGGTAAATCCTGCAAGGCCGAAGACTAGAGCAAGAGTGGGTAATTCCTTTGAAGAAGGTGGAAGACTACTTGCTTGGTGGGTAAATCCTTGGTGAGGTAGAAGATCTTGGCTTGATATATAAGTCCTTGGATGGTTGGTAGTTGTAGCTTGTAATCTTATTGTGTGATATATATGAGAGAACCAAGTTACAAATCCTAGAGCCTAACCAACTCTCAGTAGTGGACTGACATTGCTCCTAAGTTTAGGACATGGAACCACTCTAAACCACCTGTCCAAGTGCATGCTTTCCTTGTCTCTTATCCTTGCTTTGTATGCTAGTTTAGGACATCAAATTGATGTTTTGAATTAAGTTCTGCACTTAATATAATTTGGTGGTCTAATCACTTTTTTGAAGTTTGTGAAGCTCTATTCAACCCCCCCTTCTAGAGCCCATTGATCCAACAAGTGGTATCAGAGCAGGTCTTCTCCAAGCTACTTCAACAAGTAGGAGAAGATGGGCGATTCAGCTCTTGGGTCACTCAATCTTGAAGGAAGCTTCTCCATGAGACCCCCGGTCTTCGACGGCACAAACTTCCTATATTGGAAGAGAAGGATGCAATTCTACATCCAAGGCGTGAGCTACGAGATGTGGAAGATAGTCCATCTCAAGTATGAAGAGCCGAAGGGGAACATCACCACGTGGACGGAAGATGAGATGAAGCGTGCTCAACTCAATGCTAAAGCTGTGAGCATCATCTACGCCACCCTTTCACCATCGGAGTTCAACCGCATCTCTTCTTGGGACACGGCGCATGAGATTTGGCATAAGTTGTGTGTCACCTATGAAGGGACGGAGCAAGTCAAGGAGGCCAAGGTCTATATGCTCGGCGGCCTACTTGAGAACTTCAAGATGGGGAAGAATGAAAGAGTTGCGGACATGTACACAAGGTTGAATGTCATCTTGAACAGCCTTGCAGCCCTTGGGAGTGTCATGGATAGAGGTACCATCAATGCAAAGATCTTGAGATCTCTTCCAAAGAGATGGGGGCCAAAGGTCACTTCAATTGAAGAAGTCTACAAGCTGAGCGAGTTGTCAACTGAGGAGCTGGTTGGTAATCTCCAAGCACATGAACCAAGGCTCGACAAGCAAGAGGAAGAGGAGAAAAGAGAAGAGAAGGAGTCCAAGAAGATGAAGGACACAGCCTTCAAAGCTCAAGTTGAAGAAATGATGCGGCAACAACAACTTGCCATGAAGTCTCCCTGCCCTTCCTCAAGCGAAGATGAAGGTGCAAATGATCATGAAGCCAACTATTCAAAAGGAAGACACTTCAAGGGCAAGCCATCCTCCTCCACTCCTAGGTGCTACGAGTGTGGTCAAAAGGGCCACTACAAGAATGACTGCCCAAAAGCCAAGAAGGGATATCATAAGAGCAGCCACAAGAAGGATGACAAATACAAAAGAGAAGCCAAGTACAAGAAGAAGAACAAGAAGGAGAGACGACCCAAAGATGCAGCTCATGCGGCATGGGAGGAGTCTTCTACTTCAAGTTCCTCAAGCTCCGAGGATGGTGAATGTCACCTTGCACTCATGGCTTCTACTAGTGAAGAAGTAATTGAGGTAAGTGAGGTAAGCAAGGTAAGTGATGAAAGTTTACTTGATTTATCTAAGGAAACCCTCATTGAAATGCTTAATGATTGTCAATCATCTTTTGCTAAATGTAAAGCTAAAAGAAAAAGATTAGGAAAGATAGTTGATGATCTCTATGCCAAGATTGACATTCTAGATCAAAATGAGAAATTGCATCTTGATAGCATAGATTCCTTACAAGGGCAATTTCTAGACCTTGAACTTCAATATAATGGAGTAGAGGTTGAGAATGGTACTTATCTTAAAACTATTGAAAATCTTAAGATAGAGAACCAAAATTGCCTAGATGAGCTAGATGTTCTAAAAACTGAAAATGTTGAACTTAAGCTTATTGATGATGCTAGGAGAGATGAAGTGTATGCTTATCAAAGAGAAATTGTTATCCTTAAATCTGAAAATGCTAAACTTCTTGCACAAACAAATGATTTATCTTCTAGACCTATCTTGCCTAGAAATGAAGTTGCAAACTTAACTCTTGAAAAAGACTCTCTTCTTACTAAAGCCCTCTGTCTTGAGGCCGACCTTTTGCATGCTAGAGAAGATCTTGCTAGTTTATCTACTACCATTACAAATCTTAGTGATGATAATGCTAAATTAAGATCTACTTTGCAAAGGTTTCTTTCGGGTAAGAAGTCTCTAAATTATGTTCTAGAGCACTCTACCAAACAAGTTGGTACTAGTGGTCTAGGATACAATGCAACTACTCCAAAAGGTAAGAAGAAGAAGAAGGGTAAGAAAAAGAGTGTGGAAACTCCAATTTTCAATGGAGAGTCTTCCGGCTCTAAAAACCCCATGGTATGTATGCATTGCAAATGTGATGATCATTATTCTACCTATTGTCCTTACAAGCCTAAGGGGACCAACCCAAATATGAAATGGGTCCCCAAGCTAACCCCGGACCCCAAAGTTTGAGTTGGGTTCCGACATCCTCTTTTCTTGCAGGTCACAAAGAAATGGATTGTTGATAGTGGCTGCTCTAAGCACATGACTGGAGAAATCAGCCATTTCAACAAATTTGTGAAGAAGAAAGGAGGATCGGTAACCTTTGGGGACAACAAAAAGGGTAAGGTTATAGGTGAGGGTGATGTAGGTAATGAATTGTGCATTAAAAATGTTTTGCTTGTTGATGGCCTACATCACAACTTAATTAGTGTTAGCCAATTATGTGATAATGGTTATCTTGTGCTCTTTACTTCCTTAGAATGCTTGCTTCTAGATTCCCTGTCCTATAATGTCATATATAAGGGAACTAGAAATGGTAATCTATATGTGATTGTTCTTGATGCTTTAAAGCCCATACTAAATAGATGCTTAGTCGTGGATAAAAATGATCTTTCGCTTTGGCATCGATGTTTGGGTCATGTGAACTTGCATCAAATGAAGAAACTGAACAAAAAGGACTTGGTTCGAGGACTTCCTAAATTGGATTTTGAAAAGGATGAGGAATGTCAACCTTGTACTCAAGGGAAACAAACCAAATCCTCCTTCAAATCCAAAGGAGTCATGAGTACCAAGAGAGTTCTAGAGCTTCTTCATATTGATCTCTTCGGACCTATGAGAACACAAACGCTTCGCGGCTCCAAGTATTGTCTTGTTATTGTCGATGATTTTTCCAGATTTACTTGGACTTTCTTTCTCGTTTCTAAAAGTGATACACTCGATGTTTTCTCGAGCTTTTGTAAACGAGTTGAAAACGAATCTTCTTGTCATGTTGTTTCCATCCGTAGTGATCATGGGGGAGAGTTTGAAAATGATCTTTTTGAATGTTTTTGTGAAAAATCGGGTTATTCGCACAATTTCTCTTCTCCTCGCACACCCCAACAAAATGGAGTTGTTGAGAGGAAGAATAGATCGCTACAAGAGATGGCTAGAACCATGCTTCTTGAGTATGACACTCCTAAGAATTTTTTGGCTGAAGCCGTTAGCACCTCATGTTTTGTGCAAAACCGAGTTTTCACTCATCCGACTTTTAAGAAAACCCCCTATGAACTATGGCGTGGTAGGAAGCCATCAATTGATTTCTTTCATGTGTTTGGATGTCCTTGTTTTGTTTTGAACACCAAGGACTCTCTCGACAAGTTTGATCCGAAATCCTACAAGGCTTTCTTCCTAGGCTATAGCACTACTAGCAGGGCTTTTAGAGTGTTTAACATTGAACTATCTAAAATAGAAGAATCTATAAATGTTAAATTTATTGAAACTAACCCTGGTATTGGCAAGCATTTTGGTGATGATGATGTTGCAGATGAAATCATTCCTATCTTAAAAGAGCTCAACATCAAAGACAAGGGTAAGCAAGTTGAAGAAGAAGAGAAAGAAGAGGAAAGGAAGGATCCCACTCCCCGCTTTGCAAAGAATCACCCCAAGGAGTTGATCATTGGCAACCCGTTTGAAAGAGTGAGGACACGAGCTGCACACAACAAAGAACAAGCAGACAGTGCCTTCATCTCTCAACTGGAGCCAAAGAACATCAAAGAGGCCCTTGGCGATGATGAGTGGATCCTTGCCATGCAAGAAGAGCTTGAGCAGTTCGAGAAGAACCGTGTGTGGACCTTAGTGCCAAGACCAAATGATAGAAAGATCATTGGTACCAAATGGGTCTACCGCAACAAGCTTGATGAGCAAGGAAAAGTGGTAAGGAACAAAGCAAGGTTAGTAGCACAAGGTTACAATCAACAAGAAGGTATTGATTTTGATGAAACCTATGCTCCTGTTGCTAGATTAGAATCTATTCGTATGCTACTTGCCTTTGCTAGTTATAAAAATTTCTTGCTTTATCAAATGGATGTTAAAAGTGCGTTTTTAAATGGTACAATCGAGGAGGAAGTATATGTTGCTCAACCTCCAGGCTTTGAAAATGATAAGTTACCCAATCATGTATATTTCTTGCAAAAAGCTCTCTACGGACTCAAACAAGCACCTCGAGCTTGGTATGAGAAACTAAAGAACTTTTTGTTAGATAACGGGTATATCATGGGCAAAGTTGATTGTACTTTGTTTCTAAAACACACTTCTACCCATTTTCTCATAATTCAAATATATGTTGATGATATTATATTTGGCGGAACTGACCTTGATCTTTGCAAAGAGTTTGGTTCTCTTATGCAGAGTGAATTCGAGATGAGTATGATGGGTGAGCTGACCTTCTTCCTCGGCTTCCAAATCAAACAAACCAAGGAGGGTAACTTCATCAACCAAGGCAAATACACACTTGAACTTCTTAAACGCTTTGGAATGGAGAACATGAAGCCAATGGATACACCCATGTCAAACACTGCCAAACTTGACAAGGATGAAGAAGGTGAGAAGGTAGATGAGAAGCTCTATAGAGGTATGATCGGAAGTTTACTTTACTTAACTGCCTCTAGACCTGATATAATGTTTAGTGTTGGCTTGTGTGCTCGCTTTCAATCAAGCCCTAGGAAATCACATCTTGTTGCTGTCAAGAGGATTTTGAGGTACTTAGCCAAAACTCCAAATTTTGGACTATGGTACCCTAAGTCAAGGGACTTTACTCTTGTAGCATATAGTGATGCTGACTACGCAGGTTGCTTGATTGATAGAAAGTGCACAAGTGGCACTTGCTTCCTCTTGGGACCATGCTTGGTGTCTTGGTTCTCCAAGAAACAGAGCACAGTGGCATTATCAACTACCGAAGCTGAATACATTGCAGCCGGAAGTTGTTGTGCCCAGGTCCTATGGATGAAGCAAATGCTCCAAGACTTTAACATTCATTTTGATGCTTCTCCTATTTTCTGTGATAACACTAGTGCAATAAATCTTTCTTATAATCCAATATTGCATAGTAGAGCTAAACACATAGAAGTTCGCCATCATTTTCTCCGTGATCACATTGTCAAAAAGGATATTTATATCACACATGTGGATACGGAAAATCAGTTGGCTGACATTTTCACTAAACCACTTGCTAGAGAACAATTTAATTTTATTAGATCAAAATTGCTCATAATCTCTCTTGATGATGTTGAATTGCTCTCTAATTAGTTGGTTACATCTTATGTGTGTTGCTCTTGCTTATAAATGCTTTGATTGCTCAAAATGCTTGTTTTTGATAAAATTTCTCTTGTTTCTATCTCTTCTTCGGGCTTTTCTCACAAATCGGGTTTTAATCGACAAATAGTACCCTATGATGATGGGAATGTGCCTAAATATGCTTAATATACAATCTAGTCCAACCAGAAAAATTGCATTCGGTCATTTGAGGCTAGGGCTAGATTTTAGGTTTTTTCCTCATCAGGGTTTCTGTCGGCCGAGTTTCCAACTCGGCCGATCGGTCGGGTACAGGGCACCTGTGTGCTCTGTCGGCCGAGTTTCCTTTTCCTGGAACTCGACCGATCGGCGGCAGGCTGGTTTAATATATATAGGAATCGGCCGACTTGCTCCCTCTCAACTAGAGCAAAGTCGACCGAACCCTAGCCGCCCAGCCCGACCCTTCCTCCCCTGGTGCTCCTCTCTCTCTCTCCGGCCGTTTTCGCCCCCAAATCGACCCGTTCGTTTGTTCTTCCTGCTCTTGGAGTGCCTCCTGGTCTCTCTCTCTGCGTGGATCGGCTCCATCTCCTCGTTCTCCTCTCCAATGAGGTCCCAACGCCGGAAACGTGCCGTTCCCGCCCCTGCCCCTGCGGTTCCTCTTGCGCCTAGGTATATGGCATTTGATAATCTTTCTTTTGTTGACAATGCTGCTGTTGCTTGCTACAAAGAGCTCCTTCCTCGCTCTCCCTTTCCTTTTCGAGCTCTTTATCAGCCCCATAGCTTTCACGCCGAACTTTTCGAAGCTTGTCAACTCTTTCGCACACATCATCTTGAAGCTTTTTGTATTGAGGATGCCCGTTTTCATAACCTAAAATACAGCTCCAAAGCCGTACGTGAATTCTACGCTAACTTGCGGTGGAATTACGACTCTTTGGTCCCCTCTTCGGACACCTCAATCGTTTTGACGTCTATGATTGCCGGCCAACCTTTTCATATTACCGAACGCTCGTTCAATCTTTATCTAAATGGCAATGTTGGCACGGCTTCGTGGATTACCGATTACCCTGTTTATCTTGATCTCTTGTATCCCGAGGACGTCTATAGGACCATTGAGGTTGACTTGACTGATATTCATAAGTTTCTTAAGCAACCCGATTTTCCTTATAGAAAAAAGGGCACTCTGCCATCTTCCGCCCTGTCCTCTCCTCGCCGTGTTTTGGCGTTCGTTCTCAGTTGTAATGTCCATCCCAAGAAAAATCAAACGGACATCGCTGAGAATACAGCTATGATGATGTATCTGCTTTTGAAAAACCAAGGAGTCAAATGGGCCCATTACATCCTTCACCATATGACCTGTTTTGACTCAGGAAAGAACACCAAGGGCACACATCTTCCATATCCTGCCCTAATTTGTGGTCTTTTCCAGCATGCCACTGGAAAATCTCTCTTTACCGATTTTCTCTACCGCCCTGATCGTAAAGGAGTTTATATCAGTGAGACCACTCTTCAAAAGAGTGTGCCTACCCCTGGTGCATCATCTTCCTCAGCTCCACCTCCACCTCCATCTTCCTCAGCTGCACCTCCTCCTCCACCCTCCACATCTGCCCCTCCTCCTCCTGAGCCATCCTTCCAGCCTCCTCCGCAACCTGCCTTTGCTGACTTCCACGTTTCAAATGAGGCCCTCATGGGGTATCTCATGCACCAGCAGGCTTACAACATGCAGGTCCAACAACATCACCATCAGGATCTGTGCCACATCATGTCTTCCATGTCTTTGACTTGCCCTCAGCCCTACCCCACCTACGAGCCCTACCCCGGTGGTGACTACGCTTCTTATGCGTATAGTCAGTTTTATCCTCCTCCACCCCCTTCTGCTTCCGCTGATCACTCTGCAGGTGGATACTCTCCTCCGGTTCTGGCGCTCCCAGGTGGTCGTTTGTCTGAGCTTCTGGCCCAGTACACTTCTTCTGCTCCCCCCATTGAGGTTGCCTATGAGTTACATGTTCTAGGCATGTCTTGGGCCGAGCAGAGTGCGAGGTGGCCCGGGCGTGCTTCTGGTCCTCCAGACGAGGATATGGCTGACCAGGAGGATGCTGAGACTGACGCTGATGAGGCTACTGCGACGGATGCTGAAGACGAGGATGCGGATGATGATGTCGATGCTGAAGACGAGGCTACACCAGCTGCTGCTCCTCCTTCCGATGATGGAGATGAGGACTACCAGCCCGACGAGGACATGGAGGCTGCCGTTGATGATGTTGACATAGATTAGTGTAGCTTAGAGTTGATGTGTCTAGTTTAGTCTCGGATGACCATGATATATCTTTTTGGACTATGATTGTATTATCTACATTAGGCACATCATCTGAGTTGTACTATTGATACTCCGTTTGTCCGTGTAGTTTTTGTCTTATGGTTTCTTTTGGAAACACTTTGTATGGCTTATCTTATAGTGTGTTCCATATTTTGATGAATGACAGGTTTTGCTTTCGTGCTTTATCTTGGTGTTTATCTGTCTCTCTGTGATTTGGTTGATTGAGTGTTTGGAGAAGACCTTGCTTTTATGCTCTTCTACCCCCCTGCCTTTTTGAGATGACAAAGGGGGAGAAAGACCTCAAATATTGTTTTTATTGCTTGTATGGTTCTTTTCTTGTCTATAAACTGCAATGCATCTAGACTTGTTTAGAATTATATAATATATATATATATGCTATGGTTGCTTGTGTGTTAACTAACCATGCAGGAACGAGTAAGCATGAATTGAGGGGGAGCATTACAAATTGATCATATTTGCATCCCCTTGCAATTCCCTAAAGAAAAGGTATAATTTTCACATTCTTTTCAATATGTTGAGGAATGGTTTGTCATTGTCAAAAAGGGGGAGAATGTTGACCTAGGTGTCGCACATTGCCCATATTTTGATAATGACTTAACCATTCCATTCATATGTATCTAACAAATCTATTTGAGATCATTGCAGATATTAGGTACAAGAAAAGAATCACTTTTAACTCCAAAGCTACTCTTCCGGCACATGCAAAACATGTGACTTTTAACCGCTTTGTAATATAGCCCTTAGAGGCTTAGAACATTTTATGTAATCACTCATAATCATGTTTTGCATTGTATCTAAGATGGATAAAATGATTGGGACTCAAAAATCCATCGTTTGTACAGTTTATGAAAATTCCAAAATACCCTTAACAGGGATTTTGTCGGCCGAATTCCAAACTCGGCCGATCCATATATTCTGGAATTTTCTGGGCGGTCGGCCGAGTTTCCAACTCAGCCGATCCCTGTTCGGTCGAGTTTCAATGGTAGGAAACTCGACCGATCCACTGATCGGTCAAGTATGAAGGTCGACCGATCGGTCGAGTTTCCCCATGGAAACTCGGCCGACAGTCTATCTCTCAGACTTGTCGCCTAGTGTGTCGGCCGAATTGCCTTTAATGAAACTCGGCCGATCGGACTGTACTGGAATGCAGAAAAAGCATTTCCAACCGTTGGAGGAGTTGGTGGGACTCAAAATAGATCCGTTGCAAGTTGTAAAATGGCTAGTTTTTGCCACTTAACTCTCCCAACCTCAAAGGGACACCCTCAACTATAAATAGGACCTCTTGGACTTCATTCCAAGGTTGCTCATTCACATATGCTTGGTCCTAGCCTTAGTTGAGTGGTTTCTAATCCTTTGAGCCCCTTTCTCTCTCTACCTTCAAAGCAAATTCGTGAGTATGAGTGAGTTAGGATCCCATGTATGAGAGCTATCATTTGTAATCTTGTAAAGCTCTCCTTTCCACTTCTCCCATCTCCATTCTCTATGAAGATTGATTGAAGTTTCTTCTCCGAGTGAAAGAGAAGAAGGTTGCTGTTCTTCCCCGAGTGAAGGAGAAGAAGGCTAGCTGCTCCAGGACTCCAAGTGAAGGAGGAAGGTGCTAAAGCTCTCCAAGTGAAGGAGAGGTGCAAGGCAAAGCTCAAGCAAGATAGGTAAATCCTGCAAGGCCGAAGACTAGAGCAAGAGTGGGTAATTCCTTTGAAGAAGGTGGAAGACTACTTGCTTGGTGGGTAAGTCCTTGGTGAGGTAGAAGATCTTGGCTTGATATATAAGTCCTTGGATGGTTGGTAGTTGTAGCTTGTAATCTTATTGTGTGATATATATAAGAGAACCAAGTTACAAATCCTAGAGCCTAACCAACTCTAGGTAGTGGACTGACATTGCTCCTAAGTTTAGGACATGGAACCACTCTAAACCACCTGTCCAAGTGCATGCTTTCCTTGTCTCTTATCCTTGCTTTGTATGCTAGTTTAGGACATCAAATTGCTGTTTTGAATTAAGTTCTGCACTTAATATAATTTGGTGGTCTAATCACTTTTGTGAAGTTTGTGAAGCTCTATTCAACCCCCCCTTCTAGAGCCCATTGATCCAACAAACCCTAGATCTCCAAACGGTCTTGGGTGACCCCCAAACGGTCTTGAGACCGTTTGGGTGATCCCCAAATGGTCTTGAAACCAGTTGGGTCAATCAACCCAAGTTTCAAGCTCAATCACTTATGAAATTAGCACTCAACCCGATTAGGGTTTAGGTGATTGATGGACCTTCAACTCATGAACCAATTGGAGTTAATCAATAATAATTGATGGGTCATTAACCTAGATCATTATGAACAAATCCCCAAACGTTCAACCCTGGTCAACATCACCAAACGGTCTTAAACCGTTTTCTTCTATGCGGTTTAGTGAAACCGTTTCATTCCAAATGGTTTGAAACTGTTTGCTCCCAAACGGTTTGTGAAATCGTTTGGACATTTGATTGAAACCGTTTGGTCTAGATATTTGGGGAGGTGTGTGCTTATGATGATGTCATCATCATCAAGCTCTAGACCCACGAAACCTGCTGTTATTTCCATGGAGATAACATCAATCAACCAAATCAATGATTATAAATAGACCCACGAAACCTGTTGTGATTTCCATGGAGATAGCATCAATCAACCAAATCAATGATTATAAATAGAGAAATGATCATTATTTGATGGGGAATTGAATGTAATAACAAAATTAGGGTTTCAAGTTATAAAACCCGCCTCCAATTGAGCTCTAAAGCTCCAATATCACAACAAAAATGGTGGATGAAGCTTTTGCAACTCCCCCTAGGCTTGTCCTTAAGCTTTTGGTTGAAAAGATTAGCTAGGGTTGAAGAGGAGACCGAATTAAAAAGAAATCCATAATTTATTTTTGATTTCCACCATGGAATCAAGGTGAAAAAGGGTCAAGAACCTTACCAACAGGTTGGGGGTCGTCCTCCAGGTCCTTCCTAGCTCCCTTGGTCGGTTTCCAAGCAAGGAGAAGAATTGGAAACGGAAAAGCCTTTCATTTGGCTTGAAAAGGGTCTTTTTATAAGAATTCCATGAGAGAGAAAGTGCCTTATAAAAATCCTTTTAATCCCAAAATTTGTGCCAACTATTCCCCCTCAATTTCTTAGATACAAGGCTATATTCTTGCCTCTTTATTCCTCTCAATTATCCTCAATTTAAAGAAAAGCAAATTAAGCACCTTAACCCTTATAATAAGAATATCCATATTTGAGTGGAAATTCTTTTTCTTATAATAATGGTAAGTGGAATTTCACCTCATTAGGATATGCTCGTACCTTTGCAAGTCTTAAGATCGTCCATACACACATATGAATCCAACCATATTAATTTTGGTTGAAGGTCCTTCAAATTATTTTATTTATTTTTGCATTAAATTGAATTAGGGTTCCAACTAGGCTTAAATCTTGATTATTTTAATATCAAGATTCTCTCTCCTCCAAATTAATTCAAATGAGGCGCCCATCTCATTTTATTTACTATGAATGATGTCAAGAAACATTAGGGACCTTATTGAAGTGGTAATTTGCATATTGAACCCTAGGTTTTGGGTAAATTGCACTTTACACCAAAACTAGGTTTTAATGCACAAACATTGCTCTACAAGCTTTATCTTGGTACCCAAGCTTGTGGAAACCATTCCACTACATCACATTCATTCTTATGTGTCTCAATATCAGAGAAACATATTTTTATGTAACATTTGCAAGTTAACCCCTCAAGTTGGGTAATTTTCATTTTAGTCCTAAATAAGCAAACATTGCTTCAACATTATTCAAACAGGACCAAAATTGAAACATAAGTTCCTCTTGAGACTTAATTACTTTTCACAAGATAAAATTAAGGATCTAATTAACTTTTTTAAGCAAAACTTCTAGGGTTAAGGCATGAATCAGGTCAGGGATGTTACAATATAGATTTCAGACTTCCCTTTCCCTAATGAGTAAGACACATATAATGACACAATATATGTTTAAATTCCTCCTGAAAGTGTAAAAATGGCAATGATGTGAAACTCATATAGTTTTCTTATATTCATTTTGACATTTTGTGATACTTAGTTGACTATACAAACTCTTCACTTTGTTAGAAATAACTGACAAGGTCCTCAGAAAGGAACTTCTTCGTGATAATGTGTTAAAAAAGGGGTGGTTCACAGAAAAAAAAATACAACAAAAGAAGAAGAAATTAGGCGAGATGGTGAAATGGTCTTTCACAATCTTGACATGTATGAATATAATTCGCTAATAAAACTGAAATAGGAACATCCATTTTGGCGTTGTGTCATTAATGGGAAGAAAACCAAAAGTTAAAAGGGCTAACAAACAGATAAACATTAAATGACAAGGAATAACGTTAGTGGCTGAGAGTAAGGAGGGGGAAATCAATATTCACTTGTCAGGAATCAGAATGCATCAAAATGATAATCTATGGAAATATTGAAAGGCAGGGCATGGTTACATTTGCCTTTTTGTTTGCCCTTTTTTGCTTAACCATGATAGATGCCTTGTTGCGGAATCTAAAGAAATAGAGAGAATTACGGTTGGACTCTCGAAAGGTTTGAAGAAAGAACGGCATAAGAGGGTGATGTTGTAAACTATTATAGAAGAAGGATTGTGTATGTGTGTGTCGGAGGGTGGGGGTGGGGTACAAAGAAGACAAGTGTAACGTCCCCAGATTTTGCCATCTCGAGACTTAGAAGGCCCGAGAGGACAAATCCGAAAACGTTAGCTAATTGTTTCAGAGAGCGATGCAGAAACATAATACACATACATGAACATACAACCATAACATTTCTCAATAATAACATGTATATTTACAACATGAATTATTACAGCTTGAATTACATTTTCATATTGAAAAAAATAGAAAATTACACAGTCTAAACATGTATGGAAACCCTATCTTACATCAGATTGATCTAGATTTGACCAAAACCCTAATCTAGACCTAAATACCATTAATAATGGTGGACCTTGTATTAATGATGAATATTTGTTATTAATCAGGTGCTGAATAGATTATCTAGATGATCATGGATATGTGAGGAATATCTGAACTCAGGTACGTGGGTTTTATTAAGTATAAGACTAGTTTTCATGAATGCATAATGATATGATGTACTTTGGATGCTTGTGTTTGCATATAAATTCTTGGATGTGTATGAGTAGTATATGCTCCGCAAAACATTAAAGAACATAAAAAAAGAATATAAATGGTTTGTAGCTATTGAGTGGATATATGCTCTCTCTCACTCCCTCAATCCCCTCTCTCTTCCTCTAAATATAAGGTCGGCACTCGGTCCCCATAGCCCAAGGGGCGGGGAAAAATGAAGTGCGACATCTCTCTCCCCTCTAAATATAAGATCGGCACTCGGTCCCCATAGCCCAAGGGGCGGGGAAAAATGAAGTGCGACACCACTTAGTAGTACAAATGCATCAAAAGACATCTAAAAATATGTGTGTACCTAACTATCGCTTTAAACAATGTTTTCTTTTACTCTTTCTTTCTCAAGTTATTTCAATTATGCAAGCATATTAGTATGTATCTTTCTACCCACGTGCACAACACCTTGTGTGTTGATTCGTTGTTTCACGTATGTTTTAGGTTCAGAGATAGCAGGGGATAAAAGGATGGGATGTGAGCAGTTGTACATGTTTACCTATTGTGTTAAGATCCTAGAATACATGTTCATACTTGTGTAAACTTTTCTATTCAATATGTAAATGTAAATCATTTTGTAATAATTCATTTTGTATAAAAATACATGTTGAATGTTGAGTATGTTATGGTTATATGTTCATGTATGCGTATTATGCTTCCGCATCACTCTCTGAAACAATTGCCTAACGTGTTCGGATTTTGTCTTCTCATCTCTATGGGGTTTTGAGAAGGTGAAAATCTGGGGACGTTACAGTATCCGGGGACGTCACAACAAGAAGGAATGGCCTTGTCATTAAATGAGTATGATCAATTTTTCTTGTAATAGTACATACATTCTTGTTATGTTTGTAGTCGAATATTACTGTAGAAGCAAAATAAACAACAATAATACATAAGATTAGAGTGTGTCTTGACTGATGATAGAGTCTCATTAGTCATGATATGTGATATCAAGTCAAGCACACATGTACATGCTAGAGAACATCGTATCGGACAAACCCACATTAAGAGTGATACATAGAGACCATGGATGGTAGTCAGAATTAGCTCTCATAGTGACAGTGATGATTGTGGTTTTTAGACATGAAATCACAACACTCATCACGTGTCGTTCAATGTATTTTGACATCATTCAACATGACCTTGAATAAGAGTTGCCATAAATGTGGTGCTCAGGTGCATCGTGACACACAGGGATTGAATGTCAGTGTTGTAGATGAGATTTGTCCCTCCTATAAGAGATTGATATCCATGCCCCTTAATAAGCGAGAATGAGAAATGTATGTCCATACTCACGTGAATCAATATGTGATATGTGAGCTCACATACATCTCATACAGTCTGCTCTAGTTTAAGAAACATGGATTGAACATTGAAGAGGATGACGATTCCATGCTTCGAGTTCATTTCATATATCAGAGGCAACAAAACTATACGATCACTATAACACAAATCACAGATTGTCAGTTGAAGTTGTTTTCTAAATTTCCAAATTACTTGGGTAGCAATGATGTGTTGCTAGATATCGCTCATTGCTTGTGATGTCATAAATTAGTTATGGACATTAACTTACAATATAAATTGGGACATATAGGGTCACTTGCATATGATGCACCTGGAATAGGAGTTTATTCATGAATGATGTTTAACTTGATTACTAAAGTGTTTAGGTATTCAATTTAAACAACTGAGGTTGAAATTTGACTGACTGGACTTTGAACCAAATAGTTCAAGTGTTGAACCAATCGATTTAAGTGTCAGATCAATTCAAACAACCGTTTCATGATATGAATCAACCATTTCAAGAGTGAAACGACTAGTTCATCAATTGGATTGTCCGGTTCAATAATCAATTTGATTGGATCAAGGATTGATGTTTATGTCATGATTGTGTATTAATTGAATATTGAATGTCAATATGTTTGCAAGAAGGAAACATGCTGAACCGAATGGTTCAAGGGTTGAACACACCAATTCACCCATGAACTGACCGCTGACAGTGAACTGACTGGTTCACCGTTCGTTGGTTCAGGAAAATTAATGAAAAGTCATCGCTTTGACTCCTGGGTGGACTGGAAACCCTGACCTTGTCCCTCTTATAAATAGAGGGGTATTGGGGGATTCTCAGACACAACAACAAACTTTGATAATTATTGTCCTCTCTGGTTGTTTTAATCAAGAGAGCCCGAGCCAGTCCTACCCGTGAAAGGGAGGGACAATGAGGGAGACACAATTGTGGGAGAGCAAATCAATCTTAGCAGATTTACATTCAAAGGGACAACTTCTTCTCGTTGGCTCTGGTAGCACAATTTGGAGTCCTTGGTGGTCTACATGGACTACTCTAGAGGGAAGGATGCCTTTGCCACCCACTAGGATGACACAATAAACCACCACATGTGGTGATAAACTAGGAGGCCGACGACAACCATCCAGGTGTGACTTGAGAAAGAAGCATGTTGTAACAAGAGTCATCACTGGACTTGCTCTAGGACCAAGTAGAACTCTTATTACCTTCCTTGCTAGATACATTGTTGTTAACGTGATTTGTTGGTCTGGGAATCAGGCAATCAAATTTTTTTGTTTCCACTACCTTTCGTCCCAATTTTCTGACAGTGGCATTAGACCCACGTCAATTTATGGTGTATCTAGATTTGAATCAATATGATGAGATTTATTTTATTGCATATGATGTGAATATCAAACTTGTTAATGTGCATATCTGATTTAATACCAAATATGATTCCACAAACTAATATATATATATATATATATATATATATATATATATATATGCAATTTACATGTATCGCCCTAAAAGTTGATTTTGACGGTGGATGTAGAGCATGGTTATGGCCAATAACCCCCAGATCATTGTGCTTGGTTGGATGGTTGTTTTTCCTATTTATATCTCACTTTGCATACCGAGCCTCTCTCTCCTTTTCCATATGCAAAAGTAAGTCTTGAGTCAAGGCTGATCGAGTTGAACATATCGTGTTTTAATAAACACACATCGTGTAACTTGGCAGAACTTTTAAACATAGCACTTGGATGGACCGGCACATTTTGTCGGAGTAGAGACATGTTGTGTCCATGCTCTTCAGGTGGGGATGCGAATATATGTAAACTTATACAACGTGTGGTACACTACAAAAAATATGGTATTTAACTACAAAAAAAAAAATTGTAGCAAAAACCCCAAAATGTGTAGCCAAAAGCTTTGGCTACATTTATCCTTACATTTATAATATATAGCTAATACCCATGTAGCTAATTGTTTAGGCTACATTTTTCAAAGTTGTAGTTAGTTATTCCTCTGGCTACAAATTCATATGTAACCCTAATTGTAGGTAAAAAAATGTCCTTACACATAAACATGTAGTTTCCATTGTAGCCAAATGTATGACTACAGTTCAATTTGTACCTATGATATGTAGGGAGAGATGACATTGGTTACAATTTGTATTTGTAGTTCATGTATAGCAAAAATTAGCACTTTATACACATGTAATTATAGCTAGTGTGTAGTGAAAGACACCATGTACTACACATATATATGTAGTGAGAAACATTAATGCAGTCAGTCAGTCGCTTGCCAATATAGAGAGGTTTTCAATAAGAAAATAGATGATTGTTAATCAAGATCGAGTTGTGCTTACAATATCAACAATGATACTTTTATTTATATTTGAACAATGAGTACACATGGGGAGGACATTAACCTGGCCCCTGTTTTACAATATGCATGGAAAAAAGACACAAGTATACAATATCTTCTTCTGACTACATCTATCCACTGCACACTACAAAGCACAATATAAAGAGGGCTCATCTCCCTTAGTTCCTCCACCTAATTCACAGTGAGTTCAACATCCCTATGAATCTCAGCTTTAGTGGTGAATCTTCCTATCCCAAACATGATAGAGGTATGTGCCATGTCCTCATCAACTCCCAGAGCTCGAGTTGCAGCCTTTCCTGTTGGCAACTCATGTAGAGGTTCATGTATGGTTAGTTTTGGTTGGCGAATCCCCTGATTCAGAACATATTGGCATTTCTTCTCATAATCTATACGTTCTGTACTTTTGTATGTTGTAGATCTCAAGTACCATCAAGTTGATGGTAGCATCCACTTTGTGCGAATCCACAAGGAATATGCCCAGAAGGCCACTGTAGGAAAGCAGAAGGGGTCTCTGTAACAGAAGTTTGATGAAGAGGAGGCTGTGATACATTCATAAAAGGCAGGGGCATGAGTGAAGCCTTCTTTTGCAGCAGAACAGCAGTGGGAATTAGACCGGATGCTAGCATATGCTTGTGGATGAGAAGTAGGAGCTCTCTGAAAAACAGAAATAGATAAACATAACTACATTATAAAAAACAAGGATACCAACTTCTATACTTTTATACAAAGAATATTATGTTACTTGGAATGATAAATAATTGGAGTAGCAGTAGCAATTGCTGCTCTCTCTATTCGTCTTAATGTGGGTGCAGCTGCGTCAGTTGCCACCAGTGTGCTAGCTCGCCCAGAATTGGTTACAATTTGTAAGACCACGAATCTTGTAAGTGCTTAACTTAAAAAGAAATAGAACAAGATGAGTAGTAGACGGTTCAACATTTGTTTTGCCAAATATTCCAGTTTCATTTTCGATCATAACTGCTAAAATAATTCTGAAACATATTATCGCAATCAACTCAATAGCCACTTGGGCCAGTTCACTCTACCCCTGTCTTATTCATCTCCAGGTGATGGACTTCCAAAATCTTGAATAAGTCCTGAAAGCCTCTTGCCGACTTAAGATATTAGATAGATTAGTTAGTAACACAATCAGTCTGCACAATATTTTCTTGACATAAAATTCAATAAAATAGGCTTTAATACCAGAAAATAATAAGAAGCAAGTTTGAACCACAAATAAACATCATTAACATTCTTAACCATTGAGTCAATGATAGAAAGAAAATAGAGAACTAACTCAAAACAAGTCAAGACTTATGCATGTAGGCAAGAGGCACAGTTCCAACCTGTAGTTTAGTTAATATATGAGCAATGTCATCATCTCTGGATAAACCCAACAAAACACGACAAGCAAGAGCTCGTAGGCGATCAAGAACCACTTGACCATCCGAGGATTTAGAAGATGCATAAAAACCTTAATAATGCTCTGAACACAAATGTTGAAGCAAAAAATAATGATGTGTTCTTTCTTGCTTGGTCTTGAGAACAGTCAAGAAGCTGGAGTGATAGCTCAACCACCTGGTGGATAATGTCAGGGACAAGTGCACACACATGCTCCATTATTCCCTGCCATACATTTAAGTGATATATATAAAATATATGTTACATTCGAAAGCATTACCCAATCCAAAAAAGAACAAAGTTATTCATATAATGATATTTGATTAAGTCTTGAACTAATATTATATCAAGTCCAATGATACTTGCATGGGGAGGGAAGGCCAAATGATGATTCCTTTTAACTTTTTTAATATAAGGATGAGAGTCTATTTATTTATGTTTCCCTCTCTCACCAAGAAAATTCAGATGGGAGTTACAATGGTCAGCAGTTGTGTTCAAATTAGCTACAGAATTATGGGCCCAATTACAACAATTAGATGATAAGTTAGAATTGATATTATGGTTATGTGGCCTTATAGGGAAGACCGAAATGAGGTTTTTAAGGGAAATTTTTGCTAAAGCATTAGCATCAGTAATAGACTCCCTACTAATTCAGCAGACTCTCCATTTCTAGCTTAAAGAAGCAAGCTTTAACAGCTCATATCACCACTTTGACAAAGTAGGGATCTCCTTAATTCTTGAGTTAACCCAGCTGAAACTTTAGAACTATATGAGAAGACTACAACATTTCTAAATCCCCTAATCCAGCTGTAAGAGAGAGCATTGATAACAACAAAGGCTTCATCTTCAAAATCCGAGTGAACCATTTGTGTAGCAGTATGTTTGAATTTGATTACACCATCTGCACTTTTTCTAATAGCAGTAGCTGCAGCTTGTCCATTTTTATATGCTGCATCAGCAAACACTGTGATAGTATCTCGATCCAGCTGTGTGTTAACATGATAAATGAGAGTAGATTTATGTGGGTTAGAATATGAAGTATCTGCCCAAATTTGTTGAAATTTAGAAGCCTGATTTCGAATGTTCATAACCTGATAGTTTTTGAGACATTGTTGTCCTTCTATTGGTTATACTTTTGAAAACAACATGTTGCTCACCTATCATTTGACAAGGGATCTAGCCTATGGGAAGTGGATGCTATACGGAAAGAAAATATGGACTGATCATTTAAATGTTATGATGCTACCCGAATGATCTCTAAAAAATTGAACCATGCCCCCCAGCTTATCAGTGAACAAAAGCATAAGAGTGTTAGCACTTAGCATGAATTACATCATTATATGAATCTTGAACCAGTGAGGTTGGAACAATTAGGCAGTCCTAAATCAGGAACACAGCTAGCAACAACCAGAACTAGAAAAATGTTCACTCAAATAGGAACAAAACTCTGGAAAGAATGGCTGAGATGCAACGATCTCAACTCTAAACAACAGCTTCAAAAACTATATAAAAGAAACATAAGTATCAAAACCACATTTAATATGGTTCCTGTCAATTAGCAAAAATATTCAGGTAGCTTACTCCTTCATCTCCACAGATAGTTAGATTGTGAAGTCATCAACAATCCACTTAATATCAGCTCCAATAATTGTGGGTTTGATATCAGTTATCTTGGAAGTGTTCAATGCATACTTTATAACTCCAACACCTACTTCATAGCCTTTAAAATCGTACATAATAGCAGCAGGGCATAGAACAACCTTGTTGTTCAATAATATGTGTACGATTTATGTAGTGTTTGTAATTTAGAGAACATTAAGATTGCTTCCTCCATGTTCTAGGGGAAAGCAACATACCTCTTCATAAAGGTAACCAGCCTGGAGGTAGGTTTGAAACCTTCAACATATAAGGTTAGCTATCTTGACAGGATCATCTAATAGTTTAAAAGATAAAATTCAAAAAGATGATGCTAGTATGTTTGTCCTAGTAAAATTTGAACAAGATGAGAGACTTCAGTTCTAATCTAAGAACACAATAGTAATACAATAAGAATTGTAAGAAGGATGGACCTCTATGTGTGGGGATTCAATAGTAACATAGTGACAATGTAACAAACAAGGTAAAATTATTACACACTAGCAATAGTGTGCTCACCTGATTCTTTGGTGGTATGAACATCCATGGGATCTGACATAGTTGATCATTTAAGACATTCATCTGGCTTGGCAATATCAGATGCCACTTTGCAATGTGCTACAGTTAGCTTTCCAACTGTCAATAGACCGGTAATTATTTAGAAAGATGCATTTTGTCCCCATAAAGTATCCGAGGTATAAAATGATGAAGCTACAGTAAAGTTATCAACTTCAACTACATGAAAATTTCATTTCTTTTTATGAGAATCAACTACCCTTATATATTACTAATATTTGGATAAGGAATCTTCTATGGAAGAATAGCAATGCACATGACTGCTCAGATTCAGAGCAAATGGTGCACTTGGTAAAAAGGACAATCAAACAACATACAATAGTCAATGTCAAGATCCTATATATTAAATCATAGAAGGTAGAGAGTAAAACTCATATGCCTTATTCCTAACCAAGACACGGTCCTTTTCAGTATTAACATGAGACCTTTTGATATATTACCTAAAAACCATTTCCTATGTCTTGAGTTTTCACCAACTATAAACATAATAGAAACAACATTGGGGGCTTGGCAGGCTCCTCTTAATTTTTTTTTTCACAATTACCCATCATCTATTAAGCTAATCATTCATGAAAAAATGTGAAATATAGAGCACATAGATCCATTTTAATACTATATTATGAAGCTACCCTTAATTTCCACAAATGTATTGACCACTGATTATAAAAATGATAGGTAGCTACAACAATGAACTATTGACTTGGACACTAACATGTTTGTTGCCTCACCAAAGACCCATCATTTTGCAATCAAATTTTATTCTTGTCATATTATGAAATCATATTAGCTTAAGGTGTAAAAGTTACCCTTAACAAACACAAAAACTCCTAGAATGATTGATGATGATGATTCACCTCAGTATGTTGAAAAACTCTTGTCAATTTCATGCTGTGTGAAGGGAATAGATGATTTGAAAAGAGTACACTACCTCCTGATATAAACACTAGCAGTTGGGTGTACTGTTAGTTTACAGTTGGTACACTCCTGTAAAAACTCTTGTCAATCTCATGTGGCTTGATTTGAGGGCCTTTTACTGGAACATACATGTTCCAAATTCCCATTACACTGAAAAGTTTTCAATATAATATCAATGGATGTTAAGTGAATACATGTTGACAATAATGTTGTAGAAAACTCACTTATGAGGTGAATATATCCAAGGGTTCAGAGCTTCAACAATCTTTCCTTGTCAACTAGCTCCAATTCTTGAATAAGATCATTCATTTTTCTTATTTCAATCCTCAAGCTCTCAACACCTTCAAATGCTTTGACAATTGTTCAACAACACAAACTTGAATGCCATCTCTTTTCCACCATGCTCATCCAAAGGGAATGATGTCAGTTTATCATTGATATCAGAATACAACCGAGCATACATGGAACATAAATTAGGGCCCAATAGTCCCTTATAAAATATAAGCACAATGACATCCTTCGCAATTCTAGCTGTAATTATTCGAGAATCAATCAATTGGGCTTTCAAAAGATCATAATTCTCTGGAGTCAGTTTGTTCAGAATACCTTTCACAATTTTTGAGGCATTTTCCTTCTCTGACATGGTGCTTCTTTGAGCAGACAATGAGAATTCAACCTTGAGGAGAACAACAAAGCCTTTTTGATTCTCCAGAAATATTCAACCTAGAAGAATATATCCAAGGAGAAATGATTGAAGACCTAGACAATGATGATCCAAAAAGGGATGCAATATGATTTCATATAAAATGCAGCATACCATTGCATGTGTTCTGAACCAATAATCTTCGGAAGCATGACACTTTCATTTATGTGCCAAGTAACATCCGACTGTCAATTTCATTGAGCATCTACGAAGCTCCTAAACCACTGCTTCAAATTTCTATAACTCATTAGCCCTCTGCTTTTCTATACGCATGCACGTCATATCTGAATCCAACATCCTATATCGAGAAGCGGAAAACTATCCAAGGCCATGAGGGGAAATTAACCACAAGAACAAACATTTATAAGTTGTAAAATGCAAAGTGTGCTTTCAAGTCAATGAATAGAACTCAAGAAACAAAGTATAACTCCGCCCTTTTGGAGTCACTAATATGTGCTTGAATCGTTGTACATCACCAGAGTCATAATGTAAAACAAGTGAAACAGATGAGGATAGTGATACATAACGAAACATACTTTGAGGAACATATAATTGAACTGCATAACCAAACAAATACTTTGTACTGATTCAGATTATATTAATATGTTGGAGGGATATTTTTTTTGTTCTTTTTTTTGGAAATATAAAATTTTATGCAAAGGCATTGAGGTTAACATGCTACTGCAGATAAATAGTAGGTACCCCATCTGCTAGGTGTGCATCACAGATTGCCCCATCTTGGAAAAGTGGGGTAATATGAGGTAAGTTAAGCAGACTTGATAATTTTTTTGTTCTTTTTTTGGAAAAATAAAATTTTATGCAAATATGCATTGAGGCTAACATGCTACTGTAGATAAATAGTAGGTACCCCATCTGCTAGGTGTGCATCACATATTGCCCCATCTTGAAAAAGGGGGGCAATATGAGGTAAGTTAAATAGACTTGATAAATGGGTACATGGAATGAAAATTTACAGCAAGGTAAGTTAAATGCATTTGATAAATGGGTACATGGAACAACAACTTACATAAAGGTAAGTTAAACGAATTTTCAACCCAAAGAGCTTTTGTTACTGTCAACATGCTTTCGTTGCGAAGTACTATCCACTTTAGTATCTTATTTTAGCATTTCATAACCGAAACAAACCTGAAAAAAGTCCTTCCTAGGTGAGCCTCCGTGGGCACTTAAATGTATAGGCACAAGTCCCACTACCTAGCAAAGCACTAGAGTCCATTCTAACTATGGGAAACATTATCCTAAAATGTGTGGCTGGGAAACGTGGGTACTCTACATGCCCTGGAGAGGTGAGGTTTTAGTCTTAAGTATCGAACAATTTGTTTAGTTTTTGCTATAATTATCTGCTACATGATTTGCTATATGAGAGTAATTAGGTTGGTAAACTTATTATGTTCATTTAGGCTAATAAACAAAGCACTAAGGATACTTGTCTTACTTGAAATTTGTTAAGACTTCTGGAAGTAATTAGAAACAACATATTCTAGGAATTAGTATGTTTGTAACTGCAGGTCCCACATTTATTCTTTCATTACCATCATTACAGTCTAATAGAAAATAGTAAACACTAAATATTAATCTTACAACTGTTGTAAAGAGAAATGGTATTTTATTTGAATGCAAGAGGAACAACATGTACCTTCTAAATCTTTTGGCCAAATGCACGAACTACAAATGTAGGAGCATCAAGATAATGACCAGTGATTCACATACATGGAAGAAAAATTTATTTCCTAAAGAATTTTAATTGCCAGATTTCTAGTAAGATACGCTAGCATAGGATCAAAGCTTACAAAATAGAGCGATATAATGAAGTACATGTACTGGATTATAGACCCTAGAGAGACCTTCAAACTCGACAAAGGAAAACATACTCCTCAACCTTGTTCACTAAACAATTTTGTTAATAGAGGACATAATTAAATCTTATAAAAAAATATCCCTTTCCCTAACAGGCAGAGTTACCTTTGCTCTATATGCATAACGGATGTGAAGTCAAGCTACATTATGCAAGCCGCCATACTGCATGCAACCACTCATGGTAGAATTAATCAACTCTAGCTATAGAATACTAATCCCATAGAATGGGTTTGTAGACAAACACAACGGCAACATTGGAACCAAAATTGCAAAAGAAATGTTTGAGGCCTATGAAGACGTGCTAGGAATATGTAACCGAAAGAACAATTGATAGGCACCTCACCATGGAAGAAAAATATAGTAGATTAAAGTAAAAAGGTTTAACAACCTGCTCTCAGATATAAAGCTTCATTCTATAACATCAGACACTATGAGAACACAAATAGAGTTGTTAATGATGAATGGGAGGAACACATTGGCTTTTAGTGATCTAGGGTCAAAGGGAGCATCAATCCAAAATCCAAGGACCACAACACAGTCCTAGACGACATGGATGATCTGAAATCAAGTTGCATGAACAACCAAAATGGTGAATGGGATCTTGAATATATGAAGCACTGGTTTAAGGTGAACAAAGTGCAGCCTGGTATTTAATCATTTCACAATGTATCTATAGGTAATCTTTGTTGTTTTGTTCACTAGAACACAAATGTAGTCAGCAAAACTCAAATGCAAAAATGTATTCTTAGTTATGCAACAGTTTGATATTGTTCCAAAATATATTTTGGCATAGATATTTGTAATCTATTACAACTTTTCATGGAGCCTAGATATTATAAAGGTTTTACTAGTAAACAAGATAAGCAGTAAACTTGATTGATTTTTTGCATTTAAATATCAAGAACCTACGTTTAGTTGATGCTACTTCTTCCATATATTTATAGCTAGTCATACACCATAACAGTAAATGAAATCATTCAATGATAAATAGCCACTAAAGGAAAACATAGAACAATTAACTCACCTAGGAATGCCATTCATAATACCCAGTTGTTGACATCGTCTTTCAAAGTAACATGGTTACTTCAAGTGTTTTGTCATGTTGTTTCATAATGGTTCAATTTAGCTGGTATTTAATGTGCATTGAAAACTGAATTTGAGAACAAACCAAACAAGACATTTTGAACAATATTATAAAAGTTCTATGTGTGGATTGAGTACTGAATGCAATTGGTGTTCTGATCATGGCATAACTCTATAACACGGTATTCTGAGAATACATGGATAAATTAATAAAACAACAAAGATAACACACATACCTATTCATGGTGCTTGACATTTGTTTGAAATTGGCTCAAGACACAAGCAAAAAAGAAATATATAAAAATAAATATAAATAAATTTTTGAAGCACCATGTGTTTGTGTTGATTCAAAAAACAAAGTCTAGTTAGAAAAATAAATCTACCAATAGTATATAGTCCGTACCATTAAATATACGATATCCAAAATATGGGAAACATATTACAAGTTGATGAGTTTTGATAGAAAGCAAATTGAAAATCAAATCTGTAAAGTAGAAATTTTACAGAGATAGTTGAACAGGTAGGAGAAAACATATATGTGGTGTTCAAAATCCCAAATCTATAAAGTTTAATATATTTTGCATTCTTTACATATTTCTATTTGTTCATTCAAGAAAATGATTTCAATTTTGGAAAAAGTGAAATGTGCATGTTGATTTAGCTTTCATTTAAGACTTGCAGGTTGATATAATTGTTCAATAAAAGATCATTTTCTTTTTATAGTGCATGAAAATTGCAAATCTATAAAATGGATCACTTCCCCTCTCAAATTCAGACGTATTCTTGTATAGTTGAGGTAAACAGTCACAAACAAGGGACTTAAATAGAGATCATTCACACTATTCTACATGGAAAGTCATGGGTTCCACTAACGACATGATGGCAATCAACTGATATCTGCCATTCTGAAGGAAAATTGTTCATTTGCTGTAGATGATGATTTGAATGGACAGACCATCAAAACAAAGAAGCCCAAAATAAAGAAAGCATATCCATATTAGTTGAACGACTTAATGGCTCCATCAATATCATGATAATGAATGTGGAACTAAAGAATAGTAATGCAAAGCATCATATGCTTGGTCACAGTGATGTCCTTCTTCAATGTACGGTCCTAGATATGTAAAACATGGAATAAACTAAAGAAGTTAATCACAAAATAAAGACTAAGAAACATTTTAAAGGTGCATTTGCAAGTGAGGAAGGTCCCACCAAGGTACTAGTATTGATATAAATGAAAATGTAGATCTAAACCCACTATCATTTGAGCTTAGTTAATGGTCTACCTAGGATGAAAATACTTTCTAGGGCTTGCAGTCTTTAGTGGTCCAGTTCCATGTAAAGTGTCTTTATCTCATTGTCATTGATAATGATTCTGACGACAAGTTATTTCTTTGACATATCACGGGGTTGATAGATACTAAATTCAAACTAAGTTTTATATTAGCTTATCATGATGCACATGTTGTATTATGATAGCAGTTCTAGTGTTAATATGTGGTCGCAAGAATGGGCCAAGATATGATAGGGTTATCAGGCTGCAAAGATTTTTTTTGTTCTATATATATATCAGTTTTCACATTTCTGATCATCCATTAAGGTAGATTCTTTGGTGAAGCATCTCGATCATAAAAACTAAAAAATATAGAAGATGGTGTATGCCCATATGAAACGTACCTCCAATCTTATACATAATAACAAAATACTCATCAAGATCTGCAAGGTTGTCGACGTCAAATTTTAGAATTAAACCATCCAAGTTCTGGCTGTTAGAAAGCAAAAACATTTTTATTCCAACTTCTTGAACTATAGACCAAGTGCACCAAAACTAGGCTACATTCTTAGAGGAAAGGATAAACCTTGTAGTAGGCCTCATGGAAAATCTTTCTTTCTTACGTCCTATTCCTGCTCTCATTCCTCGAGAAGGGTTCTTGTTGGTCTCATCAAGGGCAGCAACAATGTATTAAAAAACGGCCCAGGCGGCCGCTTAATCGGCCAAGACCCCCATCCACTTAATTATACTCTTAAGCACCCACTTACTCGGTTTGAAGAAAAGCGCCCACTTTTTTCCCGCTTCACCTGCTTTTTCCCGCTTTTTTGCACTTTTTTCCCCGCTTTTTGAAAAAAATGTTGCTATAAGTATGTAATGTTAATTAAATATATAATCCAAGTAGTATTGAGTATAATATATGAAGCTTGTATACATTAAATGTTCTATGATATACCTAGTCCTACTTTAGAATGCAAAATTTGTATGTAAGTTGTATATAATAGGGTACTGCTGTAATATATCCAAGTAAATATCGTATTAATCTATTATACTTCTAATGGTTTTACTGATTTTACTAATTTTCTTACAGATTTCGTTCATTACTAATTGATAATACTGGTTAGTATTACCGATTTCCTTAGAAATATATTTTTTATATACACATACATGTAATTTTTTATATAAATATATAAGATTTTAAGCATCCGCTTTTTCAAAAATCGCCCACTTAATCGCCCTTCTACCGCTTAATCAGCTACAAGGTCCCGTCCGCACGACTCCCGCTTCACGCTTTTTAAAACATTGGGAAGCAACACATTCTCTAAATCCATTCTTTTCGTGTTAGCATTGTCGAGGATAATCATTGCCTGCTCCACTATGTCATCATACCTGTAACACATGAATAAGAGCTAACCAAAGACTACATAAGAAACAAAAAATATTATAACTTGAGTAAATTAAGATTAGCTGTGAGCAATGCTAGAAAATAAAGAATGCCCACCTTGTCAAATTTCATGTTCTTTTGCCAAACTGTGATTGGAAACAACAACTTGCAATAATGGTAATAGTGATCTAAGTTGAATTAACACCTGAGGCGATATTTGCATTAAGTAGTAGAACAATATTTAGGACCATGCAATTGTATGAGCATTGCACATCATAGCAAAGGGACCAGGTTCCCAATAGAGAAAGAACGAGAAATAAATAGCCTCCAGCTGTAGGAAACAATAATAAGTAGATCTAGGAAAAAGAAACTCCTACACTTCCAAAAACCAGAAAATAATCTAAAAATATAGATCTTGAAACTCAAACAAAACACATTATTGAATTACTATCATTAGTCCCTTCACATACTGTAAGCCATTTTAGACTAAGAACGAATAATATACCAGACATAGTCTTTGTAAGAAGTAGAAGTCAAGAACCTGTAAACATGTAACAGAGCAGATCATAGAAGGAAAAAGGTAGAGATAAGTCATAAAATCATCCTGACTTATAGTCAAAATAAAAAGAAACAAGCAAGAAGCCCTACACACCAATAATTCCGAATTACAGACTTCCATATCATAAGAACATGATTACTAGTCTTGAAAAGAAGGTATCCCTTAGTATGCAAAATACTAATAAGGCCTAAGTATAGGGGTATAAGAAACCCCAGGACCAAATCCCACCTGAATCACATATAGTAATAAGCTGGAATTAGGAGACAGAAACATGAAAGATCCCGTCTTAATATACAAGATTAGAAGAGACAACACCGTAGCATCATATGTAGGTATGTATGCCCTGAGAGCCAATCATGGGATGATTGGTGGGATACATTAAGATTGATTTGATAAACATCAAAGGCAAGCTTCCAATTCTTTCTGGTTCAGTCATATGAGACAGTGATAGAACAGATTGAATGTCTAGAGAATGACAGTACTCAATGACGTATGCTTTCAGGTTGAGGACCTGAACGATGAGATCATACAGATGCTAAGAGTTTGTACATTCTTGTTATGTCCCTAGTCGGATGTCATTGTGGAAGGTAGATAGACAACAATGACACACAAGACTAGATTGTGGTGTTGGTTGATGACAGAATCTCATTAGTCATGATATAGAGATATCAAACCAAACACATAGGTACTTGTTAGAGAACAAGTGTACCAGACAAACCCACCGTGAGTTTGACACATGGAACCATGACATGGTAGTCACAGTCAGTACTCACAGTGATGGTGGTGAGTGTGATTCTTTGACCTGAAATCACTACACTCAACACATGTCGTTGGGCACACTTTGACATCATCAAACGCAATCCTGAAACATGGGTTGTTATAAAGGTGATGATTGGGTGGCTTTGACACATGGGGCTTTTGAGGGATGAGTAATAGATATAAGATTTGTCCCTCCTGAGGGAGTTGGATATCCATGGCCACTTGATGAGTAGGATTGAGAAAGGCATGTACGCATGTGTGAATCAGTATGTGATATTGATGTCATACATATCTCTTCCAATCTACTCTGAGATCAAGAAAGTGAATGAACGTTGACAGGATGACTATTCCATGCCTCGAGTTCATTCAGGATATCCGTGACAAAGGAATTATACATTCACTGTAACACCATTCACAAATTGTAGGATTGAAAGTTGTTCTCCAACTTTCTATTTCACTTGGGTAGCACTGATGTGTGACTAGGCACCGCTCTTTTCCTGTGAAGTCATAAGTGTTATGGACTTTCACTGCCAACGTGAAATGGACCTGTAGGGTCACACACATAGGATTTAACCTGGAAGAGGAGTTTTGTCCAAAAACAATGTTTAGATTGATTACTAAAGGAGTTTAGTAGTTCAATTAAACACTCAACTAATTGATAGCTCAATATCATAATGTTCAAGGTGTCGGACATATTGATTGGAGTATCAGATTGATTGAAACTGAAATTGACTATTTCTGCACAGTCTGCACTCCCAACCGATCGGCTCATGTGATGAACCGATCGGCTGAGCTTGGTGAACCGATAGGCTCAGGTGGTGAGTCGATCAGCTCATGGACAGGGTGAAACAATTGCTTCAAGTGTTGAAACGATCGGTTCAACTGGTGCAACCGAGCAAGTTGGGAAAGTCGGATTGGTGAGAAATTTCTTTTCGTTTCACTTGCCCAATTCGATTGGAACAAGGATTGGTATTTGGTACCAATTACAAACAAAAGAAGAAAAGTCAATCGGGAACTGATCAGGACTACGAACTGACCGGTTCAGAAGTGAACCGACCGTTTCATGGGTCCCAACCGATCGATTGAGGTGTCAACCGATCGGCTCAGGTCCCCAACTGACTGTTTTAGAAATGAAACGATCGGTTCAGGTTGTGAGTTGGTTGTTTTTTGTGGAAAATCTCGAACCCTTCTACTCCTGCTTTAGTCCCGCATTGCCCGGGATAGAGAACCCTATCCCATGACCCTCCTATATATAGGGGTATTGGGGGCTTCTCAAAGAACAACTCAGTGCAACCAGTTGCTCTATAAAGTTTTCGTTCTCTCTGGTTTTGGTAACCAAGAGAGCCAGAGCAAGTGCTACCCGATAAGGGAGGCACAACAAGGGAAAGACAACTGTAGAAAGCGACTGGTGGCAGGAGAGTGTGTTGGTGACTAGTACGCCGACAGGAGGGTGTGACTCCTTCCAATTCCTTGTGGGACAAGGAGATTGGAGTTCCAGGTGGTTCGTGTGGACTACTTCAGAGGTGGGAGATTTCTGTCGCTCGGAGGACAGCTGTCAATCCCGATAGTCCTGATGAGACCAGGAGTCATCAGTCCCGGTGTGACTAGGAGCTGCACAGACACCGTCCAAGACCGGAGGTGAAGACCGTGCAAGCCGTGAGGTATTGTCACCGAGCAAGCCTCAGGACAAGGTATGATTCCACAAACCATCCTTTCCTATTGTATAGACGTTGACGGTTTTCCTTGTTCTGGGTTTGGGGAGGAGAAAAGTTTTGTTTCCGCTGCCTTCTGTGCCTCCCCAAAAACCCAACAGTGGTATCAGAGCCACGTCAACTGCTCTATACTTTAGGATTATCGATATGATCGATTTTGGTTTGTCGCCTTTATTTATTGCATACAATGCGAATAAAATTGGCTTTATGCATGTCCAATCCTAAATCCACAAATCCCAATATACATATATGATATGTAACATGATTGCACTCGATACGCGTCGCCCTTAAATGAGTTTTGTGGTGGATGTATAGTGTGGTTATGGCCAATAAACCCTATATGTGTATGGTTGTATGTGGTTGCTTGCATCTCAGTCTGCACACCGATCTTCCTTCTCCTATTCCTGATGTAACTCAAAATAATTCGAGATTTCTTTCCTACCTTTGATCCCCTGGAATGTAACTTGAGGTTTCTCCTTTTACAATGTAAAATAGGATAGAATTTTATTTCCTATTATGTCAAAGAACGGAGGACATCCTGACGACAGCTGAGATGATCGGTTCAAGGCGTGAACCGATCGGTTGACGTTCGAGACAATCGGTTCAAGGAGTGAGCCGATCGGTTGATGACTGGTTCGAGGAGCGAGATGAGTGGGTGGCGGCCATGAAGAGATGCATGTTGACCAGGCGAACCGATCGGTTGGAGGAGCCAACCGATCGGCTGGTGGCACCCAGCCGACCAGTCTGATGGCGAGCCGATCAGTCATGTGATGAGTTGATCAAACCCAGAAAGGCAAAGCACAGAGTTCATCTTGTACAGATTGCATGTGATGTAGACCTAGATGACCGTGATTCCTCTTGGATCTAGGAATCACATTAGGACGACCATAATCATCACTTTTATCGTTTTGCATGTTTTCTGTGGGATATAACATGTATATGATACGTACTATGTATTGTGGTGATTGGATATGTATATGTATATAAAACTAAATCCCTCATTAAATATTAAATTTTAGATGCCTTCCAAATGCGACACATGTGAAAAGCTTGATCGACCAAGTGTGGGCACGCCCTAGCGTGGTGCACCGTCTATCTCGTGGAACTGTGAAGGATGGATATGTGGGTCTGCCCTAGCAGGGTGCATATTCATCGTGTTTGCTTTGGGTCGAACTTAACAAGGTGATATAGATGGGATCTAGTACCTTGAGGCATGGAGGTGATCATGGCAAGGAGTTGCATATGACATCTTATCAAGAGTTGCATATGATGCAATTGGCAAGAGTTGCCTACCTGAGAGATCTAAGTTGTGGGTGACAGCCCTAGCTGGTCCATGACTTAGAGGATTTCAGGATCTTACCCACTAGAAGGTTGTACGCTGCAATCTTTTGAATTGATGGTGAGGGCTATCAATTTGAAGTAAAATAGTGGGAGCGATAATTAATTAAAGGCCTAATTATATCGTCATCTTTTCAAATCAATCAAATAAGTCAAAAATTAGTTTTTGGACTAAAATTGCATATTTCCTTTTGTAGTACAAATGGCAACAAACAACAATCACTTTTCTTTACGACCGGTCCTTGAAAAGGACAAGCTAAATGGGACAAACTTCCACGACTGGTATAGGACATTGAGAATTGTTCTCACTCAAGAGAGAAAGCTCTATGTCCTGGATACTCCAATTCCAGAGGAACCTGCTCCTAATGCACCAAGGACAGAAAGGGATGCTTACAAGAAGCATTCTGATGATGCCATTGATGCAAAGTGATTGATGTTGTGCTCTATGAACCACAAGTTGCAGAGACAACATGAGAACATGGGTGTCATTGAGATGATTCAACATCTGAGGAACATGTATGAAGATCAAGCACGACAAGAGAGATATAATGTCTCAAGGGCACTGTTCAAGTGCGTCATGACAGAAGGAGATCTAGTTGGTCCTCACACACTCAAGATGATTGTGTATGTAGAGAACCTGACAAGACTGGGATTTCCACTGAGCCAAGAGTTGGCTACTGACGTGATACTGCAATCGTTTCCAGAATCCTACAGTCAGTTTGTGATGAACTACAACATGAACAACTTTGATAGGCCACTGTTAGAGTTGTTGGGCATGTTAAGGACAGCCGGGATACAGATGAAGAAGGACAAGCCTAAGTCTGTGATGGTGATCACGAGCAAGAAAGGCAAGTCCAAGCCCAAGGGCAAGGGCAAAGCTAAGAAAGGTTCTGATGCTAGCCAGGAGCCCAAGTCGTCTTCAGCTCTCAAGGCCAAGGGAGGCGTGACCAAGAAAGGCAATTGTCACCATTGTCAAAAGCCAGGACATTGGAAAAGGAATTGTCCTCTCTATCTGGAAGAACAAAAGAAGAAGGAGGCGACAACCGTCTCTATTTAAAGGTGTCATGAAAGTAAACTTGTAACACTTTTGAGGTATATGATACCAAGATGTAAAGTGTAAATCACTCAATAAATGGGGCAAGTGTTGTCACCATAGATAGGAGTACTTTAGTTTATTTTCAGCCTAAAAGGCATGTAATACAATTATGAACTACTATTTCATATTTGCCAATAGATAGAAACACTTTATTTTTGCATATTGTATGACAATGATGGCAATCAATAAAGAGATGTTTCAATTTCTAAATATATGATCTTTGTGGCAATGCCTTGATAAAATGATACCTAAAAGTTATTGATAACTCAAACAATCAAATTAGCATCAATCATGAGAAATTCATTTCTAGTTTCCATGTGATGGATAAATCTAGACTCTTTTGGTTAGAGAACCAGTAAGAGACATGAATATCTTGGACATGATTAATCAATCTTCACTAAAAGTAGTGGGAGAATTATTATCCTATTAGGTATGATACATGTGATGTACCTATTGGAACAAATGCTAATACTTAAAATGGTGATATGAATATCTTGAAGTGTTCAAGATTATCATAGATGAAGTGCAAATTTGGTAAAGTGTTAATTCTTGATGAGATCAATGAATGAAATACTTGGACCAAATGTTTGAGATCCTTATGAGTGATTATGATAGTGTATCATAGTGAACTCATGATTAAGGCATGGTGATGTCTAAATCAAGAAGGAATCATACTCTAAGGAGTTAGAGAATGATTATCAAATAACTGAATTCTTCTTAATAAAAGAATACCCCACACTAATAAAGGACATTAAGAATCACAAGGAGTTGTGAGTTCTTATATCCTTAACAGATACACCTCAATTATCTATGTGATGAGTTGTTCATGTGATGAGTCAACTATCCAGATGAATATGAGGAACCGAATCTTGAGTTATGGTTTATGACCATTACATCCTAATGACTTCCATGTGAACCATAAGGTATGACCTTGATGGTAGCACCCATTGGATGAAATCCATAAGTGCAAATGAATCTTACGTGTTAAGACACATGGATAACATTTTAAGAAGGATGATGCTTGTTGATTGCAACTTAATGACTAAGACATTTGGCATATGGATACTAAAACTGCATTCCTATGAGGAATAAAACAAGGATGTGTACATGACACAACCTATAAGGTTTATGAATCCACTAATGCAAATGAAGTCTATAAGTTACAATGGACTAATCAATGTGATTGATTGAGTACAAGCAACTCAGATTTGGATCTTTACTTTGATGATATAGTCAAAGGGTTTGACTGATATGTCAAAGATAAAGAAGGTATCTGTGATTTAGTGGGAGCGTGTTCACATTCCACATGTTGATGTGAAATGGAAATGTTCTAGAATCGAAATTCAAAAGTGGAAATTATCTTTAAGGAAGATAGAGATGTTTCCTATGTGATAGGAATAGAGATCTATAGAGATAGTTCTCGAAAACCTCTTGAACTGAAAGGAGAAAACATACATTGGCAATCTGTACTGAAGGGTTCAGTATGCACAGATTCAGTGGGAGAAAATGTGTCCATGTTACATGGAGTTAGTATCCCAAGGCCAAATGTCCAATTCTTATGAAGAATGGGAACACTAAGAATAGATATGGATCTATCATGTATGTAATCATCCCATTATCTTGCATGTATCGACATGGCAATAACAAAATGCATTCATCATCTTGTATGTAGGACATGGCAATATGATGTGCTCATCCTGATAACTCGTATGTGGGACATGACGAGTGAATGTCTGTCTACTTCCAGTAAGGGTTACTGGAATACCATGAGAACTTGATAAGTAATTGAGAAGTACTAGTTCTATGGAGATAAGGAAGAGTTCAATGTAAAGAGTTACATTTATGCGAACTTCTGAAAGGACAGAAAATTAATCGCAAAATATATATAGGATATATATAAAAGTGAAAGTTTGTTGATAATTGGAAGTGTTCCAATAAAACCATTTAAAAGGAAATGTCGAGTATCTATGTGTTGGAGAACAACAGTGGATACTATATGGATCTGGAAGTTCCTGAGATGAACTTATAGATATTCCGCTCATTGATGACAAGTATGGAATCCTTGATCATGCAATGTGGCTAAAGGTTAGCAAAGGAATACTAGATCGCATATTACGGCAAATCCATCTCATACGTGTGACATACAACGAAGAGATGAGAGACATGCAATTTATACTGACTTTGGCAAGGTGTTTCCATTACTCACTATGATCGCACTAGAGTAGAGTAACATGTGGGACATGTTTGAAGATCACTATGAATATGATTCAAGGGTGATTGGCTCACAGTGCAAGTGGGAGTCTGTTGGTATGTATGCCCTGAGAGCCAATCATGGGATGATTGGTGGGATACATTAAGATTGATTTGATAAACATCAAAGGCAAGCTTCCAATTCTTTCTGGTTCAGTCATATGAGATAGTGATAGAACAAATTGAATGTCTAGAGAATGACAGTACTCAATGACGTATGCTTTCAGGTTGAGGACCTGAACGATGAGATCATACAGATGCTAAGAGTTTGTACATTCTTGTTATGTCCCTAGTCGGATGTCATTGTGGAAGGTAGATAGACAGCAATGACAAATAAGACTAGATTGTGGTGTTAGTTGATGACATAATCTCATTAGTCATGATATAGAGATATCAAACCAAACACATAGGTACTTGTTAGAGAACAAGTGTACCGGACAGACCCACCATGAGTTTGACACATGGAACCATGACATGGTAGTCACAGTCAGTACTCACAGTGATGGTGGTGAGTGTGATTCTTTGACATGAAATCACTACACTCAACACATGTCGTTGGGCACACTTTGACATCATCAAACGTAGTCTTGAAACATGGGTTGTTATAAAGGTGATGATTGGGTGGCTTTGAGACATGGGGATTTTGAGGGGTGAGTGATAGATATGGGATTTGTCCCTCCTGTGGGAGTTTGATATCCATGGCCACTTGATGAGTAGGATTGAGAAAGGCGTGCATGCATGTGTGAATCAGTATGTGATATTGATGTCATACATATCTCTTCCAATCTACTCTGAGATCAAGAAAGTGAATGAACGTTGACAGGATGACTATTCCATGCCTCGAGTTCATTCGGGATATCAGTGACAAAGGAATTATACATTCACTATAACACCATTCATAGATTGTAGGATTGAAAGTTGTTCTCCAACTTTCTATTTCACTTGGGTAGCACTGATGTGTGACTAGGCACCGCTCTTTGCTTGTGAAGTCATAAGTGTTATGGACTTTCACTGCCAACGTGAAATGGACCTGCAGGGTCACACACATAGGATTTAACCTGGAAGAGGAGTTTTGTCCACAAATAATGTTTAGATTGATTACTAAAGGAGTTTAGTAGTTCAATTAAACACTCAATTAATAGATAGCTCAATATCATAATGTTCAAGGTGTTGGATATATTGATTGGAGTATCGGATTGATTGAAACTGCAATTGACTATTTCTGCACAGTATGCACTCCCAACCGATCGACTCATGTGATGAACCGATTGGCTGAGCTTGATGAACCGATCGGCTCAGGTGGTGAGTCGATCAGCTCATGGACAGGGTGAAATGATTGCTTCAAGTGTTGAAACGATTGGTTCAACTGGTGCAATCGAGCAAGTTGGGAAAGTCGGATTGGTAAGAAATTTCTTTTCATTTCACTTGCCCAATTTGATTGGAACAAGGATTGGTATTTGGTACCAATTAGAAACAAAAGAAGAAAAGTCAATCGGGAACTGATCAGGACCACGAACTGACCGGTTCAGAAGTGAACCGACCGTTTCATGGGTCCCAACTAATCGGTTGAGGTGTCAACCGACCGGCTCAGGTCTCCAACCGACTGTTTCATAAATGAAACGATCGGTTCAGGTTGCGAGTTGGTTGTTTTTTGTGGAAAATCTCGAACCCTTCTACTCCTGCTTTAGTCCCGCATTGCTCGGGATAGAGAACCCTGTCCCATGACCCTCCTATATATATAGGGGTATTGGGGGCTTCTCAAAGAACAACTCAGTGCAACCTGTTGCTATGTAAAGTTGTCATTCTCTCTGGTTTTGGTAACCGAGAGAGCCCGAGCAAGTGCTACCCGATAAGGGAGGCACAACAAGGGAAAGACAACTGCAGAAAGCGACTGGTGGTAGGGGAGTGTGTTGGTGACTAGTACGCTGATAGGAGGGTGTGACTCCTTCCAATTCCTTGTAGGACAAGGAGATTGGAGTTCCAGGTGGTCCGTGTGGACTACTTCAGAGGCAGGAGATTTATGTCGCTCGGAGGACAGCTGTCAATCCCGATAGTCCCGGTGAGACCAGGAGTCGTCAGTCCCGGTGCGACTAGGAGCTGCACAGACACCGTCCAAGACCGGAGGTGAAGACCGCGCAAGACGCAAGGTATTTGTGCCAAGCAAGCCTCGGGACAAGGTATGATTCCACAAACCATCCTTTCCTATTGTATATCCGTTGACGCGTTTCCTTGTTCTGGGTTTGGGGAGGAGAAAATTTTTGTTTCCGCAGCCTTCTCTGCCTCCCTAAAAACCCAACATCATAACAGTATATAAACATCAATTATAATTAGGAGTCTAAATTTTCTCTACTTGACATCTATACGTATAAAAATTACAACTTTGTTGAATGCTTTATTTGATGTACGGTACATGACAAATCAGGGGTATTTAATCATGGATAGTGAACTAGAAACATTGATATTAGAAACGTAATGAGTAATTATCTACAGAAAAGAGGTTACCTACTAAACTTGAAACAAGGATTAAAAAAGATAGATAACATATTCAAATCAAAAGTAGCTGCTTAGCCAAGAAGTATTCCATTGACTTGTACTAAATAACAAATGGAGAAAAGGAAAATTACAACTGTATCTGATGCTCTTAGCACATTCTGTGTCAGAAGTCCTTTATATATAGCCTTTGGTAGTAAGGAATCCTCTTGGACACATGAAACACTTTGTATTTTCTGGAACAAAGATTCCATCTTCTTATGTATCACTTCCTATATATCCAGATTTATACCTGTGATGGCTGGTTCCTGGTACGGGGGAAGACAGTGAGAAGAAAAGAGTGATCCGATGAGGAGGGATGAGAGTGAGAGAGCATGATGATGGGGGAACTATCGGGGTGGATAGCGGGTGATGGAGGTTATAGACTGTGAGTTAATCAGGGTCTATGACGGGATGGATGGAGAGCCGGGCGTAATGGGGCATTGTTGGTATTTGGGGGAGGCGGCAATACCAACCTTCTCAATAGGGGGAAGGAGAGGTGCGAAAAAGTTAAATTTTTTGGACGTGTTGGTTTTTTTGGGAGGGGAGGGAGAGGCATTTGAAAGAAAATTTTGTAGTGAATTCCAATATGTAGTTAATTTTGTAGTTGTTCGAATTAACTACATATGTTTTAGTTATATTTTTAAATTTGTAACGAAAAGTAATTTTTACTACAAATACAATATATATAGTTAGAATATTTGTAGCTAAATCATCTTTTTTTAGTAGTGGTAATTAACCCACATTGTGTTCTCTTTAAAATCTTCATGAAGAACTCTGTCAAGTACGTAAACTCCTCGGGGATCCAACTAAGGTCGAATTTTAGCTGGATTAGCCTCATTTCCTCATCAATATTGTGTACATGTGATTACAAACACGAGGCGAGTAAAACAACTAAAAAGGTGAAAAAGCAAGTATGATAAGAGGAAAAATGAGGTACAAAATAGATTGAAAGTATGTGCAAAAGTGGGAAAAGATTCTATATAAATGTGCACATCAAGTCCATCTAAGCTTGAATTGTTGCTTGTCCTCAAGAAAAAAGAACATGTAAACACAAATGAAGAAACTATCAAGCTCATGAATCAATTAAATGAAATGGAAAAAATGTTTCAAGTCAATTCAACCATAGGCAAAGTTGATTGCAAGTAGCCATAGGATCACCTTAAATGCTCAAGATTGAAGTTTAGTTCAGTAAGGATGCAAAAGTCTAAATGGAAGAATAAAAAAAATACATTAGGTAGAATTTAGATGACTATTCCAAATGAGTAGTGAATATGAAACCTAATTCTCTCAATTATTAAATATGTAAAGGATGTAATCCAAATTAACCAAATACTCCAACAACAACCTTTTTTCCATTAGATTAAACTGAAGTATCAGTTCCGATACTCGATAGTTAGTGTAGGTTTATGCACACGTGGAATGTTGGTTGGTTATTTACCATCTTTTAAGACATACCACCTAACTATTGCAGCCACATCAGACTTATACTAGACTAGCATGTTAGGTGGGTGATTTAGCCATCTTTTATAGGAGTGAATACAAGAATTAGCCCGTAATGATCAAGAATGAGTCAGGTTCTGCTTTAGAACCATGGGGCCTTAAGCTAAAAACTTTTCCCCCAAAGCATAGAAGAGTTGGATGGATTGTTTAGTTAATAGGTTTTAGTCATTTATTAAAAAAACTCATAGAGAGTTTGGTTGAAAGCACACTACAAATTTGGTAAAGTCATCTAGAACACTAAATGAGGTTGTAACGTTGATTAGTCTAACAAGATTTTAGCTATTACATGTATTATATTGGCAAGAATGTGAAAGGTAAACACCCGGCTAAAAGAAATAAACCAAGATGAAACAGGGGATGTTGGCAAAAGATTCCATTTAAATGATGCATCATTTGATTTTCTTTCTTCAAATTATGTTTAATACAAGATAGGACAAACAATTCAATCATAAAAAGGATTTCAAACCAAACACAATGAATAAGCCTCAGATCATACTAGATTTTCCACAAACAAAAACAAAAACTAGAACAAAAAAAAGAAGCAAGATGATGAAAAAGGTAATAACTACACTACCGACTGGTTTCTCCCCCTGAGTTTGAAATTTGCAGTGTTCACACTGCATCAATCAAACTCAAGTTGGTAGCAATCGAGTACTTGCCATGGTGAATCAAGAAGAATGGTCAGTGCCCTCATCTCCCGTTGTGAAATGATGGCTTAGGAAATCATTGTCAAGAATATCCATAGGACTCTCATGCTATGGTGGTGGTGGCGGTGGTGGAGGTATGGTATAGTGACCTTGATAGATATGCCATGTATCCATCCTCTGGAGCATGATGTGCATGTTGGACTGGGTGATCAAGTCAAAATGGGCATCCTACTAATGAAAATGGCATTATACATAGTCGTAGAGGTGTTGGGCGTAGCTGTAGAGGTGATGGATGTCAAGCATATCCCTACTGTACTATGTCTGTGTGCCAGTGGAGGGAGGTAGAGGAGAAGCTATAGCTGCATTAGTGGAAGTGCCTCCTTGGTCACGAGATACATGCTCATCATTAAAATTAGATTTCCAGTTGTCTCTATTTGTCAATGTGACTGCTTCTAAATCAGGGTGCTCAATGTATTCCTCATGATCTCAAAGTACTTCCTGAATTTGACATCATCATTGGGATCTTTAGCAATCAGGCCAAAAGGGATAAGAAGCTTGAGATCAATTAGATTCCTCCTAGGGGTAGCTTCTAATCCTGTAAGCTCGGTGTTGACCTTACGGGCTATGTGGGTTATCAATCCTCCAATCATAATTCCTCTTGGTTTTCCCATTTGAGCCCAAAGAAATGAAAAAGGATATAATAACCAACACTGGTATTAAAATTATGAAGCATTGCCACATGAAGAACATACCCTTCTTCCCACAAACACCCTGTGTCTCTTTCCTGGCAAATACACAAATGATAAGGACCATGTGTATATAATGGAAAATGGGTCTGTGGATATGTGCAACCCTAGATTTTGCAGCTTCATGAATGTCATCATCAATAATTTCCATCTAGAATTCATCACTTTTAAATGCAAGTGGGTAAGACATTACTCCTCTATAGTAGCACTAAAAAGCATCACAAAATTGTTTAAAAGTAAGCTAGTAACTTTGATCCAGAAGTCAGAAGGTGATGATAGAAAAAGGGTCATGTGACTTTCTAGGATCATCCTCAACATGTAGGGAAGAAAGAAATTCATAAGTAAGCCTAGGGTAAGTGTGGATTACTGTGCAACACATATACTTGAGTCCTAGTGTAACGCCCCTGAACTTGCTTAATGTGTTGAATGAGCTTAATTATCATAATTGAATGTTTATAACCCTAATATAACATTTTTATATGTTTTTAAATCATAAGACAAGCTTAAGTTTCAAATTTGGTCCAATTTGGACACTGTTTGGGCAAGTTATGCAATAATCTGTACATTTTGGACTTTATACAATTTACCCAATTAAGGGGTTTTCTTTGCAATTTATCACATACATTATGTTCCTTAGATGTTATATTATCATTCTTGAGATTTTGGGTCTCCTAGTTGAGCCATGGTTTGAAGGTGTTTTCATCAAGGGTATTTTAGGGTTTACCCCTTCATGGATGAGCTACATTTAATAGCTACCAACTAATGAATTATGTGATTGGCTGGGAAATATGACAAAGGAAAGCTAATCAGGTCAATATGGATGGTGGGGGAGCTTCTTGTGTGTGTGCTTGTATATTCTTAATAATTTAAGGCCATAGACACATGGGGAAGCTACTTTTACACCTCATGCTTGCTTCTATCATTATCCATGGGCTATATTTACCTCTTCTTTGCCCAAGTTTGAAACTATGCTTTCTTTCTATTACCTATAACCTGGAGCAACGAATCCACTCTATTTTTCTGTAGAACCAAGTTCTCTAAGGTAGAATACAACCTCTTTTTGGAGAAGAAGGTCTCCTAGAGCTCCATCTAGCCCTATCTAGGGTTTCTAAGGTCATCTTCTAGGAATTTTGACAAAGGCAAGTTATTTTCTTCCTTCCTTCTCCATTTCTCTTTCTCTTATCCTTCCTTAGACCTTTCTCTAGGTCAGAACCCTGCGGTTCCATGGTGAAAGTGGCTCTAGAACTCAAAAATCTATCCTTCTTGTTTCTTTTTCTAGGATTTTGCTTCTGTGTAGAGAAATACTTATTTGGCCAAGTTCAGATCTGAATCCAAGGCTTTCTTGCCCTATTTGCTTGATATTCATTCTGTTTGGGATTTGGCCAACTCTATAGAGGTGAGTTATATAACATGATTCACTTATATTGCTTACTAGAAGCTTGTTAGTTCATGTTTATGCCTTAATGTGTTGATTTAAGCATAAATAAACAATGCTTGTTTAGAATTTCGAATTTTTGTGGTGTTCCCTATTCTGTTCCAGTTCTATATGAACTTGTAAACATGTGTATGACCTTTCTAAGGTGTAACATGATCTAGAACAGGTTGATAGCAACAACCTATGGTGCTATGTACAAAACAATTGATGGTTCAAATTAGGGTTTTCATGCTATTTCCTTCCCTATCACACAACTGATGGTCATACCATTCAATAACCAATGGTGTTTCTATCTTGGCAACTGATGTTCATGATCAAGGATGTAAAATTTATGATGACAACCTATGGCCACCCCCTTAGGTTAGGTTTTGTCTCAATTAGACGTTTAATTATCATCCACTAAGTATTCTAATGATGTTATCAATCGATGATGATATTGGCTTAATATTTGATGGTGTCAACTAAATGTATTACTGATCTAACAACTAATGGTGACCTAATGATCAAAATTAATGGTGGATTAGGTCATCACCATATATTACGAGTTAAGAATGTAATTTTAGATTTGACTAAACCTTGAACTAATGGTTCCTTGGTTCAATTGATCTAATGGTTAGACCTATACTTCAATTGATAACCTTGAACAATGAACCTGATCCCATGAATAATATTGGATGCTTCAACATCCAATGGATTAGAATAAATCACATGGTATTATATGTGGGTCCTAGGATGATAATTTGATGGTTCAATATCATTAATTTGTAGTCTTACCTTTCCCATCATATAGTTATATTTGATAAATCACTATAATAAGTGGATGCGTAACTCCCATGTGATCTAGCATGTTATACATAACCTTAGTGTAATTATATTATGTTGATTGGTGATGAATCCATATTCATCATGGAATTCAATTATCACTTTGGAACAAATTCAACTCTTTATATACTATTTCACTCATTAAAATATCAATGTGAGTCATAATGTGAAAAATTACTTAACCAATCCAATTATCATGATTTAAATTAAAATTATGGTTGATTTGATGCAGGTCTTGATAAAGCTGAACAATCAGCTGGAATCTACCTTCCCTCACCCCTGGTCCTGACCAATCAATCTACTCAAGACCGTTTGGGCGGCAAGGTCACAAGACCGTTTGGCCACGAAGACCGTTTAGAAGTGAAGACTGTTCATCCGCGACGACCGAATGGACACCATACTCTCAGACCAGACCGTTTGAGTAGCACCGGTCGGAGAGACCGGTTGGAGCCAGACTGCGAGACCGGTTGGAGCCAGACTGCGAAACCGTTTGCAGCCGGACTGCGGGACCGTATGGAAGCCATGCATCAAGACCGTTTGGTCTTTTACACAAGACCGCATGGACATACAACACTAAGCAGCGAGCTGAAACCAAATGGCCACGTGCATGTGAACCCATTTGGATAAGGCTGAGAAAACCGTTTGCTAAAGTAGAAGCAACAAAACCGAATGAACTAAGTCACACATACCAACATCAAATGCAAATCGGATGATGAAAGCAATAGCATCAAGACCAAATGCATGGAATCATGAGACCGAATGAGCTGCTGTGGAATCACGTGCATGACTTTAGCATGCATGCAAAGCCAAACCATTAGGTAATGTGGCACAAAGCCTATTCATTTGACAAAGTGGCGTAAGGCCAAGACCGTTTGAAATGGCCGACATGCAAATCGAATGCGTGTAGATTAATTGCTACTGGAGCATGCACAACCAATTGAATAAAATATTACCAAACGGTTTGGATAAGGAAGGCATCAGACTGTTTGGCGTGAATAATGACTTGCATGAAACTGAACGGATAGCAAGACCATTTTCTACACAATAGCACAAAAACTGTTTGGATCTGAAAACATGTAGACCGCATTAGCCCAAGCTGCATGGCCGATTGCTGCTTGAAGACCGTATGGGCTGAAGTTATGAAACCGTTTAGTAAAGTGGAACCATGCAAACCGTTTAAAGAAGATATTTACCAAAACCATTTGGATGCACACCAAAAGCATGAGGGACAGATCTGTGCCTATAAATAGGACCCCAAGGGACCTCATTTAGGCATCGGTTCCGGGACGCCGACAGGTTGCCGGTACATAGGTCCGATCCAAATCCAGTCCAGTCCGCGCCAGTTTCATTCCACCTACTGCCCGTGTTGCAACCAAGGAGGCTGAAGAGAGAAGGGAGACAGAGCAAGGGAGACTGTCCGGTCTGTCTTGGCAACTCCCGTTCATGCCCAGATCTGCTCTGACATGACGTAGAAGGCTGTATCTTCTTCACCGAGCTGCAACTACCTTCTGCACCGAGTTCATGGAGGATTTCTCTCTCTTTCTCATTCTTCTTGTTTCTCGCATCATGAGTGAGTAGTACCTTTTCGCCGGGGTGCAGGGACTAGCCCCGCTGCCCATGCAAGTCATGTTCTTTTGTTAAACTCTCCATGGCAATGTATAGAACTTCCCAATTCGTTGTTAGTTGGTATGTTTGTAGTTGATTATCTCCTTGCTTTCATCTTGTTCTCTCCTATATTGCGAAATATTCTATATGTGGGATAGAATGGTGGTTTACAAAGTTCGACTCTTTGACGAGAACTTCTGATAAGATTCCTTGATGTCGTAAGTGCATGATCCGTGAGGGGACGAGACATGTAGCCTTCGGTGACGCTTCTGTGGTCTAAACATCCCTCAGGGAGGACCACAACCTTAGTTGGATTTTTTTATCGTCTTTGTTTATCGTTGATGTTAGTTCGTAGATCTATCACCTGCTTGCTTATCGATTAATGCGGTTGACTCCCAAACTAGAAATAGAATGGGATTTCTTCGGAGCAATAAATAAATGATCCGGTTAGTGATGAGACATCTGATGCCTAAGGTGATGTTTATGCGATCCTAACACCCTAACGGGGGGTTCTGCAGCATCTCCATTTGGATTGATATATCTTGCTTGGTTTGTTTGTGATTGAATGTGTTTGCATGTGTAGCGGTGGTGAAACCTGGTACCATCCCAATGATTCCATATCATTGATATAAACCCAACTTTAATTCATCTTTTACTTTCTTGCAATTAGTCTAATTAACCTCAATCAACCAATCGTTCTAAATCTTAGTTTTACTTGAGCAAGATTTGATTGACAAAGATTCTTAAAAACGTTATCATTTGGGTTCGATCCTTAACTATACTGCGATAAGACTCATCCGCTTGCGGGTGGTATTGTTGCACTTTGGTTTTGGTAAAAATTCATGGATATCGACCCCGAGTGAGTTTGTTAGTGCGTTCAAAATATCACGTCAAATTCTGGCACCGTTGCCGGGGACAATGAAATCAGTCAGTCAAATCTAGTTCTTTTAAGACTAATCTAGGATTTTGCTTTTTCTTTTGAAATAATCGATCATCTACTTGAATTTGACTCTACTTTGTGGATCTCATTTTCTCTTTGTAGATCTCATTTTCAAAATCTTTTCTATTCCAGGTACAACCCAAGGCATAGTGTATGCATCGTTCAGACAACCCTGGACTCACAGCGAGCTTTGATCCCGAGATAGACAGAACTTTCCATCGTCATATCAGAGAAAATCAAGCAAGGATGGCTCAGGAAGAGGAAGTAGCCCGAAGAGTGGCTCAAGCCATAAATGCACAGAGAGAGAGATAGAGGCTCATGCAATAAGCCAGGACTACGGTTCAACAGGAAATCCTAGCAGCACAAGCAGCAGTGCAAACAGTTGAACTATAAAAGGATATTAGAGAGTTCTCAATCTCGAAAGTTGCGAATGTTCATCATCTAGTACAACCCCCTCCTATCAATGCTCCTAATTTCGAGATAAGAGCACATTGGATCACCCTGCTTCAGAATAACCCTTTCTATGGCAAGCAAGGAGAAGATAGCCAAGAACATCTTCTAAGATTTATTGATCTATGTGCCATGACGAAACTAAATGGAGTCACATATGATGCCATTCGACTCCGTCTCTTCAAGTACTCCCTTGCTGATAGAGCCATAAGTTGGTACAATTCGTTGCAAAGTGAAATACCCATCACCACTTGGGAACAACTCCAAAATGTGTTTCTAGAGAAGTTCTACCCTCCATCACTTACCTATGAAATTAGAGGGCGGATAACAAATTTCACTCAAGTTCCTAGAGAAATCCTTGTTGAAGCTTGGGATAGATACAAAGAGCTTCTACGCAAGTGTCCACACCACGGAATTCCCAAGAACTAACTCATTGAGATTTTCTATAGGGGTGTGGATGATGATATTAAGAGATTCCCTAGATTCCTCGTCTGGAGGAAACTTCATGCGACAAAGTTATGAAAGCGCATGGAGAGTCGTCACCCTAGGAGCAGAAAATCAAGCCAATTGGGGTAGATCTGTAGGTAAAGGAGTTTTGAAAATAGATATGGCCGAAGCTACTCCCGAGTACAAGTCTATTGCTAAAACCTTGAAACTCTTAGTTGCCAAGACAGACCATATTGAATCATCTCTTACTGCTATTGGAAGAGGATGTTCACCCACTCAACAACCAGATCAGGTCAAGTCTGCTTCCCTGTTCTGTGAAGCATGTAAGAGCACCGATCATTCCACCTTATCATGCAATGCTCTCTATGATGTTGTTCTAAGCAACATGTGTGGACAAGGAGATAATGGTCAGATGAAAAATCTTAATGCTATCAACACCATTCCTGGTCAAAGTTATTACAATCCAAATCAGAATAGGAATCATCCCGGTTTTCAATACGGAAACCCCTCTGGAGCAGTAAACTCACACCAATTTGGTTCAAACAATCAATCAAGAGGCCCACCAGGATTCAAGTATAATCAACAACAGAATTTTGGGAATCAAGGAAATTTCAAGGGGAACTTACAAAATAGGAACTACAATAATTATCAAAACAACTCTCAGTATCAGAATCTTAATCAACAACAAGGACAACAAGTAGGATCCATATCTTCTAATGACAAGCTATCAACCATTGAAAAGATGTTGCAAACTCAGCAAACCATGATAGCTAACCAACAAGCTCAGTAGAAGGCTATTGAATCTCAATTAGCTCAACTCGCAGCTAGCATAAAGCCACCTGCTGGAGTCTTTGCTGGCCAACCCGAGAACAATCCTAAGCATCCTGAACAGTTGAAGGCAGTCACCACTAGGTCAGGGAAAGATTATTCAAATCCCCCTAAAAAGAAACCTATGGTTATTACAGACTAGGATGAACCTGTGATTGCCCAAGACTCAACAACACAAGAGTCTCAATCAAAAGTCGATAAGACAAATAAGGGAAATCCTAAGGAACCAACTGATGAAGAAACTGAAACACCGGAACCTGATATTCCTATATATAAGTGTCACACCCCGATCTCACACTAACCACTAATCACGATATTAGGGCGCGACAGAGGGATTATCACATAAACAAATCATTGAGAACTTTTTCTTTTTAAAACCTCGTAATGATATCTGGATTATTGCTGTAAACTAAAACATAATAAACTATTGCAGAAGCATTTCAATTAAACTGGCTAGAGAACATAAACAGAGTTTACAACATGTACCATTGTTTAACAAAAAGTAAAACATAACAGTTAATTTACATCTTTTACTCATTTGCCATACATACTCTCTCTCACCCACACCATGTCCCAAGGACCGAGGGGAAAGGATTAAGAGACCTCTAACTAAACTAACTACATATACCTTCTACTGCCAAAAACTAGGATGGAAAGATCCTCCAGATTCCTGGAACTGTTGCTGACCTGAAAATGTTTGAGTAGAGGAGTGAGCCTACTCGCTCAGTGAATAGTTTTTCATTTAACTATCACTAAACAACTCGTCAAGTTTATTATTCAGATTAATATACAAGAAATACTACACTGAGCAGTTCTAAAACAATATAATTGAAATAACGAAGAATGTAAATATTGCATCCAAAGAATAACTACTAGAAGACTATGCTCTAGTCTTCCTTAACTCTTTCATTTATAAGGAACTCTGTGAACCTATATGATCATATTTTAGCTTATGCCCTGATCTATGCAGTGTACTCTGCATAGAGACTCGCAGTGCACTACGACCACACCGTACAAGACTTAGCGACACACCCGGGAAATGCTAAGTCTGACTTCTCGTCCTGGTCTGCACAGGACTCTCAGGCGCTCAAGGGCCTCACTGCACTCTCAAAAGAGTGTACTCTAGATTCCTCCTCTAACCTGAGTACACAGGCGCAGGGAGTCAACACTGGGTTACCACCAGAATTACTCAACCGGTTGGTGTTGGATAACCCTTCTGTCCTCGTGCCACCAGAATTACTCAACCGGTTGATGTTGGACACGAGTTTCACCCCTAAGGTGCAGACCTCTCAAAGGGGTTCTACGGTGTTCAGGGCACCTAAGTTTAACATTAACATTATGGTACATTTTAAACAGAAATCATAACTCATTTAACATTTCTCACAAGGCTCACACGGCCTGCCATATCATATCATAAGAAACATCTTAACTCATGTATTCAACATATATCATGTCTCAGTAACATCCCTTTCTAGGGCATGTCATATCTCATCACCTGCAATTTACGAGATATGTATTGAAAATAAGAAGCCCTGCAGTATGTAGATATCAACTCAGAGAGAACAAGCATATAAAGTTAAATGCACTAGAAACATACAATTCAACAGTTAAGTATCACCACATATCATATCGAGACCTTTCATATTACTATAACATGATTCATTGAACACCCTATCCTTAGGGTTTCAGTTACCTCATTCACTTATCACATGGCAACACCCCATCCTTATATCATGCATGCAGGCAGATTTAAAATTCATAAATATCCCAAACTCAAGTCAATTTGGCACATGCATATTGAATTCATTCAATTGTACATCTTAGTGCACTGCTAAGAGTAATTTACTTCACATATGAGAATTCATACGTAACATTTGTCAATTCTCTGAAATTCTTGAAAAACGTGCACATTAACCCTAATCCTGGTTTGTGCATCACTTAACTCAATTAAGAGTTAATTACATATCACAATACAATTTAATAACAATACTTGAGAATTTCTGGTAATATTTTAGAGAAATGTGCCATTTCATGTAAATATCAATTTACACATATTAACGTCAAAATATATATGCAATTAGGGTTTTCATGCATATTTTATTTATTCATATCAACTTTGAAATCGTACATCTGATAATTTATCAGAAATCTTCATTGTCTGGGTTCATACCCAAATCATACCATTTTCAGACATGAATTTCTAATTTCAACATTCAAATGAGCAATTTAGGTTCCAATGAACCATATAAATCTACTGATTCAATCCATACTGTTCAAATGCTAAATTTAATCATATAATAGTGTCTAGAAGCATTTTATGAACTAAAAAGGTCAGGCGACGCCAAACGCTGCCCGACGCCTGATAACGCCTGTTATCAGCGTAATTCACGCACAAAACAGAAAGTATTCAAACGCCTGAGTTTATTAATGATAAATAAATGAAACCCTACTCACAGCGATTTGGGATATCCGGATTCGTCCGGAAATATGTCCATCTGGGCAAATTTTGGGTTGTCTTCAAGGTTTGATTGCTCTGTTCACATTCCAGTAACCTGTAAGAACAACTCCTTTACGTATTGGTTGAAAACAGGTTCAATCGATGACTGAATAGTGGCTAGGAACAACACACCTTTGCTTGGTTCTCAATTTCGGAGCTCAATGATGGATTTTCCCTAATGTAGGCGCACCCAAACGACACCCCCTTGCCGTGAACAGCAGCAACTGCTGCAGCTTGGCCACCGGCCAAGGCTGTAGGGCGGCCTGCTAGGCTGGGCGGGTAGGGGAGGAAGAGGAAAGGTGGAGGGAGGAGAGGAGATGAGCTACTGGAACGGAGCAATGGCCAAATCGTCTGCTGTTTGCCTCAGCTACGATCACGCCCCTGCGGAGCTACAGCGCCGCTACAGTGCGCTGCCTAAGGAAATGGCTCGAAAAAGAAAGATAAGGAAGAAAGGAAAGTAAACGGAAATATAAAGCTGAATTTGGGAAAATTGCAGATTCAACCCAGGAATCTTGCAAACCTCATAACTTTTGCCTCAAAGGCCCAAATCAACTGAAATCTTTTGTAATTTTTCAAGTGTGAGATCCACTACAACCCCAAGGCATAAAAACATGCCAACTATCTTGTCTCAGCTAATAAAAATACTAATCACTTCTTGGGTACTTATTTAACTTAATGATTAACACTGCAATTATCATTAATTACCTCAGGTAGTTAAATCTCAACTATTGATTTACATATTAGCTTATCTTAATTAACCATGATGTTTAACAAAAAAAAATAATCAGCATTAATCAAGATGTTTTACGTTAATCGAGGTATTTATTGACTATCCCTAATATGGGTTGTAATAATAAGCCTCATATACCTTTCCCAGCTCGTCTAGGGAAGACCAAGCTTGATACTCGATTCAATAAGTTTAAAGAGGCTATGAAGAAACTTCATGTTGATATACCCTTTTTGGATGCTCTGGCTGAGATACCAACATGGACAAAGTACTTAAAGTCACTCCTTACCAGGAAGTATATAACTGAAGAGTATGAGACCGTAAAACTGGCTACAACTACATCTGATATCATATTGAGCAAGATGCCCAAGAAACAAAAAGACCCGGGATCCTTTGGAATTTCATGTCACATTGGCAACTCATCATGCAAGAAAGGATTGGCAGATCTCGGTGCAAGCATCTCTATTATGCCACTAAGCCTGTGCAAAAGACTAGGGTTTGTAGAATTGCTTCCCACTGGCATGACTATACAGCTTGCAGATAATTCGATAAAACATCCGTTAGGAATCCTTGAAGATGTCCCAGTCAAGGTAGGCAAGGACACATATGTTCCATGCAACTTTGTCATTATGGACATAAAAGAAGACGCCATATCTCCTCTCATATTTGGTCATCCGTTCCTCGCCACTGCAAGAGCCCTGATTGATGTTGAAGCTGGTACCTTACTACTCAGATTAGGCAAAGAAACTCTCGAATTCAAGGTTTTTGAAAGTATGAGAAGACCAAGTATGCAAGAAGAAGTATATCTGATTGACTGCATTGAGAAAATGTCACTTCTAACTCAAGAGCATCATGAATCAGACGATCCCTTAAAAGTTGCTCTAACAAACCCATCAGTTGATGAACAAATTGACGAACAACTGAAAGGTTGCATCGAATCCCTCGACTCCGCTAAAGAAGATGTTAAAGCCACTAGTGAAGAACTCAAATCTATGGAAACTACAGAAGAAACAAGCGAAAACCCAGAGGCTCCCGAAATGAAGCCCCTACCCGAAGGACTGAAGTACGTGTTTTTAGATGATCTCAAGGTTTGCCCAGTTATTATAAATTCTGATCTAACAGCTGAACAAGAAGAGAAACTCCTGAGGGAATTAAGGGAAAGAAAGAAAGCCATCAGTTATAAAATGAGTGACCTCACTGGGGTCAGTCAAGCACTGTGTATGCACAAGATCCCTATGATGGAAGATCACAAGCCTACTATTGAGCATCAACGGAAGTTGAATCCAAATATGAAGGAAGTGGTCCGTCGCGAGGTCATTAAACTGGTCACTGCTGGAATAATCTATCTGATATCATATTTGCCATGGGTGAGCCCAGTGCATGTAGTCCCAAAGAAAGGTGGAACAACTATTATACAGAATGAAAATAATGAACTCATCCCCACTCGAACAGTCACAGGGTGGACGATGTGCATAGATTATAGAAAATTGAACAAGGCAACTCGAAAAGATAATTTTCCAATGCCTTTCCTTGATCAATTCCTAGAAAGGTTGGCTCATCAAGAATATTTATGTTATCTTGATGGTTACTCTGGATTCTATCAAATACCTATACATCCATATGACCAAGAGAAAATAACCTTTACCTGCCCATTCGAGACATACACATTTAAGAGAATGCTGTTTGGTCTCTGTAATGCTCCCACAACGTTCCAACGTTGCATGGCTGCCATATTCGCTGGTCTTACTAAAACAATTATGGAGGTTTTCATGGATGATTTTTCTGTATATGGAGATTCATTCGATTCATGTCTAAAGCACCTCTACCTGGTTCTCAAACATTGTGAAGAAGTGCATCTTGTGCTAAATTGGGAAAAGTGCCATTTTATGGTAAGAGAAGGCATTGTCCTCGGTCATAGGGTTAGCAATAGAGGAATTGAAGTAGATAAAGCCAAGATTGAAGTGATTTCTAAACTGGCTACCCCAAAAAATGTAAAAGAACTTCATTCTTTTCTAGGTCATGCAGGATTTTATAGAAGATTCATAAAGGATTTTTCTAAGATAACGAAGCCAATGACGAACCTATTACTAAAAGATATTGATTTCAATTTCAATGAAGAATGTGTCAAAAGCTTCAACACACTGAAGCATGCCCTTACAACCACTCCCATCATTAGAGCTCCTGACTGGGACCATCCTTTTGAAATTATGTGTGATGCCAGTGATTATGTTGTGGGCGTTGTCTTAGGGAAATATATAGAGAAGAAACACTATGTGATCTATTATGCATCGAAAACTCTCGATGAAGCCCAGAGGAATTATACAACTACCGAGAAAGAACTTCTAGCAGTTGTGTATGCCTTTGACAATTTCAGATCCTACCTAATTGGTTCGAAGGTCATTGTCTACACAGACCACGCTGTCATTTGTTACCTTCTGGCAAAGAAAGATGCAAAACCCATGTTGATTAGATGGATCCTCCTATTACAAGAATTTGATTTAGAGATAAGAGATAAGAGATAAAAAGGGTATAGAGAATGTTGTAGCAGACCACCTCAGTCGCATCCATGCTTTGGATACTGAGAAAATTCTGATCAATGATTCCCTGCCAGATGATCAACTAATGAAGGTCTTAGAAGCTGCACCATTGTACTCAGATTTTGTAAACTACCTTGCTGTAGGGGTTATCCATCCCCAATGCACCAGGAATGCACTGAAGAAGTTCATGCATGATGTGAAGCAATATCACTGGGATGAGCCATATCTCTTTAAACTATGTGCTGATGGTCTGTATAGACGATGTATCGCCAAAGAAGACGCTCAACTTATTTTGGAACAATGTCATTCGGGACCGTTGGGAGGACATATGAGCTCTAAAAAGACTGCTTTAAAGGTTTTGCAATGTGGATTCTTTTGGCCAACCATATCCAAAGATTCCTACGATTTTGTCCTAACATGCGACAAATGTCAAAGAACTGGTAATATAAGAAAGAGAGACGAGATGACGTTGAATCTATGGAAAGAAGTAGAGATATTCGATGTTTGGGGGGTGGACTACATGGGTCCATTCCCATCTTCTCATGGATTTTCATACATCCTAGTGGCGGTACACTACGTCTCAAAATGGGTTGAAGCCATATAGACCGTCACTAGTGATTCCAAACCCATCATCAAATTATTCAAAGATATTATTTTCCCCCGTTTTGGAGTACCACGGACCGTGATATCTGACGGAGGATCCCACTTCCTTGAAAGAAGCTTTGAAGCTTTACTAAGAAAATACAGTGTAACACACAAGGTTGCCTCGCCTTACCATCCACAAACAAGTGGACAGATAGAGGTCTCTAACCGTCAACTAAAGGCTATTTTGGAAAAAACTGTAGGACGCAATCGAAAGGATTGGTCAACAAAATCAACGACGCCTTATGGGCCTATTGAACTGCTTATAAAACTCCCATTGGGACTACACCTTTTCGATTAATATATGGAAAATATTGCCACCTGCCAGTCGAACTGGAACACAAGGCATGGTAGGCAATTAAACAACTGAACTTTGATATGAAAGAAGTAGGCCAAGCCAGGATTCTACAACTCCAAGAGCTGGATGAACTCAGGATGACAGCTTATGAGAATGCACAAATCTATAAAGAACGTACAAAACTTTGGCACGATGGACACCTGAAAAGAAAAGACATACAAGTGGGAGACCAAGTTCTACTATTCAACTCAAGATTGAAGTTATTCCCAGGAAAACTTCGCTCACGCTGGTCTGGACCATACATCGTCAAGAGCATCTCTCCACATGGTGCCTTCACATTATGGAGTGAAAAGTCAGGTGAATTTGCAACAAATGGTCACCGCTTAAAGAGATATTTCATCTCAACTGACATAGGCACTAAAGCAATGCTGGAACTCACCAATCCAAAAGATCCACCGTGAAGCTGAAGGATCCATTCGAGCCATCGACATAAAACAAAGGCGCTTGTCGGGAGGCAACCCGATCAATAAATTTATTTTACTTTCCTTTTCAAATTAGAATGTTTCTTCAATTTTGTTTTTACCTTCTAGTTAATTTTTCATTAAATAAAATTAGCATCACAAGATGCTATTTTAAGATCTAATTGCTCTTTATCTTTGAGATTTTTAGATAAAAGGATGTTCACTGATTGGAATGGAACCACATCTGGTGGTCATTCTGGCATGATTTTTCCCCTCCATCTTGGATTTAGGGTTTGATCGGGACGAGCAAATCTCTAAGTTCGGGGTGGAGGGTGGGTGGTACATACCTCACTTTCCACCTACACCCATCCTTTTCATACTTAAGTTTTCACTATCACATTTTTGATAATTTTTTTAAAATATTCAAAATTCTTTTATGTTTTTCAAAGAAATTGAACAAATATTTGATGAATTTTTGACACTTCCTGGTTTCATTAAAAGTCACTAACCAACCTGCTATGCATTTTGAATCATTATATCCTCCTTATTCGAAGTAAATCCTCAAAAGGACCACTTTTTGAAACAATCCTTTTGATTGAAATCATCTTGTGAAGCTTATGATTCCTAACAATCATGATACTTTTGCAAAAATGATAAGTGTCTGTCAAACTGATAGGGATCAAACATGTCAGGCTTCCTAACTGATTTGTGGAACAATAGCATGGATTCCCCACCGGATCCTCATCAAGTCATTATTTGAGCAGAGTTTGATAAAGGGAACAACTCGGTGCACTGAATTGTAAATCAAGTCACATTCTGATATGAACTCTCTTCTACACTTCTTCTATCATCTTCGTACCCCTCCATCCATCAAAAAGCAAAAAAAAAAATCCAAAATAGTGCCAAACCCTAAGTTCGGGGTGGCACGCCACTTTCCTCTATATCTGCTTCTTCCATACCCCCCACAAATAAATAGGGGCGTACCACCAAAAATGCAATCTTGAGTCGAATAGAGGAGAGATTTGCAAACAAAAAAGATGCCAAAGTGCACATAAAAAGAAATGCAATCTCGAGTCGAATAGAGGAGAGATTCGCACAAAAAATGCAATAAATGAAATTGCAGATCATAAAATAAAAAAAAATCTCGAGTCGAATAGAGGAGAGATTTACCTCTTCCTTCCATACCACCTTTCACTCCCTTTTCTACCTAATGGAACAATGATTGCCTACCCTATCCTGGAAAACACCAGTGTCAGATCAAATGCACAGTTGTTGTTTTGCGGGTGTCTCTGAACTCTTACAAAACTCTTTGACATGCTTGATTGTTGGAAAAAGTGAGGAGGAAGTGATATTGGAAAGCGAATTCAGGAACGAAGATATGGTAAGATGTGTTTAGTGGTCTCAGGAGGTTGAGATACTGAGTCATATTGAACAGAAAGAAAACTTTCGTGATGTGAAGATGAAGCAATCACACGAATTGAAAGTATTCAATTGGCGACTGTTTCAGATTTTGTGTTACTCGAGGACGAGCAATGTTTAAGTTTGGGGTATTTTGATGAATACATATTCATCATGGAATTCAATTATCACTTTGGAACAAATTCAATTCTTTATATACTATTTCACTCATTAAAATATCAATTTGAGTCATAATGTGCTAAATTACTTAACCAATCCAATTATCATGATTTTAACTGAAATTATGGTTGATTTGATGTAGGTCTTGATAAAGCTGAACAATCAGCTAGAATCTACCTTCCCTCACCCCTGGTCATGACCAATCAATCTACTCAAGACCGTTTAAGCCCATGCGGTCTCAAGACCGTTTGAGCCCATGCGGTCTCAAGACCGATTGAGCTCATGCGATCTCGAGACCGTTTGGGCGCCAAGGTCGCAAGACCGTTTGACCACGAAGACCATTTAGCAGCGAAGACTGTTTAGTTGCGACGGTCGAATGGCCACCATACTCTCAGACCAGACCGTTTGAGTAGAACCGGTGTGCGAGACCGGTTCGAGCCAGACTGTGAGACCGGTTGGAGCCAGACTGCGAAACCGTTTGCAGCCGGACTGCGGGACCATATGGAAGCCATGCATCAAGACCGTTTGGTCTTTTACACAAGACTGCATGGACATACAACACTAAGCAGCGAGTTGAAACCAAATGGCCACGTGCATGTGAAGCCATTTGGATAAGGCTGAGCAAACCGTTTGCTAAAGTAGAAGCAGCAAAACCAAATGAACTAAGTCACACGTACCAACAACAAATGCAAATCGAATGATGAAAGAAATAACATCAAGACTGAATGCATGGAATCATGAGACCGAATGAGCTGCTGTGGAATCACGTGCATGACTTTAGCATGCATGCAAATCCAAACTGTTAGGTAATGTGGCACAAAGCCAATTCGTTTGACAAAGTGGCGCAAGGCCAAGACCGTTTGAAATGGCCGACATGCAAATCGAATGCATGTAGATTAATTGCTATTGGAGCATGCACAACTGATTGAATAAAATATTACCAAACAGTTTGGATAAGGAAGGCATCAAACCGTTTGGCATGAATAATGACTTGCATGAAACCGAACGGATCGCAAGACCATTTGCTACACAATAGCACAAAAACCGTTTGGATATGAAAACATGCATACCGCATGAGCCCAAACCGCATGGCCGATTGCTGCTTGAAGACCGTATGGGTGGAAGTTATGAAACCGTTTAGTAAAGTGGAATCATGCAAACTGTTTAAAGAAGATATTTACCAAAACCGTTTGGACGCACACCAAAAGCATGAGGGACATATATGTGCCTATAAATAGGACCCCAAGGGACCTCATTTAGGCATCGGTTCCAGGACGCCGATAGGCTTCCTGTACACATGTCCGATCCAAATCCAGTCCAGTCCGCGCCAGTTTCATTCCACCTACTACCCGTGTTGCAACCAAGGAGGATGAAGAGAGAAGGGAGACAGAGTGAGGGAGACTGTCCGATCTGTCTTGGCAACTCCCGTTCATGCCCAGATCTTCTCTGACACGACGTAGAAGGACGCATCTTCTTCACCGAGCTGCGACTACCTTCTGCACCAAGTTCATGGTAGATTTCTCTCTCTTTCTCATTCTTCTTGTTTCTCGCAACATGAGCGAGTAGTACCTTTTCTCCGGGGTGCGGGGACTAGCCCCGCTGCCCATGCAAGTCATGTTCTTTTGTTAAACTCTCCATGGCAATGTATATAACTTCCCAATTCGTTGTTAGTTGTTATGTTTGTAGTTGATTATCTCCTTGCTTTCATCTTGTTCTCTCCTATATTGCGAAATCTTCTATATGTGGGATAGAATGGCAGTTTACAAAGTTCGACTCTTTGACGAGAACTTCTGATAAGATTCCTTGAGGTTGTAAGTGCATGATCCGTGAGGGGACAAGACATCTATCCTTCAGTGACGCTTCTGTGGTCTAAACATCCCTTAGGGAGGACCACAACCTTAGTTGGATTTTGTATTATCTTTGTTTATCGTCGATGTTAGTTTGTAGATCTATCACCTGCTTGCTTATCGATTAATGCGGTTGACTCCCAAACTAGAAATAGAATGGGATTTCTTCGGAGCCATAAGTAAATGATCCGGTTGTTGACGGGACATATGATGCCTAAGGTGATGTTTACGCGATCCTAACGCCCTAACAGGGGGTTCTGTAGCAGCTCCAGCTGGATTGATATATCTTGCCTGGTTTGTTTGTGATTGAATGTGTTTGCATGTGTAGCAGTGGTGAAACCCGGTACCATCCCAACGATTCCATATCATTGATCTAAACCCAACTTTAATTCAACTTTTACTTTCTTGCAATTAGTCTAATTAACCTTAATCAACCAATCATTCTAATATTAGTTTTACTTGAGCAAGATTTGATTGACAAAGATTCTTAAAAACATTGTCCTTTGGGTTCAATCCTTAACTATACTGTGATAAGACTCGTCCGCTTGCGAGTGGTATTGTTGCACTTTGGTTTTGGTAAAAACTTGGGGGTAACAACCCCGAGTGAGTTTGTTAGTGTTCTCAAAATATCACGTCAATTGGTTATAATCAGACCTCTTGAATGATTAATGTGATAATGAATTACACTCTTCTTGTGTTAAAACCACATTGTAGTACTATTTGAATATCTTAGTGCCTTGCCTTATTAATATCTATGGACACATATGTCCTAATGATCTTTTGGGCCTTGTTTAAGGCATGGAATGATGATGATAATCTTACTATGAATAATTTGATGTTCTTAACGACCTTTGGGCATGTTTGAAGCCATGATTGAGGTGAAATCCTCTTCATGTTCCAATAAGGGTTAAAACCCTAGAACTTGTGATAAGATATTGGTATCTTGTAAAAGTATGATGATAAGTGTGGTCCATTAATTTGAAATGAATAATAGCATCTGGTAATGTGATTAAGATTTATATCTCAAATGTTTTATATCTTTTGAAGTTGTTATACATAGACTCTTGTTACAAAAGAATTAGGGGTTGAATGTCCATTTGTATGATTTAGCCTTAATTCACCCAATTGGCATAACTAATTAAGTGAAACTCTAATCATATAGTGCCATATGTCATAGATCTATCTTAGAGTCAGAAATTGTGAGATAGTGAAATGAGTATTCCTAAGGGATACTCAGAGCACATACTGATGAGTATGCGGGGTGCTTGTCATCCTAAATTCAAGTGTTAGGGAGGATGACAGTGGTCAGACCTAGCCCTCAGTTGAGAACGACTGCGGTCATGTCTCGATGATTATATATATATATATATATATATATATATATATATATATATGAGATTGGAGGACAACTTTGGTTGTACCTTAGATGGTAGGGTATGCATACCCGCCTCCTTTCACTAGTGTCGTGACCTATACCAAGGACAGACTAGGCTGTTAGCAACTTGACCTTATGTGTCGCTGTGGCGGACCCATACTGACTGAGGACGGAGAAGATCTTAGGAGTATGGCTCGTCCTAGATCTTGTATGACATTGATTTCGACTTAGTAGTGGTCAGTTGGGACTTGAGTGGTATTTCTCAAATCCCTCAGGGCAATGTAATAAAAGAAGTGATATAATTCGTGTAGTATATTGACTATGGTTAAATATGTCTCATATTGTTTGATTAGCCTTTAACTTGTCTTTATACTATTCAGTGTTTACAAGATGATATCATATGACCTTTGAGTAATTATACTTCTTGTCAAGTTAATTTTCTTAATGGCTTAGTATGCTTAACCTATTCAATCTGCTTAAATTTCTTATTCAGTACTGTATCTTCTCAGTTCATTTATTGTCAATCAATATGTTATAATTAATATATGTTGGAGAGAGTTATATCTCTCGCTGGGATTGGGTCTCACCCGTGGGTCACCACATTTTTTTAGGTGGTCGCGGGCAACGAGGTAGACGTTGCATTGTAGAAGAGAACCAACCTAGTGATCAATAGATTCAGAAGGTTGGTTAGTTATAGATGTTAGTAGTAGAGTCCTAGTGGCGTCCCTTTACTCTCAGGTCTGGGTATGTGATGTGTTTTCTAGATGATATACTTGTATCGACATGAGATTTTGGTAGTATGCCAATGTTTCTAAATATATGGCATGTACATGTGAAATATCTTTTGTATGCAGGATGTGACTGAGGTCTTTTGACCCATGTATAAATACTTGTTACAATATATGAGAATGGAATGATGGACCTTTTATAAATGTTCTAGAGTTTATTTACATTGTTGGAATTGGTTTTAATTTTTCTGCATTTTTGGCTATGTGATAAATTAGTAGTTGATCGTGTTTTGTATTTTCAGTAATCTCATTAGCGTGATGAGGTGTCACAATTAAATTGGTATCAGAACTCTAGGTTTACTGAGTCTACAGGGACATATGGCTTAGGTTTGAGTTTGTTCTTATGTATCCAACATATCTAATCATAATTTATGCTTATGCAGATATGTCTGGAGGACATGAAGAATATGTTGAGAGTATAGCTATGTAGCACCAAGAGGAGGTGTTGGGAGGCAGGCACACGATGCGAGAGTGCCAGAAGTAGGGCCAGAGCAGCCTACAATGCCTCATCTAGACCCGAAAATGATGGCCAATCATGAGTTTCAACATATGTTTAGACAGATGATGGCCACAATTACACATATCGCTGACAGAGCGCCAACACCTCAAGCTAGGGCAGCCGCCTCCAATGTGGAGTCCCAAGGTGTCGGGGAGACATTTAAACATCTTAGACGTGTTGGGGTGATTGAATATGCATGTACTTATGATCCAACAGATGCTGACATGTGGTTGACTGAGCTGGAAATGACATTCAAAATCCTAAACATCGCTGAAGAAGATAAAGTTAAGCATGCAGTATACTTGTTGAAGGGTAGTGCTGGCCACTAGTGGGCCATAGAAGAGGACAAAATTCCAGGAGTTGTGATAGTATGGGAGGAGTTTTAGAGGAAATTTGTTAGCCGATATTTTCCAGAGACTTACCTAGATGAGAAAATTTCTCAGTTCGAGAAGATTCGTCAGGGAGATATGACTATCAATGAGTATGAATCAAATATTATGGAACTTCTGAGGTTCTTCCCGCACATGGCGGAAATGGACAAGGAAAGGATCTGGAGATTTGAGAAGGGCCTGAGTACGAAGTTGAGTACTACAACATTAGCCTTGGGGAATAGTGAAAGTTTTTCCACCTTTGTGGAATCTATCAGGAGGATTGAGAGGTCTGCCATAGAGAAGCGTGAAGCTAATGCTAAGAAGAGACCTATGTAGTTTCAAGGAAAATCATCTGGAGGCTTTAAGAAGCCAACATTTTTTCCACCACCGTCGCAACCAAGGTCAACCTTCACCGAACCAATATCACATGTACTGTCATAGTAGAACCCAAGTAGGGGTAGAGGTCACATTTTTTCACCAACAGAATCTCGTAGTTCATCATCAGTCTCAGTTACAAGGCTGTTTAGACCACATAGTGATAATTGAGTGTGTCATCAATGTGGACAGACATGGCATATTAGATGGAATTACCCTATGAAGGTTGAGGAGGTGACTCAACAACCAAGGAAGAATCAACATGGATCATAATAATGACAGTTTGATACTAGTAGTGGCATAGGATGTGGTCAGGCATCCCATGTAGGATCCTCAGGACAGGCGAGCAGAGGACGCGAATGACAGTAGGCAACAACTAGGTTCTATGCCATGACCCAGCCGGAAGCAGTGGTCAATCCACGATTCATGACAGGTCAGATGGAATTATTTCATTCTTATTTGTTTGCTTCTTGTTTCATATATCTGTTAGTAGATCCGGGTGCGGCACACTCTTTTATCACCATAGAGGTGATATATAGTTGTTATCTACATGTTAGTCTTAGATCTGATAGCCAGCGGCTAGAGACTCCTTTGGTTGATTCCGCTGAGTTGTGAGAAGTGTGCCCTTCTTGTGTTCTTTCTTTCTCTGGACACAACATTCAAGTGGATCTTTTGCCACTTGACATGTATGGTTTTGATGTAATCCTAGGAATGGATACCTTGGAAAAATAAAAGGTAATCTTGTACTATAGTACTAAGGTGGCGATGTTCCATGATGGAGATATACAGTGAATTTTTCAGGGTGATAGGAAGATTCTTCCTATATGTTTGATGTCAGCTATGACAGCTGAGCAGTTGATGAGACAAGGATGTGAGGCTTTCTTAGCTCATGTTGTGAATACTAAGGCAGTAGGTCCTAGTATCCAAGATGTACCAGTGGTGCAAGAATTTGAGGATGTCTTTCCTAAGGAATTTCCTAGCATTCCCCCTCCTAGAGAGATTGAGTTTGATATCAATCTTGTTCTGGGAACACAACCCATAACATAGTCACCATACAGAATGGCACCAACAAAGATGTAGGAGTTAAAGAAATAATTACAAGAATTGTTTAAAAGGGTTTTATCAGGTCAAGCACTTCCCCTTGGGGTGCTCCCGTGTTGTTTGTTAAAAAGAAGGATGGTTCAATGAGGATGTGTATAGACTACAGACAGTTGAACAAGGTGACAATAAAGAATAAGTATCGTTTGTCGAGGATTGATGATCTTTTTTATCAGTTGAGAGGTGCCACTGTGTTTTCAAAGATAGACCTGAGGTCAGGTTACCATCAGTTGAGATATAAGGCTAATGACATACCCAAGTCAGCTTTTAGGACTAGGTATGGTCATTATGAGTTTGTGGTTATGCCGTTTGGGCTAACCAATGCACGTGTAGCTTTTATGGATCTAATGAATAGGGTGTTTAGACCTTATCTTGATCAGTGTGTGGTCATGTTCATAGATGATATCCTGATATGCTCCAAGGATAGTCAACATCATGAGCAACACCTTCACCAAGCATTGACTTTGTTGAGGCAACATCGACGATATGCTAAGTTTAGCAAGTGTGAATTCTGGTTATCTGAAGTGTCTTTTCTGGGCCATGTTATATATGCAAAAGGCATTTGTGTTGATCCCAAGAAAGTGGAATCTGTACTAGATTGGGAACAACTAAAGACACCAGTAGAGATCTGTAGTTTCCTAGGTCTGGAAGGTTACTACAGGAGGTTCATCAAAGACTTTAGTTCTATAGCATTACCCCTAACTAGGTTAACCAGGAAGGATGTTCCTTTTGCTTGGAATGACAAGTGTCAACGTTCTTTCCAGCTTTTGAAAGAAAAGTTGACTAGTGCATTGGTGTTAGTACTGCCTGAGCAAGGAAAAGGCTATATTGTCTTTTGTGTGTCTTCAAAGAATGGGTTGGTATGCGTGTTGATGCAGGATAAAAATGTGATTTCTTTTGCTTCACGACAACTTAAGAAACATGAGGAGAATTACCCAACACATGACCTGGAGCTTGCAGCAGTGGTCCATGCCTTAATAATATGGAGACACTATCTTTATGGAGAAAAATGTCAGATCTTCACTGACCACAAGAATCTACATTATATCTTCTCAAAATAGGAGCTGAATATGAAGCAGAGGAGATGGATGGAGCTGATTAAGAATTATGATTGCACAATAGACTACCATCAAGGGAAAGCAAATGTGGTAGCTGATGCATTAAGTAGAAAGTCATCTTCAATTATAAACGGTAGATAATGTACAATTAAATTCCTTGATGTGCCATACGAGAGATATGCTAGTGTCTCTTCGCTAGATGAATGCACATCTAGAAGTTTCCTTGTTGGCTGTATTGTTAGCACAGTTACAAGTGAAACCTACCTTGAGACAACAAATTCATGATGCACAACAGAATGATACTGTGATACAGAATATCCGATCAGGATTTGGCAGTGAAAAGTATGATGGATTACATGAGGTAGATGATGGTACAGTTTGTTACCACAATAGGATAGTAGTTCCTAATGTTGATGGGTTGAGGAAGATGGTACTTGAGGAGGCTCACTCCTCCATATATGCAATGCATCCTAGAAGTACCAAGATGTACCAAAACATGAAAGACATGCATTGGTGGCCAGTTCTAAAGCATGATGTGGCAGAATTCATTGCCAAATGTCCAGTTTGTTAGTAGGTGAAGGTTGAGCACCAAAAGCCTGCAGGGACATTACAACCCTTGCCAATACCATAGTGGAAATGGGATCATATTACTACGGACTTTGTGGTTGGTCTTTATAGGAAAACCAAGAATCATGATTCCATATGGGTGATAGTAGACAGATTGACTAAGTCAGCTCATTTTCTACCAGTTAAGATGACGTTTACAACAGAGAAATTGGCACACATATATGTTGATGAGATAGTCCGTCTGTATGGCATTCTAGTAACTATAGTTTCTGATAGAGGTCCATAATTTACAAGTCATTTTTGGGAGTGTCTGCATTCTGCAATGGGAACACAGTTGAGATTCATCACATCTTTTCATCTGCAGACCGATGGCCAGTCTAAAATGACTATTCAGACTTTAGAGGATCTCTTGAGGGCATGTGTGCTGCAATTTCTTAGTAGTTGGGATGTACATTTGACTCTGATAGAGTTTGCGCACAACAATATCTACCAAAGAAGCATAGATATGGCCCCTTATGAGGCTTTGTATGGGAGACGATGTCAGTCTCCTCTTTACTGGTATGAGATTGGTGAATATCAACTTTTGGGTCCTTAGCTAGTACAACAGACTACAAAAAAGATTAAAGTGATACAACAATAGTTGAAAGTAGCCCATGACATGCATAAATATTATGCAGATAACCAACGCAGACCACTTGAGTTCCAAGTGGGAGATAGAGTATATCTTAAGGTTTCTCCTTGGAAAGGTGTGTTGAGGTTTGGAAAGAAGGGTAAGTTGGCTCCCAAATTTATGGGACCATACCCTATCCTAGCTCGTGTTGGAAAGGTAGCATATAAGTTGGATCTACCACTAGAGCTACATAGATTACATAATGTATTTCACATCTCTATGTTGAGAAAATTCCATCCAGATACTGACTAGACAATCGAACCAGTAGAGGTTGAGTTAGATAAGGATATCTCCTATGTTGAGGGTCCTGTGTTGATCCTAGATAGAAGGGTGAAAAAGCTGAAGAGAAAAGATATAATACTACTGTAAGTTTTTTGGAATCATCATGGCATAGAGGAATCCACATGGTAACTAGAGAATGAGATGCGTAGAAAATACCCATCTCTTTTTGCATAGGATTCTGGGGTGAAATCCTTGTTAGGAGTTTATAGTTAAGGCCCCTAAACTTGCTTAATGAGTTGAATGAGATTAATTACCATAATTAAATGCTTATAACCCTAATCTAACATTTTGATATATTTTTAAATCATAATACAAGCTTAAGTTTCAAATTTGGTCCAATTTGGACATTGTTTGAGCAAGTTATGCAATTTTCTGTACATTTTGGACTTTTTTGCAATTTACCCAATTGAGGTGTTTTTTTTGCAATTTATCACATAAATTATGTTCCTTAGATGTTATATTATCATTATTGAGATTTTTTAGCCATGGGGAATCTAGTTAAGCCATGGTTTGAAGGTGTTTTCATCATGGGTATTTTAGGGTTTACCCCTTCATAGATGAGCTACCTTTAGTAGCTACCAACTAATGAATTATGTGATTGGCTGGGAAATTAGACAAAGGAAATCTAAGCAGGTCAATATGGATGGTGGGGGATCTGCTTGTGTGTGTGCTTGTATATTCTTAATAATTTAAGGCCATAGACACATGGGGAAGCTACTTTTACACCTCATGCTTGCTTCTATCCTTATCCATGGACTATATTTACCTCTTCTTTGCCCAAGTTCGAAACTATACTTGCTTTCTCTTTCCTCTAACCTGGATCAACGAATCCACTCTATTTTTCTGTGGAAACAAGTGCTCTAAGGTAGAATACAATCTCTTTTTGGAGAAGGTCTCCTAAAGCTCCATCTAGCCCTATTTAGGGTTTCCAAGGTCATCTTCTAGGGATTTCGACCAAGGCAAATTATTTTCTTCCTTCCTTCTCCATTTCTTTTGCTCTTATCATTTCTCATACCTTCCTCTAGGTCGGAACCCTACTTTTCCATGGTGAAAGTGTCTCTAGAACTCAAAAATATATCCTTCTTGTTTATTTTTCTAGGATTTTGCTTCTTTGTGGAGAGAAGTACTCATTTGACCAAGTTCAGATCTGAATCCAAGGTTTTCTTACCCTATTTTCTCAAGATTCTTTATGTTTGGGATCTGAACTACTCAATAAAGGTGAGTTATATAACATTCTTCACTTATATTTCTTACTAAAAGCTTGTTAGTTCATGTTTATGCCTTAATGTGTTGATTTAAGCATAGAAAACAATGCTTGTTTAGAATTTTGAATTTTTGTGGTGTTCCCTATTCTGTTCCAGTTCTATATGAACTTATAAACATGTGTATGACCTTTATAAGGTGTAACATGATCTGGGACAGGTTGATAGCAACAACCTATGGTGCAATGTACAAAACAATGGATGGTTCAAATTAGGGTTTCCAAGCTATTTCCTTCCCTATCACACAACTGATGGTCATACCATTCAATAACCAATGGTGTTGCTATCTTGGAAACTGATGTTCATGATCAAGGGTGTCAAATTTATGGTGACAACCTATGGTCACTCCCTTAGGTTAGGTTTTGGCTCAGTTAGACGTTTAATTATCATCCACTAAGTATTCTAATGATGTTCCCAATCCATGATGACATTGGCTTAATATTTGACGGTGTTAACTGAATGTCTTACTGATCTAACAACCAATGGTGACCTAATGATAAAAATTAATGGTTGATCAGGTCATCACCATATATGATGATTTAAGAATGTAATTGTAGATTTGACTAAACCTTGAACTAATGGTTCCTTGGTTCAATTGATCTAATGGTTAGACCTATACTTCGATTGATAACCTTGAACAATGAACATGCTCCAATGAATAATATTGTATGCTTTAACATCTAATGGATTAGAATAAATCACATGGTATTATATGTGGGTCCTAGTGATGATAATTCGATGGTTCAATACCATTAATTTGTAGTCTTATCTTTCCCATCATATAGTTATATTTGATAAATCACTATAATAAGTGGATGCATAACTCCCATGTGATATAGCTTGTTATACCTAACCTTAGTGTAATTATATGATGTTGATTGGTTATAATCAGACCTCTTGAATGATTAATGTGATAATGAATTACACTTATCTTGTGTTGAAACCACATTGTAGTACTATTTGAATATCATAGTACCTTGCCTTGTTAATTTCTATGGACACATATGTCCTAATGATCTTTTGAGCCTTGTTTAAGGCATGTCATGATGATGATAACCTTACTATGAATAATTTGATGGTGTTAACGACCTTTGGGCATGTTTGAAGCCATGATTGAGGTGAAATCCTCTTCATGTTCCAATAAGGGTTAAAACCATGAAACTTGTGATAAGATATTGGTATCTTGTAAAAGTATGATGATAAGTGTGGTCCATTAATTTGCAATGAATGATAGCATGTGGTAATGTGATTAAGATTTATATCTCAAATGTTTTATATCTTTTGAAGTTGTTATACATATACTCTTGTTAGAAAGGAACTAGGGTTTGAATGTCCATTTGTATGATTTAGCCTTAATTCACCCAATTGGCATAACTAAAGTAAAACTCTAATCATGTAGTGCCCTGTGCCATAGATCTATCTGAGAGTCAAAAATTGTGAGATAGTGAAACGAGTATTCCTAAGGGATACTCGGATTGCATACTGATGAGTATGCAGGGTGCTTGTCATCTTGAATTCAAGTGTTAGGGAGGATGACAGTGGTCATACCTAGCCCTCAATTTGAGAATGGCTGCGGTCGTGTCTCGGTGATTATATATATAAATGATGAGATTGGAGGACATCTGTGGTTGTACCTCAGATGGTAGGGTATGTGTACCTGCCTCCTTTCACTAGTGTCGTGACCTTTACCAAGGACGGACTATGCTGTTAGCAACTTGACCTTATGTGTCGCTGTGGCAGACCCGTACTGACCAAGGGCGGAGAATATCTTAGGAGTCCGACTCTTCCTAGATCTTGTATGGCACTGATTTCGACTTAGTAGTGGTCAGTTGGGACTTGAGTGGTATTTCTCAAATCCCTCAGGGCAATGTAATAAAAGAAGTGATATAAGTCGTGTAGTATACTGACTATGGTTAAATACGTCTCACATTGTTTGATTAGCCTTTAACATGTCTTTATACTATTCAATGTTTACAAGATGATATCATATGACCTTTGAGTAATTATACTTCTTGTCAAGTTAATTTTCTTAATGGCTTAGTGTGGTTAACCTATTCAATCTGCTTAAATTGCTTATTCATTACTGTATCTTCTCAGATCATTTATTGTCAATCAATATGTTATAATCAATATTTGTTGGAGAGAGTTATATCTCTCGCTGGGACTGAGTCTCACCAGTGGGTCACCACATTTTTTAGGTGGTCGTGGGCAACGAGGTCGAGGTCACACTGTGGAAGAGAACCGACCTAGTGATCAATAGATTCAGAAGGTTGGTTAGTTGTATATGTTAGTAATAGAGTCTTGGTGTTGTCCCTGTACTCTCAGGTCTGGGTATGGGATGTGTTTTCTAGATGATATACTTGTATCGACACGAGATTTTGGTAGTATGCCAATGTTTGTAAATATGTAGCATGTACATGTGAAATATCTTTTGTATGCAGGATGTGACTGAGGTCTTTGGACCCATATGTAAATACTTGTTACAGTATATGAGAATGGAATGATGTACCTTTTATAAATGTTTGAGTTTATCTACATTGTTGGAATTGGTTTTAAATATTCCACATTTTTGACTATGTGATAAATTAGTAGTTGATCGTGTTTTGTGTTTTGAGTAATCTCGTTAGCGTGACAAGGTGTCACAATTAAGTTGGTATCAGAGCTCTAGGTTTACTAAGTCTACATGGACATAAGACTTAGGTTTGAGTCTGTTCTTATGTATCCAACATATCTGATCATAGTTTATGCTTATGCAGATATGTCTGGAGGACATGAAGAACATATTGAGAGTAGCTATGTAGCATCAGGAGGAGGTGTTGGGAGGCATGCACACAATGAGAGAGTGCTAGAAGCAAGGCAAGAGCAGTCCAAAATTCCTCATCTAGACCCGACAATGATGGCCAATCCTGAGTTTCAACATATGTTTAGATAGATGATGGCCACAATTACACATATCACTGATAGAGCGCCACCACCTCAAGCTAGGGCAGCCGCCTCCAATGTGGAGTCCCAAGGTGTCAGGAAGACATTTGAACGTATTATATGTGTTGGGGAGATTGAATATGCAGGTACTTCTGATCTAGCAGATGCTGAAATGTGGTTGACTGAGCTGGAAAAGGCGTTCAAAATCCCAAACATCACCGAAGAAGACAAAGTTAAGCATGCATTATACTTGTTAAAGGGTAGTGCTGGTCACTGGTGGGCCATAGAAGAGGAGAAAAGGCCAGGAGTTGTGATAGGATGGGAGGAGTTTCAGACGGAATTTGCTACCCGATATTTTCCAGAGGCCTACCTAGATGAGAAAATTTCTTAGTTCAAGAAAATTCGTTAGGGAGCTATGACTGTCAATGAGTATGAATCAAAGTTTATGGAACTTCTAAGGTTCTGCCCGCACATGGTAGCAACATACAAGGAAAGGATCCGGAGATTTGAGAAGGTCTTGAGTACGGAGTTGACTACTACAACATCAGCCCTGGAGAATAGGGAAAGGTTTTCCACCTTTGTGGAATCTACGAGGAGGATTGAGAGGTCTTCCATAGAGAAGAGTGAAGCTAATGCTAAGAAGTGACCTATGTAGTTTCAAGGGAAATCATCTGGAGGCTTTAAGAAGCCAAAATTTTTCCAACCGCCGTCGCAACCAAGGTCAGCCTTCACTGAACCAAGATCACATGTACTGTCATAGTGGACCTCAAGTAGGGGTAGAGGTCACAATTTTTCACCAAAAAAAGCTCACAGTTCATCATCAGTCTCAGTTACAGGGCCGTTTAGACCACATAGTGATGACCGAGTGTGTCATCAATGTGGACAAACAAGGCATATTAAATGGAATTGCCCTATAAAGGTTGATGAGGTGACTCAGCAACCAAGGCAGAATCAATAGGGATCACAACAATGACAATTTGATGCTGGTAGTGGCAGAGGACGTGGTCAGGTGTCCCATGCAGGATCCTCAGGATAGGCAAGTAGAGGGCATGGATGGCAACATGAGACATCTAGGTTCTATGCCATGACCCAGCCGGAAGCAGTGGTCAATCCACGAGTTGTGACATGTCAGATGGAATTATTTTATTCTGATTTGTCTACTTCTTGTTTCGTATCTGTGTTAGTAGATCTGGGTGTGACACACTCTTTTATCACTAGAGAGGTGATTGATAGTTGTTATCTACCTATTAGTCTTAGATATGATAGCCTGTGGCTAGAGACTCCTTTGGTTGATTCTGCTGAGTTGTGGGAAGTGTGCCCTTCTTGTGTTCTTTCTTTCTCTGGACACAACATTCAAGTGGATCTTTTGCCACTTGACATGCATGGTTTTGATGTAATCCTAGGAGTTGATACCTTGGAAAAATACAAGGTAGTCTTGGAATATAGTACTAAGGTGCTGACATTCCATGATGGAGATATACAATGGATTTTTCAGGGTGATAGGAAGATTCTTCCTACATGTTTGATGTCAGCTATGACAGCTGAGCGGTTGATGAGACAAGGATGTGAGTCTTTCTTACCTCATGTTGTGGATACCAGGCGATAGGTCCTAGTATCCAAGAGGTACCAGTGGTGCAATAATTTGAGGATGTCTTTCCTGAAGAATTTCCTAGCATTCCCCCTCCTAGAGAGATTGAGATTGAGATCAATCTTGTTCTTGGAACACAACCCATAGAACAATCACCATACACAATGGCACCAGCAGAGATGCAGGATTTAAAGAAACAGTTACAAGAACTGTTAGAGAAGGGTTTTATTATACCAAACACTTCCCCTAGAGTACTCCCATGTTATTTGTTAAAAGAAGGATGGTTCAATGAGGTAGTGTATAGACTACAGACAGTTGAAGAAGGTGACAATAAAGAATAAGTATCCTTTGTCGAGGATTGATGATCTTTTTGATCAGTTGAGAGGTGCCACTGTGTTTTCAAAGATAGACATGAGGTCAGGTTACCATCAATTGAGAATTAAGGCTAATGACATACCCAAGTCAGCGTTTAGGACTAGGTATGGTCATTATGAGTTTGTGGTTATGCTGTTTGGGATAAGAAATGCACATGTAGCTTTTATGGATCTAATAAATAGGGTGTTTAGACCTTATCTTGATTAGTGTGTGGTCGTGTTCATAGGTGATATCCTGATATACTCCAAGGATAGTCAACATCATGAGCAACACCTTCACCAGACATTGACTTTGTTGAGGCAACATCAACTATATGCTAAGTTCAGTAAGTGTGAATTCTGGTTATCTGAAGTGTCTTTTCTGGGCCATGTTATATCTGCAAAAGGTGTTTGTGTTGATCCCAAGAAAGTGGAATTGTACTAGAATGGGAACAACTAAAGACACCGATAGAGATCCGTAGTTTCCTAGGTCTAGCAGGTTACTACATGAGATTCATGAAAGACTTCAGTTCTATAGCGTTACCCCTAACTAGGTTAACCAGGAAGGATGTTCCTTTTACTTGGAATGAAAAGTGTCAACGTTCTTTCCAACTTTTGAAAGAAAAGTTGACTATTGCATCAGTGTTAGTACTGCCAAAGCAAAGAAAAGGCTATATTATATTTTTTGATGCTTCAAAGAATGGGTTGGGATGCGTGTTGATGCAAGTTAAAAATGTGATTTCTTTTGCTTCATGACAGCTTAAGAAACATGAGGAGAATTACCCAACACATGATCTAGAGCTTGCAACGGTGGTCCATGCCTTAAAGATCTGGAGACACTATCTTTATGGAGAAAAGTGTCAGATCTTCACTGACCACAAGAATCTATAGTATATCTTATCAAAACAGGAGCTGAATATGAGGCAGAGGAGATGGATGGAGTTGATTAATAATTATGATTGCACAATAGACTACCATCTAGGGAAAGCAAATGTGGTAGCTGATGCATTGAGTAGAAAGTCATCTTCATTATCAACGGTAGATAATGTACAATTAAATTCCTTGATGTGCCATAAGAGAGATATGCAAGTGTCTCTTCACCAGATGAATGTACAACTAGAAGTTTCCTTATTGGTAGGATTGTTGGCACAATTACAAGTGAAACCTACCTTGAGACAACAAATTCATGATGCACAACAGAATGATATTTTGATACAGAATATCCGATCAGGGATTAGCAGTGAAAAGTATGATGGCTTTCATGAGGTAGATGATGGTACATTTTGTTACCACAATAGGACAGTAGTTCCTGATGTTGATGGGTTGAGGAAGATGGTACTTGAGGAGGCTCACTCCTCCATGTATGCAATGCATCCTGGAAGTACCAAGATGTACCAAAACTTGAAAGACATGTATTGGTGTCCAAGTCTAAAGTGAGATGTGGCAGAGTTCATTGCCAAATGTCTCGTTTGTCAATAGGCGAAGGCTGAGCACCAGAATCCAATAGGGACATTACAACCGTTGCCAATACCATAGTGGAAATGGGATCATATTACTATGGACTTTGTGGTTGGTCTTCCTTGGATGACCAAGGGTCATGATTCTATATGGGTGATAGTAGACAGATTGACTAAGTCATCACATTTTCTACCAGTTAAGACGGCGTTTAGAACAGAGAAATTGGCACACATATTTGTTGATGAGATAGTCCGTCTGCATGGCATTCCAATAACTATAGTTTCTAATAGAGGTCCATAGTTTACAAGTCATTTTTTGGAGCGTCTACATTCTGCAATGGGAACACAATTGAGATTCAGCACAACTTTTCATCTGCAAACCGATGACCAGTCTGAAAGGACTATTCAGACTTTAGAGGATCTCTTGAGGGCATGTGTGCTACAATTTCTTGATAGTTGGGATGTACATATGACTATGATAGAGTTTGCATACAACAATAGCTATCAAATAAGCATATATATGGCCCCTTATGAGGCTCTATATGGGAGATGATGTTGGTCTCCTCTTTACTGGTATGAGACAGGTGAATATTAACTTTTGGGTTCTGAGCTAGTACAACAAACTACAGAAAAGATTAAAGTGATACAATAATAGTTGAAAGTAGCCCAGGATAGGAAGAAATCTTATGCAGATAACCGACACATACCACTTGAGTTCCAAGTGGGAGATAGAGTATATCCTAAGGTTTCTCCTTGGAAAGGTGTGCTGAGGTTTGGAAAGAAGGGTAAGTTGGCTCCCAGATTTATGGGACCATACCCTGTGCTAGCTCGTGTTGGAAAGGTAGCATATAAGTTGGAGCTACCACCAGAGCTACATAGATTACATAATGTCTTTCACATCTCTATGTTGAGAAAATTCCATCCAGATACTGACTAGACAATCCAACCAGTAGAGGTTGAGTTAGATGAGGATATCTCCTATGTTGAGGGTCCTGTGTTGATCCTAGATAGAAGGGTGAGAAAGCTGAAGAGAAAAGATATAATACTAGTGAAAGTTTTGTGGAATCATCTTGGCATAGAGTAATACACATGGGAACTAGAGAATGAGATGCGTAGAAAATACCCATCTCTTATTGCGTAGGATTTCAGGGTGAAATCCTTATTAGGGGTTTATAGTTGTAAGACCCCTAAACTTTCTTAATGAGTTGAATGAGATTAATTACCATAATTGAATGCTTATAACATTAATCTAACATTTTTATATGTTTTGAAATCATACGACAAGCTTAAGTTTCAAATTTGGTCCAATTTGGACACTGTTTGAGCAAGTTATGCAATTTTTTATACATTTTGGACTTTTATGCAATTTACCCAATTGAGGGGTTTTAGTTTGCAATTAATTACATACATTATGTTCCTTATATGTTATATTATCATTCTTGAGATTTTTGAGCCATGGGGCTCCTAGTTAAGCCATGGTTTGAAGGTGTTTTCATCAAGGGTATTTTAGGGTTTACCCCTTCATGGATGAGCTACCTTTAGTAGCTACCAACTAATGAAATATGTGATTGGATGGGAAATTAGACAAAGGAAAGCTAATCAGGTCAATATGGACGGTGGGGGAGCTTCTTGTGTGTGTGATTTTATATTCTTAATAATTTAAGGCCATAGACACATGGGGAAGCAACTTTTACACCTCATGCTTGCTTATATCCTTATCCATGGGCTATATTTACCTCTTCTTTGCCCAAGTTCGAAACTATGCTTGTTTTCTCTTTCCTCTAACCTGGAGAAACGAATTCACTCTGTTTTTATGTGGAACCAAGTGCTCTAAGGTAGAAGACAACCTCTTTTTGGAGAAGGTCTCCTAGAGCTCCATCTAGCCCTATCTAGGGTTTCCAAGGTCATCTTCTAGGGATTTTGACTAAGGCAAGTTGTTTTCTTCCTTCCTTATCTATTTATCTTGCTCTTCTCCTTCCTTATACCTTCCTCTAGGTCGGAACCCTGTTGTTCCATGCTGAAAGTGGCTCTAGAACTCAAAAATCTATCCTTCTTGTTTATTTTTCTAGGATTTTGCTTCTTTGTGGAGAGAAGTACTTATTTGGCCAAGTTCAGATCTGAATCCAAGGTTTTATTGCCCTATTTGCTCAAGATTCTTGCTTTTTGGGATCTGACCTACTCTATAGAGGCGATTTATATAACATTCTTCACTTATATTGCTTACTAGAAGCTTGTTAGTTCATGTTTATGCCTTAATGTGTTGATTTAAGCATAGAGAAACCATGCTTGTTTAGAATTTCGAATTTTTGTGGTGTTCCCTGTTCTGTTCCAGTTCTATATGAACTTGTAAACACTTGGATGACCTTTCGAAGGTGTAACATGATCTGGGACAGGTTGATAGCAAAAACCTACGGTGCTATGTACAAAACAATTGATGGTTCAAATTAGGGTTTTCAAGCTATTTCCTTCCCTATCACACAACTGATGGTCATACCATTCAATAACCAATGGTGTTGCTATCTTGGCAACTGATGTTCATGATCAAGGGTGTCAAATTTATGGTGACAACCTATGGTCACCCCCTTAGGTCAGGTTTTGTCTCAATTAGATGTTTAATTATTATCCACTAAGTATTCTAATGATGTTATCAATCGATGATGACATTGGCTTAATATTTGATGGTGTTAATTGAATGTAATACTGATCTAACTACCAATGTTGACCTAATGATCACAATTAATGGTGGATCAGGTCATCACCATATATGATGAGTTAAGAATGTAATTTTAGATTTGACTAAACCTTAAACTAATGGTTCCTTGGTTCAATTGATCTAATGGTTAGACCTATACTTCAATTGATAACCTTGAACAATGAACTTGATCCAATGAATAATATTGGATGCTTCAACATCCCATGTATTAGAATAAATCACATGGTATTATATGTGGGGTCCGAGTGATGATAATTCGATGGTTTAATACCATTAATTTGTAGTCTTACCTATCCCATCATATAGTTATATTTGATAAATCACTATAATAAGTGGATGCGTAACTCCCATGTGATCTAGCTTGTTATACCTAACCTTAGTGTAATTATATGATGTTTATTGGTTATAATCAGACCTCTTGAATGTTTAATGTGATAATGAATTACACTCTTCTTGTGTTGAAACCACATTGTAGTCCTATTTGAATATCATAGTGCCTTGCCTTGTTAATATCTATGGACACATATGTCCTAATGATCTTTTGAGCCTTGTTTAAGGCATGGAATGATGATGATAGCCTTAATATGAATAATGTTATGGTCTTAATGACCTTTGGGCATGTTTGAAGCCATGATTGAGGTGAAATCCTCTTCATGTTCCAATAAGGGTTAAAACCCTAGAACTTGTGATAAGATATTGGTCTCTTATAAAAGTATGATGATAAGTGTGGTCCATTAATTTGCAATGAATGATAGCATGTGGTAATGTGATTAAGATTTATATCTCAAATGCTTTATATCTTTTGAAGTTGTTATACATATACTCTTGTTAGAAAAGAAATAGGGCTTGAATGCCCATTTGTATGATTTAGCCTTAATTCACCCAATTGGCATAACTAATTAAGTGAAACTTTAATCATGTAGTGCCATGTGGCATAGATCTATTTGAGTGTCAGAAATTGAGATATAGTGAAACGAGTATCCCTAAGGGATACTCAGAGCGCATACTGATGAGTATGCAGGGTGCTTGTCATCTTGAATTCAAGTGTTACGGGGGATGACAGTGGTCATACCTAGCCCTCAGTTTGAGAATGGTTGTAGTCGTGTCTCGGTGATTATATATATGATGAGATTCAAGAACAACTGTGGTTGTACCTCAGATGGTAGGGTATGCATACCCTCCTCCTTTCACTAGTTCCATGACCTGTACCAAGGACAGACTAGGCTGTTAGTTGCTTGACCTTATGTATCGCTGTGGCAGACCCGTACTGACCGGGGCCAGAGAAGATCTTAGGAGTCTGGCTCTTCCTAGATCTTGTATGGCACTAGTTTTGACTTAGTAGTGGTCAGTTGGGACTTGAGTGGTATTTCTCAAATCCCTCAGGGCAATGTAATAAAATAAGTGATATATGTCATGTAGTATACTGGATATGGTTAAATACGTCTCACATTGTTTGATTAGCCTTTAACTTGTCTTTATACTATTCAGTGTTTACAAGATGATATCATATGACCTTTGAGTAATTATACTTCTTGTCAAGTTAATTTGCTTAATGGCTAAGTATGCTTAACCTATTTAATATGCTTAAATTGCTTATTCATTACTATATTTGTTCAGTTCATTTACTGTCAATCAATATGTTATAATAAATATATGTTGGAGAGAGTTATATCTCTCGTTGGGACTGGGTCTCACCCGTGGGTCACCACATTTTTTTCAGGTGGTCGCGGGCAACGAGGTCAAGGTTGCACTGTGGAAGAGAATCAACCTGGTGATCAATAGATTCAGATGGTTGGTTAGTTGTAGATATTAGTAGTAGAGTCCTAGTGTCATCCCTGTACTCTCAGGTCTGGGTATGGGATGTGTTTTCTAGATGATATACTTGTATCAACACAAGATTTTAGTAGTATGCCAATGTTTGTAAATATATGGCATGTACATGTGAAATATCTTTTGTATGCAGGATGTGACTGAGGTCTTTGGACCCATATGGAAATACTTGTTACAGTATATGAGAATGGAATGATGGACCTTTTATAAATGTTCTAGAGTTTATTTACATTGTTGGAATTGGTTTTAATTATTCCACATTTTTGACTATGTGATAAATTAGTAGTTGATCGTGTTTTGTGTTTTGAGTAATCTCGTTAGTGTGACAAGGTGTCACACCTAGCTCTTCAAGCAGTCTCAAGACTTCTTGTTTGAAACCAAGTGCCTCCAAGGTCTCTTCACCTACAAATCTTGTAAGTAAGACCCTACGAATGATCATAGTTTGGTATGTCTTGTCCTCCTCTTTGTTGACTTTAAACTGAGTTGAAGATACATATTTAGGGGTAGAAGAAGAGCTCTCACCTTTGTGGTGCTTCACTACTTGCTTGATGGGTGCCATTGATGTTGTGATTGAGCTTCATAACACTGAGACACAACGTGTACAATGTGACACACAACATGTCTACTAAGCTTGGAGGAGTCGGTGGATCCAAGAAAATGAATGAACAAACATGGCGTGTTATGTGAAATACGTGCTGTGTCTGCTATGATTCTGAAATTTCTAGAGGACGAAGATGAACAAAGAGTCTCGACATGTCTTGACTCGATCATGGTGTGTTTCTTGTAGTTAGCGGCGGTTGCATGCTTGGTTAGAAAGGTGTCAGAAGTGATGGATCTAGAGGAAAGAGAGGTGCCGGTGAAGTGGGTGCCCTAAGGGTGAGCAGAATTTGGTTAATAACCAATTAACCGAATGGTTAATTCCAAATGGTTAATTTTATTGGGTCAATTTGGTTAATTCGGTTAATTTATTTTAGTTAATCAGTTAAATGGTTAATTTGGCGGTTAAAGATATTTTTGGTTTGGTTAACTGAATTAACCAAATAGTTAGAATTTATTCATAAATCATATCCTACACATGCATATATACATATATAGTTGTACTTTTTTTCAAAATAATTCCCCATATATATAGTAATCAAGTTTTTATGAGCCATAAAAAATTAATTTTACAACAATACAACTATAATTTAACAATATTATCCCAAATTCTATGAATATTTCAAATAATATTATTACATGAGTGTTATTTGGTTAACCAAATTAACCGACCGAATTAACCATTAACCGAGTGGACAATAACCGAATTAACCGACTCAATTTGGTTAGGTTAATGGTTAAAATCTCAAACCACAAATTAACCGTTTAACCAAACCGAATTAACTGTAACCGACTGAATTAACCGAATGCTCACCCTTAGTGTGCCCTAGACCTTATCGACTTGAATCCATGGCAAGGATGAAATGTTCCTTGGCTGAAGGAGATGGAGTCGACTTTGGTGCTGGATCTGGAGCTTCACGACAAAAAGGATGCTGGAGTCGGAGGCAGTAATGGCAAAAATGGAGCTTGATGGCTTGATATCTTGGTTGTGAGTGGGCACATGGGTGAGGGTGTACATGCCGACTGGTTTGTCTCTCATGAACACAACCTGGGCTGAATGATTGGGACGAAGAGGGTAGGTTCAAATTTGGGTTAAAATCCTAACTCAAACATTTGTAAATGCCATGTGTTTTTTCCACATGTCGTGTCTTGACAATGAATTTTTTTGATGTAAAACTTTTTGGAAAACACGCCGTGTGATATTTTACACATGACATGTATGTTTCTAGAATAGTTATCAGCAATAAATGAATGCTCCAACATGCCATGTATGGATACCTGCACGACGTGCCCCTGCGTTGAAAAGTTGAAATGTCAAACCTCTTGAGAGACACAATGTGCATAAATTTACACATGATGTGTAAGTTTCCAATGACTTCTTTATATCTCCAACATTGATGAAAACATGACGAATGTGAAATGAGACACATCATGCAATTTTCATGAAATCTTAACATCAATGAACGAATACATCGACACATCATGTGCTATTGTATGTAGGCCATGTAAGATTCCAACAACTTGAGTGAATGAAATCTGGTACGATACATGCCTTGTCAAAAGGGACACGCAGTGTATCCTGGACATTTTTCTCAAAAACATTCTTGACTATTTCAATATGTCATGTTCTATGGAGGACACATCATGTTTGACTGGATTTGTATAAATATAAGTCTTTTACTTTGATCTATCTACAACACCTTCAATTGACGATGATATATGCTTCATAAGGGTATATATTATTACATTCATCCATGGAAAATTTATTTTAGAAAGAGAAGGTCTTTGGGAAAATGTTTGAAATGAAATCTATCCTAAATGTGGGGTAAACTCTCACAAGGTCCTTTATTTAGAGTCTGGAGTACGACTCTATATTCTTCTTCTTTAGTGTGATCCATCAAGAGGGAGGATCAGTGATTTGATTTGAGGCTAGAAATTGTTATGCTAAGGATCTGCGCCTCTTTGTCAATTTTTTTTTGATTTGGAACAAAGATGTATGCTTATGATTTGCAATAGGAATAGTCATCTAGACATCATTGTTTTTTTTCCTTCATACTTTTCTTCAAGACAATAAGATTTCAATTGTAAGAGAATTTCCTCATCACTGAACATTGTATCAAAGATGTGTTGCAAGGGGGCATGTGGCTTATTTGAGAAATCATCAAGTGGAGCTAGTGTTGGATATTTCTCCCTTTAAACTTTAGTTTCCAAATGTTCATTGAAGACAACAACTTTGTCTGATGTCTTATTTGATGGCAAAACAGGTTCCCTGATAAAAAACACCACTCCCAAAAGATATTGTGTATGTTGTTGTGGAATCCATCTTCGGTTGAATAATGAAGGAACTTGAAGTTGTTGTTTGGTTGGAGAGTACTTGTTGAGCAATTTGATTTTTCAACCTTTGTGTGAGAGTGGCAACTTCATCCACCTTAGAAAAGAGGTGATGAATGGCATCCTTCATAAACAGCCTATGGCAATTGAACTCATCATTTTGCTTTATTTGAGTTGAAAAAAAAATCTAGGAGTGATTCCAAGTTGGACTATGACTGTGGTTGTTATTGTGGACTTTGGGCATTGTTGTTGCCTACAACATCACTTTCTTCTATGATTTTCTCAAATAGAATGAAAGAAGAATATCTTGAGGAAGATGCCTACTCAAGAGCTCCAGTTCCTTCAAGATGTGAGTTGATTGGAAAAATGGATGGAACATTTATGTATTCAAACTTTTGGCACAAGGTATTAAACTTTGTTGCAATAAAATCTACTGTACCAACAGAGTGTATGTCAATTTGCTTTCCAAAAGAAATAGAAGAAAAAGAAGTTTGATTGCTCATTTGGATGCTCTATTGGAAATGATTTATTGCCAAGTATTCTATGATAACATTAGCTTCCATGTAGGAACTTTTCATCAAAGCTCCATTTACAATGCATCTATGCACATCCTTACTTTGTAAAATAAACCATTATAAAAGATTTGAAGGAGAAGCCAATTGCTGAGACCATGGTGAGGACAAAGGCATTGGAGATCTTTGAATCTCTCCCTTGCATCATAGAGAATCTCCACATACATTTGAAAATAATTAATGATTAGGATCCTCAATTGTGTTGTTTTTCTCGGTGAGAAGTACTTGGCTAAGAAACCTTTTAGAAGATCCTCCCTATTTGAATTGAATTATTTAGAAAAGAAGAAAGCCACACCTTAGATTTGTCCTTTTAAGTGAACATGAAAATAATAAGGCAAATCCAATGAGTAGTACACCACTAATCTTGAAGGTGCCCATGTAATACAGAAAATCAACTACATGTAAATTCGGATCTTCCATAGGAGTCCCTCCAAATCTGTTCTGCTGTAGCATCTGTATAAGGGTGGGGCTGATAGAGAAATCATCCAGCTTGACTTGAGGTATATTAATAGCCCATTGATATTCATAATAGAAGAAAAAACAAAATCCACAAGGGGACTACAACGTCCCAGGATTTCAGGCCTCAGATAACATGATCTTAAAAGGAATGATTAGACTATCCATATCACCAAGGTGCACCTCCTTTTTTGGGATCCCATCACTTAAGAACTCCATAGTTAAGCATGCTCAACTTGGAGTAGTACTAGGATGGGTGGCCAGTCAGGAAGTTGACCCCGACATTCATGTTAGTTGGATCAAAGCATGTGTATATTAGTGAACCTAATAAATATTCATATGGAATATACTTACACCAATAAACATGGTAAGCATGATGTTATGAATAATATGGACTCACATCATTAAACCTATATTGGAAGCATATATATTATTATCCACATATATATGAGTTACATAAACTTATGTGACTAAATATTGGTAACTAGAACTAAGATAGATATGTAAAACATCACATATTATTTCAAAAAAGATTAAAATCATAAACCCTAACATGATATTACATGGTCGAGACTTGGGTAATAATAATATAAAAATAAAATAGGAACGAATATGTTCACTTTGACTTGGCTAATATACATAATGTGTTTCTAAGATGAAAAATTGACTTTGTGGACCAAAGTATACTATTCAAGTTAACCTTTATGTGTGAAAAGAGGTATGTGCATCTACACCTTCAGTTGGGAAATTTATTATACCTTTACCCATGTTCCCTAATGAGGCTTAATTTGACCTAATCCATTATTCTTGAAACTTAATTTGTTTATGCCTCAAAATTAGTTTTAGTATTATCTTGCTTGGGTTTTATACCCCACTAACATGTTAACCCTTTGATTAATCTTGCCATAACTCTTTTGCTAGCATGTAGTTATATGTTCTATTTAATCGTAAAGTAGTGGTACTTATGTACAACCACCCACAGAGGGCATGTATACAATCGCCCTAGGGGAATGTGTGTATTTCTCCCCATAATATTATAGGTGACTGGGAATGTCTTATTCTCCCCTCACCTAAGGTTAGAGGTCTGGTAGGTGCCTCAACCCTACTTAGTTAGGTAGACATATTAATTTACATGCAAATCCTTCATTTATATTTGTTATTGGCAAGTTTCTTTGTTTAAAGCCTCATACTCTTGATGTCTCATCTTTTGACGAATCCCTAGCCTGATTTACTTGTTATATTTATCTTGTCACCTTTAGTATAGTTTAGTGACACATACTTTTATTTATCCTTCCCTCTTACTGGGTGCTTTCCCAACCACCCAGATGTGGAACAAGGTGATGGATAAGGCATGAAGATCTTAGCGTTGACATGGACTAGCTGATGGATATGTTGCTTGGAGACAAAAGTGGAGTAGTCTAGACTTCCCTCTATCTAGATCCTAGTTGTGTATGATGATGCAACCCTAAAAGGGAGATTTTGATGTATTTTGTACAATCTTTTATGAAATTGAATATAGTCAGAAATTTTTTTATTCCGTTGCTTTCCGACGTGTTTTGTTTATCATATTTTAGTAAGGAGGTGATCTCACACTCTTTACACCTCCAATCCTATAGAACAAAACTAGAAGAACCAAAGGCCATGAAGCATTGAAGAGAATCAATAATATTAGCAAACTGACTTGGGATTACATGAGAAGTTAGGCACAAAGTGGGCAACAAACAATCTATTGTCTATGTTGGCTCATTTACTTGAAATACTTGAATATTGCTATTGCCAATGTTGGCTCATTTGTTGACATTGTTTCATGGGTTTTATTCCCCACTTTCTATGATGTAATGTTATTTATATTTTCACTACTGCCAAGTGAACTATTCAACATGATGTATTTTTGGCCAAATGACAATGTAGTGTACATGAGTACAAATCACCCATAGTGGGCATGAGCCCAGGGGAACATTAAAATTCTCCCCATTATCTATATATTTTGGAGGTTAGGGGATGTTAAAATTCCCCCTATCCTCTTGGTGTAGGTATGGTAGTTACCTCACCCTACATTGGTGTGATTTTGTGTCATAATATCATTCATACTATGTTGATTATTATTGTTGTTGGATTATGGTAGATTTCTATTTATTATTTGATTACTTGCCTCATACTCTTGAAATCTCATAGTGTAGTGAATCATTTTATTATGCAATGTTGTAATTTATTATTGTCCTGACTTCTCTTGAATGACACATACTTTTATCTCTCTCTTGCTGGGTGATCCCAACCACCCAGGTTTAGGATCAGAGTGCACATCAGAAGCTTGGAGAACCTGCCTAAGGATAGGGATTAATAAGTTCAACCTTGTATCTTGGACATAGATGCCTATATATTCAGTTGTTTTTCCTTGGAGACAATATTGATTTGGTTTTAGTCTTCCTCTACCTAGATCCTTGTACGTATAAAGATTGTACACCCATTTGGGATTTTTGTGATGCACTCTTTATACAATTGAATATAGTCAAAGTTTTCAAATTCCGCTGCTTCACATTGGTGTTTTTGTTTACCATACTTTTAGTAGAGAGTTGGGTTTTTATTATCTCAGCTCTTTATAACATGGTATTAGAGCATCAAGGTAGTCGGAGTCTTGACTAATGCAATTTGTCTCCTAGTTAGAAACCCTTACCTTATTTAGTTTCCCTTTAGTAAGTTTCTCACCTTAGAGTTGACCAATGATGAAAGACTGATTTAGGAACATAATAATTTCATATTAGAAATATAATTTGATCAGCTTTTTGGTGATTAGTCTATTAGGTTGCTACTAGGACATAAGTTGAAAGCAAATGTGTCTAAAAAGGGTCAGGTTATGGGGGCTGGCAATATTTTCCTCCGCACCTCTAGCTTGGCTTACGAGGACTCCCAGATCCATATGACACCGACCTGGCCTGAGCTGACACTAATGTCCCAAAATACCATACCTTTCAAAAAATTATCTTATTATTGAGTAACATTTTTAACCTAGTATATGATGCTTTTGGTTAATCATGTAAAATCACCTTATGTTCCTATAAGTTTCTTAAAGGAGCCTTAGACTTTGATGTATGTGAGTATCCTACCCTGTGTTTATAATTTGAAGTTTATAATGGTGTTTAGTAAAACAACTAAGTGTTGGATCTCATACATAGTTTTACCTCAACCCTTTTGAGAAGTGGGCTTTAGTAGTAGTGCTTTTTATACCTCTTAACAGATTTTCTGATTTCGAGGATGAAATCCTCTTTTAGGGGGTGGAGTCCCTCAATACATTTGAAATCTAGTTACTCTATTTTGGAAACCCTAACTCTTTGGATAAGAGATTATATGGTTAGTGTTGAGAAAAAAAATTATAATAATAATTCATCTTGTTTGTTTATATACAAATGAATATATAATAAGTCATCTAAAGAGAGTAGTTCATATGCTTGAACCTTAACATACTATTAATGCACATAATAATGATTTACTCATCACTAATTGTAAGTACACATAATGTTGGCCATGTCACCCTAATAGTATGGTTAGTAAGTTAATGGAACTAATGCATGCTAAGGATGCATAACATGTAATGGACATGTTGACATAAACCCTAATGTGTAATAATCTAGCCTTGACAACATATACATATATACATCTTTAATGCCTCTCATGATTCATTAGTGACATTAGGTGTCATCATCACATAATATACCTTGAAACATATATGGATTATAATCACCTAATTATAATTGTGATCAAGTTATCGATATATGTAAGGCATATCACCTTTGTTCACTCATACACATCTCATGGATCACCTTATCATAACTTGGCACATGAATCAATTTATTTATGTTAATGTGTTCCATCTTAGTCACTAAAATGCGTATAATTACTCAAATATGATTATAAATGGATTCACATGAATATACATAAATGCCTAATGTGATGTTAAATATGTATAATTCATATCATGAAGTGTCGTAGGAGGAAATGGTTAATAACCTAAGTATGAAAGATAGTGTGCCAATGTGTGATATAGAGATGAATAATTAATACAACATTATCTGGGATTATTGTAGACTAATAGCTCATTGAATAATATTATCTATTTCTTACAAAGTAATATATGATAATTCCATATGATGGTAATATGCAGATAATGGGGGATATATTCAAGTTATTAAGGTTTGTGACTTAATACATTTATAGATGTTGGGATTACTTAGTAAACCCTAATTGTGCTTAAAACCCTTAATGGGATAAATAAGGGTAATACATATGTGCATAATGTGGAGATAAAATCCTTATTAAAACAATGTGAGAATAATATGGCACAAGTAATGGTATAATAAAGATGATGCTTTTTCATGATGGAGATTATGCTTATAATCCAAAGTGTTAATTATGTTATGTTTGATAAAAGGTAATATGTATGGTGGAAACCTTAGTCAGACTTGGCTTATAGGTAGAGCTTGTGAAGTACCCGCCTAGTTGCCTAATGTTGGGATGTTACACACTCACCCTCTCTTCCTTCTTGTTGTGACTTCAGGGACAAAATCCTCTTTAAGGGGTGGTGTGCTGTAACAGATGAATTCCAGGGACTTTCCTACAATTTACCCACTTTCAAGCTTTTATTTTCTTTCAAGTCCTTTTGGACCTTTTTCATAAATTTCCCTATCTTTTGTATCCTTCATAGTCTTGATGTGGAAATTGAGCTCTTCTTGAGGGTGAACTCTATTTTTGCCCACATTCATGTTAATGAATGGGTTTTTGCACAAATAATCCAATTAATGTCATACTTGGGGACTAATAATGCAATATGACCATTTATGAGAGATAATTATTGGATAATGTCAAAATGGAGCCTTTCTATATTTTTGGATAAGATATGAGTAATAAAGTGTATTTGAGTTAATGCATTAGAGTAATTAACCTTTTTATTTCTCTCTCCTAAAAATGATATTAATGCATGAAAAGATGATATTATGACGATATTTGACTCTTAATATTGATATGTCTCGAATTTCACTCACTTATGTCATCAAAAGACTATCTTCATATTAATCACTCATTTTATACATTAATATATGCATTAATATTCAATATAATAATTAAGGGCCAAAGTTTGTGATTTATAAGAAACTAAATGCATAGCATTGATCTAGGAGTCATAATTAACCTATGGTTAAATTTTGGTGCCTTTTGGACTTTATTTGACCCTCAAAATGGATTTTACAAGTTTTAATATAGTGTAACTATAGTAGATGAATCGTTATCATTTAATTCATCTAAATCGACGCATCACGCTAAGATTCCATCATTTTCCCTGTCACACGTGCTTGGCCCAAGGTGGTCTCTGATCGGCCATCTCTGATTAAATTGGCTTTGATCCAACGACTGCATCGTTCTCTTCAACCAAAGGCCGCGCGAACAGACGCTGGCTCCTCAGTCCTTGACACCGTTCTCCCTCCACTGAGCACCGATTCGAGTGATTCCTCGACCTACATGTTCATCTCTCCAAGTCACATCCAACAAGGGTCTACTCTTCTTCTCCCATTCACTATGTACAAAACGCCCTTCTTGGGTCTTCTCCTCCCCTCTGCCGTCTTGCACAGAGGGGGCATTGGTTCTCCTCCCGCCTTTTTAAGGCACCTTCCAGCACCGTGTGACCTCAATATCCTCTCCTCCTCGCTTATTTTACCCCCAAATGACCCGAAGGTTCCTGACCTAGTCCATTGACTTCCCTAATAATGGCGACCTACTGAACGCATCCCCGGCCTCCTTCGTCTCAATTGAAGATAGGGTAAGAACCCTTGGAGCTTAACCTTCCCTTTCCCACTCTCTTTTTGTCTCGAGGTAGCTCCTAGCTCCGGGTCCTATAGACCCTGTCTCTATTCGTCGCCGACACTCGGTGTTTCTGAGTTCCAGTGTACCTCCGACCATGTTCGTGCTTGTGTTCAACTAGCCTAGACTCCGTGAGTGTTTTGGTGGTGTTATCAGTGGGTTTCCTCTTCGTTTCGATGGTGCTCAATCAATCCTTGCCTCCACCTATTTCAAACCTACTATGGGGTTCTCGAGCATCTAAGCACTTCTTTGATATCTCTCTATGATTGTGAGACCATGCCAAACCATTATATGGTCTTCAGTTGCGATGAGCGTGCCTCAGTGGCGATCTGGGAGAGGCTTCCCCGACCCCAGGTTGCTGCTCGAGCCATGGCTCGAAGTAGTTACAATCCTAGGGGCGTTTTGACCCTAGTACCCTTATGTATTCAATCAACCGATCAATATCGAATGGGAGATATCAATATTTACCTCCTCATTTTATTTATCAGTCATGAGTCTTAATGACCTAGCTACCCTCACAGTTTAATGAAATCGATTTACTAACCATGGGAAAAATGGTCATTTTCCCCTCTCGCTTACTCATCCTTGATCGAGTCCATGCAAGAATAGACTGGCTGACTGGGCCAAATATAATTGGCCCATGTCAGCATTGGCCCGACCGTATGGCACTCTCTTTCTCGCAAACGGAATTGCCTATGTGGCATTTTCCTAATTTCTGATTGGCTCAACTTGTTTAATTCATAATAAATCAGTCCTTACTCAGAAAAATACAAATAAATAGTCATTGGAAAGGATTTTTAATGTAGAATATGATTTATTGATTTTGAGTCATGATTATATTTCATTTTTCAAAGTTTTCCTTGAATTCCATTTTGAGTATGTTAAATGTTCTAAATTTGGTAATTATTTCATTTTAACTCCAATTTGTAAAATAAAAGGTGTTTTCTTAATCAGTAAAACCTAAGTGATCTTTTGGTCCTAGTTTTGAGTCCAAAATTAGAGATTTGCAAACAAGGTCTAAAATTGGTATTTCTTTACACTTTATGCTTTAATTCATACTAATGCATGTGAAATATTTGTAATTAGGGAAAATGATCTTGGATACAATATAATCTGTGAAAATGATGGTTTTGAATCTTCAATAAGGTATGTGACCCCTATGTATGTGGATTCTATTTATGAATGTGAACATACGAATGTGCAATGTATACTGTATTCCTTCAGTTGGGCTTTTATCCAACTCTACATTCATAATGTGCTAGCCTTGGAATAACTCTACATTCATTTGATACTTCTATTGTCTATGTTGGCTCATTTACTTGAAATACTTGAATATTGCTATTGGCAATGTTGGCTCATTTGTTGAGATTGTTTCATGGGATTTATTCCCCACTTTCTATGATGCAATGTTATTTATATTTTCACTACTGCCAAGTGAACTATTCAACATGATGTATTTTTGGCCAAATGACAATGTAGTGTACATGAGTACAAACCACCCATAGTGGGCATGAGCCTAGGGGATCGTTAAAATTCTCCCCATTTTATATTTATTTTGGAGGTTAGGGGATGTTAAAATTCCCCCTCTCCTCTTGGTGTAGGTTCGGTAGGTGCTTCACCCTGCATTGACATGATTTTGTGTCATAATATCATTCATGCTATGTTGATTATTGTTGTTGTTGGACTATGACATATTTCTCTTTCTTATTTGATTACTTGCTTCATACTCTTGAAATCTCTTAGTTTAGTGAATAATTTTATTATGCAATGTTGTATTTTATTATTGTCCTTACATCTCTTGAATGACACATACTTTTATCTCTCTCTTGCTGGGTGATCCCAACCACCCAAGTTTAGGATTAGAGTGTGCATCAGAAGCTTGGTGAACCTGGATAAGGATAGGGATTAATGAGTTCGACCTTGTATCTTGGACATAGATGCTTATATATTCAGTTGTTTTTCCTTGGAGACAATATTGATTTGGTTTTAGTCTTCCTCTACCTAGATCCTTGTATGTATAAAGATTGTACACACATTTGGGATTTTTGTGATGCACTCTTTATACAACTGAATATAGTCAAAGTTTTCAAATTCTGCTGCTTCACATTGGTGTTTTTGTTTACCATACTTTTAGTAGAGAATTGGGTTTTTATTATCTCAGCTCTTTACAACATAGTATTAGAGCATCAAGGTAGTCAGAGTCTTGACTAATTTAATTTGTCTCCTAGTTAGAAACCCTTACCTTATGTAGTTTCCCTTTAGTAAGTTTCTCACCTTAGAGTTGACCAATGATGAAAGATTGATTTAGGAACATAATAATTTCATATTAGAAATATAATTTGATCAACTTTTTGGTGATTAGTCTATTAGGTTTCTACTAGGGCATAAGTTGAAAGTAAAAGTGTATAATAAGGGTCAGGTTCTGGGGGTTGGAAATATTTTCCTCTACACCACTAGCTTGTCTTACGAGGACTCCCAGATCCATATGACACCGGCATGACCTGAGCTGACACTGACTGTCCCAAAATACCATACCTTTTGACAAATTATCTTATTATTGAGTAACCTTTTGAACCTAGTATATGATGTTTTTGGTTAATCATGTAGAATCACTTTATGTTCCTATAAGTTCCTTAAAGGAGCCTCAGATTTTAATGTATCGGAGTATCCTATCCTGTGTTTAGACTTTGAAGTTTATAATGGTGTTTAGTAAAACAACTAAGTGTTGGATCTCATACATAGTTTTACCTCAACCCTTTTGAGAAGTGGGCTTTAGTAGTAGTGTTTTTTATACCTTGACAGATTTTTTGATTTTGAGGATGAAATCCTCTTTAAGGGGGTGGAGTCCCTCAATACATTTGAAATCTAGTTACTCTATTTTGGAAACCCTAACTCTTTGGATAAGAGATTAGTGAGCTTATATGGTTAGTGTTGAGCAAACAAATTATAATAATATTTCATCTTGTTTGTTTATATAGAAATGAATATATAATAAGTCATCTAAAGAGAATAGTTCATATGCTTGAACCTTAACATACTATTAATGCACATAATAATGAGTTACTCATCACTAATTGTAAGTACACATAATGTTGGCCATGTCAACTTAATAGTATGGTTAGTAAGTTAATGGAACTAATGCATGCTAAGGATGCATAACATGTAATGGACATGTTTACATTAACCCTAATGTGTAATAATCTAGCCTTGACAACATATACATATATACATCTTTAATGCCTCTCATGATTCCTTAGTGACATTAGGCGTCATCATCACATAATATACCTTGAAACATATATGGATTATAATCACCTAATTATAATTGTGATCAAGTTATCGATATATGTAAGGCATATCACCTTTGTTCACTCATACACATCTCATGGATCACCTTATCATAACTTGGCACATGAAGCAATTAATTTATGTTAATGTGTTCCATCTTAGTCACTAAAATGCGTATAATTACTCAAATATGATTATGAGTAATTGGATTCACATGAATACATAAATGCCTAATGTGATGTTAAATAAGTATAATTCATATCATGAAGTGTTGTAGGAGGAAATGGTTAATAACCTAAGTATGAAAGACAGTGTGTGATATAGAGATGAATAATTAATGTGTCATTATCTAGGATTATTTTAGACTAATAGCTCGTTGAATAATATTATCTATTTCTTACAAAGTAATCTATGATAATTCCATATGATGGTAATATGAGGATAATGGGGGATATATTCAAGTTATTAAGGTTTGTAACCTAATACATTTATAGATGTTGGGATTACTTAGTAAACCCTAATTGTGCTTAAAACCCTTAATGGGATAAATAAGGGTAATACATATGTGCATAACGTGGAGATAAAATCCTTATTAAAACAATGTGAGAATAATATGGCACAAGTAATGGTATAATAAAGATGATGCTTTTTCACGATGGAGATTATGCTTATAAGCCAAAGTGTTAATTATGTTATGTTTGATAAAAGGTAATATGTATGGTGGAAACCTTAGTCAGACTTGGCTTATAGGTAGAGTGAAACATCCCATCATAACAAAACACGATTACATACTAACCAGTGGATTACCAAAAACCACGAGAAATTAAAACCGATTTACAACAAGCACCATAAGATGAGATATATTACATTTAAGCCAACACTTTCTTTTCATAACATATTTTCAAGGTGCTACAACATAATTTCCCATCATCTCATTACATGAAATAATTGTTCCACATGCTGATTTGTTACATCAAGGTACATATGAAAATCATACATCGATCATCATATGAGAAACATCGAAAACTCTCCTGAAGACCTAAGTGTACAGGGAAGACACATAGGAATCTACTATTAGACACTATCTATTCCACCAGGTACGATACCTCTACATTGTTGGGTTTTAGGGGAGATAGAGAAGGCAACGGAAACAAAAAAAAATTCTCCTCCCAAACCCAGAACAAAGGAAACATGTCAACGTCTATACAATAGGAAGGATGGTTTGTAGAGGTGTACCTTGTCTCGAAGCTTGCTCGAAGACTTTACCTCATGGCTTGGACGGTCTTCACCTCCGGTCTTAGACGATGTCTGTGCAGCTCTTTGTCGCACCAGGACTGGCACCTCCTGGTCTCACCGGGACTGTCAGGATTGATAGCTGTCTTCCGAGCGGCAGAAGTCTCCCACCTCTGAAGTAGTCCACACGGACCACCTGGAACTCCAATCTCCTTATCCCATAAGGAATCGGAAGGAGTCGCACCCTCCTGTTGGCGTACTAGTCACTGACACACTCTCCTGCCACTGGCTACTTTCTGCAGTTGTCTTTCCCTTGCTGTGCCTCCCATATCAGGTAGCACTTACTCAGGCTCTCTCTCGATTACCAAAACTAGAGAGAACGACAACTTTGCAGAGCAACTGGTGCACCGAGTTGTTCACCAGAGAAGCCCCCAATACCCCTATATATAGGAGGGTCATGGGATAGGGTTCTCTATCCCAGGAAATGCAGGATTAAAGAAGGAGTAGAAGGGTTTGAGATTTTCCACAAAACAATCAACTTGCGCCACCTGAACCGATCGTTTCACACCCTGAAATGGTGGGTTGGTGAGTTGAGCCGATTGATTCAACCTCAACTGATCGGTTAGGGCACCTGAGCCAATCAGTTCGTGGTCCTGATCCAACTCAAATTGACTTCCAAATTTGTCTCCGATTAATCAAATATTAATCCTTGTCCAAATCGAATTTGTACAAGTGAAACAAATTGTATTTGCAAAATAGTCTTCTCACTTTCCAAACGATCTCGGTTGGACCAGTTGAGCCGATGATTCAACACTTGAACCATTCGGTTCATCTTATCTTAAGACGATCAGTTCATCCCATGTGCCGATCGGTTCACCAACCTGATCCAATCAGTTCATCTCATGAGCCGATCGGTTGGGGCAGCAGACTTGAGCAAATCAGTCAATTGCAGTTTCAATCAATCCGATACTCTAATCAATCAGTCCAACACCTTGAACACTATGATACTGATCTATCAATTGATGGAGTGTTTAATTGAACTACTGAACTCCTTTAGTAATCAATCTAAACATGGCTTGTGGATAAACTCCTCTTCCAGGTTAAATCCTTTGTGTGTGACCCTGCAGGTCCATTTCACGTTGGCAGTAAAAGTCCATAACACTTATGACTTCACAAGCAAAGAGCGGTGCCTAGTCGCACATCAGTGCTACCCAAGTGAAATAGAAAGTTGGAGAACAACTTTCAATCCTACAATCCATGAATGGTGTTACATCGAATGTATAATTCCTTTGTCACTAATATCCCAAATGAACTCAAGGCATGGAACAGTCATCCTGTCAAAGTTCATTCACTTTCTTGATCTTAGAGTAGATTGGAGGAGATATGTATGACATTAATATCACATACTGATTCACACATGCGTGCGCACGCCTATCTCAATCCTACTCATCAAGTGACCATGGATATTAAACTCCCTCAGGAGGGACAAATCCCAAATCTATCACTCACCCCTCAAAAGCCCCATGTGTCAAAGCCAGCCAATCATCACCTTTATAACAACCCATGTTTCAGGGTTGCGTTTGATGATGTCAAAGTGTACCCAACGACATGTGTTGAGTGTAGTGATTTTAGGTCAAAGAATCACACTCACCACCATCACTGTGAGAATTGACTATGACTACCATGTCATGGTTCCATGTGTCAAACTCACAGTGGGTCTTTCTAGTATACTTGTTCTCTAACAAGTACCTATGTGTTTGGTTTGATATCTCCATATCATTACTAACAAGATTCTGTCATCAACCAACACCACAATTGTGGCATCCAACTCACTAAAACAAGATTTATTTAAGCGGAAGCGAATCATTTGCAGCGGATTACTGAAAATCACTAAAAATTAAAACTTTTTGCAAAGAGATCCAATTCTAGGAAACTCTTATAACCAGAACCAAAGTATTACATATTCATCATGGTTCAAAAGTACATAACTTGTACCATCTCTCCTCGAGGATTACATACAACAGCTGCCCTATTAACATTATATGTAGACAACATAAAAACCTCGAGGCATCAAGCCAAAATCTCAGATTGATTATAAAATCACTATCTACTGACTCCAAGGACCTGAGACTACAGAGATGACACATACGACTTTCTATACAAAACTTGGCAGCCAGTGCCTCCACCTGAGTTATCACTGCTGTCCTTATTGTTGTTGTTGCTGCTTTTCCCTTGCTATAGGGTTCCTGCTTCTTCTCCTGCGTTTTCCTAAAAAGTTGGATCCCTCTGGGGTGAGACAATTGTAAATTTCCCCAGCGGGATATATAACTCTCCGCCAAAACATTATTATTGCAAATTATTAAAATAAAATTGAGCAGGAGTTCTTATATATTAACAACAATATTAGTCATTGTATGAACAGAGTAAAGTAATCTCCTGTCCTAAGGAGAATATTGCATCTACCCATGGTAGAATCATAATTCATCCATCCACTTGCAATGAATATAAAGAGATATAAATAACATATATCAACTAGAGATGCATAAAAGAAATGTAACATCAGTCAGTAAATTCCCGTATTCAATCCTTAAGCAAACATGCTATACGACTGATTATGTTTTACAATCAAACTTATGCCCTGAGGAGATGAGGTATACTGCTCATAATCCAACCAACCATTTTGAAGTATAAATCGGTACCATACAAGATCAATAGAAGAGCCAGATTCCAAGACCTCCCACATCTCGGTCAGTACGAGACTACATGCAGGAAATCTTGTGTCTCTACTAGATAGCTTTCCAGGGTATACTGGAAACTTCTCTATAGAGTTACAGTGGCAGTTGTACTCTCTTTGTGATCGAAAGATTTCATGTTTACCTCCATTGATCAGACATTTAGGTTATTGGGAGATGTGTACTGCATCTATCCCAATCATCAGGAGATTCGTGATACATCCATCCCGGTACAAATAATGAAGGCTTGAGAGTTTTAATGTTTACGTTCTATCAATTCCCCCATTAGGATGTAAGGATATGTTCGCCCATTACCCCCACATATTCAAAAATATGCATTCCGGGTTTTTGCCGCGGAGCAAGCCGTTTCACCATCACCAAATTACCGACGATGATGGATCTATGGTCAGGGCTCTACATGATATGATTTCACTTGATTAATTAAGTACATTAGCATATTCTTTTAGCATCAGTCAAGTTCTCAAATAGGAATTATTATGACAAATGCTACAAAGAAACATGCAAGCTCTTATCTATTGCTTTACCAGAATTTATAATACATTGGGATTTTAATCCCTTATCTCATTACTTGAAAGTTCATAGCTCACACCAACATCATTATCTTAATTGTCAAAACTGGGTATTCATACCCTCACTTCATCACTAATCACTGTTACCACTTATTAGGTAACTATTACCTCTAGGTCCTCAGACCCAGGTATACATGATACTTGTTACAAAAGCGTGTCATATGGCTCACAAGGCTCATTAAGTGTCTTGTCACCTTTCACTAGGCAACGAATTACTCATATGACTCATAAAGTCCATGAAAATTTTGTTACTTTTACTAAGCAACCACGACATTAAGGCACACAAGGCCAATCAACATTATTGTTATATAAAAGTCATAGCTCAAATTTGGCTTTGTTCATCATCTCATGATATCTGCATGGTTAATAGATAGGATAACAGTCATATAAATCATTTATCACATCAGGTGATACAATAGTAACACCACCATACCTTTATCAGGATTAGGGTTTACTATCAAATAGGCTTTTCATCCTTTTACCCAAAAATTAGGGTTAGGGTTTTCCCATTTCACATTTATTAGGGTTTCATGTTTATATTATCTATCCAACCCTAATATATTGTTCCATTCCTCTCGAAGCATTTAATGGTATCATAAGTATTTACTCATGATCATTACTCTCATCATATAGAATTCAATGATTATCAATTCAAGGTATGCGTTCATCTCTCAACCTTGCCATGGTATGGTTATATCATACCCATTATCTTGACTTAATCCCCTTTCTCATAATGTTAGTCAACACTTATCAAAGTGCATTGAACTCATTACAGCTTTATTGTAATAATTTACATAACACACACTTCTTGTGTTTCTTATCCAAGTATATTGGATTTGAGGTGCATCAAGGTATGGCAACCCTGAAATGCTAAATACATGATAACTATCATGTCTCGATATATCACTTTACATATTACTTTCTAACTCACCTAATTTTGCCAACTTATCTTGTATTAAGGTAATTCCCTCTTAATACTTTTAACTACTCACCTATCACTTTCATCATATAGTGCATAGGTCACATATTAGAATTTTCCAGTTATCTTTAATGATATGGACTTATCCAATGGTTAGGCATTGTTGATATAGAATAAACCATTATCAACCACTCTAGGTATTTCAATTCTTAAGATGTTATCCACACCATTATTTAGTGTTGCATACATCACTCCTAAGAGTTTCTTGTCCTCATCCTTATAAGGTATATAAGGTTGTTACTCATGTATAGAGTTAGATATATAATGATCTAGGTATCATCTTGTCCCTTATACTCTTACTCATTAAAGTATCAACATTACAATTCATATGATTTGTCAATTTCACCCTTCATGGGTGTAACATTCTCATCTTACTTGATTATATTAGCCATACCCTACTTTAGTGTATTTCCATTATACCGTCACTAGGGTTTCATATATCATCATATGGCATCACCCTGGATTTGATTCACACATCTTATCCAAGTATATTGGATTTGAGGTGCATCAAGGTATGTCAACCCTGAAATGCTAAATACATGATAACTATCATGTCTCGATATATCACTTTACTTATTACTTTCTAACTCACCTAATTTTGCCAACTTATCTTGTATTAAGGTAATTACCTCATAATACTTTTAACTACTCACCTATCACTTTCATCATATAGTGCATAGGTCACATATTAGAATTGTCCAGTTATCTTTAATGATATGGACTTATCCAATGGTTAGGCATTATTGATATAGAATAAACCATTATCAACCACTCTAGGTATTTCAATTCTTAAGATTTTATCCACACCATTATTTAGTGTTGCATACATCACTCCTAATAGTTTCTTGTCCTCATCCTTGTAAGGTATATAAGGTTGTTACTCATGTATAGAGTTAGATATATAATGATCTAGGTATCATCTTGTCCCTTATACTCTTACTCATTAAAGTATCAACATTACCATTCATATGATTTATCAATTTCACCCTTCATGGGTGTAACATTCTCATCTTACTTGATTATATTAGCCACGCCCTACTTTAGTGTATTATGCCATTATGCCATCACTAGGATTTCATATATCATCATATGGCATCACCCTAGATTTGAGTCTCACATCTCATCATTACATCAAGGTTCCACATAACATTATTCTAATTTAGGGTTTCACATGGCATTACCCTAGATTAGGGTTTCATATTAAATATCCCACCATTAGGGTTTACTATTCATCCCAATTAGGGTTTTGTATTACATTACCCTAAATTAGGATTACTCATGTCATCACCCTTAATTAGGGTTACTTCCATACCTTAGATTAGGATTACACCTAGCATTTCCCTAAAATAGGGTTAGGGTTCATCAACCTTCCTAATTAGGGTTCATGATCTCTTTATCAAGGATCATACCCGAATTACACATTCATTCATGTAGGAAGTGTTGAGACTTAACCACTACATCATTATCATTCATGTAGGAAGTCCTCTCTCTCATCCTCTATAAAATGATACTTACTTCAGACTTGATTAGATTAGGTCAACTCAACTTGAATGAAAGTTGACACAATGTATTATGTCATTACTTCTATAATCATTAAAGATTAATCATTCAAGAGATACTAATCACCCTATCTTATTAAGGGTACAATTACTATAATCACCCTTGATTTACATCATGTAATGATCAATTAAACAATTGACCTTTAATCACCTTAATTGTCCATATGGTTTTTGGTTAATTACTTCCAAACGGTCTTGGTCACTTAGACCCCAAATGGTCTTGACCAACCAGATCTCAAACGGTCTTGCTTGAAATACCTCCAAACGGTCTTGGTCTAATAGTTTGAAACCGTTTAGCAAAGTTGGTGCTTGAAACCGTTTAGAACATATGTACTTGGGATCGTTTGAGTCTCAATTGGTTTGGGATCATTTGGTCCCAAATGGTCTTGAGACCGTTTGGTCCAAACCTCCTCAAAACCGATTGGACCAAAAATGGTCTCAACCACTCATATTGATTTAGGGTTTCCAAGATTAATTCCTTCATCAATTGAATCCATGTAATTACTCATCAATTGAACCTAAGCACCATACTTAAATTGAGATTAATGAATCATCTTTCAATTGATTAGACTTTCAGTTGGTCATCAATTAGGGTTTTGAACCCAATTGAATTAGGGTTAAAATCAATGAACTTTCAATATTAGTCATTGTGGAACTAATTGCTTTGAAATTATTGGACCATTATTCAAATTGGGTATGACCTGACCCCAAACGGTCTTGAGGTCATTTGGATGTCCTCCAAATGGTCTTGAGACCGTTTTCCCCATCCCATCACTGAAAATTGTGAAATTCAATTAGGGTTTGGATCATTAGATTGATCAACAATTGAACTATTGATTGCATTACCATTATGCTTAAATCTTGATTATTTTAATATCAATATTCTCTCTCCTTCAAAGTGATACAAATGAGACGCCCCTATCATTTTCTTGGATATATATGATGCCAAGAAACATTAGGGACTATTTTGAAGTGATAAGTTGTATATTGAACCCTGGGTTTTGGGTAAATTTCACATTATACCAAAACTAGGTTTTAATGCACAAACATTGCTTTATCAGCTCCTTTTTGGTACTTAGGCTCTCACAAGCCATTCCTCTACATCATATTCATCCTCATTATTCTTCAACATATGAGGAACATTTTATCATGCAACATTTGCAAATTAACCCCTCAACCTGGGTAAATTACACTTTAGTCCAAACTAAGTAAAGATTGCTTCAACATTATTCAAACATGACCAAAATTGAAACATAAGTTTCCCTTAGGCCTTAATTACTTTTATCAAGATAAAATTAAGGATCTAATTAACTTGCTTAAGCCAAACTTCCATGGTTAAGGCATAACCCATGTCAGGGATGTTACAAATTATAAACCCCTAACAAGGATTTTGTCCCCGAAATCCCAGATAAAGAAAGACATGTATTATTCATTCATCATACTATTTAGTCTCCACATAACATCTCATTGTTATGGAGGCACCATAAAACTTTGATCAACACAAAGTTTTTCTACACAAGGTTCCAATAGAATCAATTTCATAGGTCACACACTCCACTGTCCTTTTATTATTGACTGTGGAATTAATTCCGTGTTAGGTAATACTTTTTCTTAATTCACAGTTTCATGTGACAGATTCTTGTTTCTGAGGAGTTTCCCATGCTCCTTATTTCATTCAACATTTCACTTTCATGATCACAATTATATTTTGTCACCCATTTGGGACTATAAATCTTTCCATATCTTGATTGTGCCATTTCCCTTGGTGACACAATACTAGATTTCCTTATTACTTTTACTAATTATCTTATTAGTTGTACATTCTCTTATCATAAGGGAAGGTTACTTATCAATTAAGAATTTATTTTAAAGATATCTTTACTTGTTATGTTTATGCAAAGCATAAACCCCTATCATATGATGTTCATATTATTTTATGTATAATTAAACTGATTTCATGGTTGACCATTCCAGGTAGCCAACATAAACCATTTGATATTTTTCAGATACCAGAATCTCTTACCTTGCTATCTGTCACATGTGTTGAAAACACATCACATATTTATCTTCCTTTCATCTTGGGACATTACTTGTTACATATATCTTCACCTTGGAACCAAGGTCCAAGATAAAATGATACTTTTCTAAGTATCCATCACATGAACATTTTTATCTTATGCACAACAAGTATCTTAAGACTTACTTGATTGCCATGTCCCCAAAAGGAAAGAAAGCAAGGGATCATATCCTTTTTATTATTTCATGAGTTTTCAACTATTCATGAATCATTTACTCTTTGTCTCATCCTAGGTTCCTTGCCCTCTACACAGGAATCTTTAAGGATGATCACATGACATTATTCCTTTCTTTGTTATTATCTAACATGTTCATGAGCATCTCATGATCTCATCACATTTCCCATTTCCTCATTATGGGAAAAGATTTTCATTATACACACAAACTTTATCGAACATGGATCACCTCCCTTGTTCTCATTCTTATCTTATGAGGAGTATACTTTTTACTTCCTCATACACACATACTGATCAGAGATTATTTCAGATTTCTCTTTCTTATTCTTTGGATATGACACATTTTGCCATTTCATACTTCTAATTTCATGATACTCATTGGATTGTCTCAAAATGACTACTTGATCAGAGCAATAAAAAAGATAACAATCTAAGAGTTTCCATACTCACTTTATCATCAATAGTTGTATACCTGGCCAGGGTATATAAATACTGAGATTAAGTAGTATGCACTTTGTATACTATCATATTCCTTCCTTTTCATATTATCACAAGCATAAGATTTAATATTCCTGGATCTTATCCAGGCATCTCTTCTATACCTCATCTTCTCTCATAGAGGTAAGAACAATATGAAACATCTATAATGTTATTATACAAAATGTATGTCCACATAGGACTAATCAAGGAAAATGCAATCCATTACTTTCTCAATTTAACTCAAGGAATCATAAAATGACATATTAGAATGACATTATTTTGTCTAACCTGTCATGATTCGTGGATTGTTCATTGCCTCAGGATGATTCTTTTCATAGAATTTTTCCATTGCTGGTTTCCGACTATGCTTTTTGTTATTATATACAGATGAACCAGCTTGAGACGCCTGCCTTCATCCTCGTGTGCTATTACTAGACCACTGCTTATGAGAGTCCTGCTGACTCTGGCTCATGGGTTGATTCACCATAACATTTGTGGCTGAGAAATTTCTTGCCAGATGTCCTACCTGTCTACATTGATAACAAGTTCTGGGCGCTAGATGTGGTCTAGAGGGTTCTTTACCTTTTCTGGGTAGCCCTTGCCTTGGTGCACTAGTCCCTGGTTGTACCGATGGTACCAAAAACTTCTTCTTTTTGGAACTACTAGGCCTCTGTTCCTAAGTTTGGATAGGCCTTTTCTCAATTCTTTCTTCCTTATTCTTTATTGGACAATTCTTTATGATATGTCCAGGCTTCCTACACCTATAGCAAATTCTGCTTTTGGGTTGTAACCTATTCCTTCCCACATTTTCTATTGCTTCATCATGTTGATGTTGATTAGGAATCCTGTTGGAGCCCATAACTTCATCATTGGGGGTTGGTAATCTGGGTTGTATTGCTAATGTATGGTCCACTACATGCATCACAACTGCCCTAAATTGCCCATACAGAGCTTGGAAAGTTGGGCTCTCTATCATAGCTTAGTTCAACTGAGGATATTCAGATACTAGTTCCTTCCTAGTCCAGTCCCTTGCACCACTTCTTGGTGCAGCATTGCTGCTTTCTACAACACTTTCCTCATGTGACCCAGCCATCTTCAAGTTCTTCTTCTCCTATATGAGCAGAAGACACTATCAGATACACTGGAAGACACTAGAACAGACTCTACTACCTTAATCCTATGTTTCTATAGACTCATCGAACCTAGAGCTCTGATACCACTAAATTGTGGCATCCAACTCACAAAAATAAGATTTATTTAAGCAGAAGCGAATCATTTGCAGCGGATTACTAAAAATCACTAAAAATTAAAACTTTTTGTAAAGAGATCCAATTCTAGGAAACTCTTATAACAAGAACCAAAGTAGTACATATTCATCCTGGTTTAAAAGTACATAACTTGTATCATCTCTCCTCGAGGATTACATACAATAGCTGCCCTATTAACATTATATGCAGACAACATAAAAACTTTGAGGCATCAAGCCAAAATCTCAGATTGATTATAAAAACACTATCTACTGATTTCGAGGACCTGAGAGTATAGAGACAACACATAGGACTTTCTATACAAAACTTGGCAGCCAGTGCCTCCACCTGAGTTGTCACTGCTGTCCTTGTTGCTGCTGCTGCTGCTCTTCCCTTTCTATAGGGTTCCTTCTTCTTTTCCTACGTTTGCCTAAAAAGTTGGATCCCTCGAGGGTGAGACAATTGTAAATTGCCCCAGCGGGAGATATAACTCTCTGCCAAAACATTATTATTGCAAATTATTAAAATAAAACCGAGCAGGAGTTCTTATATATTAACAACAATATTAGTCATTGTATGAATGGAGTAAAGTAATCTCCTTTCCTAAGGAGAGTATTGCATCTACCCATGGTAGAATCATAATTCATCCATCTACTTGCAATGAATTTAAAGAGATATAAATAACATCTATCAACTAGAGATGCATAAAAGAAATGTAACATCAGCCAATAAATCCCCGTATTCAATCCTTAAGCAAACATGCTATACGGCTGATTATGTTTTACAATCACACTTATGCCCTGAGGAGATGAGGTATACCACTCATAATCCAACCGACCATTATGAAGTCAAAATCGGTACCATACAAGGTCAATGGAAGAGCCGGCTTCCAAGACCTCCCACATCTCGGTCAGTGGGAGACTACATGAAAGACATCTTGTGTCTCTGCTAGATAGCTTTCCAGGGTATACTGGCAACTTCACTATAGAGTTACAGTGGCAGTTGTACTCTCTTCGCGATCGAGAGATTTCATGTTTACCTCCATCGATCTGGCATTTATGTTATTGGGAGATGTGTACTGCATATATCCCAATCATCGAGAGATTCATGATACATCCATCCTGATACAAATAATGAAGGATTTAGAGGTTTAATGTTTACCTTCTATCAATTCCCCCATTAGGACGTAAGGATATGTTCGCCCATTACCCCCACATATTCAAAAATAAGCATTCCAGGTTTTTGCCGTGGAGCAACCCATTTCACCATCACCAAATTACTAACGATGATGGATCTATGGTCAGGGCTCTACATGATATGCTTTCACTTGATTAATTAAGTACATTAGCATATTCTTTTAGCATCAGTCAAGTTCTCAAATAGGAATTATTTTGACAAATGCTACAAAGAAACATGTAAGCTCTTATCTATTGCTTTACCAGAATTTATAATACATTGGGATTTTAATCCCTTATCTCATTACTTGAAAGTTCACAGCTCACAACAACATCATTATATTAATTGTCAAAACTGGGTATTCATACCCTCAGTTCATCACTAATCACTGTTACCACTTATTAGGTAACTATTACTGTAACATCCCTGACCTGGGTTATGAACTAACCCCATGTGTTTTTCTTAATCATGTGATTAAATGCTTTTGGTTATTTTTTGATAATGTAATTAAAGCTCCTAAGGGACATACATTTCCATTTCTGCCCCTTTTGAACAATGTTGTAATATTGTTTTGTAATACAGGGACCTATGTGCAAATTACCCAATTAAAAGGGTTTAACTTGCAACTTGCATATGTTAAGATGTTCCTTTAGTGTTTAGACATCATAAGAGTGAATGTGATGAAGTGTGATTGGTTCCCCAAGCTTGGGGACTGAGATGCAGCTTGTGGGGCAATCCTTGTGCTTAAAACCCTAATTTTGGTGTAAAGTGCAATTTACCCAAAATGAGGGATGAAACTTGTAAAATACACCTTTTAGAGTATATTTATGACTCTTGGCATCATTTAGAGTAAGAGTGATGAATATGGCACTTCAATTGAATAAACAAATAAGAATGATAACCCTTATAAATTAAATAATCAAGTTATAAGCCTAATAACCCTTCTATATGTGCAACTTAGTAAAAAGTTTGCTTTCTTCACCTTTAGACCTTGGGTTTAAGATGAGTTTTTCTTAAATATGGAAGGGAGAAACATGTCTTAGAAGAAGGGAAGGACCTAGATGAGAAATAGAGAAACAAGTTGTCCTTATGTTGGAATTTCACCCAAAGTATATATATACACCTCTTCTCACTTAGCAAGGATCGTTTCCTTCACTTCCCTTCTTATCCCCTTGCTTATACCAACATAGGACAGAGCTCTGGAGCAGAGCAGGACGGATAAGGAGTTCTAGGTAAGCTTTGGTCATCTTCTTGCTCGGATTCATGGAGGAATTCATGGTGCAAGGTTGGTTTTATGGTCTTCCTTACTTGTTTCCTCTTTCTAGCCATCTTTTCCCAACCTTTCCTTGGAGAAACACCCTTGGCCGACCTGTGGAGCTCAATACACCATTAAAGGCTTGAATCTTGGAAGCTTGGAGCTCAAGGAACGACCTTAAGGCGGGTTTTATAACTCTAAACCTTTTGCTTTCTTATGCATATCTTTGTTCTTGCAATTAGTACTTAGTTCTTCTTCTTTTCCACTCTTCCTTGCTTTCTTGCAACTGAAACCACGAATAACAGACCTTGATCTGGAGGTAGAAGAAGATGGGTGTGATTACCAATGTTACTTTATCAAACGGTCTTGTTTTCCCCCCTTTGGCCAAACGGTTTGCAAAACCGTTTGAAGGGCAAACGGTTTCACCAGGTCGGTTGGAGCAAACGGTCTCCAAGACCATTTGAGGGCATTGACCAAGTGTTGACCATTTGGGATTACTGTTCCTAATTATGTGTTTTAAAGACCTACTAAATTTGATAGGTTAACTCCCAAGGAATCATGAGTTAAAGGCTAAACAATTAGGTAATTGAATTGAATAAAGTGCTGATTTTCCAATATGATTAATTGAACTTTTTGGGCAAACGGTCTCAAGACCGTTTGAGGGCATTGACCAAGCATTGACCTTTTGGGATTCCTGTTCATAATTATGTTGGTTAATAACCCTCCAAATTTGAGGGATTAACTCTAAAGTAATCGTGAGTTGAAGGCTAATCAATTATGTAAACCCTAATTGGATTAAGTGCTGACTTTCAACTTGATTGATATGACTTTTTGGGTTTTCTTGCCCAAACGGTCTCAAGACCATTTGGGGATCACCCAAATGGTCTCAAGACCGTTTGGGGATCACCCAAATGGTCTCAAGACCGTTTAGAAGTCACCCAAGACCGTTTGGAGGTCTAGGGTTGGATATGGTTAAGTGTTTGAAGGACAAAAGATATGGTGTTAACCCTAATCGACTAAGTGTTGGATTTGCATTGAATTGAGTTGATTGTTTGGGGTTGATTGGACCAAACGGTCTCAAGACCGTTTGGGGATCACCCAAGACCGTTTGGAGGTCTGGGGTCAAATATAGTTGACCAATTGAAGGTCCAAAGGTACCAAATTACAAAGCAATCAATTGCTGATTTGATGATCAACTCAATAACTCAAACCCTAATGATTTTTCACTAGAATCCAAGGGTTGGGTGAGCCCAACGGTCTCAAGACTGTTTGGAACTCATCCAAACGGTCTCAAGACCATTTGGAGGTCACCCAAGACCGTTTGGAGGTCTAGGGGTGAGTATGGTTAAGCAATTGATGATCCAATGCTACCAAGTTAAAGTGTAATCAATTGTTGATTTGGTGATCAATCCAATGATTCAAACCTTAATTGATTGACTTGGATTTTGATGATATGATGGGAAAACGGTCTCAAGACCGTTTGGAGGTCATCCAAACGACCTCAAGACCGTTTGGGGTCAGGTCATACCCAATTTGGATGATGGTTCTATGGTCTCAAAGTAACTAGTCTTACATTGATTAGTATTGAAGGATCATCGATTCCAAACCCTAATTCAATTGAATCAAACCCTAATTGATGAACGATTGAGGGTTAATTAAGGGTAAAATCAGTTGAAGGTTGACCTATTAAACTCAATTGAGTATGAGTATAGGTCCAATTGATGTTTGGTTCCATGAATTCAATGATTGAAGTAATCAACATTGGAAACCCTAATTCAATTGGATACCTTATGTAATGGAGGTCCAATGTGATTAAATATTTGGGAATTAAGATGATGAATGTTCTAAATGATGATTAGTAATGATAATAAATGAAGGTATGAAGGTTGAAACCCTAATAATACCTAAGTGATTAGAACCAATTAAAGGGAGAATTCTTAATGGTTTATAGGATTAATAGCTTGATACACTATGTTAACCATAGTAGCATGTACTTGATTGAAGGGTTGATGTGACGTAATCAAGTTAAAAGAATGAAAGATTAGAATACATATATATATATTTATAAATATGAATCATGTAATGATCTTATGTAGCATGACCGTGTTAGGGAGCACGACCGTGGTAGCCTTAACTTGCACGACCGTGCAAGGGAGCACGGCCGTGGTAGCCTTACTTTGCACGACCGTGCAAGGTGGCACGGCCGTGGTGTCCTATAAAGAAATTCAAAAGTTTTGGTATTGTGTTGATATTGTTATATATGCATGTCCTAATTTGTATAAGTCGTACATGTTGGTATTATGAGGTGATCATAGCTAGGTAAGAGTTATGATGTCATATTCCTTGAAAACAATTATAAGCTTTTAGAGTAATGATATGTGAAAAGTATATACATTGCTTCAATCAAGGTCATGTTGTTAGATGACTTGATGCTTATATGTCACTTGGTAGCAAGTGTTATGATAATCTGAGGGTTTGAATAACCATGTTCCTGAATCATTTTATGCTTAATGCCTTGAAGGCTTAGATGGTTCAATGATTGTTTAATCTAAACCCTAATGATACCTAAAGGCATTAAGGGGTTAAGTGATTAGTAGATTGACCCATGTTATGATTATTAAAGAAGATTACCAAGGTACCCTTGAAGGGTTCAAGTAGATAACAACCCTTGATCAAGCAAACCCTAATGATTATAATGGGTTGACTTAATCTATGTTAATCAAAGATGACTTGACCTAATCTAACCTAGAGTGATTTAAACATCATCTAGTAGTAAGAAGAGAGAGAAATCTCCTAATATGAATGAGAATCAAGTAACATACTTTCAATATGTAAGAATGTACATGATTAGGGTACGATCCATCAATGTAAGATCATGGAAATCCTAATTATAATGATTAATGAATCTTAACCTAATTTGAGGGCATCAATGATGATAATTTTCATATATAATGATGCTATGAGCTCAATTCACTATGAAGTGAATAGTAAACCCTAAATTCTAGGGTAATAACATGTAACGTGAATAGTAAACCCTAATTTAGGGTGATCTGATAAATGGAGTAATTCAGGGTTATGCCTTTGAGTATGAAACCCTAATTACAAGTTGTAATATGAGAAATCTTTATGCCTCGAGAGCTAAGAGGTTCTATAACCCTATGTTGAAGTAAAAGAATATAAACCCTAACTAATGAAGGATGGGGTGTGTTAACCCTAGTCCTGGGTTATGCTTTCAAGTATGAAACCTTGTGAACTAATTACAATATAAGAATTCTTATGCCTTATAAGACAAAGGGATTCAATAACCTTAATTGAGTGGGGTAAACCCTATCTCTACTTATGCTTTTAAGCATGAATCTTCATGATTAAAGTATGAGATGAGGAATCATTATTCCTAATCATAAAGAAAGGGATTGAATAACCCTAATTGATGTAAATAAGGGAACCTAGCCTTAGTGTAAGCATGAAGGTACTATTCTTGAATTAAATGGTTAATTCTGCTTTATAAATTGCTGATCTAGAAATGAAATGTTTGTTGTTGTCAATTGAATTAACCATGCAGGTTCTTATTAAAGGATGATTATATCCATGTAAAGGTTATGATATCATATTCATTGGAAGCATGTTATTAGATTTGTGAATAGTGATATACCATGTTGCCTAGTTAAGTGACATCATATAAGATTGATAGGCTGTGAGAGCCATGAGTAACATCAAGGCCATGCTAATAAGATGACTTATGATGAATTAAGGGTTTGAATACCCTATTCTTGAATCATAGTAATGAAATGGTTAAGAAATGATATCCAATTGATAATTGATGTGAGTTAGACTTGATACATTTAGTATTCTACTTTTATAGCTGTTGTTCTAATGATTAATGCTTGGAAACATGCTTGATGCTAAAAGAATGCTAGAATGTACCTAACTAATCAAGTATAATCATATCATGAAGATCCCTGACCATAGATCCATCGTTGTTAGAGACCAAATGATGGTGAAACAGGTTTTCCTAAGGGAACTCCTGGAGCATATACTTTTGAGTATATGGGGGTATATGGATGTGAATATCCTTACGTCCTAGTGTAGGAATTATTGTAGATGTACTTTAATCTTTCAACCCTTCACTATATATTCATACCGGGTGATGTACCAAAAATCTCCCGAAAAAATTACTAATACCGCATCGATGAGAGATAAACAAGAAATCTTTCGATGACGATGAGAGTTCAGAACTCCACTGTAACTCTATAGCGAAGTTTCCAGAATACCCTGGATAGCTACTACAATAGAGACACAAGATGTCCTGCAAGTAAATCCTCTTACTGACTGAGGACGATGAGGTCATAAGAATCCGGCTCTTTTGATGACCTATGTATGGTACCGACGCAATTTTTATAAATGGTCGGTTGGAGTATGAGAGGTATACCTCATCTCCGCAGGGCATAATGATGTTTGAAAAATATAATCAGCCGTATAGTATAACTGCTTAGGTTGTACTACGAGAAACAATGATTGATGTTAAATTGTTGACTTTAATAGTCTGTTCAAGTTTCTAGAATACATGTTCTACATATGCTTTAATGAAGTGATTGCTTAAGTAAATGTTGTTTTACTTATTACCAAACCTGCTGTTGATATTTTTAGTTACTTTGCTTCTGTTATTCCTTATATGCTATAACAAAGCCTCTGGCGGAGAGTTATAACTCTCGCTGGGACAATTATTTAAATTGTCTCACTTCCGTGGGATTCTACTTTTTAGGTAGACGCCGAGGACGAAGGAATCCATTTAAGAATGAGCAACAACAACATCAACAACATCAGGGGCAGTAGTGAATCTCAGGTGGAGATACTAACTGTCTAGTCTTGTAGATAGTGTGTCTTATGTCGTCTCTGTACTCTCAGGTCCTAGGAGTCCGTATATCTGAGATTTTGGCATGATGCCTCGAGATTTTGTATCTTACCTTGTACAGTTAACAAGGTGGGTTTTGTTGTAATGCTCGAGATGTGTTTATTACAGAGATGTATCAATGGATCAGTTTGTAAATGACCTATCATGTTGTTTGTGAAAGATTTTTTATCTTTCGAAGATCTCTTTACAAAAGTTTTAAAATTTTAGTGATTTTTGATAATTCCGCTGCTAATCGCTTCCACATTCGTTAATTTGATTGTCAGTTTGGTGTCAGTCGTTTCAAGTGGTATCAGAGATCTAGGTTCGTTGAGTCTATAGAGACATAGGACTAAGGTAGTAGAGTCTGTTCTAAGTGTCATCCAGTGTATCTGATGGTAACTTATTCTCACATAGGAGGAGAAGAACTTGAAGATGACTGGATCGGATGAGGAGTTTGCTGCGGGGAGCAACAATACTGCACCAAGAAGAGGTGCAGAGGAGCAAGCAATAGAGGGACAATTACCTGAAATTCCCCTAGATAACCCAACCATGATAAGGAAATCTTCCTTAGGAATCATTGTTGGGGAATTGAAGGCTACCATGATGTACCTAGTGGATCAAGCATTAGCAATACAACCCAGATTACCAGCTCCTAATGATGATGTTTTGGATATCAACAGAATATGTGAACCACAACAACAGGTTGAAGTAATGGTAAATGATGAAGCTTTGAACCTAGAGCAAGTCAGTGCTCAACCTCAGTCTGATGAATCAGTATATAGTAATATAGGGGTTAGAATACAACAAAAGACCAGGACCTGCTATTGGTGTAGGAAGCCTGGACATATCAGAAATAATTGTCCAGAAGAGAAATATAAAGGAAGAATTGAGAAAAGACCTATCCAAACCCAGGAGCAGAGACCTGGTAGTTCCAAAAGGAAGAAGTTTCTGGTGTCACCAACACAACCAGGACCTAGTACACCAAGACAATGGTCATCCAGAAAGGGTAAAGAACCCTTCTAACCATACTGGGCACCTAGAATTTGCTACATATGTAGATAGGTTGGACATCTGGCAAGAAATTGCCCAGCCAGAAATGTTATGGAAAATAAACCTCTGAGGCAGAATCATCTTGAGACAATGAATAATCCTTGAGTCATGATAGGTTAGACAAAATAAATGTTATTCTTATATGTCTTTTTATGATCTCTTGGACAAAACTGAGAAAGTAATTGATTGAACTTTTCTTGATTAATCCTATAAGGACTTATAATGTTGTATAAAATAGATGTTTCATGTTACATGCTTACCTCCATAAAAAGGATGAAGTATTAAAGAGATGTCTGGATAAAATTCGGTAATGTTAGATCTTATACTTGTGATAATAGGAAAAGAGAAGGAAAATGGTAGTATACAAATGCATATTACCTTATCTCAGTATTTATATACCCTGGCCAGGTATACAATTGCTGATGATAAAGTAAATATGGAAACTCCTAGATTGTTATCTTTTTGATTGCTCTGATCAAGTAGTCATTCTGAAACAATCTAATGAGTATCAAGAAATAAGAAATATGGGAATAAGGGAGGTCAACCCTATCCAGTAAAGATGTAAGAATAATAATAAAGATCCTCCCCATAAATGTGGAAATGTGATGGAATCATAAGATGTTTCATGAATGGTTGAAAATACATGATATAACAAGAGGAATATGATCCCTTATTCTCTTTCTTTCCAGGGACATGGCAATCAAGTGGGTCTTAGGACACTTGATGTGCATAATATAAAGATGTTTATGTGAAGTATACCTAGAAAGGATTCAGTTTATCTTGGACTTTAGTTCCAAGTTGAGAATATATGTAACAAGTAATGTCCCAAGATGAAAGGAAGATAACACATGTGATAGGTATCAAGATAAGAATGTAATAATATATCAAATGACTTATGTTGATTACCTGGAATGGTCAACTATGAAATCAAATTAAACATGTAAAATAATATGAACATCACATGTTAGGGGTTTATGTTTTTCATAGACAAAATTCTTTCTAAGATATCTTTCAGATAAATCCTTGATTGATAAGAAACTTTTCCCTATAATAAGAAAATGTACAACTAATGAGAGAATTAGTGCAAATAATAAGGAAAGTTAATATGGTGTTATCATATATGATAACACAATCAAGGTATGAAAGGACTTGTATAGTCTCAAATAAATGATAGAGTATAATTGTGATGTTAAGAAATGTTGATCTAACTAAGGAAAATGAGAGTATATGTTCCATATGAATCTTTCCATGAAAAGTTTGTGTGGAGTAACTATGTATTGAACAAAACTCTATGATGTTCCATAATAACGAAATGTCACTTGAAGACATAATGGTATAATGCTTAAATAATATCTGCTTTCCCTTTTCTTTCTGGGATTTCGGGGACGAAATCCTTGTTAGGGGTTTATAATTTGTAACATCCCTGACCTGGGTTATGAACTAACCCCAGGTGTTTTTCTTAATCATGTGATTAAATGCTTGTGGTTATTTGTTGATAATGTAATTAAAGCTCCTAAGGGACATACATTTCCATTTCTGCCCCTTTTGAACAATGTTGTAATATTGTTTTGTAATACAGGGACCTATGTGCAAATTACCCAATTAAAAGGGTTTAACTTGCAAATTGCACATGTTAAGATGTTCCTTTAGTGTTGATACATCATAAGAGTTAATGTGATGAAGTGATTGGTTCCCCAAGCTTGGGCACTGAGATGCAGCTTGTGGGGCAATCCTTGTGCTTAAAACCCTAATTTGGGTGTAAAGTGCAATTTACCCAAAATGAGGGATGAAACTTGTAAAATACACCTTTTGGAGTATATTTATGACTCTTGGCATCATTTAGAGTAAGAATGATGAATAGGGCACTTCAATTGAATAATCAAATAAGAATGATAACCCTTATAAATTAAATAATCAAGTTATAAGCCTAATAACCCTTCTATATGTGCAACTTAGTAAAAAGTTGGCTTTCTTCACCTTTAGACCTTGGGTTTAAGATGAGTTTTTCTTAAGTATGGAAGGGAGAAATGTGGCTTAGAAGAAGGGAAGGACCTAGATGAGAAATGGAGAAACAAGTTGTCCTTATGTTGGAATTTCACCCAAAGTATATATATACACCTCTTCTCACTTAGCAAGGATCGTTTCCTTCACTTCCCTTCTTATCCCCTTGCTTAGACCGACTTAGGACAGAGATCTGGAGCAGAGGAGGACGGATAAGGAGTTCTAGGTAAGCTTTGGTCATCTTCTTGCTCGGATTCATGGATGAATTCATGGTGCAAGGTTGGTTTTATGGTCTTCCTTACTTGTTTCCTCTTTCTAGCCATCTTTTCCCAACCTTTCCTTGGAGAAACACCCTTGGACGACCTGTGGAGCTCAAGACACTATTAAAGGCTTGAAGCTTGGAAGCTTGGAGCTCAAGGAACGACCTTAAGGCGGGTTTTATAACTCTAAACCTTTTGCTTTCTTATGCATATCTTTGTTCTTGCAATTAGTACTTAGTTCTTCTTCTTTTCCACTCTTCCTTGCTTTCTTGCAACTAAAACCACGAAGAACAGACCTTGATCTGGAGGTAGAAGAAGATGGGCGTGATTACCAATGTTACTTTATCAAACGGTCTTGTTTTCCCCCCTTTGGCCAAACGGTTTGGGGCAAACAGTTTGCAAAACCGTTTGAAGGGCAAACGGTTTCACAAGGTCGGTTGGAGCAAACGGTCTCCAAGACTGTTTGAGGGCATTTAACAAGCATTGACCGTTTGGGATTACTGTTCCTAATTATGTGGTCTAAAGACCTACCAAATTTGATAGGTTAACTCCCAAGGAATCATGAGTTAAAGTCTAAACAATTAGGTAATTGAATTGAATAAAGTGCTGATTTTCCAATATGATTAATTGAACTTTTTGGGCAAACGGTCTCAAGCCATTTGAGGGCGTTGACCAAGCATTGACCGTTTGGTATTCCTGTTCATAATTATGTTGGTTAATAACCCTCCAAATTTGAGAGATTAACTCTAAAGTAATCGTGAGTTGAAGGCTAATCAATTATGTAAACCCTAATTGGATTAAGTGCTCACTTTGAACTTGATTGATATGACTTTTTGGGTTTTCTTGCCCAAACGGTCTCAGATCACCCAAACGGTCTCAAGACCGTTTGGAGGTCACTCAAGACCGTTTGGAGGTCTAGGGTTGGATATGGTTAAGTGTTTGAAGGACAAAAGATATGGTGTTAACCCTAATCGACTAAGTGTTGGATTTGCATTGAATTGAGTTGATTGTTTGGGGTTGATTGGCCCAAACGGTCTCAAGACCGTTTGGGGATCACCCAAGACCATTTGGAGGTCTGGGGTCAAATATAGTTGACCAATTGAAGGTCCAAAGGTACCAAATTACAAAGCAATCAATTGCTGATTTGATGATCAACTCAATAGCTCAAACCCTAATGATTTTTCACTAGAATCCAAGGGTTGGGTGAGCCAAACGGTCTCAAGACCGTTTGGAGGTCACCCAAGACAATTTGGAGGTCTAGGGGTGAGTATGGTTAAGCAATTGATGATCCAATGCTACCAAGTTAAAGTGTAATCAATTGTTGATTTGGTGATCAATCCAATGATTCAAACCTTAATTGATTGACTTGGATTTTGATGATATGATGGGAAAACGGTCTCAAGACCGTTTGGAGGTCATCCAAACGACCTCAAGACCGTTTGGGGTCAGGTCATACCCAATTTGGATGATGGTTCTATGGTTTCAAAGTAACTAGTCTTACATTGATTAGTATTGAAGGATCATCGATTCCAAACCCTAATTCAATTGAATCAAACCCTAATTGATGAACGATTAAGGGTTAATTAAGGGTAAAATCAGTTGAAGGTTGACCTATTAAACTCAATTGAGGTATGAGTATAGGTCCAATTGATGTTTGGTTCCATGAATTCAATGATTGAAGTAATCAACATTGGAAACCCTAATTCAATTGGATACCTTATGTAATGGAGGTCCAATGTGATTAAATCTTTGGGAATTAAGATGATGAATGTTCTATTGATCCAATTATGATTAGTAATGATAATAAATGAAGGTATGAAGGTTGAAACCCTAATAATACCTAAGTGATTAGAACCAATTAAAGGGAGAATTCTTAATGGTTTATAGGATTAATAGCTTGATACACTATGTTAACCATAGTAGCATGTACTTGATTGAAGGGTTAATGTGACCTAATCAAGTTAAAAGAATGAAAGATTAGAATACATATATATATATATATATATATAAATATTAATCATGTAATGATCTTATATAGCATGACCGTGTAAGGGAGCACGACCGTGGTAGCCTTAACTTGCACGACCGTGCAAGGGAGCACGACCGTGGTAGCCTTACTTTGCACGACCGTGCAAGGTGGCACGGCCGTGGTGTCCTATAAAGAAATTGAAAAGTTTTGGTATTGTGTTGACATTGTTATATATGCATGTCCTTATTTGTATAAGTCGTACATGTTGATATTATGAGGTGATCATAGCTAGGTAAGAGTTATGATGTCATATTCCTTGAAAACAATTATAAGCTTTTAGAGTAATGATATGTGAAAAGTATATACATTGCTTCAATCAAGGTCATGTTGTTAGATGACTTGATGCTTATATGTCACTTGGTAGCAAGTGTTATGATAATCTGAGGGTTTGAATAACCATGTTCCTGAATCATTTTATGCTTAATGCGTTGAAGGCTTAGATGGTTCAATGATTGTTTAATTTAAACCCTAATGATACCTAAAGACATTAAGGGGTTAAGTGATTAGTAGATTGACCCATGTTATGATTATTAAAGAAGATTACCAAGGTACCCTTGAAGGGTTCAAGTAGATAACAACCCTTGATCAAGCAAACCCTAATGATTATAATGGGTTGACTTAATCTATGTTAATCAAAGATGACTTGACCTAATCTAACCTAGAGTGATTTAAACATCATCTAGTAGTAAGAAGAGAGAGAAAGCTCCTAATATGAATGAGAATCAAGTAACATACTTTTAATATGTAAGAATGTACATGATTAGGGTATGATCCATTAATGTAAGATCATGGAAATCCTAATTATAATGATTAATGAATCTTAACCTAATTTGAGGGCATCAATGATGATAATTTTCATATATAATGATGCTATGAGCTCAATTCACTATGAAGTGAATAGTAAACCCTAAATTCTAGGGTAATAACATGTAACGTGAATAGTAAACTGTAATTTAGGGTGATATGATAAATGGAGTAATTCAGGGTCATGCCTTTGAGTATGAAACCCTAATTACAAGTTGTAATATGAGAAATCTTTATGCCTCGAGAGCTAAGAGGTTCTATAACCCTATGTTGAAGTAAAAGAATATAAACCCTAACTAATGAAGGATGGGGTGTGTTAACCCTAGTCCTGGGTTATGCTTTCAAGTATGAAACCCTGTGAACTAATTACAATATAAGAATTCTTATGCCTTATAAGACAAAGGGATTCAATAACCTTAATTGAGTGGGGTAAACCCTAACTCTACTTATGCTTTTAAGCATGAATCTTCATGATTAAAGTATGAGATGAGGAATCATTATTCCTAATCATAAAGAAAGGGATTGGATAACCCTAATTGATGTAAATAAGGGAACCTAGCCTTAGTGTAAGCATGAAGGTACTTTTCCTGAATTGAAAGGTTAATTCTGCTTTATAAATTGCTGATCTGGAAATGAAATGTTTTTTGTTGTCAATTGAATTAACCATGCATGTTCTTATAAAAGGATGATTATATCCATGTAAAGGTTATGATATCATATTCATTGGAAGCATGTTATTAGCTTTGTGAATAGTGATTTACCATGTTGCCTAGTTAAGTGACATCATATAAGATTGATAGGCTGTGAGAGCCATGAGTAACATCAAGGCCATGCTAATAAGATGACTTATGATGAATTAAGGGTTTGAATACCCTATTCTTGAATCATAGTAATGAAATGGTTAAGAAATGATATCCAATTGATAATTGATGTGAGTCAGACTTGATACATTTAGTATTCTACTTTTATAGCTGTTGTTCTAATGATTAATTCTTGGAAACATGCTTGATGCTAAAAGAAAGCTAGAATGTACCTAACTAATCAAGTATAATCATATCATGTAGAGCCCTGACCATAGATCCATCATTGTCAGAGACCAAATGATGGTGAAACAGGTTTTCCTAAGGGAACTCCTGGAGCATATACTTTTGAGTATATGGGGGTATATGGACGTGAATATCCTTACGTCCTAGTGTAGGAATTGATGTAGATGTACTTTAATCTTTCAACCCTTCACTATATATTCATACCGGGTGATGTACCACAAATCTCTCGAAGAAATTACTAATACCGCATCGATGAGAGATAAACAAGAAATATTTCGATGACGATGAGAGTTCAGAACTCCACTGTAACTCTATAGCGAAGTTTCCAGAATACCCTGGATAGCTACTACAGTAGAGACACAAGATGTCCTGCAAGTAAATCGTCTTATTGAATGAGGAAGATGAGGTCATAAGAATCCGACTCTTTTGATGACCTATGTATGGTACCGACACGATTTTTATAAATGATCGGTTGGAGTATGAGAGGTATACCTAATCTCCGCAGGGCATAATGATGTTTGAAAAATATAATCAGCCGTATAGTATAACTGCTTAGGTTGTACTACGAGAAACAATGATTGATGTTACATTGTTGACTTTAATAGTCTGTTCAAGTTTCTAGAATACATGTTCTACATATGCTTTAATGAAGTGATTGATTAAGGAAATGTTGTTTTACTTATTACCAAACCTACTGTTGATATTTTTCGTTACTTTTCTTCTGTTATTCATTATATGCTATAATAAAGCCTCTGGCGGAGAGTTATAACTCTCGCTGGGACAATTATTTAAATTGTCTCACTTCCGTGGGATTCTACTTTTTAGGTAGACGCCGAGGACGAAGGAATCCATTTAAGAATGAGCAACAACAACATCAACAACATCAGGGGCAGTAGTGAATCTCAGGTGGAGATACTAACTGTCTAGTCTTGTAGATAGTGTGTCTTATGTCAACTCTGTACTCTCAGGTCATAGGAGTTCGTATATATGAGATTTTGGCATGATGCCTCGAGATTTTGTATCTTACCTTGTACAGTTAACAAGGTGGGTTTTGTTGTAATGCTCGAGATGTGTTTATTACAGAGATGTATCAATGGATCAGTTTGTAAATGACCTATCATGTTGTTTATGAAAGAGTTTTTATCTTTCGAAGATCTCTTTACAAAAGTTTTAAATTTTTAGTGATTTTTGATAATTCCGCTGCTAATCGCTTCCGCATTCGTTAATTTGATTGTCAGTTTGGTGTCGGTCGTTTCAAGTGGTATCAGAGCTCTAGGTTCGTTGAGTCTATAGAGACATAGGACTAAGGTAGTAGAGTCTGTTCTAAGTGTCATCCAGTGTATCTGATGGTAACTTCTTCTCACATAGGAGGAGAAGAACTTGAAGATGACTGGATCAGATGAGGAGTTTGCTGCGGGGAGCAACAATACTGCACCAAGAAGAGGTGCAGAGGAGCAAGCAATAGAGGGACAATTACCTAAGATTCCCCTAGCTAACCCAACCATGATAAGGAATTCTTCCTTAGGAATCACTGTTGGGGAATTTAAGGCTACCATGATGTACCTAGTGGATCAAGCACTAGCAATACAACCCAGATTACCAGCTCCTAATGATGATGTTTTGGATATCAACAAAATATGTGAACCACAACAACAGGTTGAAGTAATGGTAAATGATGAAGCTTTGAACCTAGAGCAAGTCAGTGCTCAACCTCAGTCTGATGAATCAGTATATAGTAATATAGGGTTAGAATACAACCAGAGACCAGGACCTGTGATAGGTGTAGGAAGCCTGGACATATCAGAAATAATTGTCCAGAAGAGAAATATAAAGGAAGAATTGAGAAAAGACCTATCCAAACCCAGGAGCAGAGACCTGGTAGTTCCAAAAGGAAGAAGTTTCTGGTGTCACCAACACAACCAGGACCTAGTACACCAAGACAATGGTCATCCAGAAAGGGTAAAGAACCCTTCTGACCATACGGGGCACCTAGAATTTGCTACATATGTAGATAGGTTGGACATATGACAAGAAATTGCCCAGCCAGAAATGTTATGGCAAATAAACCTCTGAGGCAGAATCAGCTTGAGACAATGAATAATCCTCGAGTTATGACAGGTTAGACGAAATAAATGTTATTCTTATATGTATTTTTATGATCTCTTGGACAAAACTGAGAAAGTAATTGATTGAACTTTTCTTGATTAATCCTATAAGGACTTATAATGTTGTATAAAATAGATGTTTCATGTTACATGCTTACCTCCATAAAAAGGATGAAGTATTAAAGAGATGTCTGGATAAAATTCAGTAATGTTAGATCTTATACTTGTGATAATAGGAAAAGAGAAGGAAAATGGTAGTATACAAATGCATATTACCTTATCTCAGTATTTATATACCCTGGCCAGGTATACAATTGCTGATGATAAAGTAAATATGGAAACTCTTAGATTGTTATCTTTTTGATTGCTCTGATCAAGTAGTCATTCTGAAACAATCTAATGAGTATCAAGAAATAAGAAATATGGGAATAAGGGAGGTCAACCCTGTCCAGTAAAGATGTAAGAATAATAATAAAGATCCTCCCCATAAATGTGGAAATGTGATGGAATCATAAGATGTTTCATGAATGGTTGAAAATACATGATATAACAAGAGGAATATGATCCCTTATTCTCTTTCTTTCCAGGGACATGGCAATCAAGTGGGTCTTAGGACACTTGCTGTGCATCATATAAAGATGTTTATGTGAAATATACCTAGAAAGGATTCAGTTTATCTTGGACTTTAGTTCCAAGTTGAGAATATATGTAACAAGTAATGTCCCAGGATGAAAGGAAGATAACACATGTGATAGGTATCAAGATAAGAATGTAATAATATATCAAATGACTTATGTTGATTACCTGGAATGGTCAACTATGAAATCAAATTAAACATGTAAAATAATATGAACATCACATGTTAGGGGTTTATGTTTTTCATAGACAAAATTCTTTCTAAGATATCTTTCAGATAAATCCTTGATTGATAAGAAACTTTTCCCTATAATAAGAAAATGTACAACTAATGAGAGAATTAGTGCAAATAATAAGGAAAGTTAATATGGTGTTATCAAATATGATAACACAATCAAGGTATGAAAGGACTTGTATAGTCTCAAATAAATGATAGAGTATAATTGTGATGTTAAGAAATGTTGATCTAACTAAGGAAAATGAGAGTATATGTTACATATGAATCTTTCCATGAAAAGTTTGTGTGGAGTAACTATGTATTGAACAAAACTCTATGATGTTCCATAATAACGAAATGTCACTTGAAGACATAATGGTATAATGCTTAAATAATATCTGCTTTCCCTTTTCTTTCTGGGATTTCGGGGATGAAATCCTTGTTAGGGGTTTATAATTTGTAACATCCCTGACCTGGGTTATGAACTAACCCCAGGTGTTTTTCTTAATCATGTGATTAAATGCTTGTGGTTATTTGTTGATAATGTAATTAAAGCTCCTAAGGGACATACATTTCCATTTCTGCCCCTTTTGAACAATGTTGTAATATTGTTTTGTAATACAAGGACCTATGTGCAAATTACCCAATTAAAAGGGGTTAACTTGCAAATTGCACATGTTAAGATGTTCCTTTAGTGTTGAGACATCATTAGAGTGAATGTGATGAAGTGTGATTGGTTCCCCAAGCTTGGGCACTGAGATGCAGCTTGTGGGGCAATCCTTGTGCTTAAAACCCTAATTTTGGTGTAAAGTGCAATTTACCCAAAATGAGGGATGAAACTTGTAAAATACACATTTTAGAGTATATTTATGACTCTTGGCATCATTTAGAGTAAGAATTATGAATAGGGCACTTCAATTGAATAATCAAATAAGAATGATAACCCTTATAAATTAAATAATCAAGTTATAAGCCTAATAACCCTTCTATATGTGCAACTTAGTAAAAAGTTTGCTTTCTTCACCTTTAGACCTTGGGTTTAAGATGAGTTTTTCTTAAGTATGGAAGGGAGAAACGTGGCTTATAATAAGGGAAGGACCTAGATGAGAAATGGAGAAACAAGTTGTCCTTATGTTGGAATTTCACCCAAAGTATATATATACACCTCTTCTCACTTAGCAAGGATCGTTTCCTTCACTTCCCTTCTTATCCCCTTGCTTAGACCGACTTAGGACAGAGATCTGGAGCAGATGAGGACGGATAAGGAGTTCTAGGTAAGCTTTGGTCATCTTCTTGCTCGGATTCATGGATGAATTCATGGTGCAAGGTTGGTTTTATGGTCTTCCTTACTTGTTTCCTCTTTCTAGCCATCTTTTCCCAACCTTTCCTTGGAGAAACACCCTTGGCCGACCTGTGGAGCTCAAGAAACCATTAAAGTCTTGAATCTTGGAAGCTTGTAGCTCAAGGAACGACCTTAAGGTGGGTTTTATAACTCTAAACCTTTTGCTTTATTATGCATATCTTTGTTCTTGCAATTAGTACTTAGTTCTTCTTCTTTTCCACTCTTCCTTGCTTTCTTGCAACTAAAACCACAAAGAACAGACCTTGATCTGAAGGTAGAAGAAGATGGGCATGATTACCAATGTTACTTTATCAAACGGTCTTGTTTTCCCCCCTTTGGCCAAACGGTTTGGGGCAAACAGTTTGCAAAACCGTTTGAAGGGCAAACTGTTTCACAAGGTCGGTTGGAGCAAACGGTCTCCAAGACCGTTTGAGGGCATTGACCAATCATTGACCGTTTGGGATTACTGTTCCTAATTAGGTGGTCTAAAGACCTACCAAATTTTATAGGTTAACTCCCAAGGAATCATGAGTTAAAGGCTAAACAATTAGGTAATTGAATTGAATAAAGTGCTGATTTTCCAATATGATTAATTGAACTTTTTGGGCAAACGGTCTCAAGACCGTTTGAGGGCGTTGACCAAGCATTGACCGTTTGGGATTCCTGTTCATAATTATGTTGGTTAATAACCCTCCAAATGTGAGGGATTAAATCTAAAGTAATCATGAGTTGAAGGCTAATCAATTATGTAAACCCTGATTGGATGAAGTGCTGACTTTCAACTTGATTGATATGACTTTTTGGGTTTTCTTGCCCAAACGGTCTCAAGACCATTTGGGGATCACCCAAACGGTCTCAAGACCGTTTGTAGGTCACCCAAGATCGTTTGGAGGTCTAGGGTTGGATATGGTTAAGTTTTTGAAGGACAAAAGATATGGTGTTAACCCTAATCGACTAAGTGTTGGATTTGCATTGAATTGAGTTGATTGTTTGGGGTTGATTGGCCCAAACGGTCTCAAGACCATTTGGGGATCACCCAAACGGTCTCAAGACCGTTTGGGGATCACCCAAGACCGTTTGGAGGTCTGGGGTCAAATATAGTTGACCAATTGAAGGTCCAAAGGTACCAAATTACAAAGCAATCAATTGCTGATTTGATGATCAACTCAATAGCTCAAACCCTAATGATTTTTCACTAGAATCCAAGGGTTGGGTGAGCCAAACGGTCTCACGACCGTTTGGAACTCATCCAAACGGTCTCAAGACCGTTTGGAGGTCACCCATGACCGTTTGGAGGTCTAGGGGTGAGTATGGTTAAGCAATTGATGATCCAATGCTACCAAGTTAAAGTGTAATCAATTGTTGATTTGGTGATCAATCCAATGATCCAAACCTTAATTGATTGACTTAGATTTTGATGATATGATGGGAAAACGGTCTCAAGACCGTTTGGAGGTCATCCAAACGACCTCAAGACCGTTTGGGGTCAGGTCATACCCAATTTGGATGATGGTTCTATGGTTTCAAAGTAACTAGTCTTACATTGATTAGTATTGAAGGATCATCGATTCCAAACCCTAATTCAATTGAATCAAACCCTAATTGATGAACGATTGAGGGTTAATTAAGGGTAAAATCAGTTGAAGGTTGACCTATTAAACTCAATTGAGGTATGAGTATAGGTCCAATTGATGTTTGGTTCCATGAATTCAATGATTGAAGTAATCAACATTGGAAACCCTAATTCAATTGGATACCTTATGTAATGGAGGTCCAATGTGATTAAATCTTTGGGAATTAAGATGATGAATGTTATATTGATCCAATTATGATTAGTAATGATAATCAATGAAGGTATGAAGGTTGAAACCCTAATAATACCTAAGTGATTAGAACCAATTAAAGGGAGAATTCTTAATTGTTTATAGGATTAATAGCTTGATACACTATGTTAACCATAGTAGCATGTACTTGATTGAAGGGTTAATGTGACCTAATAAAATTAAAAGAATGAAAGATTAGAATACATATATTTATATATATATATATAAATATTAATCATGTAACGATCTTATATAGCATGACCGTGTAAGGGAGCACGGCCGTGGTAGCCTTAACTTGCACGACCGTGCAAGGGAGCACGGCCGTGGTAGCCTTACTTTGCACGACCGTGCAAGGTGGCACGGCCATGGTGTCCTATAAAGAAATTGAAAAGTTTTGGTATTGTGTTGACATTGTTATATATGCATGTCCTTATTTGTATAAGTCGCACATGTTGATATTATGAGGTGATCATAGCTAGGTAAGAGTTATGATGTCATATTCCTTGTAAACAATTATATGCTTTTAGAGTAATGATATGTGAAAAGTATATACATTGCTTCAATAAAGGTCATGTTGTTAGATGACTTGATGCTTATATGTCACTTGGTAGCAAGTGTTATGATAATCTGAGGGTTTGAATAACCATGTTCCTGAATCATTTTATGCTTAATGCCTTGAAGGCTTAGATGGTTCAATGGTTGTTTAATCTAAACCCTAATGATACCTAAAGACATTAAGGGGTTAAGTGATTAGTAGATTGACCCATGTTATGATTATTAAAGAATATTACCAAGGTACCCTTGAAGGGTTCAAGTAGATAACAACCCTTGATCAAGAAAACCCTAATGATTATAATGGGTTGACTTAATATATGTTAATCAAAGATGACTTGACCTAATCTAACCTAGAGTGATTTAAACATCATCTAGTAGTAAGAAGAGAGAGAAAGCTCCTAATATGAATGAGAATCAAGTAACATACTTTCAATATGTAAGAATGTACATGATTAGGGTATGATCCATCAATGTAAGATCATGGAAATCCTAATTATAATGATTAATGAATCTTAACCTAATTTGATGGCATCAATGATGATAATTTTCATATATAATGATGCTATGAGCTCAATTCACTATGAAGTGAATAGTAAACCCTAAATTCTAGGGTAATAACATGTAACGTGAATAGTAAACCCTAATTTAGGGTGATCTGATAAATGGAGTAATTCAGGGTTATGCCTTTGAGTATGAAACCCTAATTACAAGTTGTAATATGAGAAATCTTTATGTCTCGAGAGCTAAGAGGTTCTATAACCCTATGTTGAAGTAAAAGAATATAAACCCTAACTAATGAAGGATGGGGTGTGTTAACCCTAGTCCTGGGTTATGCTTTCAAGTATGAAACCCTGTGAACTAATTACAATATAAGAATTCTTATGCCTTATAAGACAAAGGGATTCAATAACCTTAATTGAGTGGGGGTAAACCCTAACTCTACTTATGCTTTTAAGCATGAATCTTCATGATTATAGTATGAGATGAGGAATCATTATTCCTAATCATAAAGAAAGGGATTGAATAACCCTAATTGATGTAAATAAGGGAACCTAGCCTTAGTGTAAGCATGAAGGTACTATTCCTGAATTGAAAGGTTAATTCTGCTTTATAAATTGCTGATCTGGAAATGAAATGTTTGTTGTTGTCAATTGAATTAACCATGCAGGTTCTTATAAAAGGATGATTATATCCATGTAAAGGCTATGATATCATATTCATTGGAAGCATGTTATTAGCTTTGTGAATAGTGATATACCATGTTGCCTAGTTAAGTGACATCATATAAGATTGATAGGCTGTGAGAGCCATGAGTAACATCAAGGCCATGCTAATAAGATGACTTATGATGAATTAAGGGTTTGAATACCCTATTCTTGAATCATAGAAATGAAATGGTTAAGAAATGATATCCAATTGATAATTGATGTGAGTTAGACTTGATACATTTAGTATTCTACTTTTATAGCTGTTGTTCTAATGATTAATGATTGGAAACATGCTTGATGCTAAAAGAATGCTAGAATGTACCTAACTAATCAAGTATAATCATATCATGTAGAGCCCTGACCATAGATCCATCATTGTCAGAGACCAAATGATGGTGAAACAGGTTTTCCTAAGGGAACTCCTGGAGCATATACTTTTGAGTATATGGGGGTATATGGACGTGAATATCCTTACGTCCTAGTGTAGGAATTGATGTAGATGTACTTTAATCTTTCAACCCTTCACTATATATTCATACCGGGTGAAGTACCACAAATCTCCCAAAGAAATTACTAATACCGCATCGATGAGAGATAAACAAGAAATCTTTCGATGACGATGAGAGTTTAGAACTCCACTGTAACTCTATAGCGAAGTTTCCAGAATACCATGGATAGCTACTACAGCAGAGACACAAGATGTCCTGCAAGTAAATCCTCTTACTGACTGAGGAAGATGAGGTCATAATAATCCGGCGCTTTTGATGACCTATGTATGGTACCGACGCGATTTTTATAAATGGTCGGTTGGAGTATGAGAGGTATACCTCATCTCCGCAGGGCATAATGATGTTTGAAAAATATAATCAGCCGTATAGTATAACTGCTTAGGTTGTACTACAAGAAACAATGATTGATGTTACATTGTTGACTTTAATAGTCTGTTCAAGTTTCTAGAATACATGTTCTACATATGCTTTAATGAAGTGATTGCTTAAGTAAATGTTGTTTTACTTATTACCAAACTTGCTGTTGATATTTTCAGTTACTTTGCTTCTGTTATTCCTTATATGCTATAACAAAGCCTCTGGCGGAGAGTTATAACTCTCGCTGGGACAATTATTTAAATTGTCTCACTTCCGTGGGATTCTACTTTTTAGGTAGACGCCGAGGACGAAGGAATCCATTTAAGAATGAGCAACAACAACATCAACAACATCAGGGGCAGTAGTGAATCTCAGGTGGAGATACTAACTGTCTAGTCTTGTAGATAGTGTGTCTTATGTCGTCTCTTTACTCTCAGGTCCTAGGAGTCCGTATATCTGAGATTTTGGCATGATGCCTCGAGATTTTGTATCTTACCTTGTACAATTAACAAGGTGGGTTTTGTTGTAATGCTCGAGATGTGTTTATTATAGAGATGTATCAATGGATCAGTTTGTAAATGACCTATCATGTCGTTTATGAAAGAGTTTTTATCTTTCGAAGATCTCTTTACAAAAGTTTTAAATTTTTAGTGATTTTTGATAATTCCACTGCTAATCGCTTCCACATTCGTTAATTTGATTGTCAGTTTGGTGTCGATCGTTTCAATTACCTCTAGGTCCTCAGACCCAGGTATACATGATACTTGTTACACAAGCGTGTCATATGGCTCACAAGGCTCATTAAGTGTCTTGTCACCTTTCACTAGGCAACAAATTACTCATATGACTCATAAAGTCCATGCACATTTTGTTACTTTTACTAAGCAACCACAACATTAAGGCACACAAGGCCAATCAACATTTTTGTTATATAAAAGTCATAGCTCAAATCTGGCTTTGTTCATCATCTCATGATATCTGCATGGTTAATAGATAGGATAATAGTCATATAAATCATTTATCACATCAGGTGATACAATAGTAACACCACCATTCATTTATCAGGATTAGGGTTTACTATCAAATAGGCTTTTCATCCTTTTACCCAAAAATTAGGGTTAGGGTTTTCCCATTTCACATTTATTAGGGTTTCATGTTTATATTATCTATCCAACCCTAATATATTGTTCCATTCCTCTCGAAGCATTTAATGGTATCATAAGTATTTACTCATGATCATTACTCTCATCATATAGCAATCAATGATTATCAATTCAAGGTATGAGTTCATCTCTAAACCTTGCCATGGTATGGTTATATCATACCCATTATCTTGACTTAATCCCCTTTCTCATAATGTTAGTCAACACTTATCAAAGTGCATTGAACTCATTACATCTTTATTGTAATAATTTACATAACACACACTTCTTGTGTTTCTTATCCAAGTATATTGGATTTGAGGTGCATCAAGGTATGTCAACCCTGAAATTCTAAATACATGATAACTATCATGTATCGATATATCACTTTACTTATTACTTTCTAACTCACCTAATTTTGCCAACTTATCTTGTATTAAGGTAATTCCCTCTTAATACTTTTAACTACTCACCTATCACTTTCATCATATAGTGCATAGGTCACATATTAGAATTGTCCAGTTATTTTTAATGATATGGAATTATCCAATGGTTAGGCATTGTTGATATAGAATAAACCATTATCAACCACTCTAGGTATTTCAATTCTTAAGATGTTATCCACACCATTATTTAGTGTTGCATACATCACTCCTAAGAGTTTCTTGTCCTCATCCTTGTAAGGTATATAAGGTTGTTACTCATGTATAGAGTTAGATATATAATGATCTAGGTATCATCTTGTCCCTTATACTCTTACTCATTAAAGTATCAACATTACAATTCATATGATTTGTCAATTTCACCCTTCATGGGTGTAACATTCTCATCTTACTTGATTATATTAGCCACACCCTACTTTAGTGTATTGGCCATTATGCCGTCACTAGGGTTTCATATATCATCATATGGCATCACCCTGGATTTGAGTCTCACATCTTATCCAACTATATTGGATTTGAGGTGCATCAAGGTATGTCAACCCTGAAATGCTAAATACATGATAACTATCATGTCTCGATATATCACTTTACTTATTACTTTCTAACTCACCTAATTTTGCCAATTTATCTTGTATTAAGGTAATTACCTCTTAATACTTTTAACTACTCACCTATCACTTTCATCATATAGTGCATAGGTCACATATTAGAATTGTCCAGTTATCTTTAATGATATGGACTTATCCAATGGTTAGGCATTGTTGATATAGAATAAACCATTATCAACCACTCTAGGTATTTCAATTCTTAAGATTTTATCCACACCATTATTTAGTGTTGCATACATCACTCCTAAGAGTTTCTTGTCCTCATCCTTGTAAGGTATATAAGGTTGTTACTCATGTATAGAGTTAGATATATAATGATCTAGGTATCATCTTGTCCCTTATACTCTTACTCATTAAAGTATCAACATTACCATTCATATGATTTCTCAATTTCACCCTTCATGGGTGTAACATTCTCATCTTACTTGATTATATTAGCCACACCCTACTTTAGTGTATTATGCCATTATGCCATCACTAGGATTTCATATATCATCATATGGCATCACCCTAGATTTTAGTCTCACATCTCATCATTACATCAAGGTTCCACATAACATTATTCTAATTTAGGGTTTCACATGGCATTACCCTAGATTAGGGTTTCATATTCAATATCCCACCATTAGGGTTTACTATTCATCCCAATTAGGGTTTTGTATTACATTACCCTAAATTAGGGTTACTCATGTCATCACCCTTAATTAGGGTTACTTCCATACCTTAGATTAGGATTACACCTAGAATTTCCCTAAATTAGGGTTAGGGTTCATCAACCTTCCTAATTAGGGTTCATGATATCTTTATCAAGGATCATACCCTAATTACACATTCATTCATGTAGGAAGTGTTGAGACTTAACCACTACATCATTATCATTCATGTAGGAAGTCCTCTCTCTCTCATCCTCTATAAAATGATACTTACTTTAGACTTGATTAGATTAGGTCAACTCAACTTGAATGAAAGTTGACACAATGTATTATGTCATTACTTTTATAATCATTAAAGATTAATCGTTCAAGATTTACTAATCACCCTATCTTATTAAGGGTACAATTACTATAATCACCCTTGATTTACATCATGTAATGATCAATTAAACAATTGACCTTTAATCACCTTAATTGTCCATATGGTTTTTGGTTAATTACTTCCAAACGGTCTTGGTCACTTAGACCCCAAACAGTCTTGACCAACCAGACCTCAAACGGTCTTGCTTGAAATACCTCCAAACGGTCTAAGACCGTTTCGACCTCCAAACGGTCTTGGTCTAACAGTTTGAAACCGTTTAGCAAAGTTGGTGCTTGAAATCGTTTAGAACATATGTACTTGGGATCGTTTGAGTCTCAATTGGTTTGGGATCGTTTGGTCCCAAATGGTCTTGAGACCGTTTGGTCCAAACCTCCTCAAAACCGATTGGACAAAAAATGGTCTCAACCACTCATATTGATTTAGGGTTTCCAAGATTAATTCCTTCATCAATTGAATCCATGTAATTACTCATCAATTGAACCTAAGCACCATACTTAAATTGAGATTAATGAATCATCTTTCAATTGATTAGACTTTCAATTGGTCATCAATTAGGGTTTTGAACCCAATTGAATTAGGGTTAAAATCGATGAACTTTCAATATTAGTCATTGTGGAACTAATTGCTTTGAAATTATTGGACCATTATTCAAATTGGGTATGACCTGACCCCAAACGGTCTTGAGGTCATTTGGATGTCCTCCAAATGGTCTTGAGACCGTTTTCCCCATCCCATCACTTAAAATTGTGAAATTCAATTAGGGTTTGGATCATTAGATTGATCAACAATTGAACTATTGATAGCATTACCATTTGCTATCTTTGGAACTTCAAAAACTCAACCATACTCAACCCTAGACCTCCAAACGGTCTTGAGACCGTTTGGGTGATCTCCAAATGGTCTTGAGATCGTTTGGGTTAATCAACCCAAAGATTTAATTCATTCAATTACAAAATCAGCACTTAGCCCGATTAGGGTTTCTAATTGGATGATTGTCCGTTTATTGATTCAATCAATTAGAACCATTAGATCCTCATCCATCATGTACTAGGGTCCTGACCTCAAATGGTCAACCCATCCAAATGATCAACTCATCTAAATGGATTGGGGTTCAAGACTCTAAACGGTTTGCAAACCGTTTAGTCTCCAAACGGTTTGGTGAAACTGTTTTGACCAAAGTCTTAAAACCGTTTGCAAGGAAAACTTGTTGGAACATGTGCCTAAGATGATGTCATCATCATATACCTTCGTTCATTCAAAAGCTACTTCCATTTTCATGGTAATTACAACAATGGATCAAGGGAATTTCAAATAGAACAAAACGTTCAACAAAGAGTGGAGATTTGAATGCAATAACAATATTTAAGGGTTTGAGTTATATAACCCACCTCCAATTGAGCTTCAAAGATTCAAGCTCACGTCAAAAATTGTGGATGCAACTCCTTTCACTATCCCAAGGCTCGTCCTCAAGCTTTGAGTGAAAAGGAATGGTTGGAATTGAAGAGGGGATCGAGATAAGAAGAAATCATGCATTAATTTTCAATTTCCACCATGGAATCAAGGTGAATGAAGATCACGAAGCTTACCAACAGGTTGGGGGTCGTCCTAATGATCCTCCAAAGCTCCCTTGGTCGTTTTACAAGCAAAGAGAAGTCGAGGATTCGAAAAAGCCTTTGGTTTGGGTTGTAAAGGGTGTTTTTATAAAAAAATCAATGAGAGAGAAAATGCCTTATAAAAAATCCTTTTAATTCGAAAATTAATGATACCTCTTCCCCCTCAATTCCTTGGATAATAGGCTATCCCTTTTTCCTCTTATTACTCTCGTTTATCCATGATTTAAAGAAAAGCAAATCAAGCACCTTAAATCATATTATACTAATATTCATAAGTGAGTGGATATTTCTTTTTCTTATAATAATGTGAGTGAGTTATCCACTTCCTTTGGATATTTTCGTGCCTTTGCAAGGCACATGTTCGTGCATTCTCTTGAAAATTCATCCCTCACCTTTTGGTTAAAGGGCTCTTCAATTAATATATTTATTTTTGCATTAAATTGAATTAGGGTTTCAATTATGCTTAATTCTTGATTATTTTAATATCAAGATTCTCTCTCCTTCAAAGTGATACAAATGAGACGCCCCTATCATTTTCTTGGCTCTATATGATGCCAAGAAACATTAGGGACTATTTTGAAGTGATAATTTGCATATTGAACCCTATGTTTTGGGTATATTGCACATTATACCAAAACTAGGTTTTAGTGCACACACATTGCTTTATCAGCTCTTTCTTGGTACTCAGGCTCTCACAAGCCATTACTCTACATCATATTCATCCTCATGATGCTTCAACATATGAGGAACATTTTATCATGCAACATTTGCAAATTAACCCCTCAACCTGGGTAAATTGCACTTTAGTCCAAACTAAGCAAACATTGCTTCAACATTATTCAAACATGACCAAAATTGAAACATAGGTTTCCCTTAGGCCTTAATTACTTTTATCAAGATAAAATTAAGGGTCTAATTAACTTGCTTAAGCCAAACTTCAATGGTTAAGGCATAACCCAAGTCAGGGATGTTACAACAATCTAGTCTTGTGTGTCATTGCTGTCTATCTACCTTCCACAATGACATCCGACTAGGGACATAATAAGAATGTACAAACTCTTAGCATCCAAATGACTCACCATTCAGGTCCTTAACCTAAAAGCATACATCATTGAGTACTGTCATTCTCTAGACATTCAATCTGTTCTATCATTATCTCATATGACTGAACCAGAAAGAATTGGAAGCTTGCCTTTAATGTTTATCAAATAAATCTTAATGTATCCCACCAATCATCCCATGAATGTATCTTAGGGTATACATACCAACAAACTCCCACTTGCACTATGAGCCAATCACCCTTGAATCATATTCATAGTGATCTTCAAACATGTCCCACATGTCATTGTGCTCTAATGCTAACATAGTGAGTTATGACAACACCTTGCCAAAGTCAGTATTAACTGCATGTCTCTCATATCTTTGCTGTACGTCACACATATGAGATGGAGTTGCCGTAATATGTGATTTAGTATTCCTTTGCTAACCTTTAGCCACATTGCATGACCAAGCACTCCTAAATTGTCATCAATGACTGGAATAACTATAAGTTCATCTCATGAACTTCAAGATCTATATAGTATCCATTACTGTTCTCTAACACACAGATATTCTGTATTTCCTTTTAAAATGACTTTATTGGAACGTTTCTAATTATCAACAAACATTCATCTTTTATATATCCAATATATATTTTGTGATTAATTTTCAGTCCTTTTCAGAAGTTCGCATCAATGTAACTCTTTATAGTGAATCCTTCCTTATTTCCATAGAACTAGTACTTCTTAAGTACTTATCAAGTTCTCATGGTATTCCAGTAACCCTTACTGGAACTAGACATACATCCATTCATCATGTCCCACATACGAGTTATCAGGATGAGCATATCATATTGTCATGTCCTACATACAAGATGAATGCATTTTATTCTTGCCATGTCCATACATGTAAGATAATGGGATGATTGCATACATGATAGATCAATATCTATTCTTAGTATTCCCATTATTCATAAGAATTGGACACTTGGCCTTGGGATACTAACTCCATGTAACATGGACAAGTTTTCTCCCACCGAATCTGTGCATACTGAACCCTTCAGTACAGATTGCCAATGTATGCTTTCTCTTTTCAGGTCAAGAGGTTTTCGAGAACTATATCTATAGATCTCTATTCCTATCACATAGGAAACGTCTCTATCTTCCCTAAAGTTAATTTCCACTTTGGATTTCCATTCTATAACATTTCCATTTCACATCAAGATGTGGAATGTGAACACGCTCCCACTAAATCATAGATCTCTCTTTATCTTTGACATATCGGTCAAACCTTTTGACTATATCATCAAAGTAAAGATCCAACTCTGAGTTTCTTGTACTTAATCAATTACATTAATTAGTTCATTGTAACTTATAGACTTCATTTGCATTAATGGATTCATAAGCCTTATAGGTTGTGTCACGTACACATCCTTGTCTTATTCCTCATAGGAATGCGGTTTTAGTATCCATATGCCAAATCTCTCAGTCATTAAGTTGCAATCAACAAGCATCATCCTTCTCAAAATGTCATCCATGTGTCTTAATGCTTAAGACTCATTCACACTTATGGATTTCATCCCAATGGGTGCTACCATTAAGGTCATACCTTATGGTTCACATGGAAGTCATTTAGGATGTAATGGTTGTAAACCATAACTCAAAATCTAGTTCCTCATATTCATCTAGATGGTTGACTCATCATATGACCAACTCATCACATAGATAATCGAGGTGTTTCTGTCAAGGATATAAGAACTCACAACCAATTGTGATTTTAATGTCCTTTATTATTGTGGGGTATTCTTTATTTAAGAAGAAATTAGTTATTTGATAATTATCGTATGACTCCTTGTTGATTTAGACATCACCATGCCTTAATCACGAGTTTACTATGATACACTATCATAATCACTCATAAGGTTCTCAAACATTGGTTCAAGTATCTCATTCATTGATCTCATCAAGAATTAACACTTTACCAAATTCGTATTTCATCTATGATATTCTTGAACACTTCATGATATTCATATTGGTATTTCTCTAAACACCATTTGAAGTATTAGCATTTTCTCCAATAGGTATGTTAATACATCACATGTATTATACCTAATAGGATAATCATTCTCCCACTATCACTAGTGAAGATTGATTAGTCATGTCCAAGAGATTCATGTCTTTTACTGGTCCTCTAACCAAAAGAGTCTAGATTTATCCATCATATGGAAACTAGAAATGAATTTCTCATGATTTATGCTAATTTGATTGTTTGAATTATCAATAACTTTTAGGTATCATTTTATCTTATGCATACCAAGTATCACAAGATAAGCAAGGCATTGCCACAATGATTGAAATATCAACTTTATTAATTGCTATCATTGTCATACAATATGCAAAAAATTAAAGTGTTTCTATTCATTGGAAAATATGAAATAGCAGTTCATAACTCTATTACATGCCTTTAAGGCTGAAAATAAACTAAAGTACTCCTATCTATGGCGGAAACACTTTCCCCATTTATTGAGTGCTTTACATCTTATATCTTGGTATCATATACCTCAAAAATGTTACAAGTTTATTTCATGACACCTTCAGGTGGAGATGTCTATCGCCTCTTTCTTCTTTAGTTCTTCCAGATAGAGTGGGTAATTCCTTTTCCATTGTCCTGGCTTTTGACAATGGTGGCAATTACCTCTCTTGGTCACGCCTCCCTTGGCCTTGAGAGCTGAAGATGACTTGGGCTGCTGGTTAGCATCAGAACCTTTCTTAGCTTTGCCCTCGCCCTTACGCTTGGACTTGCCTTTATTATCGCTGATCATCATCACAAACTTAGGCTTGTCCTTGTTCATCTATGTCTCGGCTATCCTCAACACGCCCAACAACTCTGTCAACGGCTTGTCAAAGTTGTTCATGTTGTAGTTCATCACAAACTGACTGTAGGATTCTGGCAACGATTGCAGTATCACATCAATAGCCAACTCTTGGCTCAGAGGAAATCCCAGTCTCGTCAGGTTCTCCACATACCCAATCATCTTGAGTGTGTGAGGACCAACTGGATCTCATTCTGTCATGACACACTTGAACAACGCCCTTGAGACATCATACCTCTCTTGCCGGGCTTGATCTTCATACATGTTCTTGAGACGCTGAATCAATCTCAACGACACCCATGTTCTCATGTTGTCTCTGCAACTCGTGGTTCATGGAGCACAACATCAAGCACTTTGCATAAATGGCATCATCAGAATGCTTCTTATAAGCATCCCTTTCTACCTTTGGTGCGGTAAGAGCAGGTTCTTCTGGAACTGGAGTATCCAGGACATAGAGCTTTCGCTCTTGAGTGAGAACAATTCTCAATGTCCTAAACCAGTCATGGAAGTTAGTCCCATTCAGCTTGTCCTTCTCAAGGACCGATCGCAACGAGAAGTGATTGTTGTTTGTTGTCATTTGTACTATAAAAGGAAATATATGCAATTTAGTCCAAAACTCAATTTTGACTTATTTGATTGATTTGAAAGGTTGACGATATAATTAGGACTTTAATTAATTATCACTCCCACTATTTTTGTTCAAATTGATAGCCCTCACCATCAATTTGGAAGATTTTAACATACAATCTTCTAGTGGGTCAATATCCTAAAATCCTCTGAGTCATGGAGCAGCTAGGGCTGTCACCCACAACTTAGATCTTTCAGGTAGGCAACTTTTGCCAATTGCATCATATGCAACTCTTGAAAGATGTCATATGCAACTCCTTGCCATGATCACCTCCATGCCTCAAGGTGCTAGATCCTATCTAGGTCACCTTGTTAAGTCCGACCCAAAGCCAACACGATGAATACGCACCCTGCTAGGGCAGACCCACATATCCATCCTTCACACTTCCACAAGATAGACGGTGTACCACGCTAGGGCGTGCCCACACTTGGCCGATCAAGTTTTTCACATGTGTCACATTTGGAAGGCATCTAAAACTTTAATATTTAATGAGAGATTTGATTTTATAGGTACATATACATATTCAATCACAACAATATATAGTACGTATCATATACATGCTATATCCCATAGAAAACATGTGAAATAATAAAAGTGATGATTATGGCCATCCTAATGTGATACCTCGAGTAGAGAGGAATCACGGTCATCTAGGTCTACATCACATGCAACCTGTACAAGATGAAGTGCTATAGCCATCCGAGTTTATCAACTCATTACATGAATGATCTGTCTCGCCTTGGCCGGTCATCTGGGTGCCACCAGTGATCGGTTGGCTCCTCCAACCGATCGGTTTGCCTGGTCATTGTGCATCTCTTCATGGCCGCCACCCGATCATCTCACTCCTCAAACCGGTCATCTGGATCGCTAACCTATCGGTTCATGCCTTGAACCGATCGTCTCAGTTGCGTCAAGTTGTCTGCCATTCTTCGACATAATAGGAAATAAAAGATCTATCCTATTTTACATTTGAATTGGGAAACCCCGAGTTACATTGGGGGGGAGCAAAGGTAGGAAAGAAATCTCGAGTTATCTTGAGTTACATCAGGAATAGGAGATAAGGAATCAGTGCGCAGACTGAGATGCAAGCAACCACATACAACCAAGCACACATACATAGGGTTTGTTGGCCATAACCACGCTATACATCCACCACAAAACTCATTTAAGGGCGACGCGTATCAAGTGCATTAATATTACATATCATATATGTAAATTGGGATTTGTGGATTTAGGATTGGACATGCATAAATCCAATTTTATTCGCATCGTATGCAATAAATAAAGGCAACAAACCAAAATCGATCATATAGATAATCTTAAAGTATAGAGCAGCTGATGTGGCTCTGATACCACTGTTGGGTTTTAGGAGAGACAGAGAAGGCAGCGGAAACAAAAAAAATTATCCTTCCAAACCCAGAACAAAGGAAACACGTCAAAAATCTATATAATAGGAATGCTGGTTTGTAGAGGTGTACCTTGTCCCGAGGCTTGCTCAGCAACTTTACCTCGCGGCTTGCGCGGTCTTCACCTCTAGTCTTGGACAGTGTCTGTGCAGCTCCTGGTTGCACCGGGACTGGCACCTCCTGGTCTCACTGGGACTGTCAGGATTGACAGCTATTCTCCAAGAGGCAGAAGTCTCCCACCTCTGAAGTAGTCCACACGGACCACCTGGAACTCCAATCTCCTTATCCCACAAGAAATCAGAAGGAGTCACACCCTCCTATTGGCGTACTAGTCACCGACACACTCTCCTACCACCGGTTGCTTTCTGCAGTTGTCTTTCCATTATTGTGCCTCCCTTATCGGGTAGCACTTGCTCAGGCTCTCTCTCGGTTACCAAAACTAGAGAGAATGACAACTTTGCAGAGCAGTTGGTGCACTGAGTTGTTCACCAGAGAAGCCCCTAATATTCCTATATATAGGAGGGTCATGGGACATGGTTCTCTATCCCAGGCAATGCGGGATTAAAGCAGGAGTAGAAGGGTTCGAGATTTTCCACAAAACAACCAACTTGTGCCACCTGAACCGATCATTTCACACCCTGAAATGGTCGGTTGGTGAGTTGAGCCGATCGGTTCAACCTCAACTGATCGGTTGGGGTGCCTGAGCCGATCGGTTCATACCTGAGCCAATCAGTTCGTGGTCCTGATCCAACTCAAATTGACTTCCAAATTTGTCTCCGATTAATCAAATATTAATCCTTGTCCAAATCGAATTTGTACAAGTGAAACAAATTGTATTTGCAAAATAGTCTTCTCACTTTCCAAACGATCTCGGTTGAACTAGTTGAGCCGATCAGTTCAACACTTGAACCAGTCGGTTCAGCCTGTCTTGAGCCGATCGGTTCATCCCATGAGCCGATCAGTTCACCATCCTGAGCCGATCAGTTCATCTCATGAGCCGATCGGTTGGGGCAGCAAACTTGTGCAAATCAGTCAATCACAGTTTCAATCAATCTGATACTCTAATCAATCAGTCCAACACTTTGAACACTATGATACTAAGCTATAAATTGATTGAGTGTTCAATTGAACTACTAAAATCCTTTACTAATCAATCTAAACATGGTTTGTGGATAAACTCCTCTTCCAGGTTAAATCCTATGTGTGTGACCCTACAGGTCCATTTCACGTTGGCAGTAAAAGTCCATAACACTTATGACTTCACAAGCAAAGAGCGGTGCCTAGTCACACATCAGTGCTACCCAAGTGAAATAGAAAGTTGGAGAACAACTTTCAATCCTACAATCCGTGAATGGTGTTACAACGAATGTATAATTCCATTGTCACTGATATCCCAAATGAACTCAAGGCATGGAACAGTCATCCTGTCAACGTTCATTCACTTTCTTGATCTCAGAGTAGATTGGAGGAGATATGTATGACATCAATATCACCTACTGATTCACACATGTGTGTGCATGCCTATCTCAATCCTACTCATCAAGTGGCCATGGATATCAAACTCCCTCAGGAGGGAAAAATCCCATATCTATCACTCACCCCTCAAAATCCCCATGTGTCAAAGCCACCCAATCATCACCTTTATAACAACCCATGTTTCAAGGCTGCGTTTGATGATGTCAAAGTGTACCCAACGACATGTGTTGAGTGTAGTGATTTCAGGTCAAAGAATCACACTCACCACCATCACTGTGAGAACTGTCTGTGACTACCATGTCATGGTTCCATATGCTAAACTCACAGTGGGTCTATCCGGTATACTTGTTCTCTAACAAGTACCTATGTGTTTGGTTTTATATCTCCATATCATGACTAACGAGATTCTGTCATCAACCAACACCACAATCTAGTCTTGTGTGTCATTGCTGTCTATCTACCTTCTAGGGACATAATAAGAATGTACAAACTCTTAGCATCCGTATGATCTCATCGTTCATGTCCTTAACCTAAAAGCACACATCATTGAGTACCATCATTCTATAGACATTCAATCTGTTCTATCATTATCTCATATGACTGAACCAGAAATAATTGGAAGCTTGCCTTTAATGTTTATCAAATCAATCTTAATGTATTCCACCAATCATCCCATGATTGGCTCTCAGGGCATACATACCAACATGCATATCATCTCAACCACATGATCTTTATCTCTCCAGGCACGTCCACCTAAAAAGGTTATTAACCAGCGGGGTGAGACACACAGTCCCAGCAAGAAACCTAACCCTCTACCAACTTTATTATTGTCACAGATAACTAAGCAGTTAGATTAATTTAAACAACAAGTAATAACTAATCGGTTATACAATAAGGAACATGAAGAACATGTATATAGAGAGCATATGAGAAAGCTTACATCATACAAGGCCTCAACCAATGTTTCGTATTTTCCCTAAGTGAAGATACTATACAGCTTGATTACAAATTATTATGCCCTAAGGAAGTGAGCTCTACCGCTCAAATCCAACCTTCGGCTGTGAAGCCCATAACCGGTGCCATACAAGATCAATGAGAGATCCAGACTCCATGACCTGAAATAAAAAATCAAAATAAAAAAAAGAAAATAAATAAGAATAATCAATAGATTTTCAAATAAATAGAAATTAAGTGATAGGCCCCACCAATTCCATAATTTATTTTATGGAGATTTTCTTTTTTTTATTTGCAGTCAGTGCACGATATACAAAGTAGGACCGCAATCTCATGCTTAACTGGCCTCAGCCCCAGGGTCAGCTCCATAGGCTACCCCTTTCTCTTGCCCGCCTTGGTATAGGTCTCGGTGCTAACATACCTTGAGCAACATGCCTATTCACTGTGCTCCTAATCCATGAATGCATTCATGCTCTACCATACTAAGCCATGGGCCTATTCACCATGATCTTACACATATCTGAGTCTACAACCGAAGTTGCACTCTATCCCTCCTATTTTCAGTTAGGAGAAACCCCACATATTCAACAATATGCGCTATAGGTAATCCCGTAGGAAAAACCTGTTTCACCATCACCAGCTACTGACGATGATGGATCTATGGCTAGGGAAAACTACATGAAAGTTCATTTGTACTTAATTAATGCATTTTAAGTGGATTGTTGGGGCAACTAAGTTGTATTAAACAACCATATATATAACATAAACAACATTAAATTCCGTTATCTTGTGTCAAACTATTACTGTTATTCTCAATGCCCTCAACAATCATCATATTTTCATGGGATATCAATCCCTTATATCATAATGCCACTGCCTCTCAAGGCTTCATCATCATACATCATCATGGGACAACAATCCCTCATATCACAACTAGAGGGTAACACCTCAAACATGCACTTCAACATTTATCAGGTCACCAAACCTTTCTCATCATATGGTGGTACTTGTTATCTCATCAATAAGGCACATCATCATTACTCAGATATTTCACATATACCAGGTGCCACACAAGACACATATTCACATAAGCATCATAGCCCTTTCCTGGCTATGTATTTCAATTAGTAACACCTGCATGGTTAGATTGCACATCAATAGAGATAACTTAATTACCAAAAACATAACATGATTATCACATCATTAGGATTTGGACATCATCCATTATCATGGATACATGGAGCATAATATCTTAAATGGTATATTAAACAATACACATTCCTATCACCATACTAAGGGTATCCCACCATACCCTACTTCCCACGTCACCATGAGTACCATCCCTAAGGATTAATCTTTTAAGGATTATACAACCATGATCTATCATCAAAGGTTCACCTATCATCAACCATAGGTAACCACCATACTAAGGTTTACCACCTATTCATCATACCTCATCATCATGACCAAATATATGGCCCAAGGTAACAAGATAAGCATACTAACATCTAGGGCTCAAGATATCACTTAGGGTTATCAAGCTACAATACAACTTTCACTAAAGGTTTTGCCTACCCTCACCAAAAGCAGGCTACGACCAAACAATCCCTCACTAAAAGTCGGTATCAGCTACAAAGCTTCAACACCACAACCCAAGATGATATCAGACAAGATTCATATCGAGTAAGACCCGCAAGCTCTACCTATGCCTGGTATGGGGTAAAGCATGTCATGCAAAGAAGCCACCAAGGTCATATCATTCAAACACACCTCAACCCATCTTGGTCAAGGGACCATCTTCTAGGTTATCGGGCAACTCATGTCTCTAACACATCTCACTTCATATCGGGTTAGGCAAGCTTGCAACCATGTCGGCCAAGAACCACATAACCTTATAGTCACTAAGGTATCCTCTAGGTCAACCCCAAGATGGTCAACTCCCTTTTACCTCATCCATGATCATTGTTATTATGCATACTATTGAAACCAATAAACTTCAAACCCTAGGCTGCATATTTACATAAGGATGAGTATATGGATCTCATATTTAATGCCATACCATCAAAGCTCTCAACATGTGTCGTCCTAGACACCATATCTCCCAAGCTCAGAGATATAAAAACCTACACCTCTCTATGTGTCGGGTAACCAAACATGTACCGGGAAAAGGAATCATAAATTCAAATAGGGTATCAACCAAACACTCAACCCTTGTGTCACCCAAGCTATCATGTATACAACATGCTTATATCAGGTTAGTGCTGATGATATCGGCCAGGACCTCTGTAGGTGTGTGTGTTGGGTAAGCAAGGGTGTCGGGTTAGGTCTTCACTAAGGCATATCAGGCATGTATACTTAGTATCACCCAAAATCTTACTCAAGGGTAGGGCTCTCATCCAATGTATCATGCAAAGCACATCAAAGCCATATCGCCCAATACATCATAACAGGCAACCCATCATATCAGGAAATTCCTAACGAACTCAACTATCAAGCACCATATCGGGTAGGGATCAACAAGGCATCTATCGTATAATACCCAAGCCTCATGCTACTACATTGCCCAAGCTATGACTAAAGGAAGGAGAGGGATATTGAGCAACACTACCTCTAAGGGTATCACCCTTACCAAGGATCAGCCTATCGGGTTCCCTATACCAAACCAAGAATACCCATCACCAAGGCATAACCACCCCATACCGCCCAAGGTACCAACCAAGGGTTCACCCATAAGAACATGTCGTGCAACTAGGGTAGATCATCATCTCAACACTAAGGTCAACATTTCTATCGACCAAGGGACCAACTAGGTGTCAACCAACCATAACGTCCAAACCCTAACCCTAGGGTAGGAAAGAGGATATCAGTCACCACACCATATCGCCCAAGGATACCAAGAGTGTTGGCTCACCTCTCAACAACCAAGTGAGAGGGGTTTTGCACAACCTCTTGCATATCGGGCAACAAGGGTAGAGCAACACCTATCGGCCAACCAACTCAACATATCACCCAAACATCTAGTCCATAGGCTCACCTTTCAACAAAAAAGGAGAGAGAGGAGTTTTTCCCAAGCTACTAGAGCATAGGCTCACCTCTCAAGTTCAAGGAGAGAAAGGGGTATTGCTCATGATCCATCAGCCAAAGCATGACCTATCGGGCAAAGCACTATATCGTGCAAACACTATATCGGGCAAACACTATATCGGACAACCTATGCATATCGGGTTGGTCATCTTCAACCTCAAGACACCCTTCACCAAATTGCACTAGGAAAACAAGATAAGGAAAGTAATAAAACGTGACCATTTCCATTAGAATAGATCTCAAATTCCACGTACACAACTATCATGGAGAAGGGTATTGATTTAAAGACAAGAATCAATGTGTGTACATATGGAGAGTGAACATAATAGAGATGGTTAAGAGTTATGTAACCCACCTTAAGAGGATCTCCATGAAAGACATCAAGCTTCCTGATCCAAGAAGCAAACCCACATTCCTCACCATGAAGATCATCCATCCCAGGCTCCAAACTTGCCTCCAGCTCCATTATCATCACCTCAAGAAATAAAAGATGAAGAAGAAGAAGAAGCCATGGTTATGCTTAGCTCAAGAAGAAGTAAAGAGGGAGAGAACCATGTCCTTGTTTTCTCTCATCAAGGGTCCATCCATGGTCGAGAGGGGAAGAAGGAGGTGAAGAAGAAAGTATAAGGAAACACTAGTAAAGAAGAATGACTCACCAAGGTCAGATCTTGAGCAAGAAGTCTCCACGGGAAAGGACCTCAGCCTCCCAAGCTCCATGGGGTTTTTACTTTAGATCACAAAGATCCCAAGCTCATACCATATAGGAAGGGGAAAGAGGTGGCCGAAAAGGATCACTTGGGTAAGGAGGAAGGGAGTTATATACACCAAGGAAGAAAGAGGTAATAAAGGAAAGGTGTCATAACCACATAAACTTAGGTGCCACTTGCTCATGATCTAAGGCCACTTATAACCACTCCAAACTCCACTTGCACGGCCTGGTGATACACTCTAGGTTGTGTATCGAGCAGCTGGTCATGTCCCATGGACGATACACCTTCTTGGCCGATACACACACCAAGCTTCTACCTGATACACTAAAGGACATGATAACACATATAACATATATGGTATAAAGACCTTATAGAGATGTCACTCCTCAACTATCATCCAAACAAGGTGCCCCAACCTCTATCCACGTCCTATATGATTCCAAACAGAAGGGAGGAGACTCTACAACTGATAAATTGCATACTGCCCCTCCACTTTGGGTAATTTGCAAGTTACACCAAAATTGGCACGTAGAGCACAAGCATCATCCAACCAAGCTCAAACTTGGAACTTAGACACTCCTCAAGGTGCCCCACAACATCATTATATTTCCAATGATGCAAGAGAACTAAAGGAATGCTCTACATGTGATATATTGCTATATGACCCCTTACTTTGGGTAAATTGCACTTTGGTTCAAAACAAGCAAATGTTGCTCAAACAACATCCAAATGGGACCAAACTGTAAACATAAGCTTGTCACATGATATCAAATCTTCTTGAAGGATTATATTAAGGTTCTAAGCACCTTACTTAAGCAAAGAAAATAGGGTTAGCCCAAAACATGGGTGAGGGTCCTTACAAGTCATAAACCCCTAACAAGGATTTTGTCCCCGAAATCCCGGGTGGAAAGAGGGGGGGTGTTACTCACATATCACATCATACAACTCCACAAAGATCCTGGGTGTCACAGATCTTAGACCAACACACTTGCTCTTCTTCTAGAGCCAACACATGGTTTCCTATACTGGTAACACTCTTTATATACTGGAACATCACATGCGATTTGTATTACTTTGGTATCAGTTCCTTTATTGATATATCGCCTTCCTTATTATGCTTCATTGCGCTACTCTGATCTCACAGGATCGACACTTAAGCTTCGCATAACTTGTATCACTATCCTTCTACTATATATATTCCAATTGTTCCTTCTCCTTCCACAAAGGATGCCTCTAATCCAAGGGAGATCTATCTCATAAGGGATTGTCATAAGATAAACACATAACAAAACTCATAAAGCACTTCACTATGTCTTTCTTAAGATGTAACATAAAGGAGACATCGAGTAACCAAGGAACTAAACATCTTGATTAACAACAACAAAGCAAGATACACCACATCATCTTGGATGCTAGGCTGCCACAACTTCATATTGGTTCCCAAGGGCATAACACATGTCAACACGGTTGTAACATGTATGCGTTATTCTCAACTAGTCTAGATAGGGATTACAAACCTTGTTCATCTGTCTCTAACTGATGCTCATCCTTCCTGGACCTTCCTTTACTCGATACTTAGCTAGGAGTATTCAAGGAATGAGTCTTAACTTGATGAACCTTTCCCAAGACGATCTTACAACAGTTCTTTTCCTTAGTTGCATACCATCCGATGTCTTGTTTATGTGAAGCATAAAACCCTAAAAGGTGATAGCCATACTAAAGGCACTTAGCCAGGTCAAGCCCAAGCGAAGTTCTCCATCTGAGATAACTTCATACCTTTCCAAGTACATCCATTCCCAGGGTTATCTCGATCCTCGACATGTCAAATCCATGGAAAGAAAGGATATGAGAAGGATATACTTCATCCTACACAACCAAGTCATCCAACAAGGTGCTCGACAACATGCTATCTCTCTCCTAGCTAACAAGAAAGAAACATCAGCCAAACATGCTATAAGCATTCAAAGGAGGATACATCCTAAACTAAATTAGATAAGAGGCAAGAAGAAGACAAAGTAGAATGGAGTGACTCCATTCAACCTGCCACCACACACTGGTCATCCTACCATTTCTAGCCAGCTCATGTCATAAGATCTAACTGTTGCCTGTTGCCATCCACTTCCCAATCAAACCATATGGTCCTCACTTGCTTATCCTCATCAACATCCATTTGTGTTGCTGAACTACTGCCTCAAGGGTCACCACATAGATCCAGACTTCAAAACAAGCTTCAAGCTTATGGGTTCAAGGACAAAGATGATCAGCCGTGGTAATAGGCGTCGACTTTTACCAACAACCGACACCAGGACGGGATAAATATGTCATTTTTTTTGCTAATAACTGACGCCACATGATTTTGGCGTCGGTTGTTTATAAACAACTGACACCTATTTGTTTTTTTTCTTATCAATTTGCAGGCCTGCTGTATGGCTGGTCAATAGGATGCATAACCTACAGTTCAGTTCTGAACTGTAGGTTTACAACATCCATTGATATCAGCCATACAACATGCCACAAACCTACAAAGTTATTCACATTGAGACACATGTATTGATCAGATACATGTAGAAACCTACAAAGTTATTTACATACACATCCAGTTCCATTCATTTCATCTTTTTCACATTCAGACACATGTGGAAACATTCATGTATTGATTAGAAAAAGTCATTCACATTCACACTCACACATATGACAATTCATGAAAAGTCGTTCACATTCACATAAAAATAATTATGAGAACAAAGTTATTCTTTATTCATCATCGTCATCATTGTCAATAAAATTATATTTAAAAATTCCCACTATTTGTAGGGCTTTTACCCATTCTTCTCTTACAACATCTAATTCCTCTCTCGTATAGGGAGTATGTACATCTAATAGCTTTCCACCTGTGCTGAAGTCAACAGTTTCAAAGACATGCAAAGAGAATGATGTATATATATAATTAGTAATATATAATAAGATTGATATATTTCATATTATCTAATGAGACTATGTCACTAGTACAGAAATGGGTTATAACATCACTACCTGTAGGGTCGGTTTTTCCAAATAACCGACTTTATATGTCTAAAAAAAATGTGGGCACCACTTAAGACCTCTTAGGTCGGTTTTTTAAATAAACTGACATTGTAGTGTAACTCTATAGGGTCGGTTTTTCAAATAACCGACCTTATATGTCTATAAAAAATGCGGGCACCACTTAAGACCTCTTGGGTCACTTTTCTTAAAATAACCGACCTTGTAGTGTATCTCTATAGGGTCGGTTTTCCAAATAACCGACCTTATATGTCTATAAAAAATGTAGGCACCACTTAAGACCTTTTGAGTCGCTGTTTTTAAAATAACCGACCTTGTAATACATCTCTATAGGGTCAGTTTTTCTAAAATAAGCGACCTTATAGACAATTTGTCCGGCGGCAAAAATTTGCTTGGTTTTGGCTTCCCACCTCGATCTATAGGGTTGGTTCTACATTATAACCGACCTTACAGGGCTCCTCGGTCGACGAATTCGTCGACCGAATAAGAGATGCATTTCACGTATACAAGCACCTATAGGATCAGTTTTTTCTTTATAACCGACTTTACAGCCCTCCTCAGTTCAGCACCTCTAAGGTCAGTTATTCCTACAAAACCGACCTTAAAGGCCTCCTCGGTCGACAAATTCGTCGACCGATTTCTATTCTGGATCCAGATAGTTCACGCATGTATAAGCACATCTAGCGTCGGATTTTCACTTATAACCGACCTTAGAGCCTTCCTCAGTCGACCAATATTTTGACCGATTCATTCGGTCGACAAATTCGTCGACCGATAATTACCTCTAAGGTCGGTTTTTTTCCTTAAAACCGACCCTAGAGGTACTTATGCGAAGGAAATCTGGCTCTTTCTCGATCGACAAATTCATCGACCGATATCTATTCTGGATCCAGATAGTTCACGCATGTATAAGCACCTCTAGCGTCAGATTTGCACTTATAACCGACCTTAGAGCATTTCTCGGTCGACAAATTTTTCGATCGATAAGGAGTCAGTTTTCATGTGTATAAGCAACTTTTAGGGTCGGTATTTTCTTTAAAACTGACCTTAGAAGTCCATTCGGTCGACAATATTGTCGACCGAAACATATCGGTCGACGTATTTGTCGACCGAGGAACGACTAGAAAAACCAACCGTCGTAACGGCTAAAAAAATCAACCGTCGTAACGGCTAAAAAAATCAACCGTCGTAACGGCTAGAATTTCAACCGTTGTAACGGCTATAAATACGACCGTTGACCGTCGTAACAGCTACTTTTTCGATCGACCGTTGGCCGACCGATAGACGACCGTTGCGGCCGTCGGTCGACAAATTGTCGACCGAAATTGGCTCTGTTTTGCTATAAATAGCACCCAAAATGATCCATTTCTTCACACCTTCACATTATCACTTCTCTAGCTCCTCTCTAGTGTATTCTTGTGAAAATCTTCAGCTTCTCTACATCCAATTCTTGCTTGCTATTTCTCCATTTCAAAGCAACGAAATGGCTTCATCATCTACGCACGAAAAGAAGTAAGTTGTAGGTAGGAAAGGAAGGACGGGCCTTGCACCACTGCCATTCATCAACGACGTCCCTTTCATCGACCAAGCTGCATGCGACCGCTACCTCAGGCTCTCCTAAAAAACTCATCTTCCACGACGTCCAGTCGACGTCATGGACTTCCAAAGCATTTTCGATTTGGAGGAACTTTTCGAGGTGCAGCATTTGACTAATTTTCTAAATCCCTCCTTCCAATTCTACTCCTCCAAACTAGTTAATGAATTCTATGCCAATTTAGCCGAACATCCTGAACATGATTCCTTCTCCTCTATGGTTGGTGGGTATGGATTCCATTTTACTGAGGAGGGTATTCTTGAAATGCTTGACATAGATATAGAAGAATATAAAATTTTTATTGATCTCACTAGAGGAACTCCACTCAACAAACTCTCCCAAGATAACACTACAATTAGCCTTAGTGATGTCAAAAGAGCTATCTTTCAATCAAATACGACTTGTCATGAAGATAGGGGTACCTATTATCCATAAATTTAAAACCTGAAGCTAGGGTCATAAATCTCATTATTGCCACCAATATCCATCTTAGAGCAAACAAATCTGAACTACCCACCTTTCGTATGTACCTTATCTATGCCATTCTCAAAAGTATTCCCATAAACTTTATTCATATCATCATTAAGAATATGTTTGAGTTTTCTGGCAATCCACCTTATGCTTACTTTGTATGCCAAATCACTCAACATTTTCTTAAGAAGAATATTGAGGATGACTTAGGTTACACATGGGATAGAAAACCCCAAAAAATAAGTAGAAATACGGTGGAAAAGATGGGAATTGACTTTGGCCACAAAAGGGCTAGGACTGAAGGGGAGACATCCACCCAAGACATACCTCCACCACCTCCTCCTACCAACCTACCCCATGATCCTATTACAAATACCTTGACATACATTTCTGGCTCCCAATATCACATAAGTAGGCAATTGGATTATAATCACAATGCCATGACTTATTTAAACCAAAGAATGCAAACTCTCTCTCCTAACCAACCTGATGAATATCCCTATTCCCTTAATCCTGGCATGATAAATCCCTACAATCCTTCCTACAACTACTATCAAACTCCACCTCCACCATCTCCTGATCTCACACATACTCACTTTTCCCCAATTCAACTTCAAGACATTGCTGCCAACTTTCGCTTTGATCATGTTCCCACCTTCTTGGAGGCTTATGCCTTAACCATGACAGGTGCCTTGGAGTGGCAGACACTGGTCAAATATTATGGAGCTGAGCCCTTTCTTGGAAAAGACCCAGACATTGATGTAATCCTTCGGTCTTTCCAGTGAGATTTTGAGATATCTTTGTAATGATGTAATATATATTTTTTATAAAACAAGTATGTCATGTTTCATCTTATAAAGTGTATGGGCATTAAATTGTTATGAATAAAAGTGTTTTCCATGGCTTCATTTGGACATATACATGTTATATAAGAATATTGTTATTTCAAATGATTGAAAAATAAATTATGGCTAAATTTGACAAAGCATCACTTGGTTAATCTCACACACACACACTTGGTACTTAATTTAAAACATTGAAATAGGGTTTTTTTCCTTATAACCGACCCTAGAGCTCTTTCGTTTGACAAATAGTCGACCGACTGAATTTTTGAATAGAGTTTAGTACTTTTCAAAATGTTATAAAGCATTGGGATCTCAATCTTTTATCTCATTGTTGGGAATTGACATCCCTCAATACCACCATCATCACATTTGCTGATTCTGGGTATTCAAACCCTTAGTTCATCACTAAACATGGTTATCACTTATCAGGTAACTATTACCTTCAGGTCATCTGACCAAGGTATTCAGGATATTTGTTACACAATCATCTCAATTTCATATCAACCATATCAATTTCATATCAACATCATGCAATACAAAAATAACATCTCTATTCCCTCATTAGGGTTAGAGTTTCCCATCTTTATCAATTAGGGTTCACATATCATCATCCCATATTGAAATTTCACATAACATTATCCCATATTAGGGTTTTACACAACACCACCCTATATTAAGGTTTCACATAACATTTCCATATTAGGGTTTCACATAACATCATTCCATATAAGGGTTTCACATAACATTATCCCATATTAGGGTTTCATACGACATCACTATATATTAAAGTTTCACATAACATCATTATTAGGGTTGTTGAAGCACTTTAGAGCTCCTCAGTCGACAAATTTGTCGATCGAGACCCCTTATAGGGTCGGTTATTAGAAAAACCGACCCTAGAGGTGCTTCTAAGAAAGAAATTTGGCTTCATTTGGTCGACGAATTTGTCGATCGAATGAAGCCAGAATTCTTTCTTAGAAGCACCTCTAGGGTTGGTTTTTCTAATAACCGACCCTATAGGGGGTCTCGGTCGATAATATTGTCGACTGATAATGTCCAGTTTAGTTATTCACACATGTATAAGCACCTCTAGGGTCGGTTATACGAAAAAACCGACCCTAGAGGTGCTTGTACGAAGGAAATCTTGCTCCTTCTCGGTCGGCAAATCGTCGACCGAAACGAGTCAGATTTCTTCATATTAGTACTTGTAGCGTCAGATTTACCTATTAACCGACCCTAGAGGTCAATTCGGTCGACAAATTCGTCGACCGAGTTTGCGTTTGATTGTTATTAAACAACCTGACACGGGCACCGTTTATCTGTAGAGTCGGGTTTTGTTTGTTAACCGACGCTACAGTTTTTTGCTCCGTGCAAAAAGCCAAAATTTTAGTCTTTCTTCCTCCCACGAAACCCTTTTCTCTTTTCTAAATCTCTCTCCCGTGGCGCCGCGAAACCCCTTTTCACTTTGTCATTCCTCCGTTGCCGCGAACGCTTCTTCGTGAAGCCGTTGCCGCCTCTCCACGCCGCCAAGAGGATCATGAATCTCGTTGTCGCCGCGAAAAGGATCGTGAAGCTCGTTGTCGCCGCCTTCCCCTCTTCCTCCACGAAGCCCGTCGTTGCCGTGAAGCTCTTCGTTGCCGTGAAGCTCTTTGTTGCTGTGAAGCTCGCTGTCGCCGCCTTCACTCTTCCACGAAGGTTGCCGCCTCTCCGTGAAGTTCTTCTCTTCCTCCATGAAGCTCGCTGCCATTTCCAAGTAAGTTCGAACTTCCTTCGTTCCTTGTTCCCCTTCATTCCCGCCCGCCCCGCCCGCCGCCATTGCTGCTTCTAGGTCCATCTCGGTCGACAATTAGTCGACCGAGAGCCCACCTGCGCGCAGCGTCTAGGTCCACTCTCGGTCGACAAATTGTTGACCGAGAGTGGACCTGGACGCTGCGCGCAGGTGGGCTCTCGGTCGACTAATTGTCGACTGAGATCGACCTGGAACTTATTTATGTTGGAGCTATAAATGTTTTAATCATATTTGTTGTAATGTTCACAAATAGTTCTGAATATTATAATGATTTCAATCTTTGGACTGTTGGAAACGGCCTTACTTTGCTAATTTGTACAAGTATTTTCCATTTTATATGATTTGATAACCCAATAATAAAAACATACATGTCTTTTTTCATATGTAATCATAATATAAATTTTAGAAATTAATACTAGATTAGACATGTATACTCCTAGATTGACAATTTAGGGTTGATGCATGATGTTTAACTTAATATATAAATATGAAAATAATGCATTTATATATTAACTTAGAAACCCATTCAAAATTTACTCATTAGGAGTAAACTTTGGATAGTCCCCGGTTTGGGACTATTTTTGGATATTTTAATCTCACTTAGGATGTACGTGTATAATGTATGTTTAGTTTTGTAGATTATTTCAGTAGGATTTCTCCATTTGTTCTCTGGGTACATATGTGAGTGGTTATTTGCCATTTACATCGGTGTACTTGAAGTTAGTAGCTACATCACAGAACACAATGATCTTATCAAGAGAAATCATCTGCGATCCAGTTCAATGTGGCTTGCAAGAGAGCATAATCGAACATTTATTAGGTGGTTTGAAGAGAAAGTATTTAATCAACTATCTGAATCACCAAATAATGTTGCTGAGAACATAAAATGGCTCACCTTTAAGCCAAAAATGGATGTCATGTCATATGAAGGTTATGACATTAACAGATTTTCATACTACACAAAGCGTCAAGATGAAAGTAGTGTAGTTCAAAATAGTGGGGTCACTGTTAAAGCTTGTTCATTATATTTTGCTAGTGCCAAAGATAAAAGACCACGCGAAGCTGAGATGTCATGTTACGGCGTCATTGAGGACATATGGGAAATGGACTATACAAATTTTCGAGTTCCTATATTTAGGTGTAATTGGGTTGACAACAATAAAGGAGTTTTAATGGATGAGTTGGGTTTCAAATTGGTGAATTTTGAAAAGATTGGTTTCAAAGATGAGCCATTCATCATGGCAAACCAAGCAAAACAAGTATTCTATAGTGATGACCCGACAAATAAAAATTGGTATGTCGTTCTTAATGGAAAAAGACAGTTTACTGTAGATCCTATAAATGAAGAAGAATACTACAAAAAGTATGATGATTCCAGTCCATTCTCAGTTGGTTTGCCAAGTGTAAATGTTGAAGATAACACCGATGAATATTATAAACGTCAAGACCATGCTGAAGGAATTTTCCTTGACTAACAACTCAACCAATACTAAAGGCATGTATTTTTTGAATTATTTATTTTATTATCATGTATACCTTATCACTTGTGCTTTTATTATCACTTATTTTTTTATCATGTATACTTGTAGGTTCTAAAATGGCGAGTGATGATGAACATTTTGAGCATGAGCACCATGAAGATGAACATTCTGAGCATGAGCACCATGAGGATGGTAGTGGTGATGCTAAGAACAGTAGAGGTCCTACATTGATGCATAGGCTGCATGAGCTCAGGGCTAAAGGGGATAAATTGCCAGTCCAGTTTGATATGACAGGAGCACCTGTTGGGGAACATGGTAGTTCTTTCAAGCATTACGTAGGGGCGACCGCGTGCAGTAAGGTGCCAATAGATATAGAAAATTGGCATGATGTTCCTAATGCCAAAAAAGACCTCATATGGAAAGATATATCTGTGAGTGGAAGTGATATCATTTTAATATGTTTTTTATCTATTGATTCTAATTTAGTTTGCTTGGAATTAATTCCTTTTCAAAACAACATTATTAATTGCTTCTTTTGTATGTATAGGGTGTTTTTCATCTAAATGAAAAAGATCACAAGAAAAGAGTGCTACAACGTTGTGGTTTACGATGGAGGGGTTTTAAGACACATCTTGTAAGGGAATTTATAAATAATCCTAAACAAAAGAAGAAAGCTACAGATGTATATATTTTTATTGATCCTAAGGTGTGGGAAAGATTTGTTGCAGATAGGAGATTGGAAGAGTTTCAGGTAATAAAGAATGTAATGTATTGTATGAATATTTTATACAATTAAGGAGGTGAATCTTTTTATACATGTTTGCCAAGTCTAAATTGCAATACCTCGTTTTAAATGATCAGGCTATTCACCAGACTCAAAAAGAAAGACGGGCTAAAAATGTGCATGACCATCGCTTGGGGCTCGGTGGTTATGCCTTCCGCCGCCAACTATAAGAGAAGCAATCATCTTTTGGAGAAGAATCTAGTACAACTCAAGTTGAGCGACCACCCCGACACATGACATGGATTGATGCTAGAAAGAATCGAGCCGGTGAAATTGTCAACCCTGCAACTAAGGAGGTGGCACAAAAGATGGTAGGTTTATCCCAACTAAGTAAAGAGTAACTTCCACAAAGTTAGATTTATTTATATCTAATTGATATTGTGATTTAATATTTTTATTAACTATGAATAGATTGATCTCCACGAGCAAAGGAAGGAAGGAAAGTTCATCCCAACTGGCTACATGGATGAACTAGCAATTGCTCTTGGTACGAAGGAGCATCCTAGCCGTGTTAGGGGATTAGGAGCTGGCATAGGATTCAAGTCTTATTTTGGCCCTTCGCAATCTAAAAAAGGTCATGTAGGAGGTCTTACACAAGAGGATCTTGAAGCATTAGTAGCGCAGAAAGTAAAAGAAATAATGTCTTCATTTCAGCCTACTCAACCTTCTCAACCTATTCATACTACGCGTCTCTCAAGTGATGAGGTACAAGCCCATGCTACAGTTGTAGAAGGTCATGGGAGCACTCCCAATGAACCACCACAACAATCTGCAGTAATGTTTTGTTCTATATGTTGTGTTATTAGTATGATAAATATATGATAATATATATAGTTGTAACATGTATCTGTTCTACTGTTTCTTATATAACTTATATTATTTCAATCTAGGTTGGTATGAACTGTAAACTTGCAGTGGAGGTTCCAGAATATAATGTTGTGGCAACGGGAAAAGTGTACAACCTTGGTGGTACATTGCATTGCCAACAAATTACTGATGACATCTGCCGTGTGTCCATCCATCTTGTGTATGACGGAATGGGGGACAAACCACTACCCATACCTAATCCTAAATATAGTACAGTTGAAGAAGCTGAGGGTTCTATGGTGGGTTTGCCTAGACACTTGGTTATCAATGACAAGGTATACCTTATTTCTACCATATTTTTCATATTTGACTGCATATATGAACTCATGTAATATAAGTATGAAATTTAATTAACAGGTTTGTAAACCAAAAAGTAAAACTTCTGCTAGTCGTCCTCCTATGCTCAAGCCATCTTTCATTCCCGAAACTACATTCGACAAATTGGGAAGCAAATCTAAATGTTTGTGTCGATACTTAGCTAACCAAAGATCGGGATCAAATATGATGGTCAAGTTAACAGAAGATGCAGTTGGGAGGGACTTTGAGAATTTATTTTTCTTGACGATATTATAGAGTTGTTCCGGTATGATTGGCTGAACACTTCGATAATAGAAGTATGGATAAGGTAAGGATCTATCAATATATATAGAAAATTCCAATACAAATTTTTAGCTTATTTCTACATATGAAAATAATTACAAATGTTTAACAACCGTTTATATACCGAGGTCACCAACTTTGATATAAAGAATATTGCATTCTTAGTTCCTTCAGTCACTAGTCAGGTGGAGACAAATATTGAGGATGTGAATGAGTACTTCTTTGATGCATTCAAATATTTTGCTAGTGAGGAGAAGGAAATTATCCTAATTCCTTTTAACGTCCAGTAAGTATTATTATTCAATATAATTTTAATAATGAATGAAACTATTTATTTTAATGTTTGTTTTATTCTTACTCAGAGCTAGACATTGGGAATTACTGGTGATTGTCCCAAAATTGATGACTCTTTATTATCTTGACCCAATGGGTAAAACAACAAGGAGTCACAAACTGAAATTGTCAGCTATGGAGTAAGCATAAATTTAATCAATTGCTTCAACATGATATTTTATTTAGAATTTCTATTTTACCAACTATCGTTTAATTGATAGGGGTATAAAGGCTTTTTGTGAAACTGGAGGACAAATACCCACAAAATTAAAGACATTGACTTTGAAAAATGTCAAGGTAGCTACTTTGAAAACTGCTTAGTCTTATATGTATTAATTTTTCAATTCTAATATGTCAACTCTTATACTCTTATCTCAATTGTTGTTTATAGTAGTTTACTAACATTAAGTATAATTCATTATTTGTAGTGTCCTATGTAAAATAATGACTGGGCTTGTGGCTACTATGTAATGAAATACATGCAAGCTATTGTCAAACAAGCATCACATGACATTCAGACTATAAGTCAGGTAATAAAGAATAACATCATAAATTTACAAGTGATTGTAGTCATTTTTATAAAATATTAGCATGTGCATTTTCTGTTATAGATCTTTACAACTCAGCCTTACACACATGTGGACTTGAATGAATTTCGAGAAGAGTGGTCAGAGTGTTTTATAAGTGAAGTCGAAATAGCATTGGATTAAATATGTCGGCTCCATTAATGTATGTGGTTTGAGTACGTACTATTTCATATTTTTACTTTTGTAATATGTCATCTCAGACTTGCACTCTATCATTTTGTAAATTATGATATTTATTAACATTTTTGTTATGAATGTGTGGTTTTGAGTGGTGACGGTTGAGCATCAATGCTCCCCTCTCCCAGAATATATGAATCTTCTTGTTCTATATCAATTTCTGCAGAATTAAAAAAAAATCGTAACTTCTAGCGTCGGTTTTTTAAATAACTGACCATACATATTGAATTCATTGTACACTCTTCGGTCGAAAAATTTTCGACCGAAATAGAACTTATAACGTCAGTTTTTGTAAAAAAACCGAGTCTACATGTCCTCTATAAGGTCGGTTTTTTGAAAAAACCAACCCTAAAGATTGAATAAAACATTTTAGTGTAAGTCTCGTTCGACAAACTTCTCGATCGAAATACTATCGGTCGAGAAGTTTGTCGACCGAATCTTACACTGAAATGTTTTATTCAATCTTTAGGGTCGATTTTTTCAAAAAACTGACCTTATAGAGAGTTTTCGGTCGAGACCGAAATATTTTCGGTAGACAATTTTCTCGACCGAGAGTTACCACTAAAATGGTATTCAATCTTTAGGGTCAATTATTTCATAAAAACCGACCTTGTAAACGTTCTCGGTCGACAATTTTCTCGACCGAGAATGTTTACAGGGTCGGTTTTTATGAAATAACCGACCTTACAGGCTCCTTTTTTCTCGCCTAGGTCAGAATTTTTACAACCTCTTGCGTCGGTGTTTACTCGGTAAGGTCGGTTTTATTTGGTTAAATAATCCGATGCTATAGAAAAAATTCGGTAGCGTCGCCCACCTAGGCGTCGGTTAAAAAGTGACGCTGCAGGCTTTAAAAAACCGACGCTAGAGACCATTTCTGTACTAGTGTGTATAATACCTGCTGTATCGTATCGATTTCTATTACAACATATTTATGATTAGGTCCATAAATCACATCATATAGTAGGCACATGCCCAACCATTGTCTTGTGTAGCACACTATAAATTGAAACATACAAAATATTCAAAAATACAAATAAGCACAGTTGACATAAATAATATATACATTAGAGTAAGGAAATTACTTTCACACTCTCCCAAATTAGTGACAGATTCTTTTTCCTGGGGACCTTTCCTCCAACTTTTTTGTACTCTTGTAAAGCCCTACATATGTTAATGTAACACATTAAATTGCATAATTAAATAGTAATGTAGTAACAGATGTTAACTGATATAAAAACATGAAATTTCTCACGAGAATAATGGCCTTTTAATTGCATGTCCATATAATGTATTCAACTCATTCCCCGTAGGATCTAGATAATTGACAATGAACATCTTGGGGACAATAACTAGTAACTCCCAATGTTTACCACTATAGGTAAGAAAGTAGAAAATTAATAACTCAAAATCCACAATAAAAATGTAATTTACTTAAGTCCAAATTATAAGAAAAGTAAAATTACTCGACATTTAATGGAGATATTATCACCGTCTTATTATTTTTACCAAAATATTAAAAAACATCACAGTATTATAAAGTAACTGAAGAAGGTTCTGCATCTACAAGACTAATCAAAGATGGAACCAAAAATCCCACATGGGAAAACCCAAAATCTGTACATATCATGTGTAAGTGGCTGCAAAACATGTATTATGTATGCATTAATATATAAGAAACTAGACCACCATATATAAAACAAGGTATATGGATGTATAAATAAGATCTCACCATATCCACAACTCTATCATAGATGTGTTCAGCCAATCATAACGAAACAACTCCAAAACATCTTGTATAAATATCTTATTTTCATATGATTGACCTGCATTAATACCTATGCATTAATACATATGCAAAACTTGTATTACGTATGCATTAATACGTATGCTAAACTTGTATAAATAGATTGTTATTGTATGATTTACCTGCAGCATCCTCCGGAATATTAACATTTATAGGGCAATTTGGATCATGTTTTCCGATCCATACTGCCACACCCCTACAATTAGGACCTATCGAGGCGTGTAGGTCCCTTGGAAGCCAACTTGGTAGTCAAGGAGGTGGAGGCCAATATGTAGCAGGTCTTGTCTTTTTGACCTATATATATAATTTTAGATCAGTTGACTCATATATACACACTAACAAATTAACGTAATGGAAATTTATCATACAATATTAGTATAGAGGACATCTACTTTGGGCCACAATATCACTCCGCCTACTGCCTTACCAAGTGTTTCAACATTTAGGTGTGCATGAGGTAGTGCAAGATCCCTCCAGTCGGGGAGTACATGTATCGCGCTCACACATACCACACCATCTGGTACTGGATACCCATGAAACATGCACCCTTTAAGGGGTGGGTAAGCCGACGCCTCTGTAATGATATATTCTTGACTTTTTAGTCGGAATGGCTTCAACCCCTAGAAATTTACGTAAAGAATGTTATATGCATATATACAAAAACATATCATCTTGAACAGACTAGCTACTATGTCATAAAAATACTTATAGACGATGTAATAGGTGATGGGTCTATAGAATTACTCCCAAACTCTACAGTAGGAGTAGTAGGAAAAGTGCGGCACATCACATGCACTGTCTGAGTGGCCGTCTGAGATGCCTACCACTTGCTAATTGCATCATGGAGTCTCTTATCAAGTGCTTCCTTGACTCTCCTATCAATTAATGCATCTACCTATACATGGATAAAAGAAATGCTAGCTGCTGATTATTGAATTCTCTTTCACAATAACATTCTAAAATAAGAATAGGTTACCTCAACTAGTGAAAGTCCCATTTTTGGGACAGGTTTGCGCTGGGATGACCTAAAGAATGCTTTGATGCCCACACCAGCTCCTACACCCCTAACATGTCCAAGATGCTCTGGGTTACCCAAAGCAACTGTCAGTTCATCCCTTATGTCCCGAGGATTGAACTTTCCTTCCTTCCTCTACTCGTGCAACTCTCACTAATCACCATCAACAAAAATTAGTAAGTAAACATAACAATAATCAATATCGATCGATTGCTCTAAGAGTTGCTTTTTACCATTTTTGTAGCCGCCTCAGGAGTTGCGGGCTTCAGTATGTCTCCCTTCTTGTTTTGCCTCCCAGCTATCCACATAGCATGGCAAGGAAGAGGTGCAGGAGCAGTAGTAGAGGACTCTGCAGTCTCCTGAGTAGCAGCAGACTGAGAAGATTCATCTTGAAGTCTTTGGTGAATGCCTGCATATCCTCTTGGACCCATTGTGTGGTCATGCACATTCAGTGCACGCCTTGCTCATTGAGCATCGTTGATATCCTAGTTAGTTAGCACATTGATTTGGTTAGTAACACTAAAGGTTAATCTTGAATAGGTGAATACATAAGAACGTATATTAACTAAATTGGGAGTGACACTTAATACCTTGAATTCATCCATTGTTATTTGGGTAACAAACTCCTCCAAGTCTTTGGGGTCCAAGTAGTTCCATTTCTTTGTGGCTTCCTTCTGCCTAAATTTATTTTTTAAAGAGAATACAAATTTTTTTATTAGTGTAGAGTTAGTCAAATAGTGATGAATGTATAGAATTGGAAATCAATCAAGAACCTCTTCTCAACATCGTATGTAATCTCGGGTGAGATTGGTCCTATAGTTCCTTAGGACCCTCGCACAACGTTGCATCACACATTTATGATGTAACTTTTCATCCAGATCAAATATGCTCTGCAAATTAAATAGAATTGCTATTAACTAGTATCCTAAAAATTAGTAATCTACACAAATAGAATTACAAATAATAATAACTCACACATAGTTCCTTCCATATTTGGTCTTTCTTCCCCTTAGGAACTTTATGCCAGGATTCTAGGTTAGGACTGCAATAGCTGCGAGTAAGAACCCCAAGTTATGAAATAAATGAGTTGCGGTTCACTCCTTATGGATTTCCTGCATGATCGAAATCCACAACCAATTTGGGTCCATTGCCCCTTTGCTGTAGTAACTTGTTCATCATTGTGATGCCCCTCACTTTCTCAATTTTCTTTTGCTGCTCATCAAGTGCTGTAATTTCTTCAGGGGTACATCACCAACCTAAAATTTGATAAAAAAAACACTTACACGATATAATTATAAATGAACATATAGATAGACACCTCATGGATATATTCTTAAAACTTACATTGTCAGGTGGTGTAGGCACATCCTCACCCTCATGTTGATCATCAACACGGTCATCATGGGAATGCTCAGCCATCTGAAAGTTCACATTCAAATTATAAATTTCACATTGTAAAGTGATTCACATTGTAAAGTTCACATTGTAAAGTACACATTCACATTGTAAAGTTCACATTCACATTGTAAAGTAATTCACATTGTAAAGTCCACATTCACATTGTAAAGTTCACATTGTAAAGTTCACATAGAAAAATAAAACATATAAAAAATATAAACATGCATGCCTCTAATATTGTGATATTTTATCAATGAACAATCCTTCATTGTGATCCCCGTGAACATACAAGTCATTGTGATCCCCAGCTTCAATGTTTGGTGGTGTTGGCAACCCAACTGTGAATGGACTAGAGTCATCATACTTATCATAGTACTATTCTTCATCTATAGGATCTTCAATGAACTATCTTTTACCATGAAGAACAACTGACCATTTATCATTTGCAGGATCATCGATATAAAATACTTGTTTCGCCCGTGATGCCAATATGAATGGTTCACCTTTCTTTCCAATCTATTAAAAGTTGACTAATGTGAAACCCAATTCATCCACTATAACTCCTTTGTTGTTGTCAACCCAATTACATTTGAAGAGTGGAATTCTGAAATCTACATAGTCAAACTCCCATATGTCTTCAATGACACCGTAATATGACATTTTAGCTTCACGTGGACTCTTATCCTTTGCACTTATATTCATATCCTAGTTCTTCAAGTTAGGGTGATTATTGATGTCTTTATAAGCATGATTGGCAATCTAGGGAAAAGTTCATAATTTAGATTCCAAGCATGTCACGTGTGTGCATTAGAGTTCATCATTAAGCAAGAAGGGTGATTAGGATTCTCAATATACTCAACAAGGAAACAAGTTACCAATTTCATAGTTAGGACGGTAGAGATACCCTAAGATCTAGATCTAATGGTTCATAATGAGCCTGTGATAAAGTTACATCACTAGATGATTATATAATTTCAAAAGCAGTACACAAATAAATTCAAATGAGTAGATAACTAAATAAAAAATAGTAGACAAAAAATACAAATAAGTGGATGAATAAATAAAATTATGTTGATAAACTAATATAAATCAATAGATGATTAATGAAATCCTGAATCAGTACATAAATAAATACAAACAGTAGATGATTTAGTGTTTTGAAACCATGTACATCTTACTATGATTTTAATTCTAGTAATATGATCAAAAGAAAGGAGGTCCAAGTTGCTAGCAAGTGATGTGTAGTGTGGAATAGTTAGCATCACCTCAACTGTGTCCAAAAAACGATGGAAGAGAAGAAAATAGTGATATAGAAAAGAGGGGGGGACTGACTTTGGGTGGCGGAGGGCAGGGAGCAGGCGGAGGCAGAGGAGGATGAGCAGGTGTTGACCTTGGGTGGTGGAGGGTAGGGAGCAGGCTGGGGAGGACGACCAGGTGCTGACTAGGTGCAGGCCGAGGAGGATGCTGGAGGGTAGGGAGAAGACCGAGCAGCTAGGACGAGTAGAGAGAGGGCGGTGAGCAGCGATGAGCAGAGAGAGGGGTGGCTGGTGGCAGTGAGCATGGAGAAGGGTGGTGGTAGCGTGCAAGGAGGAGGGTGTAGGGAGTGGAATCATGAGAGCTAGAACCTAACCTTCAATCAGAAATGAAATAGAGAAAGGGGAAGAGTCGACTTCACACGGGTGTTGTTAAGTTAACCATCAGCGTCAGGTATTCAAAAAACCCGATGCTAATAAAAATAGGCGTCGGTTACGGCTAAAAAACTGAAACCTATGCTCAATTATAGTCGTCAGTTTCTACTCGAAAAACTGACGTCTATTTACATAGGCCGATAAAAAAATGATCTGGAATTCTGACTATAGTCTTCGGTTGCCTTAACAAAACCGACGCCAAAAGGGGGTGAAAATTTTCACGCGGATAGCATGGGCAAACACATCGACGTCAGTTATCAAAAGACAACTGACGATAAAAATGTACCCAATTTCTATCTCGCCAAAAACTTTAGCCATCGGTTAATTAGTCAATAACCAACGCCGTATGTTAAATTTTGGAGGTAATTTTTCCACTGGAAAATTTGGATTTGGCGGTCGATTTTAGGCATCTGTTGTTTATTAAGGAACCGATGCTAAATTAAAAGTGATACCGGTGTCTGGACGATCTTGACATATAGATGTCAGTTTGTGTATTAAACCGACACTGTAGGTTTTAGGTGTCAGTTTTTGTTAACAACCGACGCCTCTAAATGTGACATTATAAACCATTTCTGTAGTAGTGCTTGTGATGTCATAAATTGGTTATGGACATTCACTGTCAATGTAATTTGGGACCTATAGGGTCACATACATAGGATGCACTTGGGATAGGACTTTATTCATGAATGATGTTTAATTTTATTACTAAAGTGTTTGGGTATTCAATTTAAACAACTAAGGTTCAAAATTGACTGGTTGCGCTCTGAAGTGACCAGTTTAAGTTTTGAACCGATTGGTTGGAGTGTTAGGACAATTGGAAACAACTTTGGCTGATTAATACTTGAACTAGGGCATGAAACCAACTAGTTCACTAAGTGAACTAATTGGTTCAAGGTCTGAGATGACTAGTTCATGCGATGAACCACCCGATTCAAGGATCAATTCAATTGGATCAAAGAGTGATGATGACGTCATGTTTTACATTAATCGTACATTGAATGCCAATTTGATTGAGAACAGTAAATATACTAAATCGACTGGTTCAAGACATGAACTGACTGGTTCAATACATGAACCGATCAGTTAGACAAGTGAGCTGATCGGTCCACTATTTGTAGCTTCCAGAAAATTCATGAGTTTCATCTCTTCGACTCCCAAATCAAATTATAACCCTGACCTTGGCCATTCCTATAAATAGAGGGGTACCAGGGGCTTTCTAGACACAACAATAAGCTCTGATAATTGTTGTCCTCTCTAGTTGTGGCAACTAATAGAGAGCCTAAGAAAGTTCTACCCATCAAAGGGAGGAACAGTAAGGGATAAACAATTGAGGGAGAGCGAGTCAGCGCTAGCACCCTGACGTTTAAAGGGAAAAATCCTCCCGTTGGATCTGGGAGCGCAACATGGAGTCCTGGTGGTCCGTGTGGACTAATCTAGAGGCAAGGAGGTCATTACCTTCCTCTAAGAGGATGTCATAAACCGCCATCCATGGTGATCAACCATGAGGTTGTTACTAACGAATGTTAGAGTGCTGCTTGAAGAAGCACACTGATGCTTAAAGAAAGGCGGACAATGATGAATCAAGAGTTGTTGCTAGACTTGGTCTAGGACTAGGTGCAACTCTTTATACCCTCTTTCCTAGATACATTGTTGTTGATGCGATAATCTAGTTATGGAATCAAGCATTAAATTTTGTTTCTGATGCCTTATTTGTCGCCTCAATTTCCCAACAGTAGGGTGATACTTTTGAAAACTAAAATAAATATAGGATCAACCAAGGGTCATCTGACCACCTCAAAAATATCTCCCAAAAAGGTTCAACTACACTTGTTGATGTCCTGGTTCAACTTGGTTAACTTCTCGTTGACATACACCAGGGGTAGGAAGCGTACCCTAACAAAAGGAGAAAACTAGATACATCAAAAAAATGCTGGTATGAGCATATTAAATTGAGTATTGAGCAACATTATGAAATAAAGTATGTCAAATAAATAAGGCTTCCCATGTAAAAGGGAAAGGACTACCCAAATGGGCATAAAAGAATATGAATTCAATAAAATGATAAATAAGAGCAAGACATCCATGTGTTTTAAATGTGACAATATTAGAACAATATGAACATGTTGGTAGGAAATAACTCATCTACCATAAATATGGGTTGAGTAGGAACATATACACATCTACTCTGAGATGGGCAAGATACACATCTACTCTGATTATATCAATTCCAAGAATTATCACATCTGCATTATCAAGTGTGAGAATCTACACATCCACATAAAATAACACATGTCACATTATACTAGTAGTCACCACATGATGCATAACAAAAGATTAAGGAAGTCTAAATAAAAATATGAGGGATGAGAACTTCCAATAGTTATCATGTGGGGTCAAAGGACCCATAAAGAAATATATAGTTATTTTGACAATTAAGATACTTCACATGATCACAAAATCCACAACTTTCAAATTAGGATTCCACAAGGATTAAAATGAACAAGATATAAGTAAGAGTCCAACATAGATCACGAGTTCAAAGTCATTAAGATTAGAGCCAAATATACCATCAAGTCAATAAAGATAAATTTCAATAATAAGATACCTCAAAGAGGCCCAAGAGAGAGATAAAGGAATTAATTGCTTAATATGACTCATGGGGGATGCAAAACACCTCAAGAAGTCTACATATGCCCAGGGTCAAAACACTAATTTCCATCTCAGTCCACACACACAATATGATGTGGTTAGGAAACATGGTATAGGAAAAGCATCAAAGGACTCCTCCAAAGTTGGTCGTAATGACTTTGTGGGGTGAGAGGGTTTGAGACCCGCCATTGTGAAGAGTTCATGGCTGATGATAATCGAGTATCAATGGGTGTAACATAGAGAAAGTAGCTTTTAAAACAAGTCATTATACATGTCTTACATAGGTTAACATGCATGAGTTTCTTTGGGGAGAGGCATGGCGGTGGAGCATAGTCACTATCAATGATCCAGAGAATGCATATTGTGGGATATATATATTACTATCATCAACTAGTCAAAAAGGATATTGTACATGTAAAAAGATAAGGGATAAAAATAAATAAATCAAAATGTGAATATCATTAGAGGGGTGTAGGAGAAAGTAAGGAAAGATTAATACAAGAAAAAGAGGAAGGGAGAGCGAGAGAAGGAATCAGAAAAAGACAGACTACCACACAATAAAAAATAGAAACCATATCAAACAGAATGTATTATATTAAACAATTAACAATTTATGTTTCCAATTATATATTCTATTTCCAAATTTATTTGAGGGGTCCAAAGAAAGTTCAAACAAAAACATGTAGAATTCAAAGTTTACATTATTTTTCATTTTTTGAATGTTCAATATGTCTTTTACTTTATTTGAATCCTTAAAGCATTACTTTCTTAATTTATTTTATAATTTGTTTATGGACACTAGTATGATCCAACTAAAATGCAATTTCACAATTTGAGAAATTAATACATGAGAAATAATTTTGACATTACTTTCTTGTTTAAAAATTGTATATTGGATTATTTCATATACATGACGTTTTACTTACTATATTGGGTATTTATGATCCTTTCAAAATTGTCCACCCATGAGATAAGTAAAAAATATTTTATATTTGATTAATTCCTCAATCTCACTTCATTATCCTCAACTATGTCTATCTCTAATTTCTTTCAGATAATAGTAACTTAGTTTTCCAATACATGTTAATTGTTTCCATAATATTAATAACATCCTCTAAAGATAATTAAAGAGGGGAAATTGTATCCTCACACTTATTTTAATACTGACATTTTACATCTAATTATTTAGTACATGCGAGTTTGACACTTTTATTTCTATTTGTATTAATTAATGTGTTTCTAAGATAAATTTCAGATTTTATTTCTTTTATGATAATCTTTTTATAGATTTAACATGCATTTACACCATTGTTTCCCTTAATGTTATACCACCATTTTATTTTATACACCTTCACATAAATTATATACACATAATCCGTATAAGTTGGTTTACATTATTCATTTAATATACATATGTTTTATTTTTAGTAATAAATTTAATATTTTTGGCCTTATCTTTCATTCTCTTTTCAAAATAAAATTAGTATGGTCATTATTTTTTAAAGAATGTAAATATTGACATCCAATATAATTGGGATGCAAGGATCATGTTTTTACAATTATATTTCATTTTGAGATTTACTTTTCTGAGTTATATAACCATTATGGTTTAGGCAAATTATCTACTTATTTTTTTGAAAAATCTTAAATTAGAGTACCCTTAATTTCACAATGTCACCAAAAAGTTATATATTATTATTATGCATGGAATTCTACATTTTGCACATTTAACATATTTAATCCAATAATTTCATATTTATTTAAATAACTGAACATTATTAGTATTTATGGACATGGAATTACCAATTGTTAGTCCAAAACATATTGTAAATTTTTATTTAGCCGCTATGTGAGTATTAATTATCAAAGGAAATACATGTAACATATTAGCAGATAGTTAAGTTATAATGTAAATGTGTGAGATTGTTTAATTTTATCATTGTTTGGTCAATCTAGGAAATCGATCTTACAATCTTTCTAGTTATGGAATACAATAAGATTCTAAGTTTTGGTTCATTACAACACTCTAACCCTTAAAAGGGTTTCAATCTCGAGATGTAAACATCTGTATATTATCATCCAATTACTCTCCAGCCCATAAAAGGTTTAACCTAATATGACAACTATTATAGATATCATGATTACTTATACATCTTTTAATAGTGTGCATCATTTATGTTATGCATGCATCCAACTAACATGTCATATACACATAGGGTTGAATTTTAGGTCCTTGTGATTGTAACCTAGCAACCCTAAGGTTCACATCTCAACACTAAAGATTCACCTAGTACGACTTTGCACAAATTAGAGAGGTAAGGAGGGTAGGTCCATAAACTTTTTTTTTGTAGGTGCCATATATTTCTAGGGTAAACATACTAAGGGAGACAAGATTGAAATAGTTAGATTAACCAACTAATAATGGCTCTGATACCATATTTGTAAGGAGTGGGACCCCAGAGGGGATCCACTCCATACTAAATAAAATAAAAATGAAACATCCCATATATCAAACACCACTGTAAATTTTCACAAAAGGGATGCTAAACAATTTATTCAAAATGCATTTATCATGATACTAAATGTAGTAGCAGAATATAAAATATCTAAATATTACAATGCTTGATGTTATCACTATCCTTTACCACATATATATGGTAATACTTTTTAATAATAACTAAATATAGGATCAACAGAGGGTCATATAACCACCTTGAAACTATTTCCCAAAAAGGTTAACTACACTTGGTGATGTCCTGGTTGAACTTGGTTAACTTCTCGCTGACCTACACCTTGGGTTGGAAGCATACCCCAACAAGAGGAGAAAAGTAGATACATCAGAAAAATGTTGGTATGAGCATATTAAATCGAGCATTGAGCAACATTATGAAATAAATGACGTAAAATAAACAAGGCTTCTCATGGGAGAAGAAAGGACTACCCAACTAGGCATAAAAATATGAATTCAATAAAATGATAAATAAGAGCAAGGCATGCATGTGTTTACTGTGAGAACCCATTACACTAAATGAGGTTACTTAAAACACAAAAAACAAACGATAACCAATTAAACACAAACCTAGGAAAGAGGGTGAATTGAAACGAATTCTAACATCGCCAACATGCCCAACATCTTTCTTTATTTAGTATAATTCCAAGTATATTTTACAATTGCTCCGTGGCCTATGCCATAACATATACTTACAAAGGAACATTATCTACATATACCACATATACAAGCATCATCATGCTTCCAAAAGCTTGATTCAATCGAAACATCATATACATACTTTCCCACCTGGACCTGAGAGAAAATGGATGATTCTATGACACACTAGGCATCTAACAACCATCTCTAAGGTCCGTCACCTCAAATCCTACTTGCTACCACGGGTCTGCTTCCATTGCTTCTGATTACCTAAAAATGTGGTAACCTACGAGGTGAAGCCCATGTCTCTGCGAGAGATATAACTCTCAACATCACTTATTGACTACAAAAATTTAAGTAATTAAACAATTTAAGAAGATTAAGCATGTTAAATAGATAGACTTAACAATGGATTTGATCAACAAAATACATAAAGGAGCAGACAACAACTATCATCATTAGCCTAACTAATATCACATACCTTTCTAACAGTATAAGAAATCTATTAGCATAACCATCTATAATATTATGAATGGGTCTTGCAACATAAGCATAGCTAACAATATTAGCTTGTCTAACAAGTTGAGCATATCTACATCATAATTAGGGCTAACAACATAAGCACAACTATCTGTATAAGCATGATTAGCAGTATAGGCATCTCTAATTATAGAGGCATGGTTAGCAGTATAAGCATAGCTAACAACATGTGATAACTACCATCATAAGCATAACCAACAATAGCAATATATTTATTAACATAAGCATGTAATTTCACTTATTGCACCATACATCAACTATACATGTAAAGAGAGCAAACAAGGGTTATCATCTAATGTAAAGCAATGTGTATAAGTATAACGACCACACTTTCCGTGTCCCCCAATTAAGGAATGACCTTGAAATTGAGAGCCATTACCTATATTCCCAAGGATCCAGATTAGTCAAATAACAAATAATAGAAAATATTTTCAATTAAATTTCAAACATTGTTTACAATTGTAAAATGATGTACCTCATGGAACTAATACTTATTGAGAAGAAGTATCATCTACTAGTCCTCCTTGGTATAGCTTTAATACCTTTTATATCTTTCATCTTATTCTTTGTGTCTTTTATCATGTGAAACATATTCCTAAAACGGAGACAAATAAAACACGATCAACATATTACTATACTGTGTATGTGGGGTGCAACCACAATTTGTGCAACTAACATGATCACATAATAAGCATCAAATATAGCAAATAAGAACTGGCATATTCCTTACACATTCTAATCCTTACTAGATATATTATCTTGGGCATGATCACTATCCCCTCCATGGCTCGTGTGCATCACCTTTTGGTATACGTCATCCTAGGGTGTAGAATATTATCATTTACTTATGTGATACTCATAGGGACTTTATAACTTGTATTAAATAAATAAACATCCAACATATATCATTCATTCAATCTTTGAGAAACCTCAAAAAATGTCAGAAGTCGATACATGTATTCATAAGCGTAACCACATACCTTGATGGTGAGACATGTAGATTATCATGTAGAATATACTTCAAGCATGTTATCCAATCAATAAGCAAATCAAGCCATCCACATTTTAGTCTACATGAATATAAATCCTAAAATGTCATCAATCCTATTAATCACATTAAACCCAAATTGACCATATCCTAGGGTTTAGAGTCATCTCAAGTTAAGGATATGTATAATGGGCACAAACCCTATTTCCCGTGCATATTGATCATTTGGTGAAATCCTAATTATTAGATCCAACATATCCTTTTTAGTATGATCTCTAAGATCCAATTAAGTTCATTATTAAAATTGCTAGGTGTGACCTTTAACTCTAAATTGTCCGTGTGTATAACTATTCACATAAGAAACCCTAACTACTCATACTTACTATCATGATCATCTTGATTTCTCATCTTGTTCGAAAATATCAGAATAGAGCATAAAGGAGAGGTTTTTACTATTTTGACATGTTAATACCCAAATCTAGGGTTTTTACTAATCATCAATTAAAGACATATTTCTATTACTTATGGAACAAAAGCCTAATTATATCTCAATTATATTTTATTTGTGTTCCTCTTGTTTTCTCAATCATTTTGATATATAATATCATTAAATTACGACATACTGAATAATTTCTAGAATTATTTCAAAATATATCTAATCTGCCCAATGGAGTGCTGCCACGTCGCCACTCGCTTAAGCTATCTTTTCTAGTGGCCAATATGAGCATGAGACGGCCGGTCCAGAGTCACCGGTCTAGGCTTTGTTCTGTGTTCTTGTTCAAGCAAATGTCATCTCCTTAGTGTGAACACAGTGCATGTCGTCGATGCTTGCAGTTGCAGGCAACACATCCCTCAATCATCAAACTTCATAGTAGCCGAGAAGATGATATCTTGGGTCACCCTCTCACAACCCTGCTACTCAATGCCACTACCCATTCTGGTTCCTCAACCTTCATCCTCCTTTTTTAGTGAGCAGAGCTCTGCCGAGACATGGAGTAGGTATGCCCAGTGTCTACCCTCCACTTTGGACTGTTTGAAGAGGATCACAATTTATCTCCTCGCTTTGTCATGGTCCTCTAGTCTTTTCGATGCTCTCCCGACACCCTAGGGTGAGCGGCTCTCTTTGGGCTCCAGGGACCAGAACCTACCGCCATGATCCCGGCTAGCACGAGCCTCCTCAACCCTTACTGGATCCCTTCCACCACTAAGAGACATTTTCTTACCCTTTTGGTTGTCCCCCACCTACAACGAGCCCCCAATATAGTGAGTCGTACTTCTCTTCACCCTTCACACTAGACTAGATTGATACACAGCCAATGACACCACCTTTCTTTGACGACCTCATCTCAACTTCTCCATCCATCTTACTGGGTAAGGAGACAATTGGAAGGAGGGAAAAGGGGCCTTGACTTCTACATTTCTCTCTTCCTAAGACCCTCTTATATAGTACTAGGGTTGGGGGTTTGATATATTTCTCTTTCATATGTATTCTTTTGTTCTAGTCATGGGAGCATGCAAGGCAAGGGTATATTACTTTCCTTCTCCCTTTCCATAATTATATTTACCAAACTAAAAGTTAATTTTAAGGAAAGGGTAAAACCATGCTATCTACGAGATGTAACTCCCTACTTTTCTTTTTCTTTTCTTTTCTAAGTCAATCATTCATATTTGTGGGTTGACACACCAAAAGGAATATAGATCTATGGTATTTTATTGGGCAATTCGATCATAGATTCTATCTTTCCTTTCTCTCTTTGATATATTAATTATTTCAAGGAAACTTCTCAATACATTTCTTGGGTTATATTTGGGATTATTGGGTTTTCTTTCCCACAAAAACTTGTTATTTTTAAAATATCTAGAACATTACCATTATTCCATGGTATATCCTCTTTCTCCCAATTTCTAGAATGATCTTTCTTTCCTTTCTTATTTGTGAGTATATCAAATATTAGATCAAAATAATGCTAGTAGTTTGATCGGCCTTTTTCACGCGTCCGGAAATGAACGTGGGACAAAGGAAGGAATCAAGCTTTAAATTTATAACCTAAAACCTTCTAGGCCCCCACAACTTTTATTACGGGGTCGAAGTAGATATACGGGGTCGAACACAGGGACGTGGTGACGTTTAGGATGCCAAAGATTTTTGTTCTTTAGTCAGATAAGCCAAGACGATAGTCAATGAAAGTAAATGCTAGAACTAGTCTAGCAGGTTGTCACGATATAAAACAAAACAAAGAAAAGAAAACAAAACAGAGCTCGTGAGTCTACTAATCAAAGAAAGAGAGTTCCTGGCTATGTAACCACAAACGGGGCAGTATATGCACTCGTTCTCGGGCGTAGACAACCCTTGAACACCCAAGCAAGCATCTAGTATGCACGGTAGCATCTGTCCTGTGGGGTCGTCCCACTCGCTCTTGCGATGCGTGACTAAAACCATCAACAATATGTCAATGACCCCCTCTCAAGGAATGACATATCAACACCTCAGAATACACTAAGTTCCCTCTCGGGTCTTAGGATATTCCAGGGTGTTAGGAACAGAATACCTTGGATCGTCCTCCTCTCGGGTTCAGATCCAAACTAGTGTCTCTTAGCTATTCCTACAATGGATCTCTCGATACAGGCAGAAACAGCAGTTCAAGCGAGTAAGAGATCAACCAAACTAGCAATCATAACATGGAAAGAGAAAATAGAACATGCAACATACTAGATCTGATATGAATCTACTTGCTTAAGGAAAAAGTATATAAACATGCCCAGATCGGGCTACATAGCCAAGAAGGAGCTAACTAGCCATAGACAAGCATAGCATGCACCGAACAAAGATGGATAAACATCGTTTGTACAAGAAACAAAGGAATGCAGTAGAATGAAAGAGAAGAGGGAAGAGATATAGCCCATAGAGGAGAGGTGGCTCTCACTCCTCGGCCTCTGTATAGGTCGGATCTCGGCCCTTGGGTCTTCTCTTCGTCCCTCTGGACTCCTCGGCTCACTCTCTCTCTAGACCGTATCGGGCGGCGGCCGTATCGGTCGGCGCAGCCATATCGGTCGAGGCAGCCATATCGGTCGACGCAACCGTATCGGTCGACGCACCCGTATCGGTCGATGCATCCGTAGCGGTCAACGCAACCGTATCGGTCGACGCAGCCGTATCGGTCGACGCAGCCGTATCGGTCGGCAGACTTTTGGGGAACTCGACACACTAGCTCCTTGGTCTAGGCACTAGCTCTTACCGGGTCCTCCCTCTGGCTGCTCCTTTTCTTTGTAGGTTGACAGCTGCTATTTATAGGCAGTGAGTTGATGGGAGTTGTAGCTTTTATTGGTCCACGTGTCCTTCATCCGTGGTTTCGATCTTGAGGCATCAAGTGGGCCAATATGACTATCGCCCGACGACCGTGTCAGGCAGGGGGAGTGTCGGGCAGCTGTATCGGGCATGCCGTATCAGGCAGGCCTTATCGGGCAGCTGTATCGGCCAGGCTACTGGAATTCTTATCTTTTCAGGTTCGGTACTTGAGAGTCCCAAAATTGGCTAGTTTCGGTGCCTGCAAGTCTAAAACAGGCTAATTAGCTACAATATTGGCTATTTTCACTACATTATCTAATGGAGAGACAGAAAACATAAAACATGAACAAAAGAGTGCATATTAAGACTAAAGTGGCACAAAACTATAGATAAAATGCATAGAAAATATGCTCTAATTTGGGTGTTATCAACTACCCCAAGCTTAAAACTTGCTTGTCCTCAAGCAAGACTGGGCTCAAAGAACAAAAAGATAACATCCAAATTAAGCTTGGCAATAAATGCTAAGGTTAAGAAAAATAGTTTAAAACATCAATACTCTTGATCCATGTCATTTCAGAACAAACCCCCACCAAACAAGCACAATCCTGCCAAAGCAAGATCAAAGAGTTTCCAGGAAAGATTAAGCGAATTCACTATAGCCTACCAATACTCATGAGGGTTTGAATCATAATTATTTGATTATGAAAGAGTTGTCACATAGGTGATCACGCGGGTGATGAGTAATGAGCCATCACCATGAATCCATGCAAACCAATCAAAAATACCATGCCTCTCACTTATTCATGTCCTAAGAAATAAAGCAAAAAGACTCTAATGACTTCTGAGGATCCCGATCTGCGTCAGGTTGGTCCATGTAGCGAGCAACAGTCCCCGCAGTCCGAACCAGTTGGTCCAAAGCAGTGAGATGAACTCCTCGTACTGCGACCGAACCAACCCTACTACTGAGATGATCTCATAGGTCACCTAGGGGGTTCCTAGTGACTCTCTAATGAGCTTTTAGAGTGGTACTACCAAGCACGACATATCCGCGTTCATGAGTGCAGTCATACACCGGCTGGGCACCATCCTCAACTCTCCTAAAAGAGAAAACAAGCACTCATTTATTGTTCACACTCAGGCTTTTATCATCTGCATTCTATTTTTAGGCTTGGGTGAGAACTATATAGATATTTTTGGGATTTTGTGGGCGACCAAACCTCTTTTGCACATTTTTATATTTTTCATCTTTTTGACTCAATCTAATGTGAGAAGGCACATAGTCCATCAAGGAGAAACATTTCATCTTGATAATAGCTCAAATCCCATCATAATCCGCTTGATACCTGTGTGAGAAGTAGCAATTATGATTCAAGAATCCTTAGAATAGAGGCAACCTTGTGAAATTCGCAGCTAGGAGACTTTAATCATGATTTAGCTCATTCCAACGGTCCTTTACCATGGATTTTCCATTCACAACATAGATCAAGGGAATTTAGCATTAAGCTATGAAAAAGGGACATAACCTTAGATTTATTACCAAACTCAAGGAAAGAGTCAAAGAGCAAGTCAAGCGAGAGGTCAAGCAATTTTTAAGATGAAAACTGTGCAATTAGGCATAAAGTCAAGCATTTATCTATTAGAGTCGCACCACATAGCCATAATTGCGAAGCTACAAGCTTATGCTATATGCAAGAAATAAACATGCATGTAAGAAGGGTGAAGAGAAAGAAGGGCGAAGCCTACCACCCCAAGCTTAAGAGTTTGCTCGTCCTCGAGCAAGACTTAAACTTGAAATAGTGAGGCAGGAATGCATGATTATTAATGGCAGTTATTGGAGTTATAAAGATGATGCATGGATGCAAGGATATAAAATAGTTAGAGGAAAGAAACTAACAAGAACATGAAAAGAAAAATTTATTGTAATGAAAGGGCGGGAGGGTGGGTAATAGAAAAGGGGGTGGCTGCCCCACGATACCGACACTGGGATCCCAAATTCTCAGCTTTGGGACCAGTATCACCTGTGTCTTGCCGACAGGTTCTGCCACATAATATGAGTAGAATAGGCGGATGTGTTGGCCCTGCCGAGTCTGAAAAAGAAAAGTAAAATCTGGCAACTCGGTGAAGTCATCTTTGTGCTGGAATTGATTTGAGCTGCACTGGGATGAATTCTTTGGCAAATCATCCTCAAGGTGCCTTTCATTATATGAATCTAAAAATGAAGGTCCTGGGATGTCGACACAGGATGAAATAGATGAGAGAGGTTGGACGTCATCTTGAGAACTCATATCTTCTCTCTCCATCCCTACACTTGAGGTTGGATGCTCAGATAAATCTTCATGTACTGTGTGAGTCATCTAATCATCTTCTGAGCAAAAAGTACCCCCTAAAGAATCTGTTTGTAGTTCTACCACCCCAAGCTTATCACATGGCGTGGAGTCAGGGTGTCTTCATGCTCAACATCCATGTTGTAGTGAACCATCCATCCTGCCCCCTTGACGTCCACCAAGCCTTGTAAAGGGATGGTGGCGAATGATAGCTCGTACTGCTCCAACTTGTCTTCATTACTATACTCACTGCTCCATGTCGAGCAACTGTCATAATCGTCATCATCGAACAAATCGTTCCAAACCATGGTTGGTGTACTTCTCAAAGCGAAATGACAAGTCTCAATATGAGAAATGTCACTCTGGTCTGGTTCAATATCTGACTCTGGTTCCTCAAACCAACCTTCTGGTTGTGAGGTCGATTGGCTTTTTGAGTCTTCATCATCGTCATCATGGACCCATTCATGTCTATGACTCATTTCTTCCATTAATTCATCATCTGGGTCATCTGGATAGAATGAAGGGCTTTCCCAAGTGGGTTGGTCTTCACAAAAAAATCCTGGTGAATCTAGTTGATGGTCTGAATAGGATGGTGATTCATACTCCACTTCATACCCAATGGAATGGTCTTGATGACTAACATCTTCATTGTCTTGTGATGGCAGTTGTAACCGAATTGTAACCATATCGACGAGCTCTTGGAGCCTCCTGCCTTATTCAACATCTTTATCATTAAGTTGTTGTACTTGAGCAGCAATGCTTTCGAGACCCGTCGATTCTGCCATGCACATATAAGGGGAACCCGTTGTATCAAACTGATGCTTTAGGATGGATCCTTGTTCAACGGTTTGAATTATACTACTAGTGCGGTCTGGAGCCCCGATGGCTGCTTTGAGATGATGCTCCTGCTTGTCTAATAGTTGCTGGAGCAGATCGACGTTTCCTTGGAGATGAGGAACTAGGGAGGTGAGTGCCTTGACACTTTCTCCAGCTAACTCCACTACCTTGATCAGTTCTTGATCCCATGATAGAACGGGAGTCGATGGTTGACTAGCAGTCTCCTTTGTTGGAATTTCAACATATGACGACGTTGGAGGTGAGTATAACTCGACTAGTTGCAGAGCACGACCTTCAATTATTTGCCAGCAGTCAGAACTGCGGAAAAACTCGGGAGGATAGGTGGACAAGATGACTTGTCTTGCAGAAGCAAGGTCCATGGCTGAAAAAGGTATGAGAAAAAGAAAAGTGATTTAGTATATATGAACAAGTATGCATAAAGCAAGAGGAAAACTATGCATGTATATACAGGCTTATAGTGACAGAACAAAAATCTACTAGGCATGTAAACGTGGAAAACCACGTCCCCGACAACGGCGCCAAAAGTTGATCGGCCTTTTTCACACGTCTGGAAATGAACACGGGACAAAGGAAGGAATCAAGCTTTAAATTTATAACCCGAAACCTTCTAGGCCCCCACAACTTTTATTACCAGGTCGAAGTAGATATACGAGGTCGAACACAGGGACGTGGTGACGTTTAGGACGCCAAAGATTTTTGTTCTTTAGTCAGATAAGCCAAGACGATAGTCGATGAAAGTAAATGCTAGAACTAGTCTAGCAGGTTGTCACGATATAAAATAAAACAAAGAAAAGAAAACAAAACAGAGCTCGTGAGTCTACTAATCAGAGAAAGAGATTTCCTGGCTATGTAACCACAATCAGGGCAGTATATGCACTCGTTCTCGGGCGTAGACAACCCTTGAACACCCAAGCAAGCATCTAGTATGCACGGTAGCATCTGTCCTGTGGGGTTGTCCCACTCGCTCTCGCGATGCGTGACTAAAACCATCAACAATATGTCAATGACCCCCTCTCGAGGAATGACATATCAACACCTCAGAATACACTAAGTTCCTTCTCGGGTCTTAGGATATTCCAGGGTGTTAGGAACAGAATACCTTGGATCGTCCTCCTCTCGAGTTCAGATCCAAACTAGCATCTCTTAGCTATTCCTACAATGGATCTCTCGATACAGGCAGAAACAACAGTTCAAGCGAGTAAGAGATCAACCAAACTAGCAATCATAACTTGGAAAGAGAAAATAGAACATGCAACATACTAGATCTGATATGAATCTACTTGCTTAAGGAAAAAGTATATAAACATGCCCAGATCGGGCTACATAGCCAAGAAGGAGCTAACTAGCCATAGACAAGCATAGCAGGCACCGAACAAAGATGGATAAACATCGTTTGTACAAGAAACAAAGGAATGCAGTAGAATGAAAGAGAAGAGGGAAGAGATATAGCCCGTAGAAGAGAGGTGGCTCTCGCTCCTCGGCCTCTGTGCAGGTCGGATCTCGGCCCTTGGGTCTTCTGTGATTCCCTCTAGACTCCTCGGCTCACTCTCTCTCTAGACCGTATCGGGCGGAGGCCATATCAGTTGACACAGCCATATCGGTCGACACAGCCGTATCGGTCGACACAACCGTATCGGTCGACGCAGCCGTATCGGTCGACGCAGCCGTATCGGTCGACACAGCCGTATCGGTCGACGCAGCCGTATCGGTCCATGCAACCATATCGGTCGACGCACCCGTATCGGTCGACACAGCCGTATCAGTCGACGCAGCCGTATCGGTCGACGCAGCCGTATCGGTCGGCAGACTTTTGGGGAACTCAACACACTAGCTCCTTGGTCTAGGCACTAGCTCTTGCCGGGTCCTCCCTCTAGCTCCTCCTTTTCTTTTTAGGTTGGCAGCTGCTATTTATAGGCAGTGAGTTGATGGGAGTTGTAGCTTTTATTGGTCCACGTGTCCTTCATCTGTGGCTTCGATCTTGGGGCATCAGGTGGGCCAATATGACTATCGCCCGACGACCGTGTCGGGCAGGGGGAGTGTCGGGCAGCTGTATTGGGCAGGCTGTATCGGGCAGGCCTTATCGGGCAGCCGTATCGGCCAGGCTGCTGGAATTCTTGTCTTTTCAGGTTCAGTACTTGAGAGTCCCAAAATTGGCTAGTTTCGGTGCCTACAAGTCTAAAACAGGATAATTAGCTACATTATTGGCTATTTTCACTACATTATCTAATGGAGAGACAGAAAACATAAAACATGAACAAAAGAGTGCATATTAAGACTAAAGTGGCACAAAACTATAGATAAAATGCATAGAAAATATGTGCTAATTTGGATGTTATCATAGTTGCCTCAAACATTGTGTTGCCAATAACGGCTTGATAATTATTCTTCTAATTATCTACAACACCATGTATTTTATTTTCCCTTAAAATCTTGACAAGTATTTCATATTTCTATTTCAACAAATCATTAAGTCGGTTCTATTTATTTGTGCCACCATGATTTATTTGCAAGGCAACCAATTACTTGGTCTTACTTGGACCATGGGTAGCGCCCATGTCACATAATTGTCAATACTCAACAACTCATGTCCTAGGGTTCTATCCCTTGTCACATCATGAAGATGGTTACACCTAATTTAGGGCGCAACCATTCCCAAAGATCATTAAGACAGTTCCATTATTCCTTGTAAGATCATCATTATCTTCCCATGCCTTGTAACAAGGCTCAATAAATCATCACCATTCATGTGATATACATGCTCAACATGATATTACAATAAAGAGCTACAAGAGTATTCATAGAATAACATAACAAGGTTATCTTTGCATTAAGAGCATTACTTCATTATACCAACATACAAGAATTCTACGTATGATTGACCACCATCATACTTATAGTGCACATTTTTAACATAGGGAACCATCAATCATGAGGCTATGTTAACTACTAGTTAACACATTAGGGTTACAACAACATTAGGGAGAATATTGCATCATATTACTATTCATACAATGGAGATAACCATCCACATATGTTTGCTTTAGGGTTAAGTTCAAAAAGATAAGTTACATTGAAGCTACAAATCAAAATTTATACACAAACACTAACACATGGCAGCCCCATCGGATCATGGATGCATAAGGTAAAACACTGCCACAAAACTCCATACTATCCTCTAGTATGGATCCATGCATAACACAAGGTTTGACCTATATGATTATCTTAATCTAAGGGAAAAGGTAAGACTACAAAGTCAAGAAATTGAACCATCGATTAAACATGACTAGAACCAAACCATCAAACCATGAGCTTCACTCAAAACCATTGGATTTTGTAACATCAAACCATAAACATCAAATTATGGTCTTCATCACGGACCATCAAATTCAAATCATTAGAACTAAAACATTACACTATAATCTTCACCCAAAAACATTGGATGTTGAAGCATCAAATCCTAATCATTGGACCAGGTTCTTAATTCAAAACTATCGTTCAAGTATATGTCTAACCCTTGAATCATTCGACCAAGAAAACTATCAAATTAGGGAATAAAAGAATCAACACATGAGATCTAGTATCACCATCAGTTGTGGTTTCTAGGACCACCATCGGTTGTGGCATCCAGGACCACCATCGGTTGATGCCATCAGATCATGTAGTCAACACTACCATCGATTGACACCATCAGATGTTGAACTATTACCACCATCAGTTGATGCCATCCTTGGAGCACTAAACCATCGAGTGTTGAGATTACAAAAGAGTTCAAAATAGTAGTAAGGTGTGTCCATTATTTGACACCATTGTTTGTCATAGAAAACATGAACGCACTAAAGACAACTCTGTCAGATCTAGCAAGAGGACAAACCATCAGATTTGTATAAGGTAGAAAACAACTTAAAAATCCTAAGCATAGTCCATTGTTTGAGAGGTACTAAGCCCATAGTTTTGACATGTAAGCTAGGTTTAAGCCTTCCTATACTTCTAGAAGGTCGTGAACATGGTTTTAGGTTCATCTAGAGTTATAAATTACTCAAGGAACAACATTAAAACTAAAACCCTAGGCAAAGATAACTTCTATATGCTTAGACCTTTATTTTAGAGAAAGCATATGAGTAAGCAAGCTAGTAGTAAGCAATACAAATGAAGAGGGTTATAAAACTCACCTCTAGGAAGAATATCAAGCTCCAAACAGAGAGAAAACTTGAGCAAGGAAGGTAGGAAACCCTAGTTTTTACTTTGAACTCGCCCAACTAGCTCTTTCTCCACAAGGGAAGGAAACCCTAGGTCAAGAGAGAAAGAATGACAAGTTCTTTAAGCTTTAGAGCAAGATCTATCATGGAAAACCATGTTTTTGTCCTAGAAAAAGGAATAAGAAGATAGAAAAGCAAGATAAACTAAGGGGGAAAGGAGAAACTTACTATCTTAGGTTAAGAACCAACAAGGCAAGCTCCACAAACCCTAAAAGAGAGTAGATCCAAACCCTAGTTGCTCAAACATGAAGGTCGGCTACCTTCTTCTTCCTTGGACATACTCTCTACCACCAAATAGGGGAAAATGAAGCTATAGATAGGAAATGATAGATAAGGATCCAAAGGTTTAATTTGAGTGCTAAAGGAGAGGTATATAAAGTTTATGGATAAGGGAGAAGAGAAGCTTGAGGTGTCCTAGTAGGTTTGCCATGTGTCTGTGGCCTATGGATGTCATGGCCATGCAAGAATAAGATCCACCATTTATGGAGACCTGCTAAGCCATTGGTGGTTGGATCTATAGGACAATCATTAGTTTCCATACATGGTAGCCATTGGTTCTTGAAACCCTAGCTCACTAAATGGCAAACCATCATTTGATCACCTCCTTTAAGTGAACCAACGGTCTAAGAAAACCCAAGAGAGAAAACCAGCAACCTACTACCTCTAGAGATGACCAATGGTTGTAACCATATGGTGATGGCCATCATATGTCAACCAAATAGGGGGACCATCGGTTGATGGCCTCTCAGGGTAGCTCATCCGTGAAGGGGTAAACCCTAATTCAACCCTAGAGAGCCATCACCACCAAACCAAGGTGTAAACAAGCGCCCCATGGAATAGAAAGATCAAGAATGATAAGAAAACATATGAGGAACATAAAGAATGTGACATTTTTCAAGAAAAACCTCAAATGTGGGTAATTTACAAAAAAGTCCAAAATGTGCACAAAATTACATAACTTGCTCAAACAGTGTCCAAACTGGACCAAACTTGAAATTTAAGCTTGTTACATGATATAAAAGCACATAAAAAGGTTAGATTAGGGTTTAAGCACTTAATTATGATGATTAAGCTTGTTCAACACTTTAAGCAAGGTCAAGGGTCTTACAAACATATACCCGTAACAAGGATTTCACTCCCAAAATCCAAGGCAAACAAAGATGGGTACCTCCTATGTACCTCATTCTCTTACCTTCACATGGTTACTCCCTTCATGTGGTGATATCACAACACTCTCATAGGAATCATGCTCTTCTCTCTCAACTCCTGCATGTCTCATCTTTGGTTATCACAAAAACCTCCACATAAGAAACATCCTTACACAACTCCACCTCCATTGCCCATATGACTTATCCTATACTAGGGTGACACTCACTCTACCATAGATCATAGGAAATTCCATTCAACCTGTACAACTCTGGTAGTAACTTTCAACAGGGATCTCTAGTTATCATCATGAACTATTCTGTCTATTGTATCAACACATCACTCAAAAGCCATACTTGCTTGTTTTACCAATCATGGGATGTATTGTACCTCTTATAATATGTAACTTAACAAGGTGTCATGCCTATGATTTTATGATGGTTGAAATAGTAAGTAACTCAATCAATCATGTGGATATCCCCTAACTGTCAAGAATTGTAGGGCATGTTCTTAAAGATTTTCTAATAGTCTAAATGGTTTACTAGCCATCTGTCTACCATATAAGACTGTGTTGAACCTTCACTATATTCTAATATATACCGGCTTCTTAATATTTCTTATTGACTAGATGACAATTCTGCACTTGACCATATCTGTGCCATACCATGTATCATACTTAACTGACATTGCACGTTCTTCACCTTATGATACATCTGAGTATTCACCAGATATATCATGTGCATCGAAGACAAGTCTCCTCATGTACTATTTCACTTATATCATTAACATCTAGAACCATTGTCTGGTTGTTGAGTCATACACTATCTTGTCACCTAGTCTATGGAAGCTATCATGCTCTCCACCGTGTTACTCTGATCTGATGTCCTACATCATGGTCGCATCAACCTGTCACCCCATACTAGAAGGAACACCTTTCCTAGTCTTCCTTGTTAGGGTAAAGCAATGACATTGACATTCTGAATGGAATTTCCTATAGTGTCCTACCAAGCTTAAGGAGCTTCATATCTCAGTCGGTGTCTGGGGTCGTTCTCATTCCAGCACTGTCTCAACTCTATTTAGATTCACACACATACTTAGTAGATACATCATAACCCCAAGGAGACTCGCTTAGCTAAACTCAAATCCATCCTTGTTGAACTTGACACCCACTCATTGCTATTTCAACAATCCTAAGGTTTAGCAAAGATAGTAACCATCTTTGTACTACATTGAGGTGTTATCAATCAAAGCTTGCCACAACTCATAAGGACACAACCTGAGCACTCTATTCATCAAGTCCATAAATGTTGTTGATGCATTGATTACTCTAAATGGAACAATTTTGATCTCATGGTGACTATACAACTAATCTCATCCACTCAGGTTCTTATCTGATGATATTCTCACCTCTGGTTTATTGAAAAACACTACAACACATGTTGAATGATCAACAAACATCTATAATTGGCAGTGGTCTTATCTAGATGTCAATAGCCCATCTACTACACTTGGAGGATCTCAATATTCAACCCTCTCTCTCTCTCTATGGAAGAGAAACACTGGGAAGCTTGTCTAATATACATTCCCAAACTCATGTAATACTAGTACATCTCAGATATAGGACTCATCACCTTTGTATCCACTACATGTGTCAAGAGGAACTCACATCTTGGTCTCATCCACTTCCTAAACATCATAACTGACTAAGAACATATAGGAGGAGTCTTCCTAACTCTTGGAAGGATCAAAAGGCATGCTTATCCAAAACATCAATATCTTGGAACTATAGTCCAAGGCAACCATGCATCATATCAAGGTATCCACCCCCAGGATTATAGTGAATCCACACGTACCAAGTGGCATAAGATCCATTTGAAGGTTGTGCCCCAAAAAGAAAGAACACAAAGAGAAACACACTTCCACAACACAACAACACTGTCCAGGGGTTACTAGTAAGGGGGTAACCGATTCTATCTTCCTCATGAAAATTACACTTTTTATGTGTAATTTTACCTTTTTCATCTTAGTTTCCTTGCCACCAGCATAGGAATTATTAAGATTATTGTATCTTATTGATATTTTCTCATTAACTGTTCATCATTCTTGTGTATGTCCTCTCATGTTATCATGTTTTTCAACCACTTATCAAGGAATGGATCATCATATTCGACATTTTTTCATTAAATAGGGATCATCTCCCTTTAATTTCTTAATATGTCATAAATACTTTTCATTAACAATTCCTTACTCACATAGATTGGTATGAGTTTAACTTAGATTCCACTTTATTCATCTATCATTGTTCTTATTCATCTTCTCATATCATACTTATCGCATGAGTTCTCTTCTCCTTACATGGGTTTTATGCCTTGAAATATTGCATTAACATAGATTCATCTTAGCTTTAAGAACTCTTCTTTAGCTTATTTGTTTTCAGATTTAGGTTTCAAGGTGCCATATCGTTCTCTTGTACTTACCAAACATTCAAGTTTTGATGCATTATAATGTAACTCTCATCTTCTTTAGGGTAATATTGAGATATTAATATCATGGTTTCTGATTCGTTATGCTCTTTAGATTGTTTCAAAATGACTACTTGATCAGAATAATTAGAATGATAACAATATAAGGGATCTACACTTACCTTTTCTTGAATAGTTGAATACCTGGCTAGGGCATCCAACTACTGAGATTAGGTAGTATGCATCAACTTCGCATGTTATGTTCCTTACTTGGTTATCATCCTAGTCCTAAGTCCCAGTGTCCTTGTAGACTTAGTGAACCTAAAAATCTGATACCAACTTCTGAGAACCTATTACACTAAAGGAGATTACTCAAAACACAAAACACAAATGATCACTAATTAAACACAAACCCAAAAAATAGGTTAAATTTAAAATTGATTCCAACGTCACCAACATGCTTAGAAAGATTTACATAAGAGCCCAACATATTGCTTATTTTAATAACTCCAAGTATCTTTTACAATTGCTTCATGGACTCTGCCACAACATACACTTACAGAGGAACATTATCCACATATACCATATATACAAGCATCAACATGCTACCAAAAGCTCTATTTGATTGAAACATTGTATACATACTTTCCTAAACTGAGAGTATAGGGATGACTCTAGGACACACTAGACATTTAACAACCATCTCTAAGGTCCATCACCTCAGCTCCTCCTCACTACCACATGTCTGCTTCTGCTACTTTAGATTGCCTAAAAAGATGCGATGACCCACAAGGCGAGTCCCATGTCTCAAAGAGAGATATAACTCTCAACACCACTTATTGATTATAATAGTTTAAGTAATTTGATAGTTTACCCATATTAAGCATGTTAAAATGATAGACTTAGCAAGGGATTTGATAAAAAAATACATAAAGGAGAAGACAACAACTATCATCATTAGCCTGGATAATATTATATACCTTACTAACAGTATAAGCAGTCTAGTCGAATAAGCATCTCTAGTATTATGAATGAGTCTAGAAATGACACGATTTTACTGTGTGCATAACACAAGTGCACACGTCAATGTAATATAGGCCTTTGTGAGGCCCGAGTCGAACTCAGGGACACTGAACTATCGGTAGACTACTACTAACTATTTGCAATCAGGTAGACCGGTTAAAAATGTTTTGAGAGTTGATTAAAAAGAAAAAGAAAAATTAAAGAAAGCAAAGCAATCGATTAAATGTTGAGTTTAATCAATTTAGATGGGAATCTTTAGGATTGTGGTTTCACCGCGAGTTCTCATCGTATGAATTTCTATATAGTTAAACAAGTTCATCTCTCAATCCAGGTAGTGGCCTGTAGTCAGAATTGTTCACTGCCGTGATACAATTTACTACCTAAATCTAGGTTGGTTCCACCGTCGTAGTAACCTATACCCTAAATTAGGTGCATTAGAATCAACCTCTGGATTCCCACCATTAACTGTACATCACCTTGTTCAAGGAATTTATGAGTTAATGTGAGTTTCGTCTCTTTTCAACCGTTAATTCTTCTTTCAAAGCAATTAAAGGCATTATATTATCATTAGGGTGATCAAGCATAATGATATAATGGAGAAAACGAAGTCATACCACGGATTTAAGAGACAAATTATGAATTACTATGATAAAAACATCATACAATGATTACCCGGGCTACTCCCGGTCCTAAAGACAAAGGGGATTAGCCCCGCATGTTCATCTCAGAGCAAGACATGATTGAGGAAAGGGGAAACATGGAGAAAAAAATAGATGAAGTGATGTAAACCCATGAATGGAGAAGATCCAAGCGTTCCTCGGCGTAGAGTGAGCGATCTACAACCTTTCGGCGGTGGAAAACGTCTTCTTCGGCTCTCGGAACGGTCGGGGCGTGCTTCCGGGCTCCGTTCTCCTCTCCTACCCTCCTCGAGATTTGTGCAGCGTCTAATGACATGATCGATGGCTCCTGGCTGCCGTCATTAGGTATAAACACCAAGTTAGGTCGCCAAAATATCACCACGGTTGGATTTGGGCCGATCTGGAACAAAAACTAATCTGACGGCGTCGATACCATCGACGCGGGTCGATGGTATCGACCCCTCGTGATATCGGAAAGCCTTCCTTTTTTTCTGTTGTCCCACCTGATGCAGACTCGATACCATCGATGCGGGTCGATGGTATCAACACCCTTAGGTGTCAGTTTTATCACCTTTCCGACACTGAAGCAGTAGAACGTCGATAGTATCGACCGACTGATCACTGGCAACCTAAAGGTAACTCGCTACCATCGACTTCCCAGTCGATGGTATCAACTCTTCTTGGCTCCTTGCGGATGTCTGCATGTGACTGTGTCGATACTATCGACGGATGTCGATGGTATCGACAGCTGTATATATGTGTTTTCCCTGAAATTGCAAGACAAAGCCAAATCAGCTGAGATAAAACCCATTATTATAATTGTTTATGATAAAAAAGATAAAATATGAAAGATTTGATACTGAAAAGGATTATAGACTAGAGTAAGTGAATCATGCAATATTAACCACCAAAGTGACCAATAAACACATAAAATGCAAGTAAAACAAGTCTATAAATGCCATTTAAAATCATCACATCAAACTCTCCTAAGCTTGAACCTTGCTCGTCCTCGAGCAACAAAACTCTAGAATAGAATTGCGAGGGTCAACTAAAGAACATATTATCACAACAGACTTCACCATATGATCCCTGCCAGACATTCATATTCCACCCTTACTAACCACAGAATGATAATTACCCTTAAGGCGACAATGATCATCCATGAAAGCAAAATTGATGAACACTATCACATAAGGTAGTTAACATAATAAAATCCTCCAGTCCAGACTCAGTGCATCTTGTGATCTTCTATCTACATTGCTCGTCCTAACTACCATCTAGATGGGAGCATCTCTCCTGGTATTAATGAGTGAGGAGAATATCACGGTGGCCTACCAATACGAGCAACGAGTGGATGGAATAGGTGGCTGTGGAAGAAATGGAAGAACAATACAATTTAACATGCACAAATAACAATAATGACCTAAATGATGCATATGCAAATGAAAATGCCCTGATGCCTACATTTTGGGTGGAATGATGCATGTTCCTATGATTCCATCTTATATGAGATAGAATATCTAAAAAAAAACTATATGTGCTTATTCTTCCTATTACACGGGTGAAACAAGATCTTTTCTCCCTCTAAAATCAGCCCTTTTTTCAAATAGCAAAATGTACACTATTTTTTCAGAATTTCTTTTTTTTCTTCTTCTTTTTTTCTTTTTCTTTCGGGCTTACTTTCACATAACTGCAATCCTTCAGGAATTACAACTGTATTTCAGAGAGTATAGAATGAGTCACCTGCTTCTCTTATTTTTCAGAAGAAATAAGGCACATACTATCCTACATGCTCAAAAATATGTTCAAATGCAACTACATGAGATCAGTTATGCAACTATGATGACATGCACCAGGAATGTATGCATGCATGATTTACCTACAAATTTTTTTCATTTTCCATTTTTATGCACAATCTACCTACAATGCAATAAAATGCAATCCTACCTAAATGCTATGCAATCAAAAGATGAAAACCGTAATGTGTTTCCAGTTCTTATGGTGGAGTATGAAAACAATGGGGTGGATAGATCACAAGATTAATTGACTGAACCTTTAGAAGATATTATGTGTCCCTCCTTACTGACCTGTGTAATAATTAAGAGGTGTCTCTCTCTTATTTCATATTAAGGTCTCATTATCATTTGGTCAGTTTAGGCTCAAACAACCAATTCTGTCCACTCTTCGTGAATCATAGGAATGTACAGTTGTGTTTTCCTGTTTTAAAGTTGACAAACCCAATTATTTTCTAAAGTCATGTGCTCAAGGTTGAACAACACAAGCTTGCAAAATCACTAAAAATTTTCAAATTTACCCCTGATTCCCATGTATAAAGACAGAGATGACACATGCCATTAGACATCCACAATTACACTAGATAGAGTGTGGATCCTAAAAAAAACTAAGAACTAAGAAAAATAAATGATAAAAGACAAAGTAATAAATGATAAAAACTAAGAAGAATAAAGGATAGAGGTTGTTCCAACTCCCCCTAAGCTTGAATTCAACTATGGCCTCATAGTCAAAAACAACCTTAAACGGTGGAACAGTGATACTGATCATTGGTCAGGTGGTGGCAGGTACTGTGGGGCTGTGGGGTCCCATGACGGATACTGCCCCTGAAAACTCGAATCATTCTGGGGCATCGACGGAGGTTGAGGATACCCCCCGAAATAGTTCTGGCTCCAGTAGTTGTCGTAGAAGGGTTGTTCTTGCATCTCCATCCTATGCAACCTGTCATGGATATTCTATTGGTTGGCAAGGAGGAGGTGCTCATTCTCGTAGATAGCCTGTTGGTTCTCGAAAAGCCAGTTCGTAGTATCCTGAATACCGATGAAAGAAGCAGTATGCTGCTGCTGGGTCTGCTGAATCTCTTGCAGCATTGATTACATCCCCTGTATTAAATAGGCATCCTCTCCTTGATGAGAGGGCTAATGTGGTGGAGGATGTGAAGAGGATGATTCACCCGGGTGGAAGTGGGGACACTTTCGCGGTGCTACTCATGCCCAAAGAGGAGTGAAAGCATCCTCTTCCTCTTCATGCTCGTCTCCATCATCATTGTTGTCATCATTACTGCCGTCTTCATCAGAGTCATCGATGGCGATGATGGGCCATCTGAAGTGCTGAGCTCCCTCGATGTCGAAGACGGGGTCTGGAAGTGCACATTCTTGATATTTGTGATTGACATGGCAATGTGCATAAGCCAAGCCATCACAGAGCAGAAGGAGACTGGAGCGGTGTAGATGATGCAGGTTGACCTTGTTCCTATTGGAAAGTGGAGCGAGTTGGGAAAAGTCCAACCCAAGGTAGAGAGCCAACGGTGTAATGAGCCCTCCAAAGTGGATAAGAGCCTTTCACGTACTCCTCTTCACAACCAACACGCACATCAAGAAGAATGCGTCCTAGCTGCACTCCTCACGCTTCAACAGTTTATACAAAAAGAACAAATCCATCTCTTGGAATTTACTAAGAGAAAGATCGCCGCGAGCAAAGAGCATCGTACAAAGCATGCGGTGCGGAATCCGCACAAAGGGATGCTTGAAGTCGGCGACAGTAGCATTGTGGTAGCTAACAGACTTGCCTGGAGGCGCAGTCACCAACTGGGCGAAGATGTCATCATAATCAGTCTGGTTGTCCGGCCTCCGATGCTGGTCTCTCCCATGATTCCAGTTGTAAATGGAATTGAATTGCTGGAGGGTGAGAGTGTAATTGTTGTTGTAGATTCGGAAAGAAACACGACCCTTTATCCACTCTCGATCAGTGGCGATCAAGTCGTTCAGCACGACGCATATGTCCAGTGACACCATGAACTCCGCCACGAGCTCCTTGTATGTTGGCCATTCACCGAAGAATGGTTGGCCATCAGCATGGAACTCCATCTCGTCGGGCCTCCTACCCGTATGCCTTGCTTGCCCCTACAGGATGTAGGCGAGATTGGCACTGAACCCAAGGTCACAAACCATGGTCTGATCAATGTATCGGGTGGGATCGATCTTCCTCTTCATCAATTCCTCATACACCTTCCGTACTTCCATGGAAGGATGAACAATCCTCGGACGAGGAATGGATCCCGATGGCAGAGGGACGAAGGTCGAGATCTCCATCGGGACCGCCCTTGAAGAAGACGCTCTGTCCGTACGCACCATTGTCTCTGAAAGAAAGGGAATAGGAAAGAGAGCTCAGTGAAGGTCAGACAAGATGATCTCCGTTCGGTGCAACGCTCGATGAAGAGATCGCGATCCTTGGATGCTCGTAGCTGGCCTCTGGTCACACAACAATGCTCAATGCACAAGTAGAGGGAAGAAGCTCTGAAGGTGTGAAAAGATTTGACAATCAATCCTTCCTTTTATAACTGAGTCTGTCGCTACTGTGGACCTATCGATACCATCGATGGGGGTGTCGATGGTATCGACACCTGTAGCACAATCGGGGTCTTTGTGAGTATCGACGGATGTTGATAGCCTGATGTGGGGCCCCAGATCGATGACGCGTTGATACCATCGACGGGAGTCGATGGTATCAACCCATCCCACGGATCGACTTCCTTGATGTAGCGACCGACTTTTATTTCCTCTCGTGGATCAGTGACGCGTCGCGTCGATACCATCAACGTGGGTTGATGGTATCGACCTTTCAGGGGTCAAACACCCTCACGAGGTCCAGGCGCCGCTTTCTGACTGTAGCTGGGTCGATACCATCGTCAGGCCCGTCGATGGTATCGACTTCACTGAGACAAAATCGTCTAAAAATCTTCAAGTATCTCACGAGTATCGACACCCATGTCGATACTATCGACCTCGATTTGGCAATTTCTTCAGCATCACTGATGGTAGGTCGATACCATCGACGAGGTCATCGATGGTATCGACTCAGAAAAATTTCTACAGTCGCCCAACTGTACACAATGGTCGATGGTATCGACTCTGCCTCAGACCTGCACACTAAACAAACGATCACAGTATCATTTTTACACTAAAAACAAAATTAAACCAAACTAACTTGTAAATGCGAAAGAAAATGGATGAAACTACCAATGGTTGGGTTGCCTCCCAACAAGCGCCCTTATTTAACATCTTAGGGTAGATAAAATCAAGCTTATCATGCATCCTTAAGTGCTATGAGTTTGACCTCATGCACTTTCCTCGTGTAATCCTTGCCAAAGTACAGCTTCAACCTGTATCCATTGACCAGAAATGTCGTCTCTCCATGCCGTACCTCCTCCACAATGAAAGGTCCACTCCACCGGGATTTCAATTTCTTGGGATGCAACTTCAACCTCGAGTTGAACAATAGCACATGATCTCCCTTCTTGAAGACACACAGTTGAATGTATCGATCGTGAATAAGCTTTGTTCTCTCCTTGTAAATCCTCGAGCTTTCATAGGCGTTCATCCTCAGCTCATCTAGCTCATTGAGCTCTAGTAAGTGTTTCTTCCCTGCCTCATCATAAGTCAAGTTCAGCTTCCTTAGCGCCCAGTGCGCCTTATGCTCCAACTCTACCGGAAAATGGCAGGCCCGCCCATAATCCAACCTAAAAGACATAGTGCCTATAGGTGTCTTAAATGCCGTCCTATACGCCCATAAAGCATCCGGTAGCAAAGTACTCCAGTTCTTTCTTGTCGAAGCCACTGTGTGCTCCAAGATTTTCTTAATTTCTCTATTGGGCACTTCGACCTACCCTTGTGTCTGTGGGTGGTACGGGGTACCAATACTGTGTTTTACCCCATACTTTCTCAACAACGCAACAAACTTTTGATTTCTGAAATGGGTACCTCCATCGCTGATAATCCTCCTTGGCACACCAAATATGCAGAAAATGTAATCTTTTACAAACCTGCACACTACAACATCATCATTAGTCCTTGTGGGTATTGCCTCTACCCACTCCGATACATAATCAACAGCCAATAAAATGTACAAATTAGAGTTTGAGGACACAAAGGGTCCCATAAAATCAATACCCCACAAATCAAACACCTCAACTTCTTGAAACACATTGAGGGGCATCTCCTGTTGCTTTGAAATATTACCTGCCCTTTAACAGGAATCACATCTTCGCACATAATCGTATGTGTCCCGAAACAGTGTAGGCCAATAAAGGCTGCTCTCAAGCACCTTGGCTATCGTTCTGGAACTAGCATGATGGCCACCAGTTGGTAGAGTATGACAATGACAGAGTACACTATCATATTCTATCTCCGGTACACACCTGTGCAAAATGCCGTCCATGCATTGCTTCAACAAAATGGGGTCATCCCAGAAATAATATCTCAAAGAATGGAAAATTTTCTTTTTCTCTTAATATGTCGAATCATTTGGGATAATTTTACAGGCAAGATAATTAAGAATATATGAAAACCGTGGATCCTTGGATTGTACAGAAAGGATTTGCTCATCAGGGAATGTCTCGGTAATGGGTATATTAATGTCCTTCTCATCTACCCGTTCCAACCTAGACAAATGGTCCATAACCACATTCTCTATTCCCGCCTTATCTTTAATTTCAATGTCAAATTCTTGTAACAATAAGATCCACCTAATCAATCTAGGTTTGGCATCTTTCTTTTCCATCAAATATTTTATGGCGGCGTGGTCAATCCATACCACAACTTTTGACCCTACAAGATATTGCCGAAATTTTTCAAATGCAAAAATGACGGCGAGAAGCTCTTTTTCAATTATAGTGTAATTAAGTTGTGCTTCATTTAAAGTTTTTGATGCATAGAAAATCACAGCGGGATTGTTTTCAACACGTTTTCCTAGAACGACCCCTACTGTGAAATCCGAAGCATTGCACATTAATTCAAAAGGCTTTGTCCAATCTGGTGTTTGCACAACCGGTGCATAAATTAACTTTTCTTTGAGCACATTAAAATCATGTAAACACTTTTCATTAAAATCAAACACCGCATCTTTCTCCAGCAGTTCAGATAATGGTTTAGCGATTTTTGAGAAATCTTTAATAAAGCGGCGATAAAATCCTACGTGACCGATAAAACTCCTTACCCCTTTAACCGTATTCGGTGGGGGTAATTTGGAAATAACATCAATCTTAACCGGATCTACCTCCAACCCCTTGCTAGACACTTTATGTCCAAGCACAATCCCTTCACTAACCATCATATGGCATTTTCCCCAGTTGAGAACTAAATGTGTGTCCTCACATTGTTGTAAAACTTTATCCAAATTATATAAACATTCATCAAAAGATGCACCATAGATGGAAAAATCGTCCATGAAGACCTCCAAACAGCGCTCAACCATATCAGAGAAAATGGTAAGCATGCAACACTGAAAGGTTGTTGGTGTGTTGCATAAACCAAAGGGCATACGACGATATACAAATGTTCCATAAGGACAAGTGAAGGTGGACTTCTCTTGGTCCTTAGGATCAATGGAAATCTGATTATAGCCCGAGTAATCATCTAGAAAACAAAAGTGAGATCGACTTGCTAATCGCTCTAAAATCTGATCAATGAACGGAAGAGGAAAATGATCTTTTAATGTGACAGAGTTCAATCTACGGTAATCAATACACACACGCCACCCGATTACCAAACGGGTCGTGACCGTCTCATTTAACAAATTGTGAGTAACAATAATTCCCCCCGTTTTAGGGACTACCTGTGTGGGGCTTACCCACGTCGAATCAGAGATAGAATAAATGATGCCTGCAGAAAGGAGCTTGATCACCTCCTTCTTAACGACCTCCATCACACTTGGATTGAGTCTACGCTGTGGCTGGATTATAGGTTTGGCTGCTTCCTCGAGCTGGATCTTGTGCTGGCAAAGTGTCGGGGAGATCCCCTTAATATCCGTGACTGACCACCCGAATGCGCCATGGTGGTTCTTCAACACGATCATCAATTGATCCTATTCCTCGACACTCAGATATGCCAAGATAATCACCGATAGTTTTTCACCATCGGCTAGGAAGGCATATTTTAAATGAGGCGGCAGTGGCTTCAATTCTAACTCTGGTGGACTGATCAAAGATGACTGAAGCGGTGGTGGGAGTTTCCCAAGATCTTCATAATACTTAGCATAATAACACGGAAGCACCTGAAGCATCTTGACACATTCTTGTAACGACTTGCTTCTCATCCAGTCGTGCATTATATTGACAAGGCAAGCTTCAAGAGGCAATTTCAAATATGTATCGAGGACAGAACTTGCTATGGCTTCATCTTCAGTAGAAAGAGGGATTTCCTCCTCTTCCTCATTCGGAAAACCAACTGACCTGCAAAGAGAAACAATTTTGGTCTGTTCCATAATGTCAACAGCCAGTGTCCCCTTCTCTACCTTGGTCATTACATGAGCCATATCTAGAAACGACTTCCCTAGACACAGAGAAATATTCTGATCAAAATGTTTCACCATGCGACACTGCTCCTTTGCCTTTGATTGTGTTGTGCTTGGGGGCATAACCATTTCAAATCAGTCATCAGTGATTCCCAATGTTAAACTGCCTCTTCCCATCTCGAGTATCATATCTACAGTAGCTTGGAAGGGTCTTTGAAGGAGTAGCTCATTTCCTTATTCATCTTGCATTTCCATCACCACAAAATCTGCTGGAAATACAAACCGGTCGAATTTTACCAAAACATCCTCGCAAATATCATACGGCTTAACCACAGAATTGTCCACCAACTGAATCGTCATATTGCTATGTCTTGATTCTTTCAGTCCCAGCTTCTTGAAAGTAGAGAGAGGCATCAAATTTATACTTGCCCCGGAATCACACAATGCTTCGCCGAATTTCACTTTACCGATGTAACATGAAATATTGAAGCAGCCCAGATCCTGTCTTTTAGGTGGCAATGTTCCCATAATGAAAGCGCTCAACTGTTCCTTAAGAACCACGGACTCGGTATCAGGAATCTTCCTCTTCTTTGTGATTATGTCTTTCAGAAACTTGCCGTAAGAGGGTATCTTCTCTATTGCTTATAACAGTGGAATGTTGACAGACAACTTCCTGAAGCTATCTAGAAACTTCTTGAACTGAGCGTCCACTTTCTTGCCTTTCAAACTATTTGGATATGGGACTGGGACAGTCTGTGCCCTCTGATGTGGCAGCACATATGGTGTCCTCTTCTGCGTCTCCTCCTCAACAATGGGTTCTGATGTGACATCCTCTACCACATCCTCTACCAGCTCTGTGATTGGAATCAGAACCTCCTCTGTGGCCTCACTTGTGGTTTCTAGCTGAGGTGTGTTCGGTTCATTAGCCATGGGGTTTAAAATCTTCTTACCACTCCATAGAAGAATTGCCTTAGCTTGTTGGTTTCCCCCTAGAATGTTTGTATTTCCAGGAAAACCTTGTTGTGCTGGCTTTTTTAGATTTTCTATCTCAGCTACCATCTTCTCTAACGATGTCTCTATAGTCCTCATCTGAGCCCCATAACTTTGTAAAGTCTGCCCAAATTGATTCATAAATTCTCCTTATTGTTTAATCTGTTGGCCAAACGTGCTCATGAGTTCTTGATTCTGCTTGATTACTTGGTTAAGCAACTCATTGCTCTTATCCTCCGTCGACAGTTGTGGTTTTGCATCAGGGTCCTGCAAGAAATTGTTTGGGTCCTTCCATGAAAATTTCTTGTCTTTCCTCCAAGAATAGTCATTGTTTCTGTACCCCTGTTATTGGCGCATAAATTTCACCTATGCTTCATCATCAGATTCTGCATCTTCTTTTGCAAGTAATTTCTTGGCTAGAAGGTCCGTCTTCTCATTTAGCTCCTTGATGGCATTTGACTCACTTGCAGCTCGAACCTGCTCTACTGCGTATCCGTCGCCCCATGATTGCTTTTTGGCCATGTTCTTCAAAATCTTCCAACACCTTGTGCTTGTGTTGTTTAAGAAGAACCCCGAACCTGCTGAATCCAGGTTGCTTCTATCATGCTCAGAAAGAGCAAAGTAGAAAATCTTGACTTGTTTCTCCTTGTCAAGCCCATGATGTGGGCACCTCGTCAGCATTATTTGAAAAGTGCTCCCAAGTCTCAGAATATGTTTCACCTTCTTTCTGACTGAAATTGTGGATATTTCGTACAAGATCATTAGTCTTCTCAAGCAGAAAGAATCTCTCGAAGAACACTTCGACCATATGATCCCACGATTCCACATACTCGTCGTCCAAGTTATGCAGCCATTCTCGAGCATTTCCCGCTAGAGAGCTCGGAAATAATTTCAAATAGAGCGTCTCTTGCGGGAACCTATCTATCTTGATCATATCACATTTCTCCACGAACTGGCTTATATGAGTCATCAGATCTTCATTTGTGATCCCATGAAATGCATTGCATTTGACTAAATTGATTAGGCCAGGTTCAATTTTATAATTGGGAATGTTGATAGCCTGCCTCTTGATCAGCCCTTTTGATGCAGAAGCAGGAGATGCCTTAATCTTCTCCCAGGTTGTCTGTTCCTCAGCCATAGCTTCTGGTTCAGAGTCTGAATCTATATCCTCAGGTTGATCTTGAATGTTGTTCTCCTCGTCGTCTGATCCCAACAATGGAACCTCTGGTGATGGCAGTGTGTAGTCTGTGCTACGCGTCCTCACCATGCACTAGTACCTGCAAAGTAATAATTTAGGTTCAGTACCATGCTAGACGATTGCTAGATATGATGGATAAATAGTGAATTTCAAAAATGATAATTAAAAAAATGTGGCCTAGAGTGGCCGCTTGCAGCACTCAGTGCCGACAATTGCCGTGTCCCCGACAACGACGCCAAAAACTTGACACGATTTTACCATGCGTATAACGCAAGTGCACATGTCAATGTAATACAGGCCTTTGTGATGCCTGAGTCGAACTCAGGGATACTAAACTATCAGTAGACTACTACTAACTGTTCGCAATCAGCTAGACCGGTTAAAAAGGTTTTGAGAGTTGATTAAAAAGAAAAAGAAAAAGAAAAATAAAAGAAAGCAAAGAAATCGATTAAATGTTGAGTTTAATCAATTTAGATGGGAATCTTTAGGATTTTAGTTTCACTGCAGGTTCTCGTTGTATGAATTTCTATATAGTTAAATAAGTTCATCTCTCAATCCGGGTAGTGTCCTGTGGTCAGAATTGTTCACTGTCATGATACAATTCACTACCTAAATCTAGGTTGGTTCCACCGTCGTAGTAACCTATACCCTAAATTAGGTGCATTAGAATCAACCTCTGGGTTCCCACCATTAACCGTACATCACCTTGTTCAAGGAATTTATGGGTTAATGTGAGTTTCATCTCTTTTCAACCATTAATTCTTCTTTTAAAGCAATTAAAGGCATTAGATTATCATTAGGGTGATCAAGCATAATGATATAATGGAGAAAACGAAGTCATACCATGGATTTAAGAGACGAATTATGAATTACTATGATAAAAACGTCATACAATGATTACCCAGGCTACTCCCGGTCCTAAAGACAAAGGGGATTAGCCCCGCATGTTCATCTCAGAGCAAGACATGATTGAGGAAAGGGGAAACATGGAGAAAAACGTGGATGAAGTGATGTAAACCCCTAAACGGAGAAGATCCAAGCATTCCTCGACATAGAGTGCGCGATCTACAGCCTTTTGGGGGTGGAAAACATATTCTTCAGCTCTCGGAATGGTTGGGGCATGCTTTTGGGCTCCGTTCTCCTCTCCTACCCTCCTCAGGATTTGTGCAGTAGCTAATGACATGATCGATGGCTCTTGGCCGCCGTCATTAGGTATAAACACCAACTTAGGTCGCCAAAATATCACCACCATTGGATTCGGGCCGATCTGGAACAAAAACTAATCTGACGGTGTCGATACCATCGACGCGGGTCGATGGTATCGACCCCTCGTGATATCGGCAAGCCTTCCTTCTTTTCTGTTGTCCCGCCTGATGCAGACTCGATACCATCACCGCGGGTTGATGGTATTGACACCCTTAGGCGTCTGTTTTATCACCTTTCCGACACTGAAGTAGTAGAAAGTCGATAGTATCGACCATTGTGTCGATAGTATCGACCGACTGATCACTGGCAACCTGAAGGTAACTCGCTACCATCGAGTTCCCAGTCAATGGTATTGACTCTGCTTGGCTCCTTGCGGCTGTCTGCCTGTGACTGTGTAACATCCCGAATTTCATAGATAATTGAAAAGGCTTGATGTGGTTTTTCCTAGTAAGATTTCACTAAGAAAGAAAGTAAACCTACTCATGGTTTAATGTGCAATGAGTTCATAAAAGATGTCTTATATGCGAAAATTAGTAATTGAGTGTGGATGAATATGAATGAATGATCAATGATGTGACTAATGGACATGGTGTGATGATTATTAATGTTTAAGTAAATAAATGTGCTGGATACAGGTTTATATTGAATACATGGAGTTAAAGGCCTTAATATCACTTTTGACATAGGTTGATGGCCTAGTGTAATGTATTGAGAGATCTTAATGGTCAATGACATGTATTAGAGTTGATATGATTTTAGTAATTCAATTTTTTGATTCAAGTCATGTGGATTTCTCTATAAGTAGATAGTATGTATGATGTGTTGGTCAATTATATGACCAAGTGGTCCCAGGGGTAGCCTATAGAAAAATTTAAAAGGAGTTAGAAACATTGTATTGTGTTAATGCCCTTATTATCATTTAACCAAGGGAATTGAAGGCTGAACCCAGGGATTCACATCCAAATTCCCGGTTCATTTGATTCAGGCCTGGTTCACTAGCATAGGCTCGTTTGCAAATGAAAAGGGGTCTTCCGGCTCCCCTGTCTGGAAAGTTTAGGGGTTCTAATCAGGCCATCGGTTGGGCTTTGTTAAGAAAGGATGGAGGATATAAAGCCTCAGTTATTGGTGTGATGGCGGCAAGTAAGATCGATTAGGGTTTTGCCGAAGAAAGATACCGAGGAGAAGAAGGACAGACGAGGAAGGAAAAGCTAATGGCAGTGGCGACATCTATAGTTGTGGGTCTGGTTCTTGACCTTGGCCACGGTGTTGTCCTCAGCGTATAAGCAGACTGGTAGCAGTCATGACTTGCGCAATAGTAACCAAGGTACCAAGACCGGGCACGTCGGAGGTGCTCCCAGTTGGTGGCGGCACAAACAAGGAGGAACTGCAGCAGGTTAGGCTTGCGCATCCTTGCCCATGACATGCCTAGAGATGGCGCCGCCCTAGGTAGGGAAGTCGCCCAGAGCGTCGACGACCTCAGCTCACACAACATCATCGAAGTTGGGGGCGTCCGATGCCCATCGTAGATGACAGCCGCGGAAAACAGAGGAGGGGGCAGGTTAGAACCCAGCCTCATCGCCGCTAGGTCCACCTGAGATGAGTCCCTATGCGATGACGGAGGCTCTGCGGCTACTTTTCCCAAATCAAGGTGGCGGATTAGTTGTAGATGGCTGATCTTCCATGGATGGAGGCGGCGCTCTGTTTCACAGAGGAAACAGAGTCGCGCGCGCGACCCAGCGGACGGGGGAAAGAGACCAGCTGGTAGCTGGATCAGACTTTAACTGGGTCCATGGAGGATCCACAACCAAGAAGGAAAAAGGAAGGGGAGCACATGTTGGCCTCAGTCCCTTGGATTTCAGACCAATGGATGGGATCAATTCAACTTCAGGTATATTTGAAAATTCATATCTTGAGCTACAGATCTCGGTTTGGGACAAACAAGATACGTACAGAATGCTCATGATGAGTAATATTACATAAAAATACTTCCATATTATGATTTTGATATTTGTTATTTATTAAAAATAGTGTATTCAAAACTATATGATTTTGATGTTTGGTCAATTAAAAATAGCAAACGAATTTAGAAATTCATACAAATTTTATGGAATGTATATTTTTATATGTTTAACATTAATTCAGACCCTGATCTTTCATATATGAAGTTTTATTGATGTTTTTGATATAAACCCTAATAAGGGTATTTTGGGTATTTCACCCATGATATGATTTTTAGATGACCTGATATTTTGATACATGATCATTCCTACATTTTATGAATACTTTTATGGAGATTTGATGAAGTTTCTTGTGCTATTATATTAGTATCTAGTTTTAGATGAGTAGCCATTATGAAAGAATAATAAATGATTATCTTGAGACAATAAGTGGTATATATGCCTAATTAAGCCTGATACTATTTATCTAGATGTTATTTTAATTTGATTTCATAATAGAGTCAAGTAATATTAGTATGTATGCCTATGTTTGAGATTTTCTTCTTATATGATCTATATGTTCATATTAGTGCATAAGACGGTTTATGTCTTATTTGAGTATAAAGATAGCTACTATTTTAATCCTATTAATCCATGACAAGATCATTATGCTTATTTATTATCAATTCCAAGTTCATTATTATCTAATTTGCATATGAACTTGATTTACCATTAATTCTATCTTTTATTCATTAGAAAATCCTAATTTCCTCATTAAGGATATTTAACCACAATTAAGAACTTTAATGCTTGAAATAGCTTAAAATCATGAAAACTCAGTTCTATATATGAAATTGAATAATTAAAGCCATTATTAGTCCTAATTACCAACATTAGGGTTTCAAGGCCCATTAAAGCATACTTATGCACATGAACTCTCAATTAAAATAATTACAAGAAAAATTCATCTTTTCTATTCCTAATGTTCCTTTTATCATTAAAAGTTTAATACCAACTCTAATCATCCATTAAACCCTTATAAATACATTATTCATATCAAAATAGGGTTCTTTAAACATTAATACATTAAAGTTGACATCTTCCGTTATTTTTCGAATTGCAAGAGGAATCAAGCTTCAATTATATTTTTAATGGGTTCTTCACATTTTTCTAATCAACTTTCATGTATAACATGTCCTTATTCGACCTACCAATTATTTACTATGAATTTATCAAAACTCACTTACTTTGGGCCAATGGGAGGTTGCCACGTCGCTTCCTCATGCAACGTGGGGGCGGCTTGCTTTGGGAAACATAATTGAATGACCAAACTGCCCCTCACATAAGTGAATGGTAGACCGTGGCCCAATTTCTAGGATAAATGTACTAGTGGCATTAAAGATGTTGTAACATGAGTTTGTGATGATATTATCAAATTATGAGATATTAAGTCATGATTGAGTTGCACGATGAGGATCTTTATGATTTCTACCTTAAGGTTTTAGATTTAAGTTCATACAAATGTTTTGAGATCAGACTTAATGAGATTAAATTGAGTATGATTAAGATGCAACTTAAGATTTTCTAAGGTTTCTATTCTATGGTTATGATTTTAAGACTTAAGTCCATTAAGATAAGATTTTGATGAGGTTTTAACAGAGAATGAGTTATCTTGCCAAGAATCAGAAATCATACTTTTTCTATACACATTACTTAAGTTACTTTTGTATATTTAGTATTTCTATACTCATTTCAAATCTTGTCTCATAAGACATTAGACTCATGTATGATATAATTGGTATAATGAAGTAATCTTACCAAATCAGAGTTTTAGAATAAAGTTTACTTAGATAAAGAGATACATGATTAAATCCAATAATGGATTCAGTTTAGAACTCAAGAATAAGAGATTTAGATTCAGTCTTAGACTACTCACTATGTGAGTAGCCAGATGTTGAATAAAGATACATGATAAGGGTTTTAGACCAAATCTTAATTATGAAGTAATTAAGATTCATATCCACATTCAGTTGTAGATTCAGTTTATCCCTTAGAATAAAAGATTCAGATTTAAATTCAGATTCAGAATTCAGTACATGCTCAGTACTCAGTAATCAGTTTCATATAAGTTTAGTTTTCAGTGTTCAATTTTAATATAAGATAAGTTCAGATTCAGTATTCAGTAAAGCTATCAGTATTCAGCTTCAGTTCAGATTAAGAATTAAGTAAGTTTAGACTTAAGATAAATAAGTCAAAACCTTCACATAAGACATTATATAATAAGTCCTCACCAGAAAGTCCCGGGACGATTCAGAGGGCGCGTTGCGCCAGACACTGCGGGTGTCACAAAGGGCATTTATGCCAACAGAGGGCACATTGTGCCAACAGAGGGTGCGTTGCACCATAGAGGACACTTCGGTGTCAACAGAGGGCACGTTGTGCCAACAGAGGGTGCGTTGCACCGTAGAGGACACTTCGGTGTCACAGAGGAGGACTTATTGTATAATGGTGGCCACAAATAGATAAAAATTGTAAGTAAAAGATACTTTAGATTAGAGCATGTATGTAATCTCATCCATGAGTGTGATGAGAGGAATTCAGATGAGATAAGTATGACCTAGACACTTTGGTGTAGGTCATGAGACCCATGATATAGGTCTCCAGAAAAGATAGAGTAGAAAGATAAGAGTTAAAGAAGTCGAGAAATATTATGTTTTCAGATTTTAATCAGCTTTTTCTATCAGTTTTATAATGTCTAAGAATATTTTGTAACATTGTTAGCTCTTCAGTAATGTACATTTTAGAATACTCATGCCACTTACTCTAACGACTATTTTTCCCAATGCATGGCTGGGGACGCGATGTCCGCAGGGTTTGGCGCAGCGGAAGATTTAAAGAATAAGAAAAGGTGTAGCAGGTTTTCAAGCTTGCCTAGTGGGGTGCCATCTACCGAGACGATCCAGAGTTTAGATATTTTTTATTATGCATAGTCTTCTTAGTAGAGTATGTTATATGACTTGTTTTTCTTTATCAAAACTATGTATGAATCAGTTTTTCCAATTATGCAAAGTGTTTCATTTGCTTTTATTGCAATGATTATCATGTTTGTGACACTCCCAGAAAACAAAATATAGCTTCCGCTCATGTGTTATGAAAATCTGGGTGTTACAGACTGTGTTGATACTATCGACAGATGTCGATGGTATTGACAGCTGTATATATGCATTTTCCCTGAAATTGCAAGACAAAGCCAAATCAGCTGAGATAAAACCCATTATTATAATCATTTATGATAAAAAAGATAAAATATGAGAGATTTGATACTTAAAAGGATTATAGACTATAGTAAGTGAATCATGCAATATTAACCACCAAAGTGACCAATAAACACATAAAACGCAAGTAAAACAAGTCTATAAATGTGATCCAAAATCATCGCATCAAGCAACATAAGCATAGCTAACAATATTAGCATGTATAACAATTTGAGCAGATCTACATCATAAGCAGAGCTAACAACATAAGCACAACTATCTGTATAAGCATGATTAGTACTATAGACATCTCTAATTATAGAGGCATGATTAGTAGTACAGGCATCTGTAATTACAGAGGCATGATTAGCAGTATAAGCATAGCTAACAACAAGTGATAACTACCATCATATACATAACCAATAGTAATAGTATATTTATTAACATAAGCATGGTCACTTCTTTTATTGCACCATACATCAACAATATGTGTAAAGACAACAAACAAGGGATATCATTTAATGTGAAGTGATGTGTATAACCCTAAACAGATATGCTACACGATTGTATTATATTTTTTTATTAATCCTTGTGCAGTTTGAGTCGTACCAATCAAAATCCAACTGACCACTACAAGTCAAAATCAGTTCCATACAAGATCTAGGAGAGCCATAATCCTAAGATCTCATCCATGCTTAGTCAATATGGGTCGAATGCAGTGACACATAATCAAACTACCAACAATGACATATAGTCAAGATGATAACACCTAGTATTCCATTGGTAAAGGTCACGACACTAGCCACTAGGGTATGTAAAGAAAAACCCTATCACTTGAGGTACAACCGTAGCGTACTTAGTCACATCATATATAACAAATATATGTGGCATGATTTTATCATCCTCCATAACCTATAATTGTGGATGACAAGGATATACATTCAACTTGCTACCCCCGCATACTCAACAATATGCACTATGAGTTTCCTTTAAGAATACTTGTTTTACCATCTAGCAAGTTGTGACATTAAAGATGGTTCTATGTCACATGGCACTATATGATTAGGGTTTCACTTGATTAGTTATGCCAATTGAGTAAATTAAGGCTACATCAAACAAGTGGACATCCAAATCCTAATTTATTTCTAGCAATCACATAAGTATAATAACTTCAGAATATATAAAATGTATGAAGTATAATTCATGATCACAATCACCACATGGTATTATTTATTGGCATACATGAAACCATAATTGTCATCATCTCTCTACATTACACAATTTCTTATCACATGGTCCCAAAGTTCTTTTCGTTGTCACATCTTGAAGAGGGTTACACTTCATTTAGGGCTCAACAATGCCCAAATATCATTAAGACCATCATATTATTACCTACAAGATCATCATTATCTTCACATGCCTTGTAACAAGCCTCAATGAGTCATCACCATTCATGTGATATATAGGTTCATCATGATATTATATTAAAGAGCTAAAAGTGTAATCATAGAATAACATAGCAGGGTTATTTTGCACTAAGAGCTTCATTCATTATACAACATACAAGAAGGATAGGTATGATGGACCACCAACATACTTATAGTGGACATTTTTAACATAAGGAAGCATCAATCATGAGGCTATATTAACTACTAGTTAACACATTAGGGTTACAACAATGTTAGGGAGAATATTCCATCATCTTACTATTGATACAAAGGATATAACCATGATTAACCATCCACATCTATTTGCTTTAGGTCTAGGTTCAACAAGATAAGTTTATGTTGAATCTACAAATCAACATTTATACACAAACTCTAACACATGGCATCCCCATCGGAACATGGATGTATAAGGTAAAACATTTTCATCAAACCCCATACTATCCTCTAGTATGGATGCATGCATAACACAAGGTTTGACCTATAGGATTATCTTATTCTGAGGGAAAAGGTAAGACTACAAAGTCAAGGTGTTGAACCATCAGTTTAACATCACCAAAACCAAACCATTAAACCATGATCTTCACTCAAAACCATTGGATATTATAACATCAAACCCTAAACATCAAATCATGGTCATCATCAAGAAACATCGAATTCACATCATTAGGATGAAAACATTCACACTATAGGATTCCCCCAAAACCATTGGATGTTGAAGCATCAATTCTTAATCATTTGATAAGGTTATTAAGTAAGTGCTTAGAACCTTAATCTAATCCTTTGAGATGATCTTAGACCTGATGGAGAGCTTAAGCCTCCAGTTTGAGTTTGTTTGGATGATGCTTGTGTCTTGTGTACCTTGTTGGTGTAGCGACCCATGTCGTGACCTAGGGCTTGTTTTTTGGGTGTCGCGGTTGATATACCTTCCCTAGGTGTGGTGGTCGTGACCAAGTTGGTCTTGGATTGAGACAATTGAGTTTGGTTGGAGTGTCTCAACCCAGAGTTTGTGTGGAGATCTTTTGTCTCAACCTAGTGATGTGTCGGTACTTGATCGTGACCATGGATGTCATTCCTTGATGTGTCACAGTCACGATGATGTTGGGTAACCCAAGTGGTCGAGACCCAACATAGGTTGTATCACTATCTTGTGAATGCATGGTTTAAGTGGTTGCATGTTAGTTTCCTTGGTGGACAAGTTGTTGGTATGTATGCCCTGAGAGACAATCATATGATGATTGGGATATGACATTAATTACCTAATTTGATAATAATAAATGCAAGCTTCCAATTTATTTTGTATATTCAGTTATGAGATAATGAATTACATAATTAATGTCTAGAGAATGATATCACTCAATGACATATGTCTTCAAGTACTTGACTTGGAAGAATGAGATCAAACAGATGTTAAGAGTATATACATTCTCATTATGTCCCTGATCGGTTGTTATTGTGGAAGGTAGATAGACAAAAATAACACATAAGATCAGGGTGTGAGTTGGTTGATGACTAAATCTCATTAATCATGATATGGCAATATCAAACCAAGAACACAGATACATGTTAGGGAAAATGTATCAGACAGACCCACCGTGAGACTGACACATGGAAGCCATCTTCATGGAAGTCATAGTTAGCTATCACAATGATGGTGGTGGTTGTGCTTCTTAGACCTAAAATCACTACACTCATCACATGTTGTTGGGTACACTTTGATATCATCAAACACAATCCTAAAACATGGGTTGTTATAATGGTGATGATTGGGTGACTTTGATACATGGGGATTGACTGTGAGTGATAGATATGGATCTGTCCCTCCTATATGGAGTATGATATCCTAGGACTCTTGATTAGAAAGACTGAGAAAAGTATGGTCATACGCATGTGACTCAATATGTTGAGCTCACATATATCTCATGTAGTCTGCTCTGGTTCAAGAAACAACATTGAATAATAATGAGGATGACTACTCCATGCCTCTAGTTCAATCTGGATATCAGTGACAAAGGAACTATACAAACACTATAACACCATACATAGATTGTAGGTTGAAGTTTCTCCCCAACTTTCCATTCACTTGGGTAGCAATGATGTGCGACTAGGCACCACTCTTTGCTTGTGATGTCATAAGTTAGTTATGGACATTCACTGCCAACGTGATATGGAACCTATAGGGTCACACACATAGAAACTCAACTAGAAGAGGAGTTTGATCTTGAATGATGATTGAATTGATTACTAAAGTGTTTAGGTATTTTAATTCATGCAACATATCAGCTGACTAGACTGCCAAATGATAAGTTCAAGTGTTGAGATTCCTATTTAGAGTGTTAGGGTGATTGTATTGTACATTGGTTGGAATTCTGCCTGACCTGGGCTGCGAGATGCCCGTATCACTTGTGCAAAATGAACGTTTGTCTTGGTGCAAGACATCCATCTCACTTTCACCAAATGACCATTTGGTTTGGTGTGAGACGCCCATCTCAATTGCACCAAATGCTTGTTTCAGGGGTACGTCAAGTTGAGTACTAATTGGAATTGAATTGCCAACATATGTGCATAATTGGAAGGTGCGAGATGGTCATTTCGCTTAGTGAAACAACTATATTTGCTGCAAAAATCATGTATCGTTGGGTGAGATGAACGTTTTGTCACACACCATTTGTGAAACTTCCAAAAAAGTTGTGAAAATTCAAGATCTACTGGTCCTTTCCACTCCCGCTTTAGCCCCACATTGGCTGGGGACTGGGAACCCTGACCCTAACCCCTCCTATATATAGAGGGGTACTGGGGGCTTCCCAGAGTACAACTACTACACAGACAATTGAGAATCAGTTGCTTTGAAAAGAATTGTTCTCTCTGGTTGTGGTAACCATAAGAGCCCAAGCAAGTCCTACCCAACTAGGGAGGGATAGCCACGAGAGAGAAACAAATGATGATCATTGTTGTAGGAGAGCATGCTGGTGACTAGTACACCAACGGGAGGAACAACTCTTTCCAGTATGTTCCTACATGATGACAAGAGTTCCATTTGGTCTGTGTGGACTACTGTAGAGGAAAGAGTCTGTTGGCTATTGTTAGGAGGGAAACATCAACTCATAGTCTATGGCAAGGTCTAAGGAGCCACTGCAGTAGTTGTCTGAGTCTGATGTTTGTGGAGGAGCAGTCAGACGAGTCTGAGTGTGATTAGGAGATGCACACCTACCGTCTAAGATAGAGTGCACATTTACATCGATGAGGATTGTCACTGGACTTGCTCCAGGACTAGGTATATCTTCATGAAACCATCCTTCCCATCAGGGGCGGAGCCACCGGGGGGGGCAAGCAGAGGCCATGCCCCCCCAATGTTTTTAAAATATATATATAAGTACTCATATACATATATATTTATGCATAAGATGTATAATAAATAAAACTAGCGTTAGATTTAGGCAGTGATTCACTACTAGCGCACTGGTTTGCACCCTATCACCCTCGCTGCAGGTCATGTGTTCAAATCCTTATGAGCGCAATTTTAAGTTTTTGAAAGTTGTTTTCGAGATAAACTCAGAATATATATAAAGTACAATGCTATTACAGCGAAATGTAAAGTTGGTGTAGTGGTTTGTGCGGTTGGTGTTATTCTAGTGTTCTTGGGTTCAAATCTCAAGTTAGACTAGTAATTTTTGCCCCCCCCCAAGAGCCAACTCCTGGATCCACCACTACTTCCCATTCATAGTTATTGACACGATCTGCTAGTTAATGAGAAATATGTCAGTAAATTTTTTGTTTCCACTGCCTACCTGATGTCGTATTTCCCTACAGTGGTATCCTAGCCACGTCAATTAATTTTGTTTTGGGATAATTGATATGATCAGATTTTGGTTTTACCATGTTTATTTATTGCATGCGATGTGAATATTTAAAATGGTTAATGTGCATGTCTACCTAAGTCACCACATAAGAACCCAAATGAATATATATATATATATATAGTCAGGCTAGAATACACTCGAGTGTACAGATCACACAGATACACTCAAGTGTGTTTGCATATCAAGACTATTTTTTGCAAGATGTAAACCATTGATCTTCATTGTCATACTATAATTAGGCTACATACAAATTTTGAGCCCATTTGGATGAGTTTAAGTCACTCATCCAAGGGAAACAAAATTGATGCACGAAACTAATTTGACATGCATAATTTTTGCAGTTTGTATAACATGACCTATAAATATCCAAATGTTCTCAAATGTTTTATATGAGTTATTCACAAGATGATTAAGAAGATCAATGAATTAGATTTTTGAAAAAAATATTGCATCATGAAAAACTACTTGAGTGTATTCTTCTCTGAATACACTCGAGTGTATTCTAGCCTGACTATATATATATATATATATATATATATATATATATATATATATATATATATATATATATATATATATATATATATATATATATATATATATATATATATATATATATATATATATATATATGCAATTGGATGTAAAGCATGGTTATGGCCAAAACTCCTAATCTGTGTGTGCATGGGTTGTGGCTTTTATTCTCATTCTTAATCGGTATGTGTACCGAGCCTCTCTCTCTTCCTTCCACATGTAAATTAATGTTCTTATTCCTATTTCCCCTCGAATGTAACTCGAGGTTTTCCCATAAAGAATGTAATAAGAAATAGGATAGTTTTAATTTATGTTTTTGACATGAGATGAAGATCTTCACAAAGACAAAACAATCGGCCTGTGCGATGAACTGATCGACTGGTGGATCGAGGAGGCCATATGATAGGAGGACAAACCAATCGATTGGTGGCCCAACGACTGACTAGAGGTGTCCAGACACTGCTTGGACCTGTGAACCACACGAGCGTTTTAGAAGAACTCAATCGAGCGACTAGGAGGTGAGCTCACAGGTTCAAGAGTTGAACCGGTCAACCCGAAATGGTTTGAGCATAGATGTTCACCTACAACAGGTTGCATATGATGTGGACCATAGGTTGTAGTAATTCCTTGTGGATCCAAGGAATTACATTAGTATGTCCATAACCTTTTGCTTGTGTTGTATTTATTGCATGTTCTCATTTGTGGTTATAGCATGTATATTATACGTACTATATATGTGGTGATTGGATAAAGTATATGTATTTAAACAAACAAACTCCCTCAACTTAAATATTAAGTCTAAGATGCCTTGCATTAGCAATACACATGAAAAGCTTGATTGACCAAGCATATATTTACACAAAGCATGGTGCACCATCTATCTCGTGGAAGTGTGATGGTAGATATGTAGATTTGCACAAAGCATGGTGTGTATCTATCATATTGGCTATTGGCCCAGGCTTAACTGGTGACTTGGAGAGCCCAAGCCCAGCAACATGAAGATGATTATGGAAAAGAGTTGTGCATATCATCTATCCAAGAGTTGCATATGATGCAATTAACATGATGGCCTACCTAAATAATCATGTTGTGGGCGATCAGCAAAAGATGACTCATGACCTGATGAAATATGGATCTTAGCCCACTAGAATATTGTACGTTGCAATATTCAGAATTGATATTGAGGGCTATCAATTTGAATAAAATAGTGGGAGCAATATTAATTAAAGACCTAATTAATATCATAAAATTTATCAAATCAAACTGAATCAAAAATGTTTTGAAAAGTTGTAATATTTCTTTGTAGAATTAAATGTCAAAAACAAACACATTCAAATTGCGATCAGTCCCTAAAAAGGACAAAATGGGATAAAGTTCCACAATTGGTTAAGGACTTTGAGAAATGTTTTCATCAATGAGTGAAAGCTCTATGTCCTTGATATACCAATGCCAAAGGATCCCACTCCAAATGCTCATAATGCTAAATGAATGCTTATTGGAAGCATACCAATGATGCCATAGACATCAAAATACCTATGCTATGTTGTATGGACTATGAGTTGTATGAACAACATGAATACATGGACATTGTTGCGATGGTAACACATCTCAAGAATCATGTAAAACAAGTATAATGTCTCCAAAGTGCTAATTGCGTACAAACTGACAAAGGGAGGTCCAGTAGAACCCCATGTGCTCAATATTATTGGACATGTGGAATGACTAGTATTTCTCTTAGGTTAAGAGTTGGCCATGAATATGATTATGCAAGTGTTGCATGAATCATATAGTCAGTTTATCACATGCTTGGCATGTTGATGCCAAAGCAAGGAAGAACAAGGACAAATCTGTGATGGTGATCAGCGGAAGTGAGTCCTAGGGAAAAAACAAGGCCATGAAGTGTTATGAGGCTAAGATAAAGCCCAAGTCTTCTGCACTTAATATATGAAGAAGGGTAAGTATAAAAGGAATCTGTCCTTTTAACTTAAAGGATAAAGAAAATAAAGTGCCACCATTTTCACTTGTTTGGACATTAGAAATGAATTATCCTCTTCATAGAGGATCTCAAGAAGAAGATAGAGATAGAGATCTCTACTTCAGGACCTGAGAAGAAGTAAGCTAGAACTATATGGAGCAAGGGTTGTTGCCACTATAGTTAAAGGTTGACATTCATGGGCACATAATAGAATTAGTGAATTGCTATTGTGTACTTGCCAAACATCATATGTTTTGTATGACAAGAACATTATGATCTTTTATGGTGATGCCCTATGTCTCATAAACTATACTTAATAGTTGAAAAGACCAATGTGTATGACACATATATTGAATGACTTGATAACTCAAACAATGAATACCTATAGCATTGTCATCTAGAGTGCATAAATGAGAAATGCAATTGTAGAATCCATGCAATGGTTATCTAGACTCTTTTGGTTATTGAACTAACAGAGACATGCATGTCTTATTTTTTGTGCAATATGACAAAAGAATCTTCATATATGTAGTGGAAGATCGACTATTCCATTAGGACTAGTACATACTGATGTACATAGACCTTTTTGGATGAATGCTAAAGGTAGTTACAAGTACCTCATTATATTTACTAATACGATCAGTAGATATTGAAATTTTGTATTTAATGAAATACAAGTTTGGATCCCTTGAAGTATTCAAGGGGATCATAAATGAAGTATATAACTAAATTGGTAAAAGTATTAAGATACCTCAATATGATCGATGTTGAAATACGTAAACCAAGAGTTTGAGGACCCTCTAGAAGATCATGATAGTGTATCATAATGAACTCCACCTGAAACATACTGATGTGTCAGAAAGAGGGTATCAAACCCTGTTAAGTCATGGTGTGATTATCAATTAAAATCTAGCTATCTTCCAATATTTCTATTGGGCACATGCTTAAACACTAAACAATGTACTGTCTAAAATGGTTCAAAAGACACCATATGAGAAATTACATGGGAAGTGTCCTGATGAGTCTTTTGTAGTGGTTGGGATTGAAAGCTTGTATAAGAAAATAGTTTCTTAAAGTCTTTATTCACAAATCACATGAATGTTATCTTGTTGAATACCACTTATATTCCAGTCCATCAACAAAGTGTTTGTTTCTAGGATGGATGAATTCCTAAAGGGAACTTAGTTCCAAAGGAATCAGTGGGAGTAAAAGTAGAACTCAAAATGTTCGAGACAAATAAGGAGACATAGAACCTAAAGAGGTACGATAGGAACAAGGAGAATCACAAGTTGTTGTGGATTCTCCAGTTCCTCATGTAAACGTAGAACTCATAGTTCTAGTAGAATACGCCTTGAGTTTGAAAGATTATAATATCCTATAACTCAAGAAGGTGGTAAGTTGATCATAGAGATGAGTCAACTACCTACCTAGAAACTATTGAGGAGCCATATTCTAAAAAATGGCTTGAGGCCATAAGATCAATGATGGACTCCATGTAAACCAACAAGGTATGACCTTGGTGGATCCACTTGAAGGGGTAAAACCCATTGGGTGCATCTGGGTCTCTATAAGAAGACCAACATGGAAGTGTAGATTCGTTGCAAAGAGCTTAAAACAAGTTCAAGTTGTTGAACATGATGAAGTCTTTCACCAGTTACCATAGTTAAATCCATCTGGATCATGCTTGTTGTTGCATCTTATTATGACTGTGAGATTTGGAATATGGATGCTAAAACCACATTCCTTAATTGGAATAATTAAGAGGATGTGTACATGGAACAACCTAAAAGTTTTATAAATCCATTACTGCAAATAAAGTCTAAAGATACAAAGGTCAATATGAGGATTTAAGCAAGCATCTTAGAGTTGGAATCTTCGATTTGACAAGACAGTCAAATGGTTTGTCTTGAGTCAAAATTAAGTTGGAATCTATGATTACAAAAAATTTAGTGAGAGCATATTGATATTCCACATAATGATGCGGAATAACGTACTTATCCTATAAATGTTAAAACCTAGCAAGGAAAAATACCTTCTATATGAAGGGTTTAGGTGAAGCATCCTATGTGATAGGGATCAAGGTCTATAGAGATATATCTAGAAAGCTTCTTGACCTAAGTGAGAACACCCTAAGTAAGAACACATACATTGGCAAGATGTTGAAGGGTTCAACATGCAAGAGAACTTGTACATATTCCATAGAGTTAGTCTTTCAAGAGCCTAGAGTCTAAGCTATTATGAAGAACAACGACACATGGATAGATGCCATTGGATCTATCTTGAAAGAAATTCTATGTACTTATCCCATTATCTTGTATGTATTGGACATGATGAGAAGATATCTAGTAATCTTGTATGTATTAGACATGATGAGAGGATATCCAGTCATCTCCTATGTATTGACATCATGAGAGGACACATATATACCTACCTAGCAATCTCGTATGTATTGGACATGACGATAGGGTATATGTCAGATACCAGTGAGAGTCACTGGAATACCATAATGAACATCCTTATGTGCTTATAAATCACTTAAAGGATTAATTACTTGGTTATGGTAATAAGGAAGAGTCGTATGTAAAGGGTTACACCCATGCAAGCTTCTAAACTGACAAAATGATCGCAATCTAAATTTATGTTTGACAGGAAAATGAGAACTGCAAGATAAAAAGGGTTCTGAGCTAATGATAGTTGTTCGAATCTACAAATAAAGCTGAATATCTCTGTGTTATAATAATAGTAGAGGATATTGTATGGATCGAGAAGTTCATATGGGTGAACTTATGAGAGGTTCCAAACCATTAATGAAATAGTAGTAATATCGACGACAACAATGGAGCTACTAGTTAGGATGGGAATCTTAGATAACATACTAAATCACTTCCATCTCATATGAGTAGTAGTACAGTGAAGAGATGTGAAAATTCCAAAATACCAAATTAAAGAAAACATTGCTAAACTTTCTATAAAAGTACTTGCACAACAGAAGCATGAAGGTCACATTAGGTCACTTGTGATGAGATCTGTGGGTGATTAGCTCTAAGTGCAAGTGGGAGTCTATTGGTATGTATGCCCAGAGAGCCAATCATATGATGATTGGGATATGTCATTAGATACCTGATTTGATAATAATAAAGGCAAGCTTCCAATTTATTTTGTATATTCACTTATGAGATAATGAATAACATAATAAATGTCTAGAGAATGATATTACTCAATGATGCATGTCTTCAAGTACGTGACCTGGAAGAATGAGATCATACAGATGTTAAGAGTATATACATTCTCATTAGGCCCTTGATTAGTTGTTATTGTGGAAAGTAGATAGAAAACAATAACACATAAGATCAGAGTGTGAGTTGGTTGATGACGAAATTTCATTAATCATAATATGGAAATATCAAACTAAGCACATAGATACATGTTAGGGAACAATGTATCAGACAGACCCACCATGAGACTGACACATGAAAGCCATCTTCATGGAATTCATAGTCAGCTCTCACAGTGATGGTGGTGGTTGTGGTTCTTAGACCTAAAATCACTACACTCATCACATGTTGTTGGGTACACTTTTACATCATCAAACGTAGTCTTGAAACATGGGTTGTTATAACGGTGATGATTGGGTGACTTTGACACATGGGGATTGATTGTGAGTGATAGATATGGGTTTTGTCCCTTTTATATGGAGTATGATATCCTAGGCCTCTTGATTAGTGAGACTGAGAAAAGTATGGCCATATGCATGTGAGTTAATATGTTGAGCTCACATATATCTCATGTATTCTTCTCTGGTTCAAGAAACAAGATTGAATAATAATGAGGATGACTACTCCATGCCTCTAGTTCAATCTGGATATCAGTGACAAAGGAATTATATAAACACTGTAACACGATACACAAATTGTAGGTTGAAGTTGCTCCCCAACTTTCCAATCACTTGGGTAGCAATGATGTGCGACTAGGCACCTGTAACACCCCATTTCATGAATATATAACATAACTCAGCAGAAGCTTTCATATTGAAGGGGGATGTCACATTAATACGATCATTGCAAATAAATACATAAATCACCATTGAGATTCATACATTGTTCTTTACATAGGAGACTATGGTTGAATCTATAACATATCTAAACATGAAATGAAACATCTTTATAACATTGGATCGTCTAGTATGGATGGCACCCCACCATCTAGCTTCTTTAACATTTTCTAGTCCTTGCTTGCTTCTCTTTAGTCCTTACTTTCTCCAATATCTGGGGACATCACGTCCCCAGCCATGCAAAGGGGAAAAGCAACACATCAGTAAATAGTACTGGCACTTTATAATAAGATGAAAGTAAATATAATTGACATAAAAGAAAACTTAATATGAATTAACTATAAACATCTTTGAATACACTACTACAGAAATGGCTTTTAACGTCACTTTTAAAGGCGTCAGTTGTATAAATACACTGACACCTAAAACCTAAAACATCGGTTTAATAAAAAATCGACATCTATCTGTGAAGGGCGACCAGACACGGGTATCACTTTTATTCAGTGTTGGTTCTCGAATAATAAACTGACGCCTAAAATTAACTGCCAAATCCAAAATTTCACGTGAAAAAAATTACCTCCAAAATTTGACATATGGCGTCGGTTATTTACTAAAAAACCGACGACGAAAGGTTATTCACGATACAACAATTGGGCACATTTTGGTCGTCGGTTTTACTACAATAACCGACGCTTATGGCTTTCACGCGTTTTCCCGAGAAATTTTTCACACCCCTTTGAGCGTCGATTTGAGAAAGAAACTGACGACTATGGTCATTAATTGAGAACAATTTTTTAATCGACATATGTAGATAGACGTCGGTTTTTTTCTAGTAAAAACCGACGACTATCATTGAGAATAGGTATCGGTGTGTTTGTAGAAATGACACCTTTAGTTTTACGTGTCGGTTGTTTTTAATAACCGACGCCGATTGATAACTTAACAACACCCACGCGAGCCCGACTCTTCCACTGTCTCTGTTTCATTCATTATCTCGCGCTACTACTCCAGGGTTTGGTCCAATGATTTCCGGTGATTTCTCCTCTGCCCCCACCTCCTCCGCTGTTTACTCTGGCCGCGCGCTGCTCTGCTCGCTTGGCTGGTCCTCTGCCCACCTCCGCCGCCGCTTGCCCTCTACCCCCAGCTCCGACGGCCTTCTCTCCTTCTCCGGTGACCTTCTATCTTGCTCCGGCGGCCTGCTCTCCTGCTTCTGCTGCTCACTGTTGCTACTCTCCCTGCCAACGCCTCCGAAGGTACCTACTCTGCTCTTCTTCCTCCTTTTCTTCCTCTACCCTCAAGCAGGTACCCTACTCCGTGACCGAGGTGTGTGAAATCGTAGGTTGGCACGGTCGTGCTGGGCAGCACGACCGTGTTGGTAGCACGACCATGTTGGTTGATTTTGTGCTATATTGCTCAATTATAATCGGATAGCCTATAATGTTGTGTTGCATTACTCTTCTAAAATTATTCTTATATTGTTGAATCAGGTCAATGACCACACCTGCTATTGTGCCTGAATTATGCCATGTATGTTTGTACAAAGTGAATCTTATCGCTCTAATTGTGAATTATTGCATGTTTGAAACTATTGAATTCTTGATTTATTATTTAATAATGCTCTAATTATGAGTGATGCAATGTAAGTGAGCAAATACATGTAGTGGATATGTACTCATTAGACTAGAAACCCATCCAAGATTTACTCATTAGGAGTAAATCTTGGATCGTCCCCGGTTTGGGACTGTTCTTGAACACCTAATCTCACTTAGGATGTAAGTGTATAATGTGTATTGGGTTTTTAAGAAAATTTCAGTAGCATTTCCCCGTTTGTTCTCTAAGTACATATGTACTTGGAGAACAGTGGGGAAATGCTGCCGAAATTTTCTTGAAAACCCAATACACATTATACACTTACTAGTGAGATTAGGTGTTCAAGAATGGGATAGGTGGTACACATTTATTGTATATAAGAATGACATCACATGTATTTGTTGGCCTAGAAACCCGTCCAAGATTTACTCATTAGGAGTAAATCTTGGATAGTCCCCGGTTTGGGACTGTTCTTGAACACCTAATCTCACTTAGGATGTAAGTGTATAATGTGTATTGGGTTTTTGAGAAAATTTTGGTAGCATTTCCCCGTTTATTCTCTAAGTACATATGTACTTAGAGAACAGCAGGGAAATGCTGCCGAAATTTTCTCGAAAACCCAATACACATTATACACTTACTAGTGAGATTAGGTGTTCAAGAATGGGATAGGTGGTACACATTTATTATATATAAGAATGACAACACATGTATTTGTTGGCCTAAAGTTTTAACAATGCAAAAACTCTAATCTGTTAACCCTAGACCCTAATCTCGTTGTAATATGTACTTGTTTTCTCTTTGATCATAGAATGAACTTTACAATGTGAATGTGAACTTTACAATGTGAATTTGACAATGTGAATTACTTTATAATGTGAAATTTACAATGTGAATTACTTTACAATGTGAATGTGAACTTTACAATGTGAGCTTTACAATGTGAACTTTACAATGTGAATTTTACAATGTGAATTACTTTATAATGTGAACTTTACAATGTGAATTACTTTACAATGTGAATGTGAACTTTACTTTGTGAGCTTTACAATTTGAATTACTTTACAATGTGAATGTGAATTTTTAGATGGCTGAGCATTCTCCTGATGACCGTGCTGATGATTACCGTGAGGGTGAGGACATCAATGCGCCGCCTCACAATGTAAGTTTTAAAAATATATCATATATTTATATCTATATGTCCATTTATAGTTATATATTGTAAATGTGTTTATTTTTTCAAATTTTAGGTTGATGATGCACATGTACCATCTGAAGCACTTGAGGTACTTGATCAGCAACACCAAAAAGTTGACAAGAGAAGGGGCATCACTATGATGAAGAAGTTAATAGCGCAAAAGGGCAATGGACCCAAACTTGTTGTGGATTTTGATAATGCAGGAAATGCATCTGGTGTGAATCACAATTCATTTGTTTCATATCTTGGGTATGTTACTTGTAGCCATTGCGGTTGTAAGATAGATTCTTGGCATAAAGTTTCTAAGGAGAAGAAAGACGTAATATGGAAGGATTTATGCATGAGTTATTAATAATTTGCAATTCTATTTTGTAGATTACTAATTTTTTGGATACTAGTTAATAGCAATTCTATTTTGTAGAGTATATTGGAATTGGATGAAAAGCTGCATCGTAAATGCGTGATGCAACACTATGGGAGAGTCCTAAGGAACAATAGGACAAATCTCACCCGAGAATACATAAAAGAAGCTGACAAGAGGAAGAAGACAACCACTGAATAGTGGAACTTCCTGGACAAAGAAGAATGGGATGCGTTTGTTGCTTCAAGACAAACTGATGAATTCAAGGTATTAGGCGTCGGTCCCAATCTCATTAATATATGTTGTATTCACCTATTCAAGATTAACATTTACTGTTACTAACCAAATCATTAATGTGCATACTAACTAGGTCCTCAGTGAGGCACAAAGATCCAGGCGTGCACTGAATGTGCATGACCACACAATGGGTCCAAAGGGGTATGCAAGCATTCGCCAAAGACTACAGTCTGAGGCTACTGCTCAGTCTGCCGCTACTCAGGAGTCCTCCACTATAGGTAGCACACCTCTGCCTCGCCATGATGTCTGGATAGCTGGGAGGCAAAATAAGAAGGGAGAAATAAGGAAGCCCGCAACTGCTGAGGCGGCTGCAAAAATGGTAACATACAACTCTTACAGCAATCGTTCAAATATTGATTATTTGTGGTTTTACTTAATTACAAATTTTTGTTTTGGCGATTAGCGGGAGCTGCACGAGCTGACGAAACAAGGCAAGTCCATCCCTGAGGGCACAAGGGATGAATTGACAGTTGCTCTGGGTAACTCAGAGCATCCTGTACGTGTTAGGGCTGCAGGCGCTGGTGTGGGCATCAAAGCTTTTTTTGGGCCATCTCAGCGCAAACATGTCCCAAAAGTGGGACTTTCACAAGAAGAGGTAACATATTTTTTCCTTGTAGATGTTACTGTAAAAGAGAATTCAATAATTAGAATTTGACGTTTCTTTTATCCATGTATAGGTAGATAAGCTATTTGATAGGAAACTCGAAGAAGCAATGAAAAAGTGGCAGGCATCTCAGACTGCCACTTACCAGACAGTACCTATGGTGTCTCCTACTGCAGGCTCTACTCCTACTGTAGAGGTTGGGAGTAATCCTATAGACCCACCACCTAGCAAATCCGCTGTAAGTATTTTTATGACATAGTAACTAGTTTTTTAATTCAAGATGATATGTTTTCAAGATGATATGTATATATGAAATTGTAGTCATTTTAAAAATAGATGATATGTATATATGTATATAACATTCTTTACACAAAAATTTGTAGGGGTTGAAGCCATGCCGTCTAAAAGTTAATGAATATGTCATTGTAGAGGTGTCGGCTTACCCATCCCTACCAGGGGAAATGTTTCACGGGTCTCCATTTCCAGCTGGTTGGATTCATGTGAGCCCGGTACATATATTCCCTAAGTGGATGGATCTTCCATTGCCATATGCCCACCCAGATTGTGAAACACTTAGTGCGGCAGAAGGCGGAGTGATATTGTGGCTAAAAGCAGATGTCATCTTTACTGAAACTGTATGGTAAATTTACATTACGTTAAATTGTTAGTGTGTGTATACGATGTCAGTTGATATGAAATTATTATATATATACAGGTTAAAAAGAAGACACCCACATCATCTAGGCCTCCACTTCCACCTCCTACATTACCCAGTTGGGTTCCACAGGACCTACCTGTCCCGTTAGGTCCTAACTGTAGGGGTATGGCAATATGGTTAGGCGAACATGATATAAATTTCCCTATAATTGTTTCTATAGATTCAGATGTTGCAGGTCAATCATACGAAAGCAAACTAGTTATACAAGATATTTTGGAGTTGTTTCGATATGATTGGCTAAATAAATCTGTGATAGAGCTATGGATAAGGTGAGATTTTATTTATACATCCATATACCTTGTGTAGGATCTAGTGATCTGGTTTCTTATTTATTAATGCATGCATAATTAATACATATTTTGCAGCTACTTAGACAAGATATGTGCAGATTTTGCATTCGAACATGTAGGATTTTTGATTCCATCTTTGATTAGTCTAGTAGCTAAAGACCCTCCATCAGTTCAAAAATACTACTGTGAGGCTTTTACAATTTTTGCTCAAAATAAGAAGACGGTGATAATGGCTCCATTCAATGTAGAGTAAGTTTACTTTGCTTATTATAATTTGGACTTAAGAAAATTACATTTTTATTGTGGATTTTGAGTTATTAATTTTTAACTTTTTTACCTCTAGTGGTATGCATTGGGAGTTACTGGTTATTGTCCCCGAGACGTTCACTGTCTATTATCTAGATCCTAAGGGGAGTAAATTGAATACAAAATATGGACACATAATGAAAATGGCATTATTCCGGTGAGAAATATTTCATTTTCATATCTGTTAACATATGTTATTACATTACTATTTAATTATGTAATGTACTGTGTTACATTAACATGTAGGGGTTTTGATGAGTTCAAAAAGGCTGGAGGAAAGGTCCCCACAAAAAAGAACCAGCCAATAATTTGGAAGAACGTGAAAGTAAGTTCCCGACTGCAATATATGTATATATTATTTATGTGAACAATGCTTAATTAGTTGTATTTTTTAATATTTTGTATTTTTGAATTTATAGTGTGCTACACAAGACAACGAATGGGCATGTGGATACTATGTGATGCGATTTATGCACATGATTATCAAATATGCCGCAATAGATATCGATTGTATTGTTGAGGTATTATATAGTCTCATTAGATAATATGAAATATATCAATCTTATTTATAGCTCATCAATTATATATATACATCATTCTCTTTACAGGTGTTTAAAACTGACCACACTACATGAACGACCTTACCAGATGTACATGCTCCCTATACGACGGGAGAATTAAATGAAGTAAGAGAAGAATGGGCAACAACCATACAAACAGTGGGGGTTTTAATATATAATTGGGATGTTGATAGCAAATAATGACTAAAGAATGATATTTTGTAAATGAATTTCTGAATTATAATATATGTGAATGTTTCTACATGTCTGGATGTTTCTACATGTGTCTGAGTGAAAATGAATGAAATTGCTGGTTGCTATATGAATGTTTCTACATGTGTGAATGTGAAAATGAATGGAACTACAGATTGCTAGCTACATGAATGTTTCTAAATGTGTGAAAATCAAATGGAACTGTAGGTTGCATTGCTAAATGTGTGAATATTTTTGTTGTTAATTTTGCAGGTTTGTGGCCTGTTGTTGGCTGATATCAATGGATGTCGTAAAACCTGCAGTTCATAACTTAACTACAGGTTTCTCATCCTACGACCATCCATACAGCAGGTCTGCAGACTGACAGAAAAAAAAATAGGTGTCGGTTATTTTTATAAAATCGACGCCACATCGTTACGATGTCGGTTTTTAATAGTAAACGACGTCTATTTCTTTAACACCACGGCCGTGGCAGCGGACCAGACACCACGGCCGTGCTGGCCAACACGGCCGTGGCAGCGGACCAGACACCACAGTCCTGCTGGCCAACACGGCCGTGTTGGGAGTTATATGATGTCAGTTTCTTATCTAATAACCGACGTTGATAGTGCCCAAGATGGCGCCCTTCTGTGGCGCGAAGGTATATGGCGTCGGTTGCTTATCTAATAACCGACGCCTATAGTGTCTTGCTGGCGCATTTTCGGTGGCGCGCGAAGGGTTTTGGCGTCGGTTTTTGAACCGACGTGTAACGGATGGCTTTTTAGCGTCACCCACATAGGTGTCACTTAGAAACCGACACTAAAGGCCTTAAATAACTGACACAAAAGGTCAGTTATGTACTAGTGATAGTATTATTAACATGAAGAATTGAAAAGTAAATGTATGCATTCCTCTATGATGCCCCCTTGGGAGCACATGATTTCTAGGAAAGCCCTTAATGCTAGGAACGCCCTTGATGACACTTTTGAGGTCCGTGATTTGGGAGCATAAAAAGACTATTTCAATTCCACTTAAATTGATCATTAACATTAAAATTAACATTATCTTTAAACTTAACATGATGGGATTTCTCCCTCTTTGAACATTAACATGATTCCATGAGTCATTAATCATAAACTTTAATCATAGTGAACATTTTAAGAATAAGACATAGAATATAACAATCACCAAGCAATAACATAAAGTGATCATGATTAAACATTGAACTTGCAAATATAATGTCTACTTTCTACTTAACATGCAAACAATCATAATTATTTGTGCTCAACAGCATGACTCGTTTACCTTGGAGCAAAGATGACCCTAAGATAGTCCCTCTCTGATATTGATCAAATTTCTAACATCCTCCTTTTGGTACTCTACTATAATTCCTTAAATACATGTTATCAGTAATATTGATAATGTGAATGCCACATGGGAGTTTTCCCATTAAGAAAAAAATATGGTAATATAGTACTACACACAAATTTCAAATTTAATTGTATTTGGATAATTAGTTACTTAATATTAAAGCTTTATCGTGTTTTAATTATAATAACCTTTCTAAATTTATTTCAAAACAAACACTGCTAAAATATTTTGCAGATTAACTAAGAGAAGTGGTGAAAACTTGGGATTAATTGGGTCTGATTTGATAAGGCAAAAGATTTTCACAAACTAATGGCAAGAAAAGGGTTTATTTCTATTTTATTTGTTTTCCCACAATTTTCTTTGAATTGGGATTAAACTGGGTCATCTGATGCGGATGCATGATGTCATCTGCTCAATCCCAGCCATCAGCCTCCTTGTCAACCTCTGACATTTTCGCCCACAGTTTCCATCCCGGTCAATTGTGGATTTCTCACAGTCTACTCATTCTTTTTGGAAATCAATTTCTCTATCACCATTGGGACTTTCCCCCGCTCCATTCAAGCCTTTAAACAACCTCCAGATCTCACAATGCTAGAAACACCCAAAATCACCCCAACCTGCTCTGACACTATCCCAGAAAGACGGCCGATGAATGAAATCCAAGAGCTATGAGCCACAAAAAAGCTCTGAGAAGACCTTCTCTTTATCTCCCACCCGTAAATTTGTCCCCTACACCTTAGGAACACCCTAACCTACTCAGTTTCCCCACCGCTAGTACTCAATGTTGTTCTTGACCTATGCGCCACCTCCATCCAATTCTCTGTACCTGAACAATCACCAGACATGTGCGAACTCAAGCTTGGTCCTCTTTTGATCTGCGGTTCACTAACGTCATTCCCCAAAAAATCATCTCTAGATTTGTGTGGAGTCTCACCATGAAGGATCTCTGGTTACACCAGGATCGCATGAACTCAATGAAGAGTTTTAAGAGGACCTAACATGGATTCCCCAACCCCTCGTCGATCAACTCCTGAGGTAAGCCAGTTTTCCTACTTGCAAGTACTGTCTCACTAGGCTATGGAGCCGCTTCATTTGGTTTTGGAATCTTGACCTGCTAGTTGACCTTGTATTCACTTGGAGTTTGCTTTTGATTGGTTTTGAGGGTACAAGTCTCCCTCCTCTCTTTGCACCTAGTTCCAGTGATGTTTCCCCTTTTTCTTTGCTTATTTCCAGTTATCTACTTCAGCATGATGAGCCTACTGCTCTCGTTGTTCCCTATGTTCAAACAAGGGACCTTTGAGTCCAGTTTGTACGTTGAAGGCTTTACATCAGTCAATATTGAACATGTGTTGTGATAATGCTGGGAGCATAACCTTTAGAGCCATGTTCGTCACTTGGATTAGAAATAGTCATTGCTTTTGTTTCTTTTATAAAGCTTTTGTCTTCCGCAAGGGGTTCCTAGATGAGACGATGACCTCCCATGTACCTTTTTGACTTGTTCTTGATTCATTTAAGTATTGAATTATAGAATGGTTGGTTAATTCTATGAGAACAAGAAGAATTTAATAATCAATACATTCAACTGAATATTTCCAAAACATAGCCACATACTCAAAAAAATGTGATGATCCTAGGGGAACCATATTATCACCTGATGATCATCGTATAATCAACTATTCAAGCAAATACATACTATTTACATCTTATCTCTATGATTGATGAAATAATATGAATTGGTCATATATTATGGTTTAGAAGCTAATAGTCTAAACCAATAGCTAAGCCAGTAATCCATACCATGTATATTTAAGATAAGTGCTTTCTAATTGCAATGTTAAAATACTATAATGTTATCTTAAATATGATCCTAATTATGGAGAATTTATTAATAAAAACATAGAGTTAATGTGTATATATGCGTGAATAAATGGGATTTGAATAAGAACCCTTACATTTATTTTAATAACCCAAACACAAATCCTAATGTCTCTATGGTTACATACAAGGTTCAACATAAATAAACACTAATTTAAAGATTATAATGGTGGATAAAGTAAAACGTAGAAATATGAAAATCACCGATAGTCTAACCCTAACTCATATAACTCAAAAGGTAAGAAAATACACACTAGTAATCACTAGAACATTAGACCATGAGTATGATCCTAGATTTCACTCAAGAGTCAAATTATGTACTATGAAACCCTAAATTAAGAACCCAAATGACCTCAGATGACTGAACACTAAGAAATGACATGAAGGCTGATAGATCCTTTGGTTTTGAGGAGAAGATTAGGCACAGGACTTGAAGTGGTATTTTCATATAACAATTGGCTTACCATAGGTAAGTGGTTCATGCCCATGAGTATTTATGTTTATCAAACCTAGTACATTTACGTACTTCTTAAAGGAGGATCACATGTTTGATGTTCCAATCAGATATGTAAGAAAGATTTTCCATACTTTATGATTACGATATTTCATATGCTCCATGTATTAATTAGAGATGTGTCATGATATGATTAATGTTCATGAATTAAGAAGGGTAAAAGGGTATATTGCAATACTTAATATTGTTTTATATGAATGATCAAGGCTACAAGATAAGAAATACAAGAAAGACTAGCATACATCCATGGTTATGGGATATAATCATGTGTTAAGATTTTAAGTATAAACATACTATTAGGGCTCCGAACATTTATAAATATAACTAAGTATTAAGATTTAAAGTCAAAACATGCTATCAAGATTTCTTATATGTGTATAGATCTAATAACTAAAAAGTTAATTAGATTCGTTAGAATGGTCAATGTCTAAAAGTTAAGTTCAATGTGAGAATATGAGTTTTAAACATATTAAGACATGGTCCAATGTTCAAATTAAGGTACTTTTGATATCAGAATGTGTTTCAAATTGAGGTCAGATAACATTATAAGATTATGATACATTAATTTGTGATAGAGTTGCAATATAAGATTTTGATAGGATTCGTATTTTAAGAATTAAGGCTTAAGGTTTAAGATCATGTGAATACATTAAGATTTATGATAAGATCTGATTTAGTGATATTGAGTCAACTTATCAGAAACTGTATTTTTAGGTATTTTATAATTAAGTTACTTTCATATATTGTACATAAGTGACTTTTTATTTCTCTATCCAGTTTAGATCCTCCTTCCTAAGACTTTAGCCTCAACTATCACATTTAGTATATGTGAGATCATCATATCAGATTAGAGTTTCAGATTAAGGTGTATCAAGATAATAAGAATATCAGATTCAGATTCATACTTAGACTACTCACGGTGTGAGTAGCCAGATTTTGAATAAAGATACATGATAAGGTTTATAGTCCCAATCTCAATTGTATAGTAATTTGAGATACATATTCACATTTAGAAATAAATTCATTTAAGAAATTAAGAGTAGATATTCATATCCAAAATTCAGTACATGTTCAATACTCAGTATTCGATTCCAAATAACTTCACATTTAGAGTTTAGTAAAGTTAGACTTAAGATAATTAATTCAGAATATTCACATAATACATTATATGATAAGTCCTCACCAGAGAGTATCGAGATGGTTCAGAGGGTGCATTGTGCTAGACACTGCAGGTGTCACAGAGGTCATGGTATGACAATAGAGGGTGTGTTGCACCATAGAGGACACTTCGGTGTCAACAGAGGGCACATTGTGCCAACAGAGGGTGCATTGCACAATAGAGGACACTTCAATGTCAATAGAGGGCATTTATGGAAACAGAGGGTGTGTTGCACCATAGATGACACTTCAGTGTCAATAGAGGATGACTTATTGTATAATGGAGGCTACAATCAAATAAAAATCATAAGTAAAAGATACTTTAGGCCAGAGAATGCCCATAATGTCATCCATAAGAAGGACGAGAGGGAATTAGATAAGATAAGTATGACCCATGCACTGTGATGTAGGTCTTGAAATCTATGTACCAGGGTACATGTCTCCAGAGAAAGATAAGGTAAAAAGATAAGAATTCAGATTAAGTATAAAGAGAGAATATGTTATAGATTTTATTCAGACTTTGATGTTAGTTTTATGTTTATAATATCAAATTTTAGTTCTTTAGTAATGTATATTTTAAAATACTCATACCACTTACTCTAACGGCTGTTTTTGTTTCCAATGCATGGGTGGGGATGCGATGTCCGCATGTTTTTGAGCAATTAAAGAAGAAAAGGACAAGAGAAGGACTAGGAGATTTCACGCTCATCCTAGTGGGGTGCCATTTACCTAGATGATCCAAAATTCTGACATTTTTTTAATATCATCTTATGGATGAACATGATGTAGTTTTCTGTTGACAAGAACCATGTATGAATCAGTTTCAAATATATGCAAAAGTGTTTCATTTACTTTAATGGCAATGCTAATCATGTTTGTGACACCCCCATTTGAAAAAAAAATGCTTTTGCTCATGTGATATAAAAATCAGGGTGTTACAATATGGTATCAGAGCAATTTGGTAAATGGCCACTGGGAAAATATGATTCTCATAGTCACACTAGGATGAAGATAAGAGATTAGGGTTTAGGCATAGATTCCGAAAGAAATATATAATGACCTAGAATGACTAAAAGTTTTCACCTTAGAAGAAATAGAGATTTCAAAGATAGATGTTTACCTATTCTAGGTCTCAAATTTCATCCTAACCCTTGCTAATGACGTTGCTTCTCAATTCTCAATGGTTATGGCCAGCCAATTGAGAATTGAAGACGAAGGTCATAAACACTAGACTTTGACACATCTCTCATTTCTTACTGGTTCGTGTGGAATGGGACACTTGTATTAGTAGGTTAGTGAGAGATAGCATGTTAGTATCTCACATCTCTGGGTATGTGCTTGATCACCACATATCTAGAAATGTAGGAGGTACCTGGAAGACCTAAGCTTAGATGATCAACTATACCTAGTGTTAGAGAGTCATGATAAGGTTGAAATAGATTCCCTAAGTATAGTGCCAAGTTTAGTTCCATAAACCCTAAGTATGAGTTGAACAGTAGATCAAGGTAATTGATGATGCTCACATAAATATTTTATGAAAATACATTACATATCTCTTTTCATGCAAAATTTTGAACATGTGTACCTTAATATTTTAATTATCAATAAATGAAGAAGTAAGAAGAACCCCGAGGTGGTTAGTAGCCTAGAGAAATTTTGAGGACAAATTTTATTTTAAGGTGGGTAGAATTATAACATCCTCCTTTTAGTACTCTACTATAATTCCTTAAATACATGTTATCTGTAATCATTATTATATAAGTGAGTCATTATCTGTAATATTGATAATATGAATGCCACATGTGAGTTTTCCTATTCAGAAAAAAAATATGGTAATACAGTACTACACAAAAATTTCAAATTTAATTATATTTGGATAAATAGTTACTTAATATTAAAGCTTTATCGTGTTTTAATTATAGTAACCTTTCAAACCAATTTATTTCAAAACAAACACTGCTAAAATATTCTGCACATTAACTAAGACAAGTGGTGAAAACTTGGGATTAATTGGGTCTGGTTTGATAAGGCAAAAGGTTTTCACAAACAAATGGCAAGAAAAGGGTTTATTTCTATTTTATTTGTTTTTCCCACAATTTTCTTTGAATTGGGATTAACCTGGGTCATATGATGCAGATGCATGATGTCATCTGCTCAATCCCAGCCATCAGCCTCCTTGTCAACCTCTGACATTTTTTCCCAAAGTTTCCATCCAAGTCAATCATGGATTTCTCACAGTCTACTAATTCTTTTTGGAAATCAATTTCTCTATCGCCATCGGGACTTTTCCCCACTTCATTTAAGCCCTTAAACAACCTCTAGCTCTCACAATGATAGAAACGCCCAAAATCACCCCAACCTTCTCTGACACTATCCCAGATAGGTGGCTGATGAATGAAATCCAAGAGCTGTGAGCCACGAAAAAGCTCTGAGAAGACCTTCTCTTTATCTCCCACCCATAAATTTGTCCCCTGCACCTCTGAAACACCCTAACCTACTCATTTTCCCCACCGATAGTACTCAATGTTGTTCTTGACCTATGTGCCACCTCCATCCAATTCTCTGTACTTGAACAATCACCAGGCATGTGCGAACTCAAGCCTGGTCCTGTTTTGATCTTCGGTTCACTAATGTCGTTCCCCAAAAAATCATCTCTATATTTGTGTGGAGTCTTACCATGAAGGAGCTCTGGTTACACTAGGATCACACAAACTCGATGAAGAGTTTCAAGAGGACCTAACAAGGCTTCCCCAACCCCTCATTGATCAACTCCCAAGGTAAGACAATTTTCCTACTTGCAAGTACCGTCTCACTAGGCTATGGAGCCGCTTCATTTAGTTTTTGCATCTTGACCTATTAGTTGACTTTGTATTCACCTGGAGTTTGCTTTTGATTGGTTTTGAGGGTACAAGTCTCCCTTCTCTCTTTGCACCTCATTCCAGTGATGTTTCCCCTATTTCTTTGCTTTTTTCTGGCTATCTACTTCAGCATGATGAGCCTGTCACTGTTGTTGTTCCCTGTGTTCAAACAAGGGACCTTTGAGTTCAGTTTGTACGTTGAAGGCTTTACATCAGTCAATATTGAACATGTGTTGTGATAATTTTGGGAGCATGACCTTTGGAGCCATGTTCGCCACTTGGAGCAGAAATAGTCATTGCTTTTGTTTCTTGTATAAAGCTTTTGTCTTCCACAAGGGGTTCCTAGATGAGACGATGACCTCCCCTGTACCTTTTTGACTTGTTATTGATTCATTTAAGTATTGCATTATAGAATGGTTGGTTAATTCTATGAGAACAAGAAGAATTTAATAATCAATACATTCAACTGAATATTTCCAAAACATAGCCACATACTCAAAAAATGTGATGATCCTAGGGGAACCATATTATCACCTGATGATCGTCGTATAATCAGCTATTCAAGCAAACACATACTATTTACATCTTAATACTATGATTGATCAACTAATATGAATTGGTCATATATTATGGTTTAGAAGCTAATAGTCCGAACTAATAGCTAAGCCAGTAATCCATACCACGTATATTTAAGATAAGTGCTTTCTAATTACAATGTTAAAATACTATAATGTTATCTCAAATATGATTCTAATTATGGAGAATTTATTGATAAAAACATAGAGTTAATGTGTATATATGCATGAATAAATGTGATTTGAATAAGAACCCTTCCATTTATTTTAAGAACCCAAACACAAATCCTAATATCTCTATGGTTACATACAAGGTTCAACATAAATAAATACTAATCCAATGATTATAAGGGTGGATAAAGTGAAATGTAGAAATATGAAAATCACCTAAAGTCTAACCCTAACTCATATAACTCAAAAGGTAAGAAAATACACACTAGTAATCACTAGAACAGTAGACCATGAGTATGATCCTAGATTTCACTCAAGAGTCAAATTATGCACTATGAAACCCTAAATTAAGAACTCAAATGACCCCAGATGACTGAATACTAAGAAGATACATGAAGGATGATAGATCCTTTGGTTTTGAGGAGAAGATTAGGTGCATAACTTGAAGTGGTATTTTCATATAACAATTGGCTTACCATAGGTAAGTGGTTTATGACCATGATTATTTATGTTTATCAAACCTACTACATTTACATACTTCTTAAATGATAATTGCATGTTCAATGTTCTAATCAGATATGTAAGAAATATTTTCCATACTTTATGATTACGATATTTCATATGCTCCATGTATTAATTAGAGATGTGTCATGATATTATTAATGTTCATGAATTAAGAAGGGTAAAAGGGTATATTGCAATACTTAATATTGTTTTATATGAATGATAAAGGCTATAAGATAAGAAATACAAGAAAGGCTGACATACATCCATGGTTATGGGATATAACCATGTGTTAAGATTTTAAGTATAAACATACTATTAGGGCTCTGAACATTTATAAATATAACTAAGTATTAAGATTTCAAGTTGAAACATGCTATCAAGATTTCTTATATGTGTATAGATCTAATAACTAAAAAGTTAATTAGATCCCTTAAATGGTAAATGTCTAAAAGTTAAGTACAATGTGAGAATATGAGTTTTAAACATATTAAGACATGGTCCAATGTTCAAATTAAGGTACTTTTGAGATCAGAATGTGTTTTAAATTGAGGCCAGATAACATTATAATATTATGATAAAATAATTTGTGATAGAGTTGCAATATAAGATTTTGATAGGATTCCTATTTTAAGAATTAAGGCTTAAGGTTTAAGCTCATGTGAATACATTAAGATTTATGATAAGATCTAATTTAGTGATATTGAGTCAACTTATCAAAAAATGTATGCCCATAATTAGATAAAAATCATATGTAAAAGATACCTTAGGCCAGAGTATGCCCATAATATCATCCATAAGTATGATGAGAGGGAATCAGAGAAGATAAGTATGACCCATGCATTGTGGTGTAGGTATTGAAATCCATGTACCAGGGTACATGTATCCAGAGAAAGATAAGGTAAAAAGATAAGGATTCAGATTAAGTATAAAGAGAGAATATGTTATAGATTTTATTCATAGTTTGATGTTAGTTTTATATTTATAATATCCAATTTTAGTTCTTTAGTAATGTATATTTTAGAATACTCATGCCACTTACTCTAACGACTGTTTTTTTCCAATGCATGGGTGGGGACGCAATGTCTGCATGTTTTTGAGCAATTAAATAACAAAAGGCCAAGAGAAGGACTAGGTGATTTCAAAATCAGCCTAGTGGGGTGCCATTTACCTAGACGATCTAGAATTCTGACATTTTTTTATTATCATCTTATGGATGAACATGATGTAGTTTTCCGTTGATAAGAACTGTGTATGAATCAGTTTCAAATATATGCAAAAGTGTTTCATTTACTTTAATGGAAATGATAATCATGTTTGTGACATCCCAATTTGAAAAAAAATTCTTCCGCTCATGTGATATAAAAATCAGGGTGTTACAACACTACTCTTTACTTCTGATGTCATAAGCTAGTTATGGACATTCACTGCCAATGTGATATGGGACCTATAGGGTAACACGCATAAGAACTCATCTGGAAGAGGAGTTTGATCTTGAATGATGATTGAATTGATTACTGAAGTTTTTAGGTATTTCAATTCACACAACAGATCAGCTGACTGGACTGCCAAATGATCGGTTCAAGTGTTGAGACAACTTTTTGGAGTGTCAGGCTGATTGTATTGTACATTGGTTGGAATTCTACCTAAATTGGGTTGTGAGATGCCTATCTCGCTTGTAAAAATTGGCCATTTTTCTTCATGTGAGACACCCATATCACTTGAACCAAATGGCTATTTGGTTTAGTGCAAGACGCTCATCTCAGTTGCATCAAATAGCTGTTTCGGGGGTACGTCAAGTTGAGTACTAATTAGAATTGAATTGCCAACATATGTGCAGAACTGGAAGGTGATAGATGGTCATTTTGCTTAGCAAAATGACCTTCTTGCATGTGAGATGAATGTCTCTCTGGGTGAGATGACCATTTTGTTGCACGTAGGTTGTGAAACTTTCAGAAAAGTTGTGAAAATTCTAGATCTACTTGTCCTTTCCACTCCCACTTTAGTCCCACATTGGCTGGGGATTGGGCACCCTGACCCTAAACACTCCTATATATAGAGGGGTACTAGGGGCTTCCCAGAGTACAACTACAACACAAATAATTGAGAATAAGTTGGTCTAAGAAGTTTTGTCCTCTGGTTGTGGTAACCATCAAAGTCCAGGCAAGTCCTACCCGACTAGGGAGGGATAGCCATGGGAGAGCAATAACTAAGGATCATTGTTGTGGGAGAGCATGTTGGTGACTACTACACCAACAAGAGGGACAACTCCTTCCTATTCATTCCTACAAGATAAAAAGAGTTCTAGTTGGTCCGTGTAGACTACTCTAGAGGTAGGAGTCTGTTGGCTACTGCTAGGAGGGCAACACCAACTCGCAATCTGTGGTGAGATTTGAGGAGCCGTTGCAGCAGTTGTCTGAGTTTGATGTCTGTGGAGTAGTCAGATGAGTCTAAGTGTGACTAGGAGCTGTAAAACCACCGTTGAAGATAGAGTATGTGTCTACATTGACAAGTATTGTCGTTGGACTTGCTCCAGGACTAGGTATATCTTCATTAAACCATCTTTCCCTTTCATAGTTATTGACACAATCTGTTGGTTAATGGGAAATATGTCAGTAATTTTTTTGTTTCCGCTGCCTACCTGATGTCATATTTCCCTATACAAGTGTCCTTATGGAGCCCTATCTTGTTTGCATTTCATCCTTCACCCTACTTCCCTCCTCTTTTTCTATATAACCCCTTATATCTGCATGCAAGTGATCCTTTTCGACCATCTTCTTCCTACCTTCTTGCTTGGTCATCCGTGGAGTCTTGAGGAGCAAGAAGATCTGCTTTGGAGATCTTGGTGACCGGACTTCCCTTGCATGTGGTGCTTGTGGCGATCCTTAGTCATCTTTAACTCTAGTAAGTTCATGCCTTTATCTTACAACATTTTCCTTGGACCCCCTACCCCATATTCTTCTCCTTCCTTGTCCCTAGACTATATTTTGATATGGTGGCCTTTCTTGAGAAGAGAGATACTCATCACAAGGGTAATAGGCCATGTTTAGACAAGGTGACACCCAAGTGAGAGGGAGTTTCTCCTCTCTTTTCTCCTTCTTCCTTTGGTTCGGCCCATGGTTCTTTCTTGCCCTCTTCTTGAACAAACTTTGAACATGATGTATTATCCTTCTTCAAGTGCTTTTGTGGCCAAGAGTGGAGCTTTTGATGGAGCTTCTATACCCTCGGTGATTGTGTTCTTGGAGTTTTGATCCTTGGAGTGATCTTCCTTAAGGCAGGAGATATAACCCTTAACCTTATCCATTTTTTGCACATTTCATTCTTGCATGTTACTATTTTCTCTCTCTAAAATGTACCCCTATATTATAAAGATGATATCGTGCTCTGGAACTTGATTAGTGGTGGTTATCATGATTGGTTGCTTGGAATCTGAAACCCTAATCCTATATACACAATTTTGGTGATTTTTGTGTAATGGTGGTTTTCTTCCCAACTTTTATCATGGGTTTTGATCACATGCATCATGTTTGGATACGTAGATGTTTTGAGGAGTTTTGGTTCTATCTTGGAGGTACTAACATGGTTTCATCTCTCCTGCACGAGGTGCTTTCATGGTGGTTCTTGATACAAGTTTTAGGGTTCTTGGTGACTGGTTTACATGGGGTTTCCTCCCCATGTTGTTGTTGGTTTGCCATTTGGTCAGGATACATATCTTAAACTAGTTGGGACCTTGTTTCTATTTTGGAAAAGATATATGGACTTATGAAGAAGGTGACCTTTACCCTTGTCACGGTCGCAACATCACACCTATCTTTTTGTTGGTCGGGACCCATTGCTTTTTTGGGTGAAGATGCCTTTGGTTGCATGGTTACGACTAGTTTTCTTGAGGGTGGTTGAAACTCTAACCCTAGAAGGTCACTACCAAAGTTGGTCATGGTCCAGGAACGTCCTTAGATGAGGTGGTCACGACCTAGTTGCAAGAGAGTTTGAGGCATATACATGAGGGGTGGTCTTGACCCATGCATGATGGGTGGTCATGACACATGGATGGTGGAGGGCGAACACATTCACATGTACTCAGACACATTACTAAAACATGTATGTGAGTAATGTATAAGCTTTGTATGGTGCTGTTTGGTTGGATGCCTAATCAACCTTAACCATGTTCCTTAATCTTAATATACTCCAAGCATGTGGGAGATGACACGATTAGGGTTTAGTGTTACAATCAGGTGGTAAACTATAATCGGTTAAGTATGGAACCCTAATCCTAATGATGAGTAATGTGATGTGTTTTCTTATCTCTCATGGAATGGTTATTGTGTTATGTTGTTTTCTCTCTTGTATGTAAATCCCTAACCTTACAGGACAAATGAATGCCACGACTTGTGTATGCTGCGATAGTAACCATATGATATAGAGAAATTGATTGTGCCCATTATTGGGGCATAATGTTATGGTTGATATGCAATGTTTATGTGATTGGGTCCTTTGACCTAGTAATGACGTAATGCCCATTTATGTGGTGTTCACCTCCAATGATGTGATTGAGGGATTATTGTTTCCCAATAATGTTACTTTGATGATAGTTTTGTCAATGGCACTGATACAGTGGTGTGATGGTGATGTGACTAGATCACACCTTATACTTTTGATATCTATTGGAGTTGTACTATACCCTTATATTTTTAGAGTACGTTATGGCTTCATACGTTGTAACTTGATTGACGTTAAAAGATACCCAATTGCCTTAATTAATCCATTGAAATCCTAATCATGTAGGTGCCATGTGCCATAGATCCTTTCTAGTGTTAGTTTAAATTGCTGGGTCGGTTAATTGAGTATAACTCAGAGTGCATATTTTTGTATATACAGAGGTGCAAGTCGAGTATCTCCTTGCACCCAAAATTACGAGTTATGTGAGTGAACCATGCGTGAGCTGGTCTCCTTGTGATGTGGATGGACATGAGTGAGCCAATCCTTCTTTTAGAATGGCCATGCATGAGCATGTTCTTCTAGTGTTGTACCTGTACCAAGGTGGGCTAGGTGTGATTATATATGCGGATGGACATGCATGAGCCAATCCCTAAGCTTGACTATATGTCATTGTTGTAGTTGATTGATATGTCTATGCAGTGTTTTCTCTTGTGCTGACAAAGAGGTGTGGGGAGGTCATGGACCAGATCTTCCATTGACCTTGTATGACACTAATTTTGACTTAATAGTAGTCGGTTGGATTCAAGTGGCATCACTCAAATCCTCAGGGCAATATTAAAATATGTAACCCAGCCATGTAGTGTATCCTACTTAGGACCAAAATACAGATAACATTGGATGAAACCTTGCCTTATCTTTGTACTTATTTCTTGAATTATGAGGTGGTAACAGAAGTCAACTATTATACATGTTCTTCATATTCCTTCTTAAAATATTAAATTTTCTACTACTCGGTGACAATTGCCTAGTCTGCTTAACCTACATTATCTATTAAATACATTTCATATAACTAAATATGCTCATCCTTCTTAGTAATTAATCTGGTTATTCAATTATCTGTGGTTCAGTAGACGTTGGTGGAGAGTTATATATTCCGCTGGGAGGTTTAGTCTCACCCCAAGGGTTTCCACATCTTTTAGGTGATCGTTCACAAAAAGATCGAGATTGTGCAGCTAAGGAAAAGCAGTAGCAAGATTAGTAGTTGTTAAAGGTCATATGTGATGCTAAGTCTTTTGGTGTAGAGTCCTAGAGTCATCCTTGTACACTCAAGTCTTTGGGGTTATTCTTGACGTGTTTGTAGTTATGAGATTTTGGCTTGTGTGCCTTTTGTTGTATCGCTATGGAAGACGTCCATGTTCATGTACATGGAACAGATATCGCATGTTGCCGGTTAATGACAGGTATGATGATGCCCATGATGTGAGCACCGTGTTATATATGTGTTATGAGATACAGGTGTCCTATTAAAGACTTAAATGCGATAAGTTCATGGTTTTACTACTTCATCAAATGTTTTTCATTTTTTATGTTTTTTGGTAATCCACTGGTGTAGTTTTTAATTCCGCATTTGGTTTTGACTTATCTCACATGTGGCACAGTGGGGCATCACAACTAAGGTTGGTTGTAGAACCTAGGTTCACCAAGTCTACAGGGACCTAGGACTAGGGTTTGTGTCTGTTCTAGTATCCTCCAGTATGTCTTATCATGGATTTTGCTTATGCAAAAGAAGAAGAAGAGTAGAAAGGATGGCTGGAGAACAAAAAGAACGCACTATAGAGAGAAATATTATTGCACCAGGGGGTGGTGCAAGGGTCCAAGTGAATGAAGATCGGGCGCCTAATGCACCCTAGCTTGACCAAACCATGCTGATATGGCTGATCCAGTGGATGCGGATCTTTGATCAATGGAGTTAGAGAAGGCCTTCAAGATCCTTAGTATCTCAGAGGCCGACAGGGTGAAGCATGTTGTGTATCTTCTAAAGGGGAGTGATGGACATTGGTGGGCCACTGAAGAGGAGAAGAGGTCGTGTGTTGCTATTAGTTCGGAAGAGTTTAGATGAGAGCTTGTCAGTAGGTACTTCTTGCGTACCTACATGGATGAGAATATCTCTTAGTTTGAGAGGATCAAGCAAGGAACCATGACGATCAATGCATATGAGGTGAGATTTATGGAGATTTTGAGGTTCCATCCTCACAGGGCTACTATAGACGAGGAGAGGATCTGATGTTTTGAGAAGGGGTTGAATGCTGAGTTGTCTACCCCAGTGGTTGCTTTGGAGAATCATGAGAATTTCTCCACATTTGTGGAGTCTATCAGGAGGATTGAATGGTCTGTAGATGAGAAGGGTGAGAAGAGTACAAAGAAGAGAGCGACATAGTACCAGGGACAACCTTCTGGAGGCTTTAAGAATCCTAGGTTCTCGGTACTGCCAACACAGTAGAGGTCTGATGCATAGATGCAGTGGTCACCAAGTAAAGGCAGAGACCATAGTCTTTCACCAGTAGAAGCCCACAATACAACTTTAGTGCCAGTGACAAGGTCGTCTAGGTCATGGTATGAGAGTCGGATGTGCTAAAAGTACAACCAGGTTGGACATACAAAGTTGTATTACCCCATAAAGGATGATGAGGTGACCCAGCAACCAAGCCAAAGCCAGCATGGCTCATAGAGACAACAATTTGGTAGTGGTGGAGGTCGAGGTTGCGGACAAGCATCATAGGCTGGTTCATCAGCTCAGAGTAGTAGAGGACATGGATGACATTAGGCAACGACTAGATTATACACCATGAGTCAGTTGGAAGGAGTGGTCAACTCGTGAGTGGTGATAGGTCAGATGGATTTGTTTCATTCTTATTTTTCTTCTTCTTGCTTTATATCTATTTTGGCTGACCCGAGTGCGACACACTCTTTTGTCACTCAAGAAGTGATTGATAATTGTTCTTTTCCTGTTACTCATAGATGGGATAGTCTTTGATTAGAAACCCTGTTAGTTGGTTCCGTAGAGTTGTGGGAGGTGTGTCCTTCCTATTTCCTTTCTTTTCCAGGACATAGCATCCAAGTGGATCTCATACCGTTTGATATGCATGGATTCAATGAAATCCTTGGAATGGACAGCTTGGAAAAGTATCTAGTAGTCTTGGACTATAGTTTCAAGGTGGAAATGTTCATATATGGAGATGTGATGTGGGTCTTCCAAAGAGATAGGAAGATTCTTTCGACATGTCTAGTGTAAAAAATGGTGGATGAGAAGATGATGAGATAGGGTTGTGACACGTTTTTGGCACATGTTGTGGGTACTAAGGTGAGGAGTTCTAGTATTCAGAAGGTGCATGTGGTTTGTGAATTTGAGGATGTGTTTCCAGATGAGTTCACAGGTGTTGCTCTAGTCAGAGAGATTGATTTTGAGATTAGTCTAATGCTAGGTGTTCATCCAATAGTGCAGACACCAAACATGATGGCTCCAATTGAGATGGTAGAGTTGAAGAAACAGTTGCAAGAGCTACTTGAGAAAGTCTTCATCAGACCGAGCACGTCTCGATGGGGTGCTCTTGTGTTGTTTGTAAATAAGAAAGACAGATTCATGAGGCTATGTATAGACTATAGATAGTTGAACAAGGTGACGATAAAGAACAAGTATCCCTAGCCGAATATATATGACTTGTTTGATCAGTTGAGTGGCTTCACCATGTTTTCAAAGATATAACGGAGGTTAGGATATCACTAGTTGTGAATCAAGGTGGATGACATACCTAAGTCAACTTTTAGGACTCAGTATGGTCACTAAGAGTTCGTAGTTATTCTGTTTGGGCTAACCAATGCACCGAAAATGCTTATGGATTTGATGAACAAAGTGTTTCAGATATTTCTTGACTAGTTTTTTGTGGTCTTCGTAGATGATATCTTGATGTACTCTAGGGACCGTGAGTAGCATGAACATCATCTTTGCCAGGCGTTGACTATGTTGATACATCATCAACTATATGCCAAGTTTAGCAAGTGTGAGTTTTGGATGAAGGAGGTGTCCTTCCTAGGACACGTGATATATGTCGAGGGAGTTCATGTGGACCCTAAGAAAGTGGAGTCCGTGATGGAGTGGGAACAACCAAAGAAACCAATAGAAGATTGTAGTTTTCTAGGTCTAGCGGGCTATTATAAGAGGTTCATCAAGAACTTCTGCTCAGTAGTATTACCCCTAACAAAGTTGATGACAAAGGATGTCCCTTTTGTCTGGGATGAAAAGTGTCAGCGTGCCTTTGAGTTGTTAAAGGAGAAGCTGACCAGTGCACCAATGCTAGTTCTGCCTAAGAAAGGGACCACTATATATAGTTTTCTATGACGTGTCAAGGAATGGTTTGGGTTGTGTGTCGATGTAGGAGAAGAATGTGATATCTTTTGGGTTGTGACAATTGAAGAAGCACAAGGAGAACTACCTAACCCATGATCTGGAGATAGCTGCAGTAGTTCATGCTTTGAAAACCTGGAGACACTACCTTTATGGAGAAAAGTGTCAGATCTTCATGGATCACAAGAACTTGAAGTATATATTTTTGCAGTAGGAGTTGAATATGAGGCACCGACGCATGATGGAGTTAATCAAGGACTATGAATGCACCATATATTATCATCCAAGAAAGGCTAATGTCATAAAATATGTGTTTAGCAGTAAGTCTTCCTTGTCATCATCTATAGGTCAGACGTAGTTGTGTTCCTTGGTGTGCCATAAGAGAGACATGTTTCTCTCCTTGCGTCAGATGAACATGAAGCTAGAGGTGTCCTTGCTAGCAGGTTTGTTGGCACAACTGCAAGTGAAGCCCACATTAAGGTAGTAGATAGAGAAGCACAATAGGTTGATATTGTGATACAACAATTATGATCAGAGTTTGGCAGTGAGAAGCATGATCGTTTTCACAAGGTATAGCATGGGACATTGTGTTACCATGATAGAATTGTGGTTCCTGATGTTGATGATATGAGGAAGATGGTCTTGTAAGAGGCTCGCTCGTCAATGTATGCTATGTACCAAGGTAGCACCAAAATGTACCACAATATGAAAGATTTGTATTGGTGGCCTAGCTTGAAGTGTGATGTGCCTGAGTTTGTGGCCAAATGCACTATCTGTCAGCAAGTTAAAGCATAACATCAAAAGCATGCAGGGAAGTTGCAACCATTACTTGTACCGCAGTGGAAATGAGATCATGTGATGATGGACTTTGTGGTTGGACTTCCTAGGACAACTAAAGGTCATGATACCATTTGGGTGATCATTGACAGGTTGACCAAGTCAGCTCTTTTCCTTCCTTTGAAGACAATGTATACAAATAAGAAGCTTTCTCAGATCTATGTTGATGAGATAGTGCATCTGTATGGTGTTCTAGCTACTATCGTGTCAGACATAGGTCCTCCATTGACGAGTCATTTTTGGGAGTGTTTGCACACAACTTTGGGTACACAGTTGAGGTTTAGTACTACTTCCACCTAAAGACAGATGGTTAGTATGAGAGGAGCATACAAACCTTGGAAGACCTATTGAGAGTTTGTGCCTTGTACTTTTTGGGCAGTTGGGACATCCACCTCACTCTAATAGAGTTTTCTTATAATAACAACTATCAGAGAAGCATCAACTTGGAACTGTATGAGGCATTGTATGGAAGACGTTGTAGGTCTCTGTTATGGTGGTATGAGATAGGTGAGTATCTTCTTCTTGGTCTTGAACTTGTGCAACAGACGACAAAGAAGATCAAAGTGATTAAACAATAATTGAAGGCAGCACAAGACATGAATAAGTCGTATGCAGATAGTATACCCTTGGAGTTCCAAGTGGGAGACAAGGTATATCTCAAGGTATCTCCTAGGAAGGGTGTTCTGAGGATTAGGAAGAAGGGTAAATTAGCTCCCTGGTATATGGGACCTTACCCTATACTGGCAAGTATTGGGAAGGTGGCTTACATATTAGAGTTTCCATCTCAATTGAACAAGTTACATCTAGTGTTCCATGTATCCATGTTGAGGAAGTTCCTCCCTAATACCGAGTTGGTTTCGTAGCTAGTGGAGGTTGAACTTGATGAGGATATGTCCTTTATGGAGGGACCTATGTTGATCCTTGATTGAAGTGTGAAGAAGTTGAAGAATAAGGACATAGTGTTGGTGAAGGTTCTGTGGCTTTAGTGTGGCATTGAGTAAGCCATGTGGGAGATTGAGGAAGATATGAGGATGAAGTACCACTCTCTTTTCTCTTAGGATTTTGGGGGATAAATCCTTGTCAGGGGTTTATGGCTTGTAAGACCTCTACCCTGGGTTTTGGGGTAACCCTATTTGTTTTGCTTAAGTAAGTGCTTAGAACCTTGCTCTAATCCTTTGAGATGATCTTCGACCTTATGGAGAGCTTAAGTCTCTAGTTTGAGCTTGTTTGGATGATGTTTGTGCCTTTTGTACCTTGTGGGTGTAGCGACCCATGTCATGACCTAGGGTTTGTTTTGTGGGTGTCATGGTTGAGACACATTTTCTAGGTGTGGTGGTTATGACCAAGATGGTCTTGGGTTGAGACAATTGAGTTTGGGTGGAGTGCCTTGACCTAGATTTTGTGTGGTGATCTTTTGTCTCAACTTAGTGATGTGTTGGTGTCTTATCACTACTATGGATGGCATTCCTTGATGTGTCGTGTTGCGACCATGTTGGGTGACCCATGTTGTCGAGACCCAACACAGGTTGTATCACCATCTTGTGCATGCATGGTTTAAGTGGTTGCATGTTAGTTTCTTGGGTGGACAAGTGTCCTTGTGGAGCCCTATCTTGTTGACACCTCATCCTTTAGCCTACTTCCCTCCTCTTTTGCTATATAACCCCTTATCTCTCCATGAAAGTGATCCTTTTCAGCCATATTCTTCCTCCCTTCTTGGCTGGTTGTCCTTCGAGCCTTGAGGAGCAAGGAGATCTTCTTTGGAGCTCTTAGTGGCTGGACTTCCCTTGCATGTGGTTCTTGTGGTGATCCTTTGTCATCTTCAACTCTAGTAAGTTCATGCCTTTCTTTTTCAACTTTTTCTTGGATCCCCTACCCCATATTCTTCTCCTTCCTTGGCCCTGGACTATGTTTTGAAATGATGGCCGTTCTTGAGAAGAGAGATCCTCATCACAAGGGTAATAGGACATTTTTTATCAAGGCGACACCCAAATGAGAGGGAGTTTCTCCTTCTTTCTTTGGTTCGGCCTAAGGTTCTTTCTTGCCCCTTTCTTGAACAAACTTTGACTATGATGTTTTCTCCTTCTTAAGGTGCTTTTGTGGCCAAGAGTGTAGCCTTTGGTGAAGCTTCTTTCCCCTTGGTGATCGTGTGCTTGGAATTTTGATCCTTGGAGTGATCTTCCTTAAGGCAGGTGTTATAACCCTTAACCTTCTTCATTTTTGCACACTTCATTCTTGCATGTTACTATTTTCTCACTCTAAAATGTGCCCTTTTATGCTAAAGATGATACCGTGCTCTAGAACTATATTAGTGGTGGTTATCATGCTTGGATGCTTGTAATATGAAACCCTAATCCTATATACCCAATTTTGGTGGTGGTTGTGTAATGGTGGTTTTCTCCCCATCTTTTATCTTGGGTTTTGATCACATGCATCATGTTCGTATACCTAGATGTTGTGACGAGTTTGGGTTATGTCTTGGAGGTACTAACATGGTTTCATATCTCCTGCATGAGGTTCTTTCATGGTGGTTCTTAGTACAAGTTTTAGGGTTCTTGGTGACCGGTTTACATGGGGATTCCTCCCAATGTTGCTGATGGTTTACCGTTTGGTCGAGATACCAATGTTAAACTAGTTAGGACCATGCTTCTATTTCAGAAAAGATATATGAACTTAAGATGAAGGTGACATTTACCCTTGTTGCGGCTACGACATCACACCTTTCTTTTTTTTGGTCGCGACCCATGACTTTTTAAGTCGAAGATTCTTTTGGTTGTGTGGTTGTAACTAGTGTTCTTGAGGGTGATCAAAACCCTAACTGTGGAAGGTTGATGTAACATCCCTGACCTGGGTTTAGGGCTAACCCTATTTGTTTTGGCTAAGTAAGTTTCTTAGAACTTTAATATAATCATATAATGTGTTTTTTTATCATGTGACATACTTATGTTTCACGTTTGGTCCTGATTGAATGTTGTTTGAGCAATGTCCCTTTGTTTTGGACCAAAGTGCAATTTACCCAAGATGAGGGGTTATATTGCAAAATGTTACATTTTGAACGTGCCTTAAATATTTTATCATCATGATAAGAGTATGATGCTAATTTGTGGCTTGTGGAAATCCTAAATGCCAAGTTTGAACTTGTTTGAATAATGTTAGTACCTTGTGCACCAATTTTGGTACAATTTGTAATTTACCCAAAATGTAGGGTTGATATGAAAATTACCACCAATAAAGCGTCCCTACTTCCTATATGTATCATTTAGAGGAGATATAAAGAAGGAGATACCATGTTAAATCATTTATGAGTGGTAGTATTCTTGGTGATGAAAAGACTAAGAGATGGGTTGAATGTGAAACCCTAACTTGAGTTGTATCGAGTTGAAGACTTGATATGGGAATGCCTATCAGCCAAGGAGCCATAGAGGGGATCACATATCGGTTCATGGACACTTGGAAAGGGCCATGATGGGAAAAGAACCTCAAAGAGGTGATTCATGATGAGTTAGATGCTCCTTGCAAAAGTTGTATCCGTTTGCATAATTTGTGAGATAAAGATGAGATATCTTATCAAACAAGATAATTAATGGCCAAAATATCATGTCTAGATTATTCAAGTGTTTTTCATGTCAATATAAATATTAGTGCATGCATGTACATGTGTCAACCATGCATGGACATGTGGCACCTAGTAGCTTAAAACAATTATTAAAAAAGCGTCTGGAGCGTTTACTTCAGCTCCCGCTTTAGCGGCCAGCCCACACTACCACACTAAAAATACCTGAGTGGAGAAAAGGCATTTTTACTTGATGCAGGTGTTTTGTGCCACTTTTATGGTATGTGGGCCGCTTTAGTGGGACCCGAGTTAGCGGCTGGAGCAGACACGTCAGACTGATCTCCCCTCCCAAACCCCCAATCACAGACCCCCAAACCCTGACTCCTTTTCCTATTCCCAATTGCAACGCTGCACCTACAACCATCACATTAAATCCCGATGAGGAATACCAACGAGGCTAGGGATCCTCAAGTCCTAAGCCATTGTCGTCGCCTATGCTCTTATATGATCATGACTCCTGTGTATCTCCTCATCCCCGCGACCTCACGCGTTCTTCTCATCCCCTTCACATCACTCGTGCAAGATGACGGTAGAGAACTGAGGGCCTCAAGGTGCAGCGACAGAAGGATTCTCAATGGTTGTTCAGGAGTCAAGGGGTAAGGCACAAGACAAGGTGCAACAACATAATCCTTCTCGACAACAAGTGGTAGAGTCAAGGGAGAGGCTTCTCGGCACTTCTTCTCTACACACAATAGTAACAGTAGTATGTTTTCTAATCTATTCTTCCTTGCTTTGTCTTCCGCTAGTTCTTCTCCTTTTCTCCCCTCGAGATTCTCTATGCACGCCAGTTCTACCTATTCATGGTTGTGACAGCAGTAATCCGCTTCCTCTATTCAGTCCTTCTTGTCCAAACCTTTCAACGTAATCCCTATGGATGATTACAACTACAACCTTCAAATAGCAGTAGCAATCTCACTTCCTCTATTCTCGTTCTTCTTCATGGCCATGACAACAGTAATTCTGCTAGCTCTTCTCAATGTTTGAATGTTTGAATTTTTGAAGGTTCTTCCTTGTTCAAGGTTCTTCACCCTTAAAATGTTGAAAGTAACTACTATAACTAGAAATGTAGGGGGAAAATGTATACTAGTACAGTAATCCCACACGTTGCTTTTTCTATTTTGTTAAACATCAGTACTACACTGCTTTATCAATACTGATTCAGTAATATTATGATGTAGTAGTTCATTAGTGTATCATGTCTACTTCTTTGTTCTGTCGATAGTGCAATGCAATAATTTAGTTAACAACTTAGGCAATTAACAACAACATCATTTTACGTGGAATCTGATATATTGATGGAGGATCAGATCCACTAACTTGGAGGATCTTAAGCAACACATGGGTACAACTAAATGCAAGACTACAATTTTTTGGACAGGACATCCTCTAGATATGCTTCATATTTTACTTTACTCTTTGATGACCGTTGGAAGTTACACTTACTTAATAGGAAATATGTTAGTAGAGTTCTAACTGATACATGCTGACCACTGACTTTGCTTTATCTCTCTGTTGCTAGAGGAGTTAAAGACTGAATAGGTATGCATTAAAAACTTATCATCGTATTTTTCTTCTTCTTTTTAATATACTATGTACTATGTGTTAATCATTTATATAGGACTATCATTTTTTATTTTTATCTTGCCAACATTTACTTATGTTATTGGGATGATCTATGAAAGTCATTTGACACAGTGAAATATTATTCAAAATACTTGATTTTTGAGTAATTTTTCTTTTTGTTGTTAGTACGGGAATCATAATTTTTTGCAAATTTATTTAAAACATTACTGGACTGCTTTTTCAAAAAGCGCCCGCTTTGGCCCACTTCAAAACCTGCTTGCTTCTTCCCGATTCAAGGTGGGTGATCTGCACGCTTTGTGCTTTCCAAAACCTAGGCTTAAAATGATGACACCTCATATACAAACGTTTTCATGAACCTCAAGTATATATACCACTCCTTTCACCTATTAGTGGAATTTTTTGAATCTTACCACCCCTTTCTCTTAGATATCGTGCATAGAGTCTTGGTATCATTCATAGGTGAAGGAGTGTCGATTTTAGAGCCTTGGTATCGACCATAGAGAGGGGATATTGACCTAGTAAGGTGGTATCATCCTATCAAGGTGATATGGGCCACATGTAAAGCATATCGGCCACAAGTGGTGAAGATATCATGCATAGTGTTGAGGAGATCAAGCCTTAGACCTTTAATAAGCTCATCTTCAATCTTGGGAATGTGAAGATTTAGAGCTTGGAGCTTTAAAGTTGTTCTTGAGGCAGGTTATATAACTTAAACCCAAATATATTATTATTCACTTTCAATATTGATTGAACTTGTTGAATTACTTTTAAATTTCGAATTTCCTTTGATTAATTGATATACCTATGAGTTCCAATAAGTTGTTAGGACTATTGTCCATGAACTATAATATAAAGACAAAGGTCTTGAGGTTGATGATCGTGACATCATCATGGTACAACCCGATATAGGGTTGAGGTACCTTAAACCCGATATGAAACCCAAGATGAAGGGTAACTCAATATAGTAATGAGTGATATCACATGAACACTATGGGTAATATCTCATGAATGATATGGGAGGTATCTACTTGTACCTTTTACATGATATGAGGTTAAGATCATACCTCATCCATGATATAGTGTTAATTGAACACTCTAACTGATATAGAGTTGAAACCCTAGATGATAGAATGTAATCTGAAACACCCTATCATTTTGTATGAAGGATTGTTGTGAAAGAGCCCAACCTGAGTTTCGAGCTTGTCGTTCAAATATATGAAGGGACTATTCCTTTGAAGGTATGAAAGAAAATGAGCATAAGGGTCTACCCAATATGCTAACTTGATATGCTAGACAACATGATAACCCAATATACCAACCCAATATGGGAACCCGAGATGGTATTGTGTATATGCTACTAAAATGATACCATGATGAGGCGTGTAACCCATTCCCAATATGGTGCACACCTTGTGAACGATATGGAATCAAATATACCCTTATACCCGATATGAGGTCAAGCTCCCAGCTCATACACGATATGAGGTCATGTATCTCTAACTTGAGAAGATAAAACCAAAGTGATAGCCAATCTAATATGAGTACACGATATGGTAATAGGGGATATACCTAAAACACGATATGGTGATGTGGTTATACCACATTCCCAATATGGATACACGATATGATGATAGGTTGTATCTCAAGCACACAATATGGTAGCATATACACACCTTGATACCCAATATGGAGGGAATACCTCAATCCAATGTACTGGGTTGAGTGGTACATGTCAAGTATTGTGTCAAATGCTACATTAAGAGGTAATGAGTTTAATGCAATTTGATAATTGTGAGTTAGTGTACCTTAAAGAGGAGAATTAAGTCAACTTAATAAAGTATGGGGTGGGCAATATCTTCAAGTGAGGAAAGGATGTTACACCCATGTATAGTGAAGGTGATACACCATATGATTGGTAAGGTTGATACTTTAATGGGTAAGTGATGAGGGATATGATGATGCCTAACTTGATATACACCTAAACCAATATGAGGGAAAAAAAATCTTAGGAGTGATGAGTGTAACACCAACACTACTACAGAAACGACCTTTGGCGTCGGTCGTTTAACCCCATTTGGCGTCGGTTTCCGACCGACGCCTATGTGGGCGCCGCTAAAGGTCGAACACTTTGGCGTCGGTTTTTTAACCAATGCCTATTTATTCTATAGGCGTCGGTGTTTTAGTATATAACCGACGCATAAAGTGCCCTAGATGACGCCATTTTCTGTGACGCGAACACTTTTGGCGTCGGTTATATACTAAAACACCGACACCTATACTTCAAGACGACACGGCCGTGCTTCCCTGCACGGCTGTGTTTAGTACTATAGGCGTCGGATTTATATGAATAACCGACGCCTTTTCCACCACGACCGTGCTATCCTGCACGGTCGGGTTGTTTGTATTATTAAGCGTCGGTTTTTATAAAATAACCGACGCTGTATGTCTTTGCTGACAGTTTTCTATAAATAACCGACACCTATTTCTATTTTTTTTTCATATCAGTTTGCAGGCCTGCTGTGGCTGGTCAGCAGGATGAGAACCTGCAGTTCAGTTTTCTGAACTGCAGGTTTACGACATCCATTGATATCGGCCTACAAACAAGCCGCAAACCTGCAAAAGTCACAAGGAAAATTTCACACAAGTACATACATTCAGACATCAATTCAATTCTCACATTCACACATATAGAAACATTCAAATACATGTATTAACATTCAGAAATATTCATTTACAAAGTATCATTCATTATCGCTATCAACATCCCAATTATATCTTACAGTTGCCACTGCTTGTATGGCTTTTGCCCGTTCTTCTCTTACTTCATTTAATGCTTCCATCGTATATGGAGCATGTATATTTTTTAAGCGTTTACCTATAGTGTGGTCAGTTTTAAACACCTGCAAAGAGAATGATGTATATATATAAGTAATAATATAAAAATAAGATTGATATATTTCATACTAACTAATGAGACTATATATAATACCTCATGTATGCTATCGATGTCCAATGCGGCATGTTTGATAATCATATGCATAAATCACATCACATAGTATGCGCATGCCCAGCCATTGTCTTGTGTAGCACACTATAAATTGAAACATACAAAATAATACAACTAAGCACAATTCACATCAATAATATATATATTCGAGTCAGGAACTTACTTGTACGTTCTGCCAATTTATTGGCTGGTTCTTTTTCCTTGGGACCGTTCCTCCAGCCTTTTTGAATGCATCTAAACCCCTAATGTTAATATAACACAATAAATTGCATAAGTAAATAGTAATGTAATAAAAGATGTTAACGGATATAAAAATGAAATATTTCTCACCAGAATAATGGCATTCTCATTACGTGTCCAATTTTAGTTTTCAATGTACTCCCCACAGGATCTAGATAATAAACAGTGAATGTCCCGGGGACAATAACTAGTAACTCCCAATGTCTACCGCTAGAGGTAAGAAGTTAACAATTAATAACTCAAAATGCAAAATAAAAATGGAATTTTCTTAAGTCCAAATTATAAATAAAGTAAACTTACTTGACATTGAATGGAGCTATTATTATCATCTTCTTTTGCTGACCAAAAATTGTAAAAGCATCTATACAGTATTGTTGAACATTATCAGGGTCTTTAGCTACCAAACTAATCAATGATGGAATCAAAAATCCCACATGATCAAATGCAAATTATTTGCAATGATCTTCGACTAAGTAGCTGCAAAACATATAGGTGTATGCATTAATATATAAGAAACCAGATCACCGGATCTTACACAAGGTATATGGATGTCTAAACAAGATCTCACCTTATCCATGTCTCTATCATTGATGTATTCAGCCAATCATACATAAATAGCTCAATAATATCTTGTATAAATAAAGAGCTATCGTATGATTGACCTGCATAATCTGCATCTAAAGAAACTATTATAGGGCAATGTATATTATGTGCCCGTAGCCAACATGCCATTCCCCTACAAGCAGGACCTAACCGGTATGTTAGGTCAGTTGGAACCCAAGTTGGTAATGCGGGAAGTGGAGGTGGAGGCCTAGGTGCTCCTGGTGTCTTCTTTTAAACATGTATATATAATTTCAGATCAGTTGACATCATATATACACATTAACAGTCTAAATCAATGTAAATTTATCTTACAATTTCAGTCGTGTAGACGACATCTGCTTTGGGCCACAATATGACCCCGTCTTCTGCCTCATCAAGTGTATCAATATCTGGGTGGGCATATGGCAATGCAACTTCCCTCCAATCGGGTAATACATGTAGCGGGCTCACACGAATGTAGCCCTGCGGCATTGGAGTCCCATGAAACGTTGTCCCAGGAAGGGACTGGTAAGCCTGCGCCTCTGCAACAACATAGTCTTGCATTCTTAAGCGGCATGGCTTCAATGCCTACAAATTTACGTAAAGAATGTTATACATATATACATATAATCTTGAAAACATATCATCTTGAAAAGACTAGCTACAATGTCATAAATAATACTTACAACAGACGTGCTAGGCGATGGGTCTCCAGGATTACTCGCAGTCTGTGCATCAGGAGAAGAGTGGGTCGCCATAGGCTGATTGGAAGCCTGAGATGCCTGCCACCAAATTTGGGGTACAATAGATCAATCTTCTTCCACTGTGGGGAATCAGACGCATGTCGCAGGATCCCATCATTATTTTTCTTAACATCTGCATGCCACCTCAAATTGTTCGCATCTTTCGGATTTGCAAACAAGCATTGAAACCGTGATATTATAGGTAGATACCACAACACCTTAGCAGGAGAACCAGTTTTGGACTCCCCCGAAGTCGTCAATTTATACCGTGACGCACCACATTTTGGACAATCTTTCAAATCTACATAGTCCTTTTGAAATAATACACAATCATTCGGGCATGCGTGTATCTTCTTGGCCTCCATTCCCATTGGGCACAACATTTTCTTTACCTGGTATGTTGAGATTGGAAGCTCATTTCCTTCAGGAAGCATTTCTTTCAACAAAGTCAACAATGAAGTGAAGCTTTTGTCGCTCCATCTATTGTTAGCTTTCAACTTATACAATCTCAACACAGCGCTAAGCTTCGTAAACTTAGCACAGCCTGTGTATAACAGTATCTCAGCATCATGCACAATGTTTGTAAAGATAGGAGGTGGATCGGTGTGCTCTACCCTACAACTATCCAGCATCGCATCAACGATGTCTGCTGGAACTGGTTCGTTCACATTTACGTCATCGGAGGCAATTTCTTCTTCCACCCAAGCACTGCTATCGACATCTACTGGTTTCAATTTTGAAATCTCTCCATGCCAGTGCCATTCTGTATAGCCTTGTACAATCCCGTTGCACATGACATGACTTTTGATTTCCTCACCAGTGTTGACTTTCAAGTTGTTACCGCAATGCCTACATGGACAGTAGAACCTATATGTAGGTTTTTTCCTATGTTCCTCGGCAAATCTAATAAACTGATCAAGACCAGATATAAACTCTGGGGTGAAACGATTACGAATGGACATCCATGATCTATCCATTCTATGATCAGAAAAAACAAGTATATATTAGGAAAAAATTAGGGTATACACTTACAACCTAAGCGTATAATGTGATGTCATTCTTATATATGTACTTAGAGAACAAACGGGGAAATGCTACCGAAAGTTTCTCAAAAACCCAATACACATTATACACTTACATCCTAAGTGAGATTAGGTGTTCAAGAACAGTCCCAAACTGGGGACTATCCAAGATTTACTCCTAATGAGTAAATCTTGGACGGGTTTCTAGGCCAAAAAATACATGTGTTGTCATTCTTATATATAATAAATGTCTATAAAGTACATGCAACATGGTTAATCCTAATCAATAGAGCATTATTAAATAATAAATCAAGAAATCAATAGTTTCAAACAAAAGGTCTAGGAATCTTTACTAGACATTATATGTATCCCTAATCATCATATTTAACATACTACATTATTATGAACATCCAGATCAGATTAAGATCAAACTATGTTATAACCATTGGTTTAATAACCCTATTTCCGCATGTACATGTTTATCAACTTTAAAACCCTATAATTCATGAAATCATTCTAATTCAATTTAATATGTTGGGATCACATAATTATATAATGACATCAGAATATATAGAAGAATCATAATTAACATGATTAACAACATGCTCATCAAACTAGGGTTTTCTTGAATATCATCTAATATTTGTGTACTAGACATTATATTTATCCCTAATCATCATATTTAACATACCATTATTATGAACATCCAGATTAGATTAACTCTAATCAAATACATTACATGCATTTTTATCACAACAATTTGATCGATGCATAGAAAAGCAGAGCATCTAGCAGCGGGAAGACCAACCTTGTCAGAGGGAAGAAGGCAGAGGCTCCGGTGGCTCTGGCAGGAGAAGTAGCTAGCAGCGACGGCAGTGGAGGAGCAGCTAGCAGCTCCGGTGGCTCTGGCGGTGGTTGCGGCGGCGCGACGACGGTGGAAAAGCACCAGGCGGCGCCTAATCTCAGGCGTGGTGGCGGCGCCGGTTCTCAGGTGCTTGGAGCAGCAGGGGCGGGCAGCAGGGGCGGCAGAGAAGGGGGCGCGGAGAAGGAGGAGTGGTGGCGGAGAAGGGGGCGCCGGAGAAGAAATAGCCGGAGAAATGGCGCTGGAGAAGAAATCCCCGGAGAGAAATCGCCGGTAGCAGAGAAGGTAATTGCTCGCAATGAAACAGAAGAAAGGGGAAGAGTCGGGCGATCACGGGTTATAAGTTCCCAAATAGCGTCGGTTGTTTAAAACAACCGACGCCTAAACATCTTTAGCGTCGGTTGTTTTCAACAACCGACGTCCAATTGGACGATATTTTCATGAAATTGTTTGGCGGGAACCACCTTCAGCGTCGGTTATAAAAGGATAACCGACGCTGAAAGTGACACTTTTCGCGCAAATTTTCATCGCACATAGGCGTCGGTTTATACCTACATAACCGACGCTGAAAATGACACTATTTTTTTTTATCAAAATTTGGATTTCGCGGCCGACTTTCAGCGTCGGTTTGTTATAAACAACCGACGCTGAATACAAAGCGGTACCCGTGTCTGGCTGGTCTTCGAATATAGACGTCGGTTTGCTTAAACAACTGACGCCTAACATATAAGGCGTCGGTTTTCCTTAATAACCGACGCCCAGAAAAGTGACACTGAATGCTATTTCTGTAGTAGTGCAAGTAATGGTTTGACTAATACTTTGATAGGTAAAGCACCTAAAGAGGTTAATAATGATCAACCTTATATCCAAAATGCCTTAACCCGATATGAGTCCATAACACTTGATGACAGTTGGGTAATTCAAGTATGTGACTTATGGTCAATACACTACATGGTAAATGTGTTGAGTTAGTGCATAAAGTATTAGGATGGGAATTACCTTAATACAAGATAATTTGATGAACTTAAGTAAGTTAAAAGTGATGAGGTAAGTGATACACCAAGGCATGATAAATATCACATCTAGCACTTCAAGGTCGATACACCTTGATGCACCTCAAATCCAATATACTTGGATGAGTAACACATGAAGTGGGTCATGTCATTTGTTACATTTAGATGTAATGGGTTTAATGCACTTTGATAAGTGTAGGCTAACATGCCTTGAGAAAGGGGTTAAGCCAAGATAATAAAGTATGATGTAATCAATATCCTAATGAGGATGAGAGAGAAACTCATACTTTGCGTTGATAATCATTTAATGATAAATGATGAGAATAAATAAGAATTATTGAATACTTATGATATCAATGTATGCTCCTAAATGTGTGGATCAATGAATTAGGGTTTGGATTGATAATATGAACTTGAAACCCTATTTGGATATAAAGGGAAACCCTAACCCTAATAATGGGAAGGTTGTATTTCTCTTATTGCATAAACCTTGTGAGACATATTAAATACTTGTATAACAAGTATAATGTTTATGTGGTTTGATGACCTAAAAGATATTTGTTTCCTAGTGAGAGGTGACAAGATGTTTAATGGGCCTTGTGAGCCATGTGAATAGTTGTTTACTTGTGAGAGGTGACAAGATGTTTAATGGGCCTTGTGAGCCATGTGAATTATTTGTTCAACAAGTATAATGTTTATATAATCTGATGTCTTAAAAGATAAGTTGTTTCCTAGTGAAAGGTAACAAGATGTTTAAAGGGCTTTGTGAACTATGTGAATTATTTGTGCAAAAATTATAATGTATACCTTGGTCTGATGACCTAGAGGTAATGGTAACTTGATAAGTGGTAACAGTACTCAGTGATGAACTAAGGGTTTGAATACCCAAGAATGATGATAATAAGAGATTGAGATCCTAAGTGTTATATGTGTCCCAAAGAATCATGAAAGTACTTGATAAACGTATTACACCTTTCGTTGTAGCCTCTGTTATAAATATGTTTGGAACTTGGTTGGTGCTAAAAGATACTATAATGCACCTAATTAATAAAGTGGAATCTCATCATGTAGTTTCCCTGACCATAGATCCATCAGCGTCAGGATTTGCTGAATGGTGAAATGGGTTTTTCCCACGTGATTACCTGGAGCGTATATTTTTTAATATGTGGGGGTGTGAGCTTGGACAGCCATATGTTGACCGATCCCCTTACATCCACGATCATGGGGATTGGCTATATGCCATATCCTTGCTTGAGTGTGATTGTGGTCATAAACACAACAATGAGCACAATGAACTGGCTCATGGCTCAGAGTATGGTTATGTACCATAACTCAATGAATCTGGGAAAGCTACATGGTCTTCTCCCAAAAAGAATACATGTTGTGACTATAACTCTATAGAGAAGATGCCACCATACCCCGGCTTGCTATTTGCAGTTGACACAAGATGTCCTGCCAACAGCTGACACAAGATGTCCTTCTTGTTCTCTCATACTGACCGAGACAGGTGAGGTCTTGACAGCCGACTCTTCCATTGACCTTGTATGGTACCAATTTGAACTTAGTAGTGGTCAGTTGGAGTATGAATGGTATACTTCATCTCCTCAGGGCATAAGTGTGATTGTAAATATGTAATCATTCGTGTAGCATATTTGTTGAAGGATCGAATATGGAAGACATTGGTTGATGTACACTTCTTTTATACATCTTAATTGATAGATGTTATACATGTTTCTTTATATTCATTATAAAGTGAATATATGTTTTATTTCTCTATCATAGATAGATGCATTACTTTAAGAGAAGATATTATTCAGTTATGCTTATAACAATGATTAATCATGCATATCAATGTAAAAGGATCCTCGACTCAGTTTTATATTGTTTATCTGTGATAATAATATTATTGGCGGAGAGTTATATCTCTTGTTGGGACAATTGTCTCACCCCGTGGGATCCACAATTTTTAGGTGGACGTACATGAGGAGGTAGAGACCGTACTACATAGGGAGAACACCAACAACAGGGGCAGCGATAACAGCTCATGTTGAGTGTATTGTCTGTCGTGTCTTGTAGATAGAAGTCCTATGTGTCGTCTATGTACTCTCAGGTCCTTGGATTTAGTACGTGATGGTTTTATAAACAATCTGAGATTTTTCTTGTATGCCTCGAGGTTTTATGTTGCTTCAATATATGTTTTGACAAAGCAACTGTTACACGTTATCCTTGAGATGAGATGGTACAATGTATGTACAATGTTAACCCTGATGTATATAAAATTTTGGTTCTTTTGGTAGGAGTTTCCTGGAAGAGGATCTCTTTGCAAAATGGTTTTAATTTTTAGTGATTTTTTTAATCCACTTCTTATGGTTATTCTACAAGTATTTACTGGCGATGTCTTGATTTGATGTCGGGTCATCACAAAGTTTTGGTATCAAAGCCTAAGGTTCGGTGAGTCTACATAGACATATTACTAAGGTGTTGAGTCTGTGCTAGTGTCCTCTAGTATACCCTATAGTGACTTTTGCTTATGCAGAAGAAAGGGTGAAGTTTTAAAATGACTGGAGAACACGAGGAACACATTACTGAGAGCAATGTTGTTGCACCAGGAGAAGGTGCAAGGGATCAGGCAAGAGAAGAATGAGTGCATGAGAATTCCCATCTTGACCCAATCAGGATAGAGAATCCAATTTTTTTATGCTCCTGTTGGGCAAGTTAGGACAACAGTGATGCATATAGTAGACTGGATACTAGCAATAAAACCTAGGTTACCAGTCCTCAATGCAGAAACTTTAGGTTCTGAAAGGATTCCTGAATGACATAGTCATGTATGAATAGTGGAAAATGTGGGAAGGATTAACTTATGGTAAGAAAATAGACTCTGCCATAAGTATAGACAGATAGTACATCTGTGATGGAAATGTCCAAGGAGGGGCAATACACTGGGAATTAAGGAAAGGTCTCTATAATTCTAGTGAAATTTTCCCAGTTGTTCTAAAAAGCCAAAGTTTTTGGTACCGCCAGTGCAATAAATGCCTAGTGCACCAGGGCAGTAGTCATTAAGTAAAGACAAAAGTCCTAACTTTCCACCTGTAAGAACTCCTGACTTAGCTACTACATCAGTAATAAGACCGATAAAACCATGGTACAAGGACAAGACATGTTATAGATATGGACATGTTGAGCATATTAAACCCTTTTTGTTCAAAAAGAAAGGAGGAAATGACTCAACAACTGAGGTAGACTCGGTAGGGCTTACAAAAGTTACAACCCAATAGTGTAAAAAGGCAAAGGTAACAACATGAAACAACTAGACTCTATGTTTTGAGTCAACCTGAAGTGGTAGATGACTGCGAGGGGTGACAGTCAGATAGAGCTTTTTCATTCTGATATGTCTTCTTTTGATTTTAATCTGATAATCATAAGAAGGATTGTTGTTGTTAACTTCCCTTTTGTTGTCCTATAGGAACATGGGGAAGAAATGATGAGGACTAGAATTTATATTCTATACAATATTCTTTTAAATGCTTTATAATTGCTTTTGTCCATATAAAAGAGGCAAATATGTAAATGAGATGCCTGGAGAAATCCAGGGATATTAAGTCGTGTGACTTGGATAATATTGAAAGTAAAGTATATAATGTAAGACAAGGTGCATACTACCTAATCTTAGTACTTGTATACCCTGGCCCGGTATTCAACTATTGAAGGTAGGGTAAGTATGTAACTCTTATATTGTTATCTTTCTGATTACTTTGATCAAGTAGTCATTTTGAGACAATCTAAAGAGCATAATGAAACTTAAAATATGGCATGGATATTTCCATCCCATCGTAAGTGAAATGAAATAGAAGCTGAGTTTATCTCAGACCAGTCTATGTGTATGAGGAAGTAAAAAGTACAATCCTCATGATAAGTGAAAGGGAACAAGATGATTCATGTTCAAATAAAGAATATGTGAAGGATAATGATCTCTTCCATAATGTGAAAATGATAAATGTGATAAAATCATAAAATGTTCATGAACATGTTAGTCAATAACAAAGAAAGGAATGATGTTATGTATGCATCCTTATAATTCCTAGGTTGATGGCAAGGAACCTAGGATGAAACAAGAGTAAATGACTCATGAACAGTTGAAAGTTCATGCAATAATCAGAGGAGATGATAATCTCTTCTCTTTGATAAACAACTTTCGGTGCTGATGGGGTGATAAGAGGAATATGTTTCTTTGTGTTCTTTCCTTTTAGGGACATGGCAATCAAGTGAGTATTATTACACTTGATGTGTATGAGTTAGAAGTGTTATTTTGATGGATACTTGGAAAAGTATCAGTTCATCTTGGACTTTGGTTCCAAGATAAAGATATGTGTAATAAGTAATGTCCCAATATGAAAGAAATATCCTTTTGTATGTTTGGTTTTGGTAATAACAATAGAGAGATGGATATGATGAGGATGTGATGTGTTTTTGACACATGTGATGAATACCAAGGTAAGGAATTATGGTATCCAAGAAGTGTTAGGTGGTATGGGAAAGTGAGAACATGACTCCTGATAAGATAATTAATGTTTGGCTACTTAGAAGGGCCGACTTTGATATTAGTCTAGTTGCATACTATAGTATGGATATCATATGTTAGGGGTTTATGCTCTGCATAAACATCACATCAATAAGGATGTATTAATTTAAGGAAAAATTGTAGAATCATTTTGGACAAAGCTTATCAAGCTAAATATAATCCCTTCGAATATCCCCATCTAGATCTATTGAGGCAGCTTATACATAACATCTAGAGATACTTCTGAGATAAGTTCTTCTTTGACAAGTAGACACTCCATATGACAAGAAAATAAATAGCTAACATGATAGTTGGTATAAGTCATACGAAAGTTTAGTGTTGTGTCAGCAGATTAGAGTGGCACAACAGATGTATGATAAGACTTGTAGTTCCAAGTGGGTGATAGAACGTAACTCTGGTCTTTTCTTGGAGGTGAAATGTGAAACTAAGTGAGGAGCATGGAAGACACCCAAGGTCAAGGATCTTATCACATAAGTTGTAAATTGAGAAGGTGACAAATCAATAAGGTTTGACACCTAAATTATTTGAAGTATGAATAGTACTTCTCTGACTTAGATAGTGTTACCTGACACAGAATTGACACTACAATCATTAATGAAAAGGATCGTTGAATATGTGTCATGTATGATAGATTCTATGATGACCTTGAATGGAAGGACTTTGTGATGGTCAAAGCTCTATGGCATCTCCATGACATCAATATTTTATGTGGAGAGTTGATGATACGATGCATGAATGACAATTGTCTTCCTTCATCTAGGATTTCTGGGATGAAATCCTTGTTAGGGGTTTATAATTGTAACATCCCTAACCTAGGTTTAGGGCTAACCCTATTTGTTTTGGATAAGTAAATAGATTAGAACTTTAATATAATCCTCTAAGTTGTTTTTTTATCATGGGACACACTTATGTTTCAAGTTTGGTCATGATTGAATGTTGTTTGAGCAATGTTCCTTTATTTTGGACCAAAGTGCAATTTACCCACGATGAGGGGTTATATTGCAAAATGTCACATGTTTACTGTGCCTTAAATATTTTAACATCATGAGAAGATTATGATGCTAAGTGGTGGCTTGTGGAAAGCATAAATGCCAAGTTTGAACTTGTCTGAATAATGCTAGTACCTTGTGCACCAATTTTGGTACAAATTGTAATTTACCCAAAATGTAGGGTTTATATGCAAATTACCACCTCTAAAGTGTCCCTACTTCCTCTATGTATAATTTAGAGGATATATAAATAAGGAGATATCATGTTGAATCATTTATGAGTGGTAGTATTCTTGGTGATGAAAGGACCAAGAGAGGGGTTGAATGTGAAACCCAAACTTGAGTTGTATCGAGTTGAAGACTTGATATGGGAATGCCTATCGGCCAAGGAGCCATAGAGGGGATCCCATATCGGTTTGTGGACACTTAAAAAATACCATCATGGGAAAAGCACCTCAAAGAGGTGATTCATGATGATTTAGATGCTCCTTGCAAAAGTTGTATCGGTTTACATAATTTGTGAGATAAAGATGAGATATCTTATCAAACAAGATAACTAATGGCCGAAATATCATCTCTAGATTATACTCAAGTGTTTTTCATGTCAATATAAATATGAGTGCATGCCTACACATGTGTCAACCATGGATGGACATGTGGCACCTAGTAGCTTAAAATGATGACACCTCGTATACACACTTTTTCATGAACCTCAACTATATATACCACTCCTTTCACCTATTAGTGAAAATTTTTGAATCTTACCACCACCTTGCTCTTAGATATCATGAATAGAGCATTGGTATCATTAATAGGTGAAGGAGTGTCGAGTTTAGAGCCTTGGTATTGGCCATAGATAAGGGATATCGACCTAGCAAGGTGATATCAGCCTAGCAAGGTGATATCGGCCACAAGTAAGGCATATCGGCCACAAGTAGTGAAGATATCATGCATAGTGTTGAGGAGATCAAGCCTTGGACCTTTGATAAGATCATCTTCAATCTTGGGAACGTGAATATTTGGAGCTTGGAGCTTTAAATTTGTTCTTGAGGCGGGTTATATAACTTAAACCCAACTATATTATTATTCACTTTCAATATTGATTGAACTTATTGAATTACTTTCAAATTTCGAATTTCCTTTGATTAATTACTATACCTATGAGTTAAAATAAGTTGTTAGGACTGTTTTCCATGAACTAGAATATAAAAATAAATGTCTTGAGTTTGATGATGGTGACATCATCATGGTACAACAAGATATAGGGTTGAGGTACCTTAAACCCGATATGAAACCCAAGATGAAGGGTAACTCAATATAGTGATGAGTGATATCACATGAACAATATGGGTGATATCTCATGAATGATATGGGAGGTACCTACTTGTACCTTTTACATGATATGAGGTTAAGATCACACCTCATGCATAATATAGTGTTAATTGAACACTCTAACCGATATAGAGTTGAAACCCTAGATGATAGAATGTAACCCGACACACCCTATCATTTTGTATGAAGGATTGTTGTGAAAGAGCCCAACCTGATTTCTATCTTGTCATTAAAATATATGAAGGGACTGATTCCTTTGAAGGTATGAAATAAAATGAGCATAAGGGTATACCCAATATGCTAACCTGATATGTTAGCCAACATGATAACCCGATATACCAACCCAATATGGGAACCTGAGATGGTATTGTGTATATGCTACTAAAAGATACCATGATGAGGCATATACCCCATGCCCAATATGGTGCACACCTTGTGCACGATATGGAATCAAATATACCCTTACCCAATATGAGGTCAAGCTTCCAGCTCATACACGATATGAGATCATGTATCTCTAATTTGAGATGATAAAACCTAAGTGATAGCCAATCCGATATGAGTACACGATATGGTAATAGGGGATACACATAAAACATGATATGGTGATGTGGTTATACCACATACCTGATATGGATACACGATATGATGATAGGTTATATCTCAAGTACAATATGGTAGCATACACACACCTTGATACCCGATATGGTGAGAATACCTCAATCCAATGTACTGGGTTGAGTGGTACATGTCATGTATTGTGTCGAATGCTACATTAAGAGGTAATGAGTTCAATGCAATTTGATAATTGTGAGTTAGTTTACCTTAAAGAGGAGAATTAAGTCAACTTAATAAAGTATGGTGTGGGAAATATCTTCAAGTGAGGAAAGAATGTTACACCCATGTATAGTTAAGGTGATACACCTAACCCAATGGTAAGGTTGATACTTTAATGGAGAAGTGATAAGGGATATGATGATGCCTATATTGATATACACCTAACCCAATATGTATGTTCAACTTGACATATATGATTCAACCTGATACACCTTGTAAAGGTGAGGGAAAAACACTCTTAGGATTGATGAGTGTAACACCAAGTAATGGTTTGACTAATAATTTTGTAGGTGAAGCACCTAAAGTGGTTGATAATGGTCAACCTCATATCCACAATGCCTTAACCTAAGATGAGTCCATAACACTTGATGATAGTTGGGTAATTAAAGTATGTGACTTATGGTCAATACACTACATGGTAAATGTGATGAGTTAGTGCATAAAGTATTAGGATGGGAAATACTCTAATACAAGATAAGTTGATGAACTTAAGTAAGTTAAAAGTGATGAGGGAAGTGATACACCAAGGCATGATAAATATCACATCCAGCACTTCAAGGTTGATACACCTTATGCACCTCAAATCCAATATACTTGGATGAGTAACACATGAAGTGGGTCATCATGTCAATTGTTACATTAAGATGTAATGGGTTTAATGCACTTTGATAAGTGTAGGCTAACATGCCTTGAGAAAGGGGTTAAGCCAAGGTAATAAAGTATGATGTAATCAATATCCTAATGAGGATGAGAGAGAAACTCATACTTTGTGTTGATAATCATTTAATGATAAATGATGTGAATAAATAAGTATGATTGAATACTTATGATATCAATGTATGCTCCTAAATGTGTGGATCAATTAATTAGGGTTTGGATTGATAATATGAACTTGGAACCCTATTCGGCTATAAAGGGAAACCCTAACCCTAATAATGGGAAGGTTGTATTTCTCTTATTGCATAAACCTTGTGAGACATGTTAAATACTTGTATAATAAATATAATGTTTTTGTGGTCTGATGACCTAAAAGATATTTGTTGCCTAGGGAGAGGTGACAAGATGTTTAATGGGCCTTGTGAGCCATGTGAATAGTTGTTGCCTAGTGAGAGGTGACAAGATGTTTAATGATCCTTGTGAGCCATGTGAATTATTTGTACAACAAGTATAATGTTTATATAATCTGATGTCTTAAAAGATAAGTTGTTGCCTAGTGAAAGGTGACAAGATGTTTAAAGGGTTTTGCGAACTATGTGAATTATTTGTGCAAAACGTATAATGTATACCTTGGTCTGATGACCTAGAGGTAATGGTTACCTGATAAGTGGTAACAGTACTCAATGAAGAACTAAGGGTTTGAATACCCAAGCATGACGATGATAAGAGATTGAAATCCTAAGTGTTATTTATGTCCCAAAGAATCATGAAAGTACTTGATAAACGTATTGCACCTTTCATTGTAGCATTTGTTATAAATATGTTTGGAACTTTGTTGATGCTAAAAGATATTGTAATGCACCTAATTAATCAAGTGGAATCTCATCATGTAGTTTCCCTGACCATAGATTCATCAGCATTAGGATTTTCTGAATGGTGAAATGGGGTTTTCCCACGGGATTACCTGGAATGCATATTTTTGAATATGTGGGGGCGTAAGCTTGGACGACCATATGTTGACCGATCCCCTTACATCCACGATCTTAGGGATTGGCTATATGCCATATCCTGGCTCGAGTGCGACTCCATTCATAGACTAAGTAATGAGCACGGTGAACTGGCCAATGGCTTAGAGTATGGTTATGTACCATAACTCAATGAATCTGGGAAAGCTACATGGTCTTATCCCGAAAAGAGTAAATGATGCGACTGTAACTCTATAGAGAAGATGTCGCTATACCCCGACATGCTATTTGCAGTTGACACAAGATGTCCTTCCAGCAGCTAACACAAGATGTCTTGCTAGTTGTCTCATACTGACCGAGACGGGTGAGGTCTTGACAGCTGGCTCTGCCATTGACCTTGTATGGTATTGATTTGAACTTTGTAGTGGTCAGTTGGATTATGAACGATATACTTCATCTCCTTGGGGCATAAGTGTGATTGTAAATATGTAATCATTCATGTAGCATATTTTCTTAAGGATCAAATATAGAAGACATTGGTTGATGTGCACTTCTTTTATACATCTTAATTGATAGATGTTATACATGTTTCTTTATATTCCTTGTAAAATGAATATATGATTTATTACTCTATCATATATAGCTGTATTACTTTAAGAGAAGAGATTACTCAGTTCTACTTATAACAATGATTAATCATGCTTATTAATGTAAAAGAATCCTCTACTCAGTTATATACGGTTTATCTGTGATAATAATGTTGTTGATAGAGAGTTATATCTCTCGCTGGGACAATTATCTCACCCTGTGGGATCCACGATTTTTAGGTGGACGTGCATGAGGAGGTAGAGACTGTATTGTAGAGGGAGAACATCAACAACAGGGGTAGCGGTAACAGCTCAGGTTGAGTGTATTGTCTGTTGTGTCTTGTAGATAGAAGTCCTATGTGTCGTCTCTGTACTCTCAGGTCCTTGAATTTAATACGTGATGGTTTTATCAACAATATGAGATTTTGGCTTGTATGCCTCGAGGTTTTATGTTGCTTCAATATATGTTTTGATAAAGCAACTGTTAGATTTTATCCTCGAGATGAGATGGTATAATGTATGTACAATGTGAACCCTGATGTATATAAAATTTTGGTCCTTTCGGTAAGAGTTTCCTGGGAAAGGATCTCTTTGCAAAATGGTTTTAATTTTTAGTGATTTTTGTTAATCCACTGCTTATGGTTATTCCTCAATTATTTACTGGTGATGGCTTGGTTTGATGTCGGGTCGTCACAAAGTTTTGGTGTCAGAGCCTAATGTTTGCTGAGTCTACAAAGACATAGGACTAAGGTGTTCAGTTTGTGCTAGTGTCCTCTAGTATACCCTAGTTGTAAGAGAGGTCGAGGCATATACATGAGGGGTGGTCGTGACCCATGCATGATGGGTGGTCGCGACACATGGATGATCGAGTGATGACACATTCACATGTACTTGGACACACAACTAACACATGTATGTGAGTAATGTATAAGCTTTGTATGGTTTTGTTTTGTTGGATGCCTAATCACCCTTAACCATGTTCCTTAATCTTAACATACTCCAAGAATGTGGAAGGTGACATGATTACGGTTTAGTGTTACAATAAATAGGTAAACCCTAATCGGTTAAGTATGGAGCCCTAATCCTAATGATGAGAAATGTGATGTGTTTTCTTCTCTCTCATGGAATGGTTATTGTGTTATGTTGTTTTCTCTCTTGTGTATAAATCCCTAACTGATAACCTCCAATTTTGTGATGTTATAAGTTCTCCACATTTTTTTTGGATAAATTAAATAGAATCCCTAACTATCCTCTCTTATTGCAATTATACTGTTAGATTAACTTTTCTCCTTTTTACCTACAGAAAAAGACACAAAAAAATCACAAAAGACTCAATCGGTCCCAAGACCGCATGGAGTCACACGGTCTCTAGACCGCATGGAGTCACACGGTCCCAAGACCGCATGAAGCCAAATGGTCCCAAGACCGCATGAAGCCAAACGGTCCCAAGACCGCATGAAGCCAAACGGTCCCAAGACTGCATGGAGTCACACAGTCCCAAGACCGCATGAAACCAACTGGTCTCAAGACCGCATGGAGTCACACGGTCCCAAGACCGCATGAAACCAACTGGTTTCAAGACCGCAAGGAGTCACACGGTCCCAAGACCGCACGAAACCAACCGGTCCCAAGACTACATGGAGTCCAAACGGTCTCGGGGTCCAAATAGTTTCAGAGCCCAAACGGTCTTGGGGTCCAAACAGTTTCAGAGCCCAAACGGTCTTGGGGTCCATACGATACCTAATTCAGAAGCAAGATGCAAAACCCAGACTTATCCGCTGGGTGTTAATGCTTCAGGAATTCAATTTGGAGATCAAAGACAAAAGCAGAGTGGAAAACATCGTAGCCAACCATCTCAGTCGTATTGAAATCGAAGATGAAGATAAAGTCCCTATCTGAGACTCTCTTCCAGATGACCAACTAATGAAGATTACCAATGGATTCCCCTGATATGCCAACATTGTTAATTATCTGGCTACATGAATCATTCATCCTTCCGCTTCCCATCACGACAAGCAGAAATTCCTCCATGATGTAAAGCAATTCTATTAGGATGAACCTTACCTTTTTCTCCTTTGTGCAGACGGACTTTTCTGTTGTTGTTTACCTGAAGAAAAGATTACCATGTCCTAGAACATTGCCATTCAGGCCCCACCGGGGGGCACATGAGTGCAAAGAAAACTACTATGAAGGTTTTGCAATCAGGTTTCTTTTGGCCAACCATAGCAAAAGACTCCTATGATTTTGTCAAATATTGCAACAAATGTCAATTTTCTGGCAGCATATCTAAAAGGAATGAAATGCCACTTACCATGTGGCAAGAGATCGAACTTTTCGATGTATGGGGGATAGACTATATGGGCCCCTTTCCTTCTTCATATGGTTTCTCCTATATTCTGGTTGCAGTATACTATGTCTCGAAATGGGTCGAAGCTATACCCACAGTGACCAACGATTCCAAACCTGTTATTAAGATGTTTAAAGATATCATTTTTCCCAGATTTGGAGTCCCCCGAACTGTCATATCCGACGGAGGGACCCATTTTCTGGAACGAAGCTTTGAAGCCCTCTTAAAGAAATACGGAGTTAACCATATAGTTTCCACGCCTTACCATCTACAGACCAGTGGTCAAGTTGAAGTCTCAAATAGACAACTGAAGGCAATCCAAGAAAAAACTTTCAATAGACACCACACTGACTGGTCCACCAAGCTTCCCGATGCCCTTTGGGCTTACCGAATAGCTTATAAAACACCAATCGGGATGACCCCATTCCGTTTAGTATACGGAAAGTCATGTCATCTTCCAGTGGAACTGGAACACAAGGCTTGGTGGGCCATTAAACAACTGAATTTCGATTTCAAAAGTGCCGGAGAAAGCAGACAACTCCAATTACAAGAGCTAGAGGAGATTCGAATGACCACTTATCAAAGCGCCAGGATTTATAAAGAACAAACCAAAATGTGGCACAACGGCCATATTAAAGACATCGCCATGGGTGACAAAGTCCTCCTTTTCAATTCCAAGGTCAAATTGTTCCCCGGAAAACTCCGCACAAAGTGGTTCGGGCCTTTCACAATCAAACATATATACCTGACTAGAGCTGTCATAATTGTTGACGACAATGGTAGAGAAAGGACAGTCAACGACCATCGATTGAAAAAATACTACACTCCAGCAGATAAAATACCGAGACAAACTATTGAGATCATAGACGCCACAACATCATCATAACAACATCAAAACCTCATCGAGCCAGCGACGTAAAACCCAGGCGCTACTTGGGAGGCAACCCAAGATCTGAGCTTCTTCTTTTATATTCTGTTCTTTTAAGTTACCTTAGGTTTATCTTCTGCAAATATAAAAATTCACATAACCAAAACAAACATAAAAATATAAAAATCAAAATAACCTTAACCCTCCCAAACGGTCTTGAAATCGTTTGGAGCCAAACGGTCTCGAAACTGTTTGGAGTCCAAACGGTCACCAAACTGTTTTACCTAAGGGTTTTGCTAGGTCAACCCCCCGAATCCTATAAATATAACTTCCCCCCCTCCTTCTTCTTTCTTTCGACTCCAGACCCTCCTTAAACCCTCACGTGAACGGATTTTCTTGTTCCTTCTCTACTCCCGATTCCCGCGCAACCTGCAACACCGATCCCCTTCGCCGACCATCCCTCCCGGTTCCGCGTGTCCTCACGACAGTTGCACCCCCGTTACCGACGCTCTCGCTGTCGATTTCCCACCCACAGCAATAAGGTAGGCGCACCACCATTGCCGACGTCCACGGCACCGCCGCGAATCCCTGTTCCATCAAACCATCATCTTTTTCACCTTCACTATCACCTTTACCTTTGCCAACATCTATGGCACCGCCGCGATTCTCTTTTCTTTCATACCTACCTTCTTCATTGTCGCCACCACCTCCACTATCGCATGCCGCTCCCCGCCGTTTCACCTTCCAAACGATTTCCAAACTGTTTTGGACCAAACGGTCTTCGAACCGTTTGGAACCAAACAGACTTCAAACCGTTTGGAACCAAATGGTCTTGAAACCGTTTGGGACCAAATGGTCCTAAAACCATTTAGAACCAAACGGTCTTCCAAACGATCTTCAAACCGTTTGGAACCAAACGGTCTTGAAACCGTTTGGGACCGAACGGTCCTGAAACCGTTTGGGACCAAACGGTCCTGAAACTGTTTGGAACCAAATAGTCTTCAAAACCATTTGGTCTTTTTATACACCCCTTGCTTTTTGTTAAAACCTGAAACTACATAACTCATACAAAATCAATCTTTATGCTAACACATGACTTTCTATTTTTTAGAAATGGCTTCTCCAGCAAAACAACCAACTGGAACTACTGACAACCCTCACTAGACAATAGAAGAGCTGACAGAGGACCGAGCTAGGCTCTAAAATATTGTAGACAACTACAACAAAATAGGAAAGGCCCCACCAAAGGTCAACATCCTATCGATCCTGTGTGAAATCGACCGCATCAACAAATGCCTAGCTGAGGCACCTGAAGAAAAAGTGGAAGAAATTTCTTCCCGTGATGATGAAGGCTCAGAATACGAGCCACGTTCTGAGGAAGAATCCCCAGTAAAAAAATCCAAGGGGAAATGAAAGGTCCAAGAGGCTCCGACTGCACAACCCTCCAAAAAGCGGGCAAGGAAGCAGGTTCATCCCGTCACTGCAAGGGAGCAAACCCTGGAAGGAAACATTCCACCAACCACCACCTCCGCTACCTCTCCTGCCATCATCATTGTTCCTTCTTTCCCCCCCATCACCACTATAGCACCACCACCAGAAAACCTCTACATACACACCCTTCCCTCCATTGATAAAACCCTAAAACCTACAAAGTCCGTCTACTCCAGCGTACTACTCAAGATGGGGATATATGCCATAATTCTCACCTTGATAGACAACGCCAATCTTTCAAGGTTGTGTTTTGTCCGTGAGATCTCCTACACTGAACCTACAACTGAATTCTTCACTTATCTCAATAAAGAACCTATAGACATTATGGATAGATCAAGGGATGGAGGTGACAGTAGGCTGGTCACCAAACTCTTCGACAACAAAGTTGTCATAACAGAAAATATGCTGAAGGAAATCTTTATAGACAACCAGGAGCAGCTCAAGAAAGCCAAATCTGTTGGAACAGAAAATACTAGTTTCAACATACATAACTTTTGGAAATCCCTGACATGGATCCCCACCTACGAGGCAAAGACATGCAAGGCCTCAAACATACAGTCTGGACTAGTGCGTACTCTACATAAAATTCTTACAGGCGCACTCTTCTCCAGGACAGAAGGAGGAAATGTCATAATTTCGGATCTTTTTGTTCTCTGGTCAATTCTACATGGGATGCCAGTCAACATTGGTTGTCATATGATCCAGAAGCTATCCGCTTATGCCCTGGGGAAGGAAATTTGCATGGGGGTCATGTCACATCTATCATCAAATAACTCAAGATGGACAGACCTCTACCGCGCTGCACGAAGATCAAGGGCGACATCCTTACCAACGAACAGACTTTGAAGAATTCCTACATTATCAAATAAAAGGATGCCAAATTACATTACATCTTCAGCCCAACTGTCAAATCTTCCAGGACCCTATTACCGCTTCCAGAGCTAGCGGACTACGACAAAGACAAACTACTCTTTACTGATGAAGAGATTACCCAACTCCTAGCTCCGGTTAAAGCACAAGCTAAGACAACCCAAGCGGGGCAGACCGAGCTCAATATCACAGCCCCGGCAGATCGTATAACAAAAATTCCAGTGAAACGACCTTCCAAAAGGCTTTCACAGCAACAATAGTTGTCGGGGACACCAACATCAAAACCACATCCAGAGCCAGAACCCACCCTCCCCGAAGAACAAATCACCACCTCATCTCTAGACTCCTTCATTATGAGTCTAACCGCTGAGCTTACCACCACCACTTCACCACCCTCCACCTTTCCACAATCCACCACTCTTCCATCTTTCTCCACAACTACACCACCACCTACATCCTCCACTTCACCCATTTTCTCCTCGGGCATCCCCTTCTCTACCACTACGCCTGAATTCACCACATTCACACCCATCTCCGCAGTCTTTTCCCCACCACTATCAATCCCACCTTTTTCACCAGCAACATCACCACCTTTCCCATCCACCACCACCCCACCACCGCTGGTGACACCATCTATAGTCACCACGCAGTTCACCAAACCATCAACAGTGTCTCTTCCGCAGGACACTACACCCTTTCCATCCAGACCCCAACCATCCCACCCTTTCATAATCGGGGTCCCTTTCACTAATGTTGGTGAGGAATTCAGACGTCAATTCGACACCATCTGAAACCTCCTCACCGACCCTTCTAACATTATGAACTCCATTTTTTCTTGTGTGCAAGGACTATCTCCGCAGATAGCCAAGATCGACGAACAGAACCGCACCTTGCCAAGCATCCTCCAAGGTTTTCAGCAACGGTAAGATGTAATGGCCAGGCAAGTTGATCACGTCGACAATCACTTCAATAACTTGCCCGAGCTGATCCTTGGGGTAAAAAGACAGCAAGAAGTGATGGCCAAGCAAGTCGATGAGATCTCTACGTAGATTCAACCTCTTCCTGAGACACTCCGCGAGCTCAAGCAGCACCAAATAGCTCTTAGCACGCGCTTGGATAACATCAGCAACACTCTCACACAATTCAACAATCGCCAAGAGGAGTCGACGAACAATGAAATCCAACAATTACGAGCTACTGTAACAGATCTTATAGCATGACTCCTCTCTGTCGAAGACCGATACAAAGATCGCAAGGAAACACACGATGCACTGCTCGAAACACATGAGCATGTGCAAGTGGTGTTTGACGAGTTACAAACCATCCATCGGCAGTGCAAAAAGATAGCACACAAGAAACTCACAGACAAAGCAACAGCTGAAAAAGAAGACGATGATGGAGACAAAGATGACTCCGACTCCTCCACAGATTCTAACAACAATACCACCTCCTCAAATGACAAATCGGATGCCCTAGACAACGCTGGGGAGGGCCCAAGCCAAGGAGTAGAACCTTCTCAGAAAGGACATCAAGAAGGTGGACATCATCCCAAGTCCACCACCCACAACAAAAATGTAAATATATCATATGGGGACCAATTCCTCGATTACTCTGCCTTGGGATCTATAGGGGAGTTTGCGAAATATGTGGCCTTTGCTGAGTTCCATCAATGTATTTTAGGAACCAGCACAAGCCCACCAGCAACAGCCACTCACCCCTTTTCTGCACCTGGCCAATCAATGCCCTTTCCCCTAGAATTGGAAGAATCAGAACGAGTACATTTAGATACAGATGAAGAACTCGATTCTGCTTACGATTCAGATGAAGATCTGCAAGGCTATATAGAAGATTTGGAACAACCTTCTTCACCCCCTCTGCAGGAGCTTCCCCCGCCACCACCTCTACCGCATAAGATGCATGATTTAGATATGGCAGCCATCTCAACACTAGATGCTCAGGACATCTTTATCCTGAACACTATTGTTGACGATGCTAAAGAAGGGGGAGACATCATCTACCACAATACAAAGACTAAGCGCAAGCTGACATGCGAAGATTTTCATAACATCCTGCGACCACGGTCAACGATGTCAATGGCAATCTTCCGTGTCCTACTTGCCAACTGCATAGAAGTTTACAAAAGCTCTAACAGGCAGCGGCTAGTATTCAACGCCTCACATGCTCTATCTATCGGCTTGTTATACAAAGATATATGAGCAAAGTCAATCGAGCGACTGTGTGTTGGTTTAGCGCGGAGGGCACAATATCTTACCGTGCCATTTCAAGTTTTCGATCACTGGTTGTTTATGATTGTGGACACCGAGGCTCGAGACGCCAAGGTGTACAATTTTTGCACCACTGAGCTACTAGCCAGAACAATAAATTTTGTTGGAGAAGAAGCAGGAGAGGAAAGATGTATACCTTTCCGGCTTCTCAAGCTAATTTGGGCTGCATGCCCGTCCCTACGTCAAGACTGGAGCCAACCATGGTTCCAAATAATAAACCCGCAAGTCCAAACAACTGAGGGGTCTGGGGATTGTGCTTTTTGCACTATCAGTCACATTCAAGCGCTAAACCAAGAAATCCCCTTTACAGAGCTGATCGCCGAAGAGTTTCACTCCCTGCGAGGGCGTTACGCCATGGAGCTTATTTGTGATAGGAGGTTCTTCAAGGACCCGACAATGGCACCAGATGACGTCCCCCGTTACCTCTTTTCAACAATCCAACATCCGCAAAGGCGACCTTTTAGACAAACTTTACAAGAACTAGAGAAAAACAAACAACCAGCAATAGTTCCTAAGCAAAGAAAATGGGACCGTTCCCACTTTGATCCGGCGCAGGATAAAGGAGACATATATCATTTGTCAGGGACAACTATTAGGAGATCGCCATCACAAATGGTGCCCCTATCTGCCATAGAACCAACTTTCCCGGATTTCGACCTTAGTGCTTGAAAAAGTCTCTCTGACAATGAACTACGTCTCATCATGTCACGGCTCTACGCCGAGAAAGATGACCTCGTTTTCATGTCCGGTGACATTTTAGTAATGGAAGACACATTACAAGAAACCATACAGTTTAAAGGGTCTCTATCTGTGAGCTTGATGGCTGCCTATCAATTTCTTATCAGACAGAATCACCCTACAACCTATATGGCATCCGCATATATGAAGGACGATCTCCTACAACTAAAGAACTTCGGAACAACTGAAGCACTAATTTCCTTCCTACAACATACAACACTGAAGTTTATCATGCTCCCCTTCCTTTATCATGAGCACTGGATGCTTCTGGCAACAAACCTACCCAAAGGAACAACTACTATCTATAACAGTTCCGACAGCCAGTTCAATCCCCGACAAAAGAGTTATGTAGTGACACCAAAGACGCCCATAGAGGTGGTGGTGAAGGAATGTGCAGACAGACTAATCAATCTTCTAAGTCAGTACACAAGAGCTTACGGCAAAGAACACTTTCATCGCCCATCCTTCAACCACAAATTTCCCCAACAAATTCGGGAATCCAACGACTGCGGCTTCCACGTCCTCTACTGGATGTACACCATCATGGAACTTCAAAGACCAGTAGAGGATATGACAGATGTGGATTACCACGCCCTACGCGGAAAGTTTTCAGCTAATCTACTCAGAACACCAGGGGCAAACTCAGGATTAAGAGAGGCTTGACGCCCTTGTCCATGTACTTCTCAACCTATCACTTTGACACTCTGAGGACAGAGTGAATGATAAGTTAGGGGGGAGTACATTAGACAAGGGCGAGGTATCATTTCTATATCTCCATCTTCTCTTTCAATTTCGTACAAAATTTTCTTAGTTTCCCTTACACATTTAGTTTTTGTTTTAAATAATTCACCCAATAAAGAATCTTTGGAATAAAGTCACCCCTGCTATCTCTAGAATCAAGTCAGTCTCCAAGAATAATAACTAGAATAGAACTTGGACATATAATGGTGACTTAATAATCTTTCTTCACTCTTGACTTTCATATTTTTGTTTCACTTCTACATCTGACTCTCCACAAGTCAATATCCAGGTCAAAATAAGCCAAACTCTCAAGGATGAGAGGGGCATCAGGCGATTTCTAAATCAAGAAGTCTCGCAAGTGGACCATTAAAAAGAAACCAAATAAGTGCATGTTGAAAAACTCTAAGAACAGCTTTCCCCTCTTCAAATAAAAGAGGCTTGGCCGCCCAAAACAATTTCCCGAAAAACACCAAATCCTAAGCATGTGAGTCTATGAATAAAATACAGAGAGTTGAATAAAACTATGAGAGTTGTGCCATAAATAAGGATCTATATAAAGAACCAATGAATGTCTCAACCGGCCGGTACATTCATCTGCCCTCATGAAGGCAGATGTGTCATGTCCGGTAGTGGAACCCTAAGGTATCTTAATATATGAAAGGCTTATAAGGGACTCACCCGACTGGTACATTTAGCTTCCCTCATAAAGGCAGATGTGTCGTGCCCGGTAAGTGAACTCCTAAAAGCATAGACAACCCCTCCCCCACTTGAAGGGGGAGTTACACATAAAGCCTTCAGCCAACCCTCATACCCACTCTAGCTTCCAATAGGTTTTTCAGAGAGGTATAAAGCTGATTAGAGTCAACAACATGCACAAAATAAAAAGTGGTCCCAATGCAGGCTACGAGATACGGAAGGAACCTGAGACCCAAGAAACTCTCAATACCTAAAAGAGTCAAGGCAAGCAATAAGACCTGATACGACCTTAGGAGAGCTAGGGTTTATAATTGAAGCAAGAACATGGAAATTTTAACTAAATAAAATTGCCTCGCCATTACATGTATTAGCTCTATCTAACTTGAGGACAAGCTAGACTCTAAGTTAGGGGGGGTGATAACCTCCAATTTTGTGATGTTATCTTAGTAATTTTCTTCAGTTATCCACATTCTTTTTTGGATAAATTAGATAGAATCCCTAACTATCCTCTATTATTGCAATTATACTGTTAGATTAACTTTTCTCCTTTTTACCTACAGAAAAAGACACAAAAAAATCACAAAAGACTCAATCGATCCCAAGACCGCATGGAGTCACACGGTCTCAAGACTGCATGGAGTCACACGGTCACAAGACCGCATGAAGCCAAATGGTCCCAAGACCGCATGAATCCAAATGGTCCCAAGACCGCATGAAGTAAAATGGTCCCAAGACCGTATGGAGTCACACGGTCCCAAGACCACATGAAACCAACCGGTCTCAAGACCGCATGGAGTCACACGGTCCCAACACCACATGAAGCCAACCGGTCTCAAGACCACATGGAGTCACACGGTCCCAAGACCGCACGAAACCAACCGGTCCCAAGACCGCATGGAGTCCAAATGGTCTCGGGGTCCAAACAGTTTCAGAGCCCAAACGGTCTCGGGGTCCAAACGGTTTCAGAGCCCAAACGGTCTTGGGGTCCAAACGGTTTCAGAGCCCAAATGGTCTTGGGGTCCAAACGGTTTCATAGTCCAAACGGTCTTCAAGACCGTTTGGACCCAAAACTGTCCAAACCGTTTGGACTTCACTTAAGGCCTATAAATAAGACCCAAGGGGTCCTCCCAAAGACATCAAGTTTCAGATGCCCAGAGGCTGCCTCCATCACTCCAGAGCTATTCCAACTTCCATCCTCCGCCTGAAGGCTGCCGGTCTGAGATCCACGTTCCATCTTGAAGCTGCTTTCTCTCTCTCCGCCAAAGAAGGTGGGGAGAGGAGATCTCATCATCAAGCAACCTGTGAAGACTAAAGATCGTCAATCTCTCTCTCTCTCTAAGGGGTTGACTTTCCTCTCTCCTTTGTGGGGATGATGCTCTCTCTCTCTTCTCGCCTCCTTCTTTGTCCTAGCTATGAGCGAGTAGTCTCTTTCACTAGGGTGCGGGGAGTAGCCCCGCTTCCCATGGTTTCATTTCATGTAATGTAATCCATAGTTTGCAATATAGAGTTGCTCTCTTTTCAGTTCAACATCAATCGTTTAATGGATGCTTGTTGCTTGATCACCAACTTGTATTATCTTTTATCTTTTAGTATGAATTGTCTATATTTGTACTGCTAGATTCAAAACTCGATTGAATGTTGGTTCTTGATGCATGTATCCACCATGCATCTGTTTCGGTATCTAGGAGTGTTTTTCAAGAAGTGGAGTAAACTCACTTACCATCGTTGTACTTTCATACTATGAAATGGAATCAGCTGACGTATGAAAAATACAACCTTGATAAGTCGAGGAACACACTTTGCGAAGGGAATGATGCAAAGTAGTTGACCATTCGTTTGGGGATGGATGACTTTGCAACATTCCCGCACTTCTCATAGTTAGTTCTCCGAAAGGAAACTAAGTATACAAAGATACTAACTGTTTTAACTCTTGTTGCAGGTTATGTTTTATATTGCATGTTTTGATCCATGTGTAGTGGCGGTGAAAACTGATCACACCCTAGTGGTTCCTTATCATTGATTAACATCCTTAAATTTACTTGCTTGCTTTACTTTACTTTCTCTTAGTCCAAAAACAACCAAACTAACCCTTTGATTTAAATACCAACTATTAAGAGTTTAAGTGAAGTTCTAACATTTTTCATCTTGTTGTTCCCAACAAGACCGTTGTCCCGTGGATTCGACCCTTAACTATACTACGATAAGAATTCCACGTATCATAGCATATGTGGGTGGAGTTCTCGATCTAGTATAACCAAATAGGCTTTTGGTTCAATTTTCACTCAATTTGGAAAGTATTTGATGAGAATGTTAATTTAGGAGAGAGAAAGTGTGTCAAATCTTCAAATCATTAACTAAATAACAAATGATTTCAAAAAAATAAATTAATGGCAAATTCCTATACAACACACTTAAATGACTTATGGGTGAAATTTCATTATTCTTGAAGAATCCTAGAGTCATAATGCATGAGGAAAGAGAAAATAAGATTTTCTTAATTAATAAATCAAAATCTTCAAAAGGCTAATATAACTTTATATTCAGATTCCACATTCTCAAATTAGCTTAGGTGCAAAATTTCATTAAATTTGGAGCTTGTTTGCACCCTCAAATAAGGAAAGAGAAAAATTTAAATGATTAAATAAGAACTATAATCTGAATTGGTTTTGGCAACCACATAAATGTCACACACATGGACCGTTGGGTCTTAATCCAATGGCTCACAGATCATCTCCTACCTTGAGTAGGAAACCTTCACGGGTGAACAATACTACTGCAGATCCTTGATATTCAAATCCGGATTTCTCACTCCTCAGTTGATCTTTTTGCACGATTGTTTTTCCTATGAGTTACATTTAAGATTCCGCATCTTTTGATCTATTACTTGTGTCGTTTTGGCAAGTATCTTGGAAACACCCTATCTGTGATCTGCAAACTTCTTCAGTAGAGTTTCTCTTTGCTCGTATACGAGACACCACCTATATATATGGGTACTATGAGCACAGCTAGCCCTAGAAAAATAGTTCTATCTACCCAATTTCTCCTTTGCGCTCATGTACTCACAGCCGGTGTCTAGGTTTGATGTTGGTTTGCGGCGGTTGTTGCTCTCTCCACCATGCTCCCCCAACAAATTCCTCATTTGTGTAAGTTCTTCTTGCTTCCCTCTTGACTTCTATGTATTTAGTTTTGTGAAAGATCTTTGATTGTAGATTTTCCCAAATTCGTTGCTAACTGCTTGCTATCCATGGTGTTGGTCCGTGGAGGGGACAATCCCCCATGTATATATACTCTTCTGCCCTTCATTTTCTCCTTCTTTCTCCTCTGTTTTGTGCAAGGACAATATTGTCTTTTGATTTGTTTTGCTTTGACGTGCAATGATTAGGTGTGGGACTAGCTAAGTTTGCAAACAATGATTGGGCCAACTCAGCACCGCCTCCCTCTCCTTTTCCCTCTCTCTGTGTCCCTCTCGCTTGTTTTTATGATGTGGCATTTTGTGATTGGCTCATTTTACAAAAATCATAACTATTGCTCTGCTTGTCCAAAAAATAAGTAAAATTATGTTTTGGAATCAGAAAAATTTGATCTTTATAATATAAATACTTTTGAGGCTCGGTTTTGAGTTTATAAAAAGGTATTTACTAAAAATAAATTTTAATGGTTAAAAATCACCCAAAATACACTTTAATCATCATAAGTCCAAAATAGACAAAATTATATGTTTTCTTAATCAGGAGAACCTAACTAGATCAATGATGATGTTCTCAAAGTCTAAATTGGAGTTTTGTGTGAGAACTCTAAAACTAGGGTTTTCTTTACATTAATGCACATGATATACCCTAATACATGATTATACATTGAAAATAGGAAAAGTTGATCTTGGATCATCTAAAAGTGGTGAAAGTTTATAATTGAATTTAGTATGAGAGGTATGTACATTCTTACACCCTACGTTGGTAAATTTATAATCCAAACCCTATTTTCCTTAATGTGGCATTAATTGAACCCTATTCCCTTTATTATGGTTTCTCTTGTTCTATTTGCCTCAAAATTAGATTTGATATATTATTTCTTGGGTCTTGGAACCCCACTGCCATGTTGCAAATTATATGGTGATTTATCTTGCCGCTTTACTATTTCTTGAGCAAGATGATTTATTTGACTATTAGCTATAGTAGTGGTACTTACGTACAACCACCCATAGTTTAGGGCATGTGTTATTTTTCCCTGGGGAATGTGTTTACTCTCCCCCTAGGGAATGTGTTATTTCTCCCCAGTATAAATATTTTATAGGTTACTAGGAATGTGATTACTCTCCCCTCATCTATAACTTGAGGTTCGGTAGGTGCCTCAACCCTACTTAGTTAATTTAATCTAAAATTAATCATTCATGCAAGAACATTATTATTTAATAGTTTTGGAAAGAATCTTTTGTATATGCCTCATTCTCTTGGCCTTCTCATCTTATGATGAATCTATATCCTTATGTTTCATTATTGTTCTTATCTTTGTTTCTTGTTCATATTATTGTCACATACCTTGTTTCTTTCTTTTGTTGGGTGCTTTCCCAACCACCCAGGGTTAGATCAAGGAGTTGAACAAGATTAAGGAGAACATAGATTTTGGCATGGACCTCGCTCTTGGAGATTTTGCTTTGGAGACAAGACTTGAAGTAGTTTATACTTCCCTCTTTCTAGATCCTTTTGTTGTTGCAAACCCTTTATGGGAGAATGATGATGTACTTTTTTATAAAATTGATTATAGTCATGAAATTATATTCCGTTGCAATACTCGTTGGTCTTTTGTATACCATTATATAAAGATTTGAAAATTTTACACATGTTTCAATATACCCTTTTGTGTTTGTTTGGAATGGAGGTTTTATTCTTCAAAATTTTAGTAAAGGGGTGATTTTACTATTTTACAACATGGTATCAGAGCCCATGGTAGTTAAAATCTGACTATTTCAATTTTGTCTCCCCAGTTAGAAACCTTGACTTGCATAGTTCCCCTTTAAGTGACATGTCTGTCCTAGAGTTGATATATAGATGATGAAAGGTTGATTTAGGATCCTATGAGTTTTACATTAGAGTCATGTTGATTAAACCCCTAAAATATTTACAATTAAAAGATGTTAGTAACCATAATAACTTGAAGTTGTTTATATTGCCTTTAGGTAGCTACTAGGACCTGAATTTGAAAGCAAACATGTCTAGAAAGGATCAGGGTTTGGGGGATGGCAAGATTTTCCTCCGCGCCACTAGCTTGGTTTACGAGGACTCACAGATCCATATGATACCTGCCTGGTCTGAGCTGATATCGATTTTGTAAAACAACATGCTTTAGGAAATAGTAACCTTAGACATCTATGTTGGATATCTGTGGGAACCTCAATATGTTGACCTTGTGACTTGTTTTGAGGATGGACACATAATATAGTTCCCTTACGTCCCTTAGGACACATGTTTGGTCAGCCTAATCCTAGAAACTAGACTTTGAAGTTTGGTAAGCCATCAGAGTGAACAGTGGAAGCGTGATGGGTATTATACATGGTTTTGTTAGACTCACCTTTTTACCTATAGTTTAGTTTGGCTTGGTAGGTCAACCCTTTTAAGGGGTGGGGAGTAGTTGGTTGTTGATGTTGGGTAGTTAGATTTCGAGGACGAAATCCTTTTTATTGGGGATGGATCCCTTTGCCATACCGATATCTAGCTACATGACTTTAGAAATCCTAACTCCATGATTAGGAAGTTAGTGTGATTTTATCTTTAGAATTGACCAAACAAAGTTATAGTTATAACTTAACCTGCTTGTTAATATACTAATGAACATATGATGATCATATAATGAATAGTTCATATGTTTGAACCCTAATAAGTATCTAATGCACATAATATGAGTAACTCACATATTAATACTAAAAATGGATGTGCATGGTGTTGACCATGTCATAAACCAATAAACCCTAATGAAATGATGAGTAAGATTATTGTAACCTAATATTGGACTTAATACAAGCTAAGTAAAATATAATGATATTAACCTAAATTTTAAGTTGTAATCATCTAACCTTAACCTATGCATCCTTAATGTCATTAATGATACATTAGTGACATTAGGTGTCATAATCAAATAATATACCTTCTTGATACACATAAATGTTATATAATAAGCTAATCATAGATTAATCAAGTTATCAATATATAATGCATATTGCTTTTTTCTCTAATACACACCTAATTAATCACCTAATTATGACTTGATATTTGAATCAATTCATTAATATGTAATATGTACCACTTTATTCAGTAAAATACATAAAATAACTTCAATATGGATAAGAAGTAAATGTATTCATATAATTGGGCATAATCAATAATAAGAAGTGAATAAATATGAGAAAATGATTAATGATGTGAGTAAGGAAGGTAATGTGACAATGTATAGATGTTTAATATAGATACAAGTAATTAATATAACATAATTTGGATTAATTGTAGATTTAATAACAAATTGGATAAAATGTCTTAATTCGTGTAAAATAATCTATCACAATTTAATATGGAGATAACATGGGAATGATGGATCCTAAATCCAAATTATTAAGGATAATGATCAAATATAATATAGATATTGAGATAATTGAGTGAATCCTAATTGTGCTAAAACTCTTAATGAGATAAGTAAGAAATATATGTGATTTCATGCATAATAATGAAATGTATCTCTTTTGGCAACTGATTGAATATAATGAGATATAATTAATAGAATAATAATGATAACGTGATATTCTAACAAATATAATGCTAATGAGCCAAAGATATTAATAATGTCAAATCTCATAAAGAAATCTTAATAGTGGAACCCTAGGTGATCCTGAAGAACCTGACCCACGAGGAGTTGTTAGTGAAAGTTTTGGTGGAAGTTTTATGGTTGGAGGAACAACCTAAAGTTAGTGCTAAGATGTTTCATACTCACCCTTCCCACTTTGCTAGATATTTCGGGGACGAAATCCTCTTTAAGGGGTGGAGTGTTGTAACATACTGAAACTTGGACATATTATATTTTTGACCCTCTTTCTAAGTGTTTCCTTTCTTTTTTATCCTCTTTGGCCTTTATGTTGAATTAGTGGAAATATTAGTGGTTTGGTGAACAATTGTTCATTATTATTGCCAACATATGGGTTTATGCACAAATACCTCAGTAAATATTTTTAATAAGGGTCTAATATGCAAATTTACCACTTATGTGAGGTAATGATTAAATAATTTGTTGTAGAATATTCCTTATCCTTTTGGAGCAAGGAAGAGAAAAAGGAATGAATAATAATGCTTTAAACATATTAATGTGATATTGAATTATTTAGGCTGGGTGGTAAGAGCTCGGTGAGTAACAATGAAGGACCCGGGTTCGAACCTCACTGACGGCACTTTGCGAATGACAATTCATGCTGATTAGGTGTGAGAGGGGGGGGGTGACCGGACCACACCCTCTCATGCCTCGAGAGTTTACCATGCCGGCTTCGCTCGGGGTGGGTTCTCTCGGTCATAAAAAAATATGTTAAATATTGGAAATATTATATAATGGACTAAAACTCATAAAATGAAGACTAATTAGTTAAATATGAGTTGAGATTTGTTTTGTTTGGGTTTGGTTTGACTTGGAGGCTAAGCTTCACAATTTTGAAAATTAATAATTATCTTTGCATTAATTGGGATTGGAAAATATGAGTTTTTCTCCAAATTATTAAATGACTTGAAAAGTGGAGACAAACCTCAAATTCGTTATCTACATGTGAAAATTAATCTATGTGTGAATTTTCATTTAATTTGGACAATCTTGAATATTTTATTTTATCCAAGAGAGAGAAAATACTTTAAAGACCAAATATATTAAATAATATGTAAAAAATAATTAATGCCAAAATTGTGTTCCTCATGTTTAGTATTTCTTAAAGGCCAAGTTTCATAATTTTAGAAAGTTTCTAGATGCCTCTAATTCATTAAAAGGATAAAATAAGTCATAAGATTTAAATATATTAAATAAAATAATAAAACTCTTCAAACAAAACAAATTCCAAATTCGTATTCTACACGTTAAAATAGGCTTTTGGTTCAATTTTCACTCAATTTGGAAAGTATTTGATGAGAAGGTTAATTTAGGAGAGAGAGTGCGTAGAATCTTCAAATCATTAATTAAAATAACAAATGATTTCAAAAAAATAAATTTGGAGCAAAATTTCATTAAATTTGGAGCTTGTTTGCACCCTCAAATAAGGATAGAGAAAAAGTTAAATGATTAAATAAGAACTATAGTCTGAATTGGTTTTGGCAACCGCATAAATGTCACACACATGGACCATTAGATCTTAATCCAACGGCTCACGAATCATCTCCTACCTTGAGTAGGAGACTCGTGTGGGTGAATAGTACCACCGCGGAGCCTTGATATTCAAATTCGAATTTCTCACTCTTAGGTTGATCATTTTGCATGATTGTTTCGCCTATGAGTTGCATTTAAGATTCTGCTTCTTTTGATCTATTACTTGTGCCGTTTTGTCAAGTATCTTGGAAACGCCCAATCCGTGGTCTGCAAGCTTCTTCGGAAAGTTGGTCTTTGCTCGTATACGAAACCCCACCTATATATATGGGTACTATGAGCACCGCTAGCCCTACAACAATAGATCTATCTATCCATTTTCTCCTTTGCACTCATGTACTCACCGTTGATGGTCTCGGTTTGATGTTGTCTTGCGGCGGTTGCTACTCTCTCCAGCGTGCTCCTCCGACAAATTCCTTACTTATGTAAGTTCGTCTTGCTTCCCTTTTGAATTCTATGTATTTTGTTTTGCGAAACGTTGTCGATTGTAGATTTTCCCAAATTCAGTGCTAGCTGCTTGCTATCCATGGCGTCGGGCCATACAGGGGACAATCCCCCATGTATATTTACTCTTCTACCCTCCATTTTCTCCTTCTTTCTCCTCTATTTTGTGCGAGGACAATATTGTTTTTTGGTTTGCTTTGGTTTGCTTTGACGTGCAATGACTAGGTGTGGGACTGACCAAGTTGGCCAGCAATGATTGGGCCAACTTAGAACAGCCTCCCTCTCTCTCTTCATCCCTCTCACTTGTTTTGATGATGTGGCATTCTGTGATTGGCTCATTTTACAAAAATTATAACTATTGCTCTGGTTATCCAAAAATTAAGTAAAAATATGTTTTGCAATCAGAAAAATGTGTTGTTTCTAATAAAAATACTTTTGAGGCTTGGCTTTGAGTTTTATTGAGTTTTCTAAAAATAGATTTTATGGATAAAAATCACCAAAAATGCACTTTAATCATCATAACTCCAAAATAGACAAAATTATATGTTTTCTTAATTAGGAGAACCTAACTAGATCAAAGGTGGAAAACCTTTCCCTATTCTCCAAGGCTGATGTCATAGTAGTCAACTCTGTACTCATACCCTTCTCAAATATCTGAATCCTTTCCTTGTCTGTTGCTGCCATGAGCGGGAAGAACCTTATTCTATAAACTTTAATTCATACTCATTGATAGTCATAACTCCCTAACAAATCTTCTCAAACTAAGAGATTTTCTCATCTAAGATGTATGTCTCTGGGAAATACCGACTGACAAACTCTCATTGAAATTCCTCCCATCCTATCACAACTCCTGACCTTTTCTCTTCTTTTTATGGGCCACCACTGTCCAACACTACCCTTCAACAAGTATACTACATGCTTAACTTTATCTTCTTCAGGGATGTTTAGGATTTTGAACGTCTTTTACAGCTTAGTCAACCACATGTCAGTGTCTTCTGGATCTGAAGTACCGACATATTCAATCACCCCAACACGTCTAAGTCGTTCAAACATCTTCCCAACACCTTGGGATTCCACATTAGGGATGACTGCCCTAGCTTGAGGTGCTGGCGCTCTGTCAACAATATGTGTAATTGTGGCCATCATATGTCTAAACATAGACTGAAACTCAGGATTGGCCATCATTGTCAGGTCTAGATGAGGAATTTTCGGTTGCTCTAGCCCTACTTATGGAACTCTCTCATCACGTGCATGCCTCCCAACACCTCCTCCTAGTGCAACATAGCTACTCTCAGCGTGTTCTTCATGTCCTCCAAACATATCTGAATAAGCATAAATTATGACCAGATATGTTGGATACATGAGAACAGACTCAAGCCTAAGTCCTATGTCCCTGTAGACTCAGCAAACCTAGAGCTCTGATACCAACTTAACTGTGACACCTCGTTATTACTCAAAACATAAAACACGATCAACTACTAATTAATCAAATAGTCAAAATTGCGGAATAATTAAAACCAATTTCAACAATGTAAATAAACTCTAGAAGATTTACATAAAGGTCCATCATTCCATTCTCATATATTGTAGCAAGTATTTACATATGGGTCCAAAGGCTTTGGTCACATCCTGCATACAAAAGATATTTCACATGTACATGCCATATATATACAAACATTGTTATACTGCCAAAATCTTGTGTCGATATGAGTATATCATATAGAAAACACATCCCATACATAGACCTGAGATTACATGGACGACACTAGGAATCTACTACTAATATCTAAAACAGACCAACCTTCTGAATCTTTTGATCATCATGTTGGTTCTCTTCCAAAGCACGACCTCGACTTCATTGCCCGTGACCACCTAAAAGGATGTGATGACCCACGGGTGAGACCCAGTCCCAGTGAGAGATATAACTCTCTCCAACATATATTGATTACAACATATTAATTAATATTAAATAAATTGCGCAGTTATGGTATTGAATAAGCAATATGAGCAGGTTCAACAATTTAAGCATATTAAGCAGTTAAGTGAATAAGCTTTAGCATCGAGTAGAATTACTCAAATTTCATAAGGCTGCTAGTATAAAGACAAGACAAGGGTGAATCAACCAATGTGATACATGTTAAAGCCTAGAAATTACACTACACGGCTAGTATTATATCTTTTATTATTATGCCCTAGGGAGTTTGAGTCATACCACTCAAAGTCCAACAAACCACTGCGAAGTGCTATTCAGTTCTGTATAAGATCTAGGAGTGCCGATATCCTAAGATCTCTTCCCCTCGATCAGTAGGAGTAAAATGTAGTGACATACCAGTCAAACTGCCAACAATGACATATAGTCAACTGATAACAACTAGTCCGTACTTGGTACAAGTTACGACACTAGAAGCTAGGGTATACAAAACCCTCTAATCCAAGGTTCAACCGTAGCTATCTTCAATCACATCAAATGTCTGAGGCATGACCATACCCATCCTCTGTAACCTGCATTTGTGGATCACAAGGATATATCCTCAACTTTCCACCCCCACATACTCAATAGTATGCACTCTGAGTTTCCCTTGGGAATACTCATTTCACAATCCAAAAAGTTATGACACTAAAGATGGCTCTATGACATAGGTATCTACATGATTAAGGTTACACTCGATTAATCACTGCCAATTGAATGCATTGAGGCTTTATCATACAAGTGGACATTCAAACCCTAATTCTCTTCTAACACGAGTATATGTATAACATCTTCAAAAGATATAAAACATTTGAGATATAAATCTTAATCACATTGCATGCTATCATTCATTGTAAATTAATGGACCACACTTATCATCATACTATTACAAGATACCAATACTTATCCCAAGTTCCAGTGTTTTAACCCTTATTGGAAAATGAAGAGCAATTTCACCTCAATCATGGCTGCAAACATCCCCAAAGGTCGTTAAGACCATCACATTATTAATAGTAAGGTTACCATCATCATTCCATGCCTTAAACAAGGCTCAAAAGATCATTAGCACATATGCGTCCATTGATATTATCATGGCAAGGCACTATGATATTCAAATAGTACTACATTGTGGTTTGAACACAAGAAGAGTGTAACACATTGTCACATTAATCATTCAAGAGGTCTTATTATAACCAATCAACATCATTTAATTACATTAAGGTTAGGTATAACAAGCTATATCACCTGGGAGTTACACATCCACTTATTATACTGATTTATCAAATATAACTATATGATGGAAAAGGTAAGACTACAAATTAATGGTATTGAACCATCAAATTATCATCACTAGGACCCACATATAATACCATGGGATTCATTCTAATCCATTTAATGTTGAAGCATCCAATATTATTCATTGGATCAGGTTCATTGTTCAAGGTTATCAATTGAAGTATAGGTCTAACCATTAGATCAATTGAACCAAGGAACCATTGGTTTAAGGTTTAGTCAAATATACAATTACATTCTTAACTCATCATGCATGGTGATGACCTGATCCACCTTTAATTGTGATCATTAGATCACCGTTGGTTGTTATATCAACAATATATTCATTTAACACCATCAAATATTAAGCTAATATCATCATGGATTGATAGCATCATTAGAAGACTTAGTGGATGATAATTAAATGTCTAATTGAGCCAAAACCTGACCTAAGGGGGTGACCATAGGTTGTCACCATTAATTTGACACCCTTCATCATGATCATTAGTTTCCAATATAGAAACACCATTGGTTGTTAAATGGTATCACCATCGGTTGTGTGGTAGGGAAGGAAATAGCTCGAAAACCCTAATTTGGACCACCAATTGTTTTGTGCTTAGCACCACAGGTTGTTGCTATCAACCTGTCCCAGATAATATTACACCTTAGAGAGGTCGTACACATATTTACAAGTTCATATAGAATTGGAACATAATAGGGAACACCATAAAAAATTTGTAACCTTAAACAAGCATGGTCTCTTTATGCATAGATCATCACATTAAAGCATAAACATGAACTAACAAGCTTCTAGCAAGAAATATAAGTGAAGAATGTTATAAACTCACCTCTATATAGTAGGTAAGATCCCAAACAGAAAGAATCTTGAGAAAATAAGGCAAGAAAACCCTAGCTTTAGATCTTAACTTGGCCAAGTAGGCACTTCTCTCCACAAAGAAGCAAAACCCTAGAAGAAAAAGCAAGAAAGGTAGATTATTGAGTTATAGAGCCACTTACACCATGGAAAAACAAGGTCTAAACCTGGTGGAATGTAGGAGGAAGAATAAAAAAGAAATAAATGGAGGAAATAAGGGAATACTTACACTTTTAGGTCAAGATCACTAGGAAGGAGCTTTAGAAACCCCTAAAGGAAGTCAATTGCAACCCTAGATGCTTTTGCCAAGAAGATCCCCACTTTCTTATTCCTTTGATAGGAACTTCACCAAAGAATAGAGGGAGAACAAGGTTCATAGAAGGAGGAAAATGATAGAGGGAAAATGGTTCGTTTGGGTGCTTAGGGAGAGGTATATAAAACTTTAAGATAAAGAAAAAGAAAAAGTTGAAGTCCTAGTATCTTTCCAAGTTTCCATAGCCTTAAACTATTAAGAATATACAAGCACCCACACAAGCAGCTTCCCTAAAGAACATACAGACCTGATTATCCCTTGTTTCTTGAATTTCCAAGCAAAACAAATAAAGCATTAGTTGATAGCTCCTAAAGGTAGCCCATCCATATAGGGGTAAACCCTAAAATACCCTTGAACAAAACACCTTCAAACCAAGGTTAAATGAGGAGCCCCATGCATCTAAAAGCTCAAGAACTATAAGATAACATCTAAGGAACATAATTAATGTGACAAATTGAAAATAAAACCCCTCAATTAGGTAAATTACAAAAAAGTCCAAAATGTACATAAATTGCATAACTTGCCCAAACGATGCCTAAATTGGTCCAAATTTGAAATTCAAGTTTGTATTATGATTGCAAAGAATATCACAAGGTTATATTAGGGTTCTAAGCACTAAATTATGGTAATTAAGCTTATTCAACACTTTAACCAAGTTCAGTGGCCTTACAACTATAAGCCCCTAACAAGGATTTTGCCCCGAGATCCTACGCAAAAAGAGATGGGTATTTTTATGCAACTAATTCTCTAGTTCCCATGTGGCTTCCTCTATGAAACGATGATGCCACAAGACTTTTACTAGTACTATATCTTTTCTCTTCAACTTTTTCACCCTTCTATCGAGGATCAACACAGGACCCTCAACATAGGAGATATCCTCATCTAACTTAACCTCTAATGGTTGAATAGTCTGCTCAGTATCTAGATGGCATTTCCTCAACATAGATATGTGAAAGACATTATATAATCTATGTATCTCTAGTGGTAGCTCCAACTTGTATGCTACCTTTCCAACACGAGCTAGGATAGGGTATGGTTCCATAAACCTAGGAGACAACTTAACCTTCTTTCCAAACCTCAACACACCTTTCTAAGGAGAAACCTTGAGATATACTCTATATCCCACTTGAAACTCAAGTGGTCTATGTCGGTTATCCGCATAAGATTTCTGCCTGTCCTGGGCTGCTTTCAATTGTTTTTGTATCACTTTAATCTTTTCTGTAGTGTGTTGTACTAGCTCAAGACCCAAAAGTTGATATTCACCTATCTCATACTAGCAAAGAGGAGACCGAAATTGTCTCCCATACAGAGCCTCATAAGGAGCCATATCTATACTTCTCTGATAGCTATTGTTGTATGCAAACTCTACCAAAGTCAGATGTACATCCCAACTACCAAAAAATTACTGCACACATGCCCTCAAGAGATCTTTTAAAGTCTGAATAGTCCTTTCAGACTGGCCATCATTCTGCGGATGGAAAGTTGTGTTGAATCTCAACTATGTTCCCATTGTTGAATGTAGATGCTCCCAAAAATGACTTGTGAAATGTGGACCTCTGTCAAAAACTATAGTCACTGGAATTCCATGCATACAGACGGTCTCATCAACATATTTTTGTGCCAATTTCTCTGTTGTAAACGTCGTCTTGACTGGTAGAAAATGAGCTGACTTAGTCAATCTATCTACTATCACCCGTATGGAATCATGACCCTTGGTTATCCTAGGAAGACCAAACCCAAATTCCATAGTAATATGATCTCATTTCCATTGTGGTATTGTCAATGGTTGTAATGTCCCTACAGGCTTCTGGTGCTCAGCCTTCACCTACTGACAAACTGGACATCTGGCAATGAACTCTGCCACATCCCACTTTAGACCTGGCCACCAATACAAGACTTTCAAGTTTTGGTACATCTTGGTACTTCTAAGATGCATTGCATACATGGAGAAGTAAACCTCCTCAAGTACCATCTTCTTCAACCCATCAACATCAAGAACTATTGTCTTGTTGTGGTAACAAATTGTACCATCATCTGCCTCATGGAAGCCATCATACTTTTCATTCCCAATCCCTGATCGGATATTCTGTATCACATTAGCATTATGTTGTGCATCAGGAATCTGCTGTCTCAAGGTAGGTTTTACTTGTAACTATGTCAACAATCCTTCCAGCAAGGAAACTTCTAGCTATACATTCATCTGGCGAAGTGACACTAGCATATCTCTCTTATGGCACATCAAGGAATATAATTGTGCATTATTTTTCATTAATGATGAAGATGACTTCCTACTCAATGCATCAGCTATCACATTCGCTTTCCCTGAATGGTAGTCTATTGTGCAATCATAATCCTTAATAAGCTCCATCAATCTCCTCTGCCTCATATTTAGCTCATGTTTTAAGAAGATATATTGTAGATTCTTGTAATCAGTGAACGTCTGACAATTTTCTCCAAAAAGATAGTGTCTCCAAATCTTTAAGGCATGGACCACCGCTGCAAGCTCTAGATCATGTGTTGGGTAATTCTCCTCGTGTTTCTTAAGCTGTCGTGAAGCAAAAGAAATCACATTTTTATTCTGCATCAACACGCATCCCAACCCATTCTTTGAAGCATCACAAAAGACAATATAGCCTTTTCCTTGCTCTGGAAGTACTAACACTAGTGCACTGGTCAACTTTTCTTTCAACAATTGGAAATAATGTTGATACTTGTCATTCTGAGCAAAAGGAACATCCTTCCTGGTTAACGTAGTTAGGGGTAACACTATAGAACTGTAGTCCTTGATGAACCTCCTGTAGTAACTTGTCAGACCTAGGAAATTGTAGATCTCTATCGGTATCCTTGGTTGTTCGCATTCTAGTACAAACTCCACTTTCTTGGGGTCAACACAAACACTTTTAGTAGATATAACATGGTCTAGAAAGGATACTTCAGATAACCAGAATTCACACTTACTAAACTTAGCATATAGCTGATGCTTCCTCAACAAAGTCAAAGCTTGGTGAAGATGTTGCCCATGCTGCTGACTATCCTTGGAGTATATCAAGATATCATCTATGAACACAACCACACAATGATCAAGATAAGGTCTAAACACCCTATTCATCAAATCCATAAAAGTTGCAGGTGCATTGATTAGACTAAACGACATAACCACAAACTCATAATGACCATACCTAGTCCTAAAAGCTGACTTGGGTATGTCATCAACCTTAATTCTCAACTGATGGTAACCTAACCTCTTCTCTATTTGTGAAAACATGGTGTCACCTCTCAAATGATCAAAAAGATCATCCATCCTTGGTAAAGGATACTTATTCTTTATTGTCACCTTATTCAACTGTCTGTAGTCAATACAAAATCTCATTGAACCATCCTTCTTCTTGAAAAACAACATGGGAGCACCCCAAGGGGAAGTTCTCAGCCTGATAAAACCATTATCTAACTATTCCTCTAACTATTTCTTTTAATCTTGCATCTCCACTGGCGCCATTCTATATGCTGACTGAGCTATGGGTTGTGTTCCAGGAACAAGATTGATCTCAAACTCAATCTCTCTAAGAGGGGGAACGCCAAGAAATTCCTCAAGAAAGACATCCTAAAATTCTTGCACCACTAGTACCTCCTGGATACTAGGACCTCTCACCTTGGTATCCACAACATGAGCTAAGAAAGCCTCACATCCTTGTCTCATCAACCACTCAACTGTCATAGCTGACATCAAACATGTAGGAAGAATCTTCCTATCACCCTAGAAAATCCACTGTACATATCCATAATGGAACGTCACCACCTTAGTACTACATTTCAAGGCTACCTCATATTTTTCCAAGGTATCCATTCCTAGGATTACATCAAAACCATGCATGTCAAGTGGCAAGAGATCCACTTGAATGTTGTGTCTAGAAAAAAGAAATAACGCAAGAAGGGCAAACTTCCCGTAACTCAGAGGAACCAACCAAAGGAGTCTTTAGCCATAGGTTATCAGATCCAAGACTAACAGGTAGATAACAGCTACCTATCACCTCTCTGGTGATAAAAGAGTGTGTCGCAGACAAATTAGAATGAAATAACTCCATCTGACCTGTCACGACTTGTGGATTGATCACTGCTTCTGAATGGCCCATGGCATAAAACGTAGCTATCACCTACTGTCATCTACATCCTCTTCTTACTTGTCTAGAGGATCCTTCCTAGGATGCCTAACCACGTCCTCTTCCACTGCCACTACTAAATTGTCATTATTGTAGAGCTTGTTGACTTTTCCTTGGCTACTGAGTCACATCCTCATATTTCATAGGGCAATAAGGTTTTGTATACCCCACCTGCCCACACTTCTAACATGTTCTGGTGTCCTGAAATGGCCTAAATGGACTGTCATTGAAACCGATGACGTATTGCGGGCTCCCGTCAGTGGAAAACTGTGACCTCTACCCCAACTAAGGGTCCACTGTGATGGTGCATGTGATCTTGGTTTAGTGAAGGTTGACCTTGGTTGTGACTGTGGTGGGAAAAACCTCGGCTTCTTAAAGCCCCCATATGATTGCCCTTGAAATTTCACAGGTTGCTTCTTAGCATTATCTTCACGCTTCTCTATGATAGACCTCTCAGTCCTCCTTATAGAATCCACAAAGGTGGAAAACCTTTCCCTATTCTCCAAGACTGATGCAGTATTAGTCAACTCTGTACTCAGACCCTTCTCGAATCTCCAGATCCATTCCTTGTCTGTTGCTTCCATGTGCAGGAAGAACCTTAGAAGTTCCATAAACTTCGATTCATACTCATTGATAGTCATAGCTCCCTAATGAATCTTCTCAAACTAAGAGATTTTCTCATCTAGGTATGTCTCTGGGAAATACTGGCGGATAAACTCTCACCAAATTCCTCCCATCCTATCACAACTCCTGGCCATTTCTCCTCTTCTATGGCCCACCAGTGTCTAGCACTACCCTTCAACAAGTATATTGCATGCTTAACTTTGTCTTCTTCAGGGATGCTTAGGATTTTGAATGCCTTTTCCAGCTCAGTCAACCACATGTCAATGTCTACTGGATCAAAAGTACCAACATATTCAATCGCCCCAACACGCTTAAAACATTCAAACGCCTTCCCAACACCTTGGGATTCCACATTAGGGATGGTTGCCCTAGATTGAGGTGTTGGCACTTTGTTTATCAATATGTGTAATTGTGTCCATCATCTGTCTAAACATAGACTTAAACTCAGGATTGGCCATCATTGTCAAGTCTAGATGAGGCATTGCGGGCTGCTCTGGCCCTACTTTTGGTACTCTCTCATTGCATGCCTGCCTCCCAGCACCTCCTAATGGTGCAACATAGCTACTCTCAATGTGTTCTTCATGTTCTCCAGACATATCTACATAAGCATAAATTATGATCATATATGTAAAATACATAAGAACAGACCCAAACCTAAGTCCTATGTCCCTATAGACTCAGCATACTTAGAGCTCTGATACCAACTTAACTGTGACACCTCGTCACACTAAATAAGATTACTCAAAACACAAAACACAATCAACTACTAATTAATTACATAGTCAAATGTGGAATAAGTAAAATCAATTTCAACAATGTAAATAAACTCTAGAACATTTACATAAAGGTCCATTATTACATTCTCATATACTTTAGCAAGTATTTACATAAGGGTCCAAAGGCTTCGATCACATCTTGCATACAAAAGATATTTCACATGTACATGCCATATATTTATAAACATTGGCATACTGCCAAAATCTTGTATCGATACGAGTATATCATCTAGAAAACACATCCCATACTTTGACCTGAGAGTATAGGGACAAAACTATGACTCTACTACTAACACCTACAACTAACCATCCTTCTGAATCCATTGATCACCAGGTTACAATGCGACCTCGACCTCATTTCCCGCGACCCCCTAAAAAGATGTGGTGACCCACGGGTGAGACCCAGTCCCAGTGAGAGATATAACTCTCTCCAACATATATTGATTACAACATATTAATTAAAAGTAAATAAATTCAGCAGATAAGCAATATGAGAAGGTTCAACAATTTAAGCATATTAAGCAGTTATATGAATAAGCTTTAGCATCGAGTAGAGTCACTCTAATTTCATAATTCTGCTTCATGTAAGAACTATGTAGTATAAAGATAAGACAAGGATTAATCAACCAATGTGATACATATTAAACCCTAGCAATTATACTACATGGCCGGTATTATATCTTTTATTATTATGCCCTGGGAAGTTTGAATCATACCACTCAAAATCCAACTGACCACTGTGAAGTAATATTTAGTTCCGTATAAGATCTAAGAGTGTCGGTATCCTAAGATCCCTTCCCCTCGATCAGTACGAGTAAACTATAGTGACATACCAATCAAAATGCCAACAGTGACATATAGTCAACTAATAACAACTAGTCCATACTTGGTACAAGTTACGACACTAGAAACTATAGTATACAAAACCCTCTAATCTGAAGTACAACTATAGCTGTCCTCAATCACATCAAATGTCTGAGGCATGACCATAGTCATCCTCCATAACCTGCATTTATGGATCACAAGGATATATCCTCAACTTGCCACCCCCACATACTCAACAATATGTTCTTTGAGTTTCCCTTAGGAATACTCATTTCACCATCTAGCAAGTTCTAAAACTAAAGATGGCTCTACAGCACAGGGCTCTACATGATTATGGTTATACTTGATTAATTACTGCCAATTGAATGCATTAAGGCTTTATCATACAAGTGGACATTCAAATCCTAATTCTTTTCTAACAAGAGTATATGTATAACAACATAAAAAGATATAAAACATTTGATATATAAATCTTAATCACATTACCACATGATATCATTCATTGCAAATTAATGGACCACACTTATCATCATACTATTACAAGATACCAATACTTATCACAAGTTCCAGGGTTTTAACCCTTATTGGAACATGAAGACGATTTCACCTCAATCATGGCTTCAAACATGCCCAAAGGTCATTAAGACCATCACATTATTCATAGTAAGGTTATCATCATCATTCCATGCCTTAAACAAGGCTCAAAAGATCATTAGCACATATGTGTCCATAGATATTATCATGGCAAGGCACTATGATAGTCAAATAGTACTACATTGTGGTTTGAACACAAGAAGAGTGTAATACATTTTCACATTAATCATTCAAGAGGTCTGATTATAACCAATCAACATCATTTAATTACATTAAGGTTAGGTATAACAAGCTATATCACATGGGAGTTACACATCCACTTATTATAGTGATATATCAAATATAACTATATGATGGCAAATGTAAGACTACAAATGAATGGTATTGAACCATCAAATTATCATCACTAGGACCCACATATAATACAATGGGATTCATTCTAATCCATTGGATGTTGAAGTGTCTAATAATATTCATTGGATCAGGTTTATTGTTGAAGGTTATCAATTGAAGTATAGGTCTAACCATATGATCAATTGAACTAAGGAACCATTGGTTTAAGGTTTATCAAATCTACAATTACATTCTTAACTCATAATATGTGGTGATGACCTGATCTACCATTAATTGTGATCATTAGGTCACCATTGGTTGTTAGAATAGCAATATATTCATCTAACACCATCAAATATTAAGCTAATGTCATCATGGATTGATAGCATCATTAGAATACTTAGTGGATGATAAATAAACGTCTAATTGAGCCAAAACCTGAGGGGGACCATAGATTGTCACCATAAATTTGACTATCAGTTGCCAAGATAGAAACACCATTGGTTGTTGAATGGTATCACCATCGGTTGTGTGGTAGGGAAGGAAATAGCTTAAAACCCTAATTTGGATCATCAATTGTTTTGTGATTAGCACCATAGGTTATTTCTATCAACCTATCCTAGATCATATTATACCTTAGAAAGGTCGTACACATGTTTACAAGTTCATATAGAACTGGAACAGAATACGGAACACCATAAAAAAATTTGTAACCTTAAACAAGCATGGTTTCTTTATGCATAGATCATCACATTAAAGCATAAACATGAACTAACAAGCTTCTAGCAAGAAATATAAGTGAAGAATGTTATAAAACTCACCTATATAGAGTAGTTTAGATCCCAAACAGCAGTAATCGTGAGAAAATAAGGAAAGAAAACCCTAGTTTCAGATCTGAACTTGGCCAAGTAGGCACTTCTCTTCACAAAGAAGCAAAACCCTAGAAGAAGAAGCAAGAAAGGTAGATTCTTGAGTTCTAGACCCACTTACACCATGGAACAACAAGGTTTCAACCTAGAGGAATATAGGAGGAAGAATAAAAAAGAAATAGATGGAGGAAGTAAGGGAATACTTACACTTTTAAGTCAAGATCACTAGGTAGGAGCTTTAGAAACCCCTAAAGGAAGTCAATTGCAACCCTAGATGCTTCTACCAAGAATATCCCCACTTTCTTCTTCTTTGGATAGGAACTTCACATCAGAACAGAGGGAAAATGAGGTTCATAGAACTAGGGAACTGGTAGACAGAAAATGGTTCATTTGGGTGCTTAGGGAGAGGTATATAATCTGTAAGATAAAGAAAAAGAAAAAGTTGAAGTCCTAGTATCTTTCCAAGTGTCCATGGCCTTAAACTATTAAGAATATACAAGTAAGCACACAAGAAACTTCCCCACAGAACATAAAGACCTGCTTATCCCTCATTTCTTGAATTTCCAAGAAAAACAAATAAAGCATTAGTTGATAGCTCCTAAAGGTACCTCATCCATAAAGGGGTAAAGCCTAAAATACCCTTGAAGAAAACACCTTAAAACCAAGGTTCAATGAGGTGCCCCATGGCTAAAAAGCTCAATAATGATAAGATAACATCTAAGGAACATAATGAATGTGACAGATTGCAAATAAAACCCCTCAATTGGGTAAATTGTAGAAAAGTCCAAAATGTACATAAAATTGCATAACTTGCTCAAACGATGTCCAAATTGGACAAAATTTGAAATTCAAGATTGTATTATGATTTCAAAGAATATCACAATGTTAGATAAGGATTATAAGAACTCAATTATGGTAATTAAGCTTATTCAACACTTTAAGCAAGTTCAGGGGCCTTATAATAAATATTTTGTAGCTGATTGGGAATGTGATTACTCTCCCCTCATCTATAAGTTGAGGTATGGTAGGTGCCTCAACCCTACTTAGTTAATTTAGTGTTATATTAATAGTTCATTCAAGTTCAATATTATTTATTAGTTTTGGTAAGAATCTTTTGTATATGCCTCATTCTCTCAGCCTTCTCATCTTATGATGAATTTGTATCCTTACATTTCATTATTGTTTTTATCTTTATTTCTTGTTCATGTTATTGACACATACCTTGTTTCTTTATTTTATTGGGTGCTTTCCCAACCACCCAGGGATAGATCAAGGATTTGAACAATATCAAGGAGAACTTAGCTTTTGGCATGGACCTAGCTCCTTAAGATGTTGCTTTGGAGACAAGACTTGAAGTAGTTTAGACTTACCTCTATCTAGATCCTTTTGTTGGTGTAAACCCTTTATGGGAGAATGATGATGTACACTTATAAAAAATTGATTATAGTCATAAAATTATATTTCCACTACAATACTTGTTGGTCTTTTGTATACCATTATATAAAGATTTGAAAATTTTACACCCGTTTCAACATACCCTTTTGTGTATGTTTCAATGGAGGTTTGATTCTTCAAATTTTTAGTAAAGGTGTGATTTTACTCTTTTACACCTTATACATTTGATATCTTCTGGAGTTGTGCTATAGCCTTATTCTTGTAGAGTATGTTGTGGCTTCATATATTGTAACTTAATTGATGTTAAAAGATACCCAATTGGCTTAATTAATCAAGTGAAACCCTAATCATATAGGTGCCCTGTGCCATAGTTCCTTTCTTGTGCCAGCTTAAATTGTTGGACCAGTGAAATGAGTATAACGCAAAGAACACATTTTTTGAATATGCAGGGGTGCAAGTCAAGTATCTCCTTGTATCCACAATCACAAGTTATGTGAGATAGCCATGCATGAGCTGGCCTCCTTGTGATGTGGATGGCCATGAGTGAGGCAATCCTTCTTTTAGAATGGCCATGTGTGAGCATGTTCTTCTTGATCTATACATGTACCAAGGTGGGCTAGGTGTGATTATATATGTGGATGACCATGTATAAGACAATCCCTGAGCTTGACTATATGTCATTGTTGCAGTTGACTGGTATGTCTCTATAATGTTTTCTCTTATGTTGACCAAGAAGTGAGGGGAGGTCGTGGATTATGACTCTTCCATTGACCTTATGACATCTATTTTGACTTAGCATTGGTCAGTTGGATTCAAGCATTACGAATAAAATCCTTGGGTCAATATTAAAAGATGTAACATAGCCATGTAGTGTATCCTGCTTAGGAACAAAATACAAATAACATTGGATGAAACCTTGCCTTATCTTTGTACTGATTTCTTGAATTATGAGATAGTAAGAGAAGTCAATTGTTATACATGTTCTTCATATTCCTTATTAAAATATTAATTTTTCTACTACTCAGTGACAACTACCTAGTCTGCTTAACTTATTTTATCTATTAAATACATATCATATAACAGAATCTGCGCATCCTGCTTAGTACTTTATCCATCTGTTCAATTATCTATGCTTTAATATACGTTGGCGGAGAGGTATATATTCTGCTAGGATGTTTGGTCTCACCCTATGGGTTTCTACATATTTTAGGTGATCATGCATGAAGAGGTAGAGATCATTCAGCTGAGGAAGAGTAGCAACTAGAGAATTAGTTGTTCGAGGTCGGATGTGTTGCTAGTCTTTTGGTGTAGAGTCCTAGAGTCATCTAGGTCTTTGGGGATGCTCTCAACATGTTTGTAGTTACGAGGTTTTGACTTGTGTGCCTTTTATAGTATAGTTATGGTAGACGTACATGTACATGCATATGGAACATATATCTCATGTTATAGGTTAATGATAGGTATGATGAGGCCCATGATGTGAGCACCATGTTATATATGTGGTATGAGATACATGTGTCATGTTGAGGACTTAAATGCGATAAGTTCATGGTTTTGGTGCTTGAGAAAATGGTTTTAATTTCCTATATTTTATGGTAATATGTTGGTTTAGTTTTTAATTCCACATTTGGTTTTGAGTTATCCCGCATGTGGCGCGTCGGGGTGTCACAAAACCATCAAATTTGCATAAGGTAGAAAACAACTTAAAAACCCTAAGCATATCCGATCATGTGAGAGGTACTAAGCAAAATTGTTTGACATGTAAGCTAGGTTTAACCCTTCCTATAACCCTAAAAGGTTGTATACCTGGTTTCAAGTTCATCTAGAGTTATAAACTACTTGATGAACAACATAAAAATTGAAACTCTAGGCATAGATAACTTCTATATGCTTAGATCTTCAGTTTAGAGTAAGAAATGAGTAAGCAAGCTAGTAGTAAGAAATAAATGTGAAGAGGGTTATAAAACTCACCTCTAGGAAGAAGATTAAGCTCCAAATAGCAAGAAAACTTGAGCAAGGAAGGTAGGAAATTATATCTGAACTCGGCCAACTAGCTCTTTCTCCACAAGGGAAGAAAACCCTAACTTAAGAGAGCAAGAAAGACATGTTCTTTAAGCTTTAGAGAAAGCTCTACCACAGAAAAATTGTGGTTCCATTCTAGAAGGAGGAAGAAGAAGATAGAACAATAAGAAAAATGAAGGAGGAAAGGAGAAACTTACTTACTTAGGTCCAGAACCAGCAAGGGAAGCTCCATAAACCCTAAACGAGAGTAGATCTGAACCCTAGTTGCTCAAACATGAAGGTCGACCACCTTCTTCTTCCTTGGACACCCTCTCCACCACCAAGTCGGGGAAGACAAATCTCTAGACAGGAAAGGAGAGACAAGGATCCAAAGGTTTCATTTGAGTTCTAAAGGAGTGTATATAAAGCTTATGGATAAGAGAGAAGAGAAGCTTGAGGTGTCCTAGTAGGTTTGCCATGTGTCCATGCCTATGGCGGTCACAACCATGCAAGTAGAAGCTCCACCAGTTTTGGAGACCAGATAAGACATCGGTTGTTGGATCCATCGGTTGTTGAAACCTGAGCTCACTAAATGGTGAACCATCATTTGATCACCTCCTTTAAGTAAACCACAAGTCCCAGAGAACCCAAGATAGAAAATCATAGAACTAATACCTCTAGAGATGATCATATGTTGTCACCACCTTGTAATGACCATCATATATCAACAAAGCAGGGGGCATCGGTTAATGGCCTCTCAAGGTAGCTCATCCATTAAGGGGTAAACCCTAATTCAACCCTAGAGAGACATCACCACCAAACAAAGGTGTAACCAAGTTCCCCATGGTACAGCAAGCTCAAGAATGATAAAAACATATGAGGAACATAAATAATGTGATAAATTACAAGAAAAACCTCAAATGTGGGTAATTTATAGAACAATCCAAAATGTGCACAAAATTGCATAACTTGCTCAAACAGTGTCCAAACTGGACCAAACTTGAAACTTGAGCTTGTCACATGATATAAAAGCACATAACAAGGTTATATTGGGGTTTAAGCACTTATTATGATGATTAAGATTGTTAAATACTTTAATCAAGGTTAGGGGTCTGACATTACAGGTGACAATACTAAAACAATATAAACATGTTGGTAGGAAATAACACATCTACCATAAATATAGGGTGAGAAAGAACATATACACATATGATCTATGTAGAACATGATAGACATATACTCTAATAATATCACTTATAGGAATAATCAGGTCTACATTATCAAGAGTGGAATTTACACATCCACATAAAATAACACATGTCACATTATACTAGTAGTCACCAAAGGATGCATAACAAAAGAGTAAGGAAGTATAAATAAAAATATGAGTATGAGAACATACAAAAACTATCATGTGGGATCATAGGAACCATAAACAAACATATTATTATTTCCATAATTAAGATACTTCACATGATAACAGAAAATCCAAAATTTGCAAATTAGGGTTCTACCAGGATTAAGATGTACAAGATATAAGTAAGGGTCCAACATAGATCAAGAGTTCAAAATCATTAACATTATACCAATATAGATCATCACGTCAAGAAAGAGAAATTTCAATAATTAGATACATCAAAGAGGCCCAAGAGAGAGATAAAGGAATTAATTGCTCAATATGACTCATGGAGGATGAAACATACCTCAAGAAGTCTACATATGCCCAAACTCAAAACACTAATTCCATCTCAATCCACAAGCACCCTGTGATGTGACCAAGAAACATGGTATAGGAAAAGCATCGAAGGCCTCTACTGGAGCCGACCGTGATGACTTTGTGGGGTTAGAGGGTTTGAGACCCACTGTTATGAAGAGTTGATGGTCGATGATAACTGTGTACTGAAGGGTGTATTGGAGACAAAGTAGATGATCAAACAAGTCCTTGGATGGGTATTATATAGGTTAGCATGCATGTGTTTCTTTAGGGAGAGGCATGGAGGTGGTGTGAAGTCACCATATATGATCTAGATAGTGCATATCTTGGAGTATATATATTGCTATCATCAACTTTCCAAATAGGATATTATAAATGCAAAAAGATATGAGAGAAAAATAAATAAATCAAAATGTGAAATTCATTGTTGGGATGTGGGAGAAAGTAAGGAATGGTTAATAAAGGTAAAAGATCAAGGGAGAGAGAGAGTAGGAATCAGAAGAAAAGAGACTACCATATGGAAAAGGAAAAGGAAAATAAAACGTGATAGGAAGAAACTTAGAAACCATATCAAACAAAATGTATTAGATTAAGAAATTAACAAGTATGTTCCAATTGTATATTCTCTTTCCAAATTTAGTTGAGGGTCCAAACAAAGTTCAAATAAATATATGTAGAATTCAAAATTTACAGTAGTTTTCATTTTTGTTCAATATGTCATTTAACTTTGAATCCTTATAGGATTATTTTGTTAATTTACTTTATATTCTATTTATGGACACTAGTATTATCCAACCAAAATGGAATTTATCAATTGGAGCAATTAATACATGAGAAATAAATTTGACATTCCTTTCTTGTTTGAAAATTGTATAGTGGATTATTTCATATACATGACTGTTTTACTTACTATATTGGGTATTTATGATCCTTTCAAAATTTTCCACTTCTGAGAGAATTAATGAATATCTTATACTTAGTAATTCCTCAATCTCTCTTCATTATACTCAACTATGTTTATTTATAATTTCTTTTGGATAATAGTAACTTAATATCCTAATACATGTGATTGTTTCCATAATATTAATAACATCCTCTAAAGATAATTAAAGAGGGGAAATTATATTCTCTTACTTATTTCTACTATTGAAATTTTACATCTAATTATTTAGCACATACAAGTGTGTCACTTTTATTTCCATATGTATTAATTAATCTGTTTCTAAAATAAATTTCAGATTTTATTTCTTGTATGATAATATTTTTAAAGATTTATAATGAATGTACAACATTCTTTCCCTTTATGTTACACCGCCATTTTATTTATTACAAATTCACATAAATTATATACACATAATCCATACTAGTTGGTTTACATCATTCATTTAATATATAGATGTTTTATTTTTAGTAATAAATTTAATATTTTTGGCCTTATCTTTCATTTTCTTTTCTAAATAAAATTAGGATAGTCATTATTTGTCAAATAATATAAAACTTGACACCCAAGTTCATTGGGATCCAAGGAACACAGTTTTACTATTATATTTTATTTTTGAGATTTACTTTTGTGAGTTATATCACCATTATGGTTTAGACAAATTATCTACATATTTTTTGATAAATCTTAAATTAGAGTCCCTTCAGTTCACAATGTCACCAAAAAGCTATATTTATTATTATTCACAAAATTCTACATTTTACACATTTAACATATTTAATCCACTCATTTCATATTTATTTAAATAATAAAACATTATTAATATTTATGGACATGAAATTACTAATTGCTACTCCAAATAATATTATACATTTTTATTTAACCATTATGTGAATATTAATTATCAAAGGAAATACATGTAACAGATTAGCAGATATTTAAGTCATAATGTAAACATGTGAGTAGTTTAATTTTATCATTGTTTGGTCAATCTAGGAAACCAATCTTACAATCTTTATACTTATGGAATAGGGTAAGATTCTAAGTTCTAATTCATTATAAAGATGGCCAGGCTAGCATACAATCAAATAACACCATAAAATAACTTGGAGAAGCAAATTAACGAACATAAGTTAATAAATTATGAGTTCACATGAGTAATGGCATGGGAGCTACTCTCCCATGCCCAAGAAGAAGGAAACTACTCATCCATGAGCATGAAACATAGGAACAAGCTATATATTTCAGAGTTTGACATGATTAGAGAGGGAAAGAACAAAGAAAACCTAAGAAATGAAGAAGGGAAAAGTAGAAATCTAGTTTGGGGACAAAATTGCACTCCTGATGATTCTTCTACTCTGACAACCTTCCCTCCCGAGAGGCTTGAGCAGAGTAGAGAAGATCCTGATGCACTCCTTGAAGAAGAATGGAGAAGAATGGAGGTTCTCTCTCAAGAAACCACTTCTTCATACCCAAAATCATCCTTTCTTTGCTCTAAACTCTTCTCCAGTCGAAAATGTGCTCCAAATGATGAGAGATAACATATCCATATGAGTGTTCTCATATTTAAAATGATGGGAGGTTATTTCTGAAATATATAGAAACAATCCGGAACACACCATGTTTGGAAACAACACGACATGTCTCCATGTGTAAGTGACGCACAAACTGATTTTCTTGAAGGAAACATGAAGTTTTGTCTGAGAGACACATTATGTAGATGAGAACTGATGAAGCTTAAGGAGAGGTCTCACCTGTGTTAGGTTAGTGAGCTCTGGCAATCTGGCAAACGTGTAGGGTGCCGACTCTTCCCTGACGGCATAAGCTTCCCATCTCCCAGTGAGATTCAGTCTTGATGGAGGAGGAGGTTCTGAGGAGGTGTCGAGACCTCACTATAGAAGTTGAAGAGGATCTAGTGGACTTTACAGATGGAGGAACCAAAATAACAATCGAGGAAGATAGAGCTATAGTGGCAAAGCTTCTAACAAGGAAGAGCTACAACTTTATGGCCCTGAGGAGGACTATGTTGATTGCGTGGGGGCTAAAGGAAGTCGCATCCTTTGAGCAGGTCGAGCACAAAATAATTATGATCCATTTTATCAAGAAGAAGGACAAGGACAAAGTCCAGAAAGGGGGTCTGTGGTGCTTTGACGGGAGTCTGCTGATAATGAAAGAGGTAAGGGTGGGTGAGCAACCCTCAAACATCACCTTTGAAGTAAGTAATTTCTGGGTTAGACTATACAATGTACCTTTGGGGTATAGGACGGATGAAGCTATAAGGAGAATCAGAGGAAATATAGGTAAGGTGCTGGAAGTAGATGAAGCAGAAAGGGGGGGATGTACAAGAGGCAGAAGAATAAGAATAGAAGTTAACATCACCAAGCCCTTAAAGCAGAGGCAGCAACTAAAGCTAATAGACAGCAACATGGTGGAAGTAGAGCTCAGATACGAATGTTTGCCCATATTCTGCTTTTCATGTGGGCTGGTGGGTCATACCACATAGGAATGCGAAGAAGAGGAGGATGAAGAAAGAGAACCATAAGGAGTGTGGGGCCAGTGGCTCAGAGTGTCGCCTAGAAAGACCAACAATCCTTTGACATAGGGAAGTACCTACGAAGAAGCTAGGAAGTCCCTATTCCAGGAAAGGGAGAAAGCTAAGACGAAAAAAAGAAGGTGAAGGCAAAAGATTCCAGGGCCCGTGAGGAGGAAGGGAACAAAAGCAAAGAAAATGGGAAACTTGGGACCTGGGTGTTGGACATGGGGAGAGCTCAAAACGAAGCAATTAAAAATGCAAGTGGCCCCAGGCAACCGATAGAGGAAGAAGAAACAATAGAGGAAACAGAGCCAGAGGACATTGAAAGCGGCATGGGGAAGGGGGAAAAGGAGTTAAATGACTGTAGAAAAAGAACAAAGGAATCAATCATGGGCTCGGACAATAAATTCATACAGGGGATAAGGGAGAATATCGAAGGGGATAAGAATAATAAGGGTAAAAGCCACCAACCAGCTGTTACAAGTGCACCCAAAGTGCTCGACATAATGACTGAGGGAGGGGAAAGAACACAAAAACCAAAGAAAGGAAGGTATAGGAGAATCAGAGGGAAACTAGCAGCGGATGAAGAGAAAACTAGAGATGGTTCAAAGAGGAAAACAAGAAGTTAGAGTGAAGATCCTACACATCTATGTGAGGGCAGCAATAGACAGGGAAAAACAACTAGGTTGGAAAGAGCAACCATGGTATGGGAGTTATCTCAAGTAGTGACGACTGGCTACGACTAACGTCATGAAGAGCAATGAAGATATTAAGTTGGAATTGTCAAGGGTTGGACAAACTTGACACTTCAAATAACCTCCGCAGACTGATCAAGGAGGAAAGGCTGGATCTCATATTCTTAATGGAAACTATGCTAACTCACACTGACATGGAAACGATTAGAACAAAGAACGGTTACATGAATGGCACCAGTTTGGGTAGAGAAGGAAGAGCTGGAGGTATAAGCATGTGGTGGAAAGAACTATAGGTCACAACTATATCTTATTCACAACACCACTTTGTGATTGACATCGAGGAGAACAACAACCATCCTAGATGGAGTTGTGCAGACATTTATGGGTGGGCGGATAACGGAAGCAAACACAAGACCTGGAGCATGATGCAAGATATCAAGAAGGAATGTCAAAGCTTGATTCTGAATATAGGAGACTTCAATGAGATTTTGAATTACAAGGAGAAAGAGGGGGTGTGGTCGGGGCTCGCTGACACATCAATAATTTTAGAGAGGCAGTTACTGAATGCAATCTGGTTGATATAAGCTGTGTGGGTGATCTTTTTACTCGGGAGAGAGGAAAAATGATGAAAACTTTGATAAAGGAAAAGCTTGATAGAGCGTTGGGGTGTTCGGATTGGTGTGGCTGCTACCCTAATGCCTGGGTCTGGGTGTGTCCTCGGCTGGGGTCTGATCACTCATCTTTAATTCTTGATACACAGAAGAAGAAATCAAATTTCTATGGCAGAAGGGAGTTCAAGTGCGAGAACTATTGGCTTATCGACCCGGAATGTAAGGTGGTTGTTGAACTCAGCTGGGGACATGACGGAGATAAGCACATTACTAAACGGATCAGTAGCTGTGACAAGAAGCTTAGGGTATGGGCTGAGAACAAGTTTGGGAGTACAAAGAAGAAAATAAAAAAGATAGAAAAAGAGCTTCTGAACGCCCAAGCTGAACCTACCAACCAATTCTCCTTTGATAAATGTAGAAAGCTGAGTGAGGAGCTGGCCAATCTACACAGGATAAATGAGACTTACTGGTTTATGAGGGCGCACACTATTTATATGAAGGATGGCGATTGTAACACTTCCTATTTTCACAAAGTTGCCAGCCAAAGAAGACAGAGAAATAACATTGACAGAATTATGAACAAAGATGGGAATTGGGTGGAGGGGGAGACTGAAGTGGAGATGGTTATTGTAGATTACTACATAGATCTATTCACATCTTTGAACGCCAGCAATATCAAGGAAGCTACCGATGATATACCTACTGTGGTTAATGATGACACAAACAAAATCCTTATGATGGAGCCTGATAGTAAGGAGTTGTGGGAGGCTTTAAACAATATGAATCCTTCTAAAGCTCTGGGCCCTGATGGGTTTCATGTGGGCTTCTTCCAAACTTTCTGGTCCATTTGTGGGAAGGATGTTGTCAGTTATGTGAAGAATTGGTGGAGGGATAAGGAGGATATTAGAAGCATTAACAATATTAATGTTGTTTTGATTCCTAAGTGCAGGTGCCCTAAAAGTATGAATGACTTCCGACCAATCAGCTTGTGCAATACCTTATATAAGATCATCTCAAAAGTTATGGTGAACAAAATGAAATTCCTCCTATATGATATAGTTACGGAGAATCAAAGTGCCTTTATACCTGGGCATTTAATCGGTGACAACGCTTTGATTGCATTCGAAATGTTCCATAAAATGAAAAGGAAGAAGAAAGGAAAGAGAGGCGCTATGGCACTCAAGCTGGATATGAGTAAAGCCTACGACCAGGTTGAGTGGCAGTTCGTCTCACAACTCATGATGGCCTTTGGCTTTGACAGAAGCTGGTGCAAGAAGATATCTGAATGTATTTCAAGCACGTCCTTCTCTTTTATCATAAACGGGAGACGGAAAGGGCACATTGTGCCACAAAGGGGACTTAGACAGGGAGACCCAATGTCTTTGTATCTTTTCCTCCTTTGTGCTGATACCTTCTCCAATATGCTTAGGAAAGTTGATGATCTGAACCTCATACATGGAGCCAAGGCTAACCAAAAAGGACCGGTCATATCTCATCTATTTTTTGCTGATGACAACATTCTGTTCGGAAGGGCTACACCACAGGAAGCTTTAACGATAGCTAACATTATTAGCTGCTATGAAAAAGCTTCTGGGTAGAAGATTAACATTGTAAAGTCGGAGGTGTCTTTTAGCCAGAATGTGAATACAGCAAAGAAAGATGAGGTGAGAAGGATTCTGAAGATGCATCAAGTTGACAAGCATACCAAGTATTTGGGGTTTCCTACTGTCATAGGTCGGTCAAAGAAGGCCATCTTCAAAGCCATAACTGATAGAGTGTGGAATAGGCTGAATGGGTGGAAGGAGAAGGTTCTTAACCAGGCTCGTAAAGAAGTAATAATCAAATCAATAGTTCAAGCTCTTCCCACCTATATGATGGGTGTGTTCCAGCTGTCGAGCAACACCATCGAGGACATTATGAGAATCATTGCTAACTTTTGGTGGGGCACCACAGAAACAAAAAGAAGGATTCATTGGGCGTCTTGGGACAAGTTTTGCAAGTCTAAAAAGGAGGGCGGCCTCGGCTTTAGGGATCTGAAAACGTTTAATTTAGCTTTATTGGCTAAGCAAATGTGGCGCTTGCACTCCAACAGAGAGTCCCTGTGTGCAAAAGTAATATCGAAGAAGTACTATGGAGGAGGAACTATCATAGATGCTTATAGAGGTTTCGATCCTAGTTATACTTGGTGAAGTATCTTGGGGGTGAAATCTCTAATGAAGGAAGGCCTGAGGTGGTGCATTGGGGAAGATTCAAAGGTGACACTCTAGGGCGAACAGTGGTTACCGAATAGAAAGGGCTACTGCGACAAACTTGAGTTCATCAGTGATGAAGAAGAATGGTTGGTGTCTGAAATCATAGATAAAGACATGCTATCTTGGAAGGAGGAGTACCTCATGGAGCTCTTCTCAGATGAAGATATTGAAGCCTTGAGTAGATATCCACCCTGCTTTGATGAGACAGATACTCTCTACTGGTACCCAATGAAGGATGGTACTTTCACTGTTAAAACAGCTTATTGGTTGGGTTTTGGCGACTTTGAGTTCAATGCAAACCCTTTAGGGGTTAAATCCGTCTGGGAGGAAATATGGAAAATAAAGGTCCCGCCTAAGTTTAAAGTTTTTGTCTGGAGGATGTGCAAAGGTTATCTGGCATCCGGGTCCAGCCTGGTTAGACGGCATATGCAGATTGAGGAGGCATGTCAGTTCTGCAACCATCCTCATGAAGATAGCTATCACATTATGTTTGATTGTAAAATGGCGAAAGTGTTATGGGCGCACCTAAGACTGTTGCCCACCATAAGCCAAATACCGATAAGAGATATGGAAGGGAGTTGGAACTAGATTATCAGGAGGATTGGTAAGATTACAATGGTTAATATTATAATATCCTGTACCACAAACTGGAAAGTCAAAAATGAGATGATCTTCAGCAAGAAAAAGGTCGATCCTATTCCTCTGTTTACCAATCTGTTGGCTTGGTCAACTCAGGGTAACATTACGGATAGCTTTAGGCTTATGACTAGAAAGAAGAGCAAGATAAAGCAGTTGCAAAGGCCGGCTGGTGGTAGAATCAAAATTAATACTGACTCGGCTTGTTTGGAGGCGCAGAACAAAGTAACTGTTGGGGCTATTTTCAGAAACCAGTACGGTCAGCTGGTGGGTGCATCTTACTGGAACTGCTTTGGGAAATGGAAGAGTAAAGAAGTTGAAGCTACAATGATTTTATTGGAATTAAGGAAAGTGATCAAATGGGGTTTTCTCAAAGTTGAAGTGGAAACAGATGCTAGCTCTGTTGCTACTGATATCAATATGCTGGCTTCTGGGTGTACTCCTTACTTGAAAATTATTGAGAAGATCAAGGTGACCAAGGCTTTATTTCAGTTCTATAACTTTTCTTTTGTCAATGGGGAATGTAATGTGGTTGCCCACAATTTGGCTAAATGGGGCAATAGGCAGAACGTCTCTTGTTGCTGGGTTGATGATTTCCCCAACTTTTGTATGAAGGATGTAAAAGATGACTTGATTAGTAATATATGATGATTTCCGTTCAAAAAAAAGGTGAGGTTGATCGGGTTGAACATGCTCTGTCTTAATAAACACACATAGTGTAACTTGGTAGAACTTTTGAATGTAGCACTTGAACAAACCAGTACATTGTGTTAGAGTAGAGTCACACCATTTCCATGCTCTTTAGGTGGGGAATATATAAACTTACATGGAGTGTGGTAATTAACACACACCATGTTCTCTTCAAAATCTTCAAGAAGAACTCCGTCAAGTATGCAAACTCCTTGGGGATCCAACTAAGGTTGGATTTTTGTCAGATTAGCCCCATTTCCTCATCAACATTGTACAACTCTAATTACATACATGAGGTGAGTAAAACAACTAAAAAGGTGGGAAATCAAGTATGATTAGATGCAAAATGAGATATAAAATGGATTGAAAGTGTGTGAAAACATGTGTAAAAGTCTATATCAAACGTGCACATCAAAAATCTGAATTGGTTCTAGCACAAATCTTGACTAACAATAGGTTGCTACATATGATGTGGACCTTAGGTGGTAGTAATTCCTTGTGGCTCCAAGCAATTCCAATAGAATGGTCATAACCATTGCTTGTGTGTTTTAATTGCATGTTTTCTTTGCAGTGATAGCATGTATATGATACATACTATAAGTATGCAGTGATTGGATATGTATATGTTTTTATATAAAATCCCTTAATAAATATTAAGTGTAAGATGCTTTCCATAAGCAACACACATGAAAAACTTGATCGACCAAGCATGGGCATGCCCTAGAGTGGTGCGTCGTCTATCTCATAGAAGTGTGATGGTAGATATGTGGGTCTTCCCTAGTAGGGTGCATATTCTATCATGTTGGCTTTTGGTCTAGGCTTAACTAGGTGACCATAATTGGATTAAGTGCCTAGAAGCATGCAGACAGACTATGACAAGAAGTTGTGTAAAAAATCTATCCAAGAATTGCATGAGAAGCAATTGGCAAATGTTGCTTACCTTAATTATTGGTCATGATCACTAATGTTATTTGAGTATTGACTTAATTATTTTGTATCTTGGCTCACTAAAAGTTTGTTTGCTGCAATCTTATGAATTTGTAGGTGTTGGATCTATGGGTGATTGGATCTAGAGGGGGATGAATAGAGCTATAAAAACTTAAACCAAATTCATCAGAACTTCAAGAGATATCATAGGAAAAGGTTGCTAATATGAAGTTTGAGTGCAACTGAACATACATATCAAGGATGAGAGAGATTGAACAAGCATTAGAACACAAGATATGTAGAGTGGTTCCTTACCTTAAACTAGGAGTAAGGCAGTCCACTACCTAGAGAGGTCAAATTTCTAGAATATTGGAACCATTGCACCTCAATTATATTCCATTATAAGAGATATAATACATGACCTTCCTTTTCTGGGCCTAGGATACCCAACCTTTTCTTTCAGGACAAGGGAGGCAACAACTTACCAAAGGACTTACCTATACAAGACCCAGAGTCTTCAACCATACCAAGGACTTACTCACTTTGCAATGAGTCTTCTGCCTTCACCAAGGACTTACCCATTCTTGCACAAGTCATTCGCCTTGAAGGAATTGCCCACTCTTCTTGGATCTTCCACCTTTGACTTCACCTTAGCCAAGGAGAAGCTTTCACCAAGGGACTCCTTCCCTTCCTCTTCTTCTACTTCACCTCTCTTAGCCAAGAGAGAGAACCTTCATCTTTATGGTTGAAAGAGAGATTGGGAGGTGGAGGAAGTGAGAGCCTCACAATATATGTTCTAGATATATGTCTTATCCCCTAAACATAAGACATGCCTTCTCAATTGATGCTCATGGAGTTCTCATACTCCCCCACAATTGAAGCTATTTCTCCTGCATGGTTAGCTTTCATAACATTTATAGAAATTATGTCTTCTACTCATATTTGTTTTACATATATGTCTTCTCCCCTTAACATAAAACATGCCTTTTCCCTACACATGCCTTCTCTCTATTTTACATAAGACATACCTTCCCCCCCTTTGTCATTTCAAAAAGTAGGGGTTTGAAGAGATAAAATGAAAACATGTTAGTAAAAGGAGATAGAAAATGTTAGAATGGAGAGTAGAAGAGCAAAAACTAGGGACTTATCCAAGCATAGTATATAAATAAAATTAAGACATGCATTTGAACAACCCTGGATGCAGTTCTAGAAAACAAGGCTATGCAAGAAAGTAACTCAAGATAGTAGATATTCAATTCAAAGAATAAGCTTGAGTATGAAACAAGAGATAAGCATAACATATAGTAGAATACCACTATATCAAAATATGAAAAAGGCTAGAACTACTTGTGTATGAACTACTAACAGATGATATCACAAGTTAGGACTACTAGTAGGATCTAGATCATAGAAAAAGATGTGCAAGTTAAAGAAGCAAGTTATGAGTAGATGTAGAGATACATCCAAACAAAAATATGCAATTTCAGAAGCAAGAAATGATATAACTCACCAGCAAATAAACATAATTACCAAAAGATGATTACCACTAAGAGCCTCAAGGTTTTATCAAAACAAGACATACAACTAGATGATGTAGCAAGTTAAATCACAATGAAAGAAATTTAAGACACAACTAAGAGATCTGAAGAGATCATCATAAAAACCTACACAACAACTCAAGACAAGTAATTGCAAGATATAAGGATTTCACTTGTGGGATGCCAAATTATAGAAATTAGAGAGATAGAGGTGTATGTAAGATAGGCAATTTAAAGCATGACAATATGCATATCATAAAGGTACTAGTAGGAGTGGCATAGAATAAGACTATTGGTTGATAAAGTTTAGTTGAGAGGGAAATTCTCATACAAAAAGCCATATGTGTATTCTGTGCACAGTGTTGTCGGTCGAGTTTCTGGGTTGAACTTCTCGACTAACCCCAGTTGTTGGCAACACCCATTAGTGATTTTTGGTCAAGTTTCTTACAGGACAAACTTGAACAACAACGACTTCTATCAAGAAACACATGTATTGTAGAAAAAAAATATCTACAGGAATGATAAAAATATAAGTGATATCCTAACATGTGTAAGCAAGTTAGTAATGCACTATAAAAGCATTAGAAATAGTTTGTGAGCAAAAAAGTGAGGACAGTCACAATATACTTTTAACTCAAAAATCATATGTATAGTTCATATTAACTTTGGAAAAAACACATTATGATTGCATATGAGCAAGAACGACACTACCTACTCTTGATTCAATGAGCGGTGTTCCTAGGGCTGGTGCTCTGGCGATTGGGGGCGATCGCCCGCCCCCATCAGCGGATGGTGGCTGGTTCTCCCCGGAGGCAGATGTGACGGTGGTGGGGGACTAGGTTCGTACAGTGGCAGGACCCCTCCCTTCTTTCAGAGGCACAGAGAAGGCAGACCCAAAGACCCCTTTCAGTAAGGAGGGGGATTCTAGGAAGTGGATGAAGATGACAGACGCCATTCTGGAGGAAATGGAGGACTACCATAAACACTCGGCGATCGTGCAGATTCTGGGCAAGAAGAGCAACCCGGACCAATTACGCAGATGGATGATCAGGACTTGGAGGCCTAAGGGGGAGCTGGAGCTGTTCACCCTTGATGGCAGGCTCTACTTGACGAGAATTGCCTCTGAGGCGGATCTCAACAGAGCCATGTTGAGGGGTCCCTGGTTCTTTGACGACCAGCTGGTGCTGGTGCAAAAATGGACCAGGGCAGTCGACACTAGGCGGGCGACTTTCACCTCGGCCCCAGTTTGGGTGTCACTTCCGGATGTGGGGCTGCATTGGACCCCTCGGGCGATCGCGGTTATCGCCCACGCAATTGGTACCCCCAGGGCCTACGGGCGGAAAGCAAACGGGACCACTCAGGGGTGTGCTCGCTTCTGCGTGGATATCTCCGCAGCGGAGACACCCCCGTCGGAGGTGATGGTCGAGATGCCTAATGGCGAAGAATGGGAGGTTAGGATTAAGTTCGATGCCCTGCCGGATCGCTGCTCATTTGTTGTGTCTTTGGGCACATGAATGGACAATGCCCGGACGTGAGGCGATCTTGCAGCGGCTCACCACTAATCGTCCCCGAGCCATCCCGTGGAAGGAATAAGTGAAGCAAGTCGAAGGGTCCAAGAGCTCAAGACAAAGGGAAACAAGTAGCTTCTGAGGATACTCATAGCCCAGAACACCAGGTCGTGCAGAATGACACGTCGACCGGGGGGCAACCTCCGTGCAGGTTGATGAGGGGGAGGTGGCTGACACTGTGCCTGTGAGTGCGAGTGAAGGTTCTGAAGAGAACAGCGCTACTCCGGGTGGGTCTGCTGGGGGTGACGTTGTGCTGACTACCTCAGGGGTTACCAGTGGTCCCTTGCCTATGGGGGCTACTGTATCTAACAACCCGTTTGATACCTTGGCGACACTGGGCGAAGACGACGCGACAGAGGTGGACACCAATGTCAGGAGCAGGAGCCCCAGGGCTACTCGCAGCACCAACAAGAAGAAGAAGAACAGGAGCGGCTCCGGTGAGGGGAGCGGCTCCGGTGAGGGGAGCGGCTCTGGTGAGGGGAGCAGCTCCAAGTAGAGTTAATATGTCCGTCCTCGCATGGAATGTGCGAGGAGCCTCGCTTGCTGATAAGCAAAGGAGGCTGAGGAGCGTCATAGATAAAGAACATGTCACTTTAGTCTTTTGCTATGAAACCAGAATCAGACGCACTGTCAATGACCGCATCTGCTCCCTCTTTCCCGCGGGTTGGGGCTTTCTCTCCAATCTGGAGCATCGAGACGGAGCGCACATCACGGTGGGATGGAACCCTCTCATTTGGGATGTTGATCCTATCAGCATGTCAAACCAAGTGGTCACCTTGAGCTGCTGTAACTGTGGGGGAATGGCTTTCATAGCCTCGGGGGTGTATGGAGAGAACCTGGAGGTGGACAGGAAGAGGTTGTGGGCTGATCTCAGAGCAACGTCGCAGGACGAAGTGCCTTGGCTGGTATGGGGTGACTTCAACAATGTTAGAAGATCTCATGAGAAGTGTGGTGGTCGGCCAGTACACGAAAGGGTGTTGGAAGCCTTTAATAGTACCATGGACGAGGCCGGCTTGGTGGAGCTGAGCACTGCCAGCGGCGGCGTTTTGTGGTCAAACAAGCAGGCTGGCCTCTGGCACATATCCAGTGTCCTGGACCGGGGACTCGTCAACATGGCTTGGTTGAAGGTATGGCATGATACCTTCATCAGGTTTGGCGATGATCCGCTTAGTGACCACTGCTGGATGAAAATCGACCTTGTCAACATTCCATCCATTGTCAAACCATTCCGCTTCTGTAATTGGTGGTGTGAGTGGTTTGGTTTCAAGAGAATCACCAAAGAAGCATGGGACTTGCAGGTTGTTGGCAACCCGTTGTTCGTGGTAATGAAGAAGACGCAGAATGCTAAGGAGCTGAAAAAGTGGTCTAAGGAGGTCATTAATCTAAAGAACAGAATGGAAGCGGCTAAGGATGAGTTCGATATTGCGGCTGGGGAAGCTAGAGCAGAACCAGATAACGATAATAAAGCCATGAAATGGAACCAAGCCAAAGTCAAACTTAAAAGACTTCTCAAAGCTGAAGAAGTGTTGCTGTGGCAACGAAGCAGAATACAATGGATAAACGATGGCGATCTCAACACCAAATTGTACCACTCGGCTGTCCGCAAAAAAGAAATGAAGGACACCATACACCAACTCATCAATGAGGTTGGTGAGGTAGTTGAGAACAGAGATGATGTCTCTGCCCATATCATTAACACTTTGAAAAAGAGGTACAACCAAGATGCGAACAACAATGGCAGCTTCGATGACTCCATCCTTCCGGAGGCTGTAGTTAGTGTAGAGATGAATGAAGACCTGTGCAAGGAGGTTACTACGGAGGAAGTGAAGCATGCCTTGTTCTCGATTAACTCTGCTAAGGCGCATGGGCCTGATGGCATGAATAGCAAATTTTACCAGGTAATGTGGGACGATATTAAAGAAGATATTGTGAAGGCTATGAGGTGGCTACAGCACGGAGGCAACATGGTGCTTGCTACTAATCACACTTTCATCAAACTTATTCCTAAAGTGGAGGGGCCTAGGACGATCAATGACTTCAGACCCATCTCCTGCTGCTCCACAATTTATAAGATTTGGTCCAAAATTCTAGCTGGCAGACTCAGGAAATGGATGCCGAAGATTGTCTCTGAAGAACAGTGTGCCTTTGTTCAGGGGCGCAAGATTGCTGATTGCTCGCTTCTCACTGCCGAGTTTCTAACGGACTTCAATAAGAAGAATGCTAATGCTAAAGCTTGCATCAAGATTGATCTCACTAAGTCCTACGACCAAGTCAGGTGGGACACTTTGTGGAAGATTATGACTGCAATGGGGTTTGATGATAAATGGGTGGCTTTGATTAAGCAATGCTTCACCACGACATCTTTCTCTGTTCTTCTGAACAGGGGACTTGTGGGCTTGTTTAGAGCCTCTAAAGGTCTGAGACAGGGCGATCCCCTATCCCCCTCATCTTCACCCTGGCCATGGAAGGCCTTACCCACATGATCAAGGATGTTGAGGAGAGGAAAGTCATCAGACCCTACAAGATCAGAGGTACCAAAGTGAAAACCCACCTCATTTTCGCATACGATGTGATGTTGTTTTCCACGGGTCATGCTAAGGGGCTTAAAGAGTACAAAAAACTGCTTCAGAGATTCAGGCGGTCTACTGGCATGTACATCAGTGACATAAAATCACGCATTTACCTCTCGAAATCCTACGATCCTAGAAGGGGCAGATTGAAGACTGCTATGGGGCTACAGGAGGGCCTTCTACCGTCTAGGTACTTAGGTGTTCCAATCACTGGCAGAAAAGGTCATTCGAAGGATTTCCAGATGTGTCTCGATAGGTTGAGAGTGAAGATTGATGGGTGGACTGGGATTTGCATGTCTTTGGCGGGTAGGATGATGCTCACTCGGTCAGTGCTCCAGGCCATGGTGAAATTTTGGTGTGATATGTGCATCCTGCCAAAGCCTACTATCAACAACATTACCAAAATAATCAGAAGCTTCGTCTGGAGAGGTAAAGCAAGGGGTATCGCATGGGATACTATGACTAAAGCCTATAAAGCTGGCGGCCTAAACCTGTCGAAGATTGAGGACATTGCTTATAAGGGGAATCAGCGGCGACTCCATAGATTCCTTACAGAGCGGGAGGGGGTATCGGTGACTTGGATGATGGGCAGATACGGTGGCTTTCCTAGGCATCAACCCCTCTCATCTAGGACCTGGGGCGCCTTGGTCGAAGCTTGGAATCAGACGGGGCACCTTTACAGTGTGGATGGCGACGGTTTTTTCTCGCTGGGCAGCAATCAAAAACCGTGGATCCACACGGATACGGGGACTCCGGTTCCCTGGTTCGGACTTCTGTGGGGTGAAGGCCACGTTCCTAAGTGGAGTGTGGCTTGCTACAGGGCGGTTATTAGGAAGCACCTTACTAAGGACAAACGAGTAAGGTGGGGTATTCCCATTAACCCGAAGTTCTCCTTCTGTGATGAGGAGGAGACATGCTAGCACCTCTTCTTCGATTGCCCCATGACCAGGTACGTGTGGGCGCTCATGTGGCTGAAGAATGGATGGGGCCAACTTGTTTCTGACAGCCTGGATGACGTGATGGAGCAAATGAGGAGAAAAGCGAAGAACATACATGAGGAGAGGTCTTTTGGTCTTTTTTGTACTAACATTTGCTTTAACATTTGGAAAGTACGTAACATGGTTGTCCATGGGTGTGCTAGTACTCGTGATATTTTCCATTTGGTCAAAATAGATATGGACTTGGCTGTTAAGGCCAGGAGTGGCCAGTGTAGAGGCCTATGCCCCACAGCCAGGTTATACTGGGGTTTTCTGTAGAGTACACCCCGTATACTCACACCTTTTTGTAGGTTGTACAGTGTAGCCTTGTTTTCGCTTTTTGGCAATATACTTACCAATTTCCAAAAAAAAATGACATTACCTCTGTTCTTACCATTTTTTTCCACTTATTTCCACACCCATACACATCCTCACATTTCTTATTTTATGTGGATTGAGAGATCAATTTGCAAATCAATAATTCAAGTCAATCCATTTGCAAGTGACCTACAAAAAGAAAGATGAAATAGTCCACAATCATATTTTTGGGTTTGAAGGGGTTAGCTTAGCAACCCAAGTCCAATTTCTCTTGGGTGATTTCCTAAAAGGGTAATATGTTGAATAATGATCAATTTTATTGCAATGATTACATGATATCCTAACCTTAGAACTAGAGGTTTCTTCATTTAAAACTAAAGGTCCTTTTTTCTTTCTTCTACCTTTGGCTACTATCAAGTCCAATACAATATCTACCCATCTGTTCGGTAGTACGGTCTAGGATTTGATTAAGATTCCTTATATCATTTAAGAATCTTTGCATAGAAGATCTCAAACTATGATTATCATGCACAAGAGAAGTAATAGTAGAATACAATTAATTGATATTATCTCTAGCATGTAAAAGATCAGTTTCTAAGCAAAGAGCATTGGTCACGTAATAATCTTTATCAATATGAAGAGTAGCAACACTATCCTGTCTACTAGCAGAACTAGAAAAAGATTCAAGAACATTAATTTTTGCAAGCAAGGAAGCATTATCATTTTCAAGCAAAGGAATCTTAGAAATATAAACACCATTTTCAGATTCTAATCCTTACAAAATAAAATCTTTGTCCTCATTTTCAATTTTGAGAACATCAATGTCAAGCATGAGAGAATTCACAATATTACTATGCTCTTTACTAGAATTATGCTAAAGAGGTTGAGCTTCTACAAATCTAATTTTATCAAGCAAGCTAGCATTTTCAAGCTTAACATAATCTATTTGACTAAGATAGACATTATTTTCATCTAGAAAGCAAATATTAGCACGTTCATGATCATCCTTTTCTACATGCAAATTATCAACAATTCTAGCAAGCTTTTTCTTTTTCCTTTTAGAAGACTTAGGAGAGGCATAAGTAGCATGAATAATAGCAATTAAAAATTCTTTATCTAAAGAGTTTAGCTTTACCTCATTTGAGTCTTCACTTGTTGAAGCCATGAGAGAAAAATGGCATTCTCCTTCATCACTAGAGCTTGAGCTAGATCCTCCACTGGATTCTTCACTTGAGCTTGAGTTGGAGGAGTTACTTGAGCTTCAGTTGGAGGAGTCACTAGAGATTTTGTGCCATTTTTCTTTCTTCTTTTACTTCTCTTCTCTTCTCTTCTCTTGTGATGATGGATATTTTTGCCTTGAGGAAAATCTTCCTTGAAGTGACCCTTCTTTCCACACTTGAAGCACCAAATAGATAAGGAAGACTTGCCTTTGTAGAGTCTACCCTTGGAGTACATGGCATCTTCTTCAGATTGAGATGATGGAGAAGCTTGACTCATAATGGCTTCAACTTGGGCTTTGGTTTTAGCTTTCTTCATTCTCTTGAGCTCTTTCTCCTCTTCTCTTTCTTCTTCATCTTACTAGTCAAGTTTGAGTTTATGGGCTTGTAGATTTCATATGAGCTCTTCAATAGGAATATCATGAAGAGACTTTTCTTCTTCAATGGAAGTCACCATGGATTCCCACCTCTTGGGGTGAGTTTTAAGTATCTTTGAGTTGATCTCCTCTAGCCATATGAATACCTAGGATGGAAAGACCATATGACAATGGTGTTAAGTCTTGAATGCATCTCAGCCACCCTTTCCTTCTTTCCCATTTTAAAGTTTTCAAGGAGCCCTTTGAGCATGTAGACTTTTCTTTTATTCACTTGATTTGTCCCTTCATAAGTGATGCATAACTTTCTCCATACCTCATAGACAGTCTCACAAGAAAAAATCTGATTGAACTCAGTGGGGGGAATAGAGGCATATACAACATTTATGGCTCTTGCATTCAAGGTTTCTTTCTTCAAGGTATCTTCATTCCATTCTTTTATCTTTGTATCCAGTAGCTTTTAAGTAAGGTCCACCATTCTCTATAGCTCAAGACTTGATCCTTGGAAGTAGAGTTGTAACATTCTCTCCCAATAGAGGAAATTTCTCCCATGAAAGATTGGAATATTGATGAGGTATCTCCCACCTTGATAATCACTCATCTTCTCCTACTTGTAGAAATATGCTTGGATATGACTCGCTCTATGACACGACTTTACCGTGCATATAATGCAAGTGTATGTGTCAATGTAATATAGGCCTTGTGAGGCCCGAGTCGAATATAGGGAAATGTAATTATCGGTAGACTACTACTAACTACTCGCGATAAGCTAAACCGATTATAAAAGTTTGGAAGTTGTTTTGAAAAAGAAAAATAAAAACAAAAGAAAACAAAGCAATCGATTAAATGGTTGGTTTAATCAATTCAAAAGAAATATCTAGGATTGTGGTTTCACCGCGGGTTCTCATTGTACTAATTCCTTCACAACTATCACAACTCATCTCCCTTTCCAGATAGTGGCCTGTAGCCAGAATTACTCGCTTCCACGATACAATTCACTACATTAATCTAGGTTGGTTCCACGTCAGGAGTAACCTATGCCCTAGACTAGGTGCATGAAAAACATGTCTCTAGGTTCCCACCATTAACCGTACATCGCCTTTTCCAACGGATTTATTAGTTAATGTGATTACCGCCTCTTTTCAATCGTTAATTCTTCATCAAGAGAAATTAAAGGTATTAGATTACCATTATGGTGATCAAGCACAATGATAGCAATGGAGAAAACGATATCATACCATGGATTTAAGGGACAAATTATGATAAACTATGTAAAAAGAGTCATACAACAATTGCTCAGGCTACTCCCGATCCTAGAGACAAAGGGGATTAGCCCCGCATGTTCATCTCAATGCAAAACACCATGAAGGAATGATAAAATATGGATAAAATGTGGATGGAGATGGTATAACTCCTGAATGGAGAAGAACTGGGTGATCATCGGCATGGGATGAGCGTTCTGCAGCCTTTCGGCGGTGAAAAACTCTGTCTGCATCACTAGAATCTCCCGGGGTGTAGCTCTCGGCTCCGTTCTTCGCTCTCTCCTCCTTCTAGACTTGTGTAATTCAATCCCACCTCAATGACGGCTTTGGGCCATCTTTTTCTAGGTATAGCTACCACTTACGGTCGCCAAAAGAATGCAGTCGTCTGATTGAAGTCATGCTGGATAAAACTCTGATCCAACGGCGTTGATACCATTGACAGGGTGTCGATGGCATCAACACCTTAGGGTACCGACGGTTGCTTCAATTTCTAGGGTCCGTCTGAGGGCTTCTCGATACCTTCGAGTGCTCCCATCGATGGTATCGAAGGGATGATATTTGGCTCGCTATTGGGCTTTCGAGACCATCGACAAAGTGTCGATGGTATCAAACTATCTGCTTCCTCTCTGGCTCTGTCACTATTACTTTGTCGATGGTATCGACGGGTCCAGAATTGTGAATTGCCTGAAAATGACAGAAAACACAAATCAAATATGAGAAATATGATAATCTATGCAAAAATAAAGTAAAACAATATGAATTTAATGCAGGCGAGGATAATAGGCTAAAGAAATTGAATCATGCGATATTAACCACAAATATGACCAATAAGTGCATAAAATGAGTGTAAAACTAGCCTATAAAAGTGACTCAAAACCCTTGCATCAAACACCCCCAAGCTTAAACTTTGCTCATCCTCGAGCACCAAAACTATAGAGTAAAATTGTGAGTGTCAACTAAAGAACATAATCACATAAAAGACAACACAGTATGATTCCCACCTGCAAGGCACATACCAACTCTCACTAACCACAGAATGATAACTACCCTAAAGGTGACAATGATCATCCGTGAGAGATGTCCACCCCGTAATCAATGAACACAATCCAATAAAGCAGATAATATAATAAATTCCTCCAGTTCATGTGTGGTGCATCTTGTGATCTCCTATCTATGTTGCTCAAATCCTAACTACAATCTACAATGGAAGCATATCTCCTGATATACAAGAATGAGGAGATAATCATGGATGGCCTACCGTTTTGAGAAACGGGTGGATGGAATGGGCGGCTATGAAAGAATAGAAAGCACAATACAGTTTAACATGCAGAAATAACAAAAATGACCTAAATGATGCATATGCATATGAAAATGACCTAATGCCTACATTTTAGGTGGAATGATGCATGCTCTACTATTCCATCTCAATGTGAGATAGAATGTCTACAAAACTACATCATGTGCTTATTCTTCCTATTATGCAGGTGAAACAAGTTCCCTTCTCCCTCTGATTTCTACTAATTTTTTTCTATTCTTCTTTTTTCAATTCTTTTTCAAGCCCCAATTTTCTCAATTGACTACGGAAATATTTACAAAACATAATTTTTTTTATCGGGCTTATTTTTACATAACTACTACAATTGATGCATTACAATCTACTTTTCAGAGAGTATAGAACAAGTTACCTGCTTTTCTTATTTTTCAGAAGAAATAAGGCACATAATGTCCTATATGCTCAAAAATATGCAAAGTGCAACTACATGAAAGTAATTATGCAACTACAATGGCATGCACTCTAGAATGTGTGCATGCATAACTAATCTAATTTTTTTTTTCATATTTTATGCAAAATCTAGCTATAATGCAATCCTATCTAAATGACATGCAATCAAGAGATGAAAAACTGTAATGTGCTCCCAGTACTTTTTGGTGGAGCACGAATGAAGTGAGGTGGATAGATCACAAGACTAAATGACAGAACCACTAGAAAAGATTATATGTCTCTCCTTACTGACATGTGCACATGGTAACTAAGAGGTTTCATTTTTCTCACTTCAAATTAAAGTCCCATTACCATTTTGTCACTTAAAGCTCAACATCCATATCCGTCCTCATTTCTTGAACCATAAGGATATACAATTATGATCATATGTTTTAAAGTTGACCTGCCCAATTATTTTCATAAGTTATGTGCTCAATTTCAAACAATTCACACATCAGCCCCATATGAAACACATTGAGATGACACACTTACATTAGACACCCACGGATTACACTAGATAGAAAGCGGGTCCTAGAAAGCCGTAAATAAAACAAATGACAAAACTAGAAGAAAATTTTAAAAAACTATGAAAAATGCTCAAACAGAAGAAAATAAAATAAAACTCAGATAGAAACTATTCCATCTCCCCCAAGCTTGAATTCGACTATGGCCTCATAGTCAAGAACAAACTCAGAAGGTGGAACAGTGATACCCTGCTACTACTGAGGTGGTGGGTGCGGTGGGTACTGGTTGGTATGGGGGTTCCACTCTGGATACTGCCTCTAAAAGTTGGGATCATAGGGTGGCATGGGCGGTGGCTGTAAATATCCCCCAAAGTAGTCTCTGCTCCAGTAATGATCGTAGAAAGGTTTCTGTTACTGCTCTATCCTCCTCAACCTATCATAGACCTGTTGTTGGTTGGCAAAGAGCTGACGCTCGTTCTCGAAGATTGCCTGCTAGTTTTCATAAAGCCTGTTCTGCATATCCTGGATCCCTACAAAAGTTGTCTGATGTGACTGCAACATTGTCTGTTGGGACTCCAAGATCAACTGGAGCATGGTATACATCCCCTGCATAGAATAGGGGGCATCTCCATTATGGGAGGACTATGGTGGCTGTGGCTGGGAAGAAGAGGATGCTCCATAGTTTTGTGGATGCTTTCTTGGAGCAACTCGCTGTCGAAGAGGAATAGTGGCTCCCTCCTCCCCTTCTTCATCATCATCACCCTATGGAGTCTCCGCCTCTTGAGCTTCTTCCTCCTCTACATCATCAACATCAATGATCGGCCACATGTAGCTTTGGCCTAGTCTGATGTTGAAAGCAGGGTCGGGCAATTGCGCCCTTTGAAACACACCTCACACATGACATGTGGCATAGGCGATGCCATGTCAGACTTCAAGGAGGCCAGAGTTGACAAAGTGAGAGAGGTTGAGCGTGTTTCGACTCTCTACCTTGTCGAGCCCAAAAAGATCAAGCCCCAAGTGTGTGGCAAGATGAATAATAAGGCCCCCAAAGTAGATTGGAGCCCGACGAGAAACATTCTTCTTTACCACCATCATGCGCATGAGAAGGAAGGCTCCAAAATTGATCGGTGTCCTCTCTAGTAGACAATAGAGGAAGAAGAGATATGTCTCCTGGAACTTGCTCTGAGACAACTTGGACCTTGTAAAGAATGACTTGGAAATTATCCGATGAAGAATCTGGATGAAAGGATGCTCAAAATCAGCTATAACAGTGTGGTGCCAGCTAATAGAAAACCCCTCGGGTACGGTGACCATCTTTTCATACATCGCTTCATAATCATCATTCTGTGATGGCTGACGTAGATCACCATGGTACCACCCATATATCATATTGAACTCACGGAGGGCAAGATTGTAGTCCCTATTGTAGAGGCAGAAAGACACACGCCCCTCCTTCCATGTTGTCTGCATCGGCAGTAGTTCATTAGGAACTACACATATATCAAGTGACGCTAGGAACTCGATTACAATTTCCTTATAGGTAGGCCATCCACTTAAGAATGGATGCCCATCCTCATGGTCATGGAAGAGAATGGGGGACTCTCTATGTTGTCCCTAAAGAACATAGTTGAGATTGTCCTCAAAACCCAGATCCTTGATAAGCTCGCGGTCACCATACAGGGTTGGCTCAATCATCCGCTTCCATAAATCTTCATAAACCTTCATTATCTCCGCTGATGGGTGGACTAGCCTCGATCGAGAGACTAATCCTTGCTACGGGGCGAGTAGTACAGGTGGTGCATCCCTAGATGATGATGCTCCCTATCTCATCATGGTTGCACGACAACGAGTGAGGAAAAGAAAAGATAATGGAGCTCGGAGAAGACGATCGGGGCACTCAAAGAAGATTGAGATCCACAAAGTCAAAGAAGATGCTCGGAGACGATCGTCAGCGGTGATCTTGGTTGCTCTTGGGCACTCAGGGATGCTAAGCCATGGATGTGGAGGGTAGGCAATGAGATTGTGTGATTAGAATGAAGATTTTCCGACCTTCTTATAAGGGATGGCTGGGTCTGCTGTCGGTGTGTCGATACCATCGACAGTCCCGTCGATGGTTTCGACGGCTGTTGGAATCCACCCCTCGTTGCAATCGATGGTTGTTGACGGCTCGATGTGGGGACCTGGATCGGCCTCGTTTCGATGGTAGTGATAGGGTGTTGATACCATTGACACATCCACAGATAGGCGTTGTGGACCGCTCGATGATGACCTCAGATCGCTGATGTGTCGTCGATACTATCGACCCATGTATCGATAGTATCGACACATGTATGTTCCTTCGATCCCCGCAATATCTGACCAATTCAATGTTGTTGTAGACATATCGATACCATCGACCAGTGTGTCGATGGTATCAAAATCACTGAGAAAATACGTATGAAAATCTCCAAAAAACTTGCTACCATCAACGCCCGATCCTTTTTCGACCTGTTCCAGTTTCGATACCATCGACGAGGCCGTCGATGGTATCGACGGAATGAAATTTTGGTAGAATTTTCTATTGTTCCAAATTCGATACCATCGACCCCGATGTCGATGGTATCGACCGTTCCCTGGCCTCCACACTCAACAAACACATCAGGGTATCATTTTTAGAGACTAAGTGCTAAATTAATAAAAACGACCTAGGAATGCGAAAAATTTAAAGAAACAAACATGTACACTACCAAGGTTGGGTTGCCTCCCAACAAGCGCCTCATTTAACGTCTTGGGCTAGATGCATGCATGCTCCTCATTCCTCATTTAGTGCCATGAATTTTATCTCATGCACTTTCCTTGTGTAGTCTTCCCCATAATAGTGCTTCAACCTTTGACCATTCACCAAGAATGTTCTTTCACCATCTCTCACCATGATAGCACCATGGGGTCGCACCTCCTCTTTAACAAAAGGTCCACTCCATCATGATTTCAATTTCCCGGGATGCAACTTCAACCTCAAATTGAACAATAGGACACTCTAACCCTTCTTGAACACTCGCAATTGAATGTGGCGATCGTGTATTTGCTTTGTCCGCTCCTTGTAGATCCTTGAGTTCTCGTATGCATTCATCCTTAGCTCATCCAACTCATTGATCTCTAACATTCGATTTCTCCCTACATCATCCATACTCAAGTTCAACTTCCTTAGCGCCCATTGCGCCTTGTCCTCTAATTCCACCGGCAAGTGACAAGCCCGCCCGTAAGCCAACCTAAAAGGTGTGGTGCCTATAGGTTTCTTGAATGCGGTTCTATATGCCCATAGTGCGTCTGGTAGTAATGTACTCCAATTCTTCCTTAAAGAGGCCACTGTGCACTCCAATATCTTCTTAATCTCCCTATTGGACACTTCCACTTGGCCCTGAGCCTGCGGGTGATATGGGGTACCTACATTATGCTTGACCCCATATTTGCTCAATAGTGTAGCGGATTTCCTATTCGTGAAGTGGGTGCCTCCATCACTAATGATCATCTATGGCACACAAAACCTACAAAAATATGCTCCTTCATGAACTTGCACACTACCGCAGTGTCATTAGTCCTTGTGGATTTTACCTCTACCCACTTCGACACATAATCAACAACAAGCGAAATATACAAATTGGAATTAAATGACACAAAGGGTCCCATGAAATCAATGCCCCACAAATAAAATACCTCAACTTCTTGAAATACATTGAGGGGCATCTCTTGCCATTTTGAGATGTTACCTACCCTTTGACATGAATCACACCTCTTCACATAATCATAGGCATCCCAGAACAGTCTAGGCCAATAAAGACCACTCTCTAATACCTTCGTCGTAGTCCTCGCAGTCACATGATGACCGTTGGTGGGCAATGTATGACAGTGACTGAGCACACTATCATATTCACTCTCAGGTACACACCTGCACAAAATTCCATCCCTGCACTATCTCAACAAAATAGGGCCATCCCAAAAATAATATCTCAAAGAATGGAAAAACCTCTTTCGCTCTTGATAAGTCCAGACATCTGGAATTTCTTTACATGTGAGATAATTCACGATAAGTGAAAACCAAGGGCCCTTAGATTGAACAGAAAGGATTTTCTCATCGGGAAAGGTCTCGGTAATGGGTATGTTGGTATCTATCTCATCTACCTGCTCTAACCGGGATAAGTGGTCCGCAACCACATTCTCAATGCCCGCTTTGTCCTTAATTTCAATGTCAAATTCTTGTAAGAGTAAGATCCACCTAATGAGTCTAGGCTTGGCATATTTCTTTTCCATTAAGTATTTTATGGTGGCATGGTCCATCCAAACCACAACTATAGACCCCCCCCCAAATATTGCCTAAATTTTTCAAATGCAAAAACCACGACAAGCAATTCTTTTTTAGTGGTGGTGGAATTGAGTTGGGCATCATTCAAAGTCTTAGACGCATAGAAAATAATTGTGGGTTTGTTCTCAAGGAGCTGCCCAAGAATGGCCCCCACAGAAAAATCTGATGCATCACACATAAGATCAAAGGGCTTAGTCCAATCCGGTGTTTGAACAATCGGCGCAGAGATCAACTTTTGCTTTTTGCTTGAGAACCTCGAAGGCATGCATACATTTATCATTGAAGTCAAAAACAACATCCTTCTCAAGCAATTCCAATAATGGCTTAGCAATTTTAGAAAAATCCTTGATAAACCGGCGATAAAACCTTGCATTACAAAGGAAACTCCTCATCCCTTTCACCAAATTTGATGGAGGTAGTTTGGAAATAACCTCAATCTTCACTGGATGCACCTCCAGTCCATTGCTAGACACCTTGTGTCCAAGCACTATGCCTTCGCTAACCATCATATGTCATTTTTCCCAATTGAGGACTAAATGTGTGTCCTCACATCTTTGTAGCACCTTGTCTAGGTTATACAAGCACTCATCAAAAGACGCACCATAGATGGAAAAGTCGTCCATAAAAACCTCTAGACAACACTCCACCATATCCGAAAAGATATCAAGCATGCAGCGCTGAAAAGTAGCTGGTGTGTTGCACAAACCGAACGGCATCCAGTGATATGTGAAAGTCCCATAAGGACAAGTGAAAGTAGACTTCTCTTGGTCCTTAGGTTCTATGGAAATATGATTATAGCCGGAATAGCCATCTAAAAAGCAAAAGTGAGAGTGGCTAGCCACCTGCTCTATAATCTGGTCAATGAATGTGAGAGGAAAATGATCTTTTAAAGTGGTAGAATTCAACCAACGGTAATCAATGCAAACACGCCACCCGGTTACCAATCAGGTGGTGACAGGCTCATTCAAAAGATTTTGGGTTACCGTGATTCCCCCCTTTTTAGGGACTACATGTGTTGGGCTCACCCATGTAGAGTCTGAAATAGCATAGTTGATGCCCGTGGAGAGAAGCTTGATCACCTCCTTTTTTACGGCCTCCATCATGACGAGGTTGAGGCAACGTTGTGGCTGAATAACAGGTTTGGCTCCTTCAGTGAGTTGGATCTTGTGTTCACAAAGAGTAGGGGAGATCCCTTTGTTGTCAGAAACTAACTACCTAAATGCACCACAGTGGTTCTTCAAGACTACCATCAACTGTTCTTCCTCAACGACACTCAAATATGCCGAAATTATCACCGGTAGCTTTGCATCAGCCGCTAAGAATGCATATTTCAAGTGAGGAGGCAGCGGCTTAAGCTCTAAATCCAGCGGGCTGACCAAAGAAGATTGAAGTGGTGGTGGAAGCGGTCCTAGCTCTTCTTAGTGCTTGGCATAGTAGCAAGGAAGCACTTGAAGCATCTTAATACATTCTTTTAATGATGTACTTCTCATCCAATCATCCATTATGTTAAACAAAAAAGCTTCAAGAGGTAATTGTGGGTATGAGTCAAGCATGGAGACTGCTATAGCTTCATCCTCAGTAGACAATGAGACTTCCTCTTCTTCATCATTGGGATAACCCACAACTTTAATAAGAGAAACCACTTTTGTTTGTTCCATGATGTCCACAGCAATTGTTCCCTTATCTACCTTTGTCATGATGTGAGCCATATCAAGAAACATCTTCCCTAAGAAAAGAGAGATGTTATGATCAAAGTGCTTCACTTTGTGACATTGCTCATTCGCTTGTGACTGCTTTGAATTTGGCGGCATGAATATCTCGAATCTATTGTCAACTATACCCATTATCAACCGACCTATACCCATCTCCAATATCATATCAGCAGTGGCTTGGAAAGGTCTTCCTAAGAGCAGATCATTCCCTTGCTCAACTTTCATCTCCACGATAACAAAATCAGCTGGAAACATAAATCAGTCAACTTTGACTAAGATATCCTCACAAATACCATACGGTTGTACCACAGAATTGTCCGCAAGTTGAATTGTCATGTTGCTTTGTCAAGATTCTTTAAGACCAAGCTTTTTGAATGTAGAGAGGGGCATCAAGTTGATACTTGCCCCGTAATCACACAATGTTTCACCAAATTTCACCTTCCCAATATAGCATGAAATATTGGAACAGCCCGGATCTTGTCGCTTTGGTGGCAATTTTCCCAGAATAAAGGCGTTGATCTGTTCCTTAAGCACTACCACCTCAGTGTCAAGAATCTTCCTCTTCTTGGTAATTATATCCTTCAAGAACTTACCATAGGAGGGTATCTGCTCAATATCCTCTAGTAAGGAAATATTGACCGAAAGTTTCCTAAAGCTATCCAGGTACATTTTTAATTATGCATTAACTTTCTTTTCCTTCATACTATTTGGATAAGGAACTGGGACGGTCTATGCCCTCTGATGTGGTGGCACATAAGGCATCCTCTTCTCAGCCTCTTTCTCTACAATGGGCTCTTATGTGGCCTTCTCTACATCATCCTCCATTGTCTCTATAACTACGACATCCTCTGCGGCCTCGCCTATGTCTTCTTGTTGTGGTGTACTCGATTCATTGGCCTTGGACTTTAAAAGTTTCTTTCCACTCCTCAATAGAATGGCCTTAGCTTGATGGTTCTTTTCGAGAACATCAGTATTCCCCGGGAAACCTTACACTGTGGGCTTCTTTAGACTTGCAATCTCCGCTGCCATCTGTGCTAAAGATGTATCAAGTGTCCTAATTTGTGCCCCGTGGCTTTGTAGCATCTGCCCAAATTGATTCAGAAATTCTCCTTGAGTTTGCAGCTGCTTGCTGAAAGTTCTCATGAGTTCTTGGTTTTGTTTCACAATTTTATTGAGCAACGCATTACTCTTCTCCTATGCAATAGGTTGTGGTTTGGCATCCGGATCCTATAGAAAGTTATTGGGATCCTTCTATGAGAACTTCTTATCCTTCCTCCAAGAGTAATCATTATTCCTATACCCTTGTTGTTGGCGCATTAATTTGACCTATGCCTCATCATCAGATCCTTCATCCTCTTTTTCTAGCAATCTCTTTGCTATCAAGTTCATCTTCTCATTTAGCTCTTTAATTGCCTTTGATTCTCCTGCAACTCTATTTTGTTCTGGTGCATATCTATTACCCCACGACTGCTTCTTGGCCATGTTCTTCAAGATCTCCCAACACCTTATACTTGTGTTGTTCAAGAAGAAGCCCAGGCCCACTGAATCTAAGTTACTTCTATCATGCTCATTAAGAGTAAAGTAGAAAATTTTAACTTGCTTGTCCTTGTCCAGCCCATGATGTGGGCACTTCCTTAGCATTATCTGAAAGCGATCCCATGTCTCTGAATAAGTCTCATCAGCCTTTTGACTAAAGTTATGGATCTTTCTCACGAGGTCATTCATCTTCTCAGGCGGGAAGAATCTCTCGAAGAAGACCTCTTTCATCTGGTCCCAGGTCTCGGCGCGCTCATTATCAAGATTGTGCAGCCATTCACATGCATTTCCCACTAGAGAACTGGGAAAAAGCTTTAAGTAGAGTGCTTCTTACAGCAACCTGTCAATCTTTATCATATCACAGTTTTCCACAAATGTGTTGATGTAGGCCACCAGATATTCATTCTTAAGCCCATAAAATGCATTAGACTTGACCAGGTTTATCAGTTCCGGATCAATCTTGTATGTAGGAATGTTGATCGCATGCTTTTTGATCGGCGTCTTAGACGCGGATGAGGAAGAAGCCTTGATCTTCTCCCATATTGTTTGTTCCTCAGCCATTACTTCAGGTTCAGAATCTGTGTCTAAGTCTTCAGGTTGATTGTGGATATGCTCCTCCTCATCACCTGATCCTGAAGGTGGAATCTCAGGTGTCAATTGTGTGTAGTCCGTACTACGCGTCTTCACCATGCACTAGTACCTGAAATGTGAAAAATTGATTAAGTACAATGCTAGACGAATAAAGAATTTGAAATATAGACAATTTACTCTCAATTATTAAAATTATTAAAAATGGACTAGAGTAGCCGCTTGTAGCACTCGTAGTGCCAAAAATTGTTGTTTCCGTGGCAACGGTGCCAAAAACTTGACACGAATTTACCGTGCGTATAACGCAAGTGTACGCGTCAATGTAATATAGGCCTTGTGAGGCCCGAGTCGAACATAGGAAAATGTAATTATCGGTAGACTACTACTAAATACTCGCGATCAGCTAAACTGATTATAAAAGTTTGGAAGTTGTTTTGAAAAAGAAAAATAAAAACAAAAGAAAACAAAGCAATTGATTAAATGGTTGGTTTAATGAATTCAAAAGAAATCTCTAGGATTGCGGTTTCACCGCGGGTTCTCGTTGTACTAATTTCTTGACAATTATCACAACTCATCTCCCTTTCCGAATAGTGGCATGTAGCCAGAATTTCTCACTTCCATGATACAATTCACTACCTTAATCTAGGTTGGTTCCATGCCAGTAGTAACCTATGCCCTAGACTAGGTGCATGAAAAACATGACTCTAGGTTCCCACCATTAATCATACATCGCCTTTTCCAAATTATTTATTAGTTAATGTTATTAGCGCCTCTTTTCAACCATTAATTCTTCATCAAGAGCAATTAAAGGCATTAGATTACCATTATGGTGATCAAGCACAATGATAGCAATGGAGAAAATGATATCATACTGTGGATTTGAGGGACAAATTATGATAAACTATGTAAAAAGAGTCATACAACGATTGCCCGGGCTACTCCCTATCTTAGACACAAAGGGGATTAGCCTTGCATGTTCATCTCAATGCAAAACACCATGAAGGAATGAGAAAACATGGAGAAAATGTGGATGGAGATGGTGTAACCCCTGAATGGAGAAGAACCGGGTGATCCTCGGTGTGGGATGAGCATTCTGCAGCCTTCTGGCGGTGAAAAACTCTGTCTGCATCTTTGGAATTTCGTTAGGTGTAGCTCTCAGCTCCATTCTTCACTCTCTCCTCCTTCGGGACTTGTGCAATGCAATCCCACCTCAATGACGGCTTTGGGCCATCTTTTTCTAGGTATAGGTACCACTTACGGCCGCCAAAAGAACGAAGTCGTTCGATTGAAGTCGTGTTGGACAAAACTCTGATCCGACGACGTCGATACCATCGACAGGGTGTCGATGGCATCGACACCTTAGGGTATCGGCAGTTGCTTCAATTTCTGGGGTCCGTCTGAGGCCTTCTCGATACTGTTGACCGCTCTCGTCGATGGTATCAACAGGATGATATTTGACTCGCTATTGGACTTTTGAGACCATCGAAAAAGTGTCAATAGTATCAAACTATTTGCTTCCTCTTTGGCTCTGTCACTGTTGCTCTGTCGATGCTATCGATAGAACGTCGACGGTATCGACGGGTCCATAATTGTGAATTGCCTGAAAATGAGTAAAAAACACAAATCAAATCCGAGAAATATGATAATCTATGCAAAAATAAAGTAAAACTATATGAATTTAATGAAGGTGAGGATAATAGGCTAAAGGAATTGAATCATACGATATTAACCACAAATATGACCAATAAGCACATAAAACGAGTGTAAAACTAGCCTATAAAAGTGACTCAAAACCCCTGCATCACTCTGATACCACTTGTTGGATCTATGGGTGATTAGTTCTAGAAGGGGGAGGGGGCTTGAATAGAGATCTACAAAAACTTAAACCAAATTCATTAGACCTTCAAGATATATCATAGGAAAAGGTTGTGAATATGAAATTTGAGTGCAAGTAAACATACATATATGAAATTTGAGTGCAACTAAACATACATAGAAAGGATGAGAGATATTGAACAAGCAAAAGAACACACGCTATGTAGAGTGGTTCCTTACTCCGAATTAGGAGTAAGTCAGTTCACTACCTAGAGAGGTCAAACTTTAGGATTTTGCAACCATTGCACCTTCATTATATTCCATTATAAGAGAAGTAATACATGCCCTTCCTTTTTTGGGCCAAGGATACTCAACCTTCCCTTTAAGGAGAAGGGAGCCAACAACCTACCAAAAGACTTACCTATCCAAGACCAAGAGTCTTCAACCTAACCAAGGACTTTCTCACTTTACAACAAGTCTTCTACCTTTACCAAAGACTTACCCACTCTTGCATAAGTCTTCCACCTTGAAGGAATTACCCACTCTTCTTGGATATTCCACCTTTGAGTTCACCTTAACCAAGGACAAGCTTTCACCAAGGGACTCCTTCCCTTCTTCTTCTTCTTCTTCTTCACCTCTCTTAGCTAAGAGAGAGAACCTTCATCTTCATGGTTGAAAGAGAGATTGGGATGTGGACGAAGTGAGAGCCTCACAAGATATACTTGTAGGACTAGCTCTCTTACAAATCTCCTATTCACTCTAATGGATGTAGCAAGTGATTAATCTTGAGAGTAGAAGATAGATGTAGGAGGCACTCAACTATAATATATAGACCTTCATAGTGCTCAACTAACCATGGGATGAAGCCCAAGGAATCTTATTTATAGTTGAGGATGCCTACTAGCCATTGGGAATAGTTAAGGATGAATACTAGCCATTTGGGGTGTTGCAAATTTTGAGTTTTGCAACACTCTAATGGCTAGAAATACTTTTTCTACACACTTCGTATAATGCATTTAGTCGATTTTTACATTTGGAAAACTCGACGGATTGCACTATACGATAAAGCAAATTTGAACCATCAGTCAAGTTTATCCTAGATGAAACTCGACCAATCTATTAAATTTGATTTGGTCAGTGCAGGGATCAGTCAAGTTTTGTGTATGGTAAACGCGATCGAACCATAACATTCTCAAAATCCAGTAAGAGGATCGATCACGTTTGTCATAGGTAAAACTTGACCCAAAAACACCTTGTAGTGAATTTTGGCAAATGTCATTAAAGTGCTCAAATAATTGATTTAAGAGCTCCTATTTTTTTCTAAACTTAATTACAAGTCATACAATCATTACAAGTGATTTACAACACGATTCTAATGGATTTACATCATATTCCACAAAAGTGCACATTGATTTTGACTTGTCTTTTCTCCGAGTTGGAAAGCACAAGTTAGGACATTTGGAGTGTGTCTATACCCAATCTTAAATCACTCAAGTAGAAGCATTAGACACAAATAAGTGGAATGATTAGTCATCATCAAAACAAGGGTTTAGTCAATTTAGACCTTGAGTCAACATTGACCTTAAGTCAACAGTAAGGGGGCTATAATTTGCAAAAAACAGTGGGAGAAATAAGTAATTAGAAGCATATATCATCGATATTATCAAATAAAATAAAATAAAAAATATTTTGACTAAAGTTGCAAATTGCTTTTGTAGAATATAATTCCAAATGTAAACATGTCCATTGTGATCGGTCCTTGAGAAGGACAAGCTTGAAGGGAACAACTTCCACGATTAGTTCAGGATGTTGAGAATCGTTCTCACTCCAGAGCGTAGGCTCTATATCCTAGAGACACCTGATCTAGATGAACCTACACCCACTGCACCTATGGCTGATAGGGATTCTTACAAGAAGAACTCTGAAGATGTTGTGGATGTCAAGTGTCGGATGTTGTGCTCAATGAACTATGAGATGTAGAGAAAACATGAGAATATGGATGTTATTGAGATGGTAATACATCTTAAGAACTTGTACCAAGATCAGGTAAGACAAGATAGATATGATGTCTCAATGGCGTTGTTCAAGTACAATACAATAGAAGAAGATCCAGTAGGTCCCCACACACTCAAGGTGATTTGGTATATGGAGAACCTTGCTAGATTAGGATTTTTTTGGGTCAAGAGTTGGCCACATATGTGATTTTACAGTCACTGTCAGAGTCATACAACTAGTTTGTCATGATCTACAACAAACAATTTTGACAAATCATTATCAGAATTGTTTGGCATGTTGAGGACAACTGAAGTGCAGATGAAGGACATACCCAAATCTGCAATGATGATCAATAGAGGGAAGTCCAAGGTTAAAGAAAAAGCTAAGAAGAGTTCTAAAGTTAGCCAAAGATCAAAGTCTTCTACACTAAAAGCTAAGGGAGGAGTGATAAGGAAGGAAAGTGCCACCACTGTCACCAGTATGGACATTGGAAAAGAAAATGTCCTCTTTATATGGAGGAACTCAAGAATAAGAAAGAGATAGAGATCTCCACTTCAGGACTTGAGAAGAAGTAAGATAGAACTGTGCGGAGGAAGAGTTGCTATCATCATAGTCGGGTTCTACCATTCATGTAATGTGCATGTAATAGAATTAGTGAATTGCTATTATGTAACAACCATTAAAACATCATTTATCTTGTATGGACAAGAATATTATGAATATATGTGATGTTTTTGCTTTCAAAGATAAGATCTTTTGTGGCAGTGGCCCAATGTCTCATAGTTTATATTTCATAGTTCTAGAGACATTTATGTATATACGGAATGACTCGATGACTCTAACAATGAATACCTATAGTATTATCATCTAATGTAGATAAATGAGATATGCATTTCTAAAATCCATAATGATGGTTATCTAGATTATTTTGGTTATTGAACCAATAGAGACGTACAAGTCTTATTTATTGGGCAATATGACAAAAACATCTTCACTACATGTAGTGGGAGAGTGTTTGTTCTATTAGTTAGGACTTTTAATAGGGAGGGTATGGTGAAGGTAAAGGCTTACCCTTACCCTTACCCTCCAAAGGGTAGTAGGTAAGGATAAGGGTAATTACCCACCTCAACAAGCCTCTTACCCTCCCCTTACCCTTACCCTCTTCCCCATCGGGTAAACGGGGAGGGTAAGAGTAAATGGGGAAGTCAATTGAATAGACACTATGTACTACTAAATACCAAACGAATTCATCTACAAGAATGTAGAATGTCAATTGCTTAGAATCTACGAAAATCTAATTGCTTCTAACAATTACATTGTATATCCAAGTATCCAGAATCAATTATAAAAAAGGTTACAAACACAACAAAAACGTTACAACACACCAACTAGTGTTTCTGTAGCAATAGCTAAATGATTCTGCCACATCTCATATGTCACATTATAAAGTACAATTCAATATTGATATACACACGAACTACTGTTTCCGCAAGAATAGCTAAATGATTCTCACGAGTCACATGTGTTACATTATAAAATACAATGGAATATTGACATACGACGCAAGATTACACAATACTCCATAATGGAATTATGAAAGAATGGTAACCTTACCAAATAACTTTGGGGGTACAGACATGCAAGATACAAAAAATGAAGATACAAGAACAAGACCACATACAAGTGGTGAAACTACTGCCTTCCGATCTTGCCTGCCAACTTCATCCCACAGGCAAAGATTTTTGGATTCCAATCACCGAATTGGATTGGGTGGGGTGCACCAGATCAAAGAATAATAAGACACGATCTTCAAACTGCTGGATATCTACGAAGAAATTTGGACAACTCAATATATCATACACCAAGGAGAAATTATATATATTGGTGAAAGATCTGGTCTCAACTTAAGAAGGGAACGAACTGGTTGCATATAGTATTAATGAGGAAATGACGATAAGCACAAAAGGAGTTTATGAGGAAGTTGATCATTATATAGTAGAGCGATGAAAACAAACAAATCTTTCCAATGTACCTAAAAATGAAAAGGAAAAAAAATTAGCAGGATAAACTTTGAAGCAACGGCCGACGACCACCTTAGGTGATGTTTGCTGGCAGTGAATCGGGGAGCAGCATGTTGTCTATTAAAGAGGAAGGAGCAGTGTACATCCGATGCAGAACTGCAGGCAGATCGGTTATCAGTTTCCCGGTGGAACCTGGAGAAGTGTTCATCGTTGGAACATGGAGTACTATTGCCGGCTGAAGCTCGCCGCGGAGCGCGTATAAGAATCCAAAAGTGCACACCTTTGCACTACATATGGAGGCCGGAGGAATCACAAGGTTGGATCTTGGAATAAGAAGAACATTAGGGCGGGTTAGGTTGTGGCTGTGTGTTTGCGAGCTGTGGTGTTCGGATAGAGACGGGTGCATATACGAGGGAGGCCGCATTGACGTAGAAGTACTAGGGTTGGGCGATTAATTTATATAGCCCCAAGGCATATATGTATTAGTGCTTTGCACGTGGCATAAGTTCATAGCGAATTGTTAGACTACAAAGGAAAACATTTATATAGTTATTACATTACAAAGGTTAAAACATTCTATCAACTAAACCTGAAAAAATGTATGTTAGCCAAATAAACATGTTCATTTTTAGTCAAAGTTCATTATAAGAAAAAATATTTCTACTCTCCATTTTTTCATGTTGTTCAGTATTGTTATTTATCTTTAGCACATGGTTTCTAAGAAACAGTACGTCCTTTTATTTTTCCTTACTATTTTTTCATACAAAAACACTCGTTCTCTTCATTTTTTTAGCTTCCTATTTATTTTGATCGTGAGTTTAGATTATTAATTTTCCTCTAAATATTTTTTGTAATGTTCATTCTACTTAAACTTTCTTAATGTAAATTTTTTCATGATTAATGCACACATGCATAGTAATATAATCTAGATAACCATGAGTCATTAGCACCGAGTACTAAAGGACACATTACACATCTCTGTAGTTAAGAATCCATTGTCCACATTAGCAATGAGTGTTAGAATATATACATACCGGGATTTTGTGTAGCATCCATCACAGTCCTGCAGTTGACAAGATTTTCTCTACGTCTCGATGCGGCAGACGGAGGCAAAGCGGAAGCGGCCCTCCAAGCGGATGGCGGGAGGAAGAAGACGGGATGAAGAACGTATGTTCTTCATATTTGGCACTCTGGTTTCTCTCTCCCGGTAGGACTCTGAATGGATGGGATTGGTTACATTAGTCCCATGGAGAAATGACCAGTCCAATATATAGAATTATCTTAATGCCTCTCTAACCATAATGAAGAGGCCCGGCGGTTATGGAAACCTTCCCATACCCCAATGGATGCATCCTTTTAGAAAATAAAAATAATATATTATTTTATTTTGGGCCACATAGAAAAAATGAGATCTTTAACATTTTCCCACTTGGCCCAAAATATCATGACAATAATACTAAAAAAAATTTCCATCGATGCTCAACACATACTGTTACAACCCCAATTTTGGGCTCAATTGGTGAGAAATGCAATTCCTCATATTAAGGATAATTGAACAAAGAATGGTATAATTTGTTTTGAATACATGGATTTTGTTTACAATAGCCTTGATGGGCTTTATTGGCTATTGGGCCCAAATAACAAAGAAAATTCAATTAGTAATGAATAATGGAATATTTGAGAAAAGAATAATGTGGAAACCTCTAGAAGGCAAATCCAAAGAGGATTTCGTGCCTCTTGGGTTCCTTGAGTACCAAGAAGTCCAAAGTTGCAAAGAAAAGGCAATTAGAAAAGAAAAGTTTAATTAAGTATTTCTTTAATAAGAAAGAGATTGAAAATAATGTTAAAATGTTGGAAATAAGTGGGAAAAGGTGTAATTAGGAGATCCTTTGTGGAATTTCGTGTTCCAAGGATTCCTAATGATAAAAGGAATACCAATGAGGAAAATAAAAGAGAAATAAAGAGAAATCCTCAAAAAGAGATAATTTAATGAGAAATAAACAAGATAATGAGAAATAATGAATAAAGATGCATCTAGAAGGATAATAAGTATCCAATAAAAAGAATTTCGAAATAATGGAGTGTCTTGGGATCCAAGGAGTCCCAATAAAGAGGAAGGAAAGAGAAAATATCAAAATTTGTAAGATAAAAGATAATATGATACATTATTAATGATTTTGGTGGCATTATGAAAAAGGAAATGATTTCTATTAAAAAGAGAATATAATTTTGTACCAATAAATGAAAAGGCAAGTACAAAGAAGATAAACGATATAATTTTCAAAATCCTAATATCAAAAGAAGGAGGAATATTAAGGAAATAAGAGAGAGAGAGAGCGAAACTAGCTTCTTAATGAAGGAAATATATTCCTATTAGAAAAAGGCTTTGCTAATGCATGGATGAAGGATGTAGGGCGTGGATACTCTCCCCTATATAAGGGGTAGAGCCCTTGGCCGAGTTTAAGTTAGTTCCAAGCATCCATTCTCTCTACTTCTTCATCTTTTACGTTCAAAACCCTAAAACTCGAGTGGTGTCTTCTCGGGAGCAATGAAGGGATGTGGGGTCATCCCAAGGAGGGCATGAAGTACCTCGAGGACCAGTGAAGGATCAGCTAATGATCTTGAATGTCGGGCTTCACCCAAACGTCGACGGCGCACCTGCAGCACGACTGCAGCCTGGACGCGGGTCGCGAGGTTGCAGAAGCCGTTACCGGCCATTTCAGCCATGGTAGGAGGCGCCTCGCGTGTGCCAGGGAAGGGCAGAGACAACGACACCCTCCCTGGTGGCCGAGGAGGCCAGGGAGAAGGAGGAGGCGTCGCTCCCTCCCACGGCCGCTAGGGCGGCAGCAAGCGGATGCCCGAGGTTGAAGAAGCAGCAAGCGCGTTGGACGAAATTGCCCCTCCACGGGATGAATGAGCCAGCAACTTACCGAGGGTAATAACGTAATCTAGTTATGTTTCCTAAAGCAACAACGTTGCATGGAGCAGATGACGTGGCGCTCCCGGATTGGTTCAAGTAAGTTTAAATTTGCAAAATTCATATCTCATAAATCGTAGCTCGGATCAATACAAATAATATATGAATTTTGATCAGGAGAATGAGAGAAATCCAATAAAAATAATATTAAATATTGATTACGTTTCTAATTGCAAAAGTACTATAAGTTGATGAAAAGTGCATTAAAGTTGAGTTAAAAACCGTATTTGTAATTAAAGGTTGAATCTAAGATGTTTAATGGGTTAATTGAAGTGTTAATAACCTGTTGAATGATAATGTTAGATTCGAACCTGATCTAAATGTAGAATTGCATGATTTAGGGTTATACATCATATGAGGATGATTAAATAATTTAGAAACCCTAATTTAGGGTAAAAGAAGATAAGATCATATTTATATTGAAAATTGTGAAAATATGATTGTTAAATGATAGTTCTAAGTTATTTGTATATGAAAGTCCTTAATTCTGGATAAATACCCTAAAAGTAGTAATTAAGGTCTTTTCATGAATAAAAGGTGGAATTGATGGAAAAATGAGTTCATATGTTAATTAGACCCTAATGTACTTTGAATTAATGATAGATGCACATAATGATCTTGTCATGAATTAAAAGGGATAAAAATAGTAGCTTTAATGTAAAAGAAGTTTAATGAAATTAATTGATGATTAATGTGCCTTTAAATATGGAAATAGGGTTATATGTTGTTGAGATAACCTTAATATTGAAGAATAGATAAGATAACTAGGGTTTTTGAGTAATGGCATAAAATTAGGGTTTAATGTGGTGAAAGATGAAGGGAAACCCTAATTGCAAAATGAAACCCTAAAATGGATGCAGAAATCCTAGAAAGTGAATCCAAGTTAATAAAGTAAGTTCTTGATAAAGTGTGTAATAAATAGAGTACATATTCTTTTCAGGAATTATGTGATTGTTGAATTACTTGGATTGCATGCTTGGTTGGATTTTCTTAATTCTTCTGAAATCATCAAATCAGGTATGTGGTTACACTTATGAATATCTCGAGTTAATTTTCTGAGGTTTTCCGAAGTTTTTATCGATGACATGAATTAACTGTTGGATGAATTTAATTCATGCAAACTATAATGTGGATATGACTATCACATAATATATGTGCCTACTAGCTTAGATCTTCTCCCCTCTGTGTCTTAATGTCTGACCTAGCACATGGCTACCTAGAGGGTAGGTCCATCAGGTTGTGGAATGACTTAGTATATGGCTACCTAGAGGGTAGGTCCATCAAGTCATAGTGAGTTAGATATTGGGCTACCTTTGGGTGGTGCCATACGACTCTACCTTTACAGAGGTATTATATAAGTCCTTACAGGGACAACACAGAGTTGTGGATAGGGATGGGTTGAGTAGTTTGGCTTAAAACGTAATCTTTGTTGATAAATGATTAATTGAATGATTATGTTGTGAACATATTTACATGATTATTGTTTTCCCCCACATACCAGCTTCGGCTGACCGACGTTTTGTTTGTCGGCGTTTTAGGTACAATGAAAAGAACAAATAGTAAAGTGGCATATGTGGTATTAAATGAGAATTAAAGTGCAAAGGAGGATTAGATAGATTAGTATATGTGTGGATAAAAGTTTTGAAATCCCAGTTTAAAAAGGTATGTAAAAGTTTTTATTTTTACCATATTTCAGTATAGTTGGTAGAATTTAATAATTGTTAATGATTATTTGTCGAACCTTTGATCCGGGTTATTGGTTAATGGCTCTGTCCTTTCGGTCTCCCTTAATTGAGGGTTACTGGGAGGCGGGGTCGTAACATTTGGTATCAGAGCATAGGTTCCTCAAGTAATCCTTAATAATTATTAAATTTTACAAATTTTGTAGAACCCAAGGGAGTTATTAGAGGATTATCTGAAAGACAGAGGTGTCTAGAAAAGGATCACGACCGGGGGCTGGCAATATTTTCCTCCGCACCGCTAGTTGGAATACGAGGACTCCCAGATCCGTGTGACTGTCTGTCCAAAGTCTTAGGGTATGAATCAAAATAAGGTACCTTTAGGACTTTCTCATCTTATTCATCCCTTCACATCACAAAATTATGTTAAGGACCTGAAGGATTAGGGTTTTCTTTCTTCTCCTCACCCTCTTGAGGTATGGGTAAGGTTAATAAGGTTTAAGGAATCCTCCATCAAATTAATGAAAAGCATGTAAATAAGATGTCATGAACATAAGATTAATAGATTAAGCGTAAATTAAAGAATAGATACATGCTTAGGTCATATGACATAAGTTGTCATGTCCTCAGAAGAGACATGAGGCTAGACCTTCTTGTCAGGAGGATGAGTTAGTCTTGGAGATAGAGATCTCCATTGCAAGTAGAGACGTGGCACATCCTCTGAGGATGATGCTAACCCTAACCCTAAGTGAAGGTTAGAGAGAGATGAGTTGGACCATGTGTTTGAAAGGACATGCCTTTGGGATGCCATATGATCCATGGGTGACCTAGCACCTTTGGCAACCCAGCCCTGGGAAGGGTCGTGCATGTTAGGGTAAAGGATAGCTCCTTAGATGATGACGTTAGTGAAGGTCCTTAGAAACCCTATGGGCTTGTGCAAGTAGGGTATAGCTGGCACCTAGGGTACGTCATGGTGCTGACAGTAGGATGAAACCCTGGATAAGGAATCATGAGGGAGAACAAAGGGTTATGGATGATCTTTAGCAAACATAAGTTCGAACCTAGGCGTCACCCATGTAGGGCATGCCTTGAGGTTGATCCTTCATGAAGAGAGAACCTCTAATGATGAGGTTGGATGAGCAGGAAACCCAACAAGAAGGTTGGAAGCCTAAAACCCTAAACAATGGATGATAGTGGTTGCCTCATGATCGATCCCTGAAAGTTGATGATATCTTGGAGGACCCAACCCTAAGTGTTTCTCGAGTTGAAGGATGACAAGAAGTGCATGTCATGCCTTTTGCATGCTTGGTTCGTAGTTAAGAGATAGTTTTCCTCCCATCATGGGAGAGGGATCCCTTTGGTAGGGTGTATATTAGATTTGTTAGTTTAAGGTAACCTAAAGAGGTCTTGAGAAGCTAAGTACATGAATGAACCTATAGACCCATAGATAACCATATCTAAGTGCAGGTGTTACCATGGAGGTAACCAATATGGGGCTTGACCAAGGTAGGCAGGTTGCCATGATCCCGATGAAAGGATGAAAGCCAGCCCATGAATGCAGAAAGAGAGATGATGAAAACTTGGGTAAGGTTCTAAGTGAACATGTATTATAATGGAGAATCCTAAGTCAATTCTAGGGTCAGGTAGGGATTAGACCGATGAAAGTAGAATTCACCTAATTCCCCAGTTGCACATGACCATAGGGTCGGGAGGTAACATCTATCATTGTCTGAGGGTCATGGGTTAGGAGATTGATCACCTTCATGAACTCATGGGATCCAAAGGGCAGATGAGTAGGGCACTCTCTTGATGCATGAGGGAAGAGGGATGACCCCAAAAGTGTCGACGTCCTATAGACCTAGAGGAGATGACCAAGGATTGTGAGGTGACCCAAGTAGGTTCGAAACCAATTTTCCATGGGAGTAACTTTGATATCAAAATGAAGGTGATGTTGAGACATATGTGGCACGTTTCAACTTAGATGTAAAAGTGTATTGGCAAGGTGGGATGTACCATCTCTACTCTTGGAACATGAAGAACTATGTATTTGGACTACAGCCAAATGCTTATTTCCTCTTGTTATGGGGGTGAGAGATAGGATGTTACGCATGCCATACACCAATGATAAGAGATGATGTTGGTTGGAACGTTTCCACGAGAAATGGGGATAGAGAAGATAACCTATCCTGGTAAAGTGAATGATACATGGATGGTTTTCAAACACTAAGAGGAATGAGGTAGTCACCTTATGAGGATGTTTTTTTTTATCATGAGATATGTGGAACTTACAAGTTATACTAGGTTGAGTTTGATCACCATGACGATGAGAGAGTGTTCTTAATTGAAGATAGACATAGAGTTTGAGGTGAGATGATAAGTGAAATACATGGAAGAGTATGTCTTCAACGTTACCTAATACCTAAGAATGTGAAGTGGTAATGGATGCTCTGGTTAAGATACATCTGACTTGTTGGACTAGAAGCTAGAAGAGGTTGTTTGGCTAACCCTAAGTTAAAAAAGGAGAGGTGTTTGGATAACACTTAGATGTAACAAGATACATTGAAAAGTTAAGGGTTTTTTGGTTAGCCAGTCTAGTCCTGGATGCAATGAAAGGATGGTGGTAGAACCTCAAGTTCACTTCTTTGAAAAAGAAGGTGATGAAACCCTGACTAGAATGGTTTAGGGTTTCTGAGGAATCGATCTTGAGGAATCAGGACATATAAGAAATCATGATTGAAGATCACCATACACCGTGGAAAATGGTAATATCACTTTGGATGCTTAAGATGAAGTTGCATGTGGTATATGGCCATGCAAGCCAGGAGGTAAAGGACGAACTCTAGTAACCCAGTGTATCGATAAAGGGGACAAAGGAGTCCCTGAGAGGGAATGGGAGTTCATCACTATGGATGTTGTGATAGGTCTCCCCTGGACTAAGGGAGGTTGAGATGCAATCTGGGTTATGGTAGATCGCCTTACCTAGGTGACATGAGAAAGAAAGAGTTCTGTCAAGGGACAGACCTGATTGAACTAACCAGGAGAGAGATGGTTCAACCATGAAGCGAATTCAAAGGTTTTGAGTTTGACCTAAAGGTTCCCTTCCAAAAGGTGGAAGTAGGTACATGAAGAACTCAATGTAGGTACAGTTTATCACCCCCATATAATGGTTAGTATGATCCAGACTAAAGGGGGTCTGATGAGAATATATGTGCTCATTTGGGGTGATAGCTAGAGACAGTTCTTGTCCTAGGAAAGATGTGAAGTTAACCACCATAGCCAGTACCGGGTTTTATAAGAAGCTCTGTAAAGGAGGTTGTGTCAGTCACCACTTCAGTATAGGTGATGTTGGTGAAAGGACCACATGATGGTTAGAAAAGGACCACATGATGGTTAGAAAAGGGACCACAGTGCGTATAGATGAAGTCACTTTGATTGTACAAGAGCTGAAAGGAGCCTAGAGACGATGAGAGTCATGAGAAGATGCAAAGTAGACTGACAAACAAGTATTGTGGAAGAATATGTGAAAATCCGACCCCTCTAAGTTATAGCTAAGAGAGTTGAGTCCCCGATGCATGGGTTCTTTTGATATGGTTTGGTGGAGAAGGTTAAGGTTGACCTTACCCCTCAGGATAAAGTAATGTGTGATAAGTTCCATGTGTCTAGTTTAGAGCACTATGTGAGGTACCTCGACCATGTACTGAGCAATGAACCTAGTGAGCCCCAAGGGAGGCTGACATGGCCTGAGTCACCTGTGCAGTTTATAGACGTCGGGATGAAAGGACTCAGAGAAAAGAATATATGATGATAAAGGTTCTGTGGAAGCGCTATGAGTACGGTAAAGCCACATAGGGGCCAATGATGGACATGGAAATTCTTATCCTGAATTGATTGTTTGTTTGCTTGATATAATTTTGAGAACAAAATTCCTATAAGAGGGGAAGGATGTTACAACCCCAATTTTGGGCGCAATTGGTGAGAAATACAATTCCTATTATTAAGGATAATTGAACAAAGAATGGTATAATTTGTTTTGAATACATGGATTTTTTTTACAATAGCCTTGATGGGCTTTATTGGCTATTGGGCCCAAATAACAAAGAAAATTCAATTAGTAATGAATAATTGAATATTTGAGAAAAGAATAATGTGGAAACCTCTAGAAGGAAAATCCAAAGAGGATTTCGTACCTCTTGGGTTCCTTGGGTACCAAGAAGTCCAAAGTTGCAAAGAAAAGGCAATAAGAAAAGAAAAGTTTAATTAAGTATTTCTTTAATAAGAAAGAGATTGAAAATAATGTTAAAATGTTGGAAATAAGTGGGAAAAGGTGTAATTAGGAGATCCTTTGTGGAATTTCGTGTTGGAAGGATTCCTAATGATAAAAGGAATACCAATGAGGAAAATAAAAGAGAAATAAAGAGAAATCCTCAAAAAGAGATAATTTAATGAGAAATAAACAAGATAATGAGAAATAATGAATAAAGATGCATCTAGAAGGATAATAAGTATCCAATAAAAAGAATTTCGAAATAATGGAGTGTCTTGGGATCCAAGGAGTCCCAATAAAGAGGAAGGAAAGAGAAAATATCAAAATTTGCAAGATAAAAGATAATATGATACATTATTAATGATTTTGGTGGCATTATGAAAAAGGAAATGATTTCTATTAAAAAGAGAATATAATTTTGTACCAATAAATGAAAAGGAAAGTACAAAGAAGATAAACGATATAATTTTCAAAATCCTAATATCAAAAGGAGGAATATTAAGGAAATAAGAGAGAGAGAGAGAGAGAGAAACTAGCTTCTTAATGAAGGAAATATATTCCTATTAGAAAAAGGCTTTGATAATGCATGGATGAAGGATGTAGGGCGTGCATACTCTCCCCTATATAAGGGGTAGAGCCCTTGGCCGAGTTTAAGTTAGTTCCAAGCATTTGTTCTCTCTCCTTCTTCATCTTTTACGTTCAAAACCCTAAAACTCGAGTGGTGTCTTCTCGGGAGCAATGAAGGGATGTGGGGTCATCCCAAGGAGGGCCTGAAGTACCTCGAGGACCTGTGAAGGATCAACTAATAATCTTGAACGTCGGGCTTCACCCAAACGTCAGCGGCGCACCTGCAACACGACTGCTGCCTGGACGCGGGTCACAATGTTGTAGAAGCCGTTACCGGCCATTTCGGCCATGGTAGGAGGCGCCTCGTGTGCGCCAGGGAAGGGTGGAGACAACGACACCCTCCCTGGTGGCCGAGGAGGTCAGGGAGGAGGAGGAGGCATCGCTCCCACGGCCGCTAGGGCGGCAGCAAGCGGCTGCCCGAGGTTGAAGAAGCAGCAAGCGCATTGGACGAAATTTCCCCTCCGCGGGATGAATGAGTCAACAACTTATCGAGGGTAATAACGTAATCTAGTTATGTTTCCTAAAGCAACAATGTTGCATGGAGCAGATGATGTGGCGCTCCCGGATTGGCTCAAGTAAGTTTAAATTTGCAAAATTCATATCTCATAAACCGTAGCTCGGATCAATACAAATAATATATGAATTTTGATCAGGAGAACGAGAGGAATCCAACAAAAATAATATTAAATATTGATTACATTTCTAATTGCAAAAGTACTATAAGTTGATGAAAAGTGCATTAAAGTTGAGTTTAAAACCCTATTTGTAATTAAAGGTTGAATCTAAGATGCTTAATGGGTTACTTGAAGTGTTAATAACTTGTTGAATGATAATGTTAGATTCGAACCTGATCTAAATGTAGAATTTCATGATTTAGGGTTATACCTCATATGAGAATGATTAAATAATTTAGAAACCCTAATTTAGGGTAAAAGAAGATAAGATCATATTTAGATTGAAAAATGTGAAAATATGATTGTTAAATGATAGTTCTAAGTTATTTGTATATGAAAGTCCTTAATTCTGGATAAATACCCTAAAAGTAGTAATTAAGGTCTTTTCGTGAATAAAAGGTGGAATTGATGGCAAAATGAGTTCATATGTTAATTAGACCCTAATGAACTTTGAATTAATGATAGATGCACATAATGATCTTGTCATGAATTAAAAGGGATAAAAATAGTAGCTTTAATGTAAAAGAAGTTTAATGAAATTAATTGATGATTAATGTGCCTTTAAATATGGAAATAGGGTTATATGTTGTTGAGATAACCTTAATATTGAAGAATAGATAAGATAACTAGGGTTTTTGAGTAATGGCATAAAATTAGGGTTTAATGTGGTGAAAGATGAAGGGAAACCCTAATTGCAAAACGAAACCCTAAAATGGATATAGAAACCCTAGAAAGTGAATCCAAGTTAATAAAGTAAGTTCTTGATAAAGTGTGTAATAAATAGAGTACATATTCTTTTCATGAATTATGTGATTGTTGAATTACTTGGATTGCATGCTTGGTTGGATTTTCTTAATGCTTCTGAAATCATCAAATCAGGTATGTGGTTACGCTTATGAATATCTCGAGTTAGTTTTCTGAGGTTTTCCGAAGTTTTTATCGATGACATGAATTAACTATTGGATGAATTTAATTCATGCAAACTATAATGTGGATATGACTATCACATAATATATGTGCCTACTAGCTCAGATCCTGCTCCCCTCTGTGTCTTAATGGCTGACCTAGCACTGGCTACCTAGAGGGTAGGTCCATCAGGTCATGGAATGACTTAGTACATGGCTACCTAGAGGGTAGGTCCATCAAGTCATAGTGAGTTAGATATTGGGCTACCTTTGGGTGGTGCCATGTGACTCTACCTTTATAGAGGTATTATATAAATCCCTACAGGGACAACACAGAGTTGTGGATAGGGATGGGTTGAGTAGTTTGGCTTAAAACGTAATATTGGTTGATAAATGATTAATTGAATGATTACATTGTGAACATATTTACATGATTATTGTTTTCCCCCCACATACCAGCTTTGACTGACCGACGTTTTGTTTTTTGGCGTTTTAGGTACAATGAAAAGAACAAACAGTAAAGCGGCATATGTGGTATTAAATGAGAATTAAAGTGCAAAGGAGGATTAGATAGATTAGTATATGTGTGGATAAAAGTTTTGAAATACCAGTTTAAAAAGGTATGTAAAAGTTTTTATTTTTACCATATTTCAGTATAGCTAGTAGAATTTAATAATTGTTAATGATTATTTGTCGAACCTTTGATCCGGGTTATTGGTTAACGGCTCTGTCCTTTCGGTCTCCCTTAATTGAGGGTTACCGGGAGGCGGGGTCGTAGCACATACACTTCCATATATGAGACCATATATGAGTCATAGTGGTTGATACACAATTAATTTTTACTTCCTTCTATGTACCACAATATCTAAGTATATTATATGTAGTGTTATAAACTTTATAAATAGATTGACCTCAAATCTATTTTCTGGTCCAACTTTCTGTCAAAACAGACATTCTGTTATAACTAGTATTGAAACAGAAATAGCGAGTCAAATATGTGATCACACATTAAATATTACATTTTAAAATCACATTAATCATTACACATCAAATGATTTTCTCAGACCCATATTCTTTACATGAGATGTATACAATCCTGGTGCTAGCCCTTTAGTAAGAGGGTCTGATATCATGTGTTGTGTACCAATGTGATCAATCTGTATCATCTTGTTGTCAACTCGCTCATTGACAATGTAGAGTTTTATGTCTAGATGTTTGCATGCCGTTGTGCTTTTATCATTATTAGCAAAAGTGAATGCGGCTTCATTATCACAATATATCTGTATTGGCTTATGAATTGAGTCAACAACTTTAAGATCTTGTATCATATTCTTAAGCCATATCGCATGTGATGATGTTTCATGGCAAGCTATAAGTTCAGCTTCCATGGTAGATGAAGTTGTAGTCTTTTGCTTAATACTTCTCCATGATGTTGCACCATCAGCCAATAGGAAGACATAGCATGTTGTAGACTTCCTACTATCTAGACATCCTGCAAAATCTACATCTGAATATCCCGTAACCTCATGGTGGTTTGTCCTTCTATATGTAAGCATGTAATCCTTTGTTCCTTGCAGATAGTGCATCACCTTCTTCACAGCTCTCCAATGGTCCATGCCGGGGTTACTTTGGTAACGACCAAGCATTCCAGTAGAAAAAGCAATGTCTGGTCTGGTGCATATCTGTAGATATTGTAGGCTCCCAACTACAGATGCGTATGGTATTTTCCTCATTTCATTCCTTTCTATATCACTACTAGGACACTGCTTGGAGTTAAACTTATCTCCTTTAACTATAGGTGCAGGTCCAGGTGAACAATTTCTCATTCCATACTTCTCTAAAACTTGAGATATGTAAGATTTCTGGGATATACTGAGTATGCCCTTAGCTCAGTCCCGATGTATCTCAATATCGAGTACATATGAAGCTTCTCCCATATCTTTCATCTCAAAGTTAGAGGGAAAAAATTCTTTAGTTTCATTTAATATAGCAATGTTATTACTTGCCAGTAGAATGTCATCCACATAAAGAATTAATATTATGAATTTATTCCCACTGACCTTGAGGTATGTACACCGATAAACAATATTTGGTTTAAACCCAAAAGTTGATATAATGGTGTTAAATTTTATATACCATTGTCAGGATGCTTGTTTCTGTCCATATATTGATTTCTTCAATTTGCAAACCATGTGACTTCTACTATTATCAATGAAACCTTCTGGTTGTTCCATATAGACTTCTTCAGATAAATCTCCATTTAAAAATGCCATTTTCACATCCATTTGATGTAGCTCAAGATCAAAATGAGCTACTAAGGCCATGATTATCCTAAAAGAGTCCTTTGATGAGACTGGAGCAAAGGTCTCCTTATAATCAATGCCTTCCTTTTGTGTGAAACCTTTAGCAACTAGTCTGGCCTTGTACTTCTCTATTTCACCATTTGAGTTCCTTTTGGTCTTAAAGACCCATTTGCAACCAATAGGTTTAACATTCTCTGGCAAAGGTACAAGGTCCCATACTTGATTTTTATCCATGGATATCAGTTCCTCCTTCATGGCATCAAGCCACTTAGAGGAATTTTCACAATTTATTGCTTGTGAAAAAGATAAGGGATCAATAAATTCAAAGTCTAAATTTGGCTCTTGAAGGTATACAACATAGTCAGATGGAATGGCAGGCCTCCTTGATCTGGTTGATCTTTGTAATTCAGCATTGGATTCTACATTTTCTGTAGGCTCTTCAGGTTGTCCTTCATCATGAACATGATCAATCTGTTCATTTACAACCTGATTAGGAGCATGATCTACTTCTGTTGGCTCATCCACTTGACAATTGTTCATGGGAACGATAATTGGATAGCTTATCCGAGTTTGACTAGGTGCAGGTGTGACAACACTATCCTACACTTCATCAAAAGTTACATTCTGAAGCAGATCATTCCCACTGACTTGATGATCCTCCAAAAATCTAGCCTTACCAGTCTTGACTATCTTTCGTGGATGAGATGGACAATAAAACCTATATCCCTTTGACCTCTCTAGGTAACCAATAAAGAAACCACTAGTGGTTCTTGGGTCAAATGCCTTCTCATGTGGATTGTAGAATCTAGCTTCTGCACGACATCCCCATATGTGCATGTAGTTCAAGGATGGCTTCCTTCCTGTCCATAATTCATATGGGGTTTTCTGGACAGACTTGCTAGAAACCTTGTTTAATACATGCACTGTCGTCTTTAAAGCCTCACTCCACATTGGAGAAGGAAGGGATGAATTACAAAGTATGGCATGAACCATTTCCTTTAATGTTTGATTCCTTCTTTCAGCTACACCATTTTGACTTGGTGTGCCTGGCATTGTATATTGAGGTACAATGCCTTCTTCTTGAAGGAAATGTGCAAATAGTCCCTTTCTTTGTCTCATCTCAGTGAACCTTCCATAATATTCACCTCCCCTATCTGATCTGACTATCTTAATCACTTTCCCTAATTGTTTCTCCACTTCAATCTTAAAGTCCTTAAAGGCTTGAAAAACTTCACTTTTATCATTTAATAAGTAGAGGAACATATATCGCGAATAGTCATCGATAAAGGTTGCAAAATATTTTTCTCTTGTAAAACAAGTTGGAAAAAGTCCATTAATATTTGTGTGAATTATTTTTAATGTTCCATTACTCCTCTTAGCACCCCTTTTAGAAATGTTGGTTTGCTTAGCCTTTATGCATTCAACACATGTTCCAAAGTCGGTAAAATCTAAAGGCCCTAAAATGTCTTCCTTTACTAATATTTAGATTCTTTCTTTAGATATGTGTCCCAACTTCAGTGCCATAGTAGTGATGAGTTTTCATCTAGTAATGTGCGTTTATTTCCAATAATATCATGATGGACTATAAATGATTTCTCAAAATGAGGGCTTAATTGAACTTGATAGAGATCATTTATTAAAAGACAAGTACCAATAATGCTAGAGTTTTTATACAATGAGAGTTGTCCACTTTGAAGAATAAAAGTATAATTTAGTTTGTCTTATCTAGAAACAGAGACTAAATTTCTACTATAGTTTGGTACATAGAAAGTATTTTCTAAATCCAACAAGCTTCCATTGTCAAGGATTAATTTGCATGTGCCAACAACCTTTACGTGTGAACACAATTTATTTCCAGAATAAAGGACATTTTCACGCTCTGTTGGTTTCCTTTGATTCAGAAATCCCTATAATGTATTGGAAATATGCCCAGTAGCACCAGAGTCAAGCCACCAACTATATAATGGAACATTTGAAAGATGACATTCATATGAAACAAGAGAAATTATACCTTTCTTCTCTAACCATTTCTTGTACTTGAAGCACTCCTTCTTAGCATGTCCTTTCTTACGGTAGAAGAAGCATTTCATATTAGCCTTGCTTCCCTCGGCCTTTCCATCTGGCTTGGACACTCCACCTGAGATAGGAGTAGTTCCCTTCATTTTTCATTTACCCTTGCGTCCACGTTTGTCATGGGTACTTAAATGCGCAGCAGGGACCCCTTCATTCTTAAGTCTCTCTTCTTCTTGAACACACATGGCCAATAAATCATTAATTGACCATTTTTCCTTTTGTGTGTTGTAAGAAACCTTGAATGATCCATTCTGACTAGGCAAGGAAGTTAAAATGAAATGAACAAGAAATGCATCAAAGATGGATAACTCCATCTCATTGAGTTGTGCGGCAATATCTCTCATCTCCATGATGTGTTCACGGATCCCACAAGAACCATTGTACTTCATAGAGCACATCTTAGCCATTAAGGTGCTAGCCCTAGACTTACTAGAAGAAACATATTGTTCTTCCACTGCTTTTAGAAAATCTTTTGCCAATTCAGAAGTAGGAATGGACCGTCTAATATGATTTCCAACATGTGCTTGCATAAGAAGCAAACTAAGCCTATTAGATCGTTCCCACTTATCATAATTGACCTTTTCTGTAGAAGTACTTTCCTCAGTAAGTGGTTGTAATTTTTCCACTCGGAAAGCTAAGTCTAAGTCCATACACCCTAATGTAAACATGACATTTTCTTTCCATTCATGAAAGTTTGAACCATTGAGATTTGGAATGTTATTATTTTCTCCAAACAAAGATGAGGAAATGACTGCAATAAATACAATTTCATATTAAACCATAATTGAAATATAAAAGTAACTTTATGAGGTCTACTTTATTTACTTTTAAAATACTAATCACAAGTAGTCATTACAAATTATCTTTGGATAAATATGTAACACTGAGTAGGATTAGTTTCTTTATGTGAGTTAGTCTCACTTAACAAAATAACTTAACATATGGTTGTTAGTAACATGATATTTTTTCTTTGGGATAAACATTATATCAATGACATACATATGCTAACAGACTTAACTTGTATAATATGAATAATAATGATAAATTATAACTGAAATTATTGTTGTCAAGTTAGGTTGAATCTAATGTTACTTAACATTCATGTGAATATTCTCATCAATGTATCGATAGACTTACTTTGGTAAGACTACAGAACTTAACATGATATCATGCCATCAAAATTTCACACAAATTAGTAAGAAGATGAATATTCACTAATATGTTTGGTATAATAAATTGTCAATCCACCCCATCGTCTGGCTGTATGGACTTGCCAGATAGAACTGGTGGCGGCCGCCGAGAACATTGACAACCGAACACATATCAACCATAATTAAATGGAGATCAACCAATAGATGTGCATCGACCCTTGAGGAAACACTTTGTTAGCAAATAAGTAAATACTAAACCATGATCTCCCTATCCACGTATGTGTGTGGGAGTGCAGACGGATTGTCAGATCGTTAAAAGACATATGGAGTGTCAGTAAGTATCACAAACCTTTAATAATTAAGGCAATGTCTAGAATTATGAACGACACTCACATGTTCATTGTTTGTTCGTACCGTTCGAAACAGAAAAAAAAATCTTGATAGTAAACATCAAATGTCGGACGACGTAGTTCACACAGCCAAGTGCAACCGCTACGCCGCTCTGGACACCCTCTTCGGGAATACATTATCCCATTGTTCTAGACATTTTTGCGGAGAATCTGAGGACGCATGATCAACTGGTAGAGATAGGAAACACAGACATTGGACCGAGAATATATCTCCGTTAAAAAAAAAAGTAATCTAAAGCATATCTAAAGAAAGTACTACTGAATTGTGCGTCACGCAGGAAAACAAATCAGCATTGCCGCAAACGGTCATTAATATAATGCTAAGGCAAGTTTGAAGGCTATTAACATTGCGGTAGCCGTCACGAGTGATTCGTTGATCACTTGCAGTCCGTTTGCAAGAGTCAAGGATGACCGAAAGGACCACACAGAGAAATTCCATCGGCCACATGTAATTCTCTTCGTTGTAAATAGCAAAACACGACATTAAAACAAACAAAGACGATGAGGCGGAAGATGTATACGGTCCGGTCGTTCCCAAAGGAAGTAGAATATTAAACTCTTTGTAAAAAGGTATATAGGAAGAGCGAAACGTGTTCTAATACCAATGTTAGAATATATATATATCGGGATTCTATGTAGCATCCATAACAGTCATGTAGTTGACAAGATTTTCTCTACGTCTCGATGCGGCAGACGGAGGCAAAGCGGAAGCGGCCCTCCAAGCGGCTTCATATTTGGCACTCTGGTTTCTCTCTCCCGATAGGACTCCGAATGGATGGGATCGGTTACATTAGTCCCATGGAGAAAGGACCAGTCCAATATATAGAATTATCTTAATGCCTCTCTAACCATCATGAATTATGGGAACATTTTCATACCCCAATGGATGCATCCTTTCAGAAAACAAAAATAAATATATTATTTTATTTTGGGCCACATAGAAAAAAACGAGATCTTTAACAATGAGTACAAGTGTTGTTTATGTCTAGAAAAAATGAACTACTCACAAATATTTTCTAGACACTCTATTATCTATACACTACTCGATTATTTTCTCAATGCCCACGGATAGTTATTTAATGTCACCAGGTTCTTCTATTTAAAATTCACTTCCTTAACATAAGCTTTACCATTCTATATTTAACATATATCCCACGTATATGGACTTAATAAAACACATACGAACGTGACTATAGCTTGTTTTGTTGTAACTCTATAGAAGAAACTCTCTTTTATAATATTTGCATGCATGCTGAAAAAATTGTTTCGGAGTGGGAATAGAACAACTACAACATTGTTGTGCATCTCAAAATAACTGTTCTCGACATTGCACTTTAGATTATGGGTACATAAACATACTCAACACAATTATGATTTTCCACTACAAAAAAATTGGCTATTTGTGAAGGATGCTTCCTTCACAAATGTACATTAACTCCTTCAAAAAAAAATTCGGTTGAAGGACATTCCTTCACAAAAAGACCTACTCTAAAAGCCTCTTCACAAATACTTTGATGAGAGACTCTAGCCTTCACAAATACTATTTTGAAGGACTATTTCACCTTCACAAAAAGACTTTCCCAGCCTCCCAAATACATTTGTGAAGGCTAATTTCACAACTTTCAATGAGGTTCTAGGGCCTTCAAAAATACATTTCTGAAGGACTATTTGACCTTCACAAAAAGACTTTCTAGGCCTCCCAAATACATTTGTGAAGGCTAATTTCACTACTTTCAATGAGGTTCTAGGGCCTTCACAAATATACTTAATTTCCCATGAATTACAATTGTGATGTACATTTATTTGTTTGTCAATGAGGTTTTAGCCTTCTTATATTTCATGAAGTGATATATTTGTGGATTTTATCAGACCCAAATGATATTTGTAGTAACTCATCTAGTTAATAAGACACAACAAACATAACAAATCACTCTTTTGAAACATTTCTTTTTATTTCACATAGAAAAAGTGTTCATCATCACATAGGGAAGGACATGGGCCTTTTCCCTTAATCAATACAAATTTCAATATAAATATCTATCTACATTTTGACTTTGTCACTGGTTTAGCCAATGACAATGTTGAGAGGAAGTGTAGTGGTTATGAACAGATTTCCTCCAATAATCCTCTAGTAATAGCCATCAAAGAATGTAGAGCCAACTTCTTTGCATTCAACGAGATATCAGTGATCTTTACTTTTTGGACCATCCTTTCCAATCTTTTAGTTTTCCTCGTCCATCTAGAAGTAACCCTCTCCATATATAAGAGTGCCTAAACCCAGATAGCACACCAATAAACCTGCAAACACAGAATCAATTATAGTTAGAAGAGTACCTAAACCCTAGAAAGAGAAATCATTATCAGAAGACTTAAAACCAAGGATGAAAAGTGCAGGCTCCAGGATCACCAACCTATGGATGACCTCTTCCTATCCGGAAAAGTAGAGACATATAAGTTTTTTTACAGCTCTTTGTTTCTACTGCACTTACTATAGCTGTCTAGTGTGTATGGCATCTTCATTACATGATGGGTTATCTTCAGCTACTTTTTCTAGCGCCAATCAGTGGTGCCTCCTTGAGTGATTTTTAGTCACTACTCAGTTGGATACTCACCAAGGGAGACCAAAACTTGTCTAATCACCTTTGCTGCAAATTGCCTCGTAGCTTGGATATGCAGGAATGACACCATCTTCAGTCAGAACATCGGGTCATGCTACATGATGCAAGCAACACTTGTTGAAACCTCAATTGGATCTTTCCACTTGTACCTTTGTCTTTAAGCCTAGATCACATGCATATCAGATATGGACATGCACCTTTCCCACTAGACTTATCAACACTGAGCTTGTTACACAAGTCACAAAGGACTATAAGAAATAGAAAGTGTGAGATGTCAGGAGCGGCAAAAGGATATGAACTAAAATTCCATGATGTAGAACAACTAGAAAATTTTCAGTTACACAAGAATAGCTGCTCAAGTCAGATTTTACTGCAGTCCTAAGAAATTTAAAAGCAATTTATATGTATCGAAATCGAAACACATCACCTCACACTAATTTCTGAAAATTGTCACAGTAAAGGTGCATAAATCATAGCCTTCCAAACGCTGGACATCGGTTCAGCTTTGCAGTCTCTGAGTTTGTTGTATTATGTTATAAAACTACACTGTGAAAATATTGACTGATTAAATAATTGCATAGGGCTTCACCATAAATAAATAATTATTAATTGAGAAATAGTTCAAGCTAGCAAGAACAGTGACAATGTAGTAAGAGAGAGAAGTCGATAAAATGATGGATCTCATATCTACTCAGAAGTTAGTCCATGCACCCTTGGGCTACATTTGTATAACTTAAATGCAGAAACTATGATTTCCTCAATGTCAAAGAAGTGAACCTTACGACTAGCTAAGAAACACAAAGGATCAAGTGCGACCAGACATATGTGTAGCACAAAATTGATAATATTATTGTAGAAAAAGTACCTTTTTATGGTTTTCTCGTAGTTCAATAGAATCTTATGCAAAAATGAGAATATCAGCAAATGAGATTTTCAGCCATGATATGTAAACATCCATCTCCTTGCCCATTGCCCTTTGCTCTTTGATTCCTTTCTAGTCTATGAAAAGAAGCATGCTGCTGTAATTGGATTGAAGGGAGGGGAAAATCTGTACTCTATGATGCTGCTATAGCTGAAGAAATAGTCAAGAATGACCAACTGCAGACCGAGAACAGATCACACATCAAACAGATCAACCAACTGCAAATCGGGAACAATCTGTACCACAACAGCCAAACGGATCAGGTCACACATCAAACAAAAGGAGAGCTCTTTTTGGTATGCAGTGGGAAGCATTTGCGCTTTTACTTATTGGAATCAATGTAAACCAACTCCGTTCACTACCTGAGGGTGCTATTGTTGCTGGAGTTCCATTGGCGACAGGTGCTTACTTGTATAATTTAATATTTGTAAGCTCTAATGGCTGTACTTGCTTCCTTGCCTTTAATTGGTTTTTGCTCCCTTCACAACAGGAATGAATAACTTCTGCAGTTAACTTTTCAATCAGATTAATGATGTATTATTGTGAGACCTGGAAAAAAGTTACTTACAGTAAGAAAATCATTTAAGTATATGGAAGGGTTGGGACTATATCAACACCCAATGCCAAGTCATTGAGATAAGGTCCATTTACATCCATTATAGTTTTTACATCAGGAAATCCTGAGAAAGCCCATGTGTGATTTAAGCGTATGTTGTAGTCAAAAACTTGGGGACCTTGTTCATGAAACACAATGGCATCTCTAATTAAGGGATTCGACAAGTTCTTGCCACAGATGGAGTTAGTGTAAAAAACTCCGAAAATTAATAAATGAACCTAAAATCCTTAAATATGTCATATAAATTTTGCATATAGTAGCACAAACATCCAGGGTGTAACACTCTTGCTTCATCTATTCATTTATGGCTGAATGTATATAGTTATAGACTGAAATACGAGGTGCACTACAGATTTCAGAAGACGAGTATTTTGAGAAATAAATTGGGTCTCTCTGCTTTACCAGCTTGACTAGTATACCAAACCATGACTATGTTATTCTAAAAGCTTATAAGTTGTAAAAGGTTTAGCAACCTATCAGCAATGAAACTTTAGCTTCTTGTATATAAGATCTGAAGAGAGTTTTGAAGAGGATACAGAATGCATTTCTCAAGAGAAGTAATAATACAGTTCCAAGCTTTTAGAAACTAAAGTAATTTTACCTGGATTTATCTGAAATACCATAATCATCAGACCGTATATACGCTTCAAGATCCTCTTCATCTTTGTAGATTTTTCCGACAGCCTAATAAACATCGACACGACATTAAATATTAAATATAGAATAATAAAGGAAAACAACAAATGTTATTATGATGATAATTCTTTTAGCTAAAAGTGTTTAGATATATTAAATCAGTGGTGATGATCTGTTTTCAGCTAAAAGAAAAACAGATGGTTCAGCCCGTTTATAGGCTCTACCCACCATATGTCAAAGACTCTATGTAGTCAATTCATTTCATGTTTTAGCTTGCATAGCAGATGTACCATCTGGAGTGAAGTCGCCACAAGTGACAGTGCGTCCATGACCAGAAAAAATACCAAGAAGGGAATGATTGCCTGCATTCCACATCCAACCACTAGCATCCTCAGAGCCTGCCAGAATCAAATGTTCACTTGGGTGCCATGTGACCCACTGAAAACAAAAATTTCCTCTTTTCAGATACATTTGGAGTCATATATTTTCTGAAAACTAAATGCTAATCCAGATTATCCATCTCTATACAACTTTCATCCCATGTGGTGAATAAATTTTTAAAAATGAAAATCACAGATACATAGCAAGACCCACCTCAATTCCCCCTCCAGGACCGTCTAGCACACATCTTATAGAGCTTGTACTTGTATCCCACACTTGAATGGTTCCATCAAAACTCCCTGTGGCAAGAAATTTCCCATCCGCGCTAAAAGCTAGCGAAGAAATAGAATCCTTATGCCCTACGGGTTTAAAGTAGATCACATATCGGTTCAATATATCTGATACGATGAATGTTTTAAATGATCAGAGAATCACTAGATAACATAAGCACAACATTTAGTTATTCACTTCTACTTCTTGAAAGTTGCTACTGTAGTGACCAATATGGTACAAGCGCTTTCATGTAGGCTTTTAGATAGAATCATTATTCATGAGATACTTTAGACTGTGGTCAGACGTAAATTACAAAACAGCTGTCAATCATGACTTTTCTATATGTTTGGTAAAATACCAACGTCCGTTAATTTTAAAACCTGTGATAAGTTTCAAGAAAAGATGCAAATGTGCTGCATATGAATGACCTACTAGGCTACTCTATGATATCTTTCAGAATTAATTCGAAACATACTAATTTTGATTTTAGAGGATACCGACAGGAACAAAGTGGTTTGTTTCTTTTGATATTTTCCATCATACTCTAGTTTAAATGCCACAAACATAATGTCAATCTTAATTTTTGTGTTTGAACAAACCTTCTTTCAACTTGATATTCAATATAGTAAATAATGTGACAACTGAATAGAGGTGCCTGTATAGAAGAATTCTTGACAACTGAATAGAGGTGCCTGTATAGAAGAATTCTTTCTTCATATGCTACTCAAAAGTATAATTCAAATTGACATTTGATGACTATGGAGACTGCTTTTCATCATCAAGTTATCTTCAATTAGTGTTGTAGATCAGTACATAAAACTATTGTTTCACAAAAAAATTTGGTTGTACTTTAACTACCATACAGTATGCATGAGAAACTTCTGTCCTAATAAAATAACTATCTCCCAGCAGTTTTATCACAACACAATGAAAACTAGAGTAAATAATTTATCTAGTTTTGTACACAATTTCCATTTCCATTTTGGGAATTACCTAGATCCAAATTTAGTTGCAAATTGTTCAACACCATTATCACTATAGGAGCAAGGCATTATTTGATAACAAAAGAAGAGAAAATAACCAGTATGTATGTGTTAGACTAACATAGAGATAACATCTGCAATATAAATTGATTGCTGATAAAGAGAGGTGTTTTCTCTGTCTTTAATGTACATGAAACTCTACTTTATTGCCCTTCACGAGATACCTACCATTGAGATCAAATACATAATTTCCATCATCAACCCTCCACAGGAAACCTTTCTCATCACCCCTTGTAGCTACCAAAGATGCATCCAAAGGACTACAGCTCACACAGTAAAGTTCACCTAATCAAAGGAGACATAATAGCAGCAATGGATTATATAGAAAAAAAGCACATAGCAAATTCACCTAATTAAGAAATAGATAGTAGAAATGGATAACTCCATAGGTATAAAGAAAGCTTTCTACTTTTAACCCCCAAAAAATCAATGATTTTTTTTCAAAATATGCATTGTGACATAAGTTAGACTCAACTAGTCAACATGGCAGTGCAAACAATTCATGTCGTATACTTCAAAGTCAAAATACTATATGGGTGAATGCTTTCCATAGTTCAACAATGAGTGTTAGTACTCACAATCTTCTTTATGTAGCCTCTTTCATATTTACTCATTGTGTAGGAGCCTCAGTACTTTTCTTTGTGCCTTGTATTATTCATATACTATGTAGGGTTACACACGCTTCATGGCTGTCAACTTTTCTTGTATTGAAGTAAGGAGCAGGTTCCCAATGGCTATCTCCAAGCGTGTTCCACCTCCCAACCGAATATTGTGTGTTAATTGCTGCCCTTCCCTCCCACCCTCACTCCCAGTAGTTGACAGTATGCCCAACTACTGTTGTTTCTGCAGCCATAGCCACCAGCCTGTCTACCATAGCAACAACCAGCAGTTGGTATCTCTGAATGGCCACCACTAGGGTTATAACGGGTAGGGTATTACCTTTTTACCCACAACCCATCCCCAGTAGGGTAGGATAAGGGTACACATATTTTCTACCCACCACATATATATGTCATGATAGCAGTAGCAATTACATGGAAAGAACATCTAGAAAACAAATTTAAAATGTGGATCTCATGGAATCCATGGAAGTTTCACATGTTGATAAACATCAATTAAAATGTCAAGAAAATATCAAATAATATGAAAAACTAAGAACGAACTATGTGAGTAAGTAAAAAAAAGAATGGTAAGAAGAAAAGTTTAGTATATGATAAAGAAGAAGAATACAAAGAATGAGATGAATGAGTATTCTGATAGATTGACAATGGTTAACTACAAGGTGGAACATATGATCTAATGTCCTATGGATCTCAAACACATTTTCTAAATACTATCTATATCCATGGAATTGTGAGGCTTCATAACAATTCTTCAAGAATTATGAACGTCTTCCGTTGCAGTATCCCTTGCATGATTTTCTCCACTTGTACCACCATGAGCCGGAAACGCACCAGTACGAGTTGAAGTTGGAAAATATTGATGCTGACAAAGAATTTAAAATTTCAATTTAAGATGATCATAAATAACCACACATTTGATAATACATTTATATAAATACCTGTGATCCACTTGTACCACCGTGAGCGGGAAACGCACCAATAGAATGACCATTTGGGAAATATTGCTGCTTGAAAAGAATTTAATTTTTCAATAAAGTTGAACATGAATAGGAAAATATCAGTAATATATGTATTTTATATTAATACCTGGGATCCACTCACACCACCTTGAGCGGGAAACAAAACAGTCGGAGGCCCATTTTGAAAAAAATGTGGCTTCAAAAAAAATTGATAGCATGAGAAGGAGTTTATTTCAGATAAGCCGTTATAAAAAATGTATGTAATGTCATACATGTGATTGAAATGTAAGCCCTGGCCCATTGATACCATTTGAGGTAGCTTGAGTAGAAAACACACTAAGAGAAGCCTCGTTTGAAAACATTTGAGCCTTTAAAGCAAGATTCTCATTTTCAACTTCTGTTATTTATAAAAATTTAAAATTCTTTAAATTTGTGAATATGTACCTGTGCTCCAAAATTTGACGATGTTGTACCAACAGAAGATTGAAATACTCTAGAAGGGGGCAAATTTGGAAACACACTCGTCGGGCCAAACTGTGTACTTCTAGCTGATTCCGCCTATTGAAAATATAGAAGAGAATAAAACAAATTTTATTTATGTTGCAATATTATATCAATAAGTTTAATCTGATACTCAATTGTTGCCATCAAACAACCTGATTTTGTTGCACCCATGTTATAAATTGGGACCAAGATTTTTGCATATTTTTCATTTCTTGGGTAACCTCTTTTAATTTATCCTACAATGAAATATACTTTTACAAGACAATAATGACAATATCATATGATACTTACAAAATTGTTAAATTACCTACATCTTTTGCAATACTTTCTCGCAATAACATTTCATACCGAATTTTGGCAGCTTTCCCAGTATTCCCTTCCACGGCATGTCCGAGTCCAATACCACGAACCCTATTCTTTTTTACGGGGTTGACTACACGCAAGAAGGCACGACATGTCACCTCATCGATTTGTGTTGGATCAGTTACTTCACCATTTGTAACTTCATTTTCAACAATATCAGTTATCTCATCCTGCCATTATTTGAACAAAGTCAATGTACAAACTAGACAAGTTTTATTTGAAAATTTAATATATTATTGATTAAAATATTGAATAAATTACCACCAACGGGTTGTTCTCATAAACTTTCTTCAAAAATTCTTTTTGAGTTGGCTCCCCTTCCGTAGTTTTCTTTCATAAATCAAATAATAGGATTATTACTACTAGCTAAACAATTTCTTATTTAGAACTCATTGGAAATAAATACAAAGTGAAAGGTGATACCATTTCCTCCCTATAACAACTCCATGGTTTGGATCCTGTAGTATGATGCATTTGTTTTTTTGACCTGTTAACCTTATTTGTGGCAACAATTTTCTATACAAAAAAAATTTACTTACTAAACACTACACATAAAAGATAAATGATTATATATTAATTTGATATTACCTCATACTTCTTAGAAGACCATTGTTTCACAAGATTGTCAAACTGACGAATATCTAATGATGCATTCTGCTCAACCTTTTTCCTCATCAAATCTGGATTATCCTTATACTTGAGATAGTAATCTTTCTTAACCCGTGACTTCAAACTTTGTAAAGCTTTGTGAATGTGAGCATCTACATAGTTCCATGCATTTGGATGATCTCCCAAATCAAAGAATTTCTGGAAAATATTTGGAGATGTTAAAAAACAATAAAAAGTCTTAAAATATACAGTAATTCTAGACTAAAAGAAATTTTGTTATTACTTAAGTACCTCAATGCATGATTTTCTATCTTCAAATGCTAGTTGTGGTTGCTCTCTCCATTGTAGATCTAAACTCCATATTTGTGGTTTTCTAGCTAATATGCCACAGTAACTGTTCAACTTTATACTATTCTTTCCAACTGCATTACCTGTTGCATTCCATTCCACCTTGTGTCGCTGCTCTCCTGGTTTTGGAATTAGATTAACCTCACTTGCAGGGCCCCTTCCATATCTATGATGGTCATGTTCATCCTCAAGTTCCTCATGCTCATCTCCTACTTCAGTTGAAGGAGAGGAGACTGTAGGTGAAGTAGTAGTGGGTTGTGGCGGGGTTGTAGAAGCTCTCATAGTTGACCTTGTGTTCCTCATCCGAAATAAGATGAAAACATAACAATTGTAGCATTGCATAATAGGTTAGTCCAACAGTTTATGGAATAAATGTACAACATTGGAAGCACATAATAATCCACAAAATAAAAAGGGACAAATGACAATGCAATATCTTTGCACCAATACATAATAATCCACAAAGAAAAATATTACATCAACACAAAATATTCCTCATCCCACATAAGATTAAAAAAGGGACAAATGACAAGGCAATATCCTTGCATCAAAACATAATAATCCACAAAGAAAAATATTGCAAGAACGATCATTCACTAAGGTTTGCAACAACTAATCAAAACAACTTTATTCCTCGGGCTCCCTAGCAACAAATGATCCATGCATATCATTCCTTGACCAGGAGATATCATCACTTGTGTGGTTGTTACCACTATGAACTTGTGTCCCACTCATATAATCCTCAACGATAGGTACTTCAGAATAATTTCGAGGTGGAAGTTTCAAAACAGTGAACCAATTATCATCATCAGGATCTTTTACATAAAAGCATTGCATTGCTTGTGATGCAAGAGTGAATGGCTCATCTTGATTGTGTCTCCTTGAGAAATTGAGTTGTGTGAAACCATATTTGTCAATGTGCAAACCGTTAGAAGAACTTTCATCAAACCAAGCACACCGACACAATGGTATTTTTATGTCTGGACCATAACAAAGATCAATGACCTCCTCCAATTGTCCATAATATGTAATTGTAGCCGTAATAGGATTTTTATCCCTCCCACTTGCATAACTAGATGTATCTGCCACCAAGTAGACCCCACTATTTTGTGTAGTAGAAGTACTTTCAACATGTTTTGAGCGGAATCGGTATCCATTTACTGAATAGCCTTCATATGACATTCCATCTATAGAAGGACCCTGCGATATCCATCTCAACTCCTCACTAACATCCTTTGGATGATCAATTCGCATACGTATTACCTAATTTATCAAAATAAAAATAAGAAGGGATTAAATACTCTTTCAAAATAAAATTTTGATTAATTTTATAAATTACTTACATGCTCTCTCAACCACCTAGCAAACTGTGTTGCGTGTTTTTTTCTAAAGCACGTAGTGTGATATTTGGTTCAGCCTCTTGAAGCTTTATCATGTGTTCACTGGTTATTGGAAAAATTCAAAAGTTGTGGTTAGTCTATATTAGAAACAATTTAACATTGAAAAAAAATTTGATTACCTTCTGTAATCATCTAACATGTCAGTATTAAATAATACATTTCGATGGGCTTGTTCTAAAGTTTGCACATCAAAGTGTTTCGGTACTCCCACTCTAATAGGAGAGTCATCAACATTACGAGGAGTACGAGTGAATTTTGTGTCAAAATCAGGTAGATATCTAGCACAAAATGTCAAACATTCTTCTGCCAAATAGCCTCTAGCAATAGAACTGGTAGGCTGAGCTTTATTTCTGACATAATTCTTGAGTTTCTTCAAGTACCTCTCAATGGGGTACATCCACCTATACCGTACAGAACCGGCAACTCTTGCTTCATAAGCTAAATGGATAGGCAAATGCATCATAATGGTAAAGAATGCTGGAGGAAATACTCTCTCTAACTGGCATAGTGTGACAGCAATGTCTTCTTCAAGCTTCTTAAATTCTTCTACATCAATAGCATCTGAGCAAAGTTTATTGAAAAATAAACATAGGCTTGCAATAGGTTTATAAACATCTAGGCCTATGCAGTTCCGCAAGGCAACAGGAAGAAGTTGTTGCATTAAAACATGACAATCATGGCTCTTCAATGCCAATAGTTTTTTCTCTCTCATGTTGACACACCTAGATATGTTAGAAGAATATCCATCAGGAACCTTCAATGTTTGTAAAATAGATAGAAACTTCTCTTTCTCCATACTACTCATTGTGAAAGATGTTGGAGGTAAGTAATAATGGCTCCCTGAATCGACTGGCCACAAATCCCTTCGGATACCCCATTGTTTTAGATCTTGACGAGCTTGTAAGTTGTCCTTACTTTTCTTTGAGTCTCCCAACAAAGTGTTCAATATGTTCTCACAGATATTTTTTTCTATGTGCATTACATCCAAATTATGTCTCAGCAACAAATATTTCCAATACGGGAGTAAAAAAAAATGCTTATTTTATTCCATCCAGGCGGCAATGGCTGATGTCCATTTGTAGAGATTTTACGTTTATTTGTTTTTCCGAATGTGATGTTTGTGCAACCCTGAAATTGTTGTAGTATATCATCACCTGACCAGCGCCTAGGCGGTTGACGGAAATCTTGTTCTCCATTGAAACTTTTTTTATCACGCCTATAAATATAATTATTTTTCAAGAAACGTCGATGGAAACCATAACATTGTTTCTTGCCAAATTGAAGCCACTTGGATAAGGTGTCTACATTACAAGATGGGCAACCTAAATCCTTTTTCCCTTTGGTGATCCAACCAGAAAGGTCACCATAAGCCGGAAAATCATTTATGGTCCATAAGATCATTGCCCGCATAGTGAAGTTTTTCTTGCTATAAGCATCATATACTTTAACTCCCTGCCCCCAAAGTTTTTGAAGCTCATCAATTAATGGCTCTAAGTAAACATCAATATCATTACCAACCATATGAGGACCTGGGATCAGCAAAGACATCATTATGTATGGCTCCTTTAGAAGAAGCCAAGGCGGGAGATTGAGAGGGGTTAATAGTACAGGCCATGTGCTATTTGAAGCACTCATAAGTCCAAATGGATTGAATCCATCTGTAGCTAGAGCAAGTCTGACATTTCGTGGTTCAGCAGCAAAGTCTGGAAACTCTCTATCTATTGAGATCCATTCTTCTGTGTCAGAGGGATGATGAATACGGCCATCATTTCCTTTTTCTTTAAATGGCCACATCATATCTTTTGCAACTGAAGGGCTCATGTAAAGTCTCTCCAGGCGAGGGATAATAGGAAAGTGATACATCACCTTTTCAGCTACCTTCTTGCCTTTTGTTCTATATGTCTTTTCATTCCATCTAGACTCACCACAAGTATCACACGTGTCTTTCTTTGATGAACCTTTACGAAAGAGCATGCAGTCATTTCGACAGACATCAATTTTAACTTTTTTGAGGCCAAGGTCTTTTACAACTTTATTTGCTTCATAATAAGTCTCAGGAAACAGACTACCTTCTTTTGGGAAGGCTGAGATTATCAACTTTAGCAACTTTGTAAAAGAATTATTTGACCATCCAGACTCCTCCTTCAGATATAACAAAGGCACCAGGAAGGACAACTTGGAGTGAGTTTTACAACCTTCATACAGTGGTTGATCGGCTTCTTTGAGAAGCTTGAAAAAGCGTTGGGCGTTAAGATTTGCAGGCTCCTCCTCGAGTTCAAATTCACTGGCATGTCTTGTATCGCCCATTCCAAATATATCTCCCAACATTTGATGCATATTTCTAGATGTAGGTCTAGTAGACGTTGCACTTATTGTATTCCTCCCGATCATCTCCCCATGATATGTCCAGACATCATAGCTACGGACAAATCCTTTTTGTAAAACATGCAAGAATACGTCATCCTCTGATTTAATGTATCTATTAGAGCATGTTTTACAAGGACAAATTAAATTTCCCGGTCTGGGTGGTATTTGATGGGTACGTGCAAATTCAATGAATTTTTGTAAACCAGACTGGAATACTTCACTTTGCATCCTATTACCAATATACATCCAATTTCTATCCCGTAAGAAATCCATCTACATACAAGTAAAAAAGAGGATTACGGTCACATTACAACTAAAAAATAAAACTGAACAAGAGAAAAATATAATAGAGATTCCTTATAAATTAGATGAAAAATTTAATAAAAGATAAAACTTTTGATTGTAATACTTTTTACCAACATACATCTATGAATACGGTCTCTAGACATAATATAATGAAAACAAATATATTTCCTTTGATCCCTAGAATCTTAAAAAGACCTAACCTATTTTTGGGCTCATTAGCGCTAATTATTTTACACAACTAATATAAATGTACAATTATAAGGTTTATAATGCATCACCAAATATATATTACCCATTTTTCAACCTTTTCCAGAATAGTTCACCGTATGTTGACTTTTTTATTTTACTTTTCCGCATAATTCCCATTTTTTATTTTTTTTCATTTCCCGTTTTTTTATTTTTTTTCAGTTGGACTGTACGTATCCCGAAGCAAGTTGACTCAGCCCAAACTGGGAATTTACGAACAGCGGCATTCCACTTTGTTGCACTTAAACTCCTAATACTTAGGAATACAGGGCCTAGTTTGGACGGGAAGTAGTTGATGTAATAAATGATACTTAGGACCTCTATATTCCGTACTTATGATTACCGTAAGATAGTCTTTAAGGGGCCGTTCGGCCGCTGACATATAAAATACAGGTAGTTTTATACGTATACGGTATTTGAGTTTAAGAGCATCAGAACTAGGAGCCGTGTTGCGGAGCAGGCTGAAGACAAGTATGCGAACAAGATGACGACGCCACACAAAAGATGACGACGGGGCTGACTTCGCCGCAGTGTTCAGTCCCGCGAAACACGGCGGGATTCTGAATCTTTCCATTTAACAAAGATGAATACCAAATTAAATACAATAGATAATGTATCGCTGCCGAACTACATCTCAATTTACACATAATTAGCAGTAGTTACGATAACAGCGGCCAGACGGGACCTAATATAGAGCTTTGCTGGATTTTAAATCCTGTCAGAAATGGGGTGCTTCTCAACTGCCATCTTCCGTGCCATTTTGCTTGGGTTGCAGGTACGCACGAGGCGCACAACACTACTTTGCACAGCTGGCATTCTTCAGTTCCAGCGGCAAGCATCAAATGTCTGTAGACGACTGCTGGGATTTGTGATGGCAGTGGCCAAACTAGGCCCAGATGTACTCGTGAAAGTTTTATATAAACGGGACCTAACGGTATAGAAATGAAGCTTTATTTGTAGAGACGAGCAGACCTACCTCAAGGTCGAAGCAGGGCGAGCTCACCACGACCACCGCTACTTTCAGACAAATGCACCGTTCACCAACGACCGTTCTTATAACACTGAAAATCGCAATTATTAAGCGATAGAATCCACAGGTGTTAGTGCATTCGCGTTTACGCTGTGCAGCCGCTGACCGAAGTTGCCCAAACGCTGCCGGTCCCTACCGAACGCGTTCCCGAACGGTGCATTTGATTGGCTAATGGCAACATCTGGGCCTAGTTTGGCCGGCTTATTATATGATTCTGGCTTATTATAAATAATTATGTTTGATTCTTAGTTGTTTTCACTCTTTGATTGTAAAAATTAATAACAAATAAACATCAAATATGTTGTCAAAGGTGATTGAATGCATCTTGAACGTGACTCCATTGCAATAGGGATAGTCAGCATCCATGAGACGAATGCATAAGACATCATTATCAACGCCAAATCTGTATTTTTTGATACCAGTGATATGTGCGGTAAACACGGTACCCATGGAGATGTAGGCCTATCCTCACACTTGCCAATGGTTTCTCTTGTAATTAATTTTGTCAGTGGAAGCATTGAGGTGAGGGCTCACTGCTCTTTGGTAGTTATTGATACTAATTAAGAGAAGTGCTCTACAATGATGGAGTGGTCATGTTCAATCGTAGCTCCTATAATTTATATCCAGCATCACGCTAATTCCTCTCGGTGATATTATAAAGGCTCCAGTTACTTAGACATGTATCATGCTGCAAATTAACAAAACATTGAGAAAGACAACGAAGGAACAAAAACCTTCGACACTTTTTGACCGGCTATTCCATTCATAGTTTGATCGAACTCCTAGTAGCATGATGCAGTAACTAGGGATGGCAATTAAATCCATAAACCATTGGATTCCCGTAAACCATACCACTCCATCCCATTTTTCTGGTCACCCGATGGTGAATGGGTGAGTGGTGCGGATAGCCAAATGTATCGGTGGGTGTGGTCTGGGAAATGAAAATCCATTAAAACAACTGACAGCAATCCGGATGTCACGTTTTCTGCGTGACGAAGCTGAGAAGGTCGAATAGCCGGGGACTTTTGTTAACTGTGACTATCATTTTGTAAATTGCTCCAGTTATTTAGCGGATGCCTCTTGTGTATAAAATGTGTAAGCATGTGCCGATGCACACATACAGTACCGACTAGTTTGGGTGGAAGGATAACCGTGGTTGCCCAGTAGTTTAATACCACATATACCATTTAATATGGAGTGGGCACCCGCTCCGTTCTTTTTATGTGTGGTATGAATGGATGGGGGAATGGTTGATGCAAAACCACACCATTGCCATCTCTAGCAGTAACTGATCCGCAACTGTATCGATGTCTTATGTGAAGATACATACCTGGCTTCTTTGTGACGTTTTGCAGACACCAACTAATCGACCAGGCTGGAGAGGGGGCGCTGCTTCTGCTGGAGGAGGGGGGCGCTGCTTCTGCTGGAGGAGGGGGGCGCTCTTGCCGGCAGTCGACAGCCTCTTCCGCTGGGGCGCCATCGGGGGCGAAGGCGTCGTCACTCTTGCAGGCAGTCAGCAGCCGTCTTCCGCTGGGGCACCGTCGGGCGCGAAGGCCGTCGCCCGTCGTCATCCGCAGACGATCAAACAGGAAACGCGGGGGTGGGGGCGCAAGGGAAGGAACAGAACGGTTTCCACTACTAATCTAAACTTCTAATTACTAATTACTAATTAGTGGGGCGGGAATTTTTTGTGGAAACCCGGTGATGGAAATTTTAGATTCTAGAAGGATTTTAGACCTTCACTAATTGTCTTTTGCATACAAAATTCGGCTGAAGGAAATTAGTTCATTTGCGTAGGACGGTCCTTCACAAAAACTCAATATTTTTGAAGGGTTTTGGTCCTTCACAAATAACCTTCACTAAAAACCTATTTTTTTGTAGTGCTATTTAGATTCTTTCTTTAGATATGTGTCCCAACTTCAGTGCCATAGTAGTGATGACTTTTCATCTAGTAATGTGCGTTTATTTCCAATAATATCATGATGGACTATAAATGATTGCTCAAAATGAGGGCTTAATTGAACTTGATAAAGATCATTTATTAAAAGACAAGTACCAATAATGCTAGAGTTTTTATACAATGAGAGTTGTCCACTTTGAAGAATAAAAGTATAATTTAGTTTGTCTTATCTAGAAACAGAGACTAAATTTCTACTATAGTTTGGTACATAGAAAGTATTTTCTAAATCCAACAAGCTTCCATTTCAAGGATTAATCTGCATGTGCCAACAACCTTTACGTGTGAACCCAATTTATTTCCAGAATAAAGGACTTTTTCACACTCTGTTGGTTTCCTTTGATTCAGAAATCCCTGTAATGTATTGGAAATATGCCCAGTAGCACCAAAGTCAAGCCACAAACTATATAATAGAACATTTGAAAGATGGTATTCATATGAAACAAGAGAAATTATACCTTTCTTCTCTAACCATTTCTTGTACTTGAAGCACTCCTTCTTAGCATGTCCTTTCTTACGGCAGAAGAAGCATTTCATATTAGCCTTGCTTCCCTCGGCCTTGCCATCTGGCTTGGACACTCCACCTGAGATAGGAGTAGTTCCCTTCATTTTTCATTTACCCTTGCGTCCACGTTTGTCATGGGTACTTAAATGCGCAGCAGGGACCCCTTCATTCTTAAGTCTCTCTTCTTCTTGAACACACATGGCCAATAAATCATTAATTGACCATTTTTCCTTTTGTGTGTTGTAAGAAACCTTGAATGATCCATTCTGACTAGGCAAGGAAGTTAAAATGAAATGAACAAGAAATGCATCAAAGATGGATAACTCCATCTCATTGAGTTGTGCGGCAATATCTCTCATCTCCATGATGTGTTCACGGATCCCACAAGAACCATTGTACTTCATAGAGCACATCTTAGCCATTAAGGTGCTAGCCCTAGACTTACTAGAAGAAACATATTGTTCTTCCACTGCTTTTAGAAAATCTTTTGCCAATTCAGAAGTAGGAATGGACCGTCTAATATGATTTCCAACATGTGCTTGCATAAGAAGCAAACTAAGCCTATTAGATCGTTCCCACTTATCATAATTGACCTTTTCTGTAGCAGTACTTTCCTCAGTAAGTGGTTGTAATTTTTCCACTCGGAAAGCTAAGTCTAAGTCCATACACCCTAATGTAAACATGACATTTTCTTTCCATTCATTAAAGTTTGAACCATTGAGATTTGGAATGTTATTATTTTCTCCAAACAAAGATGAGGAAATGACTGCAATAAATACAATTTCATATTAAACCATAATTGAAATATAAAAGTAACTTTATGAGGTCTACTTTATTTACTTTTAAAATACTAATCACAAGTAGTCATTACAAATTATCTTTGGATAAATATGTAACACTGAGTAGGATTAGTTTCTTTATGTGAGTTAGTCTCACTTAACAAAATAACTTAACATATGGTTGTTAGTAACATGATATTTTTTCTTTGGGATAAACATTATATCAATGACATACATATGCTAACAGACTTAACTTGTATAATATGAATAATAATGATAAATTATAACTGAAATTATTGTTGTCAAGTTAGGTTGAATCTAATGTTACTTAACATTCATGTGAATATTCTCATCAATGTATCGATAGACTTACTTTGGTAAGACTACAGAACTTAACATGATATCATGCCATCAAAATTTCACACAAATTAGTAAGAAGATGAATATTCACTAATATGTTTGGTATAATAAATTGTCAATCCACCCCATCGTCTGGCTGTATGGACTTGCCAGATAGAACTGGTGGCGGCCGCCGAGAACATTGACAACCGAACACATATCAACCATAATTAAATGGAGATCAACCAATAGATGTGCATCGACCCTTGAGGAAACACTTTGTTAGCAAATAAGTAAATACTAAACCATGATCTCCCTATCCACGTATGTGTGTGGGAGTGCAGACGGATTGTCAGATCGTTAAAAGACATATGGAGTGTCAGTAAGTATCACAAACCTTTAATAATTAAGGCAATGTCTAGAATTATGAACGACACTCACATGTTCATTGTTTGTTCGTACCGTTCGAAACAGAAAAAAAAATCTTGATAGTAAACATCAAATGTCGGACGACGTAGTTCACACAGCCAAGTGCAACCGCTACGCCGCTCTGGACACCCTCTTCGGGAATACATTATCCCATTGTTCTAGACATTTTTGCGGAGAATCTGAGGACGCATGATCAACTGGTAGAGATAGGAAACACAGACATTGGACCGAGAATATATCTCCGTTAAAAAAAAAGTAATCTAAAGCATATCTAAAGAAAGTACTACTGAATTGTGCGTCACGCAGGAAAACAAATCAGCATTGCCGCAAACGGTCATTAATATAATGCTAAGGCAAGTTTGAAGGCTATTAACATTGCGGTAGCCGTCACGAGTGATTCGTTGATCACTTGCAGTCCGTTTGCAAGAGTCAAGGATGACCGAAAGGACCACACAGAGAAATTCCATCGGCCACATGTAATTCTCTTCGTTGTAAATAGCAAAACACGACATTAAAACAAACAAAGACGATGAGGCGGAAGATGTATACGGTCCGGTCGTTCCCAAAGGAAGTAGAATATTAAACTCTTTGTAAAAAGGTATATAGGAAGAGCGAAACGTGTTCTAATACCAATGTTAGAATATATATATACCGGGATTCTATGTAGCATCCATAACAGTCCTGTAGTTGACAAGATTTTCTCTACGTCTCGATGCGGCAGACGGAGGCAAAGCGGAAGCGGCCCTCCAAGCGGCTTCATATTTGGCACTCTGGTTTCTCTCTCCCGATAGGACTCCGAATGGATGGGATCGGTTACATTAGTCCCATGGAGAAAGGACCAGTCCAATATATAGAATTATCTTAATGCCTCTCTAACCATCATGAATTATGGGAACATTTTCATACCCCAATGGATGCATCCTTTCAGAAAACAAAAATAAATATATTATTTTATTTTGGGCCACATAGAAAAAAACGAGATCTTTAACAATGAGTACAAGTGTTGTTTATGTCTAGAAAAAATGAACTACTCACAAATATTTTCTAGACACTCTATTATCTATACACTACTCGATTATTTTCTCAATGCCCACGGATAGTTATTTAATGTCACCAGGTTCTTCTATTTAAAATTCACTTCCTTAACATAAGCTTTACCATTCTACAGTTAACATATATCCCACGTATATGGACTTAATAAAACACATACGAACGTGACTATAGCTTGTTTTGTTGTAACTCTATAGAAGAAACTCTCTTTTATAATATTTGCATGCATGCTGAAAAAATTGTTTCGGAGTGGGAATAGAACAACTACAACATTGTTGTGCATCTCAAAATAACTGTTCTCGACATTGCACTTTAGATTATGGGTACATAAACATACTCAACACAATTATGATTTTCTTTACTAATTCTTTATTTTACATAGGCTCTTTTATAAAGCAAAACCATGAGAAAAAGATTTATCCATATAAAAATGAAAAGATGAGTTTAAGTTTAGTCCTCCGTGTTTATATGACGTAACTTCTCCCCCCCCACCCCTCATTTATATGGACACAAAGAGTGTGTGGAGTCTATTAGGAGTATATAAATGAACAAAAAGAGTAGTAAATACTTGTAATGGGGTCGATCTTGATAAGCTTTTGGCACTTTCCAAGTTGTTCTTCAAATCAAGAAAAACTAAGCTTATTTAGCTAATGCTTCCTTATGTCCTAATATATTTTACTTACATCGACCTAGATAGTATGAATCGTCTTGTCTTCATCTCAATCCAATTTTAAAGACACCATGTATATCGTCCTCTCTTAAAGATCCATAGTAAATAACTTTTCTTGAATTCAGACATTTATTCTCGACAAAAAAAATACATTTCCTAATCACAATTCAGTTAGTACTTTATGGGCGTTAGAGCCAACGTAAATAAAATGTGGAAGCGGAAGTGTAGTAGAATCTCCAAATAGAAATTTGTATTTTTTTATTGTACAAAACACAATATTTTGAGCTAATATAGGATTACTTGAGAATCATATTATGTTATAGATGAAAGATTCTAACAGTTTTAATAAGACTTAGTCAAATAGATTACGTATAAATTATTTTTTTCTTAATTTTATTGATATAATATATAAACCATACACCACTTCATGTTACATATCTTAGTCCACTTCAGAGGGATTGTTCTTATCACCTGAAAACACTAATACATGACGTATTAAGATACATAAACAAAAATCTTAAGAACTTAGAAAATGCATACAAAGGTGATAATATTTGATAAGTGAAATGTTCTATGTCATATCTAATCTAGTACAAATATAAGAGATTATGTGCATACCATACACTATTAAAATGTTTTCAGATCGTGAAGACAAGGAATCCAACTCCAATATGGTATAAATAACTATCAGAGTGATTTAATCTAAAATGTGCATTCCTTGTACAAAAAATCTAGAAGCTAATTAAAATTTTATGTATTTTTGTACTACGATGAACAAATGAATGCATGTAATATTCATCAGGTGACTTATAAGCTTACCAACCATTTGGTTACTATGTATAAAACACTATAAAAATATTAATACAAATGAATTTATTTTTAGTTTATTTTGGCAATAGACATAATTGATTGAAAAGAGTTTTTTCTCATAGTTAAAATTAGTTGTAGCATTCCATTATGAAGATAATGTTAGATTATTCAGTCATGAAATTAGTCATTTTAATGTACATTATGGTTTTGTACATAATTTTTCTTCAATTTTTTTGTACTTTATATTCACATCTTTTCAGTAATTTTTTACTGGATGTTTCTTATATTTTATATATCTCAACATGATATTGTGAGTAGTACTCATCTCCCTTTTATTTGAAATATTCTAGTATACATAATTGATGGTCTTATCATACCTTGTCTCAATGTTGACTACTTGAATTTAATTTTTTAGTACCTTTATATTATGATGTCTTATGGACTTTATTTGTGACACCATAATGTTTTTTTCCTTTAAAACCTTCAAAAATCTAGGAGTAGTTACCATAAGGATCACAAAATCTTTGATTATTTAAATTATGAGTGTCTCCATGGTTGTTCTAGTTCGAATTATTGTTTGGTGAGTCTTCTTAAAAAATATTTTCACACAATTTGGAATAATAAATAGTAAAATATAATGCAACTATTTATTAAAATATGATTTCTAGAGAAAATGCAAATGAATTCTAGGATAATGAATGAAAGACAGTAACTACTATTAATGTCGCGCCCCAATCTCACATTAACCGCAAACTACGAGATTAGGACTCGGCAGGTGGGATTTCACATATAAGCCAACCATTCATCACTTTTTAAAAAAAAAACAATTAACAACATTAATAGGAAAAAACTGATTTATACTGTAAATGAAACTAAACAAGTTGCGGAAGCACTTCTATTAAACTGACAAGAAATATACACAGAGTCTGCAGTATAATACATTGTTCGATATAAAATAAAGCATAACAGTTAATTTACATCTTTGTACACATTCTCTCTCTCACTCACACCTTGTCCCGAAGATCGAGGGGAATGGACTAAGAGACCTCTAACTAGACTAACTACAAACCTTCTATCAACTAAGCGTTAGGATGATACGATCCTTCCGACTCCTGATGCTGATGCTGACCTGAAAATGTTTGAGTAGAGGGGTGAGCCTACTCGCTCAGTGAATAACATTTCACTTAGCTATCAATAAACAACTCGTCAGGTTTATTAACTGAAAATAAACAGATATACAGTTCAAGCAGAGCAGTTCAATTGACATAGCAGATGTACAGATAATAATCACATTTCTATGCGTCATCAGGTATTTCAGGTAAATAAACAGTTATATAAATTTACTGTGATCCTAAATGATTTCTTATTCATTTTATTGTTATGCCCTAAATATAAGCAGTGTACTCTGCATATAAAGATCTGTAACAAATTCATGCTACAACCCCACCGTACAAGACTTAGCGACACACCCGGGAAATGCTAAGTCTGACACCAGCCCTGTTCTGCCACAGGGTCACTAGCTCGCCGGCTAGAAACATAGGCTCTACGGCCTTAAAGCACTACTCTGAGTGCACCAGACTCCTCCTTAAACCTGAGTACACCGGCGGAGAGTCACAGGGTTACCTTCGTGACACAAGCATGAATGGTGTTAGATAACTGTGTTTTCCTTTTTGCCCAGTGCCATCGTGACACAAGCACGATTGTTGTTAGACACTGCATTTTCTCTTTCCTCGTTTGTCCGTGACATAAGCACGGATGATGTTGCAACACGGGTTTCACCCCTAAGTTGCAGATACCTCTTAGGGGTTCTACGGTGTTAGGGCATCTAGGTCTATTAAATGATTAACAGATTAACAATTTAAAGAAATATCGTATTACAACTGTAAAACACAGAATTTCCTCTTTCTCATCATTCTTATCACACATTTCAGGTTCCAATGAACTTATCATACTACAAAAGTACTTGCTACACTGTTTAAAAGTCATATCAACTGATACTGAAGCAAATAAGCATTTTAAATGAGTTTAATAATGATTTCTAAATGAACTGCCACTCACAACTTGAAACTCGGCCGACCACTTTGGAACTCGGCCGAACGCCTCCCAGATTCTGAAACTCGGCCGAACAATCTCGGCCGACCAACTGGAAACTCGGCCGATCCCCTGGGGAACTCGGCCGACCAACTCACCGCTTGAAATACCTACAAGGAAACTCGGCCGATCAAAACCCAAACTCGGCCGACAAAAACGCTGTTCGCTTATCTAATTAGGAAACTCGGCCGACCAAAGACTCAAACTCAGCCGATCCAAAAACGTTGTACAATTGCCCTAAAAAGGAACTCGGCCGAACCGTGCACAGGCAGAACATAAAAACGGCCTGCAAAAGTCGATTTCTCTCAAATCGACGGGCAAATATCGAACAAACACCGTGATACGATCACAATCGATATATATGACTAAACCGCACCTGAAGAGAAGAAGAAAATGAGCTAGGGCTGCACCGTGCACCCCAAATTCTTGGCCGTTTTCCCTGCAAACGTAGCTTCAGCTGCGAAACCAATTCGAATTGACGGAGAAGGAGATCCACGGAGGGAAAGGACGAACTGCAGCAGCTGATCGGAGCAAAACGAAGCTCCAGCGCTTCTCCCCTCTCAGCTCCCTCTCTCTCTCTCTCTTTCTCTCTTTCTCACGCAAGGAAGGAGAACGCAGAAGCGTTCTCTTGTTTCTGTAAAAGTGAAACGAGATAAGGAAGAGAGAAAGGATAAGGAAGAAACTTAGGGGCCTGATCGCAAAATTCAAAACTTTCAAAAATTACAATCGGGTCCCTATAAGCCCAAAAACATGCAACTTTTGACTCGAAGGTCGGATTCGAACGATTTCTCTGACAACGCTTCAAGCGTAAGATCCTATACGCTTTAGAAGCTAGAAAACACACTAAGCACATATCATAACCATTTTAAGCATTATTAACAAAAAAACAAGCTTATAACTTAACACATCAGCTAAACTCTTGCTTAACAGCATACTTACGGGATAAGCTCGACGCGGGTCGTAACAATCTCCCTCCCTTATAAGAATTTTGTCCCGAAATTCCTAGAAGAGAAAAGGAAACTTGCCACGCATCTCAGACTCTAGTTCTCACGTAGCCATCTCAAGATTATGGTTTCTCCATAAAACCTTCACTAAAGGTATCTCCCGGTTCTTAAGCTTTTTGATCCGATGATCAACTATCTGCACTGGTCCTTCAACATAGGACACATCTGTTCTAAGTTGCGCCGGTTCTGGATCTACAATCTTTTCCGTACCGGGATGACACTTTTTCAGCATAGACACGTGGAAGACATCATGAAGATTTGCCAACTCAGACGGCAAATCCAACCTGTAAGCTACAGGTCCAATCCTCTCAACAATAGGATATGGACCCATATACCTAGGGGTCAACTTACCCCTTTTGCCAAACCTCAACACTCCCTTCCACGGTGAAACCTTCAAATAAACCTCGTCACCAACCTCAAACTCAAGAGGTCGACGTCGTCTCTCTGCATAACTTTTCTGTCTATCCTGAGTAGCTTTCAACTGATCCCTGATCACAGATATCTTTTCTGTAGTTACATCGACTAACTCAGGTCCAAGAATTTCCTTCTCACCCACCTCGTACCAACAAACTGGTGATCTACACTTCCTGCCATAAAGAGCTTCATATGGGGCCATTCCAAGACTTGAATGGTAGCTATTATTATATGCAAACTCCATTAGACTTAAGTGTTCTTCCCAGTTACCTCTAAATTGTAGCACGCATGCTCTCAACATGTCTTCTAGGGTCTGGATGGTCCTCTCAGATTGACCATCTGTCTGTGGGTGAAACGCTGTACTGAACTTCAGCCTTGTGCCCAACGCACGATGTAACTGATTCCAGAATCTAGATGTAAACTTTGGATCTCTGTCAGAAATAATGGAAACTGGAATCCCATGTAACCTGATTACCTCATCCACATAAACTTTAGCCAGCTTTGAAACGTCAAAGGTTGACTTGACTGGAAGAAAGTGAGCAGACTTAGTTAGTCTATCTACAATTACCCATATCGAGTCTGAACCCTTAGGCGTTCTAGGTAATCCTACCACAAAGTCCATCGTGATGTGTTCCCATTTCCATTCTGGTATAGGAAGCGACTGTAAAATACCAGCAGGTTTCTGATGCTCAGCCTTAACCTGCTGACACACCCCGCACCTAGCCACGTATTCAGCCACATTCTTCTTCATGCCAGACCACCAGTACAACTCTTTGAGGTTCCTATACATCTTTGTGTTACCTGGATGCATAGCATACATAGAAGTATGCGCTTCCTCAAGAATCTGCTCTTTCAACTCACTGTTTCTAGGTACACACAATCTATCATGGAGATACAACATACCTTCATCAAAAAACCTGAACTCTGTTCTCTTACCTTCTGACATTTCCTGCATGATTTGCCATAACTCATCATCACTCTGCTGCAAATCCTTTATCTGATTATAAAAAGTAGGTCTGACTTGCATTTGAGCAATCAATCCACACTGTCCAGTCACATCTAAGTCCAAGTTCAATTTTCGCATATCTACAAGCAAGTCTCTTTTGAAACATGCCATAGAAAATGCATTGGCTGTTGAACTTGACTTTCTACTCAAGGCATCAGCTACAACATTCGCCTTACCAGGATGGTAATCGATTCTCACATCATAATCTTTGATCAGCTCAAGCCATCTGCACTGTCTCAAATTCAAATCTTTCTGAGTGAAGATATATTTCAGGCTCTTATGGTCTGTAAACACCTGACATGTCTCACCATACAAGTAGTGACGCCATGTCTTAAGAGCATGAACTATAGCAGCTAATTCCAGATCATGGACCGGGTAATTCTCTTCATTCTTCTTAAGATGTCTAGATGCGTAAGCCACAACTTTGCCTTCTTGCATCAATACACAGCCCACACCTCTCCTGGAAGCATCACAGAACACTATATAGCCTTTTTCTGCTTCAGGCAAAACCAACACTGGTGCTGAAGTCAACTTCCTTTTCAAAATCTGAAAACTCTTCTCGCAGTTATCAGACCAAACAAACGGTGCATTCTTCCTCGTCAAGCGTGTTAAAGGTGATGCTAACTTACTGAAGTTCTTTATGAACTTTCTGTAATAACCTGCTAATCCCAAGAAACTTCTGATCTCAGTAGGAGTCGTAGGTTGTTCCCACTGAAGTACAGATTCAACTTTCTTAGGATCCACGCTAACTCCATCCCTCGAGATAACATGTCCAAGAAATGCTACCTCAGCCAACCAGAATTCACACTTGCTAAATTTAGCGAACAACTGGTGTTGTCTCAACAACTGCAACACTACTCTCAAGTGTTGCTCATGTTGTTCATCGTCTCTAGAATAGATCAGAATATCATCTATAAAGACTACAATAAACTGATCTAGAAACGGTTTGAAAATCTGATTCATCATATCCATAAAGGCTGCTGGGGCATTGGTCAGCCCAAACGACATGACCAAAAACTCATAATGTCCATACCTGGTTCTGAAAGCTGTTTTGGGAATATCAGAAGCCTTTATTCTAAGCTGATGATATCCGGATCTCAAATCAATTTTAGAAAAGATCGTCGCTCCACGCAACTGATCAAACAGATCATCTATCCTCGGCAAAGGATACTTATTCTTTATAGTGATCTTGTTCAATTGCCTGTAATCTATACAGAGATGCATGGTACCATCCTTTTTCTTAACGAACAGGACTGGAGCACCCCACGGTGAGGAACTGGGTCTAATGAAACCTTTATCTAACAACTCCTGTAACTGCACCTTGAGTTCTTTCAACTCTGCAGGTGCCATTCTGTAGGCTGGCAGTGCTACTGGATGACTACTTGGATATATTTGAATTTCAAAATCAATGTCTCTGATAGGAGGTAAGCCTGGTAACTCCTCTGGAAAAACATCAGAGAACTCACGAACCACAGGCACATCATAAACACTGGCGGTGCTCTTCTCTGCTCTGGTGTCAACTACATGAGCAAGGAACGCTTCACATCCTTTTTGTAACATCTTATCAGCTACAGCAGCTGATATTATGCACGTAGGCAGAACTTTCCTGTCTCCAGCAAAAACACAAGAAAATTCACCTAATTGAAAGGTAGCTTCCTTCTTCCAACAATCGAGTTGCACTCGTTATGTTTCAAGACAATCCATACCCAAGATGACTTGAAAGGTATTTACATCCAAGGGTATGAGATTAGCAGCAAAGGTAAAACCTCCAAAAGATAACAAGCATCCGGGGCAAGACTCGGATAAAACTTTTGGTCCACCTAGTGGAACCCTCAACACTAACTCATCTGCCAACTCTTGAGTTAACAGATTAAGTTCATCAACTAAAGAACATCGTATAAAAGAATGAGTAGCACCCGGATCTATCAAAACTGAAACTGGTATACTATTAAACAAAAACATCTTTCCTGTAACAACTTGTGAAGAGATTATACCTTCCTGAGGTGTCAAAGAAAAGAAACGTGCTGAAGCTCTCCCTCTACCACGCTGTCCTCTCTGACCACTCCTGCCACTAGACACTCCACCACCTCTAGAACCAGAAGCCACAGAGGAACTCGGAACATCATGGTATCGAGGCTGGAAAGCTTGTGATGCTGCTTGTTGAAGCTGAGGGCAAAACCTTTTTATATGTCCTTCCTGTCCACAGACAAAACAACTTAAAACCTGACACTGTCCAGAATGTGATTTTCCACATGTATTACATACTTGCATTTCCTGCCTCTGTGGACCAGTCACTGACATTGACGACCCAGAAGATGTCCACTATCGGCACTGCTCCATCTTCCTGGGTTGTATCCTCCTCTACCTCTAGAAGTAGTGACATTCTCAGATCTCTGCCTGCCAAAACAACCAAAGCCACACCCAAGCTTAGAAAAGAAACCTCTACCTCCACCTCTGTATCCACCACTGGACTGTCCTCCACTGAACTCTGCAGATCTCTTCTTAGACTCGGGCACCCTATCAGCATTCACAGATTCTTCAACCTGTCTGGCAGCCTCAACAAACTCACCAAAATTCTCTCTGTTCCTCCTGCTAGTAGCAGAAACTGTATGCCGGATTTCTGGCCTTAGCCCTTCCTGAAACCTTCTGCATCTCTCTATGTTGTCGGGAACAAGCTGCGGACAGAAATTTGCTAACCGTGTGAAAAGCGCTTCATACTCTGTAACTGTCATGTTCCCTTGCTTGATATTCTGTAACTGCTTGATTTTCTCATTAAGAAAAGTGGGTGGATAGAATTTGAGATGAAACTCCTCAGAGAAATCCTTCCAGGAAAGCTCTGCACCTCTCCTCTTTTCTTCCACCCCACGCCACCACAACTCTGCATCGCCTGTCAGAAGGTAGACTGCATGATTGATCTTCTTGTCTTCTGGAAGCTCCATCAGACGAAAGACCTTCTCTATCTGCCTAAACCACTCATCAGCTTCGGCGGGATCTGTGGTGCCACTGAACTCTATGCCACCAAGCTTCTTCACAAGCTCATAAGATCGCATCAGATCTTTACTGCTGGTAGAAGTAGAAGCTCGCCTATCAGCCTTGTAATTCTCCCTGGTCTCCAGAAACATCCTGTACATCCGGGATGCTTCATCCACGTGGTCACCACCACCTGGACCCAAGTACAACGGATCGGGGCCAACATGGCTCTCAGCTTGATCATCACGATCAAAGCCTCTTTCTGCCATCTGCAATGATATAACAGAACAGTTCCTGTTAGAAAACTACAGATAGAAGAAAGACACCTAAACCTTAATCCTATTGGTCTCTTATCGTCCCCTGACTTTGATTTAGAGTATTCATGTACTCAACCTATGCTCTGATACCAAGAATTGTCGCGCCCCAATCTCACATTAACCGCAAACCACGAGATTAGGACTCGGCAGGTGGGATTTCACATCCATTCATCACTTTTTTTTTTAAAAAAACAATTAACAACATTAATAGGAAAAAATTGATTTATACTGTAAATGAAACTAAACAAGCTGCGGAAGCACTTCTATTAAACTGACAAGAAATATACACAGAGTCTGCAGTATAATACATTGTTCGATATAAAATAAAGCATAACATTTAATTTACATCTTTGTACACATTCTCTCTCACTCACACCTTGTCCCGAAGATCGAGGGGAATGGACTAAGAGACCTCTAACTAGACTAACTACAAACCTTCTATCAACTAAGCGTTAGGATGATACGATCCTTCCGACTCCTGATGCTGATGTTGACCTGAAAATGTTTGAGTAGAGGGGTGAGCCTACTCGCTCAGTGAATAACATTTCACTTAGCTATCAATAAACAACTCGTCAGGTTTATTAACTGAAAATTAATGGATATACAGTTCAAGCAGAGCAGTTCAATTGACATAGTAGATGTACAGATAATAATCACATTTCTATGCGTCATCAGGTATTTCAGGTAAATAAACAGTTATATAAATTTACTGTGATCCTAAATGATTTCTTATTCATTTTATTGTTATGCCCTAAATATATGCAGTGTACTCTGCATATAAAGATCCGTAACAAATTCATGCTACGATCCCACCGTACAAGACTTAGCGACACACCCGGGAAATGCTAAGTCTGACACCAGCCCTGTTCTGCCACAGGGTCAGTGGCTCGCCGGCTAGAAATATAGGCTCTACGGCCTTAAAGCACTACTCTGAGTGCACCAGACTCCTCCTTAAACCTGAGTACACCGGCGGAGAGTCACAGGGTTACCTTCGTGACACAAGCACGAATGGTTTTAGATAACCGTGTTTTCCTTTTTGCCCAGTGCCATCGTGACACAAGCACGATTGTTGTTAGACACTGCATTTTCTCTTTCCTCGTTTGTCCGTGACATAAGCACGGATGATGTTGCAACACGAGTTTCACCCCTAAGTTGCAGATACCTCTTAGGGGTTCTACGGTGTTAGGGTATCTAGGTCTATTAACTGATTAACAGATCAACAATTTAAAGAAATATCGTATTACAACTGTAAAACACAGAATTTCCTCTTTCTCATCATTCTTATCACACATTTCAGGTTCCAATGAACTTATCATACTACAAAAGTACTTGCTACACTGTTTAAAAGTCATATCAACTGATACTGAAGCAAATAAGCATTTTAAATGAGTTTAATAATGATTTCTAAATGAACTGCCACTCACAACTTGAAACTCGGCCGACCACTTTGGAACTCGGCCGAACGCCTCCCAGATTCTGAAACTCGGCCGAACAATCTCGGCCGACCAACTGGAAACTCGGCCGATCCCCTGGGGAACTCGGCCGACCAACTCACCGCTTGAAATACCTACAAGGAAACTCGGCCGATCAGAACCCAAACTCGGCCGACAAAAACGATGTTCGCTTATCTAATTAGGAAACTCGGCCGACCAAAGACTCAAACTCGGCTGATCCAAAAACGCTGTACAATTGTCCTAAAAAGGAACTCGGCCGACCGAATTGAAACTCGGCCGAACCGTGCACAGGCAGAACATAAAAACGGCCTGCAAAAGTCGATTTCTCTCGAATTGACAGGCAAATCTCGAACAAACACCGTGATACGATCACAATCGATATATATGACTAAACCGCACCTGAAGAGAAGAAGAAAACGAGCTAGGGCTGCACCGTGCACCCCAAATTCTTGGCCGTTTTCCCTGCAAACGTAGCTTCAGCTGCGAAACCGATTCGAATTGACGGAGAAGGATATCCACAGAGGGAAAGGACGAACTGCAGCAGCTGATCGGAGCAAAACGAAGCTCCAGCGCTTCTCCGCTCTCAGCTCCCTCTCTCTCTCTCTCTCTCTCTCTCTTTCTCACGCAAGAAGGAGAACGCAGAAGCGTTCTCTTGTTTCTGTAAAAGTGAAACGAGATAAGGAAGAGAGAAAGGATAAGGAAGAAACTTAGGGGCCTGATCGCAAAGTTCAAAACTTTCAAAAATTACAATCGGGTCCCTATAAGCCCAAAAACATGCAACTTTTGACTCGAAGGTCGGATTCGAACGATTTCTCTGACAACGCTTCAAGCGTAAGATCCTATACGCTTTAGAAGCTAGAAAACACACTAAGCACATATCATAACCATTTTAAGCATTATTAACAAAAAAAATAAGCTTATAACTTAACACATCAGCTAAACTCTTGCTTAACAGCATACTTACGGGATAAGCTCGACGCGGGTCGTAACAATTAATATCTTGACATATGGAGGAACCTTAATTGGTTTTTATGAATGTGGTTATTTAAATTCAAAGTGACTTGTGGATATTGTGGTTTCAATATTTTATGTAAAATATATAAGATGATTAAAAATAATCTCCATCTAAGACAGTCATTATCATCTTCTGATATCATATGATACGACATATGGAAGTGCAAGAGAAAATATTTGATACTATATAACTGCGAGCAGTATATATTCTAAAATTAAAGTAAATTCTTGCATTACTTATTTCAATCATACGATTGTTTGCAGGTGCACCTTGTAATCAGATTTAAGTATATTAAGCATTTAATTAAGAGATTCTACATTACATCCATAAGAATAATATAATGGGAATTAGTTTATGGTCGAATGTCCTCGGTTTCTCAATATGCTTCTTTCTCTAAGAATATTATAGTTACTACAACACTTATAATGTCAACTTCTGTCTCAAATAACCAATTTCTCGTATTTTTTCCATCATAAATGGTATTAGATTATTAACTCAAAACATTGCTAAAATCAACTCGATCATTTATATTATCATAGGATCTTATTTGTTTTCCAAATTTTCATGATGCTTTTCAAAAACCTTTGATTTCTTAAAGCATTGGAATGCACATTGAAATGAATGAAGTAGTAACGAACATTACTAGATCATTAGATTAGTTGTTAAATCTAGAAGAAAATTGATGTAAAAGAAGAATATTCATTATCCAAATGTGTAAAAAATGTGAGATTTGAATCAACAAATACTCATAGGAACAAGGAAATAATTCCAAAGATGCATTTCCATTTAAGTTTAACATATATGTGCCATCTTCAAGCTCTAACTAACTACAAGCGCAAATCAAGTTGCCATATATTTATAGTGTGTAGAAAATTGTTAGTAATAGAAAAACGCACATGTAAATTTTAAATTGTACATTGGTAATGACTAATAACATCTCCTTCATTCTCATATAATAACTATAATACGTAAAAAAAACATGGACGTGTTAGACATTTGTGCATCTACACGACTGCGATTCAGTTAGAAACAACTCTGTAATAAAACTTTCTTGTGAATTTATATAAATTAAACACAATTTGAAAGAATTTTACTCAGAAACAACCATCGAAATGTGAATGAAATTTATCTGGAAACAAGATCATCCATCCGGCTAAATGGGATCGTATCCATTGTTGTAGGAATCTTCTGGTGTCACCAACAATGGTTAACCTGTTAGTCCATGTGTCAAACAATTAATACAGTCAATTAAAAAATAAATAACAATTGACCAATAAGAAAAGTGATTGTTGTGATTAATCTATTTATGAAAATATATATTGTATTACCCGGCCAGTGTAGCGCAGATGGTTCAGTCCGACCTGTCCTCCCCGGACAGGGGCGGAGCCAGGGGGCAAGCATGGGCCATGCCCCCCCCAAAAAAAATAAAATTTTAGTATATATATGTATATATACATATGTCTATGATATGGTATAATAATATATATAATTACAATGTGTATACAAAACCAAGTTTACAGTTGGTTCAGCGGCTAGTGGAGCTTCTCCCTTGGATGAGGTCGCGGGTTCGATACCCCATGCACACATATGCGTTTTATTTTTCCGACAAATGTGCAAACGATGTGTTTATATTACGGTTATAATACAAACACATCAACATGTGAATGTAGTGCAGTGGATTCAAATGGCATTTACTTTCAAAGGTTCTTTGGATCGATTCTTGGTGGGTAGTACTATTATTTTGGCCCCCCCACATATCAAGGTCTGGCTCCGCCCCTGTCCCCGGAGGACTCGGGTTCAAAACCTCATGTACATTGTATTTACAATCCCGTGGGTCATCCGGGCCGTGGCACCTGTTTGAGGGAGGGGGGAGACTAAGTCTCTCTCTCTCTCTCTCTCTCTCTCTCTCTCTCTCTATATATATATATATATATATATATATATATATATATCAATGAATCTAGTCTTTTTCAAAGAGATAGTGCATTAGTTTTATCCCAATTATCAATATTTTTATAGGAACGTTTTGTGTTAGAAAAACAGAGATAAATTAGACAATTTTCATGAAATCATTAGATACCAATTAGCTCCTACTATGTGATGTGTTGTTTCTAGCTGTTTGGCGACATTCTTTCATCTATTTACATATACAGTTCAGTCGTTTCCATTGTTGTTCCATCAAATTTGATATTATTCAATGATCAAGTGTATCCAAAGTGATGATTATTACTGAAACTTAGGAAAGCTACCAAAGAATTGGACGATATTGATCCTCTCTTGGTTCAGTCGGAGGGCCCCACATGATGTAATATTGATGATCCGGGAAACCAACATTGATTGTTATGTTTATTGTACACTTGGGGTTTGTGTGATTATTGTATGATTTTTAGTACTATAGTATATAATAACTCTCCTTGATGTCCTAGGATGAATTCAGCACCCGTCTTAGGATCGATGGCTAGGCAAAATACTTCCCAAGTTACAGATTCTGAGACAGGGACTAGATTATTCCCCACTTCGCCCTGTTGCTTGAAAATTCTCAAGATCCAGAAATCATGGCGTAGCAGATGAACGTTGCGTTGAAGTCGCCTAGAGTATACGATGAATCATGATAGCAATAACCAAAAAAGCTTATCGGCTAGGGATTATATATCAGAAGAGTACAACGTTGATACAGTCACAGAACCCTCTATTTGAAGAGTCCGTTGATCATATTATTTGAAGAGTCCAATAGTGGACAGTAATCGGGAGACAGAAATATTACCGGATGATAGAAGCGAGATATGTAACCGGAAGATGGAAACGAGCTATGCTATTCTATATGATAGAAATGATAATGGGACTATAAATAGAGTTGGAATTCGTTACCAGCGGGACACCGGCTGCCAAGGTAGCGGTGACGAAGAGTCCCAACATGTTCACGACATTGGAATGACGGAGATTAGTAGTGATGTTTAGATTGATAGAATATTAGATTTTTATTCTGACTATTAGCGGGTAGCAGGGTAAACGGATATAGATAATATTTATACTTTGTTTTAATGGAACGCATAAGTGGGTAAAGGGTAAACGGGTAGCGAGTAACGTAAATCATTACCCTTACGCTTATCCTACAGGATATGGATAAAGGGTAAAAGGGTATATACCCTTATCTGATGATAGCCCTACTATTAGGGCTTATACATACTTGTATAGAGACCTTTTAGAATAAATTTTAGATGTGGTTAACAATACCTCATTATATTTATTGATGTTCTCAGTAGATATGGTAGATTGTATTTAATGAAATACAAGTCCAAATCTCTTGATGTGTTGAAGAATATCATGAATGACGTACATAACCCACTTGGTATAAATATTTAAATACTTCGATATGATCGATGTGGAAAGAAGGAATCACACTTTGTTAGTGTATCATGATAGTATATTAGAAAGAAGGAATCACACTTTGTTAGTCATGATGTGATCATCAATAAATCTAGTTGGTCTTCCAATTCCTTTTTGGCACATGCTTTATACTATGTTATTTATTGTCTAAATTGGTTCAAAAGACACCATATGAGATATGTCATGGGAAGTGTCCAGATATGTCTTTTATAAGGATTAAGATTGAAAGATGATATAAGAAAATATTTTCTTGAAAAACTTTATCCACAAATCACATAAATGTTATTTTGTTTAATACTACTTTTATATTCCAATCTAACAACAAAATTATTTCTTGTCAGGGTATCTGTATTCCAAAAAGGAATTTAATTTCAAAGGATTCAATGGGAGAAAAGTAGAACTCAAAAAGTATGAGACCAATAAGAAAATATTGAACCTAAAGAGGTACACTAAGAACAAAGATAATCACAAATTGTTGTCAAATCTCAAGCTCCTTCTGTAACACAAAACTCATAGATCTAATAGAACACACATTGAGTTTGAAAGATTATGATATCTTATAACTCAAGAAGGTGGTGAGTTGGTAATAGATGATGAGCCAACAACCTACCTAGAAGATATTGAGGGACCATAATCTGAGAAATGGCTTGAGTCCATGAGATCCAAGATGGAGTCCATGTAAACCAACAATATATGACCTTGGTCGATCAACCTGAAGGGGTAAAACCCATAGGGTGCATTTGGGTCTTTGAGAAATGACCGACAATGATGGTAGTGTACAAATATATAATAGTATATTGGTTGTAAAAGGTTTCAAACAAGCTCAAGGCATTGAACATGATGAAATCTTTTCACCAGCTGCCATGGTTGAATCCATTAGGATCATGCTTGCCATTGGAGCTTAGTATTATTGGATCTAGGGCTCTAGAGAGGGGTTGAATAGAGCTTCAAAATTCTCACAACAAACTAATAGCATAAGTGCAATTTGAAGTCCTAACTAAACAAGCATAGAAAGGATGAGAGAACTTGAAACAAACACTTGGACAAGGTGGTTTAGAGTGGTTCCACTCTCCAAACTAGGAGAGAGTCAATCCACTATCTCGAGAGGTTAACCTTTAGGACTTTGCAATCTGTGTATACTTATATTCCATTCATAAGAGATATAAGGAGACCACCATATATTTAAGGACTTACCTATTCAAGACAAGAGTCTTCCACCTACACAAAGACTTACCCACTTGATCAAGATGTGTTCGGCCTTCAACAAGGACTTACCCACACTTGCATCAAGTCTTTAGTCTTGAAAGAATTTTCCCACTCTTCTTGAATCTTGGCCTTGCCCTTCTCCTTGACATGGAGAAGATCTTCACCTCTTCTTCAACCTTGAAGAAGAACAACAACAACTTCACCTTCACTTAGAGTAGCTTGTTTCACCTTTGCTTCTTTGAGAAAAAGGAGTAGGGAAGATGGAATGGAGTGAGAACTTTACAAGCACAAGGAAGTAGCTCTCTTACAACTGGACTAACTCAATCATAATCATAAAATGCTATGTAAATGAGAGAGAGAAAGGGTCTCTAAGAGTTATAACACATTCAACTATAGCAAGGACTTAGAATAGCATGAATGGGAAAACTTGAAATCAACTCCAAGGGGTCCTATTTATAGTTGGGGTTGTTCCCTTGAGTGTGGATCACTTAAGGGTGAAATATAGCCATTTTCTAATTAACAACGGATCTATTCTCTCTCAAAACAATTCACCAACGGTTATAATCACTTTTTCTGTGTTTTCCGTACAACACCTTTGGTCGAGTTTCAATAAAGATAAGTCAACTGATCCACTAAGTGACAAAGCCAATTTTCAAACTATCAGTCGAGTTTGTTCTGAGAAACTCGACTAATGAGTCAAAATCAGTTTAAATTAGTTGATCGATCAGTCAAGTTCTGTGAGTGTGCAACTTGAAAGATTGGTCTCTCCAAAAAATCCATCACTGGATCGGTCGAGTTTCCAACTCGACCGATAAACAGCCTGTGACAAATTTTCTAAATTGGCATTTGAGTGATCAAATGTTGGAATTAAGTGTCCCTGATTTTTTCTCATTTTAGTTACAAGTCATATCATCAATACAAGTGATTACAAAAATCATCTAAGGTCATTTGGAGTGATTTCCCAAATTGCACACTTACATTGCTTTTGACTTGAACTTAGACAAGCTAGGGCTTGTGTAATTTGTTCCTTTTCAGGTACCTAAGGCCTAAAATCAATCTTGAACAAACATATTAGATACATAGGGAATGGAATGGTTAAGTCATTATCAATATATGGGCAATGTATAACTCTCAAGTCAACAAGTATGACTATAAGATTTGGCAAATTAGATGTTAAAACTGCATTCCTTAACAAGGAATAATCGAGAGGATGTGTACATGACACAACCTGAAGGTTTTATAAATCCAAGATTGCAAATAAAGCATGTAAGCTACAAAGGTCAATCAGAGGACTGAAGCAAGCATCTCAGAGCTAGAATCTTCTATTTGATAAGACAATCAAAGAGTTTGAATTGAGTCAGATTGAAGATGGAATCTATGATTACAAGAATTTAGTGGGAGCATATATATATTCCACATAATGATGGGGAATAACATCCTTATCATGTAAATGTTAAAACATGGAAATGACCTACCTTCTCTATGTAGGGCTTAGGCAAAGAATCCTATATGATAGAAATCAAGATCTATAGAAGATAGATCTCAAAAGCTTCTTGAGAGAACATACATTGGAAAGATGTTGAAGGAGTTCAACATGCAGGACTGAATGAGAGAAAATTTGTGAAATTGGTTTCTCTATAGAGAAGTATCCCAATTCTTATGAAGAACACGAATATGTTAGTTAGATGCCAATGGCATTCACAATATTATGTACCCATCATGTTATCTCATATATATTGGACATGCTGAGTGGATATTTGTCAGATCCCAGTGAGAGTCACTAGATTAGCATAAAGAACATCCTCAAGTACTTGATAAGTACTAAGTATTAGTTCTATGATTATGGTAATAAGGAAGAGTTGGGTGTAAAAGGTTACACTGATGTAAGCTTCCAAGATGACATAGTAGATCTCAATCTGAATTTGTATTGACCTTAAAAAAAGAACTGTTAGTTGGATAAGTTCTGAGAAAAAGGTAGTTGTTTAATTCTACAATAGAAGACGAGTACCTTGGTGTTTTGAAAATTGAAAATGATACTGTATGAATCTAGAAGTTCATATAGATGAACTTGTGGGAGGTTCCAATCATTGATGACATAACATCAATACTGATGACAACAATAAAGCTACTGGTTTGGCAAAGGAAATTATATAGCATACTATGACACTTCCATATCATGTGAAAAGTCGCACAACAAGGAGATGAGAAACTTGAAAAATACTGACTTGAAGTAAATATTTCTAACCCGCTATAAAAGCACCAACATAGCAAAAACATGATGGACATGTAAAAGATCAGTTGGAATAAGATTTGTAAGTGATAGGCTATAAGTGCAAGTGTGAGTCTGTTGGTATGTATGCCCATAGAGGCAATCACATGATGATTGTGATGGGGGGTCTATACTTTATTTGATAATGATAAAGGTATTTCCATCTATTATGTTTGTCTCAATCATGAGATGAATACAAATACATAGCATATGTCTAAATAATGATGTTACTCGATGACATATGTCTTCAGGTTGAGGACCTAAACAATGAGATCATATGTATGATAATAGTACATACATTCTTGTTATGTCCCTAGTTAGATATTACTGTGAAATAAAAATAGAAAACATTAATACATAGGACTAGAGTGTGTATTGACTGATGACAATGTCTCATTAGTAATGATTGGTGATATCAAGACAACCCCACAAGTACATGTTAGAGAATAGCGTATTGGACAGACACACCTTGGGAGTGATACATGGAGACCATGAGATGGTAGTTAGAATCATCTCTCATAGTGGTACTAGTGATTGTGGCTGTTAGACCTAAAGTCACTATACTCATAACATGTCGTTCGATGTATTTTGACATCATCCAATGTGACCTTGAATAAGGGTTGTCATAAAGATGGTGATTGGGTGCATTGTGACTCATGGGGATTGAATGTGAGTGATGTAGATGAGATTTGTCCCTCCTATAGGCGAATGATATACATGCCACTTGATAAGCGAGACTGAGAAATATATGACCATATTGATGTGATTCAATATGTGATATGTGCGCTCACATGTGTGACACCCCATCATGGTTAATGAGATTACTCAAAACAATACACACGATTCACTGCTAATTAACTACATGACCAGAAAAGAGGGTAAATTAAAACTGATTTAAACATTACCATCAAGTTCAGAGATATTTACATAAAGGTCCAACAACTTACATATCAATACATACAATATCAGGTATTTACATGTATGTCCAGTGGTTGAGGCCACAACCTATTTACAGAAGATTTGGTTCCGCATGTACAAGCCATATACAAACATTAGTGCACTACCAAAAACTCGAGTCATGTACATATCATCTAGAAAACATCCCATTCCCTGACTTGAGAGTACATGAATGACTCTAGGACACTACTAACTAATAACCAACCTTCTGCTCCTACTGCCCTCCAAGTTGTCCTTACAATGTCCTAGGATTTAAGGACTCAGATAAAATAATCTTAGAAGGAATAATTGGACTACCCATATCACCAAGGTGCACCTCTTGTTCAGGGAGCCCATGTCTAAAAAACTTTGTGGTTAAGTGTGCTCAGGACAGAGTAGTAATAGGATGAGTGACCAGTCAGGAAGTTGATCATGACTTGTGTGTGAGTGAGGATAAAGTGCACATGCTAGTGGTGATCTATGAGGCCAGTCGCCACTTGTGAAACTCTACTAGAGCCTTGGGCAATAGGCCCAATCATTACAAATGGTATCAGAGTCGTAACCCCTCTAGTAGGTGGGGACCACATGGGCATGTGGCATGCCAATCTTGAGTCGTGCGGTTCATGCATGTTGGAAAGGATTGTCCATGGTGATGTATCCACTCTTACACAGTATTCCTTGATCGAGAGTTGGGTGTCCATGGACCATTCTGGGTCTACATTGAAATGGGGAAATATTATGAATCCATATAGTTGAGAGTTGACGAGGACGTCAAGAGTCTAAGTGGGGAAGATTCTAACATCCTAGGATTTGAGGCCTCAGATAAAATGATCTTATAAGGAATGATTAGACTACCCATATCACCAAGGTGTACCTCCTTTTCAGTGAGCCCATCACTAAAGAATTCTATGGTTTAGCATGCTCATCCTAGAGTATTAATAGGACCACTCGGGAAGTTTATCATGGCTGAGTGAGGACAAAGCATGCAGTTAAGGCTAGTGGTGGAATGAGAGCCATAACCCCTTTAGTAGGTGGGGCCCACGTGGGCATGTGCCATGTCAGTCTTGAGTCATGCAGTTTAGGCATGTTGGAAAGGATTGTCTATGGTGATGCAGCCACCCTTGCGCTATTTTGTGATTGAGAGCTGGGTGTCCATGGGCCAATCTGGGTCTACACTGGAATGGGGAAATCTTATGAGGCCATGTTGTTGATCCTTGATGAGGACGTCAAGAGTCTAAGTGGGGGAAATTGTAATGTCTCAAGATTTGAGGCCTAGGATAAAATGATCTTAAAAGAAATGATTGGAATACCTATATCACCAAGGTGCACCTCCTTTTTAGGGAGCCCATGTCTAAACAACTATGTGATTAAGCATGCTCAACCCATAGTAGTACTAGGATAGGTGACCAGTCAGGAAGTTCATGCTAGCTTGCGTGTGAGTGAGGACAAAGTGTGTAGGCTGGTGGTGGTGTATGGGGCCAGTCATCATTCTTGAAAATCTACTAGAGCCTTGGGCAGTGGGCCCGGGCATTACCTGTAAGGACCCTGACCTACGTTTAGGGTTTACCCTGTTTGCTTTGCTTAACCCTAGTGCTTAGTTGCTTGCTAATCACCTTTAGTGGTGATTAGGGTTTGTTGGTGCTTTGTTGAGAGCTGGAGGTGCTACTTGCAAATAACCCAAGTCTAGGGTTTGTGGGAAAGTTTGCCATATTGTGAGGTGTTCCTCCCTCTCCTTGCTTCCTCTAGTGTTGAGAGGAAGGTTTGGGCTCGTTGCTTGAGTTCCTTTAGGCTTGGTTGAGCTTTTTGGGCCTCATGATGTGTTGCCTTTGCTTCTTTGGACCTCGTGTCGGGCAAGGGTGCCCTGTGTGTCGCCCTGGTGGTGTGTCGCCCAGGGTTGTGTCGGTCATGGTGAGGGTGTGTCGGCCATGTTGTATGGGTGTGTCGCCCATGGACCCTTTGACTCTCTTTGACCTCGTTTGTGTCACCACTAGTGGACACTTGGTGCTTGATGCTTGCATGTGGCAATGGCCTTGGACATGTGTTTAAGGCATGTTTGAGTGGTGTCTTTGCACATGGACAAGTGTCCTTAGGTGGGAGACACCTTGCCTTGTCTTTCCATGGTTTCTCCTCCATCCCCTTCTATATATGTGTTTCCTTTCCCTTGCTAAGGATCCCTTTAGTTCCTTAGTCTCCCTCTCCCTTGGTGCACGACATCCCTCTCTTCCTTTGCAAGCTTGGTGGCTGATCCTCCTTGGAGTCTCCTTCTTCCTCTAGTGGTGGTCGAACCCTAGAGTGCCTTACTCTTATTCTTGTGGTGGTGCTTGGAGCTTGCTTAAGGCGAGTTACAGAACTCCTAACCCTAACTACACTACCTTCTTTATGTTCTTGTATGTTGCTAAGATCATATCGGCTATGCATGTTGTTAGTTTGGTTTCTTGCTTAGTTGTTTCTTGTTGGCCAATCCTTATTCTAGGGTTTCTTGTTGAGAAACACCCCACTACCTCCTTTGATCTTGAGAAGTGAGCTTGAACTCTGGTAATATGAACCATACTCCTCTCTCGTTTGAGTTGAGAGGTGAGCTTGTATTCTAGTTGCTTGAGCAACACCCTTCTCTCACCATGGATTCTAGAGGTGAGCTTTGTAGTATTTGTGGACCTTGGTTGTGGTTGTTCTTGTATTGCCCCATTGGTGATATGAAGTGTGCAAGACCCCTCTCTCGTTCAAGTTGAGAGGTGAGCCATCTTCTTGATCCTTTAGGGTTTTGGTGCCCTTGAGCTTGAGGTTGGTGGTGACCCTGTCGGGCTACATCTTGGCCGATATGGCCATGGGGTTGGCGTTGCCCGATACCCCTCTTGACCTAGAACCTTGGCCGACATGGAGTTGTAGTTGTGTTGAGCGTCACCCTTGGTCCCTGCTTTGTGTGTATCGGGCATCACACCTTGATGAGTAACCTGCTCGATACACTTAGCCTATGTGATGGCTTGGTATAGTTGGCTTGAGGCGTGGATGTGTTAGCCAGCTCTGTGATGTTGTGACGGGCGTCACGTTAATCCTTGCCTTGTGTGTCAGTCAATAGGTTCAGGCTAGATAGCTGAGCACAATGCTGCATTGCTCGACACCAAGATGCCGACAGAGCATTGCATGACATGGTGCACATTACACCTAATGCACGACATGGTCATCGCCTCAGTGATCAACATGCTTTGTGGTTGTTATCCTAGTGCACAATGCGTCGTTGCATGACATGGTGTTGCACATTACGCCCTGGAGCTTAGCTGCACGTTTGGTTGGGCGTTATGCCCTGGGTTGCCCGATACACCTCAGGGTAGCCCGACACCCCTTCTGTTATGCGTTTGAGTGTTGGGAGATAGGGGAGAGCACCCTGCCTGATACAACCTTTTGTGAGGATGCCCTACCCGATATCACCTTTGGTGAGGGTGGTGGGTGATTTTAGTGAGGGTCCTGTTCCTTATGGAAAATGATATGTTAGATGTTGTTCTTGCTATCACGTTTAGTCATGATGGTGACCCTTGATATGCTTGATGATAATCATATGATAGAGCTCGTCTATGTAACTTGACATGATATTACATCTACTTATGATCATCTTGAATCATCTATATAATGTTGAGATAATGGTAAGCATATAAGATTGCTTTGCATGAACTGTATCTATGGTCACAAGTTGAGGCATAAATGATAAAGCACCTAATCATCAATGCTACCCTATATCAATAATATGATCTTTCTATTAATCCATGATGATTGTACTAACCATGCAGGTGATGCATAGCTAGGTAAAGGGGCTATGAGGTATATATATATATAATGAGTAACATTGCTTTGATAGTTACTCTTGATGATGAGATGACGTACATGATGTGTTTTGGTCTGAGGACCTGAGTTTGGTTAAAGTGCCTAAGTTGATGGGAATGCCTTGAGAGGCAGTAGCACTATGTGATAAGGGATTGAGATCCCATGGAAATGTGATGTTGAATCCTTGTGATGGATCAGGATGATGTTGATTACAATATAAACATAATATTGATTATTCTCATCATAGTTTGCATGCATGTTTTACAACTTGGCTGAATCTTGCAATCCACTTAAAATATACTAACTAACCACAGTGGAACATATCATGTAGTTTGCCCTGGCCATAGATCCATCATCATCGGGAGCTGGTGATGGTGAAATGGGTTCTCCTACGGGTTAACCCGGAGTGCACATTGTTGAGTATGCGAGGTTTCTCCTAGCCTAAAGTGAGGAGGTAAGAGTGTAACTTCGGTTGTAGACTCCAGAGTGCAGATTCAGGCTCGTAGCTCAATGTGTTGAAGAGCATGGTGAACAGGCCCATGGATCGGGATATGTGATATGGCAGCATGAATGCGTTCATGGCTCAGGGCACGGTGAACAGGCCCGTGGCTCAGTTTCACTAGCGTCGATACCTGTACCGAGGCGGGATAGGCATAGGGTAGCCTGACCCTGTGGTTGAGGCCACTTAAGCATGAGACTGCGGTCCTGCATGTGTTGTACTCGTACACTGACCATGAGGTGGGAGGTCGTGGAGTCCGGCTCTTCCATTGACCTTGTATGGCACCGGCTTGGGTTTCACAACCGAAGGTTGGATTTGAGCGGTACGGCTCACTTCCTCAGGGCATAATAATACTTAATCCAGCCGTATAATATTTATTGCTTAAGTCAAAACACGGAACATTGGTTGAGGCCTTGCTTATGTAGTTAATTTTGTTATACCTTGCAGTTACTTATATGTTTCTCATGTCCTGTGATCAGACCTTATGATCTTATCTTGTTAATCATGTTCCATACAGGATTACTTGGGATTATGCCTTCTGTACATCTGGTAAGCTTGACGGTATGAATAGCATTAATATATAAACTGCTCTTGTTATACCTCTTATCAGTTATCTGATGTTGCTGCTTTATCTTTCTGAGGTTTTGTAGCTTCGGTGGGGAGTTATGTTTCTCGCTGGGATTGTGTGTCTCACCCCGCTGGTTTATAACCTTTTTAGGTGTTCAGGCTAGATGTGGTGGTGGTCGCGGAGTTGCGGTCGAGCATCCAGAAGAGCAGTAGAAGGCAAGAGATGGATATGCTGCTGTTTTGGTCATTTTGTAGTAGAGTCTTAGAGTCATCCCTGTACTCTCAGGTCCTTGGCAGTTGTTTGACGTTGTTTCACGATGTATCGCTGATGACATTTTGTATATCCTGCTGCTGGCCGGATGTGGGTCGTTCTATATGTATAAACAGGTGATGAACTCATGTGATGACAACGTAGCTGATCTCCTAAGTTGTGGACACGTATCTAGCTTGTATATGTTTATATAACATGTTTCCTTGCAGGATGAGGACCTAGATGTAATAGTTTCTCAGTATTATCTGCTTTCCGCAATCGGTTTTAATTAACTCGTGTTTTTGATAATCTGTGGTTTATGGTGATTTCTGCACGTTTTCACGTAACACCTCGCTGTCTGTATGATAGTGGGATGTGTTTCCACAAGTTATGGTATCAGAGCTATAGGTTCGCTGAGTCTACAGGGATTTAGGACTAGGTTGTGTCTGTTCTTGTGAGTTTTCCAGATTTTCTTACAATCATCTTCTGCCCTCAGTGGAAGAAAAGCCAAGATGTCTGGAAACCATGAAGAACATGCTACTGAGAATAGCGATGTTGCATCAGTTGATGGAGCTATAGGGAAGGCACATGAAGATCGGGTGCCTGAGGTCCCCCAACTTGACCCAACCATTCTTGAAAACCCTGCCTATCAACATCTTATGGGGTAGATGATGGCTACGATGAATCTCATGGTTGAAAGATTGCCAGTGCCTCTGCCGAGAGCACAGGCTCCCCATGGTGAAACATCGGGTATTAGGAAGACCTTTGAGCAGCTTCGCCGAGTCGGAGCTTCAGATTATGCTGGAACAGTTGATCCAGTGGATGCAGATCTATGGCTGACAAGTCTTGAGAAGGCTTTCCGGATCCTCGACATCCCCGAAACAGACAAAGTCAAGCACGCTTTCTACCTTTTGAAGGGTAGTGCTGGTCACTGGTGGACCATCAAGGAAGAGAAGTGACCTGGTGAGGTGATCGGTTGGGAGGTTTTCCGGCACGAGTTTGTCAGCAGATACTTTCTGAAGACGTATCTGGATGAAAAGATCAGCCATTTTGAGTGCCTGCGCCAAGGAGCGATGAACATCATTGAGTATGAAGCCAAGTTCATGGACTTGTTGAGATTTTGTCCTCACATGGCAGCGACAGATGAAGAGCGGATCAGACGCTTTGAAAAAGGTCTGAGTGCTAAGCTGACAACACCTGTTTCTGCGTTGGAGAACTAAGAGTGGTTTGCTACGTTTGTGGAATCTGTCTGGAGGATTAAAAGGTCAGTTAGGGAGAAAAGAGAATCCATGTCTAAGAAGAGGCCTGCTCAGTTCCAGGGACAGAGGTTTGGTGGCTTCAAGAACCCAGGTTTTCAGCACCGTCAGTGATGAGAGGTTCCAGTGTACCATCACATTGGTCTCCAAGTAAGGGAGGAGGATATGTTTCTTCACCGTCAAAGGCACATAGTACAGCTTCTATGGTAGTGGGCTGTCTAGGCCACAACAGAGAGACCAGTCATGCCATCTGTATGGTCAGATCGGGCATTGGAGGTCAAACTGCCCAAACAGAGATGTTGAAGTGACGTAGTAGCCGAGGCAGAATCATCAAGGGTTAGATAAATAGTAGCCCAGTAGTATTAGAGGGCGAGGATGTGGTCAAGTGTCGTAAGCGGGATCGTCTACTCAAGGGTGCAGAGGACGTGGACAGCAAGCACTGGCTCGATTCTATGCTATGAGTCAGCCGGAGGCAATAGTCAACCCGCGAGTGGTGACAGGTCAGATGGAGTTATTTCATTCTGATATGTCTTCTTCTTGCTTTATATCTGTGCTGGTTGACCCGGGTGCTACACACTCTTTTATCGCCTATAGTATGCTTGAGAACTGTCGTTTACCTATTAGCTGTAAGAAGGATAGCTTGTTGTTAGAAACCCCTCTTGATGGTTCCTCTATGCTTCGAGAAGAGTGTCCATCTTGTGTCTTATCTTTCTCGGGACACAGTATACGAGTGGATCTTATACCACTTGATATGTATAGTTTCGATGTGATCCTTGGGATGGATACGTTAGAGAAGTATAAGGTTGTTTTGGACTGTGGTTCCAAGAAGGCTGTGTTTGATGATGATGGAGAGAAGTGGATCTTCCAGGGAGATAGGAAGATTCTTCCGACATGTCTGGTATCATCTATGGTGGCAGAGAAGTTGCTACGACAAGTATGTGAGGCATTCTTAGCTCACGTTGTGGATACCATTGTAGATACCAAGGCAAAAGGTCCTAGCCTTTAGGAGGTGTCGGTTGTCTGAGAGTTTGCGAATGTGTTTCCTGATGAGTTCCCTGGTGTTCCTCCACCCCGAGAGATTGACTTTGAAATCAATCTGGTTCCAGGAACGCATCCAGTTGCACAGACACCGTATAGGATGGCTCCAGTAGAAATGGCAGAGCTTAAGAAGCAGTTACAAGAGTTGTTGGAGAAAGGTTTCATCTGACCGAGTACGTCGCCTTGGGGTGCTCCAGTGTTGTTTGTTAAAAAGAAGGATGGATCAATGCGGTTATGTATAGATTATCGGTAGTTGAACAAGGTTATGATCAAGAACAAGTACCCGTTACCGAGGATAGACGATCTGTTCGACCAGTTGTGTGGTGCTACAGTGTTTTCAAAGATCGATCTATGGTCGGGATATCATCAGTTGAGGATTAAGGCGGATGACATACCAAAGTCAGCTTTTAGAATGAGGTATGGTCACTACGAGTTTGTGGTTATGCCGTTCGGGTTAACCAATGCACCTGCTGCTTTCATGGATCTGATGCATCTAGTGTTCCGTCCATTCCTAGATCAGTTTGTTGTAGTCTTTATAGATGACATCTTGATCTATAGTCGGGACAGGCAAGAGCATGAGCGACATCTTCGACTAGCATTGATTCTTCTTCGCCAACACCAGTTGTATGCCAAGTTCAGCAAGTGTGAGTTCTGGTTGGAAGAAGTGACTTTCTTGGGTCATGTGATATCTGGGGAAGGAGTCAAAGTGGACCCGAAGAAGGTAGAGTCCGTTGCAGAGTGGGAACAACCGAAGACGCCGACAGAAGTTCGTAGTTTCCTAGGTTTAGCAGGATACTACCGGAGGTTTATCAAGGACTTCAGTGCAATTTCGTTGCCGATGACAAAGATGACCAGAAAGGATGTACCTTTTGTCTGGGACGATCGTTGTCAGCAAGCTTTCCAAAGTTTGAAGGAAAAGCTGACTAGTGCTCTAGTGCTAGTACTGCCACAGCCTAGAAAGGGCTATATTGTTTTCTGTGATGCTTCCAAGAAAGGTTTAGGTTGTGTGCTGATGTAGGAAGATCATGTGGTATCTTTTGCTTCACGACAGCTTAAGAAACACGAGAAAAACTATCCGACTCATGATTTGGAGTTGGCAGCAGTGGTTCATGCATTAAAGATTTGGAGACACTATCTTTACGGAGAAGTGTGTCAGATCTTTACGGATCATAAGAATCTGAAGTACATCTTTTTGCAGCATGAGTTAAACATGCGACAGCGTCGATGGATGGAGTTAATCAATGATTACGATTGCACCATTGAGTATCACCCTGGTAAGGCAAATGTGGTAGCTGATGCACTTAGCCGAAAGTATTCTTTTCCTTTAAGGAAGGCACAATTGAGTTCCCTGGTATGCCGTAGAAGGGATATGCTTATTTCCTTGCGGCAGATGAATGTGCAGATGGAAGTTTCCTTGTTAGCTGGACTTTTAGCACAGATGCAAGTCAAGCCTACGCTGAGACAACAGATCAAAGATGCACAGTAGACAGATGATATAGTACAGTTGATCAGATCAGAGTTCGGCAGCGAAAAGCGTGATGGTTTCCATGAGTCTGAGGATGGACTAGTTTACTATCGTGATAGGATGGTGGTCCCCGACGCTGACAATCTGAGGAAGTTGGTGCTCGAGGAAGCACACACGGCGATGTATGCTATGCATCCAGGAGTCACCAAGATGTATCATAGTCTAAAAGACTTGTATTGGTGGCCCGGATTGAAGAGAGATGTAGCCGAGTTCATGGCTAGGTGTGCGGTTTGTCAGCAAGTCAAGGTTGAGCATCAAAAGTAGGTAGGTATGTTGCAACCCCTGCCGATATCGTAGTGGAAATGGGATCATATAACCATGGATTTCGTAGTTGGTCTTCCTAGGACAACTAGGAATCATGATTCCATCTGGGTAATAGTGGACAAATTGACGAAGTCTGCCCATTTCATATCAGTGAAGACAATGTATACAGCTGAGAAGCTCACTCGAGTATATGTAGATGACATAGTACATTTGCACGGTGTGCCAGCAATGATAGTTTCTGACATAGGTCCTCAGTTCATGAGTCATTTTTGGGAACAGTTGCATCAGGCACTGGGAGCACAGTTGAGGTTTAATACTGCCTTCCACCTACAGACAAATGGACAGTCTAAGAGGACTATTCAGACTTTGGAAGATCTCCTTCGATCTTGTGTTTTGTAGTTCCTAGGCAGTTGGGACATACATCTCAATTTGATAGAGTTTGCTTACAACAATAGTTATTAGTGAAGCATTGACATGGCTCCTTATGAGGCCTTATATGGAAGGAAGTGCAGATCTCCTTTGTGTTGGTATGAGTCTAGTGAATATCAGCTTTTGGGTCCTGAGTTAATGCAGCAGACGTCAGAAAAGATCAAAGTGATACAATAATAGTTGAAAGCGGCATAGGACAGGCAGAAGTCTTATGCAAACAATCGTTGACAACCTTTGGAGTTCTAAGTAGGAGACAAAGTATATCTTAAAGTCTCACCATGGAAAGGTGTGCTGAGGTTTGGCCAGAAGGGTAAGCTAGCACCCAGATATATGGGGCCATACTGGGTCATAGCATGGATCGGCAAGGTAGCTTATGAGTTAGAGCTGCCTCCAGAGTTGCACAGGTTGCATCCAGTGTTCCTTGTCAGTATGCTAAAGAAAAGTCATCCGGATTCAAGAACAGTGATACAGTCGGTCGAGGTTGAGCTTGATGAATATGTGACTTACAAGGAAGGTTTTGTGGTGATCCTCGACAGAAGAGTTAAGAAGCTGAAGAGGAAGGACATGGTTCTTGTGAAGGTTCTTTGTCATCATCGTGGCGTTGAGGAAGCCACGTGGGAGCTCGAGGAAGAGATGAGGAGGAAGTATCCCTCGCATTTCTCTTCGGATTTTGGGGACAAAATCCCTTTGTAGGGGGTTAGTCTGTAAGGACCCTGACCTACGTTTAGGGTTTACCTTGTTTGCTTTGCTTAACCCTAGTGCTTAGTTGCTTCCTAATCACCTTTAGTGGTGATTAGGGTTTGTTGGTGCTTTATTGAGAGCCGGAGGTGCTGCTTGCAAATAACCCAAGTCTAGGGTTTGTGGGCAAGTTTGCCATCTTGTGAGGTGTTCCTCCCTCTCCTTGTTTCCTCTAGTGTTGAGAGGAAGGTTTGGGCTCATTGCTTGAGTTCCTTTAGGCTTGGTTGAGCTTGTTGGGCCTCATGATGTGTTGCCTTTGCTTCTTTGTACCTTGTATCGGGCAAGGGTGCCCTATGTGTCGCCATGGTGGTGTGTCGCCCAGGGTTGTATCGGCCATGGTGAGGGTGTGTCGGCCATGTTGTATGGGTGTGTTTCCCATGGACCCTTTGACTCTCTTTGACCTCGTTTGTGTCACCACTAGTGGACACTTGGTGCTTGATGCTTACATGTGGCAATGGCCTTAGACATGTGTTTAAGGCATGTTTGAGTGGTGGCTTTGCACATGGAAAAGTGTCCCTAGGTGGGCGACACCATGCGTTGTCTTTCCTTAGTTTCTTCTCCATCCCCTAATATATATGTGTTTCCTTTCCCTTGCTAAGGATTCCTTTAGTTCCTTCGTCTCCCTCTCCCTTGGTACACGACATCCCTCTCTTCCTTTGCAAGCTTGGTGGCTGATCCTCCTTGGAGTCTCCTTCTTCCTCTAGTGCTGGCTGAACCCTAGAGTGCCTTGCTCTTCTTCTTGTGGTGGTGCTTGGAGCTAGGAGCTTGGATCTTTCTTAAGGAGGGTTACATAACTCCTAACTCTAACTACACTACCTTCTTTATGTTCTTGTATGTTGCTATGATCATATCAGTTATGCATGTTGTTAGTTTGGTTTCTTGCTTAGTTGTTTCTTATTGGCCAATCCTTGTTCTAGGGTTTCTTGTTGACCAACACCCCTCTACCTCCTTTGGTCTTGAGAAGTGAGCTTGAACTCTGGTAATATGAGCAATACTCCTCTCTCGTTTGAGTTGAGAGGTGAGCTTGTATTCTAGTTGCTTGAGCAACACCCTTCTCTTACCATGGATTCTAGAGGTGAGCTTTGTAGTAGTTATGGACCTTGGTTGTGGTTGTTCTTGTATTGCCCGATTGGTGATATGAAGTGTGCAAGACCCCTCTCTCGTTCAAGTTGAGAGGTGAGCCATCTTCTTGATCCTTTAGGGTTTTGGTGCCCTTGAGCTTGATGTTGATGGTGACCCTGTCGGGCTACATCTTGGCCGATATGGCCTTGGGGTTGGCATTGCCAGATACCCCTCTTGACATAGAACCTTGGCCGACATGGAGTTGTAGTTGTGTTGAGCGTCACCCTTGGTCCCTACTTTGTATGTATCGGGCATCACACCTTGATGAGTAACTTGCTCGATACACTTAGCCTATGTGATGGCTTGGTGTAGTTGGCTTGAGGTGTGGAGGTGTTAGCCAGCTCTGTGATGTTGTGACGGGCATCACGTTAATCCTTGCCATGTGTGTCAGTCGATAGGTTCAGGCTAGATAGCTGAGCACAATGTTGTGTTTCTTGACACCAAGATGTCGATAGAGCATTGCATGACATGGTGCACATTACACCTGATGCACGGCACGGTCATCGACTCAGCGATCAACAGGCTTTGTGGCTGTTATACTAGTGCACAACGCGTCGTTGCACGACATGGCGTTGCACGTTACGCCCTGGAGCTTAGCTGCACGTTTGGTTGGGTGTTATGCCCTGGGTTGCCCGATACACCTCAGGGTAGCCCGACACCCCTTATGTTATGTGTTTGAGTGTTGGGCGATAGGGAATAGCACCCTACCTGATACAACCTTTTGTGAGGATGCCCTACCCGATATCACCTTTGGTGAGGGTGTTGGGTGCTTTTAGTGAGGGTTTTGTTCCTTATGGAAAATGATATGTTAGATGTTGTTCTTGCTATCACGTTTAGTCATGATGGTGACCCTTGATATGCTTGATGATAATCGTATGATAGAGCTCATCTATGTAACTTGACATGATATTACATCTACTTATGATCATATTGAATCATCTGTATAATGTTGAGATAATGGTAATCATATAAGATTGCTTTGCATGAACTGTATCTTTGGTCACAGGTTGAGGCATAAATCATAAAGCACCTAATCATCAATGTTGCCCTATATCAATAATATGATCTTTCTATTAATCCATGATGATTGTACTAACCATGTAGGTGATGCATAGCCAGGTAAAGGGGCTATGAGGTATATATATATATATATATATATATATATATATATATATATATATATATATATATATATATATATATATATATAATGAGTAACATTGCTTTGATAGTTACTCTTGATGATGAGATGACGTACATGATGTGTTTTGGTCTGAGGACCTGAGTTTGGTTAAAGTGCCTAAGTTGATGGGAATGCCTTGAGAGGCAGTAGCACTATGTGATAAGGGATTGAGATCCCATGGAAATGTGATGTTGAATCCTTGTGATGGATCAGGATGATGTTGATTACAATATAAACATAATATTGATTATTCTCATCATAGTTTGCATGCATGTTTTACAACTTGGCTGAATCTTGCAATCCACTTAAAATATACTAACTAACCACAGTGGAACATATCATGTAGTTTGCCCTGGCCATAGATCCATCATCATCGGGAGCTGGTGATGGTGAAACGGGTTCTCCTACGGGTTAACCCGGAGTGCACATTGTTGAGTATGCGAGGTTTCTCCTAGCCTAAAGTGAGGAGGTAAGAGTGTAACTTCGGTTGTAGACTCCAGAGTGCAGATTCAGGCTCGTAGCTCAATGTGTTGAAGAGCATGGTGAACAGGCCCATGGATCGGGATATGTGATATGGCAGCATGAATGCGTTCATGGCTCAGGGCACGGTGAACAGGCCCGTGGCTCAGTTTCACTAGCGTCGATACCTGTACCGAGGCGGGATAGGCATAGGGTAGCCTGACCCTGTGGTTGAGGCCACTTAAGCATGAGACTGCGGTCCTGCATGTGTTGTACTCGTACACTGACCATGAGGTGGGAGGTCGTGGAGTCCGGCTCTTCCATTGACCTTGTATGGCACCGGCTTGGGTTTCACAACCGAAGGTTGGATTTGAGCGGTACGGCTCACTTCCTCAGGGCATAATAATACTTAATCCAGCCGTATAATATTTATTGCTTAAGTCAAAACACGGAACATTGGTTGAGGCCTTGCTTATGTAGTTAATTTTGTTATACCTTGCAGTTACTTATATGTTTCTCATGTCCTGTGATCAGACCTTATAATCTTATCTTGTTAATCATGTTCCATAAAGGATTACTTGGTATTATGCCTTCCGTACATCTGGTAAGCTTGACGGTATGAATAGCTTTAATATATAAACTACTCTTGGTATACCTCTTATCAGTTATCTGCTGTTGCTACTTTATCTTTCTGAGGTTTTGTAGCTTCGGCGGGGAGTTATGTTTCTCACTGGGACTGTGTGTCTCACCCCGCTGGTTTATAACCTTTTTAGGTGTTCGGGCTAGACGTGGTGGTGGTCGCGGAGTTGCGGACGAGCATCCAGAAGAGCAGTAGAAGGCAAGAGATGGATATTGTGTTGTTTTGGTCATTTTGTAGTAGAGTCTTAGAGTCATCCATGTACTCTCAGGTCCTTGGCAGTCGTTTAACGTTGTTTCACGATGTATAGCTGATGACGTTTTGTACATCCTGCTGTTGGCCGGATGTGGGCCGTTCTGTATGTATAAACAGGTGATGAACTCATGTGATGACGACGCAACTGATCTCCTAAGTTGTGGACACGTATCTAGCTTGTATATGTTTATTTAACCTGTTTCCTTTTAGGATGAGGACCTAAATGTAATATTTTCTTAGTATTATCCACTTTCCACTATCAATTTTAATTAACCCATGTTTTTGATAATCTGTGGTTTATGGTGATTTCCGCACGTTTTTGCGTAACACCTCGTTGTCTGTGTGATAGTGGGATGTGTTGCAACAATTACACTCCCCTTCACCACCACGATCCTGAAGATGTCATTGACGATCACCTAAAAAGATGTGGTGACCCACGATGTGAGACCAATGTCACGGCGAGAGGTATAACTCTCAACAAAGGTTATTGATTACAGTAGGTTTTATTATTGAACAAGTTAATAGATTAAATAGATTCAACAAGTTATACATATAGTCATAAAGAAGGCATGATTAACTAGTAAATAAAGGAACAAATAAGGTTGTCACTTACTAACAATTGACTACTCTCAATGCATTGTATAAAAACTAAACAATATAGGTAACAAGACAAGATTTAACATCCAATGTGAATCATGTTTAACCCTAAATGGGGATACATAGATGGATTACCTCTTTTATTAAGACCAGGGGAGTTTGAGGTATACTACTCAAATTCCAACTGACCACTGCTAAGTCAAAATTAGTTTCGTACAAGATCTTGTAGTGTTAGAATCCTAAGATCTCATCTACCCTCAGACAATATGAGTCAGCCACAGTGGCATATATAGTCAAGTTGCAAAACAACATAGTCCACCCTTGGTATATAGGTCATGGAACTAGTAACCAGGGTATACAAAACCCTAACATCTAAGGTATAACCATAATTGTCCTCAATCATATCACATATACTAAATCATAATCACCCGAGACACGGCCTCAACCACTCTCCTATCGAGGTATGACTACAAACAACCTCAAAAACATGCATATACTCAACAACATATGACTCTGAGTTTCCATTAGAGGAATACTCATCTCACCATCCAGCAAATCCTACCGTTGGAATGGATCTACGACACATGGAACTACATGATTAGGGTTTCACTTGATTAGTTAATGTCAATTGGGTGATTTGAGGCTGCATCTATCAAGTTACATACAAACCCTAAAAAAATGCTACAAAACATGGCAGGTTGCAACTTTAGAAGATACAAAATGTATGAGATATAATTCTTATCACATCATCACAGGGTACCAATCCTTGTCACATCATGAATCGGCTCACACCACCATAAGGGCTCAACCATGCTCAAAGGTCATTATGACCATCACATCATTCCTTGTAAGAACATCATTATCTTTCCATGCCTTACCCAAGGATCAACAAACCATCACCATACATGTGATATACAAGTTTAACATAACATTGTATTAAAGAACTATGATGTTTACATGGAAACATATTAGGGTTACAATAACATTGAGGGAGTATTACTTCATCATACTTATCATACAAGAAAAATAAGTATGAATAACCACCATCATTTAATTACATTAGGGTTAGGTTCAACAAAGAAGATTAAGTTGATGTTACAAATCAGCCCTCAAATAACCATTGGTGTATATACCTACTTAGGTTCAAGAACAAACTCTAACCCTAATACCCCCACTGAATCATGAAAGCATAAGAATCATAACCATCATAGAGCCAGGAAAACATAGAGACTACTCGAGCCAGAAATTCTCATCAACCACATATAGTAGGAACCTTGGCGACCACGAGGGTTAGGCCACATTGGTAAAAGCTCAGGTTAGGTGTTATTCGTGACCACTAGGGTTAGACAACATTGGTGACTACCAGGGAAGCCAATGTTGGCGACCGCTAGGGTTAAACCACATTGGCGACCACTAGGGTTAAACCACATTGGTGACTTCTAGGGTTACCAATGCTGGAGACCACTAGCATTAGACCACATTGGCGACCACTAGGTAGGGGTTAGAATCTTTAGAGACCAACATGAGTTAAAAATCTCAATTACCATACAGAATCAAAACTTGATGACCACATAAGATCAGATCTCATTGACCATCTAGAGTTCAAAACTTTGGCGACCATATAGGTTAGAGTCTTGGCAACCTCATGAGTGAACTCTTGGTGACCAACATTGAATCCAAAACTTGGAAACCACCTAAGATCAGATCTCATCAACCATCTAAAGTTCAAAATGTTGGCTTCCATATAGGTTTCGGTCTTGGCAACCTCAAGAGTGAAGTCTTGGCGACCAACATGGAATCCAAAACTTGGCAACCACACATATATCAAACATTGGCGAACACATAATGTCCAAAATAAAAACTGAGTCAATGCCATTGGTTCGTACAAGATCGTATAAAAAGATCACGCAAAACTGAACCAAAACCAAACTATCGGGTTCCATTACAAGGAGGGAAAATAGGTTGAAACCCTACAAATGAACCATCTTTTTGGAAGAGTAAAAACTATCGTTTTCCACAGGCAAGCAAGGTATAAAGCTTCCAATACCAAGGAAGGCTTGCTCTCAAGGGTTTAGGGTTCATCCAAGAGGATAACTAATCAAGAATCATTATGCAAGCTCAAACCCTAGATAAAGATAACATATTTATACTTGGAACAACATTCTAGAGCAAGATCATGTACATGCAAGACAAGAGTAAGCAATAATCATGTAAAAATTTATATAACTCACCTTAGAGATGATGAGGAAAATCCAAATAGAAAGGTAGCTCAAAGGAAGGAAGGAATTCCAATTGAGAACTCCTCTCGGCCAATCTAGCTTCTTCACTAAAAAGGAAACAAACCCTAGGTCAAGGAAGAAAGAAAGAGGTATTCTCAACAACTAGCTCAAGCTCCACCATGAATCTGACCAAGTAGAAGAGACAGGATGTTAGGACAACAAGAAAAATGAAGGAAGGGAGGGAGATCTCACTTACCAAGACCAATAAGAAAAGAATGGAAGCACCAAACGAACCCAAATAAAGGTAGATCCCAACCCTAGGTGCACATGCAAGCAAGATTGGTCGTCTTCTTCTACCTTGAGCTCCTTGTTTCCACCAAGCAAAGGGGGACGACCTCCAACATAAAGGAGAAAGAAAGAGGGTTCAAAAGGTTTGGTTGCATGAGAAGATGGAGGTATATATGGCTAAGAGTAAGAGAGAAGAGAAGGTAGAGGTGTCTAGCCATGTTTGCCATGTATCCAAGGTCAAAGCATCTCATCCATGCAAGCATCTCATCCATGAAACTAGGTTGACCATATATATCGAAACCCCACGACAAAAAAAACACATCAACCATTAAGATTATTGGTGACCAATATGTATTAGAAAACCAAATGACCACCAAGGTTCAGGGAACTTGGCGACCACCAAGGAATCTTGGCGACCAGGAATGTCAGAAAACTAAATGACCACGAACCATAGGATTTTTGGTGACCAAGATGAGTCACAATCCTCATTGATCGTCAAACCTAGATGGCTCAAGAAAACTTGACGATGTCCAATACTAGAGGGCTCAACATTCAAGGTTAACCATTGTAACATCCCTGACCTGGGTTATGCTTTAACCATAGGTATTTTGTTTAAGAAAGGTAATTATATGCTTGATATTATCTTTAGAAAATTAATTAATGCTCAAGAGGAACTTATATTTCAATTTTAGTCCTTTTTGAATAATGTTGAAATGATATTTTGCTTGTTTTGGACTAAAGTGCAAATTACCCAAGTTGAGGGGTTAAATTGAATATTTTGCATGATAATATGTTCCTCATGTTTTGAATCATCATGATAATGAATATGATGTAGAGGTATGGCCAGTGAAAACTTGGGTACCAAGAAAGAGTTGATTAAACAATGTTTGTGCATTAAAATCTAGTTTTGGTGTAATGTGCAATTTACCCAAAACCTAGGGTTCAGTATGCAAAATACCACTTCTAGAGGGTCCCTCATGTTTCTTGGCATAATTTAGAGAAAATAAAATTGGAGGGGCGCCACATTTGAATTACTTTGGGGAAGAGAGAATCTTGATATTAAAATAATCAAGATTTAAGCATAATTGGAACTTTATTTCAATTTAATGTAAAAATAAATAAAATAATTGAAGGGCATTCAACCAAAAACGATATGGTTGAATTTTCCCAAGTTTGAACACCCTTGTGCCTTTTCTAGGCCACGAAATATCTCAAATCAAGTGGATAACTCACTCACATAAAATAAAGAAAAGTAATATCCACTAACTTTAGGATATTAATATTATAAGGGTTAAGGGGCTTAATTTGCTTTTCTTTAAATTGTGGATAATTGAGAGGAATAAGAGGCAAGGAGGGTATACTCGTATCTAAGGAAGAGAAGGGGGCAAGTGGCAATGATTTGGGGGAGATAATTCCTACTTTCTCTCTCCTAAATGAATTTTCAATAAAATTCACATATATGCTCCTTTATCCATAGAATGAAAGGGAAATTTCGAACCCACTTCTTATCTTTGCTTGCAAAAGGACCAAGTAAGCTTTTAAGGACCCGGAGGACGACCCCCAACATGTTGGTAAGCTTCTTGACCTCCTTTCACCTTGAATTCATGGTGGAAATCACAAATAATGCATGATTTCTTCTTATCTCGATCCCATCTTCAATTCTAACCATTCCTTTTCACTCAAAGCTTGAGGACGAGCCTTGGAATAGTGAAAGGAGTTGCATCCACCATTTTGGACGTGATCTTAAAGATTTTAAGCTCAATTGGAGGCGGGTTATATAACTTGAACCCCTTTACATTGTTATTCAACTATCAATCTTGCAATTTCATTGATTCCTTCATCTTCTTGATTAATTGTTGGTTGAAATTGGTAATTCCATGAAATAAAAAGTAATAAAAACTACAGGGACAAAGGTAGATTATGATTACATCATCTTGGACAAATTTTCCAAAGAAATTTTATTTCATTCGGTTTCAACAAACTTGCTTATTCAGTTTCAACAAAACCGTTTGAAAGCAAACAGTTTCATCAAACTGTTTGAAGCTAAACGGTTTCAAACTATTTGGGAGAGTTGACCAGGGTTTAGTGTTTGGAAAAGTTGATGCTAATATTGATGGTTGATGACCTATCAAATTTGATTGATTAATTCCAAAGGGTTCATCAGTTGAAGGTTAATCAATTAGCAAACCCTAATCGGGTTAAGTGCTGAAATTCAATTTGGTTAATTTAGATTTTTGGGTGTTTAGGCCCAAACGGTCTCAAGACCATTTGGAGGTAACCCAAATGGTCTCAAGACCGTTTGGAGGTCTAGGGTTAAGTATGGTTGAGTAATTGAAGGTCCAGAGATACCAAATTGAAATGCAATTAAGTGTTGATTTGATGATCAATCCAATGATCTAAACCCTAATGGAATTTCACAAATTTCAAGGATAGGATGGGGAAAATGGTCTCAAGACCGTTTGAGGTCAGTTCATATCAAAAAATTGATGATGATTCATTGATTTCAATTGAATCAATTCCACAATGTTGATCATTGATGGTTCCTCGATTTCAAAGCCCTAATTGAAAGTTCTTGAGTAGAAACCCTGGATCAATTGGGTATAAAACCCTAATTGATGGTCCAATTGAAGGATGATTCAATAGTTTACTTGATGAAGAAATCAAGGATTCAATTGTTAATCGGTCCATCTATTGAAATCATGAATCGTGTAAGTGTTGAAAGGACTTTTTGGTCCATTCGATTTTGAGAGGGTTTGGACCAAATGGTCTTAAGACCGTTTGAGCCCAAACGGTAGCAAGACCCTTTGGGTCCAAATGTTCTCAAACCGTTTGGAGACCCAAAGTGCAATAGGTTTCAGCACTTATCTTATCCAATCAGTTACAAGGACAAATTACCCAAATGGTTTTCTACCAATTGAATTCTGAGAACTAAGATCGTTTAGGGCCTATGTAATGAAATCTTTTTGAGGTTCAACATGGTTTATCCATTTGAATACCTCATGTAATTGGAGGTCCAATAGGTCCAATTCAATTGAATGTCTAATGCAATTGAAGATTCAAATGGGTTAATCCAATTGATCATCTAATGGAATTGAAGGTTCAATTGGTCAATTCAATTGGAACCCTCATATAATTAAGGGTTCAATTGATTAAACTAGTTGGAGACCTGATGTACTTAGATGATTAATACCCTCAGTGAGATTAATCATTGATGATTAATGATGTAATAATTTAATACATCATGTTAGCCATAAATGCATATATTTGAATAAAGATTAGGCTCAATCTAATCAAGATTTGAGAAGTGGGCATCCTAAGTAGGATGAAAGAGAAAGATTCATGCATGAATGATAATCATGTAGCACTTAAGACTAAAACATTCAAATTGATGTGATATACAATTAGGGTATGATCCTCGAATAAGAGATCATAAAACCCTAATTGAGTTGATTAATGAACTCAAACCCTAATTTCGGGCAATTCTAAATGAAACCCTAAACTAGGAGGATGATGTGATATGAATTTAGGGTAATGACATGAGTAACTCTAATTCAAGGTATCCTGATGATAAACCCTAATTGGGATGAATAGTAAACCCTAATTATGGGTAATAGAATATGAAACCCTAATTGGGATAAATAGTAAACCCTAATTGTGGGTTATTGAATATAAACCCTAATTTGGGGTGATGTGATGTGAATAGTAAACTCTAAACTCTAAATAGAGTGAAGATGTGTGAAACCCTAATTTTGGGTTATACTATATAGCATGAAATTCTAACCTTGGATAATGAAATGATAAATCATTGGTTCTAATTGTACAAAGGGAATAAGTAACCCTAATTGACATGAAATGGGAAACCCTAACCATGGTAAGGGAATAGTGATGTTACCCTTGAATAGCATGAAACTAAAATGTGATTGATATATCTGTTATCATGTGTGCTAACCATGCAGGTATTCTGTGATGATGAACATAGCCAGGTATGAGCTAGATGCTTTATTCATTGAAATTATTTATTGGGCCTTGTGTTCCATAATATACCTTGTTGCTTGGTAAATGGTAACAAGAGAGTTAATGAGCCTCAAGTGCCATAAGAGATGCTTGTGTAGAAAGTATCATGTTTACCTTAGTCAAATGACTTGAAGGTGATAACTACCTAAAAAAGTGGTAATAGTGCTTAGTGATGAGCTAAGGGTTTGAATACCCAGATCCATATAATTATGGTGTTGAGATTGTAAAGGGATGATAATTCCCAGTATTGAAATGAGGGACTGAGATCCCAATGTCTTATAAAGATTTAGAAGTAACTGATGAAAACAATACATGTTTCTTTGTAGCACTTGTCCTAATAAGTTATGTTTGAAAACTTGGCTAATGCTAAAAGAATATGATAATGTACTTAATTAATCAAGTGATATCATAGAATGTAGTTGCCCTAACCACTGATCCATCATCATCAGAATTAGCTGAATGCTAAAATGAGTTTTACTTGGAACACATATTTTTTAATATGTGGGGGTAATTGGGCAAATATATCCTTATGCTCCATAGGAATGGCTACGGGCTATGTCCTATGTATAGTATTGGCTTCGGACCATACCCCAATAAGAGTATGGCTACGGGCCATAAACTCCTCAATATAATATCGGGCATTGGCTACGGACCATAACCCTGAAGAGAGTATATGCTACGAGCTATAACTCTATAGCGAAGATGCCAATATACCCTGGCAAGCTAATTGCAGTTTGACACATGATGTCTCTACCAAAGTAGTCTCATACTGACCGAGACAGATGATGTCATGGAATCCGGCTCTCCCATTGACCTTATGTGGTACCGATGCTTTATGTAATCGTGGTCGATTGGAGTATGAGCGGTATATCTCATCTCCTCAGGGCATAAGCTTAAGAATGTTTGTAAAATGTAATCAGTTGTGTAGCATATTTGCATAAGATTGAAATATGAGAATCACTAGTTGATGTTATTCTTCTTAGCAGGCTCTAGATACATAAATTTTATATATGCTCTTCAAGTCCTTATTGAATAAGAGACATGCTGCTTTATCAAGTTATAGCTTAAATGCTTGAATAGAAATGTTACTTTAATCTGCATAGATATTGATTTATCTGCTGTTGAATATATGATTCCACTGTTTAGTGTATTTCTATTAAATTGTAATAATAATGTTTTCGGCGGAGAGTTATATCTCTCGCTGGGGAAATTTTATAATTGTCTCACCCCCATGGAATTCCAACATTTTTAGGTGGACACGGACGAGGTAGAGACAGAAACCCCATAAGAAGGGAAGAGCAGCAGCAGCAACAAGGACAACAGTAGATCCTAAGGTGGATATATTGGTCAAGGCTTGTATATATGTAAATAGAGTCCTATATGTCATCTCTGTACTCTCAGGTCCTAGGAGTCAGTGATAGCATTTTTATAATCGATCTAAGATTTTGGCATGATGCCTTGAGGATTTTGTTACTTGAGTTTTTGATAAAGCAAATGATGTATATATATATTCCTCGAGAAGAAATGGTATAGAGAATGTACTATGTGAACCAGGATGTGAATGTGATATGGTGGTACTTGTTGAAGGAATTTTCTGGAGAATGGATCTCCTTGCAAAAAGATTTAATTTTTAGTGATTTTTAGTAATTCCGCTGCTAACGATCGCTTCCGCATGTTTTATTATTGTTGATGACACTTGTTATCTTAATTGATGGTGTTTTTCGTCACAATTTAGTGGTATCTGAGCTCTAGGTTCGCTGAGTCTAAAGAGACATAGGATTAAGGTCATTGTGTCCGTTCTAATGTTTTCCAGTTTATCTGATAGTGTCTTCTGCTCATATAGGAGAAGAAGAACTTGAAGTTGTCTGGATCACATGACGAACATGTTGCTGAGAGCAGCATTTCTACACCAGGAGGAGGTGCAAGAGATCAAGATAGGGAGGACCCTATACCTGAACAACCCTAGTTCAATCAAGCTGATATGGGGAACCCAGCCTTCCAAGCCATGTTTGGACAGTTTATGGCAGCCATGACTCATATGACTGATAGAATTTCATTACCTACACCTAGGGCACCTACCCACCATGAAGGACAGGGATCCGAAAAGACGTTTGAACGACTTCGCTGGGTGGGAGTCATAGATTATGTTGGTACAGCTGATCCAGCTAATGCAGACTTATGGTTGACTGAGCTGGAGAAAGCCTTTAGGATCCTTAATATCCCTGAGGATGAGAAGGTGAGACATGATGTATACTTGTTGAAAGGTAGTGCTAGTCACTGGTGGACCATTGAGGAGGGCAAGAGGCCAGGTGCTGAGATTGGATGGGAAGAGTTCTGACGAGAATTCATCAGTAGATACTTTCCCAAGAATTTTCTGGATGAGAAAATTACTCAGTTTGAATGGATTAGGCAGGGACAAATGAACATTAGCGAGTATGAGGCTAAGTTCATGGAACTTTTACGGTTTTTTCCGCATATGGCATCTACTAATGAGGAGAGAATTCAACATTTCGAGAAGGGTTTGAATGCTAAATTAACCACTCTGGTGTCTGCTTTAGAGAACCGGGAGAGGTTTGCCACCTTTGTGGAGTCTGTAAGATGGATAGATAGGTTTGTGATCGAGAAGCGACAGACCAAAAATAAGAAAGTGTATCCTCAGTTTCATGGACAAAGTTCTGAGGGTTTCAAGAAGCCAAGGTTTTCCGCACCAGCAGCACCATAGAGGTTCAATACCCAGATGCAGTGGACATCAAGTAGGGGTATAGGGTGTAGTTTTCCTCTGAGTAGATCCCCTAGCACAACATCAACATCAGTAACTGGGCCCTCTAGACCACATCAAGAGAATAGAATTTGTCATCGATGTGGACTAGTAGGACATCTGGCAAGGGATTGCCCAACGGGGAATGCAGTGGTGAATCAACCCCCAAGACAGAGTCAGCAAATCTCTCAGAGAAAACCATTTTCTATTGGTACCCGAGGACGTGGACAAGCGTCCCAGGCAGGATCTTCTACACCCAGTAATCGGGCACCAAATCAACCGCAGGCAACGACGAGATTCTATGCAATGAAATAGTCCGAGGTAGTGGTTAATCCACAAGTTGTGACAGGTCAGATGGAACTAATTCATTCTGATATGTTTTCATCCTGTTTTATATCTGTGTTAATTGATCTGGGTGCTATGCATTCCTTTATCACTCGAGAAGTAATTCATGACTATAACATGATTGTCAATCATAGAGTGGATAGCTTGTTGTTAAAAACACCTTTGTTGGGATCCGTAGTGTTGCGGGAGGTGTGTTCTTCCTGCATTCTTTCTTTTTCTGATCATTGCATTCAGGTGGATCTTATACCACTTAAGATGCACGCTTTCGATATAATTCTTGGGATGGACACCCTAGAAAAGTATAGGGTTGTCTTGGATTGTGAGTCTAAGCAGGCTGTGTTCACAGACAATGGTGACACATGGATCTTTCAGGGAGACAGAAAGATTCTCCCAACTTGCTTAGTGTCAGCCATGGTAGCTGATAAGTTGTTGACATAAGGATGTTTTACATTCTTGGCACATGTGGTAGATACCACCATGGAGAACCCTCATCCTTCTGAAGTTCCAATAGTTAGGGAATTTGAGCATGTGTTTCCTGAGGAACTTCCAGGTGTTCCACCGCCCCGAGAGATTGATTTTGAGATTAATCTAATCCCAGGCACGCAGTCAATAGCCCAAACGCCGTATAGAATGGCACCTGGTAAAATGGCAGAGCTCAAGAAACAACTGCAGGAGTTTCTTGAGAAGGGTTTTATCCGTCCGAGTACTTCACCATGGGGTGCTCCAGACCTCTTTGTTAAGAAGAAGGATGGGTCCATGCGATTATGCATTGACTATAGGTAGTTGAATAAAGTAACTATAAAGAATAAGTATCCTTTGCCAAGGATAGATGACTTGTTTGATCAGTTTTGTGGTGCAACTATCTTTTCTAAGATAGATCTGAGGTCAGGATACCATCAGTTGTGTGTTAAGGAGGGTGACATACCTAAGTCTGCCTTTAGGACAAGGTATGGTCACTATGAGTTCATAGTTATGTCATTTGGACTAACTAATGCACCTGCTGCATTCATGGAACTCATGAATAGAATATGTCGACCTTTTCTTGATCAGTGTGTTGTCATCTTTATAGATGACATCTTGATCTACAGTAGAGATGCTCAACAGCATGATCAGCACCTCCGTCAGGCAGAGAGCATAAGTTGTATGCTAAGTTTAGCAAGTGTGAGTTCTGGTTACCAGAAATTTCTTTTCTTGGACATGTAATATCTGCCTCAGGTATTCATGTTGATCCTAAGAAGGTGGAATCTATCTTGCAATGGGAATAGCCAAAGACACTGACGGAGATATGTAGTTTCCTAGGATTGGCCGGCTATTACAGGAGGTTCATTAAGAACTTTAGTTTTATAGCTTTACCCCCAACCAAGTTGACCAGGAAAGAGGTTCCTTTTGTCTGGAATGACAAGTGCCAACAATATTTTCAGATGTTGAAGGAAAGGTTAACAAGTGCACCTGTGTTAGTATTACTTGAGCAAGGGAAGGGGTACATAGTCTTCTGTGATGCATCCAAGAACAGTCTAGAATGTGTGTTGATGCATGATAAGCAAGTGATTTCTTTTGCTTCTCGATAGCTTAAGAAACACAAGGAGAATTATCCGACACACGATCTAGAGCTAGTTGTTGTGGTCCATGCCTTGAAGATCTAGAGACATTATCACTATGGAGAGACATTCCATATTTTCACATACCATAAGAATTTAAAATATATCTTTTCTCAACATGAGTTGAACATGAGGCAACGCCGCTGGATGGAGTTAATCAAGGACTATGATTGTACAATTGATTGTCATCTAGGGAAAGCTTATGTGGTTGTTGATGCTTTAAGTAGAAAAGCAGCAACACCAGCCTTATATAAAGCACAGTTAAACTCCTTAGTGTGCTCTAAGAGAGATATGCTTATCTCTTTAAGGCAAGATAATGTACATCTTAAGGTATCGTTGTTATCTGGGTTGTTAGCGGAGATGCAAGTGAAACCTACTCTGAGACATCAGATTAATGAAGCACAGCAAACTGATATTGTAGTTCAGCAGATTAGATCAGAGTATAGTAGTGAGAAACTGGATGGCTTTCATGAGTCAGAGGATCAGATAGTCTGTTACCATGGTAGGATGGTAGTACCTGATGCCAATGACTTGAGAAAGTTAGTCCTGGAAGAAGCTCATTCTTCAATGTATGTTATGCATCCAGGGAGCACCAAGATGTATCATAACTTAAAAGATATGTATTGGTGGCCTGGATTGAAGAAAGATGTAGTTGAGTTTGTTATGCGGTGTTCGGTGTGTCAACAAGTTAAATTTGAACATCAGAAGCCCAAAGGAACAAGGCAATCTCTGCCTATACCGCTGTGGAAATGGGATCATGTGACCATGGACTTTGTGGTTGGTTTACCTAGAACAACTAAAGGTCATGATTCCATTTGGGTGATAGTTCATTGGTTGACAAAGACATCACATTTCTTACCTGTCAAAACAACCTACACTATTGAGAAGCTGGCACAGTTATATGTTGATGAGATAGTACGGTTGCACGAGGTTCCAGCGACTATTATTTCTGATAGAGGTCCCCAGTTCACGAGTCATTTTTTAGAATGACTGCATAAAGCTTTGGGTACACAATTAAGGTTTAGTACAGCCTTTCACCCACAGACATATGGACAATCTGAAAGGACCACACAAACTTTGGAGGACTTGCTTAGGGCATGTGTCCTTCAGTTTGTAGGAAGTTGGGATCTACACCTGAGCTTGATAGAATTTGCTTACAATAATAGCTATCAGCACAGTATTGAGATGGCACCATATGTAGCTTTATATGGTAGACGTTGTAGATCTCCTTTATGTTGGTATGAAATAGGAGAAAATCAACTTTTGGGTCCTGAGCTAGTTCAGCAGACAACTGAGAAGATTAAAATAATACAGCAACAGTTGAAAGCTGCTCAGGATAGATAGAAATCATACGCCGACAAACGGAGAAGACCTTTAGAATTCCAAGTTGGAGATAGAGTATATCTCAAGGTCTCACCTTGGAAAGGTATCCTTAGATTTGGAAAGAAGCGAAAGTTAGCTCCTAGATTTATGGGGCCTTATCCAATCATTGAGAGGATGGGAAAGGTACCCTATAAGTTGGAGTTACCACCTGAGTTGCATAGATTACACCCAGTGTTCCATATCTCTATGTTGAGAAAGTGTCATCCTGACACAGAGTTAGTTCTGCAACATGTGGAGGTAGAACTAAATGATGATATATCTTATGTTGAAGGACCTGTGTTGATTCTTGATAGGAGAATCAAAAAGCTAAAAAAGAAATATATATGTCTTATGAAAGTCCTCTGGAACCACTGTGGCATTGAAGAAGCTACATGGGAACTAGAGGAAGAGATGAGGAGGAAATACCCTACTCTTTACTCTTGATGTTTTCGTTGATGATTTTGGGGATGAAATCCTTGTAAGGGGTGGATAATTTGTAACATCCCTGACCTGGGTTATGCTTTAACCCTAGGTGTTTTATTTAAGAAAGGTAATTATATGCTTGATATTATCTTTTGAAAAGTAATTAAGGCCCAAGAGGAACATATATTTCAATTTTAGTCCTTTTTGAATAATGTTGAAATTATATTTTGCTTATTTTGGACTAAAGTGCAAATTACCCAAGTTGAGGGGTTAAATTGCAAATTGTGCATGATAATATGTTCCTCATGTGTTGAAGCATCATGAGAATGAACATTATGCATATGTATGGCCAGTGAAAGCCTGGGTACCAAGAAAGAGCTGATTAAATAGTGTTTGTGCATTAAAACCTAGTTTTGGTGTAATGTGCAATTTACCCAAAACCTAGAGTTCAATATGAAAAATACCACTTATAGAGTGTCCCTCATGTTTCTTGGAATCATGTAGATAAAATAAAATGGGAGGGGTGCCTCATCTGAATTACTTTGGAGAAGAGAGAATCTTGATATTAAAATAATCAAGATTTAAGCATAATTGGAACTTTATTTCAATTTAATGTAAAAATAAATAAAATAATTGAAGGGCATTCAACCAAAAACGAGATGGTTGAATTTTCCCAAGTGTGAACACCCTTGTGCCTTTTCTAGGCCACGAAATATCTCAAAGCAAGTGGATAACTCACTTACATAAAATAAAGAAAAGTAATACCCACTAACTTTAGGATATTAATATTATAAGGGTTAAGGTGCTTAATTTGCTTTTCTTTAAATTGTGGATAATTGAGAGGAATAAGAGGCAAGTAGGGTAGCCTAATATCTAAGGAAGAGAAGGGGGCAAGTGGCAAGGATTTGGGGGAGATAATTCCTACTTTCTCTCTCCTAAATGAATTTTCAATAAAATTCACATATATGCTCCTTTATCCATAGAATGAAAGTGTAAAGACCCTGACCTGCGTTCAGGGTTTACCCTGTTTGTTTTGCTTAACCTTGGTGGTTTGATGCTTGCTAATCACCTTTGAGTGTTGATTAGGGTTTTTGTTGTGCTTTGTTGAGAGTTCGAGGGGCTACTTACAAATAACCCAAGTCTAGGGTTTTGTGTGCAAGTTTGCCATCTTGTGAGATGTTTTCCCCTCTTTGCTTCCTCTAGGGTTGAGAGGAAGGCTTGGGCTTGTTGTTTGAGTTTCTTGGGCCTTGCTTGAGCTTGTTTGAGCCTTGAGGTGCTTTGTTTGGGCTTGCTTGAGCCTTGTGTCGGCCAAGACCAGCTTGTGTCGCCCAAGAAAGAGTGTGTGTCGACCTAGAGGTGGTGTGTCGGCCTGGAGTAGTGTGTATCGCCCAGAGGAGCTGCTAGTTGTGTCGCCCATGTTGCTTGGCCCAACCTTGACCATGTTTGGGGGACACTTGGTGTATATCTTTGACAAGTGTCTCTTGGTGTGCTAGTGTGTTGGATTGAACCCTAGGACAAGTGTCCCTTGGGTGGACGACACTTAGCATGGATCTACCTTGGTTTCTCCTCCCCTTCTTTCTATATAAGTGGCTCTTTCCCTTGCCTTAGCTTCCTTTGCTCTTTTGGTCTCTCCTCCACCTTGAGTGCACGACACTCCTCCCTCTCTTGCTTGTGTCGGCCGAGACACTCTCCTGGAGTTGCAGTGGTGGCTGATACCCTCTCTTGTATCAGCTTTGGTGGACGACATCCCTTGGAGCTTGAAGTGCATCTTCTTCCTTGGAGCTTGGAGCTTAAGGCGGGTTGCATAACTTCTAACCCTAACTTCTTTACCTCTTGTTCTTGTTCTTGTTCATAGATTAGTAGCTTAGAATTGTACCTTGCTTGAGTTTCCTTTGGTGGCCGATATCCCCTTAAGGTTTAGGGTTTCTAGTGTACCTTGTGATCTAGGGTTTGTGCTCCTTTGAGTTGGAGTTTGATGGTGACCTAGGGTTGGGCGATATCCCTTCTTTGTTGGTGGGTTGGACGATATCCTTTTGAGTTGGACGACATGGCACCTTTGTCTTTGAGTTGGACGATATGGTGTTCCCTTTGATGGACGATATGTAAGCCTTTGGTGGATGACATAATGTGTTCTTGAGGTTGGCTGATACCCTTGCCCATGTGTTTGGCGATAGGGTGAGCTAGGGTCATGTTGGCCGATATGATGGTGACCCTTGTTGAACGACATGGTCCTTGTGATAAGCAATCCCTTTGTTCTTGGTGTTGGGCGACATGGTGAGTGCTCTTGTGTTGGGCGATAGGTCAAGCTAGTGAGGAGTTGGCCGATATGGTTGAGTTGGCCGATATGGTTGAGTCGGCCGATATGGTTGAGTTGGCCGTTGGATGTTGTTGGGCGATACATCTTGAGGTGTTGGACGATATAGCCTTGTCAAGCTTGATGGTTGTTGGTGTCGGACGACATGGCCATGTATGGCTTGTTTCCTTGTCTTGCACGATAGACCATGCATGTTGGCCGATAGCCATGTTGACCGATAGGCCATGCATGCCATGGTGGCCGATAACCATGCCGGCTGACACCCATGATGACCGATAGCTAAGGTGGGCGACAGCCTAGGGTTGGGTATGTGTCGGCCGGCAGGCCTTGATAGGTTTTAGTGAGGGCGGTGATAGTTATGGTGAGAGCCTTGTAATCATATAGTAACGATCCTTTGTGATGTGGAAGTGATTAGTTATGCACCAATGAACGATAGTGGTGTCTTGTTAGTGATAACAACAATGAATATGATGCCTTGCAAACAATAATAATGCTAATGATAGTAACAATGATGATAATGGTAGTTGCATGATGATAATGATAGTAATAATGCTGATCATAATGATGATAATGGTAGTAGGGATGATAATGAGGAAGGTCATGGTAATAAGATGCATGATGTGATCCTTATGTTTATTTGTTAATAATAAAGAGGACGATAGTAATAATGTTGAATAATAATAATGATAATAATGATGATAGTGACATAATGGTAGTGGTAACAATAGTACTTGTTCTGTATGTTTGAACATCTTGATTATTCATATAGTTCTGAGATAAGGATAAGTATAGATATGGCTTGTTGATGATGTACTTTATACACTTGATCAGCAAATAGTGTAAGAATGATAAGTAGAATTATCTTGAATAGCATTTCATGATGGTAGCATATTCCTTATGATTGAATCTACGATTATTGTGTACTCTAACCATGCAGGTGATGATTAGCCTTGAAAAGGGCTATGAGACACATGTGATGAGTAACATCACTTGGTAATTACTCTGGTTAATAAAATGATATGTATAATGTGTTAAGTTCAATGATGATGATGTGAGCCTTGAGAGGCATTGACAGTACATGATGAGGGATTGAGATCCCATGGTATGTGATGATCCTCGAGATGGATTTGGATGGTTGGCAAGAGGCCAAGTGGTAACATGTGATGTTGGATCCTTGTGATGGATCAGGTTGATGTGATTAAATAATAATATAATGTTGTTTACTTTCCGTTATATCTTGCATGTTATACAACTTGGTTGAATCTTGCAATCCATCTAAAAGATACTAATTAATCACAGTGAAATATATCATGTAGTTTTCCCTGGCCATAGATCCATCATCGTCAGGACTTGGTGATGGTGAAACAGGTTCTCCTACGGGTTAACCTGGAAGCGCATATTGTTGAATATGTGTAGGTTACTCCTAGCCTGAAAATGAGGAGGTAAGAGTGTAACTTCGGTTACAGACTCAGATACGTATGAAGAGAATGGTGAACAGGCCCATGGCTCAGGATATGTGATGTGAGGATCATGAATGCGTTCATGGCTCAGAGCACGGTGAATAGGCTCGTGGGTCAGTTTTACTAGCACTGAGACCTATACCAAGGCGGGCTAGAGTGAGGGTAGCCTATGGAGCTGACCATGTGGCTTAGACCACTTCAGCATGTGACTGCGGTCATGCTTGTGTTGTACTCATGTACTGACCACGAGGTGGGAGGTCATGGAGTCCGGCTCTTCCATTGACCTTGTATGGCACCGGCTTGGGTTTCGTAACCGAGGGTTGGATTTGAACGGTACGGTTCAAATCCTCAGGGCATAATAATATGTAACACAGTTGTTTAGTATTTATCGCTTAAGATAAACACGTAACATTGGTTGAGGCTTTGTTTGTGTAATATCTTTGTTATATCTTGCAGGTTATGTGACAATATGTCTTATCTTGATAAGCAGGTTATGTGACATTATATCTTGTTCTGATAATCATGTTACATAGGGATACATATTATCTTGCTAATCATATTCCTTGAGATATATCTGGTTATATGCTTTTGTATAGCGGGTAAGCTTGTCGGTAAGAATAATCTGTTTTATATAGACTGCTCTTGTTATACCTGTTATTAGATATCTGTTGTTATAGTATATCTTGCTGAGGTTCTATAGTTGCGGTGGGGAGTTATGTTTCATGCTGGGACAATTGTTCAATTGTCTCACCCCGCTGGTTTAACCCCTTTTTAGGTGGTCGAGGTAGACGTTGTCGTGGTCGTGGTGTTGCGGCCGACAGCTTGAGGAGCAGTAGAAGGCAAGCAATGGATATGCTGCTGTTTTGGATGTTTTGTAGTAGAGTCTAGAGTCATCCCTGTACTCTCAGGTCCTTGGCAGTGTTTTGACGATGTTTTACGATGAACGATCGATGACGATTGTATATCCTGTTGTTGGCCGGATGTGGGCCTTTATGTATGTGAACAGGTGGTGAACTCATGTGATGGATGAGAAGCTGTTTCTGTAAGCTGTAGACACGTATCATATCTCGTGTGTGTATATATATATATATATATATATATATATATATATATATATATATATGACATGTTTCCTTGCAGAATGAGGACTGGAAAGTAATAGCTTCACAGTTTAACTATTTTTCACAATCGGTTTTAATTAACCCGTGTTTTCATAATCGGTGGTTATGGTGTTTTCCGCACGTTTTTGCGTAACACCTCGTTATCTCTGTGATAATGGGATGTGTTGCCACAGAAAGGGTAATTTCGAACCCACTTCTTCTCTTTTCTTGCAAAACGACCAAGGAAGCTTTGAAGGACCAGGAGGATGACCCCCAACCGGTTGGTAAGCTTTTTGACCTCCTTTCATCTTGAATTCATGGTGGAAATCACAAATAATGCATGATTTCTTCTTATCTCAATCCCATCTTCAATTCTAACCATTCTTTTTCACTCAAAGCTTGAGGACGAGCCTTGGAATAGTGAAAGGAGTTGCATCCACCATTGTGGATGTGATCTTGAATCTTTGAAGCTCAATTGGAGGTGGGTTATATAACTTGAACCCCTTTACATTGTTATTCAACTATCAATCTTGCAATTTCGTTAATTCTTTCATCTTCTTGATTAATTGTTGGTTGAAATTGGTAATTCCATGAAATCAAAAGTACTAAGAACTACAGGTACGAAGGTAGATGATGATGACATCATCTTGGACACATTTTCCAAAGAAATTGTATTTCATTCGGTTTCAACAAACTTGCTTATTCGGTTTCAACAAAACCGTTTGAAAGCAAACAGTTTCATCAAACCGTTTGAAGCTAAACGGTTTCAAAATGTTTGGGAGAGTTGACCAAGGTTGACCATTTGGAAAAGTTGATGCTAATATTGATGGTTGATGACCTATCAAATTTGATTGATTAATTCCAAAGGGTTCATCAGTTGAAGGTTAATCAATTAGCAAACCCTAATCGGATTAAGTGCTGAAATTCAATTTGGTTAATTTAGATTTTTTGGGTGTTTAAGCCTGACAGGTCTCAAGACCGTTTGGAGGTCACCCAAGACCGTTTGGAGGTCTAGGGTTAAGTATGGTTGAGTAATTGAAGGTCCAGAGATACCAAATTGAAATGCAATTAAGTGCTGATTTGATGATCAATCCAATGATCTAAACCCTAATGGAATTTCACAAATTTCAAGGATAGGATGGGGCAAACGGTCTCAAGACTATTTGGAGATCCAAATGACCTCAAGACCGTTTGAGGTCAGGTCATATCAAAAATTTGATGATGATTCATTGATTTCAATTGAATCAATTCCACAATGTTGATCATTGATGGTTCCTCGATTTCAAAGCCCTAATTGAAGGTTCTTAAGTAGAAACCCTGGATCAATTGGGTATAAAACCTTAATTGGTGGTCCAATTGAAGGATGATTCAATAGTTTACTTGATGAATAAATCAAGGATTCAATTTTTAATCGGTCCATCTATTGAAATCATGAATCGTGTAAGTGTTGAAAGGACTTTTTGGTCCATTCGGTTTTTAGAGGGTTTGGACCAAACGGTCTCAAACCGTTTGGAGACCCAAAGTGCAATCAGTTTCAACACCTATCTTATCCAATCGGTTCCAAGGACAAATTGCCCAAATGGTTTTCTACCAATTGAATTTTGAGAACTAAGATCATTTAGGGCCTATGTAATCAAATATTTTTTAGGTTCAACATGGTTGATCCATTAGGATACCTCATGTAATTGGAGGTCCAATAGGGCCAATTCAATTGAATGTATAATGCAATTGAAGATTCAAATGGGTTAATCCAATTGATCATCTAATGGAATTGAAGGTTCAATTGGTCAATTCAATTGGAACCCTCATATAATTAAAGGTTCAACTAATTAAACTAGTTGGAGACCTGATGTACTTAGATGATTAATACCCTCAGTGATATTAATCATTGATGATTAATGATGTAATAATTTAATACATCAAGTTAGCCATAAATGCATATATTTGAATAAAGATTAGGCTCAATCTAATCAAGATTTGAGAAGTGGACATCTTGAGAAGGATGAAAGAGAAAGATTCATACATGAATGATAATCATGTAGCACTTAAGCCTAAAACATTCAAATTGATGTGAAATACAATTAGGCTATGATCCTCGAATAAGAGATCATAAAACCCTAATTGAGTTGATTAATGAACTCAAACCCTAATTTAGGGCAATTCTGAATGAAACCCTAAACTAGGAGGATGATGTGATATGAATTTAGGGTAATGACATGAGTAACCCTAATTCAGGGTATCCTGGTGATAAACCCTAATTGGGATGAATTGTAAACCCTAATTATGGGTAATGGAATATGAAACCCTAATTGGGATTAATAGTAAACCCTAATTGTGGATTATTGAATATAAACCCTAATTTGGGGTGATGTGATGTGAATAGTAAACTCTAAACTCTAAATAGAGTGAAGATGTGTGAAACCCTAATTTTGGGTTATACTATATAGAGCATGAAATTCTAACCTTGGACAATGAAATGATAAATCATTGGTCCTAATTGTGAAAGGGAATGAGTAACCCTGATTGACATGAAATGGGAAACCCTAACCCTGGTAAGGGAATAGTGATGTTACCCTTGAATAGCATGAAACGAAAATGTGATTGATATATCTGTTATCATGTGTGCTAACCATGCAGGTATTCTGAGATGATGAACATAGCCAGGTATGAGCTATGATGCTTTATTCATTGAAATTATTTATTGGGCCTTGTGTGCCATAATATACCTTGTTGCTTGGTAAATGGTAACAAGAGAGTTAATGAGCCTCAAGTGCCATAAGAGATGCTTGTGTAGCAAGTATCATGTTTACCTTGGTCAAATGACTTGAAGGTGATAACTACCTGAAAAAGTGGTAACAGTGCTCAGTGATGAGCTAAGGGTTTGAATACCCAGATCCATATAATTATGGTGTTGAGATTGTAAAGGGATGATAATTCCCAATATTGAAATGTGGGACTGAGATCCCAATGTCTTATAAAGATTGAGAAGTAACTGATGAAAACAATACATGTTTCTTTGTAGCACTTGTCCTAATAAGTTATGTTTGAAAACTTGGTTGATGCTAAAAGAATATGATAATGTACTTAATTAATCAAGTGATATCATAGAATATAGTTTCCCTGACCACAGATCCATTAGCGTCAGAATTAGCTGAATGGTGAAATGAGTTTTACTCGGAATGCATATTTTTGAATATGTGGGGGTAATTGGGAAAATATATCCTTATGCCCCATAGGAATTGCTACGAGCTATGTCCTATGTACGGGATTGGCTTCGGACCATATCCCAATAAGAGTATGGCTACGGGTCATAAACTCCTCAATATAATACCAGGCATTGGCTACGATCCATAACCCTGAAGAGAGTATATGCTACGGGCTATAACTCTATAGCGAAGATGTCAATATACCCTGGCAAGCTAATTGTAGTTTGACACATGATGTCTCTGCCAAAGTAGTCTTGTACTGACTGAGACAGATGAGGTCATGGAATCTGGCTCTCCCATTGACCTTATGTGGTACTGATGCTTTATGTAATCGTGGTCGGTTGGAGTATGAGTGGTATATCTCATCTCCTCAGGGCATAAGCTTAAGAATGTTTGTAAAATGTAATCAGCCATGTAGCGTATTTGCATAAGATTGAAATACGATAATCACCAGTTGATGTTATTATGCTCAGCACGATCTAGATACATAAATGTTATATATGCTCTTCAAGTCCTTATTGAATAAGAGACATGCTGCTTTATCAAGTTATAGCTTAAATGCTTGAATAGAAATGTTACTTTAATCTACATAGATATTTATCTATCTGTTGTTGAATATATGATTCCATTGTTCAGTTTATTTCTATTAAACTGTAATAATAATGTTTTCGGCGGAGAGTTATATCTCTCGCTGGGGAAATTTTATAATTGTCTCACCCCCTTCGAATTCCAACGTTTTTAGGTGGACGCGGATGAGGTAGAGATAGAAACCCCATAAGAAGAGAAGAGCAGCAGTAGCAACAAGGACAAAAGTAGATCCTAAGGTGGAGATACTGGTCAAGGCTTGTATATATGTAAATAGAGTCCTATGTGTCGTCTCTGTACTCTCAGGTCCTAGGAGTCAGTGATAGTGTTTTTATAATCGATCTGAGATTTTGGCATGATGCCTTGAGGATTTTGTTACTTGAGTTTTTGATAAAGCAAATGATGTGTATATATATATATATATATATATTCCTTGAGAAGAAATGGTACAGAGATTGTACTATGTGAACCAGGATGTGAATGTGATATGGTGGTACTTGTTGAAGGAGTTTTCCGGAGAATGGATCTCCTTGCAAAAAGTTTTAATTTTTAGTGATTTTTAGTAATTCCGCTTCTAATGATCGCTTCCGCATGTTTTATTATTTTTGATGACACTTGTTATCTTAATTGATGGCGTTTGTCGTCACAACCATAGAGTTAGGGCATCCATAAGAACAAACCCTAATCTCCACACAAGGCTAAGTGTCATAGCCCAAACCAAGACATAACAAGACACCCCAAAGCACAACTATATCAAAAAAGTTATGAAAACATGTGAGGCACAACAAGCATGTGACAAATTGCAAGATAAACCTCATATTTGCATAAATTGCATATAAGTCCAAATCAAGCACATAATTGCATAACTTACTCAAACACTGTCCAAACTGGACCAAACTTAAAACTTAAGCTTGTCACATGATGTCAAAGTATATCTTAGGGTTTGACTAAGCTTTTTACCTTCCAATTATGATAAACAAGAATGTTCAACCATAAAGCAAGGTTAGAGATCTCACAACATGCATCTCAAACAGTCTGCTCTAGTTCAAGGAACATGGATTTAACATTGAAGATAGTGACGATTCCATGCCTCAAGATCAATCTAGATATTAGAGGCAAAGCACTATAACACTAATCACCGATTTTAGGTTGAAGTTGTTATCCAACTTATCAAATAACTTGGGTAGGAATGATGTGTGGCTAGATACTGTCATTTCTTGTGATGTCAAAAATTGGTTATGGACATTCACTGCCAACATAAACCGGGACCTATAGGGCTACACACATAGGATGCACCTGGAATAGGAGTTTATTCATAAATGATATTTAACTTGATTACTAAAGTGTTTAGGTATTATTTAGACAACTAAGGTTGACAATTGACTAACTAGACTTTGAACCAAATAGTTCAAGTGTTAACCCAATCAATTCAAATGACAGGTCAGTTCAAACAACATTGGCTGAATATTGCATGAGCTAGACAAGTGAAACGACCATTTCACATTTGAAATGACCATTTCATTATATAAAATGGTCATTTTTTAGAGTGAAACGACCGATTCATCATTTGGAGTGTCTGGTTAAATGATCAATTTGATTGGATCAAGGATTGATGTTGATGTCATTATTGTGCATTAATCGAATAGTGAATGCCAATATATTTGCAAATAGGAAACATGCTAAATTGACCAATTCAATGTTTGAACTGACTGGTTGGACATTGAACCGACTAATTCACCATTCATAGGTTTTAGAAAACTCATGAAAAAATGTCTCTTCAACTCCCAGATGGATCGGAACCGTTGTGTAAGGACCCTGACCTACGTTTAGGGTTTACCCTGTTTGTTTTGCTTAACCTTGGTGGTTTGATGCTTGCTAATCACATTTGAGTGTTGATTAGGGTTTTTGTTGTGCTTTGTTGAGAGTTCGAGGGGCTACTTGCAAATAACCCAAGTCTAGGGTTTTGTGTGCAAGTTTGCCATCTTGTGAGATGTTTTCCCCTCTTTGCTTCCTCTAGGGTTGAGAGGAAGGCTTGGGCTTGTTGTTTGAGTTTCTTGGGCCTTGCTTGAGCTTGTTTGAGCCTTGAGGTGCTTTGTTTGGGTTTGCTTGAGCCTTGTGTCGGCCAAGACCAGCTTTTGTCGCCCTAGGTTGGTTTGTGTCGGCCAACAAGGTGGTGTGTCGCCCAGCAGAGCTGCTAGTTGTGTCGCCCATGTTGCTTGGCCCAACCTTGACCATGTTTGGTGGACACTTGGTATGTATCTTTGACAAGTGTCTCTTGGTGTGCTAGTGTGTTGGCTTGAACCCTAGGACAAGTGTCCCTTGGGTGGACGACACTTAGCATGGATCTACCTTGGTTTCTCCTCCCCTTCTTTCTATATAGGTAGCTCTTTCCCTTGCCTTAGCTTCCTTTGCTCTTTTGGTCTCTCCTCCACCTTGAGTGCACGACACTCCTCCCTCTCTTGCTTGTGTCGGCCGAGACACTCTCCTGGAGTTGCAGTGGTGGCCGATACCCTCTCTTGGATCAGCTTTGGTGGACGACATCCCTTGGAGCTTGAAGTGCATCTTCTTCCTTGGAGCTTGGAGCTTAAGGTGGGTTGCATAACTTCTAACCCTAACTTCTTTACCTCTTATTCTTGTTCTTGTTCATAGATTAGTAGCTTAGACTTGTACCTTGCTTGAGTTTCCTTTGGTGGCCGATATCCCCTTAAGGTTTAGGGTTTCTAGTGTACCTTGTGATCTAGGGTTTGTGCTCCTTTGAGTTGGAGGTTGATGGTGACCTAGGGTTGGGCGATATCCCTTCTTTGTTGGTGTTGGACGATATCCTTTTGAGTTGGACGACATGTCACCTTTGTCTTTGAGTTAGACGATATGGTGTTCCCTTTGATGGACGATATGTAAGCCTTTGGTGGATGACATGATGTGTTCTTGAGGTTGGCCGATACCCTTGCCCATGTGTTGGGCGATAGGGTGAGCTAGGGTCATGTTGGCCGATATGATGGTGACCCTTGTTGAACGACATGGTCCTTGTGATAAGCAATCCCTTTGTTCTTGGTGTTGGGCGACATGGTGAGTGCTCTTGTGTTGGGTGATAGGTCAAGCTAGTGAGGAGTTGGCCGATATGGTTGAGTTGGCCGTTGGATGTTGTTGGGCGATACATCTTGAGGTGTTGGCCGATATAGCCTTGTCAAGCTTGATGGTTGTTGGTGTCGGACGACATGGCCATGTGTGGCTTGTTTCCTTGTCTTGAACGATAGACCATGCATGTTGGCTGATAGCCATGTTGACCGATAGGCCATGCATGCCATGGTGGCCGATAACCATGCTGGCCGACACCCATGATGAGCGATAGCCAAGGTGGGCGACAGCTTAGGGTTGGGTATGTGTCGGCCGACAAGCCTTGATAGGTTTAGTGAGGGAGGTGATGAGTTATGGTGAGAGTCTTGTAATCAAATAGTAACGGTCCTTTGTGTTATGAAAGTGATTAGTTATGCACCAATAAACGATGGTGGTGTCTTGTTAGTGATAACAACAATGAATATGATGCCTTACAAACAATAATAATGCTAATGATAGTAACAATGATGATAATGGTAGTTGCATGATGATAATGATAGTAATAATGCTGATCATAATGATGATAATGGTAGTAGGGATGATAATGAGGAAGGTCATCGTAATAAGATGCATGATGTGATCCTTATGTTTATTTGTTAATAATAAAGAGGACGATAGTAATAATGTTGAATAATAATAATGATAATAATGATGATAGTGACATAATGGTAGTGGTAACAATAGTACTTGTTCTGTATGTTTGAACATCTTGATTATTCATATAGTTATGAGATAAGGATAAGTATAGATATGGCTTGTTGATGATGTACTTTATACACTTGATCAGCAAATAGTGTAAGAATGATAAGTAGAAGTATCTTGAATAGCATTTCATGATGGTAGCATATTCCTTATGATTGAATCTATGATTATTGTGTACTCTAACCATGCAGGTGATGATTAGCCTTGAAAAGGGCTATGAGACACATGTGATGAGTAACATCACTTGGTAATTACTCTGGTTAATAAAATGATATGTATAATGTGTTAAGTTCCATGATGATGATGTGATCCTTGAGAGGCATTGACAGTACATGATGAGGGATTGAGATCCCATGGTATGTGATGATCCTCGAGATGGATCTGGATGGTTGGCAAGAGGCCAAGTGGTAACATGTGATGTTGGATCCTTGTGATGGATCAGGTTGATGTGATTAAATAATAATATAATGTTGTTTACTTTCCGTTATATCTTGCATGTTATACAACTTGGTTGAATCTTACAATCCATCTAAAAGATACTAATTAATCACAGTGAAATATATCATGTAGTTTGCCCTGGCCATAGATCCATCATCGTTAGGACTTGGTGATGGTGAAACGGGTTCTCCTACGGGTTAACCTGGAAGCGCATATTGTTGAATATGTGTAGGTTGCTCCTAGCCTGAAAATGAGGAGGTAAGAGTGTAACTTCAGTTACAGACTCAGATACGTATGAAGAGCATGGTAAACAGGCCCATGGCTCAGGATATGTGATGTGAGGAGCATGAATGTGTTCATGGCTCAGAGCACGGTGAACAGGCCCGTGGCTCAGTTTTACTAGCACCGAGACCTGTACTAAGGCGGGCTAGAGTGAGGGTAGCCTATGGAGTTGACCCTGTGGCTTAGACCACTTCAGCATGTGACTGCGGTCCTGCTTGTGTTGTACTCGTGTACTGACCATGAGGTGGGAGGTCGTGGAGTCTGGCTCTTCCATTGACGTTGTATGGAACCGTCTTGGGTTTCGTAACCAAAGGTTGGATTTGAATGGTACGGTTCAAATCCTTAGGGCATAATAATACGTAACACATCCGTTTAGTATTTACTGCTTAAGATAAACACGTAACATTGGTTGAGGCCTTGTTTGTGTAATATCTTTGTTATATCTTGCAGGTTATGTGATAATATGTCTTATCTTGATAAGCAGGTTATGTGACATTATATCTTGTTCTGATAATCATGTTAGATAGGGATACATATTATCTTGCTAATCATATTCCTTGAGATATATCTGGTTATATGCTTTTGTATAGCGGGTAAGCTTGTCGGTAAGAATAATCTGTTTTATATAGACTGCTCTTATTATACCTGTTATTAGATATCTGCTGTTATAGTATATCTTGCTGAGGTTCTGCAGTTGTAGTGGGGAGTTATGTTTCCCCTTGGGACAATTGTTCAATTGTCTCACCCCGCTGGTTTAACCCCTTTTTAGGTGGTCGAGGTAGACGGGGTCGTGGTCGTGGTGTTGCGGCCGAGTAGCTTGAGGAGCAGTAGAAGACAAGCGATGGACATGTTGTTGTTTTGGATGTTTTGTAGTAGAGTCTAGAGTCATCCCTGTACTCTCAGGTCCTTGGCAGTGTTTTGACGATGTTTTACGATGAACGGTCGATGACGTTTGTATATCCTGTTGTTGGTCGGATGTGAGCCTTTATGTATGTGAACAGGTGGTGAACTCAGGTGATGGATGAGCAGCTGTTTCTGTAAGCTGTAGACACGAATCAGATCTCGTGTATGTATATATATGTGACATGTTTCTGTGCAGGATGAGGACTGGAAAGTAATAGTTTCACAGTTTATCAGTTTTCCACAATCGGTTTTGTAGCATCCAACTCACAAAAACATAATTAACTAATGCGAAAGCGTTCACTAAGCAGCGGATTACAGAAAATCACTAAAAATTAAAACCTTTTTCAAAGAGACCCAATCATAGGAAAACTCTTTCAACAAGAACCAATGTATTACATTTACATCATGGTTCATAAGTATATATCTTATACCATCTCTTCTCGAGGGTTACAACATCAACTGCCTTGTTAAAAGCTAAACACAGACAGCATAATAACCTCGAGGCATCAAGCCAAAATCTCAAAACGATACATTAAAAGTACTAAGTAATAACTCCGAGGACCTGAGAGTATAGAGACGACACATAGGACTTCTATCTACAAAACACGACAGACAACACACTCAACCTGAGTTGTCACTGTTGTCCCTGTTGCTACTGATGTTCTTCCTCTGCAAGATATTCTCAGTCTCTTTCGCACTCGTTCACCTAAAAATGTTGGTTCCCACGGGGGTGAGACAATTGAAAATTGCCCCAGTGAGAGATATAACTCTCCATCAGAAACATCATTATTGTAGTTTAATTAATATAAAACTGAGCAGAGGATAAGAAATTTAGATCATTCTCATCTTTTAAAGTATTACACCTATCTATGATTGAACACTAATTCAACTATTATCTTTATAAGGAATAGAAAGAACATGTATAACATTTATCTACCATACATTTTCAACATCTCAAGCTTTGCTCATGTCATTCATTATTCTGATGTGTCACCCATGATTCATTCTTGTTTCTATTTGTTGGCCTTAGCCAATCTGCTAAACAGGTATTCACTTATGCCAGACATGTGATTATATATATCATCATGTCTTATTCAAGCATTAAACTATATCAATCCGGTATAAATGTTTCAGGCATTGGACTATACCAATCCTGATTACACAGCCAGGCATTGGACTTTAACCAACCCTAATTACAGGCATTAAGCCTCTGCCAGGTATTTCTAATTATAGAGGCATGGATAGCATGTGAAACATAACTATCAACATTAGATATCTAGCATCATGATTATAATCAACAGTAGCAGTAAGATATCAACATAAGCATGACTACTGTATGTACACATTTACAGTCTTATGCATATCCACAACATAAGTATAATTACTATCTCTTAGTTTCACTAAGCATCATCTTTATGTAAAGAGAACAAACAAGGGTTATCATCCAATGTGAAGCGTCATGTATAACCCTAAACAGATATGCTATACGGCTGTATTACATTTTTTATTATGCCCTGAGGAAATTGAGGATACCACTCAAAATCCAACTGACCACTGCTAAGTCAAAATCAGTGCCATACAATATCTAGGAAGAGTCGGACTCCTAAGATCTTCTCCGCCCCCGGTCAGTACGGGTCCGCCACAGCGACACAAAAGGTCAAGCTGCTAACAGCCTAGTCCGTCCTTGGTACAGGTCACAGCACTAGTGAAAGAGGTGGGTACGCATACCCTACCATCTGAGGTACAACCGTAGTTGTCCTCTAATATCATCACACATATAATCACCGAGACACGACCACAACCGTTCTCAAACTAAGGGCTAGGTATGACCACAGTAATCCTCCCTAAACACTTGAATTCAGGATAACAAGAACCCTGTATACTCATCAGTATGTGCTCTGAGTTTCCCTTAGGAATACTCGTTTCACCATCTGGCAAGTTCTGACACTCAGATGGATCTATGGCATAGGGCACTACATGATTAGAGTTGCACTTGATTAGTTATGCCAATTGGGTGAATTAAGTTTGCATCAAACAAGTGGACATACAAACCCTAATTCACTTATAGCAAGCATATAAATATCAAAACCTGAAAAGATATAAAACATATGAAACATAATTTCTCATCTCATCATCACATGGTAATATTCACTTGCCATTCATGAGACTACACCAATCATCATATTATCACAGGATATTAATCCTTTTCACAATATCACAGGGTATCAACCCTTATCAACATAAGAGGAATACACCTCATTCAGGGCTCAACCATGCCCAAAGGTCATTAAGACCATCATACTATCACAGGATATAAATCCTTTTCACAATAACACAGGGAATCAACCCTTATCAACACAAGAGGATTACACCTCATTCAGGGCTCAATCATGCCCATGAAACATCTTGTTACCTCTTACTAGGTAACATCTAACAATATGGCTCACAAGGCTATTAAACATCTTGTCACCTCTCACTAGGCAACAATGACATATTAACTCATGTAATATAAAAGTAACACCATTATTTCCTCCATAGGGTTAGGGTTTACTATTCACATCAATTAGGGTTTCATGTTCATTTTATCAATCCAACCCTAATATATTGTTCCATACATCTAAGAGCATCCATCGACATTCCAAGTATTTAATATTCTTATCATTTATCATTAAATGATCATGAACACAAGGTATGAGTTTATCTCTCATCCTTATCATGGTATGATTACATCATACTCATTTTAGCTTACTTATCAAGTATGTTAAACTCATTACATTTCATTGTAACAATTTACATAACACTCTCCTTGTGTATCTTATCCAAAAATATTGGATTTGAGATGCATCAAGGTATATCAACCCTGAAATGCTAAATGTGATAGCTATCATGTATCAATGTATCACTTCCCTCATCACTTCTATCTTACTTGAGTTTATTAACTTATCTTATAATAAGGAATCTCACATCTTAATACTTTCATCCACCAAACTATCACCTTTACCATGATGTGGATAGATCACACACAAGGATTGTCCAACTATCTTCAATGATATGGACTCATCTCAAGTTAAGGCATTGCTTATTATAAGGTTTCCTATAGTCAAACACTTGAGATATTTCATCGTTATAGGGTATTACCCATTATTTCATCATTAAGGTTTACTCATATCATTATCCAGACATTAGGGTTATGGTTTTTCACCATATTGCCCATGATTAGAATTCCATGCACTATAGCCCAAATTTAGGGTTTCACATAGCTTTACTATGTGTTAGGTTTAAGGTTTCATATGACATCTCCCTCAATTAGGGTTTCACATGGAATCATCCTCAATTAGGGTTTCTCATGGAATCACCCTCAATTAGGGTTTCACTAATCATCCCAATTAGGGTTTCATTCAATTACCCATAAATTAGGGATTCATTATTCATCCCATTAGGATTTGGAATTTCATTACCTTAAGTTAGAGTTACCCAAGTCATTACCCTTAATTAGGGTTACACTATTACCCTTAATTAGGGTTACACTATTACCCTTAATTAGGGTTACACTATTACCCTAGATTAGGGTTTTACTCAGAATTTCCCTAAATCAGGGTTAGGGTTCATTAACCTTATCAATTAGGGTTTCTTGATCTCTTTACTAAGGATCATACCCTAAATCACCATATGAATCATACTCATGTATGAATTCATTTCTATCATTCTCTCCACTTGATTTGGTTACATCAACCATCCGATCAAATACAAACAACTATGTTTGACATAGTATACTGAGTTATTGCTTCCATAAACAATTAGGATTTGCATTTTAGGGATCATTCACAATTGAAACCATTAAGATAAAACCAATTGAACCCATTGGATCAATATTCAATTACATCAGCATATTTCCTCAAATGGTCAACCATTGCAAATGGTTAACCACTCCAAACTATTTGAAACTGTTTGGTTTCAATCAATTTGTTGAAATCGTTTAACCAATTTCATTGAAACCGATTGGTCCCAAATTTTGAAATTGTTTGCCTAAGATATTAATTGAGGTGTGTGCTTGTGATGACATCATCATCTTCAAGCTACAAACCCACTAAATTTTCTGTGATTTCCATGGTGGTTTCATCAATCAACCAAAATAAATTTCGGAAATGAAGAAAGCATCAACATTTGATAAGGAATTGAATGCAATAACAATATTAAGGGTTCAAGTTATAAACCCGCCTCAAATTGAGCTTCAAAGCTCCAAGATCACGCCAAAAATGGTGGATGAAGTTTTAGCAACTCCCCCTAGGCTCGTCCCCAAGCTTTTGGATGAAAAAGTTGGCTAGGGTTGAAGAGGAGATCGAAATAAGAAGAAATCAATGATTTATTTTTTATTTCCACCATGGAATCAAGGAGAACGAAGGTCAAGGACCTTACCAACAGGTTGGGGTCGTCCTACTGCTCCTCCACAGCTCCTTAGTCGTTTTCCAAGCAAGGGGAAAGAAAAGAATCCGAAATGGCCTTTGTTTTGGCTTGGTAAAGGTACTTTTATAAGAAATTCCATGAGAGAGAAAATGCCTTATAAAAATGCATTTAATTCCAAAATTGGTGCCGCCTCTTCCCCCTTTCATTCCTTGGATACAAGGATATCCCATTTGCCTCTTATTCCTCTCAATTATCCTCAATTTAAAGAAAAGCAAATTAAGCACCTTAGATCATATTATAATAATATCCCAATTTGAGTGGATATTACTTTTCTTTATAATAATGGTGAGTCGGTTATCCACTTGCTTGAGATATTTTCGTGGCCTAGCAAAGGCACAAAGGTGTTCACACTTGAACAAATTGAACCATCTCGTTTTTGGTTGAAGGCCCTTCAATTATTATATTTGTTTTTGCACTAAATTGAATTAGGGTTTCAATTAGGATTAAATCTTGATTATTTTAATATCAAGATTCTCTCTCCTCCAACTTAATTCAAATGAGGTGCCCCTATCATTTTATTTTCTCTACTTGATGCCAAGAAACATTAGGGACCTTATTGAAGTGGTAATTTACATATTATACCCTGGGTTTTGGGTAAATTGCACATTACACCAAAACTAGGTTTTCATGCACATACATTGCTTTATCATCTCTTTCTTGGTATTTAGGCTTCCATAAGCCATACCTCAGCATCATATTTACTCTCATGATGCTTCAACACATGAGGAACATATTATCATGCACAATTTGCACTTAAACCCCTCAACTTAGGTAATTTAAACTTTAGTCAAAAACAGGCAAAATATTGATTTCAACAATGTTCAAAAAGGACTAGAATTGCAACAAAAGTTCCTCTTGAGCCCTAATTACTTTTCACAAGATGAGATTAAACATTTAATCACCTTTATTAATCAAAACACCTAGGGTTAAAGTATAACCCAGGTCAGGGATGTTACAAATTATAAACCCCTAACAAGGATTTCGTCCCCGAAATCCAGATAAAGGAGGACAGATATATTTCATTTATCATACTATCTAGTCTTCACATAACATCTCCTTATTATGGAGACACCATAAAACTTTGATCAGCACCAAGTGTTTCCATACAAGATTCTCATAGAATCAACACACAAGGCACATGCCCCACTGTCCCTCATCATTGACTATAGAGTCAACTTTGTGTCAAATAACACTTTTCTTATTCAGAGAAGCATCATACATTCTTTATTAATATCATGTTTATGCAGAGCATAAACCCCTAACATATGATGTTCATATTATTATAATCAGACTAATTTCACAGTTGACCACTCTAGGTAGCCAACCTAACCCATCTGATAACTCTCAGATACCAGAATCTTTCACCTTGGTATCTATCACATGTGTTGGAAACACATCATATATATATATATATATATATATTCCTTTCATCTTGGAACATTAATTGTTTCATATGTTCTCATCTTTGGACCAAAGTCCAAGATAACTGATACTTTTCTAAGTATCCATCACATGAACACATTTATCTTATGCACATCAAGTGTCCTAAGACCCACTTGATTGCCATGTCCCTGAAAGGAAAGAAAACAAGGATTCATATTCCTCTTATTAATTTATGTATTTTCAACTATTCATGAACCATTTACTCTTTATCTCATCCTAGGTTCCTTGCCTTTAGCATTGAAATTTGTAAGGATGATTGCATGTCATTATCCCTTTCTTTATTATTATCTAGCACGTTTATGATTATCTCATGATCTCATCACATTTCCCATTTCCTTATTATGGGAAAGATCTTTATTATGCTGGCATCATTATTGAACAGGGTTCATCTCCCTCATTCGTATTCTTATCTTATGAGGAGTACACTTTTAGTTCCTCATACAACATACTCATCTGAGATTATCTCATACTTTTCTTTCTTATGCATGGGATATGACACATTTATTCATTCCATATTTCTGATTTCATGATACTCATTAGATTGTCTCATAATGACTGCTTGATCAGAGTAATAAAAAAGACAACAATCTAAGAGTTTCCATACCCACTTTATCATCAATAGTTGTATACCTGGCCAGGGTATATAAATACTGAGATTAAGTGGTATGCACTTTGTATACTATTATATTTCTTCTTTTCATATTATCACAAGCATAAGACTTAACATCCCTGAATTTCATTCAGGCATCTCTTCTGTACCTCATCATTTCTCATGGAGGTAAGAACAACATAAAACATTTGTAATGTTTTACTATGCAAAACATAAGTCCTCACATGACTAATCAAGGAAAGTTCAATCAATTCCTTTCTCAGTTAATCCAGGAATTCATAAAATGACATATTTGAATGACATTATCTTGTCTAACTTGTCATAATTCATGGATTATTCACTGTCTCAGGCTAACTCTGCCTCAAAGATTGATTCAACATGCTAAGGTTGAGCACAGACTCAATTTAAGTCCAGAAATTCATCATTTCCTTTTGCTTCAACCTGCAGATGTTGATTACAAATCATGTTGATATCTAAAACATCATCATTGGGGTTGGTAATCTGGGTTACAGTGCCAATGCTTGATCCACTATATACATTATTGTTGTCCTAAATTCTCCAACAGTAATACTTAAAGAAAGATTTTCTTATCATAGATGGATCAACTAGGAGATTCTCAGGCAATTGTCTCTCTCTTACCTGCTCCCATGCACCTCTTCTTAGTGCAACATTGCTGCTCTCAGCAGCAATCTCCTCATGTGACCCAGTCATCTTTAAGTTCTTCTTCTCTTATATGAGTAGAAGACATTATCAGATACACTGGATGATACCAGAACAAACTCTACTACCTTAGTCCTATGTCTCTGTAGACTCAGCGAACCTAGAGCTCTGATACCACTAAATTGTAGCATCCAACTCACAAAAACATAATTAACTAATGCGAAAGTGTTCACTAAGCAGCGGATTACAGAAAATCACTAAAAATTAAAACTTTTTTCAAAGAGACCCAATCATAGGAAAACTCTTTCAACAAGAACCAATGTATTACATTTACATCATGGTTCATAAGTATATATCTTATACCATCTCTTCTCGAGGGTTACAACATCAACTGCCTTGTTAAAAGCTAAACACAGACATCATAATAACCTCGAGGCATCAAGCCAAAATCTCAAAATGATACATTAAAAGCACTAAGTAATAACTTCGAGGACCTGAGAGTACAGAGACGACACATAGGACTTCTATCTACAAAACACGACAGACAACACACTCAACCTGAGTTGTCACTGCTGTCCCTGTTGCTACTGATGTTCTTCCTCTGCAAGATATTCTCTGTCTCTTTCGCACTCGTCCACCTAAAAATGTTGGTTCCCACGGGGGTGAGACAATTGAAAATTGCCCCAGCGAGAGATATAACTCTCCGCCGAAAACATCATTATTGTAGTTTAATTAATATAAAACTGAGCAGAGGATAAGCAATTTAGATCATTCTCATCTTTTAAAGTATTACACCTATCTATGATTGAACAATAATTCAACTATTCTCTTTATAAGGAATAGAAAGAACATGTATAACATTTATCTACCATACATTTTCAACATCTCAAGCTTTGCCCATGTCATTCATTATTCTGATGTGTCACCCATGATATATTCTTGTTTCTATTTGTTGGCCTTAGCCAATCTGCTAAACATGTATTCACTTATGCCAGACATGTGATTATATATATCATCATGTCTTATTCAAGCATTAAACTATATCAATCAGGTATAAATGTTTCAGGCATTGGACTATACCAATCCTGATTACACAGCCAGGCATTGGACTTTAACCAACCCTAATTACAGGCATTAAGCCTCTGCTAGGTATTTCTAATTATAGAGGCATGGATAGCATGCGAAACATAACTATCAACATGAGATATCTAGCATCATGATTATAATCAATAGTAGTAGTAAGATATCAACATAAGCATGACTACTGTATGTACACATTTACAGTCTTATGCATATCCACAACATAAGTATAATTATTATCTCTTAGTTGCACTAAGCATCATCTTTATGTAAAGAGAACAAACAAGGGTTATCATCCAATGTGAAGCTTCATGTATAACCCTAAACAGATATGCTATACGGCTGTATTACATTTTTTATTATGCCCTGAGGAAATTGAGGATACCACTCAAAATCCAACTGACCACTGCTAAGTCGAAATCAGTGCCATATAAGATCTAGGAAGAGCCGGACTCCTAAGATCTTCTCCGCCCCCAGTCAGTACGGGTCCGCCACAGCGACACAAAAGGTCAAGCTGCTAACACCTAGTCCGTCCTTGGTACAAGTCACGGCACTAGTGAAAGAGGTGGGTACGCATACCCTACCATCTGAGGTACAACCGCAGTTGTCCTCCAATATCATCACAGATATAATCACCGAGACATGACCGCATCCGTTCTCAAACTAAGGGCTAGGTATGACCACAGTCATCCTCCCTAAACACTTGAATTTAGGATAACAAGAACCCCACATACTCATCAGTATGCGCTCTGAGTTTCCCTTAGGAATACTCGTTTCACCATCTGGAAAGTTCTGACACTCAGATGGATCTATGGCATAGGGCACTACATGATTAGAGTTGCACTTGATTAGTTATGCCAATCGGGTGAATTAAGTCTGCATCAAACAAGTGGACATACAAACCCTAATTCACTTCTAGCAAGCATATAAATATCAAAACCTGAAAAGATATAAAACATATGAAACATAATTTCTCATCTCATCATCACATGGTAATATTCACTTGCCATTCATGAGACTACACCAATCATCATATTATCACAGGATATAAATCCTTTTCACGATATCACAGGGTATCAACCCTTATCAACATAAGAGGAATACACCTCATTCAGGGCTCAACCATGCCCAAAGGTCATTAAGACCATCATACTATCACAGGATATAAATCCTTTTCACAATAACATAGGGAATCAACCCTTATCAACACAAGAGGATTACACCTCATTCAGGGCTCAATCATGCCCATGAAACATCTTGTTACCTCTTACTAGGTAACATCTAACAATATGGCTCACAAGGCCATTAAACATCTTGTCACCTCTCACTAGGCAACAATGACATATTAACTCATGTAATATAATAGTAACACCACTATTTCCTCCATAGGGTTAGGGTTTACTATTCACATCAATTAGGGTTTCATGTTCATTTTATCAATCCAACCCTAATATATTGTTCCATACATCTAGGAGAATCCATCGACATTCCAAGTATTTAATATTCTTATCATTTATCATTAAATGATCATCAACACAAGGTATGAGTTTATCTCTCATCCTTATCATGGTATGATTACATCATACTCATTTTAGCTTACTTATCAAGTATGTTAAACTCATTATATTTCATTGTAACAATTTACATAACACTCTCCTTGTGTATCTTATCCAAAAATATTGGATTTAAGATGCATCAAGGTATATCAACCCTGAAATGCTAAATGTGATATCTATCATGTATCAATGTATCACTTCCCTCATCACTTCTATCTTACTTGAGTTTATTAACTTATCTTATAATAAGGAATCTCACATCTTAATACTTTCATCCACCAAACTATCACCTTTACCATGATGTGGATAGATCACACACAAGGATTGTCCAACTATCTTCAATGATATGGACTCATCTCAAGTTAAGGCATTGCTTATTATAAGGTTGCCTATAGTCAAACACTTGAGATATTTCATCGTTATAGGATATTACCCCTTATTTCATCATTAAGGTTTACTCATATCATTACCCGGACATTAGGGTTATGGTTTTTCATCATATTGCCCATGATTAGAATTACATGCACTATAGCCCAAATTTAGGGTTTCACATAGCTTTACTATGTGTTAGGTTTAAGGTTTCATATGACATCTCCCTCAATGAGGGTTTCACATGGAATCATCCTCAATTAGGGTTTCTCATGGAATCACCCTCAATTAGGGTTTCACTAATCATCCCAATTAGGGTTTCATTCAATTACCCATAAATTAGGGATTCATTATTCATCCCATTAGGATTTGGCATTTCATTACCTTAAATTAGAGTTACCCAAGTCATTACCCTTAATTAGGGTTACACTATTACCCTTAATTAGGGTTACAATATTACCCTTAATTAGGGTTACACTATTACCCTAGATTAGGGTTTTACTCAGAATTTCCCTAAATCAGGGTTAGGGTTCATTAACCTTATCAATTAGGGTTTCTTGATCTCTTTACTAAGGATCATACCCTAAATCACCATATGAATCATACTCATGTATGAATTCATTTCTATCATTCTCTCCACTTGATTGGGTTACATCAACCATCCGATCAAATACAAACAACTATGTTTGACATAGTATACTGAGTTATTGCTTCCATAAACAATTAGGATTTGCATTTTAGGGATCATTCACAATTGAAACCATTAAGATCAAACCAATTGAACCCATTGGATCAATATCCAATTACATCAGCATATTTCCTCAAATGGTCAACCATTGCAAATGGTTAACCACTCCAAACTATTTGAAACTGTTTGGTTTCAATCAATTTGTTGAAATCGTTTAACCAATTTCATTGAAACCGATTGGTCCCAAATTTTGAAATTGTTTGCCTAAGATATTAATTGAGGTGTGTGCTTGTGATGAAATCATCATCTTCAAGCTACAAACCCACTAAATTTTCTGTGATTTCCATGGTGGTTTCATCAATCAACCAAAATAAATTTCGGAAATGAAGAAAGCATCAACATTTGATAAGGAATTGAATGCAATAACAATATTAAGGGTTCAAGTTATAAACCCGCCTCCAATTGAGCTTCAAAGCTCCAAGCTCACGCCAAAAATGGTGTATTAAGTTTTTGCAACTCCCCCTAGGCTCGTCCCCAAACTTTTGGATGAAAAAGTTGGCTAGGGTTGAAGAGGAGATCGAAATAAGAAGAAATCAATGATTTATTTTTTATTTCCACCATGGAATCAAGGAGAACGAAGGTCAAGGACCTTACCAACAGGTTGGGGTCGTCCTCCTGCTCCTCCACAGCTCCTTAGTCGTTTTCCAAGCAAGGGGAAAGAAAAGAATCCGAAATGGCCTTTGTTTTGGCTTGGTAAAGGTACTTTTATAAAAAAATTCCATGAGAGAGAAAATGCCTTATAAAAATGCATTTAATTCCAAAATTGGTGCCCCATCTTCCCTCTTTCATTCCTTGGATACGAGGCTATCCCATTTGCCTCTTATTCTTCTCAATTATCCTCAATTTAAAGAAAAGCAAATTAAGCACCTTAGATCATATTATAATAATATCCCAATTTGAGTGGATATTACTTTTCTTTATAATAATGGTGAGTGGGTTATCCTCTTGCTTGAGATATTTTCATGGCCTAGAAAAGGCACAAAGGTGTTCACACTTGAACAAATTGAACCATCTCATTTTTGGTTGAAGGCCCTTCAATTATTATATTTGTTTTTGCACTAAATTGAATTAGGGTTTCAATTAGGATTAAATCTTGATTATTTTAATATCAAGATTCTCTCTCCTCCAACTTAATTCAAATGAGGCGCCCCTCTCATTTTATTTGCTCTACTTTATGCCAAGAAACATTAGGGACCTTATTGAAGTGGTAATTTACATATTATACCCTGGGTTTTGGGTAAATTGCACATTACACCAAAACTAGGTTTTCATGCACATACATTGCTTTATCAGCTCTTTCTTGGTATTTAGGCTTCCATAAGCCATACCTCAGCATCATATTTACTCTCATGATGCTTCAACACATGAGGAACATATTATCATGCACAATTTGCACTTAAACCCCTCAACTTGGGTAATTTGCACTTTAGTCCAAAACAGGCAAAACATTGATTTCAACAATGTTCAAAAAGGACTAGAATTGCAACATAAGTTCCTCTTGAGCCCTAATTAATTTTCAGAATATGAGATTAAACATTTAATCACCTTTCTTAATCAAAACACCTAGGGTTAAAGTATAACCCAGGTCAGGGATGTTACAGGTTTTAATTAACCCATGTTTTCATAATCTGTGGTTATGGTGATTTCCGCACATTTTCGCGTAACACCTCGTTATCTGTATGATAATGGGATGTGTTGCCACACGTTGACCCTGGCCCTCCTATAAATAGAGGGGTATCGGGGGCTTCCCAGACACAACAATAAGCTTTGACAATTGTTGTCCTCTATGATTGTCATAACCAAGAGATCGTGAGCAAGTCCTACTCGTGAAAGGGATGGAAGCAAGGGAGAGATAATTGTGGGAAAGCGAATCAATCCTAGCAAATTGACATCCAAAGGGAAAACTCCTTCCTGTTGGCTTTGGTAGCACAACATGGAGTTCTTGATGGTATGTGTAAACTACTATAGAGCTGAGGAGGCCTTTGCCGCCCTCTAGAAGGACACACTAAATTGTTGTCCATGGTGATCAACCAGGAGGCCTCTAACAACAACCGTCCAGGTGCGACTTGAGAAAGAAGCCACTGCAACAAGAGTTGTCGTTGAACTTGCTCCAAGATCTTGTATAACTCTTGTTACCTTCCTTCATAGATACATTGTTGTTGACATGATCTGTTGGTCTGGGAATAATGCATTATTTTTGTTTGTTTTCTGTTACCTTAGATGACACCCCGATTTCCCAACAATTGAACCCAAACTATCCGCTCTGACTGGTGGAAAGCTATGACCTCTCCCTTTGCTAGGATACAAATCTGACTGTACTTGTGTTCTTGGCTCAAAAAAAGTTGATCTATGTTGCAATTATTGGTATTGTGGGGGTAGAAAACCTTTGCATCTTGAACCTAACTGACTGTTGTCCCTAGAAATACATTGATATCTTTCTCTCACTGCTCCACATCTATCCTATCTATCCTTCATGGAGACTCAATGAAGGTGGAAAAATTCTAACAGGACTCCAGAGCTGACATCGTCTATGCCAACTCAGCATTCAAACCCTTCTCAAACCTTCTAATCCTCTACTTTTCATAGCTTCCATGTGAGGACAGAACCTCAATAACTATATGAACTTTGCCTCGCAATCATTCACAGACCATGATCCTTTGTGTAGTATCTCAATATGATCTGTATTCTACTCTTGACGGGTCTTTAGAAAGTAACGACTGACAAACCCCTATCAAAACTCTTCCCAACTGACCGCCTCAACTGGTCTCTTCTCCTCCTCAATGAACCACTAGTGGCAAACACTACCCTTTAGAAGGTAGATCACATGCTTCACTTTGTCCTCTTCAGAGATATTCATGATCCTAAATGCCTACTCCAACTCCATCAACTATATATCTACATCTTCCAAGTCAAATGTGCTTTCTTACTCGATGTCTCCCACACACTTCAACCTTTCAAAGGTCTTCCCTGGACCCTATGATTCAACATTTGGGACAGGTGTCCTTCATTGAGGTGCTAGCAACCTGTATGCTAGATGTGTGATTGTCGCCATAAGCTATCCAAATAATTATTGGAATGTTAGATCAGCTATGGTTGTAGGGTCAAATGGATGTAGGATGGGCTATTCAGGCCCTGTCTCGGGTACTCTTCCTTCTTTTACCCTTCTTCTACCACCACCTCTAGGTGCCACATAACTACTTTAACCATGTTCTTCATGTTCTCTAGACAAATCTGCATAACCATAAATCATGGTTAGATGTCAGACATAACAACATACACAACAACCTAAGTCATATGTCCATGTTGACTCAATAAACCAAAGGATCTGATACCACCAAATTTTAGCAACATGTCATGCTAAATGAGATTACTCAAAACCAAAACAATAATCAAACACTAAATAACTATATTACCAAAAGTTACACAACTAAAACCGAATAAATTTTTTAAATATTTCCAAAGAAACATTTACAAAAGGTTCAAATTCACATATTTTCATATCCGACATCTTTACATGAGTTCAGCTGTTTCAGTCACAACATGTATATAAAAGAAGTTGTCCACATAATTACAACTATTACTCGAGGCATATAAACAATATCTCAAGTCGATATACATCATATACATAAACCCCTACTCGGGCCTAAGAGTACAAGGATGATTGTAAGACTCTATACTAACCAAACCAACCTCTTAGCATCTCCAATTGATATTAAACCTTAATCTGAGGTTTAATTTCAAAACTAAACATCCAATAAAGACAAATAATTATGTTTATAAATTATGCAAGGTTACGAGCCTTATAGGTTCATATTGTGACCATTCTCGAGATGCACTTTTATCTCATTTTCCCATCTCTTTCTATGGTGATTGACGATTGAAACCACCTATGTCTAGGACAATAGAGAGTGAACTTCCTTTTTGGCTTGGAAAAGTCTTCTAATGATGGAGCTACAATTTCCATCTTTGCTTGAGGTGTCGAGTTACTCGATGTTGGAGGAGTGTTTGCTAGTGTGTGTTGTATAGGCTGTTGGAAAGACAGTGGTGTGTATCCATAGTATTTTCTTGGCGATCACGCATATTGTAGAGACATGTACTAAGGCTGATAGTTGGGTGGCACCATGTGAGTCATTGGTTGCTGGTGTGCCAGGGAATGGACTGTCTAATCTGTTGATGTCTGAATCAAAAAAATCTTGATGGTCGACTATTGTTGCTTGCCACCTCCGATGGGGACGAGCATTGCCCCTACCATTGCATATGTGACTTTTGTCATGGTCCACTTAGGCTTCTAACTAGTTGTCGCACACAAATCAGCATGAATGAATATGTAAACAAATTCACAATACATATCACACATGCAAACACCAAAAGGAGACACCTCTACTTCCAAGTGAGCTCCTAGCGCAAGGTCCTATACTTCAAATGTACTATCATCAATTACATCCCCTATGATTAATATGACAACTTGGACATCAAATATTAGTAAAAAGAGGAACATGCCTTAGATATATGCTCCTATTAAGCCCAAGATGGAGCATGAGTAATGGAGCTTGAAGGTCAAAATAAAAAAAACAAAGGAAAGGGAGTATGTTGAGGGTTGTCATGGGGAGTATCATGGATATGAAAGAGTAATTTGAGTGAGTAGAAGAAGCAACTGTCAGTATTTATTAGGTTCCTCAACAAAGTGAGCAAATTTATGGCAACAATCAACAACAATGTGACTGTTGGTAAGGATTAAGCCAAAAAACTTGCAAAGAAATTGTGGCTGACATAAGAAATACATTAAGATCAGATGTCAGGACTATCAAGCGATGGGTAGAAAATCATGGTTTGGAAATGTAGACAAAATAATACATAGAAAAACTAGCAAAGGATACATGTGATTGCATCCATGTAAGGAGTGTGGGATCACCCCATTACTAAATATTTGAAGAATAAAACATCCATTCCAAACACACTCAAAGGTATGCTGGAATAGGTGTAACATTTTCAAATTTCAATAAATGGTATTCAAAAAAACCAAAGTATAGCAGTGGAATAATGTTGACTATATTCAATTTATCACAAGGTTATTACAAAAGTACATCATAATATCCCGTAAGGGTTTACATATATGATACAACATAAGGATCTAAGTAGAGGGAAATCTAAACCATAACAACTTTGTCTCTAAGCTTTAAGTCCTTAAGCTAGTCCAAAACTTCATGCCTTATCATCCAAGTCCTTCACCTAGGGTTGGAAGCATACCCCAGTAAGAAGAGAAAATAGATGACATCAGTAAAGGCTGGTATGTGCATACTAAATCGGAAATTGAGCAATATATGGAATAAAGGACATCAAATATAAAAGGATTCCCATAGAAAGGATAAGGACCACCCAAATGGGTATCAAGAGAAAAGGAATTGAAATCATATGATAACAAAAGAATACTTGTCATAAATAAAACATAAAGATTGTGCCACACAAACACATGTAAAGAATTAGGGCACACACCCCATATCATCAACCTGCATGCATGTGAGATTAACATAGCCCTAGAACAATATAAACACAAAGGCGACCAAGTCTCATAAACTTGAAACCTGATAGAGAAAGGAATACTACCAATCTCCCAAATATATAAAACATTGACCAAGAATCACACTTCTTGCATTGGGTATGAGGTTCCTTTCCATCCTAAAAGAGTAGGAAATATCACTTCTGCTTGGCAGGAAATAACACATCTGCCATAAAAACCAATGCAATTACACTACTCTAGTGCTACTGAATCATATAGCATGTTAAATGTAGAGTCAAGTAGAAAGTATAGTCAGAATATGTAAACTAGTCACCACATAAGTGACCAACATATACGTCCACCTCATAAGTGGGCAAAAGACATCACATGTCATCTTTTAGAGTTCCATCATGAACAAAGCATAAGATAAGAGTTCAAAATATTATCCATGATCACATGATCAATATCGAATAAGGTAGTTCACATGCACCATGATTTTCAAAAGAAAAGACATTGTGTATAGGTTAATTTCCATACGACAAAGAGAATGAATAAGCATAGGTGAATTGCTTAACATAGAAGAATAGGGGATAAATCATACCTCAACCTCAGAGTCTAAATAGTCCAAGTCAAGCCTAGGCCTCCAAAGAACCTCTAGGGAAGGTGGACAGGTCCAATAAGTAAGGTTCCCAATCTTAGAGAGGTTGATTTCTCCAACAAAGCTCCTATCTCGAGCAAGAAGCACCTTCTCCACTTTAGAGGCAAAAAACCCTAATAAAAGAACATGGAGATGGGGTGTTTAAGGGCTCTAGGTGGGGTTTCACCAGGGAATACTAGGGTTCTAACTTGGAGGAAGGTGGAAGGAAGACTAACAACATGAAAATAGGGAAGGAAAGGAGGATAATTACTAGTTTTGGTCAAAATCACCAAGGAGGAGCTTAAGAAATCCTATACAGAGAAATTTGGAACCCTATGAGCCTTCTTCACCAAGGTAGGCACCTCCTTTTACCTTGGGACAACATCTTCATAGAAAAATAGAGTAAGAATGATGCTCTAAGTTAGAGGAAATAAAGAAGAGCAAGAGTTTTCGAATTGGGAGTTGGGAAGGGGTAGATATGGATATATAAAGAAAGAGGTCAAGTATGAGGTGTCTATGAGACTTTCCATGTATCATGTATAAGGGTGTCCATGGACATGCAAGCCTTAATGGATAAGGAAGAAGTCAAGCATGAGGTGTCAAGTTACTTTCCATGTGTCAAATGCTAAGGTTGCCCATGGACATGCAAACCTTTATGGATAAGGAAGAAGTCAAGCATGAGGTGTCCATGGAGCTTTCCATGTGTCCTTAGCCTAGGGATTTCATGGACATGCAAGAGGACAGCTCATAGGGGCTTCTTGAATATCAAATTTCGGTTTGTAGGTCATACCAACTGGCCTCCAATCAAAGAAATAACCCCATTGGTTGATAACTTCTAAAGATAAACTCATTTATAAAGAGAGTAATCCCTAAAATGCCCTTGGAAAGAAACACTTTCAAACCAAGGTGCAACTAGGTGCCCTATGGTTCAAAAACTTGAGAATGGTAAGGGAATATATAAGGATTATAATGCATGTGACAATTTGCAAAGAAAACCTTCTAATTGGGTAAATTGTAAAAAAGTCTAGAATGTACCTAAAATTGCATAACTTGTACAAACATCATCCAAATTGGACCAAACTTCATCCAAAATTTATCTTTGATGTGTTGAATATTAATTTTCCATTATTTCCATATTTTTGAGTTATATAATCACATTATTCATTACTTATTCCTTTTACTCATTTTCTATCTCCTAAACTTATCCTAATATTTCAAGGTTGTCCAAATTAGATGAATATTGACATGTATGATAATTTTGATATGTAGATTTTGAACTCGAAGCTTGTTTTCACTTTTGAGACTTGTTTTTATGAGATATGTCATATGGTCCATTAATGATCCATTATTTAAATTATTCATCCAATTAAGTTCCTTATCTTCATATTACCACCAAAATGAGTTATGTGGCATATTTTATGTATCTGTTTGAAACCTAAGATTAATGTTAGAACATTAGGTTTCATTAAGGTGATCTATACATGCATTATCTCATTGGGGTTATACTAAACATCTATTTAGGTCTAACCTTCAACCTTGTTTGGCTAAGTCCAAAATGTCAACTTCTAGGGCAGGGTTTGAGATCTAGTATGTTACAGTCCAATACTTGAGGGAGATCATGTTAGCATCATCAAAGTGAAACGACAGCTAGTAGACCAATTCCTACTATGGCTGATGCAAGGAGTGATGCCCAATGGTAGGAAGGAAATCAATTATCCAAATGATGAAGAAGAAGATGTTGATGGATTAAGGATAGTGAACATACTTACAAACTCTACATCCCACCCTTACTGCTTCCAGTTGAGCTCATGTCACAACGTCATGTACTTTTACTATACCGTCGCAATTGAAGCCTCTTTTGTGAACCCTAGCACCCATCAAAGGTGGTGGTGTAGAGAAAACTGATGATAGAATGGTATTCGACTCGTCTCACAGATATTGTGCTTATCCATTGTAGATGACCCCACTAATGTCTTCTCGTTGAAAAATCGAAGATGTGTTTTTAATGATGAAAAATCATGAAAAAAGTTCATCGAAAATTAGACTCCACTCCTACTTCTTATCTTAAGTAATAACGAACATGTGTGCAATTTAGAGATATTATGAACAAAATTGCAAAAGAAATCTTGGATGAGTTTTCAAATGTAGTATAGATAGAAAGATGTTGTGATTATAATTTCTCTCTATTAATAAACATATTTTTTTACAGATGTTACTCACTCCTCTTCTTTTTGTTCGATCTCTTCTATCTTATCATCATCTCACACATAACCAAGGTTCTTAAAATATCATAAAATACCTAATAAATTATGCCTTTTGATCTTTTACTCAATTATTCTAACTACTTTCCTTTTCTCTCTCTCCCTTCTTTTCTTCTCCACCCAAATTTATACTTTTTCTCTCACACCCACAAGAATGTAACATCAATATTTATAAAAAAATCCATGGAAGGGGTTAAGCATAATTGTTTTTATTTTTTGTAATTACAATCTAGTCCCTATATGTGAACTAAATATCTTTTAAAAAAAATTATAACGTACGTAAGATGACTCATCTACACTATATAAGAGAGCCGACAAAATGGGGTAAGTGCATTCTTTTTCATTAGTGTTCGTCCATGTGTGTCTGAATCACATATTTGTCTTTGTTAATTATGTTATATAAGATGACTCATCTATAATATATAAGAAAGTCCATTTATGCAATGTATTGTTTAAGTTTCTATAATTACAAACTGATCCTAGCATGTCTCAACTACATATTTGTTTTTTCTTTTTTAAAATTATACACTGTATAAGATAACTTATCTATATTATATAAGAAAGTCAATTAGAATGTCCAAAAACTAACCTACCAATAATTAGAAAAGTCGTTGATTCATTCAGTAAAGTTGTACAATCCAATTGAGATGAATTCTAAAATACATCTAATAAAGCAACATCCATCCAACACATATGGTTCAATTATGTTGTAAATTATTACAAATATATTTATTATAAAATGGATTCACATAACTTAAATGTACTTTGTTCTATTGTTCTTTTAGGCTTATTAACATGACAAATCAAACATATTTTAGATAAAATGTCTTCTCAAAGTTTATAGTAAATGTATCTTACAAAGATACATGTTATATATGCTTAATGTTACATATACGTGTACCAATAATGAATATGGATATTTAATTTGTTGGGTCTAGATTTACCTTGGCTTGAACCTGTAAGGGAGTCTGGTTAATTTTTCTTATCGGAATCAAATCTGAGAAGGTCTTGCAATCACATTGGATAAAGATAATGTTGTCTGGGATTGATGCTCTTCTCCATGTGAAATGATATGAAGGATGTTGGATAATTTTTTGACGAATGTGGATGAAGTTGGATGAAATATATATTTATATTTTTTGAGAATACAAATCAGTCCTTTGTAATTTTTAAAACTATCTATACTAGATATAAAAATGTGCACAAAGTCAAATTTTTTATTTTTTAAATTACAAGTTTACATTTTTTAAATAGCATTGGCATGTATAGTACGGATTTTTGTCTAATTAGAAATGAAGGTTAGCTGTAAAAAGAATTAAGATCAAGTTTAGCGGCAAGTAATTTTTGAGGTCAAGCCCGTTATCTGCTGGCCCACCTCTCCGCCCACTTCACACACACGACACTCCCCTCTCCCTGTTCTTGACCAATTTCTCAACAGTCCCCGCCCCCAGGCAGTACCCGGCTGATGTGTCGCTCCTCTCATTATCTCCTTCAACAAGTATCCCGCCGCGGCGTTCCGCTCCGTCGGCCAGCAATGACCCGGCCGCGGTTTTCCTCTCAATCGGTTCCTCGTGACAGTAACCGGCCGATAGAGTCCCTTACTCACGGCTGATGCGGCGCCCCTCTCCTTCGTCTCCTCCAGCAAGTATCCGATCGTTACGTTCCTCTCGGTTGGTTCCTCAGGTTACTAACTGGCCGACACAATCCCTTACTTACGTTAATCTTCATTCTTCACCTTCGGCCTCACTCCTCCCCTCTCGGCTTTCCGCCTCTCCCTCATCTCCTAGACTGCCCTTCACTAGTACAAAACCTGTTGTCCCCTATATGAATTCTTGTAGCAATATGCAAAACGACTAGGACAAAACTTGTAGCGAACCAAAAACTCTAGCCATTTTTTAGTAGCCATTGACTTCGTAGCCAGTTTGTTTCTGCTACAACAGATCTTGTAGCAAGGTAAAATCTAATACAATTTATAATAAAAAAAGTCTTAGCTACAACAATCTATATAGAAGAACGAGACAACCACTTCACAAAAGACCATCCACGTATGACATATTTGAAATTGATATCACATTTAGATTCATATATTAAGATCACATAACCTACCAGTATGCAAAAATAAGTTTTTTCTTTCAAGATAACATTTCATTGATAATGATGTACGCTACAGAACATTATCTAGAATTTGATGCTCTAATGTTGTACAACATAAAAGTTGCTGCTCATAATGGCTTTTGACCAAAATATAGTAAGAGTTTTTGACACAAAATGGATAGTGCAACACAGATAAGTGCAACAACATCTGTTTTGGTACACAACACAAGACAACATCTCCATTCAAAATCACAAAAAGATGATATTTTTGCAGCCAAATACGTATTTCACTAGTGTACGAGCAGCCATATCTTTCTTCTAAACCTGCAATGCATACATAAACTAAAGATGTAAGAAAAATCATTAACATTTAATATATTTTAAGCATTCAAAATCACAAAAATTCCATGTTACAGCCAACATACTTTTTGTCCCTCGAGAATCATTCAGCCATTCAAAACTCCACCAAAAATCATGTTGCTTCAATTAGAGTATGAACATATCCATCTTTTAAACCTGAAATTCATACATGAAACAAAATACGTAAGAAATTGTGGTGTGTCATATGTAACATCTATTGAAAATTATAAAAAAGATAATATTGTTTCAGTCACATATGTTTCTTGTGATAGTGATTTCTATTTAAGAAGAATTAGCCATAAAAATTTACATAAAAGGTAAACATTAGTTTTCTTAGTAATTGTTCTTCATGTCTCATTACTTAATTATAGCTCTGAAAGCATAGCATCTCATGGAAGTAACTGTAATAAACCAACTTCATCAAGAGATTATGAAAGTGATAAGCTTGCATAGGCTAATGAAAGAACCTCAGAACTCATCTAAAGCTTGTCTTCATAATACATTCTAATCGGATATAAGAAAGCTATTGTTTTGTATACAATATAAATTTAATGAAAAGATATACATTAGGAGATTTCAGATTTTCTTATCTAATGGACCATATTACATGTAAAGAGACAACATGCATTAGATATATAGAACTTGGTTTTAAGAAACAAAAGCCTGCACAAATTTCTTACAGGTGATGGGTAGAATCTTGATCGATGTAAAACTTGTGGATCTCAACCATAAGTGGTTGATGGCCCCGATCTTCCAAACTAAAAATAGAAGAAATAATAATGTATCATGTCCAATTATGATACAACACTGGCTTTTTTAAACAAATGTAAACATAAGATATATTGTATGGAAAGACTTAGTACGTCACCTGTTCACCATGATGATCTAATTTAGCATGTAATTCTACAATCATCCGATCTTTTTCTTGTATCTCACGATCTTTATCTTGTATCTCACGGTCTTTTTCTTGTATCTCACGGTCTTTATCATGTAGTTGGACATGAAGATTCACATTTGTATCTATATTTGCCGCATCTATAGTAACTTCATCTCTTAATATTCTTCTAGAAATCTCAGCACTAAACCCTCGTTCACAACCTCCATGATGTCGCCCATAGGTATCATCCATGACAGGGATAAATTCCAATGGATCTTTAGTGTTCTCCACACCAAGTTCTATGCTTCTCTTTTCTAACTTTTCCTAAAGACAAATGTACATCAATAAAAATAAAATAAAAATATCCACATCATACTAACACAGAATGTAGCAAACTTACACAATACTCCTTTGTTAATTCATCTTTAAAATTTCCATTCTTGTCTTTGTGACAATATATATACACTCCAAATAACCCAGGATCCCTTCCACTTTGCACCTACAAATAAATTGTTCATTATTATTGTACAAAATTCTAACTATATAAGAATTTATTCAGAAATAAGTACCAAATCATGTTCAACTTCAGCATATGATTTTGACCCTGTTGTATGTGTTGGATGTGGACCTTTGCAGTTCTTTTTGTTTCTTGCAGCCTCGGCCTATAAGATGTAAAAATATAAAATAAAGGTCAATACATTGCACATAGGATATGGATGAACCTAACATAACATATGATAAGTAAGATAGTAGTATATGATAAGTAAGATAGTAGTATCGTAGTTGTAGGGTTGGACCAATAGGATAAAAGTGCAACCCATTCATCTATTGTGACTCTTACATCAGGTGTGTGTTGGCCTTGTTCCTCAATTAATTTTTCAGGATCATAAAATTTTTTCAAATCATGCCTCAAATCTCTTATCTCTTGTTTGACAGTTTTCTTACAAAAACGGATTACCTTTTCAAATGAAAGCAATCTGGACTTATCAGGATTCAAGAACTCAAAGTCACGCTGCAAAACCAATATTTCTATATTACTAAAAAAACTTGAGGATGATGTACATGTGAAAGTAATTTTGATACTTACACGCACATCAACCATTATCTTTTCAAATCCGATCTCATGTTCCCTCCCCCACCATTTATCTAATGGAAAGTAATGATTGTTTCAGGCCATTATACCCAAGTAGTTACTAAGTTTACGTCTCCCTTCTCCAACAGGGACTCTCTTAACAATGCATTCATGCTTCTTCCCATTCCTTGGGGCAACTGATTGTAGTTTTGTAGATCCCCTTTTTCTTTTCTCAACATTGATTTCTGGTTACATATGCTAAGATTAGATATGTAACATATTCACAATGAAATCATTATTCGTCTTGCATTCCTAAAAGTATGGTACCTTGATCATAACTATAAGAAGATGTGTTATTCACACGTATGCTGACACTGTGAATTTGGCCTCCCACTTGAGATCCTTGCCATACCAAATATTCATACCAACAACATTGTTAAACACAAAAGTATACCAAATTTAGTTATACAATTCATACTCAATGTTAATAATTAACATACCTTCCTCATTATCATCAACATATCTATTTTCTAATGAAAATGTAGCATCTATCAAAATTGTACAAGTGTCATTTCAACAGACATATAGTAATGTATACCCCTAATCACATATAGTTAAAGCATACCTTGCTCATTGTCATTAAGGAGAGTGTTCTCATGTTGTGTAGCCTCCACATGGGCTTGACTTCCTATTGAACCTTTCATAGATGAAAATCAACCATTTAAAATGTGTATTTGTTATATTTATAATTTGAAGCTATAAGAAGAGGATAAAATATAATGTGTTACCTCCTCTAAAGGATGAACGACACACTCTTTCTTCTTGTAAGTTGCATCTTCCAGGAGAAGAATATTGTACATCACTCCTAATTTGAAGATCTATAATGGAAATTGACAAATATCAATATATATCTATATATATACCCCTGTTGAAATACAATTCAAACATACCTTCCTCATTGTCATCAGAGAGGGTGTTATCAATTTCTGTATTCTCCACATAGCATTGACTTTGCATTGAACCTTTCATAGATAATAGCTCACTTTTCAAAATGTGTATCTAATAAAACATTTATAATTTGTATTCTAAAGAAGAGGATAAATAAGAAGAATTACCTCCTCTAAAAGAAGAATCACATGATCTTGGTTTTTGTAAGTTGCATCCTCTAAAAGAAGTATATTGCACATCACTCCTGACTTGAACATCTATCATGAAGAATTTTTGGTCAACCAAATTTCTTTCTCTTTCTTTTGAATTTATTGAAAAGAGGGAATTATAAAAGAGAGTTGATGAGTTGAGATTTACAGGGCAAAAGAATAAGTATAAAGCAAAATGTGGAAATAAATTCTATACAAAATGTATTTAGTCATGGTATGCATTTCGTACATAACACAAAAACCTTCATCCAATCATAAGGATAATCCCGAGACAAATTTCCTTTATGATCTTCAAGGATCAAGAGAGTATTGCCATTACAACTGAATTATATAGATGAGAAGAAACTCTTTGTTGGTACTCTTGCATTTCTCTAGTTGTGTAGACTCTGCATGAACACGACTTAGCATTCAACCTTGTATAGATAGCAACTCACTTTTTAAAACATGCTACTAATAAACTATTTACATTTAGTATCTAGAAAAAGAGTACGAAACAAGAAAAATACCTCCTCTAAAAGATGAATCACACACTCATGTTTTCTGCAGGTTACATCTTACAGAAGAAGTATATTGTACATCACTACTAACTTGAACAACTATCATGGAAATTGACATAAATTAATATATATGTATATATACCCCTAATGAAATATATTCTAAGCATGCCTTTATTATTATCATCAAGGAGTATGTTCTCTACTTGTGTAGCCTCAACATGGTCATGATTTTGCATTGAACCTTGTGTGGATAACAACTCAATTTCAAAACATTTATCAACTAAAATGTTTATAATAAGTATCTATAAGAGGATGAGTAAGAAGAATTACCTCCTCTTAGAGATGAAACTTGCTCCTTGTTTTGTTTAAAGTTGCATATTTTGGAAGAATATAAATCCTTGACTCGCCTTGTTTCATTGAGGCTTCCACTTATAATAGTACTATTTTTCCCATTTCTAGCATTATGGATGGTATCCCAATGAACACTTGTCACAAAGAATCATGGCATTCTTTTCACCAATTCAAATTTCTATTAAATATAGCATACTGCCAAAAAAATGTATTATCCAAAGATTACCTTTTTCATTGTCAATAAAGTGGGCATCATACCTTGTTGTATCTTGCATATTATAAGTAGTTTGCAACTTGCAACCTTTCATAGATAGAGAATTCTATCATGCAACTTTTCAACGTATTTAAGTTTGACAAGTAGACACAATAAGAATAATTACCTTCTCTACATGACAACTCTTTTAATTGTGATCTTCTTGGAGGTTACCTCTCATGTATGGAAGATTTGGCATTTTTCTACTATCTCGAACACCTATCATAGAGTATCATGGAATAAATTTCTACTCATCATACCACTGAAAAAATACATACTACTATCAGACATATTTATCTAAAGACTATCTTTCCCTTTGCTACCAAAGTTAACATAATCCCTTGCCATATCTTGCAAATTGGAAGTAGTTTGTAACTTGGGACCTTTAACAGATGGATATTTTTTCAAATAACTTTTCTAATATATTTTCATTTCAAAATACATATACAATAAGAATAACTACCGCTTCTACATGAAAAATCCTTTAGTTGTGCTCTTTCTTGGAGGTTACCTCTATGGGAAGAAAAATGAGGTGTTTCACGTCTATCTTGAACATCTGTCATAAAGTATCATGGAATTATTTTCACCATTATATGATTTTCAATATGTCATGTCAACAAAATATAACATACTACTAGAAAAATATATTTACCAAAAGACTACCTTATCCATTATTACCAAAGTTAGCATCATCCCTTGTCATAGCATTCAAATTGGAAGTAGCTTGCAACGTGGGGCCTTTAATAGACATATTCTTTTTCAAAATATTTTTCTAACGTATTAAATTTGAAAATTTAAAGATTTAAAGAATAACTACCACCTCTACAAAATGGATCATTTGGCTGTGATCTTTCTTGCAACTTGGGACCTTTAACAGATATACATAATTTTTAAAATAACTTTTATAATGTATTTACATTTGAAAATACAGAGAATAAGAATAATTACCGCTTTTATATGACAAGTCCTTTGGTTGTGATCTTTCTTCGGGGTTACCTCTCTTGGAAGGAAAATGAGAACTTTCACTTCTATCTTGAGAACCTATCACAGAGTATCATGAAATTTATTTTTGCAATTTTATGATTTTCAATATGTCATGTCAACCAAACACAACCATACTACTAACAGATATACATAATTTTTAAAATAACTTTTATAATGTATTGACATTTGAAAATTTAGAGACAATAAGAATAATTACCTCCTCTACATGACAATACTTTGGGTTGAGATATTTCTTGCAGCTTGACTCTCTTGGAAGGTAAATGTGTCATTTCACTTCTATCTTGAAAATCTACAACAGAGTATCACAACGTTACTTAAACAATTTTATGACTATACATTTTTCATGTCAACATAAAACAGCATAACACTAGCAAAATGTATTATCCGAAGACTACCTTTCTCATTGGTATCAATGTGGGTGTCTTTCCTTGCCATAGCTTGCAAATAGGAAGTAGTTTGTGACTTCAAACTTGCTATTGGTAGGTGAATTTTTCAATATAACTTTTATAATGTATTTACATTTTGAAAATATATATGCAACAAGAACAACTACCTCCACTACATTGTAAATCTTTTTCTAATGACCTTTCTTGTAGATTTTCTCTCTTGGAAGGAAAATGTGACATTTCACTTCTACCTTGAAGACCTGCAATGTAGTGTCATTTCATGAATATCAACGTGATACTAATATATTTCATGATACTATAATATAAAAAAGCTAAATACAACATTTAAAAACCTGATCTCTTCTTGATTGGCACATGATCTGCACAAAGAATATCATTTTCATACTCTTTGTTCATTCTAGTAAAACAAAATAAAAATATTGATAAATTCATGTATTACTTCTTTAGTCAAACCCAAAGCAGACATCATCTTATCAAATTCATACCATGTTTGTGGAAGATTATTACCCCTTGGAAATGCCAAGTAGAGTAGTTTTAAGAGATTTGTCATAGACTTATTAGTCATGTGATTATCACACTTGATGTTAAAAAGGTTTGCAACAAAGCCAAATGTTGAAATTTCACACCCATCATACAATGGCTTACTAGCTTCTTTCAAAACTACTTCAAATTTTATAGCTTCAGGATCATGTTCAAAAATTGTGACATTACCCATATCATTATTGACATCATCACTGGCATTGTGCATCATAGCATCATTCATCATTTCATGTACATCATCAATAGTATTGTGTCTTACAGAATTTGTAGTTCTCATATCAGTTTGGTATCATTCGCCATGATAAATCCAGTTGACATATCGGGGGGAAAAATCATAGATGATCAAGTGCTCTCTAACTATGCATGAATTTCTATTCATCATATTCTCACACATAGCACATGGACATCTCATCTCCATTACATTGTCATGGTTTGATGCAAACCTCAGAAAATAATCTATTCCTAGATGAAAATCTTTATATGTGCGTCGCTCATATTTAGAGGTAGGTTTATACATCCAACTTTTGTTCATAATATATCGATTATCCATAATGATGATTAAAAAAGGGTAAAGTTAATCATTAAAAAATGTCACATATAATGAAAAAATAGAGAACTACAAAGATAATACATCACATCCACATGATAAATAAATAAGGGATATGTGTGAGCTACCAAAGAAAATTTTACTAAAAAAATATATAAGTGAATCCAAATTTTGTTGCAGATATTCTTAAGATTTATTAGTAAACTAATACATGGTTGTGTTTGTTTACATGATTAATGAAGGTTGCATCAATTTCTCAATTTTCTTGGGCACATATGTAGTTGATACAAATGCCATATATCAACTCTCATGCTATAATGAATATTCTCTAACTAGCATTAAATAGTCTAACATAATAATATGATAGGTTATTGAGTTCAAGAACCGTATACCAAAGGGGTACAACGTAGGATCTATTAGACATAACGGTAACATGATCATATCTTCTTGTAAAAGTTTGACAATGTGTATGATATAGGTGTATGTATTTGTGCAATATAGATGTGTATAACAATAAGATATGTGTGGATGTACATAGACCACAGACACACATATATATGTATATATCTACATATACATACATATATAAGCATTTATATATATATATATATATATATATATATATATATATATATATATATATATATATATGTATATATATTTATGTAAGTATACATGTGTATATATATGTGGAGGGGAGGGGCACATATAGAAATATGTCCTTTATGCATGGTTATCAAGACTCGTGCCTAGGCGAGATATGCTCTAGAGGAGGTGTGCATTCAAGAGTCTAGGCCCCTGTGAGCTAGGTGTCTAGGGTCTTTTAGATCCAATTCAAGACATCTTGGCACCAAATTAGGTCAAATCAAGTTTAAGGTTTTAACATTCTAAGTCTAAATTAGATTAGGTTGTGTTTGATTCTTGTCAATTTGGGTGTTTCCTATATTATGTTTTATTTAGGTCAAAAGAGAGTGATTTGATCTAACTTAGGTCATGTTAAGAGTCAATCTATGAAAATTAAAGATTGACTAGAATTATGAAACCAATAATATATACTTTGTAAAATACACCATGAAGATAACTAGTTCAAAACATAAGATATTCCTAATTTATGAGGTTAATAAAATGTCTAGGCCACCTAGGCTCGCAAATCATGATGTCATCACCTAGCCACATGGACAACTTTGTTTTAGCTTCAAATATAAGTTTGAGTATACAAACATGTATGTACATATGTATGCATATATGCACGACATATATGATATATGTATGTATGTACACGCAAATGTTCTCTATTTTTCTTGGCATACATACGAGTGAGTATACATATACGTATGTATATGCAAATTATGTATATGTAATGTGTCCAATATATTTTCCTAATATTTTACCGAATAGTTCATAGTATCTTTGTATTAATTTGATCATTTTTATGCATTGCCACATGATTCATGAGATTTAAATTTTAATGCTTAGTCAAATGTATCTTGAATACTAAATTTTTTATTATGTTCATGGGAAGAGTATGAAGTCCATTTGGTTGTGTGAGTTCAAGGTTCTCCATAACTAGACAGGACACACAAAAGTGTAGAAAATTAGTTATGATGTACAAAAAAATCAACTAATATTGATTCTATTAGTATGTGAGGAGGCTCCATATAATATGGAGGTTTGTTTTCACCCACAACCAACAAGTATTGTAATAATGAAACATACTGATGAATATGACTTGATTCTCTAAGTTTTAACAAACAACAAATAAATTAGTATTATGCACATTTCAACACATAAGTAACCAAAAGTAGTTTATTTGTTTGTATAAAATTACCATCAAACATGGATTTCAAACACTAGGAAGACAAATATATAGAATTTGTATGCATATATCGAATTCATCATGTACATGGATAAAAAGATCAAATTTTCATTTATGTGAACGTTAAAATTTATAAACTTCTATGAAGAGAGATACACAAGGATTAATGGTCCACACTTGACTAACCTTATATTTCACCAATAGAAGTTTAGTAAAAAAATCCAGAATTTGCCAACAACCTGACCAAGCAAAGACTTTGCACAACTATCCTTGTCCTGATAAAGCAGACAACTTGTAGAGTTTACACGACCTGAAAAGTTTATATGTTCAAGTCAGTAGTAGAATCAAAACTGAGCCAAGCCATAATATGAATGTACAATATTTGTTAGTATACATTCAATATCATGTATGGAAAGAATCTGTGTGGAAGCTTTGGAGAGGATAACCACAAAGATAACATATTCGTTTTCAGAGTTTGCACTCGTAGATGATAACTTAAGCCGATGATTTGTAAATGGATCTCTAGGTTGTTTCCTCTTGCTTCGCCACTATCATGGGAGATGAAGAAAGAGGAGAAACGATAGAGAGAGTGGAAATCAGAGTAACGATGGATAGGGGGAACCAGTGGGAGGAAGAAAACAGAAACCATCTGAGAAATAAGCAGATCGCAGCAACAAAATATTACAAAAGATTACATTTTTCAATCCTTTGAAGGTCTCAACATGAACTACTTTTATATTTTTATCCACATGTCATGATCGACCTGCCTACTTTCTTGGTTAAATGGAAAACAGGACAATACGTCCCCTTCTCAGAAATTAATTTCGTACAGTCTAGAAACAGGGGTCTTTATGCACGTGGAGGCAGCGTTGCCCCTTGCCAGACATTAATTTCGTGCAAGCCAGAAAAAGTGTGTTTATGCACACAACCAAAATACTGCGAGCAGGAGGCGGCTATAGGGGAAGAGAAAAATCAGATTAATAGGAGACAGGATCTTCTGGAATCAAGGGCTGGTAGAAAACTAGAAAAGAAAAGGCAAATCATTGCAGCAAAGTATGAAAAAGTAGTAGAAGTAAATCACCGGACATCGGGAGGCGTCAATATTAGAGAGCAAAGGAGCTATGGAAGGTTGAGAAGGAAAATAAAGAAATGAAGTTGCATGTACCCAGACAGATAGCAAGAGTGAAGAGCGATCTTGGCGGAGCAGTCTTCGGCCAGTCGCGCGCACTGCTAGCTGATTGGTGTGGGATTCGCTGGGACGCCGCAGAGCCGACGATCGCCAGAAGGGAACAATCACGAAGAGGCAGGGAATGTGGAAATGAAGAGGCGGAATAACAAGGACTCAAGTGCGGCAAAATAACATAATTGCCCAGGAAAATTTCCCGCTCCTCATTCTTTTGGGGGCCTGCCTAAAAGCACCTGTAGCAAAATCATATAAATGGGCCTACTTTTATGGTCTGTAGCGAGAATAAATTAGGCATGTGGCCTTCTAAGGGGCCTGTAGCGGACAGACGGTTTTGTAATAGTGCTTTCCTCTTCCACATGCAAACAAACTTCTAAGCTAAAGTTTCCAAAGTCTTCGGGCAGCCGCAGGAGCCCATGCTCTCATAGTTTCCGTCAACGTCCTCCAGAAAACAATGGTGGTACTGGTACTAAGTAACTAATCCTTCGGAAACGTGCTACTTCAGTCTATATACCATCAACAAGAACTACAACCGCTAGCTCTGGTACCCGAACTTCGACGTGTCCGTCGACTCGTGCTCAGTTGGCATTGGCCGTGGCCGGAAACGGCGGCCAGGGAAGTGAAATGCTGCTACTGCTGATGAATGTGGGTGACGGTTGTCGTTCTTGAGGTTGTGATCGTCAATGTGTCCTCGCATGATGCTGCTACTGCAGGGAGGAAGCTCGCAGAGATCTCTTTGGGCATGGGTTCGGTGAGGACACTTCACTGATTTTGATTCTGTCCCACACGTGCCTGAGGAGTTCAGATTTGCTGTTCCTCTTTATACAAGGAGTAGGCTGCTCCTTCCACTATCAATTTACACGTGTCCCTGCCCATCGATTTATAGGGTCCGGATTTTGTTGACAGTACAGATGGTGCAATCTAACACAAGGTGTAGCCTGCTCCTTGTTAAACAAGGAACAGCAAATCCTGAGGGGTGCCTGAGAGTGTTCAACATCATAATCGGCATCAAGAATGGTTTCATATTTAATATCCGAAGGAGGTCCGCAAGTTTACGGTGTTCAAGTGGCAGTAGGCCTGTGTGCAGTGGCGTAGCCACGTAACGGCACGGGTAGGCACAGGCCCTACCCGTCCCCAAACCCACAATATACATATTGGTTAATAGATAGGGAAAAAAACCAATTTAGCACACTTCTATAAAAATATTTACCAATATAGCACATTTTCCAAAATATTTTCCAAAATAGCACACTTTGTGTGGAAACCGCCACTTTAAGTGGCGTTTTTATATGCGAGATTGAAAAACGCCACAATAATGAGTGGAAATGAAAAGCGTCACTTAATGTGGCGCTTTTCAAATTTTTTTATTTAAAAGCATACACGCCAATTATTGTGGCGTTTTTCAGTTCTGGTTCCAAAAAGCTCCACACAAAGTGGCGTTTTCACACCAAAGTGTGCTACTTTAGGAAATATTTTACAAAGCGTGCTATTTTGATAAATATTTTTGCAAAAGTGTGATAAATTGGTTTTTTTTTCTAATAGATAATCGAAGAAAGTTCATATCATAAAATTTTATTACGTGTGGTGCCCTACCCACTTAACTCCGCGTATAATAAAGCATGATGTCTGAGCAGTCAAAGCCGTTTCTTACAAATAAAGTTCTGATTATGTAGTTTGCCATATGTATTACTGTACGCAATGGTCAATGTACCGTCCTTCCAGTTATTTTTAAGTTCTAACCAAATATATATTAGATCTAGTTAGAATAATAAATAAATGCATCAAATTTAATGGTTATGTATAATCCTAGTCTTGCATCTATCTCAGCTCCTGTTTGGTTCGAAATTATATCTGGACCGGGTTTGTCTTGTTGTGCCACGTCCGACTAACTCAATGCATATCTAGTCTTGTTTCATTTGTAGAAATCGGGCTAATAAGGTCCGTTTCAGATTTCGTAATCCTCTATTCCAGACCAAGTCAATTCTCCATTTAGCATGATTTTAAGATCCCAGTCTATGTGTTATTTTATTTTATATACAACAAGTTACGAGGTCAACTCAATCTAATGAGTGCTTACAATGTGATGTGTTGCCAAATAAAAAATAGACCAAATCCAAATAAACAAATATGGATCCATCAACTAACCTTAATCTAAATTTTATAATCTCAATCCCGAACCAAATATGGCTCAATGACTCACTCTTTAGAAAAACAATTACACATTTTTACAACAAAGATTAAATAAATCACGCCCGGAACAATATCTCGAAACTATAAATTCCGACCCTTAATAAAAAGGCAGATGCTTCTTGCACATATCGTGCTCAGTGCACTAATCTCTACTTGCAGGTTGTTTTTTCCATTTACCTCTTCTCATGAGCGACTCGCAATATGCATTTACCAAGAAAAAGTCCTCTCAATACCATCTTGTATTCATATACGAACAAGGTAAAAGCGTTATTTAAGAATTTGATCTTTATATGTTAACAATTGTGTAACATTTCTTTATATATGAAGTCATAAACTAATTTTATCGCCGTCTTAGGATCTGAACTAGTGATCAACCGGTTTGTCTGACGATTAGAAAAGGAGGGTTACAATTATTTATAAACATATATAAAGCGAGACATTATGTGTTAGATACAAATAACATCTATGATAAATTTATTATTTGTTTTCTTTTCTAATTTGACAAATTTCTTGACTTCTGTATATCTTAACACATTCTTGGTACAGCATAGTGGATGATAATTTCTTATTGGTGAGGAGTTTAGAATTGGTAGAAGTTCAACATTATTTTATATGGTTCCCTCCCCGGTTAAAATTGTTGGCTTCGCCACTGCCTGTGTGTGGGTTAAAATCCACGGGCGTTCACGAGTCTACCATTTAAGTTAATTTGGGTGATAAAACTTCTCACTTGTTATAAATCACTTAGTTCATACTCACAGGTGATCCACATGTACTCACAGGTGATCCACAGATACTCACGGGTGACCCAATTAACTAACATAAATATATTATAATAAATATAAAACATGTATGACTCTTAAGATATGTTACACCCATGCACGTATAATGTAATTAAATGGATGATATGGAGTGTATATAGTGTAAAAGACAAAGCTAAAGTCCATGATTGATATGATATATTCTGTTAAATTTTTTATGCTAATGGAAACAAAGTAGATATATACGAATTTTATTTATGTTCATGATAATGATTATGTTGCATATCTTATATTCAGTCTGCATCAATTAGGCTCTTTTTATGTTTATTATATCATAAGAACATGCTATGTTAATAATTTATAATGGTAGATGAGAAAATATAATGTTGTTATAGTGATATATTATGCTATTTGTAATATTTAAATTATTTATTTTAAATTTTACAATACAAAAGTTCGTTTGTTTTCTTTTTCTTTATAATTTTATGCTAAAAGAAAGCAATGGGTGGTACATTTTGTTTGACATTAAACCCAGAGGATGGTTCCTCTCATTATCCTAAGCTATCATTAAAATCTTTTAATCGATCATTTTACTTCTTGTTGTAGAGCGACAATTAGCAACATATTTTTTTACTGTAGACATATTAAATGGGCACCCGTGGGTGGACTCCAACCCGCTGGCACTACTACAGAAATAGCATTCAGTGTCACTTTTCTAGGCGTCGGTTATTAAGGAAAACTGACGCCTATAATATCAGGCGTCGGTTATGTAGGCAAACCGACGTCTATATTCGAAGACCAGCCAGACACGGGTACTGCTTTGTATTCAGCGTCGGCTGACTATAACCGACCGACGCCTAAAAGCGCCCGCGAAATCCAATTTTCGGACGAAAAAAATTTGGGCCACATACAGCGTCGGTGTTTTAACTATTAACCGACGCCTATTTAAAATGATATTTTGTGCGAAAAGTTCCACTTTAGGTGTCGGTTATCCTTGGATAACCGACGCTGATAATGGTTCCCGCCAAATAATTTAGGGTAAAAGTTTTCTATTTGGGCGTCGGTGTTTTACTAATAACCGACGCTAAAGCATAATAGGCGTCGGTTGTGTAGATAACCGACGCCGTTGATCAACTTAATAGACCCGATACCCGGCTCTTCCCCCATTCTTCCTGTTTCATCGCGACTTCTCTTCTGTGCTGCTGCTCGCCGCTGTTCTCCCAAAATCACCCATCGTCGGTTGCTGCTGCTCGCCGCCGCTGCTCTGGTTCTCTTCTGCTCACCGGCGCCGCTGCCCGCCGCCCGCCGCTGCTGCTTCTTCTCCTGGTGCTTCTCCGGCCGGCGCCTGCTGCTTCTCCGACCGTCAGTTGCTTCTGCCTGCCGCCCGCCCCCGGTCGTTTGTTGATGTCGCTGCCACTGCCTGCTGCTCTAGCTCCTCCACACGCTGCTGCCGCCGGCGGTCCTCTCCACACTAGCTCCAGGTAGCGCTACCTCTCCTTCTCCCTAGCTATTTACCAACATGCAGCAAGCACGACCATGGCTGTGTTGGGCTACCACGGCCGTGCTGGACAGCACGGCCGTGCTTGCTGTTGGTAAGGATATGAACAAATTTTCATGTAATGTTTTATGTAAATCCTAGGATATGAACAAATTTTTTGCTTGCATTTATATGTGCTTCTAATCCTAATGTTTGACTTAATTCAGTAAATTTTGATGCATGTTGAAATAAGATTTAAACTTGTAAATTCTAGCATCCTAATTTGATTTGATTAAACCTAACATTGATGAAACCCTAACATCAATTGTGATGAAACCCTAACATTAATTGTGATGAAACTCTAACATGTACATATCTATTATTGTGTTTGCTGGCCTAGAAACCCGTCCAAGATTGACTCATTAGGAGTAAATCTTAGATAGTCCCCGGTTTGGGACTGTTCTTGAACACCGAATCTCACTTAGGATGTAAGTGTATAATGTGTATTGGGTTTTCGAGAAAATTTCGGCAGCATTTCCCCGTTTGTTCTCTAAGTACATATGTACTTAGAGAACAGCGGGGAAATGCTGCCGAAATTTTCTCGAAAACCCAATACACATTATACACTTACTAGTGAGATTAGGTGTTCAAGGATGGGATAGGTGGTACACATTTATTATATATAAGAATGACATCAAATGTGTTTGTTGGCCTAGAAGCCCATCTAAGATTGACTCATTAGGAGTAAATCTTGGATAGTCCCCGGTTTGGGACTGTTCTTGAACACCGAATCTCACTTAGGATGTAAGTGTATAATGTGTATTGGGTTTTCGAGAAAATTTCGGCAGCATTTCCCCATTTGTTCTCTAAGTACATATGTACTTAGAGAATAACGGGGAAATGCTGCCGAAATTTTCTTGAAAACTCAATACACATTATACACTTACTAGTGAGATTAGGTGTTCAAGGATGGGATAGGTGGTACACATTTATTATATATAAGAATGACATCACATTATACACTTAGGATGTAAGTGTATACCCTAATCTTTTCCTAATATATACTTGTTTCCTAATATATACTTGTTTTCTCTGATCATAGAATGGATAGATCATGGATGTCCATTCGTAATCGTTGCACCCCAGATTTATATCTGGTCTTGATCAGTTTATTAGATTTGCCGAGGAACATAGGAAAAAACCTACAGATAGGTTCTACTGTCCATGTAGGCATTGCGGTAACAACTTGAAAGTCAACACTGGTGAGAAAATCAAAAGTCATGTCATGTGCAACGGAATTGTACAAGGCTATACAGAATGGCACTGGCATGGAGAGATTTCAAAATCGAAACCAGTAGATGTCGATAGCAGTGCTTGGGTGGAAGAAGAAATTGCCTTCGATGACGTAAATGTGAACGAACCAGTTCCAGCAGACATCGTTGATGCGATGCTGGATAGTTGTAGGGTAGATCACACTGATCCACCTCCTATCTTTAGAAACATTGTGCATGATGTTGAGATACCGTTATACACAGGCTGTGCTAAGTTTACGAAGCTTAGCGCTGTGTTGAGATTGTATAAGTTGAAAGCTAACAATAGATGGAGCGACAAAAGCTTCACTTCATTGTTGACTTTGTTCAAAGAAATGCTTCCTGAAGGAAACGAGCTGCCAATCTCAACATACCAGGTAAAGAAAATGTTGTGCCCAATGGGAATGGAGGCCAAGAAGATACACGCATGCCCGAATGAATGTGTATTATTTCAAAAGGACTATGTAGATTTGAAAGATTGTCCAAAATGTGGTGCGTCACGGTATAAATTGACGACTTCGGAGGAGTCCAAAGCTGGTTCTCCTGCCAAGGTGTTGTGGTATCTACCTATAATATCACAGTTTCAACGCTTGTTTGCAAATTCAAAAGATGCGAAGAATTTGAGGTGGCATGCAGATGTTAAGAAAAATAATGATGGGATCCTACGACATGCGTCTGATTCCCCACAGTGGAAGAAGATTGATCTATTGAACCCCAAATTTGGTGAAGAAGATAGGAATCTAAGACTTGGGCTTTGTACAGATGGGATGAATCTGTACGGGACATTGAGCAGCCAACATAGCACTTGGCCAGTCATGCTTGTTATATACAATCTTCCTCCCTGGATGTGTATGAAAAATAAGTACGTTATGTTGTCGTTGTTGATATCGGGCCCTAAACAACCCGGAAATGATATCGATGTTTATCTTGAACCTTTGATTGATGACTTAAAGAAACTTTGGGCTGAAGGTGTGATGACCTATGATGCTTCAGCAAGAGAGACATTTCGTTTGCACGCTATGTTGTTTTGCACTGTTAATGACTTTCCAGCATATGGGAATTTGTCTGGATATAGTGTCAAAGGAGCTAAAGCGTGTCCTATATGTGAAGAAAACACTGATTGAATCAGACTAAAACATGGCGGCAAGACTGTATATCTTGGTCATCGAAGGTTTCTTTCAAAATTCCATCTGTATCATAGGAAGCGCAAAGCATTCAATAGATGGAATGACGAACGGAGTGCACCTAAACCTATACCAGGGGATGTTGTTTATGCAAGAGTAAAAGACATTGTCAATGAATTTGGTAAGAAATCACAATGTAGTATGGCCACACGGAGTGACAATTCTTCATTCAAGAAGAAGTCAATATTTTGGGATCTTCCTTATTGGAGTTCTTTGACAGTCAGACATTGTATCGATGTAATGCACGTTGAGAAAAATGTCTGTGATAGCATCATTGGTACTCTGTTAAATATACCAGGTAAGACCAAAGATGGGATAAAATCCAGACTGGACCTACGTGAAATGGGAATAAGGTCAGAATTAACAGAATTACGTGAAATGGGTAATAAAAGAACATACTTACCTCCCGCTGGTTACACGTTGTCTAGAAAGGAGAAGAAAACTTTTTGTGAATGCTTGGTAAATGTTAAGGTGCCACATGGTTACTCATCCAACATCCGTAGATTGGTATCAATGAAAGATCTGAAGTTGATAGGTCTTAAATCTCATGATTTTCACACTCTAATGCAACAAATATTGTCTGTGGCAATTCGATCTATATTGCTGAAGCATGTAAGGTTTGCAATTACCAGACTTTGTTTTTTTTTCAACAGTCTATGCAGTAAAGTTATTGACCCTGATACTCTTGATAATTTGCAAAGAGAAGTGGTTGTTACCCTATGTCAGCTTGAGATGTATTTCCCTCCTTCGTTCTTTGATATCATGGTACATCTTGTTGTCCACTTGACTAGGGAAGTGAAAATGTTGGGACTAGTTTTCTTGCATTGGATGTATCCCTTTGAACGATACATGAGCATTTTTAAAGGTGATGTTCGAAACCGTTATCGGCCTGAAGGGAGTATTATTGAAGGTTATGTGGCGAGAGAGGTTATGGATTTTTGCAATGACTTTCTCAGTGGTAATGACACTCCTGATAATGACAAGAATATTGAGGAGGGCAAAGGAATTTTGGGATCACGGGTGAAAGTAATCAGCCGTGAGCAGTTGGAACAAGCTCACTTGTATATTTTACACAATATGGACGAAGTGAGTGTTTATATCGAGGAACATACCAATTTCATAAAGAGACAACATCCTCGAGCAAGTTCAATGTGGCTTGCTAGAGAGCATAATAAGACTTTTACTAAGTGGTTTGAAGATAAAGTCTTACATCAACTGTAACACCCCTGACCTGGGTTATACCTTAACCCTAGGTGTTTTGATTAAGAAAGATGATTAAATGCTTAATCTCATCTTGTGAAAGGTAATTATGGTTCAAGAGGAACTTATATTACAATTCTTATCCTTTTTTAACATTGTTGAAATCAATGTTTTGCCTGTTTTGGACTAAAGTGCAAATTACCCAAGTTAAGGGGTTTAAGTGCAAATTGTGCATGATAATATGTTCCTCATGTGTTGAAGCATCATGAGAGTAAATATGATGCTGAGGTATGGCTTATGGAAGCCTAAATACCAAGAAAGAGCTGATAAAGCAATGTATGTGCATGAAAACCTAGTTTTGGTGTAATGTGCAATTTACCCAAAACCCAGGGTGTAATATGTAAATTACCACTTCAATAAGGTCCCTAATGTTTCTTGGCATCAATTAGAGAAAATAAAATGAGAGGGGCGCCTCATTTGAATTAAGTTGGAGGAGAGAGAATCTTGATATTAAAATAATCAAGATTTAATCCTAATTGAAACCCTAATTCTATTTAGTGTAAAAACAAATATAATAATTGAAGGGCCTTCAACCAAAAACGAGATGGTTGAATTTGCTCAAGTGTGAACACATTTGTGACTTTGCTAGGCCACGAAAATATCTCAAGCAAGTGGATAACCCACTCACCATTATTATAAAGAAAAGCAATATCCACTCAAATTGGAATATTATTATAATATGATCTAAGGTGCTTAATTTGCTTTTCTTTAAATTGATGGATAATGAATAGGAATAAGAGGCAATGAAGATAGACTCGTCCTTAAGGATTTTGAGGGGAATTTGAGGGGGAAGAGGCGGCCATATTTTTGGAATTTAATGCATTTTCTCTCTCATCAAGTTTCTTATAAAAGTACCCTTACCAAGCCAAAACAAAGGCTATTTCGGATTCTTTTCTTTACCCTTGCTTGGAAAATGACTACGGAGCTGTGGAGGAGCAGGAGGACGACCCCAACCTGTTGGTAAGGTCCTTGACCTTCGTTCTCCTTGATTCCATGGTGGAAATAAAAAATAAATCATTGATTTCTTCTTATTTGGATCTCCTCTTCAACCCTAGCCAACTTTTTCATCCAAAAGCTTGAAGATGAGCTTAGGGGGAGTTGCTAGAGCTTCATACACCATTAATGGCGTGAGCTTGAAGCTTTGGATCTCAATTGGAGGCGGGTTTTATAACTCAAACCCTTAATCATTGCTATTGCATCAATCAATTATGCTTTGTTGATTGTTTTCTTCAATTTGATACATACTTGTTTCCTTGCTGCAATTTCCATCAAGAACAGTTGCTGTTCTTGGTTTTTCGAAGGAAGGGGATGATGACATCATCCTATATGCTTATCCAAAGAAAAGTACCAAGCCAAATGGTCTTGATATCTATTCCAAATCGTTTTAAATTGATTGGCTATGCAGTTTCAGAAAACTATTTTAGGGAAAACGGTTTCAAGACCGTTTGATATGGTTGAACAAGCGTTGACCGTTTGGGAATCTTGTTCCTAATTACGTAGGATAATGACCCTCCAAATTTTAGGGGTTAACTCCAAAGGAATCGTGAGTTGAAGGCCAATCAATTAGATAAATCGAATTGAATTAAATGCTCATTTTCAACCTGATCAACTTGACCTGTTTGGGAAAACGGTTTCAAGACCATTTGAGTGTGTTGACCAAGCATTGACCGTTTAGGATTACTGTTTATAATGATGTTGGTTAATGACCCTCCAAATTTGAGGGATTAACTCCCAAGGAATCGTGAGTTGAAGCCTAATCAATTAGGGAAACCTAATTGAATTAAGTGCTGATTTTCAATCTGATTTAATTGACCTTTTTGAGTAAACGGTCTCAAGACCGTTTGAATGCATTGACCAAGGGTTGAATGTTTGGAATTGCTGTTCCTAATGATGTGGTCTAATGACTCACCAAATTTGAGGGATTAACTCCCAAGGAATCGTGAGTTGAAGGCTATTCAATTAAGCAAACCCTAATTGTTTATGGAAGCAATAACTCAGTATACTATGTCAAACATAGTTGTTTGTATTTGATCATATGGTTGATGTAACCAAATCAAGTGGAGAGAATGATAGAAATGAATTCATACATGAGTATGATTCATATGGTGATTTAGGGTAGGATCCTTAGTAAAGAGATCAAGAAACCCTAATTGAGAAGGTTAACGAACCCTAACCCTGATTTAGGGAAATTTTGAGTAAAACCCTAATCTAGGGTAATAGTGTAACCCTAATTAAGGGTAATAGTGTAACCCTAATTAAGGGTAATGAATTGGGTAACTCTAATTTAAGGTAATGAAATACCAAACCCTAATTAGAGGAATAATGAATCCCTAATTTATGGGTAATTGAATGAAACCCTAATTGGGATGATTAGTGAAACCCTAATTGAGGGTGATTCCCTGAGAAACTCTAATTGAGGATGATTCCATGTGAAACCCTAATTGAGGGCGATGTCATATGAAACCTTAAACCTAACACAGAGTAAAGCTATGTAAAACCCTAAATTTGGGCTATAGTGCATGGAATTCTAATCATGGGCAATATGATGATAAATCATAACCCTAATGTCTGGGTAATGATATGAGTAAACCTTAATGATGAAATAATGAGTAATACCCTATAATGATGAAATATCACAAGTGGTTGACTATAGGCAACCTTATAACAAGCAATGCCTTAATTTTAGATGAGTCCATATCATTGAAGATAGTTGGACAATCCTTGTGTGTGATCTATGCACATCATGGTAAAGGTGATAGGTTGGTGGATGAAAGTATTAAGATGTGAAATTCCTTATTATAAGATAAGTTAATAAACTCATGTAAGATAGAAGTGATGAGGGAAGTGATACATTGAGACATGATAGATATCACATTTAGCATTTCAGGGTTGATATACCTTGATGCATCTCAAATCCAATATTTTTAGATAAGATACACAAGGAGAGTGTTATGTAAATTGTCACAATGAAATGTAATGAGTTTAACATACTTGATAAGTAAGCTAAAATGAGTATGATGTAATCATACCATGATAATGATGATAGATAAACTCATACCTTGTGTTGATGATCATTTAATGATAAATGATAAGAATATTAAATACTTGGAATGTCGATGGATGCTCCTAGATGTATGGAACAATATATTAGGGTTGTATTGATAAAATAAACATGAAACCCTAATTGATGTGAATAGTAAACCCTAACCCTGTGGAGGAAATAGTGGTGTTACTATTATATTACATGAGTTAATATGTTATTGTTGCCTAGTGAGAGGTGACAAGATGTTTAATGGCCTTGTGAGCCATATGGTTAGATGTTACCTGGTAAGAAGTAACAAGATGTTTCATGGGCATGATTGAGCCCTGAATGAGGTGTATTTCTCTTATGTTGATAAGGGTTGATACCCTGTGCTATTGTGAAAAGGATTTATATCCTATGATAATATGATAATTGGTGTAATCTAATGAATGGCAAGTGAATATTACCATGTGATGAAGAGATGAGAAATTATGTTTCATATGTTTTATATCTTTTCAGGTTTTGATATTTATATGCTTGCTAGAAATGAATTAGGGTTTGTATGTCCACTTGTTTGATGCAGCCTTAATTCACCTAATTGGCATAACTAATTAAGTGCAACTCTAATCATGTAGTGCCCTATGCCGTAGAACCATCTTCAGTGTCAGAACTTGCTGGATGGTGAAACGAGTATTCCTAAGGGAAACTCGGAGCGCATATTGTTGAATATGCGGGGGTGGCAGGTTGAGGATATATATATACTTGTCATCCACAATTGCAGGTTACAGAGGATGGCTATGGTCATGCCTCAAATATTTGATGTGATTGAGGACAGCTGCGGTTGTACCTCGGATTAGAGGGTTTTGTATACCCTGTTTTCTAGTGTCGTAACTTGTACCAAGTACGGACTAGTTGTTATCAGTTGACTATATGTCACTGTTGGCAGTTTGACTGGAATGTCACTGCAGTTTACTCGTACTGACCGAGGGGAAGAGATCTTAGGTTGCCAGTACTCCTAGATCTTGTACGGAACCGAATAGCCCTTCGCAGGGGTCGGTTGGACTTTGAATGGTACGATTCAAATTCCCCAGGGCATAATAAAAGATGTAATACAGCCGTATAGCATATCTGTTTAGGGTTATACATGACGCTTCACATTGAATGGAAACCCATGTTTGTTCTCTTTACATAAAGATGATGCTTAGTGCAACTAAGAGATAGTAATTATACTTATGTTGTAGATATGCATAAGACTGTAATTGTGTACATACAATGGTCATGCTTATGTTGATATCTTACTGCTACTGTTGATTATAATCATGATGCTAGATATCTCATGTTGATAGTTATGTTTCACATGCTATCCATGCCTCTATAATTAGAAATACCTGACAGAGGCTTAATGCCTGTAATTAGGTTTGGTTAAAGTCCAATGCCTGAAACATTTATACATGATTGATATAGTTTAATGCTTTAATAATACATGATGATTTATATAATCACATGTCTGGCATAAGTGAATACTTGTTTAGCAGATTGGCTAAGGCCAACAAATAGAAACAAGAATGAATCATGGGTGACACATCAGAATAATGAATGACATGAGCAAAGCTTGAGATGTTGAAAATGTATGGTAGATGAATGTTATACATGTTCTTTCTATTTCTTATAAAGAGAATAGATGAATTACTGTTCAATCATAGATATGTGTAATACTTTAAAAGATGAGAATGATCTAAACTGCTTATCCTCTGCTCAGTTTTATATTAATTAAACTACAATAATGATGTTTCTGGCGGAGAGTTATATCTCTCGCTGGGGCAATTTTCAATTGTCTCACCCCCGTGGGAACCAACATTTTTAGGTGGACGAGTGTGAAAGAGACTGATAATATCTTTCAGATGAAGAACATCAGCAGCTACAAGGACAGCAGTGACAACTCAGGTTGAGTGTGCTGTCTATCGTGTTTGGTAGATAGAAGTCCTATGTGTCATCTCTGTACTCTCAGGTCCTCGGAGTTAGTACTTAGTGCTTTTAATGTATCGTTTTGAGATTTTGGCTTGATGCCTCGAGGTTATTATGTTGTCTGTGTTTAGCTTTTAACAAGGCAGTTGATGTTGTAACCCTTGAAAAGAGATGGTATAAGATATATACTTATGAACCATGATGTAAATGTAATACATTGGTTCTTGTTGAAAGAGTTTTCCTATGATTGGGTCTCTTTGAAAAAGGTTTTCAATTTTTAGTGATTTTCTATAATCCGCTGCTTAGTGAACGCTTCCGCATTAGTTAATTATGTTTTTGTTAGTTGGATGCTACAATTAAGTGGTATCAGAGCTCTAGGTTCGCTGAGTCTACAGAGACATAGGACTAAGGTAGTAGAGTCTGTTCTGGTATCATCTAGTGTATCTGATAATGTCTTCTGCTCATATAAGAGAAGAAACTCTTAAAGATGACTGGGTCACATGAGGAGATTGCTGTTGAGAGCAGCAATATTGCACCAAGAAGAGGTGCATGGGAGCAGGCAAGACAGAGACAATTGCCTAAGAGTCTCCTAGTTGATCCATTTATGATAAGAAAATCTTTCTTTAAGTATTACTGTTGGGTATATTAGAGCAACAGTAATGCATATAGTGGACTGGATACTAGCTTTACGATCTAGGTTATCAGTCCTTAATACAGAAGTTTGAGCTTTAAAAGAGTTCCTAAATGACTTAGTCATGTTGGAACATGGGAAAGTCATGTGTGTATAATGATATTAAAAGTGAGGAATATGATCGCAAATAAAGTGCATACTACCTAATCTCAGTATTTATATACCCTGGCCAGGTATACAACTATTGATGATAAAGTGAGTATGGAAACTCTTAGATTGTAATCTCTCTGATTGCCCTGATCAAGCAGTCATTCTGATACAATCTAATGAGTATCATGAAATCAGAAATATGGAATGAATAAATGTGTGATATACTAAGTATAAGAAAGAGAAGTCTGAGATAATCTCAAATGAGCATGTTGTATGAGGAACTAAAAGTGTACTCCTCATAAGATAAGGATAAGAATAAGGGAAATGAAACATGTTCAATAATGATGTAAGTATAATAAATGTATTTTCCCTAACGAAGAAATGGGAAATATGATGAGATCATGAGATGATCATAAACATGCTAAATGGATAATGTCATGTAATCATCCTTATAATTCCTATGCTAAAGGCAAGGAACCTAGGAAGAGCTAAAGAGTAAATGATTCATGAATAGTTGAAAATACATAAATTAATAAGAGGAATATGAATCCTTGTTTTCTTTCCTTTCAGGGACATGACCATCAAGTGGGTCTTAGGACACTTGATGTGCATAAGATAAATGTGTTCATGTGATGGATACTTAGAAAAGTATCAGTTATCTTGGACTTTGGTCCCAAGATGAGGACATATGAAACACATAATGTTCCAAGATGAAAGGAAGAGATATATATGATGTGTTTCCAACACATGTGATAGATATCAAGGTGAAAGATTATGGTATCTGAGAGATATCAGATGGGTTAGGTTGGCTACCTGGATTGGTCAACTGTGAAATTAGTCTGATTATAATAATATGAACATCATATGTTAGGGGTTTATGCTCTGCATAAACATGATACTAATAAAGAATGTATGATGCTTCTCTGAATAAGAAAAGTGTTATTTGACACAAAGTTGACTCTATAGTCAATGATGAGGGACAGTGGGGCATGTGCCTTGTGTGTTGATTCTATGAGAATTTTGTATGGAAACACTTGGTGCTCATCAAAGTTTTATGGTGTATCTATAATAAGGAGATGATATGTGAAGACTAGATAGTATGATGAATAATATACATTTGTCTTCCTTTATCTGGATTTCGAGGACGAAATCCTTGTTAGGGGTTTATAATTTGTAACACCCCTGACCTGGGTTATACCTTAACCCTAGGTGTTTTGATTAAGAAAGATGATTAAATGCTTAATCTCATCTTGTGAAAGGTAATTATGGTTCAAGAGGAACTTATATTACAATTATTATCCTTTTTGAACATTGTTGAAATCAATGTTTTGCCTGTTTTGGACTAAAGTGCAAATTACCCAAGTTGAGGGGTTTAAGTGCAAATTGTGCATGATAATATGTTCCTCATGTTTTGAAGCATCATGAGAGTAAATATGATGCTGAGGTATGGCTTATGGAAGCCTAAATACCAAGAAAGAGTTGATAAAGCAATGTATGTGCATGAAAACCTAGTTTTGGTGTAATGTGCAATTTACCCAAAACCCAGGGTGTAATATGTAAATTACCACTTCAATAAGGTCCCTAATGTTTCTTGGCATCAAGTAGAGAAAATAAAATGAGAGGGGCGCCTCATTTGAATTAAGTTGGAGGAGAGAGAATCTTGATATTAAAATAATCAAGATTTAATCCTAATTGAAACACTAATTCTATTTAGTGTAAAAACAAATATAATAATTGAAGGGCCTTCAACCAAAAACGATATGGTTGAATTTTCTCAAGTGTGAACACATTTGTGACTTTTCTAGGCCACGAAAATATCTCAAGCAAGTGGATAACCCACTCACCATTATTATAAAGAAAAGCAATATCCACTCAAATTGGAATATTATTATAATATGATCTAAGGTGCTTAATTTGCTTTTCTTTAAATTGATGGATAATGAAGAGGAATAAGAGGCAATGAAGATATCCTCGTCCTTAAGGATTTTGAGGGGAATTTGAGGGGGAAGAGGCGGCCATATTTTTGGAATTTAATGCATTTTAATAATGCATTTTCTCTCTCATCAAGTTTCTTATAAAAGTACCCTTACCAAGCCAAAACAAAGGCTATTTCGGATTCTTTTCTTTACCCTTGCTTGGAAAACGACTAAGGAGCTGTGGAGGAGCAGGAGGACGACCCCAACCTGTTGGTAAGGTCCTTGACCTTCGTTCTCCTTGATTCCATGGTGGAAATAAAAAATAAATCATTGATTTCTTCTTATTTGGATCTCCTCTTCAACCCTAGCCAACTTTTTCATCCAAAAGCTTGAGGACGAGCTTAGGGGGAGTTTCTAGAGCTTCATCCACCATTAATGGCGTGAGCTTGAAGCTTTGGAGCTCAATTGGAGGCGGGTTTTATAACTCAAACCCTTAATCATTGCTATTGCATCAATCAATTATGCTTTGTTGATTGTTTTCTTCAATTTGATACATACTTGTTTCCTTGCTGCAATTTCCATCAAGAACAGTTGCTGTTCTTGGTTTTTCGAAGAAAGGGGATGATGACATCATCCTATATGCTTATCCAAAGAAAAGTACCAAGCCAAATGGTCTTGATATCTATTCCAAATCGTTTTAAATTGATTGGCTATGCAGTTTCAGAAAACTGTTTTAGGGAAAACGGTTTCAAGACCGTTTGATATGGTTGAACAAGCGTTGACCGTTTGGGAATCTTGTTCCTAATTATGTAGGATAATGACCCTCCAAATTTTAGGGGTTAACTCCAAAGGAATCGTGAGTTGAAGGCCAATCAATTAGATAAATCGAATTGAATTAAATGCTCCTTTTCAACCTGATCAACTTGACCTGTTTGGGAAAACGGTTTCAAGACCATTTGAGTGTGTTGACCAAGCATTGACCGTTTAGGATTCCTGTTTATAATGATGTTGGTTAATGACCCTCCAAATTTGAGGGATTAACTCCCAAGGAATCGTGAGTTGAAGCCTAATCAATTAGGGAAACCTAATTGAATTAAGTGCTGATTTTCAATCTGATTTAATTGACCTTTTTGAGTAAACGGTCTCAAGACCGTTTGAATGCATTGACCAAGGGTTGAATGTTTGGGATTACTGTTCCTAATGATGTGGTATAATGACTCACCAAATTTGAGGGATTAACTCCCAAGGAATCGTGAGTTGAAGGCTATTCAATTAAGCAAACCCTAATTGTTTATGGAAGCAATAACTCAGTATACTATGTCAAACATAGTTGTTTGTATTTGATCATATGGTTGATGTAACCAAATCAAGTGGAGAGAATGATAGAAATGAATTCATACATGAGTATGATTCATATGGTGATTTAGGGTAGGATCCTTATTAAAGAGATCAAGAAACCCTAATTGAGAAGGTTAACGAACCCTAACCCCGATTTAGGGAAATTTTGAGTAAAACCCTAATCTAGGGTAATAGTGTAACCCTAATTAAGGGTAATAGTGTAACCCTAATTAAGGGTAATGACTTGGGTAACTCTAATTTAAGGTAATGAAATACCAAACCCTAATTAGAGGAATAATGAATCCCTAATTTATGGGTAATTGAATGAAACCCTAATTGGGATGATTAGTGAAACCCTAATTGAGGGTGATTCCCTGAGAAACTCTAATTGAGGATGATTTCATGTGAAACCCTAATAGAGGGCGATGTCATATGAAACCTTAAACCTAACACAGAGTAAAGCTATGTAAAACCCTAAATTTGGGCTATAGTGCATGGAATTCTAATCATGGGCAATATGATGATAAATCATAACCCTAATGTCTGGGTAATGATATGAGTAAACCTTAATGATGAAATAATGAGTAATACCCTATAATGATGAAATATCTCAAGTGGTTGACTATAGGCAACCTTATAACAAGCAATGCCTTAATTTGAGATGAGTCCATATCATTGAAGATAGTTGGACAATCCTTGTGTGTGATCTATGCACATCATGGTAAAGGTGATAGGTTGGTGGATGAAAGTATTAAGATGTGAAATTCCTTATTATAAGATAAGTTAATAAACTCATGTAAGATAGAAGTGATGAGGGAAGTGATACATTGAGACATGATAGATATCACATTTAGCATTTCAGGGTTGATATACCTTGATGCATCTCAAATCCAATATTTTTAGATAAGATACACAAGGAGAGTGTTATGTAAATTGTCACAATGAAATGTAATGAGTTTAACATACTTGATAAGTAAGCTAAAATGAGTATGATGTAATCATACCATGATAATGATGAGAGATAAACTCATACCTTGTGTTGATGATCATTTAATGATAAATGATAAGAATATTAAATACTTGGAATGTCGATGGATGCTCCTAGATGTATGGAACAATATATTAGGGTTGTATTGATAAAATAAACATGAAACCCTAATTGATGTGAATAGTAAACCCTAACCCTGTGGAGGAAATAGTGGTGTTACTATTATATTACATGAGTTAATATGTTATTGTTGCCTAGTGAGAGGTGACAAGATGTTTAATGGCCTTGTGAGCCATATGGTTAGATGTTACCTGGTAAGAAGTAACAAGATGTTTCATGGGCATGATTGAGCCCTGAATGAGATGTATTCCTCTTATGTTGATAAGGGTTGATACCCTGTGCTATTGTGAAAAGGATTTATATCCTGTGATAATATGATAATTGGTGTAATCTAATGAATGGCAAGTGAATATTACCATGTGATGAAGAGATGAGAAATTATGTTTCATATGTTTTATATCTTTTCAGGTTTTGATATTTATATGCTTGCTAGAAATGAATTAGGGTTTGTATGTCCACTTGTTTGATGCAACCTTAATTCACCTAATTGGCATAACTAATTAAGTGCAACTCTAATCATGTAGTGCCCTGTGTCGTAGAACCATCTTCAGTGTCAGAACTTGCTGGATGGTGAAACGAGTATTCCTAAGGGAAACTCGGAGCGCATATTGTTGAATATGCGGGGGTGGCAGGTTGAGGATATATATATATACTTGTCATCCACAATTGCAGGTTACAGAGGATGGCTATGGTCATGCCTCAAATATTTGATGTGATTGAGGACAGCTGCGGTTGTACCTCGGATTAGAGGGTTTTGTATACCCTGTTTTCTAGTGTCGTAACTTGTACCAAGTACGGACTAGTTGTTATCAGTTGACTATATGTCACTGTTGGCAGTTTGACTGTTATGTCACTGCAGTTTACTCGTACTGACCGAGGGGAAGAGATCTTAGGATGCCGGTACTCCTAGATCTTGTACGGAACCGAATAGCCCTTCGCAGGGGTCGGTTGGACTTTGAATGGTACGATTCAAATTCCCCAGGGCATAATAAAAGATGTAATACAGCCGTATAGCATATCTGTTTAGGGTTATACATGACGCTTCACATTGAATGGAAACCCATGTTTGTTCTCTTTACATAAAGATGATGCTTAGTGCAACTAAGAGATAGTAATTATACTTATGTTGTGGATATGCATAAGACTGTAATTGTGTACATACAATGGTCTTGCTTATGTTGATATCTTACTGCTACTGTTGATTATAATCATGATGCTAGATATCTCATGTTGATAGTTATGTTTCACATGCTATCCATGCCTCTATAATTAGAAATACCTGACAGAGGCTTAATGCCTGTAATTAGGTTTGGTTAAAGTCCAATGCCTGAAACATTTATACCTGATTGATATAGTTTAATGCTTGAATAATACATGATGATTTATATAATCACATGTCTGGCATAAGTGAATACTTGTTTAGCAGATTGGCTAAGGCCAACAAATAGAAACAAGAATGAATCATGGGTGACACATCAGAATAATGAATGACATGAGCAAAGCTTGAGATGTTGAAAATGTATGGTAGATGAATGTTATACATGTTCTTTCTATTTCTTATAAAGAGAATAGATGAATTACTGTTCAATCATAGATATGTGTAATACTTTAAAAGATGAGAATGATCTAAACTGCTTATCCTCTGCTCAGTTTTATATTAATTAAACTACAATAATGATGTTTCTGGCGGAGAGTTATATCTCTCGCTGGGGCAATTTTCAATTGTCTCACCCCCGTGGGAACCAACATTTTTAGGTGGACGAGTGTGAAAGAGACTGATAATATCTTTCGGATGAAGAACATCAACAGCTACAAGGACAGCAGTGACAACTCAGGTTGAGTGTGCTGTCTATCGTGTTTGGTAGATAGAAGTCCTATGTGTCGTCTCTGTACTCTCAGGTCCTCGGAGTTAGTACTTAGTGCTTTTAATGTATCGTTTTGAGATTTTGGCTTGATGCCTCGAGGTTATTATGTTGTCTGTGTTTAGCTTTTAACAAGGCAGTTGATGTTGTAACCCTTGAAAAGAGATGGTATAAGATATATACTTATGAACCATAATGTAAATGTAATACATTGGTTTTTGTTGAAAGAGTTCTCCTATGATTGGGTCTCTTTGAAAAAGGTTTTAAATTTTTAGTGATTTTCTATAATCCGCTGCTTAGTGAACGCTTCCGCATTAGTTAATTATGTTTTTGTTAGTTGGATGCTACATCAACTATCTCAAACACCAAATGATATTACAGAAACTATCAAATGCCTCGCCTTTAAACCAAAACTGAATGTTATGTCTTATGAAGGGTTTGACATTAATGGATTCACATATTACACAAAGTGCCAAGATGATAAGAGTGTCGTCCAAAATAGTGGGGTCACTATTCAAGCGTCGACTATGTACTTTGCAAGTGCAAAGGATAAGAGTCCACGTGAAGCTAAAATGTCATATTACGGTGTCATTGAAGACATTTGGGAGTTTGACTACATAGATTTCAAAATTCCGCTCTTTAAATGTAATTGGGTTGATAACACCAAAGGAGTTATAGTGGATGAATTTGGTTTCACTTTGGTGAACTTTGAAAAGATTGGCGAGAAGGGTGAACCATTCATATTGGCATCACAGGCGAAACAAATATTCTATATCGATGATCCTGCAAATGATAAATGGTCGGTTGTTCTTCATGGTAAAAGACAGTTCATTGAAGATCCTATAGATGAAGAAGAGTACTATGATAAGTATGATGACTCCAGTCCATTCTCAGTTGGGTTGCCAACTCCACAAAATATTGAAGCTAATGATGACTTATATGTGCGCGGAGATCACAATGAAGGATTGTTAATTGATAAAAGATCACAATTTTAGAGACATGTATGTTTATACAAATGCTAAATGTTTGCCTTTTTCTAGTTTATACAAATGCTAAATGTTTGCCTTTTTCTAGTTAATACAAATGCTAAATGTTTTCCTTTTTCTAGTTAATACAAATGCTAAATGTTTGCCTTTTTAATGACATTTTCAGATGGCTGACCATGATGAGCATGATGTCCATGATGAGCATGAAGTCCATGATGAGCATGCTGTCCATGACGAGCATGGCGAGGATACCAATGTAAGTTCTAAAAACATATCATGTATTTCTATAAAATTCATTATCTTCTAGTTATGTCATATATCCTATATTTCTATATTGGGCTAATTCAGTGTGTTTATTTTTGTCAAATTTTAGGTTGATGATGCACATGTACCCACTGAAGCACTGGAGCAACTTGATGCGCAGCACCAAACACTTAACAAGAAAAGGGGCATCACTCTGTTGAAGAAGTTAATAGCGCTAAGTGGCAGTGGATCCAAATTGGTTGTGGAGTTTGATAATGGAGGAAATGCAATTGGAGTGAACCGCAATAATTTTGTAAACTATCTTGGGTGTACCACTCGGAGCCATTATGGTGTTAAGTATGATAATTGGCATAAAGTTCCTCAGGGAAAAAAAGACTTGATATGGAAGGATTTATGCGTGAGTTATTATTATTTTCAATTCTATTTTGTAGATTACAAATTCTATTATTTGCAATTCTATTTTGGATACTAGTTAATAACATTTCTATTTTACAGAATCTGTTTGCATTGGATGAGAAGTTGCATCGTAAAAGTGTGATGCAACGTGCTGGAAAGATGCTTAGGAATTATAGGACAAATCTGAATAGAGAATACATAAAAGAGGGTGATAAGAAGAAGAAGTCAGCCCTTGAACAATGGAACTTCTTGGACAAAGAAGATTGGGACAATTTTGTTGCTTCAAGAAAATCTGAAGAATTCAAGGTATTAGGCGTCACTCCCAATTTAATTAATATACATTATATTCACCTATTCAAGATTAACATTTAGTGCTACTAACCAAATCATTAATGTGCATACTAACTAGGCCCTCAGTGACGCACAAAAAGCAAGGCGTGCACTGAATGTGCATGACCACACTATGGGTCCAAAAGGCTATGCAAGCGTTCGCCAAAGACTACAAGCAGAGTCTGCGGCTACTCAGGAGTCTGCTCCTACTCAGGAGTCTGCCACACCCATGCCTCGCCATGATATCTGGATAGATGGGAGGCAAAACAAGAAGGGTGAAATAAAGAAGCCCGTAACTGCTGAGGTGGCTACGAAAATGGTAAAATACAACTCTTAGAGCAATCGTTTGAATATTGATTATTTGTGGTGTTAACTTACCAATTTCTGTTGATGGTGATTAGCGGGAGCTGCACGAGCAGAGGAAACAAGGCACGTTCATCCCTCAGGGCACAAGGGATGAATTGACAGTTGCTCTGGGTAACCCAGAGCATCCTGGACGTGTTAGGGGTGCACGCGCTGGTGTGGGCATCAAAGCATTCTTTGGGCCATCCCAGCGCAAACCCAGAGCGGGACTTTCTCAAGAAGAGGTAACCTATTCTTTTTTTAAAATGATACTGCAAAAGGAAATTCAATAATAAGAAGCTAATGTTTCTTTTATCCATGTATAGGAGAATAAGAGAGTCGAGGATATAGTTGCTAAGAAGGTCAACGATGTAGTTGCTGAGAAGGTCAAGGAAGAATTGATGCGGTGGCAGGCATCTCAGGCTTCCAATCAGCCTATGGTGACCCACTCTTCTCCTGATGCACAGACTGCGAGTAATCATGGAGACCCATCGCCTAACACATCTGCTGTAAGTATTGTTTATGACATTGTAGCTAGTCTTTTCAAGATGATATGTTTTCAAGATGATATGTATATATGTATAACATTCTTTACGTAAATTTGTAGGCATTGAAGCCATGCCGCTTAAGAATACAAGACTATGTTTTTACAGAGGCGCAGGCTTACCCGTCCCTTCCTGGGGAAAGGTTTCACGGGACTCCAATGCCACAGGGCTACGTTTGTGTGGGCCCATTACGCGTGTTACCCGATTGGAGGGAAGCTACATTGCCATATCCCCACCCGGATATTGATACACTTGCTGAGGCAGAAGGCGGGGTCATATTGTGGCCCAAAGCAGATGTCGTCTACACTACTGAAATTGTAAGATAAATTTACATTGATTTAGACTGTTAATGTGTATATATGATGTCAACTGATCTGAAATTATATATACAGGTTAAAAAGAAGACACCAGGAGCACCTAGGCCTCCACCTCCACTTCCCGCATTACCAACTTGGGTTCCAACTGACCTAACATACCCGCTAGGTCCTGCTTGTAGGGGAATGGCATGTTGGCTACGGGCACATAATATACATTGCCCGATAATTGTTTCTTTAGATGCAGATTATGCAGGTCAATCATACGATAGCTCTTTATTTATACAAGATATTATTGAGCTGTTTATGTATGATTGGCTGAATACATCAATGATAGAGACATGGATAAGGTGAGATCTTGTTTATACATCCATATACCTTGTGTAAGATCTGGTGATCTGGTTTCTTATATATTAATGCATACGTAATACATGTTTTGCAGCTACTTAGTCGAAGATCATTGCAAACAATTTGCATTTGATCATGTGGGATTTTTGATTCCATCATTGATTAGTATGGTAGCTAAAGACCCTGATAGTGTTCAACAATACTGTATAGATACTTTTAAAATTTTCGGTCAGCAAAACAAGAAGATAATAATAGCTCCATTCAATGTCAAGTAAGTTTACTTTATTTATAATTTGGACTTAAGAAAATTCCATTTTTATTGTGCATTTTGAGTTATTAATTGTTAACTTTTTACCTCTAGCGGTAGACATTGGGAGTTACTAGTTATTGTCCCGGGGACGTTCACTGTTTATTATCTAGATCCCGCGGGAAGTACATTAAACACTAAAATTAGACACGTAATGAGAATGCCATTATTCTGGTGAGAAATATTTCATTTTTGTATCTGTTAACATCTGTTATTACATTACTATTTACTTATGTAATTTACTGTGTTATATTAACATGTAGGGGTTTAGATGCATTCAAAAAGGCTGGAGGAACGGTCCCAAGGAAAAAGAACCAGCCAATAAATTGGGAGAACGTACAAGTAAGTTTCCGACTCCAATGTATATATTATTGATGTGAATTGTGCTTAGTTGTATTATTTTGTATGTTTCAATTTATAGTGCGCTACACAAGACAATGGTTGGGCATGCACATACTATGTGATGTGATTTATGCAGATGATTATCAAACATGCCGCATTGGACATCGATACCATACATGAGGTATTATATATAGTCTCATTAGTTAGTATGAAATATATCAATCTTATTTTTATATTATTACTTATATATATACATCATTCTCTTTGCAGGTGTTTAAAACTGACAACACTATAGGTAAACGCTTAAAAAATATACATGATCCATATACGATAGAAGCATTAAATGAAATAAGAGAAGAATGAGCAAAAGCCATACAAGCAGTGGCAACTGTAAGATATAATTGGGATGTTGATAGCGATAATGAATGATATTTTGTAAATGAATATTTCTGAATGTTAATACATATATTTGAATGTTTCTATATGTGTGAATGTGAGAATTGAATTGATGTATGAATGTATCTACTTGTGTGAAATTTTCCTTGGGACTTTTGCAGGTTTGTGGCCTGTTTGTAGGCTGATATCAATAGATGTCGTAAACCTGCAGTTCAAAAAACTGAACTGCAGGTTCTCATCCTGCTGACCAGCCACAGCAGGCCTGCAAACTGATATGAAAAAAAAAATATAGGCGTCGGTTATTTACAGAAAACCGTCAGCAAAGACCTACAACGTCGGTTATTGGATAAAAACCGACGCCTAATATTACAAACAACCCGACCGTGCAGGAAAGCACGGCCGTGGTGGAAAAGGCGTCGCTTATTCATATAAAACCGACGCCTATAGTACTAAACACGGCCGTGCAGGGAAGCACGGCCGTGTCGTCTTGAAGTATGGCGTCGGTTGTTTAGTTGATCACCAACGCCAAACGGGTTCGCGCCACAGAAAACAGCGTCATCTAGGACACTTTTTGCGTCAGTTACCAATTCAACACCGACGCAGAATGTGTCCTAGATGACGCCGTATTCTGTGGCGCGAACCCTTTTGGCGTCGGTTTTCTATAAACAACCGACGCCTCTAAGCTAAATAGGTGTCGGTTAAAAAACCGACGCCGAAGTGTTAGACCTTTAGCGGCGCCCACATAGGCATCGCTCGGAAACCCGCAATGTCCAATCCAAACCTAACCCACCCACCCGTTTGACAAATTTAAGTGGCAACATACGGAATAGGATGGAATTGCCAGCTCACTGAAGATTGGCCTTGTTGGCGTCATCGTCCCATCGTTGACGTGAAGGGTTTACAATCGGCGAGGGACACAAAACGTAAGGATGTCAGTCAGTGGCGGATCCAGACTTCCCACATGGATGAGGCCAAACGACGATAGAAAATTTTCTACCACGGTAGCTGCTGATATTGGAACAATTGAAGGAACCAAAGTTATGATCTTGATTAGAAATAGGGAGCGTTTATTTTTGTAGAAAAAAATCATGTCTGGCTTGTTACTTTAAAGAAATATGAGAGAACCCCAATGAAATATTTTATCAACAATTACTCATGTGCTCTACCAATATTTGGTCATAGATTAAATAAAGATGATAAGTTGTAAACATTTTTTTACCTACACAACGTTATAATGAGATAATTTCATTCATAAGACATGTTGTGTGTATAGACAAAAAGGGAAAACTATAGGAAAAAATCTTACCCACACCATCCTAATATCTAGTATCTAAATTAATTGGACCAAAATATCTCTCTTTATCATATATATGAAAATATGAAATAATGTTTATCATAAAAAAATTGAACAAAGAAAAAATTAAAATATTATAAGTGATTAGTGTGGGACAATAAATGGTGGTTAGATTAGAAACAAGTGATATGACTAAGACATGCATTTGTTTATTAAAAAAAAATTGGAGAACCTAAGTAAAAAGAAACAAAGAAAGCATAGACTATTGACGCATAATTAGATTAACCAACAGTCTTATTTTGTAGAATCCAAATATTGTCCAAACTAAACACCCGTAAGCTACCAAACAAAGTAGATACACGGTACAATTAGATTTCCTTTAGTTTTCACGATATTAAATTCCATGTCAATCTATTTTTTATCTTGTTAACTGCTTTCTTTTACATTAGAAAACGAAAAGGTGTTTATCTCTCTTCTTAGCTCTCTCCTCTCTAATTCTTTTTCATTTTCTTCTTCTAGTCACAATCCTACCATGATAACTAATAGCTCTTATTCTTATCTTCCCTATTCTTTCCCCCATTCCTTCCAACTTTTCCTCTCCCGTCACGTTCTCTCTTTTCTCGTCCATTCTCTTTCTCTTGTCTCGTTCCAGTCCGTTTTTCACGCCATAATGACCAGAAACTGCGGAGATATAACGACAACTATTACATCATTTGAATTGGGTGAGGCCACGCCACCCATTATCCTTCTGCGGTCACACAGTAACGACAGAAGCTTTCAAGATATAAAAGAAGTTTTCAGATTTTTCAGAAGTCAGGTGAGGTCAAGGCCTCACCTGGCCTGGCTATGGCTCCGTCACTGATGACAGTTCTTTTTGTTTGTATTTGCCGATGACAATCGCTGAGTTAGCGTTAGGGCATATTTGAGAAGGACGGCAAGTTCGGTACAACAAATTTTTAGAAGCATTTGAGAATAACAGATAGGAAGGCAGATAAAAGACGTGGTTTACTATATACTTTAAGAACTTTGTGCGAACTGCTGCTGTTCAGTAGTAGACCAACCAAAGATGCCGACAGAACATTATTCCTATGTAAACTTCTCTGTCACAACTGATTCCCACTTTGCCACGACGGCCCGGACGATGAGCTTTCATGCCCTGTCTGGACGCCCAACCATGATCGGTAGGTGATAGCAACCCAACTTATTCCTAGAGCATTCAATTGCTTGGCTCACGCCCTATCATGTAATGCCACTGCGCTTCATAACCATGACTTCCAATAGGACTTGATTGTTCGTAGTGACATTATCCTAATGATATTAATTGGCTGACGGGTTTCTAGCTTGCAGTCGCAAATACACAACCATTTTTATCAAAATTTCCAAAAAGGTTATAAGTAAACTATCCCATTATCCATGTGCATATACGCCAAAATAGCCAAAAATAATTTCTTATCAACAAATACCAAAATTGCATATACCAAGGGTGTCAATATCTTCCCCATTTGTGGGCTAGTAACAACTACACTTCGAAGCTGTAACGTCTAGTTTCCAGTTTACGCCATCTGCGAGGTCATTCACTGTTTGTACATGTATGAAGATCGTGCTTGCGAAATTATTTCTGCGCCATTTGAACCCTGCGGTTTCCTATGGATTGATTACGAGTCCATCGACCCCAGAATAACCTACGAATCTCGGCCACTTGGAAAACATACCTCGATTGCAGCGGTGATCGAGTTGTGCCGGTAAACTTTTCAGCACAAAAATCTAAATAGCATGTTTTGCTATTTTAAGTACCAATATAGCATGTTTCACAAATTTATTCCCAAAATGACATATTTCTGAGATAACTTGTCTCCAAAGCGAACGTATTGCTTCCGGTGAGGGCAATACGTCCATTTGAGAGACGTATTACTATTTTAAATTAGCAATATGTCTCCAATTATGACACATTACCTCCATCAGAGCAATAGGTCCCAAATAGGGACATATTGTTTTTCTTTATTTTTGAATTATGTTACAATGTATATAAGATATATAATTTTATATATTATTAAGTGTATATTTAAATTACTAAATGACCATAATCAACATCAAATTATATAAACATAATTGTATATATTAAAATAATACCTATAAATAATAAAATAATAAAGTAACATTATATTTCACTAATACATAATATTTATAAATGTAAATAATAGTGTTTAAAATTAATGGATACAATAGTAAAATTATATAATAAAGTTTAAAATCATATAAATAAAGCATATATATTTATATAAAATTAGAAATAAAAACAAAAACTAAATTAGTAAAATAGTAATAAATAATCAAAATAAAATATATGATGCCTATAATTTTAAATGCAACATATAATATATTTTATTTTTTTCAGATTATATTGGTCTCTAAACTAAATAACAAGGTAATAATATTACTATGTTATTATGATTTTTGTCATATTATATTATTTTAAACATATATAAAGAATTCTTCATAATATGTTATGATTTTTTATGAGTTGCATTTAACATCATGTGCATCATATATTTCATTTTAATATCTATTTTTATCATTCTTGTATATTTTACTTTATATAGTTGACATGATTCTATTTTTTAGATTATATATCATGTCTTTAATATATATACATATGTATATATATATATATATATATATATATATATATACATATACACACACGCACACACTTTGTGCATATCAACGTGTGTTATATATTATTATATTATTTTTTTTTAATTTATGTATATACATATTTGTGTATTTTTTTAATTCTAAACTTTATTACATAATTGAATATTATATCTATTAATTTTAAACACTATTATTTACATTTATAAATATTATGTATTAAAGAAATATAGTATTCTTTATTATTTTATTATATTTTAGTATTATGTTACATATAAAATAAAATATCTATAAGTTGATGTAGATCACGGCCATTTAGTCATTTAATATATATGTGTATAACATAATGGTATCATTATTAAAAATAAAACAAAATAAAAAAATAATAAGCTCCCATCGGGGACGCATTGCCCGTATGGGGGGAATGTGTCCCAATTGGGGACATATTGTATTTTTAAAGTACCACTATGACACTCGAGGGGACATATTTCCCCCATCGGGAGAAATGTTGTTGGGAAATATGACATCAGAACATGCAGTGAAAATGTAAAATTTAACTGTCATATTCTCCTTTAACATACTATCGCATCAACAACTATGTAATGGAAATGATGGTTTAGAGGATATACTTGGTCGTGGAGCTAGTCCAACGAAAATCTCCTCATCGTTGTGAGCACCCTTTCTTCAAGTCACATTCAAAAAACAGCTATGTCAGCCTCCTGGTTGATCACAACAAACAGTAGCTTGGCATTGTCCCCGAGCGGCAAGCAACAACCTCCTCACCTCTATAGTAGTCCACATAGACCATCAAGAACTCTTGTCGTTCTAGGAGAATAAACATGAAAGAGTTGTCCTCTCATGTTGGCGTACTGGTCACCAACTTGCTCTTCACTATTGTTCTCCCTTGTTATCCCTCCATTTATCGTGTAAGACTTGCTCGGGTTCCCTCGGTTACCATAATCAGAGAAGACAAGTAATTACTAGAGGCAATTGAATTGTGTTTGAGAAGCTCCCAATACGACTCTATTTATAGGAGGGTCTGGGTCAGAGTTCCAAATCTGAGTGAGAGCATAAGGGACGGGATTTTTACAAATTTTCACAACCTGTGAGCGACAAAACGATCATTTCACAAGTGAACCAATTGGTTGGCATGTGAGCCAATCAGTTCAACCCTTGAATTCCTCATTTCATTATGTTTTCCAATTACAATTGTATTGAAAATTAATATCCGATTTAATACACAACATGACGTCAGCAAAAATCCTTGTATCAATTGAATTGATTCACCAACCGCTCGGTTCACAACCTGAGCCGGTCAGTTCATGGACCTGAGCCGATCAGTTCACTCCCTGAACTGGTCGGTTCACTATCCAGAACTGCCAAAATTGGTTCGATTGACCTGACACACTGAAACGGTCGGTTCAACACTTGAACCATTCAGTTCACTTATCTAAATAGTCAATATTCAACGAATGTTATTTAAGTTAAATACCTAACTCGTTAGTAATCAAGTTTAACTATATTCATGAACAAACTCTTATTCTAAGTGTATCCTATGTGTGTGACCCTGTAGGTTCCAAGTTACGTTGACAATGAATGTCAATAACTCATTTATTACATCACAAGCAAAGAGCGGTGCCTAGTCACATGTTATTGCTACCCAAATAATCAGAAAGTTGGAGAACAACTTCAACCTACAATCTATTATAGATGTTACATTGATTGTATAATTTCTTTGTCACTAATATCTGGACTGAACTCGAGGCATGGAACTGTCACCCATACAATGTTCAATCCATGTTCCTTGAGCTAGAGTAGACTATCTGAGATATATGTGACCTCAATATCATATATTGATTCCCACGTGCATGCACATGCTTTTCTCAGTCTCTCTTATCAAGTGGCCAGGATATTAAACTCTAGTAGAAAGGACAAATCCCATCTACATCACTCACAGTCATCCCTATGTGTCACAGCGCATCTGATCATGACCTTTATGGCATCCCTTGTTCAGGATCACGATAGATGATGTCAAAGTACACCGAACAACATGTGACGAGTGTAGTGATATCAAGTCTAAGAACCACAATCACCACTTATACTATGAGATATGATTATGACAACCAATTATAGTTTCCATGTATCACTCTCAAGGTGGGTCTGTTCCATACATTGTTCTCCTACAAGTATCTATGTGTTTGGTTTGATATCACATATCATGACTGATGAGATTCTGTCATCAACCAACACACACTCTAATCTTATGTGTTATTGATGTCTATCATCCTTCCATAATAACATCTGACTAGGGACATAAAAAGAACATATGTACTCCTAACATCCGTATGATGTCATTGTTTAAGTCACATACTTGAAGACATACATCATTGAGTAATATCCTTCTTTATACATTCATTATGTTTCCTCATTATCTCATAACTGAGTGAAAAAGAATAAATTGGAAACTTGTCTATATTCTTAATCAAATTGTTTGCATAATATGCCATCAAAATCATCATATGGTTAGCTCTCTATGCATATACACCAACAGACGCCCACTTGCACTTAGAGCCAATCACCCACAAAACTCATTCTTAGTGATCAAACATGTCCACCATGTTTCTTCTGTGCAAGTGCTAATATAGCGGATTAGAAATATTTTACCTTTAGTTGGTATATTGAATGTTTCACATCTCTTTGATGTACGACATTTCATATAAGATGGAATTGTTTTAGTATGCTATCAGATATTCCTTGCATAACCAATATCTCCATTTTTGTCATAGTATTTCTACTGTGTCAAAAATGGTTAGAACATCTCATAAGTCCATCTATATGAATTTCTAGATCCATACAGTACTCACTCCTATGTTCATAACACCAAGACATATGACTTCCATTATAGAATTAAAACATTGGTCTGTAGTTTGGAACACTTTCCAACTTATAACTCTTCTCTTAAGATTAAACACACTTTTATATTGCGATCATTCTCTATCATTTTGGAAGCTTGTATCAATGTAACCCCTTATACCCAACTCTTCCTTATTACCATAGTGCGATATCTAATCCTTTAGTGCTTCTCAAGTACTAATGGATGTTCTTTATGGTATTCCAATGACCCTCATTGGAATCTAACTAATATCATCTTGTCATGTCCAACACATGCAAGATAATGGGATGATTACACTATATTGTATACATGATAGATCCAAATATGAATGCTTTGGTATCTCTTCCATTCTTCACAAAAATAAGAACACTAGGTTCTTGAGAGACCAATTCCATCTATATGTATAGATTCTATTTCAATGAATCGTTCATGCTAAACTCTTTTAACACTTCGTCAATATATGTTCTCATATTTAGGTTAAGAAACTTTCCAGAACTATCTCTATAGATCTCAATTCCTAACACATGGGATGTTTGACCTAATCCTTCTTATTGAAGGTGATTTCCATGCCAGGATTCAATACTTAGTATTGAGATGTTATTCCTCATCAATATGTAGAATATTTATATGCTCCCACTAAATATTTTGTAATCACAAATTTCATATTTTTCTTGACTCAAGTCAAACTCTTTGAATATATTTACAAGTCAATGATTCTAGTTATGAGATGCTTGTACCAACCTCTAGATTGAACATTGTAGCTTATAGACTTTATTTGCATTAATGGAGTTATAAAACCTTCATCCTATCCACGTACACATCCTCTCAATTATTTCTTTTAAGGAATGTGGTTTTTGTCTTCATATGCCAAGTCTCATAGTGTTATTAAGCTTCAATAGTAAGCATGAGAATTTGTGAAGGTATTTCATCATTTTCAACACTTTGAGCTGATTTGAAAAACCTTTACAACCAATCTATCCTTTTATGTTATACATGTTGGTCTTCCTCTTGAAAAGCCAACTATGACTTATGGGTTTTACTCCTTTAGGTGGTACCATCAAGGTCATACCTTGTTACTGTTCATGAATTCCTTTCTGTATATAATGGCCTCAAAACATTTCTCAAACTCTGGTCCCTCAATAGTTCTTAGTTGATTGTTGTCTCATCATCTTATAACCAACTCATAACTTATGTGAGTTATAGGATTCATAATCTTTTTAATCTTAGACATGTTCTACTAGAACTACGAGTTGTGTGTTACATAAGAAAGTTGAGATTCCACAACGAATTGTGATTTCCTTTAGTTCCCTTTTTACCTACTTAGATTCAAAGTTTTCTTGTTGATCTGGAACCTTTCGAGTGTACTTTACTCCTGTTGATTCCTAGCAACAAACACTTTTGTTGTCAGATTGAGATAAGTAGTGTTCAACAAACTAACATTTATATGATTAAATCTTTTTAACAAACTATGTTCTTGTATAAATTTCAGTCTTTAAGACATAGTGGGTCATTCCCATACCATATCTCATATGATGTCTATTAAACCATTTAGACCGTACATTGTATTAGTGCTAAGCATATGCCTAAGAGGAATTAGAAGATTATATTTAAATGATAAACACATCATGACTCATCGGTATGGGATTCCTTCTTTTTGATACATCATCATGTTTCAGGTGGAGTTCATTTGATATGCATTATCACAGTCTTTCTAGAAGGTCCTCAAACTATTCATGTAAAGTATTTCTATAAGGACCTTGACCTTGGTTTTGGACTAACCATGTTTGTTTTGCATAAACAAGTTGTTGAGAACTTTAATATAATGCTTTGAGGTGTTTTTTATCATGTAAGATGCTTATGTTTCAAGTTTGGTTCTATTTGGGTAATGTTTGAACAATGTTTGCTTATTTTGGACCAAAGTGCAATTTACCCAATATGCGGGGTTATCTTGTAATATGTCACATGTTGAGAGTTCCCTTAGTTCTTTATCATCATAATAGAGAGTAAGATGCAATGAGGTGCCTTGTGGAGAGCTTAAGTCTCAAGATGAGCCTGTGTGGATGATGCTTGTGCTTTGTCTGATAATTTTGGTGTAAATTGTAATTTACCCAAAGTAAAGGGTTAACATGCAATTTACCATCTCTAGGGTGTCCCTTCTATTTTTTTACATCATCTAGAAGATATAGGAAGAGGTAGGCACCTAGTTTGGATCTCGGGTAAGAGATGACATCCTTAGTAGTGATAATGATCTATGGACAATGTGTGTTTTGACCTTAGAATATAGTGTATCGATTTGGTATGGTGTTGTGTATCGGCTTGGAGGAGTGGTTCCCTTGGTAGGAATCTAAGAGGTTGATACTCTACCTATAGTATATCACCATAATCTTGCTTGTTAATCTAAAGTGGTTGTGTAACATCCCTGGCCTGGGTTAAGGCTTAACCCCAGGAGTTTTGCTTAAGTAAGTCATTTAGATTATTGTCTTTATCTTTTGAAAAGTAATTAAGAATAAAGGAGAGCTTATGTTTCAATTTTGGTCATATTTGAATAATGTTGAAACAATATTTTACATGTTTTGGACTAAAGTGCAATTTACCCAATTTAAGGGGTTACCTTGCAAATGTTACATGATAAATGTTCCTCAAGTGTTATAGAATCATAAGGATGAGAGTGATGCTGAGGTATGGCTTGTGAAAGCCTAAGTCCTAAGAAGGAGCTTGTTTGAGTAATGTTTGTGCATTGAATGCTAGTTTTGGTGTAATTTGCAAATTACCCAAAACCTAGGGTTGAACCTGTAAAATACCACTTCAAGAGTGTCCCTAATGTTTCTTGGTATCATTTAGAGAAAAGAAAAAGAAAGGAGCATCTTGCTTGAACTACTTTTGAGGAGAGATAATCTTGATAATAAAATAATCAAGGAATAAGCATAATGAAGCCCTAATTTATTTTGTAGTAAAAATAAATATATTAATTCAAGTGCCCATCAACTAAAAAGGCTATCGTTGAAATCCTATAGTGCAAGGACGTCCAAATGCCTTGAGTGGCACCAAAATATCCTAAGTATATGAAGAAATCCACTCACATTTGTTAATTAATAAGTAATGTCCACTAAAAATGGATAATAGTATTATAATGATTAAGGTGCTTAAGTGGTTGCTTTTAATTCATGGATAAACGAGAGGATATTGAGGGAAAAATGAAGATGGCTTTGAAGATGAGGAAGGGAGGGGCATGTGTCAAGAAAGTGGATGAATTTTCTTCTACTTTCTCTCTCCTAGAAAATCAAATACATATACTCCATTTTCTCCATACTTGAAAGGTTATTTTGCAAACCACTTTCATTTCTTGCTTTGGCCGACGACCAAGGAGCTAAGGAGCAAGAGTAAAACGTTCCCGAAGCTGAAGGTAAGCTCCATGATCATCTTCAACCTAGTATTGATGGTTGAAATCGGATTTCAACATTGATTTTCTTCTCTCTTCCATCCAATGCTCGAACTTGGATATCTTTTGCATCCAAAGAGTTGGAAACAAACCTTGGATAGTTGAAGGAGCTTATTTCACCATTATAGACATGAAGCTTGAAGCTTTGAAGCTACTTTGAAGGCGGGTTATATAACTTGAACCCATCAATGTTATTATTGCTTTCAATTCCTTATCATATGTTGATCTTTTATCTTTTCTTGAATTATTGACGAATTCATCACATATATGATGGTAGAGTTCGGAGGTCTAAAGCTTGATAAAGATGACATCATCTTAGCACACACCTCAAGAATATCAAGAACAAATGGTTTCCTTTTGTTGGTTAAACGGTTTCAAACCATTAGAGACCAAATGGTTTCAAACCGTATGGTGACTAAACGGTTTCAAAACCGTTAGAGGTCAAACGGTTTCAAACCGTTAGAGACTAAATGGTTTCAATAGATTCAAGGATCAATTGGTCTCATGACCTAATAACTTTAAACAATCAAACTCAATTGATTTCAGAACCCTAGCTCAATTGGTTTTAAAACCCTAGATCAATTGATGTCAAAATCCTAATTTTAGGTCCAAACGGTTTCAACTATGAATTGACCAAACAGTCTCAAACTGTTTGAGGACCAATCGATCTCAAAACGTTTGAGGACTAAACGATCTCAAATGGTTTGAGGATCAAATGATCTCAAACCATTTAGGGTTAACCAATCATCAAACCGTTTGAGGGTTTTGGGTTGAAATGGTTTCAAACTCGTTTGATGAGCAAAAGGTTCAAGACCATTTAAGGTCTAACGGTCTTCAAACCATTTGAGGTTTAGAGACCAAGACCATTTGAAGGTCTAAACGGTTTCAAACCATTTGGAGTTTTGGTCCAAGACCGTTTGGAGGTTTGGTCCAAGACCGTTTGAAGGTTCAATTGGTCCAAGACTGTTTGAAGGTTCAATTGGTCCAAGACCGTTTGAAGGTTCAATTGGTCCAAGACTGTTTGAAGGTTCAATTGGTCCAAGACCGTTTGAAGGTTCAATTGGTCCAAGACTGTTTGAAGGTCCAATTGGTCCAAGACCGTTTGAAGGTCTAATTGGTTCAAACCATGTAATTACTAATAACCCCATAAGTGGTTGAAGAGTATCTCAAGGTTGCTTTCATTGGAAGTACCTCTAAAGTACTTAGGTGATTAATACATTTAGAGAGATTATCACTTGATGCCTATGAAAGTAATAAATTCAATGCACAATGATAAGCATAGGTGCATGTACTTAGTGGATGGTTAAGTCAATTGAATAAGGTATGATGGTGATGTGTGTTCCTAAGTACATGGAGCAATAATAAGTATGATTTAATACTTAAATAATGCTATGTGCTTCAAGATATGTGAAAGCACTGACTTAGGGTTTGGATTCATGAGGTAATCATAAAACCCTAATCAATGAAGAATGGAAACCATAATCGATAAGGAAAATTACAATACATAAGTTTAATTGAATACTTATAAAGGTATTATGTAATTCTAGACGTGGAACAATGAGTTAGGTTTTGGATATTAATTGTAATATCAATGCATTCTCCAAGATGCATGGAGTTTTGAATTAAGGTTTGATCTTTGATAATGTGATCATGAAACCCTAAATCGAGAAGGATGAGAAACCCTAATTTTGGGTATTGGGTTGAGAAACCCTAATTGAAATAAAATAGGAAACCCTAATATAGGGTGATGATATGTGAAACCCTAATGTAGGGTGATGTTATGTGAAACCCTAATGTAGGGTGATATTATGTGACACCCTAATGTAGGGTGAAGTTATGTGAAACCCTAATGTAGGGTGATGTTATGTGAAACCCTAATGTAGGGTGATGTTATGTGAAACCCTAATGTAGGGTGATGTTATGTGAAACCCTAATTGATAAAAATGGGAAACCCTAGCTCTAATGAGGGAATAGTGATGTTATCTTTGTATTGCATGATATTGATATGTAATTGATATGGTTGTTATCAAGCATACTAACCATGCAGGTATCACGAAATGATGAGCATAACCAGGTATGAGCTATGATGTTAATGGGCCTTGTGAGCCATTATTTTATTTGTTTCCTAGTGAGAGATGACAAGAAGTTGAATATGCCTGGTGAACTATGTGAGATGCTTGTGTAACAAGTATCATGAATACCCTGGTCAGATGACCTGGAGGTAATAGTTACCTGAAAAGTGGTAATAGTTACCTGATAAGTGGTAATAGTATTCTGTGATGAACTAAGGGTTTGAATACCCAGATCCAGTAATTATGATAATGATGATGTGAAGGGATGAGAATTCCCAGTAATGTGATAAGGGACTGATATCACAAGTATCATGTGTTTTAAAGATTTGGAAGTACTTGATAGATGTATTATGCCTTTCTTTGTAGCATCTGTAATAATAATTCTTGTTTGAAACTTGATTGATGCTAAAAGTTATAGTAATCCACTTGATTAATTAAGTGGAATCTTATCATGTAGAGCCCTGGCCATAGATCCATCATTGTCAGTAGCTAGTGATGGTGAAACAGGTTTTCCTATGGGAACTCTTGGAATCCATATTTTTGAATATGTGGAGGTAATGGGAGAATATATCCTTACGCCTCATAGGAATGACTGTGGGCCATATCCTATGCACAGGAATGGTTATGGATTATATCCCAATAAGAGTATGGCTATGGGCCATGACTCCACAATACCAGGCATTGGCTACGGGCCATATCCTGAAGAGAGTATATGCTATGGGCTATAACTCTATAGCAAAGTTGCTAGTATACCCTGGAAAGCTACTTAGCGGCAACACTAGATGTCCTGCATGTGGTCTCACACTGACCGAGACATATGAGGTCATGGAGTCCGACTCTTCCATTGACCTAGGTATGGAACTGATGCTTTACGCCGTCGTGGTTGGTTGGAGTATGAGCGGTATACCTTATCTCCTTAGGGCATAAATATGATTGTAAAATGTAATCAGTCGTGTAGCGTATGTACTTAAGGATGAAATATGAAAATCATTGGTTGATGTTACATTGTTTATTATATCCTAAATGGATAGATGTTATACATGTTCTTCATATTCCTTATTAAAATGGATAGATGATTTACTACTTTATCATTCATAGTTGTAATGCTTTAAAAGATGATATTTCTTTATTCTGCCTAATAATGATAAAATCATGCTTTTCAATAGAGATTCCTCTGTTCAGTTTATCACTATTTATCTGCAATAATAATGTTTATGGCGGAGAGTTATATCTCTCGCTGGGACAATTTCAATTGTCTCACCCATGTGGGATCCATCCTTTTTAGGTGGACGAGGATGAGGAGGTAGAAACCATACAACAGGGGAAGGACAGCAGCATCAGGGACAACAGTAACATCTCAGGTGGAGATACTGACTGTCGTGTCTTGTAGATAAGAGTCCTATGTGTCGTCTTTGTACTCTCAGGTCCTTGGAGTCAGTAGTTAGTGCTTGTATGATTGATCTGAGATTTTGGCATTGAATGCCTTGAGGTTTTATGTTGCTTATGTGTAGATTTAATAGAGCAACTATTGTATGTAATCCTCGAAAAGAGCAGGTACATGATAAGTACTTTGTGGACCAGAATGTATATATAATATTTTGGTTCTTGATATAAGAGTTTCCTGGAAATGGATCTCTTTGCAAATGGTTTTAATTTTTAGTGATTTTTGTTAATCCACAGTTTACATTTAATTCTACGATTAATTATCTGATGACAGCCTGATTCGGTGTCGGGTCGTGTCAATTTAGTGGTATCAGATCTTAAGGTTTGCTGAGTCTACAGAGACATAGGATTAAGGTCGTTGAGTCTGTTCTAGTGTCTTCCAATTTATCTGATAGTGACTTATGCTCTCAAGAGAAGAAGTAAAGCTTGAAGATGGTTGGATCACATGAAGAACATGCTGCTGAAAGCAGTGTTTCTGCACTAGGAGGAGGTGCAAGGGATCAGACTAGAGAAGAACTAGTACCAAAACATCCCCAGCTTGACCAAGCTACACTAGAAAACCCAGCTTTCCATGCTCTATTTGGGAAGTTCATGGTGACCATGACACATATGGCAGATAGCATGCCACCACTTGCACCTAGGGCACCAGCTCACAATGAGGGACACGGAGCTGGCAAGACTTTTGAATGGCTTCGATGGGTAGGAGCCACTGATTATGTTGGTACAGCTGATCCAGTAAATGCGGATTTGTGGTTGACTGAGCTGGAAAAGGCCTTCAGAATTCTTATTATCCCCAAAGCTGAGAAGGTTAGACATGCGGTGTACCTGTTGAATGGGAGTGCTAGCCATTGGTGGGCCATAGAAGAAGGCAAAAGGCCAGGTGTTGAAGTCAGATGGGAAGAATTCCAAGGAGAGTTTGTTAGTTGATACTTTCCCAAGACTTACCTGGATGAGAAAATATCTCAGTTTGAGTGGATAAGGAAAGGACCAATGAACATTAGTGAGTATGAAGCTAAGTTTATGGAGCTTCTACGGTTCTGTCCGCACATGGCTGCTACATATGAGGAGAGGATTTGGCATTTTGAGAAGGGTTTGAACATTGATTTAACCACACCGGTATCTACTCTAGAGAATAGAGAGAGGTTTGTCACCTTTGTGCAGTCAGTTAGGCGGATAGAAAGGTCTGTGACTGAGAAGCGTCAAGCCAATAGTAAGAAGGTGTATACACAGTTCCAGGGACATAGGTCTAAAAGTTTTAAGAAACCAAGGTTTTCTGCACCAACAACACCACCAAGGTTCAATACCCAACCGTAGTGGACGTCAAGTAGGGTTAGAGGTCATAGTTTTCCTCCAAATAGAGCCCCTAGTACAGCATCAACGTCAGTGACTGGACCTTTTAGACCATATCAAGAGAATAGAATCTGTCACCAGTGTAGACAGGTAGGACATCTAGCAAGGGATTGTCCAGTTGGAAACACAATGGAAACCCAACCACCGAGGCAGAGTCAACAAGGTCATTAGAGGAAACAATTTTCTAGTGGCACTTGAGGACATGAACATGCATCCCAAGCTAGCTCATCTACATCCAACAACATGGCAAGTGGTCGACAACCAGCAATGGCAAGATTCTATGCAATGAATCAGTCCGAGGCAATGGTCAACCCACGAGTTGTGATAGGTCAGATGGAATTATTTCATTTTGATATGTCTTCATCCTGTTTCATATCTATTTTGATTGATTTGGGTGCTACACATTCCTCTATCACTCGGGAAGTGATTCATGACTGCAATATGACTGTCAGTCATAGAGCAGATAACTTGTTATTAGAAACTCCATTACCTGGATCTGTAGTGTTGCGAGAGGTATGCTCTCCCTACATTCTTTCCTTTTCTGATCACCGCATTTAGGTGGATCTTATACCACTTGAGATGCATGGGTTTGACATAATCCTTGGGATGGACACCCAAGAAAAGTATAAGGTTGTCTTGGATTGCGGTTCCAAGCAGGCTATGTTCACAGACAATGGTGTTACATGGATATTTCAAGGGGACAGAAAGATTCTTCCAACCTATCTAGTATCAACAATGGTAGCTGAGAAGTTGATGAGACAAGCATGCTTCAAATTCTTGGCACATGTGGTAGATACCAGGGTAGAGAGTGCTAATCTTTCTGAAGTTCCGATCGTTAGGGAGTTTGAGGATGTGTTCCTGAGGAACTTCCAGGTGTTCCTCCACCCTGAGAGATTGATTTCAAGATTAATCTAATTCCAGGTACACAACCAATAGTTCAAACACCTTATAGAATGGCACCTGCTGAGATGGCAGAACTTAAGAAACAAATGTAGGAGTTGCTTGAAAAGGTTTTTATTCGACCGAGTACTTCACCATGGGGTGCTCCGGTTCTTTTCGTTAAAAAGAAAGACGGTTCTATGCGGTTATGCATCGACTATAGACAGCTAAACAAAGTAACCATAAAGAACAAATATCCTATGCCAAGGATAGATGACTTGTTTGACCAGTTGTGTGGTGCAACTATATTCTCTAAAGTGGATCTGAGGTCAGGATACCATGAGTTACGCATCAAGGAGAGTGACATACCTAAATCATCCTTCAGAACAAGGTATGGTCACTATGAGTTCTTAGTTATGTTATTCTGACTAACTAATGCACCAGTTGCATTCATGGAACTCATGAACAGAATCTTCCGACCATTCCTTGATCAATTCATAGTAGTCTTTATAGATGACATCCTGATTTACAGTAGAGATGCATGACAACATGATCAACACCTTCGTCAAGCCCTGACTTTGCTAAGAGAGCACAAGCTATATGCCAAATTCAGGAAGTGTGAGTTCTGGTCATCTGAAGTATCTTTCCTAGGACATGTAATATCTGCCTCAAGTATCTGTGTTGATCCTAAAAAGGTAGAATCTGTCTTGGAGTGGGAAAAGCCAAAGACAACAACGAAGATACACAGTTTTCTAGGACCGGTAGGCTACTATAGGAGGTTCATTAAGAACTTCAGTTCTATAGCATTACCCCTAACCAAGTTGACCAGGAAGGAGGTTCCTTTTGTCTGGAATGACAAGTGTTAGCATTTGTTCCATTTGTTGAAAGAAAGGTTAACAAGTGCACATGTGTTAGTGTTACCTGAGCAAGGGAAGGGATATATTGTTTTTTGTGATGCTTCTAAGAATGGTCTAGGTTGTGTGTTGATGCAGGATAATCAAGTGATTTCTTTTACCTCTCGACAGCTTAAGAAACACAAGGAAAATTATCTGACACATGATCTAGAATTAGCTGATGTGGTTCATGCATTGAAGATCTAGAGACATTATCTCTATGGAGAGACATTCCAGATTTTCACAGACCATAAGAACCTAAAATATATCTTTTCATAACATGAGTTGAATATGAGACAACGCCACTGGATGGAGTTAATCAAGGACTACGATTGTATAATTGATTATCATCCAAGAAAGGCTAATGTAGTGGCTGATGCACTAAGTAGAAAATCATCAACACCAAACCTAGACAAAGCACAGTTGAACTCTTTAATTTGTTTTAAACGATACATGCTTGTCTCTTTGAGGCAAAACAATGTACATCTTAAAGTATCCTTGTTAGCTGGACTGTTAGCTGAGATGCACATAAAACCTACTCTGAAACAACAGATCAAAGAGGCACAACAGGTTGATACTGTGATTCAGCAGATCAGGTCAGAGTATGGTAGTGAGAAATGGGATGGTTTTCATGAGTCAGATGATGAGGTAGTCTGGTACCATGATAGGATGGCAATACATGATGCCAGTGACTTAAGGAGGTTAGTACTGGAGGAAGCTCATTCGTCTATGTATACAATGCATCCAGGGGGCACCAAAATGTATCATAACTTGAAGGATATGTATTGGTGGCCTAGTTTGAAGAAAGATGTAGCTGAGTTTGTTATGTGGTGTCCAGTATGTCAGCAGGTTAAATTTGAACATCAAAAGCCCGTAGGAACAATGCAACCTTTACCTATACCACAGTGGAAATGGGATCACGTGACCATTGACTTTGTGGTTGGTTTGCCAAGAATAGCCAAAAGTCATGATTCCATTTGGGTGATAGTTGATAGGTTGACCAAGTCATCACATTTTCTTCCTCTCAAGACAACCTATTCTACTGAAAAACTTGCACAGATCTATATAGATGAGATAGTGTGTTTACATGGGGTTCCAGCTACAATTGTTTCAGATAGATGTCCCCAGTTCACAAGTCATTTTTCTGAACGACTACATAAAGCTTTGGGTACGTAGTTAAGGTTTAGTACCTCCTTTCACCCACAGACAGATGGACAATCTGAGAGGACTATACAAACTTTGGAGGATTTTCTTAGGGCATGTGTCCTTCAGTTTGTAGGAAGTTGGGATATACACTTGAGCTTAATAGAATTCACTTACAACAATAGTTATCAGCACAGTATTGATATGGCACCATATGAAGCATTATATGGTAGGCGTTGTAGATCTCCATTTTGCTGGTATGAAATAGGAGAATACCAACTTTTGGGTCCTGAATTAGTACAACAGTCAACTGAAAATATTAAAGTAATACAACAATAGTTAAAGGCTGCACAGGATAGACAGAAATCATACACAGATAAATGGCAAAGACCTTTAGAATTCCAAGTTGGAGACATAGTATATCTCAAAGTCTCACCTTGGAAAGGTGTTCTTAGATTTGGGAAGAAGGGTAAGTTAGCTCCTAGATTTATGGGGCCTTCAAACGGTCTTGGTCTTTAAGCCTAAAATGGTTTGAAGACCGTTAGACCTTAAACGGTCTTGAACCTTTTACTCATCAAACAGTTTTGAAATCGTTTCAACCCAAAACCCTCAAATAGTTTGATGATTGGTTAACCCTAAATGGTTTGAGATTGTTTGATCCTCAAACCATTTGAGACCATTTAGTCCTCAAATGTTTTGAGACCGATTGGTCCTCAAATGGTTTGAGACTATTTGGTCAATTCAGAGTTGAAACCGTTTGGATTTTTGGTCCAAGACTGTTTGGAGGTTTGGTCCAAGACCGTTTGGAGGTTTAGTCCAAGACCGTTTGAAGGTTCAATTGGTCCAAGACCGTTTGAAGGTTCAATTGGTCCAAGACTGTTTGAAGGTTCAATTGGTCCAAGACTATTTGAAGGTTCAAATGGTCCAAGACCGTTTGAAGGTCTAATTGGTTCAAACCATGTAATTACTAATAACCCCATAAGTGGTTGAAGAGTATCTCAAGGTTTCTTTCATTGGAAGTACCTCTAAAGTACTTAGGTGATTAATACATTTAGAGTGATTATCACTTGATGCCTATGAAAGTAATAAGTGCAATGCACAATGATAAGTATAGGTGCATGTACTTAGTGGATGGTTAAGTCAATTGAATAAGGTATGATGGTGATGTGTGTTCCTAAGTACATGGAGCAATAATAAGTATGATTTAATACTTAAATAATGCTATGTGCTTCAAGATATGTGGAAGCACTGACTTAGGGTTTGGATTCATGAGATAATCATAAAACTCTAATCAATGAAGATTGGAAACCCTAATCAATAAGGAAAATTATAATACATAAGTTTAATTGAATACTTATGAAGGTATTATGTAATTCTAGACATGTGGAACAATGAGTTAGGTTTTAGATATTAATTGTAATATCAATGCATTCTCCAAGATGCATGGAGTTTTGAATTAAGGTTTGATCTTTGATAATGTGATCATGAAACCCTAAATCGAGAAGGATGAGAAACCCTAATTGAAATAAAATAGGAAACCCTAATATAGGGTGATGATATGTGAAACCCTAATGTAGGGTGATGTTATGTGAAACCCTAATGTAGGGTAATGTTATGTGACACCCTAATGTAGGGTGAAGTTATGTGAAACCCTAATGTATGGTGATGTTATGTGAAACCCTAATGTAGGGTGATGTTATGTGAAACCCTAATGTAGGGTGATGTTATGTGAAACCCTAATTGATAAAGATAGGAAACCCTAGCTCTAATGAGGGAATAGTGATGTTATCTTTGTATTGCATAATGTTGACATGTAATTGATATGGTTGTTATCAAGCATACTAACCATGCAGGTATCATGAAATGATGAGCATAACCAGGTATGAGCTATGATGTTAATGGGCCTTGTGAGCCATTATTTTATTTGTTGCCTAGTGAGAGGTGACAAGAAGTTTAATATGCCTGGTGAACTATGTGAGATGCTTGTGTAACAAGTATCATGAATACCCTGGTAAGATGACCTGGATGTAATAGTTACCTGATAAGTGGTAACAGTGTTCTGTGATGAACTAAGGGTTTGAATACCCAGATCCAGTAATTATGATAATGATGATGTGAAGGAATGAGAATATTCAGTAATGTGATAAGGGACTGAGATCCCAAGTATCATGTGTTTTAAAGATTTGGAAGTACTTGATAGATGTATTATGCCTTTCATTGTAGCATCTGTAATAATAATTCTTGTTTGAAACTTGATTGATGCTAAAATTTATAGTAATCCACTAATTAATCAAGTGGAATCTTATCATGTAGAGCCCTGGCCATAGATCCATCATCGTCAGTAGTTGGTGATGGTGAAACAAGTTTTCCTATGGGAACTCCTGGAATGCATATTTTTGAATATGTGGGGGTAATGGGCGAATATATCCTTACGCCTCACAGGAATGACTGTGGGCCATATCCGATGCACAAGAATGGTTATGGACCATATCCCAATAAGAGTATGGCTACGTGCCATGACTCCACAATACCAAGCATTGGCTACGGGCCATATCCTGAAGAGAGTATATGCTATGGGCTATAACTCTATAGAGAAGTTGCCAGTATACCCTAGAAAGCTATTTAGTAGTGACACTAGATGTCTTGCATGTGGTCTCGTACTGACCGAGACAGATGAGGTCATGGAGTTCGGCTCTTCCATTGACCTAGGTATGGAACCGATGCTTTACTTCGTCTTGTTTGGTTGGAATATGAGCGGTACACCTTATCTCCTCAGGGCATAAATATGATTGTAAAATGTAATCATTTGTGTAGTGTATCTGCTTAAGGATGAAATACGGAATTCATTGGTTGATGTTACATTGTTTACTATATCCTAAATAGATAGATGTTATACATGTTCTTCATATTCCTTATTAAAATGGATAGATGATTTACTACTTTATCATTCATAGCTGTAATGCTTTAAAAGATGATATTGCTCTATTCTGCCTAATAATGATTAAATCTTGCTTTTCAATAGATATTCCTCTGTTCATTTTATCACTATTTATTTGCAATAATAATGTTTCTGGCAGAGAGTTATATCTCTTGCTGGGACAATTTCAATTGTCTCACCCCCGTGGGATCCAACCTTTTTAGGTGGACGAGGACGAGGAGGATGAAACCATACAATAGGGGAAGGACAGGAGCATCAGGGATAGTAGTAACATCTCAGGTGGAGATTCTGACTGTCGTGTCTTGTAGATAAGTGTCCTATGTGTCGTCTTTGTACTCTCAGGTCCTTGGAGTCAGTAGTTAGTGCTTGTATGATCGATCTGAGATTTTGGCATTGAATGCCTTGAGGTTTTATGTTTCTTATGTGTAGATTTAACAGAGCAACTGTTGTATGTAATCCTCGAAAAGAGTAGGTGCATGATAAGTACTTTGTGGACCAGAATGTATATATAATATTTTGGTTGTTGATATAAGAGTTTCTTGGAAATGGATCTCTTTGCAAATGGTTTTAATTTTTAGTGATTTTTGTTAATCCGCTATTTACATTTAATTCCGTGATTAATTATCTGATGACGGCCTGATTCAGTGTCGGGTCGTGTCAGGTTGCATGTGGCCTTTGTACGTGAACAAGTGTCACCTAGACTGTTAAGGTGATGACACCTCCCTTTTGGTCTCTCTTTCTTCCATCAAATATATAACCCCCTCCCTCTTCACACAAGTGATCCCTTTCATCCATTCTTGTTCTCCTCTTCTTGGCGGAGGAGCTTGGAAGCTTAAGGAGCTAGAGGAAGTCCCCATGGAGCTTGGAAGGTTGAGTTCCTTGCTCATGGTGATTCTTTGTTTAACTTCCATCTTGGTGAGCTATGTTTCTTGGTGACAATTTCTTTGAGGTCTCTTCTTCATATTTTCTTCCCCTCTCAACCATGTATCATACCTTGAATAAAGGTTGAATAGGTCTTGGTTCTCTCTTTCTTTCTTTCCTCCTTGAGCTATCATAACCTTGGCATCTTCTTCTTCTTTCTTTGGAGATAAGGTTGAGGTCAAGTTTGGGACTCTTGATGGATCATCTTCAACTTTTAGAAAACGTGGGCATTGGAGCTTTGATCATGGAGCTTGAACCTTTGATGGAGATCTTCTTGAGGTGGGTTGTGTAACTCTTAGCCTTCTTTATTAGTTTCACTCTTTCATGTGCTTATATTGATTCTCATTTCTAAATCATTATCTCATATATGTTAGTAGTTAATGATGGTCTTGAGAACTGATTTGATGAAGAAACCTCATTTAGTTTGCTTTCCATATCTTATGCTTTCCTACCATGATAATAGTTGAACTAGTGTCTGACATCCTACGGTTGAAGATGATAAGTCCACACACTTTGATCTAGATGACACTCCAAACTAGTACAAACTCGATATGCTCTAGAGGGGTTAAACTAATATATTTTTCTAGCCGACACCGTAGACTGATATGTTTAGGGTGCCAGCCTCACATGTCATGTGATTGTTAGACCAAGATGCTATCTTGTGTGCAGGTATGCCTTGAAGTTCCAAATCGAGATGCCCTTAGTTGAGTAAGAGGCTAACATGATGATGTCTAACCCAACACACTTTCAAGTAGGGTTAAACTGACACACCTTGGGGAGGTTAACCCCTTGTGCTTTGCATAGAGGTAGTCAACATGTTATGGTGGTAACAAGTCGACACTCAATGTCAAGTATTAACCTGACATGCTTGGACTGATGCTAAACCGATACACCTTAAGATGAGCTAATACGACACCTTGAGGTCTATCCTGATATCCTTATATGAGCTAACCTAAAATCCTTAGATGAGCTTGCCCGACACACCTTGGTGTGGTCAGTCCGACACATGAAGATGATGAAACTGGGATCCCTCTAGCCATATGAAACTGATATATCAAGGATGACCCAAGATGTTACAAACCAAGACACACCTTGATGAGGTAAACGATATACCTAGTGGGTATTAAAATTGTGATGTAATGTGGATGCCAAGCTGACACACCTTGGAAGGATTAAAACCGATACTAGGGTTGATGATAAATTGATATCCTATGCTAATGCCAACCTGACATCTTGAGAAGATAGTGAAACTGATATCACATGATGAGTGTGAAACTAATACCTTAAGTTGAAGGTGAAACCAACATCTAGGGTTAGGGGATAAAATGAGATTCCATGTAATTGATCAGTTGATACATGAGTAATGATGATCCATTACACCTATAATCTTGTGTATGGATATAGTGGATACATAGTGTGATGATCTATCTAAGATGTCGTGACTATGTATAGTCAATCCTTAATTTTGATGCTTAGCTATAAAACTCTCTAATTAGGTTGGAGGTTGTAGAAGTAGGGTTTAGTGGTAAAGTAACCATACGATAATCCTAATCGTAAGATGGTAAGACTTATGTGCTCACCTTAGAGAAAGATTATAATCCATGACAAGTGTCTTCTATATTCCTTTATTCATAATCATAGATTGTGAGAGAGGTTAATGAGACAACTATGTGAGTATTTGATAGGGGTGATGAGCCTTGTTGGAATCAAGGGGTGTTAAATTTTGTGTAGAAATCATATGAACAAGTTTAATGATCTAATAAGTGCCTTGTGTATAAATTGAAGTAAAACCCGCTAGTTATGTAATATAAGGTTTGACAATCCTTAGTATGATAATGCAGTTTATAACTTGTGAAAGGTAATAACATATGGGTCACATAAAGATGAAACATCATGTTGGTGCAATAGTCAACATGTTTACATAATGCATTGTTGTAATGCACACATAACTTAATGAGATGATACACATATACATTTATAAGACCGTGATACCTAGTGCTGATGACATAATTGTTCAAACTTAAATCAATTTCAACAAAGTAGAAATTTGTGTAATTAGGGTGGGTGATGTAACCATGAGGTAAAACCCTAATAGGCTATATGTGAAGAGTTTTGACCTTGATTCTAAGGGCAAGTCATATTAATGAATGTGTATGAATATAAAGCATGATGTTGCACACTCTCTCTCTCTTAAATTACATGACTTTAACCTTGTAGATTAATTGGGAGTTATAACTTGTGAATACTAAGAAGATGGTTAAATAAAGCATTGGCTATAAGCCTTGACAAGGGAACATGGAAAGTATAAATATGTGAACGTGTAGACTTGGTTGTTATAAATAATGTATAGATTTATACACTCCAATCTTGTGGGAGGTTGTGAAATTAGAAGATTGGAAAATAAACGATGCTTAGGAACCGTATGTGGTTAAGCATGAAACCTAACCTTAATTGAGGGGACATATGATACATGGCATGCTTTACCTAAAACAATATTTAATATATTGAGACATTTTCTCCCTTTATTTGTATAATGTTAACCTTGTAGGTGAGATGGATGCCATAACTAATTATTGCTATGGTGTATATGTGATGTGGCACAAGTGATGCTTGACATGAGTAATGCCTATATGCTCAATAAGGCATGATGAGATAACAATGAATCACAAGAATGATGTAATGGGTCTTAGGACCTGGAAAAGGCTTAGTGCCTAGTTGAGGTGATATCCTCCGATACTAGAATGAGGGATTGATATCCCATGATAATATGTTGATGGTGATAGCCTTGTGAATGACAGTTATACAGTGTTATGAGATGATGGGAATCAGTTTATAGTTTAAATGATTATATCTTGTGTTGTAATACTATGTCCTTTCTTTTGAAGAAATTGTCTATGGTTTGTATGTTATTACTTGATTGATGCTAAAAGACACTTTAATTGGTCTAATTAATTAAGTGGAATCTAATCATGTTTCTTGCCCTATACCATAGATCCATTCAATGTCAGCATTTACTGGATGGTGAAATGAGTATCTCCTATGGGAAACTCGGAGCGCATATTGTTGAGTATGCGGGGACAACTTGGTACCCTAATATCAAGCAATTGAGGGTGACTTTGGCCATGCATGAGCCTCAAATCATGTCTCAAGATGATATAAGTTCTATGTGATACATGATTGGCTGCGGGAAATACCATGGTGGGAGTGCGGCTTTGGGTTGTAGCTCAGTGATATTTGATACATGATTGGCTACAGGCCATACCCTAGTGGGAGTGTGGCTATGGGTCGTAGCTTAGTTTTTCTAGTGTCGTGACCTTTACCCAGGCGGGCTAGACTTGTACAGCTGGACTATATGTCATGGTAGTTGTTTGACTAGTGATGTAACTACAGGTTCACTCGCACTGACTATGGGGGTGAGGTCGTGGAATTCTGACTCTTCCATGGACCTTGTATGAAACTAATTTTGACTCAGTAGTGGTCAGTTGGATTTGGGTAGTATGACTCAAATCCTCAAGGCATAATAAAATACATAATCAACCATGCAGTATACATGTATATGATCAAATATGGAAACGTTGGATGAGGCCTTGCCTTGCTTTTATACAATTTAGTTTATAACAGTTATACATGTTCTTGTATTCCTTTTAAATTATTGATTGTTCTATTACTCAGTGGTAAGTGCATGTTACTTCTCTATTTACTTTATTCATGAGGTATATGTCATTTAGTTAATTTGTTCAACCTGCTCTGTATGTTAGTTTATCGACTTAGTTATCTATGATAATAATAGAGTTGGTAGAGAGTTATATCTCTCGCCGGGACTTTTGTCTCACCCCATTGGTTAAATATCTTTTAGGTGGACATGCATGCCAAACTAAAGATCAGATAGACAAGGATATAAAATAAAGAGGAACTACACCTCGTGGATCACGATATATAGATAACATCTAGTAATAGAGTCCTATGTGTCGTCCCTATACACTTAGGTCCTTGGGGGTGTTCTCGATGTGTTTCGATGACATGATGATCGATACGTGGGTTTTGGCTTGAGTGCCTTTGGTGGTATGTATGTACATGGGGAAATGTTATCTTATGTAGTGGGTTGGTTGGAAAATAATGATGTAGCTCCTTGAATATGTGTTATGAAATGCAAGTATTGACTCTTATGTAATAAATCTCAGCTCATGGTTCTTGCTGCAAATCGGTTTTAATTTTCTATGATTTTTCGATAATCCAATGTTAATGGTTGATCATGGTTTAAGTTTTGAGTAATATATCTTTGTGTGGAAAAGGGTGTCACAATTTCAACATTTGATCATATCAAAGTGTCTTAATACCTTTAAGGAACATGTAATCTACTTGAACACTTTAAGAGATTTGTGTTTTACTGAAAATATATTACCATATCATCAGTAAATATAATGAAGTACAAATAACTACCTACAACATTTATTTCAAAGTTTTTGTACATCATTATGCACATGCGCTAACAAAATGCTTATTCACCCACTACACCTAGTCAGAGGTTGTTTGTCATGTTTCTCATATATAAGACTTGCATGTCTCTTACTGGTTCAATAACCAAAAGTGTCTAGAGAATCATCAACATGGATTCTATAAATACATTTCTCATATTTGTGATCTAGATGACAATATTATATATATTGATTGCTTGAGTTATCAATTGTAATCCTTTAGGTATTTATATTATAAACATTTATCTTTAGATCCTTTCTTATAAATATCACAATACATTTAGGACATTTCCATAAAAGATCACACCTTTGAAATAGAACCATTAACAACTTTTTATTTATAATCATCCTTGTCCATACAAGATGCATAAAGTAAAATGTATCTATTATTTGGATAATGAAATAGTAGTTCGTCTAACTCTGTTGCATGTCTTGTAGGCTAAGATAAATTGTAAATGCAGACTGAAGTTGCAACAACTCTTGCTTCATATATTTCATCCTTGTCCTTTCATTTAGGCTTTACTTCTTATCAGATCATGCACATCAATGTATGTCAGATCTACATCCAATATCACATACCAAAGATGAAGAAGTGATCAAATTTATCTTATAATGTTAATACCTGAAGTAGAGGTCTCTATCCATTCCTTATTCTTCTTTAGTTCCCCCAGGTAGAGAGCAAAAGTCCTTTTCCAATGTCTAGGCTGGTGACCACAATCGCCTACTTTATTACTCCTCCTTTTGCCTTGAGTGTTGAATACTTTGGCTTCTAGCCATCTTTAGAACTCTTTTTAGCTTTGCCTTTTCCTTTAGACTTTGCCTTTTGTTTGTTGATCATCATCTCAAACTTGGGCTTGTCTTTCTTCATTTGTACCTCAGTTGTTCTTAACATGCCAAGTAACTATGTCAATGGCTTGTCAAAGGCATTCATGTTGTAGTTCATGACAAACTGACTGTATATTTTTGGCAGTGACTGTAGAATCACATTAGTGGCCAACTCTTGACCCAAGGGATATCCCAGTCCAGCAAGGTTCTCCACATACCACCCAATAAACTTGAGAACATGAGGACCTATTGTATATCCTTCTACCATGTTACATTTGAAAAGTTCCTTGGAGACATCATATCTCTCTTATCTTTCTTGATATTGGAACATGTTCTTAAGATGTGTTACCATCTCATAAAATCCATGTTCTCGTGGTGTATCTGCAACTCATAGTTCATGGAGGACATCATTAGAATTTGACATCAATGACATCTTCACTATCCTTCTTGTAACCATCCTTGTAAGCTTTTGGTGTAGTGGGAGAAGTTTCATCTGGCTCTAGTGTCTCCAGGACATAGAGCTTGTGCTCCTGTGTGAGAATAATTTTCAGCATCCTGAACCAGTTGTGGAAATTATTCCCATTTAATTTTTCCTTCTCAAGGACTAATCATAGAGAAAATGTGTTGTTGTGTGTTGCCATTTGATTCTAGAAGAGCAATGTGCAATTTTATCAAAAACTCATTTTTGATTCAATTTGATTTAATTTAATTTATATAAAATTTATGATGTCAATTAGGCCTTTAATTAACTATCGCTCTTATTTTTTTTCAAATTGATAACCCCCAGTTATGAGTTCGGAAGATTGTAGTGCACAAACTTCTAATGAGCCAAGATCCAAAACAATTCAATTATTAACTGGCTAATGTCGGCGTCCATAATCAATTATTAAGGTAGGAAACGCTTTCCAATTGCATCTTATGCAATTTTTAGATAGATGGTATGCACAACTCATTGCCATAATGATTTGCATGCCTCTAGGTGTTTAATATCATTGAGGACATCCACTTAAGCCTAACCCAAAATCCAATACGATAGAAATGTACCCCATTTGGCAAGGCCCACATAACTACCATCACACTTCCACAAGATAGATAGTGCACCGCCTTTGGGGTTCCCACTCTTGATTAATAAAGCTTTTCATGTATGCAGACTTAATATGTGGATTGAGGGTTTTTTTATATTTATAAATATATATATACATATCCGATCACCACATATATATAATATGTATCGTATACATGCTACATCCCACAACAAAAACATGCAATATAAAACATTAGCAATGGTTATGTCCATACTACTGTAATTTCTTAGAGCCACAAGGAATTAATACCACCTAGGTTTACATATCATGCATGAACCTATTGTTAGTGTAGATCTATGCTTGCCAATCTAGGTTGATCGGTTCAACCCTTTGAACCGGTTGGCTCGCCTCTTGGCCGGTCGGTTGGTCATCTAAAACGATCGTCTGGCATCCTATCCAACTGATGTATGTACACCTCCAAATAGTTGGTTGGGTCCACCAATCGATCAGTTCCCTCCTCCTATGGTCTTCCCTCCTCGGTCCTCCATCCGTTCGACTCGCCATGTGAAATGCTCGACTCACTTATCGTCTTCTTTGTCATTGCAAGAAAAGAAATTTTCATATTGCTATTAAACGTATTACATGGTAATGTGAAAACTCGAGTTACATTAGACAGGAGCAAAGGTAGGAAAGAATAATACTTTTACATTGGGAATGAGAAGGTAGACGATCGCTATGCAAATTGAGAAAAAATAGGAACAAACAAACCATTCAACCACACACATATTTTTCGGTTGTTGGCCATAACCATACTACACATCCACCATTAAAACCATCTTTTAGGGTGACGTGTGTAAACTGCACATATATCATTTCATATATATATAAATATATATTTGTATGTATATGAGATTGTATGTGGCCTTTAATAAGATACTCACATTAATCAGTTTAAGTATTCACATTGTATGCAATAAATGAACGATGAAAACTAAAAATTTGATCATATCAATTATTCCAAAACATAGTAAATTGATGGTGCTCTGATACCATTGGAAAATATGTCATCAAAATAGGCAACAGAAATGAAAATTTTAACTGCCATATTCCCCTTTAACAGACATATACAACAAAAACTATGTAATGGGAAGGATGGTTTAAAGGATATACCTGGTCCTGGAGCTAGTCCAGTGACAATCTCCTTATCGTTGTGTGCACCCTTTCTTCAAGTTACACTTGAACGGTGTCTGTTTTGACCTCCTGGTTGATTACCACGGCAGCATTTTGACGTTATCCCTGAGAAACAGACAACGACCTCACCGTCTCTGTAGTAGTCCACACGGACCACCATGAACTCTTGTCAATCTAGGAGAACAAACAAGAAGGTATTTTATCCTCACGTTGGCGTACTAGTCACCAACTTGTACTCCCACAATTGTTCTACCTTATTATCCCTTCCTTTATCAGGTAGGACTTGCTCAGGTTCTCTTAGTTACTACAACCAGAGAAGAAAAATGATTGTCAAAGACAATTGAATTGTGTTTGAGAAGCCTCCAGTACCCATCTATTTATAGGAGGGTCAAGGTTATGGTTCCTAGTCTGATTCGGAGCAGAAGGGACCATATTTTCATGAATTTTTGCAACATGTGAGCAGAAAAATAGTCAGTTCACAGGTGAACCAATCGGTTGGCATGTGAGATAATCGGTTCAACCCTTGATCCGTTCGTTTCATCATAATTTCCAATCACAATTGTATTGAAAATTAATATATGATCTAATGCACAACTTGATGTCATTAGAAATCTTGTATCAATTGATTGATCCACCAACCACTCAATTCAAAATCTGAGTCGGTAGGTTCATGGATCTGAGCCAATTGGTTCACTTCCTGAGCCAGTCAATTCACTATCTAGAATTGCCAAAGTTGGTTCAATTGACCTGACATCTTGAAATGGTTGGTTCAACACTTGAACCAGTCAGTTCAACACTTGTACTAGTTGGTTCACTTGTCCAATCAGTCAATATTCAACCAATGTTGTTTAAATTCAATAGTTAACTCTTTAATAATCAATTTTAAATTATATTCATGAATGGACTCCTATTCCAAGTGTATCCTATGTATGTGACCCTACAAGTTCTAAGTTAGGTTGGCAGTGAATGTTCATAACTCAATTATGTCATAATTAAAGAGCGGTACATAGTCCCACATCATTTCTACCCAAGTAATCAAAAAGTTGGAGAACAACGTCAGCCTACAATTTGTGATAGGTGTTATAGTGATTGTATAATTCCTTCGTCACTAATATCCTAATTGAACTTGAGGCATGGAATTTTCACCCTTTCAATGTTCAATCCATGTTCCTTGAACTAGAGAATATTATCTGGGATATATGTGACACCAATATCATATATTGATTCACATGTGCATGTACATGCTTTTCTCAATCTCTCTTATCAAGTGGCTAGGATATCAAACTCTAATAGGAAGGAAAAATCCCATCTACATCACTCGCAGACATCCCCATTTGTCACAGTGCATCTGACCATCACCTTTATGACAACCCTCACGGTGGATGATGTCAAAGTATATCGAATGACATAAGATGAGTGTAGTGATTTCAGGTCTAAGAACCAAAATCACCACCTACACTATAAGATATGATTATGACCACCAATTATAGTTTCCATGTATCACTCTCAAGGTAGGTCTGTCTGATACACTGTTCTCCAACAAGTATCTATGTGTTTGGTTTGATATCACATATCATGACTGATGAGATTTTGTCATCAACCAACACACACTCTAGTCTTATGCGTTATTGTTGTCTATCATCCTTCTACAATAACATCCGACTAGGAACATAACAAGAATGTATGTACTCTTAACATCTGTATGATCTCATTGTACAGGTCACGTACCTGAAGACATACATAATTGAGTAATATCATTCTATAGACATTCATTATTGCGATGCCCTATGCTACACAAAGTGAGATTACTCAAAATTAAAAGCAGAAACAACACTAACTATGAAGATGACCAAAAAACATAGGAAATTAAAATTGATTTGCAAGAGTACCACAAGCTAAAAACCTTTACATATAGGTCCTTAATAGAACACTTGTACCACATAACACATAACATAAGGTGCTTACATCATTGTTCTCAAACATTCTTGTCATCAACCTGTTACATGAGATACCTATTCCCTATATATACATGTACATTTTCCATAACTATACAACAAAGGAACACATGCCAATAACCTCATGATGATAACATATCTACAAAACACATCAAAAACACCCCCAAGGACCTGAGTGTACAAGGACGACTCTAGGACTCTAACACCAACATACTAGCAAAAATTTCAACCTGATCAGCTACTACTCTTGTTGTTGCATTCCCTAAGCTGCATGATCACCACCTCATCGTGCACAGACACCTAAAAGATGTGGAAATCCAAGGGGTGAGACCAAAAATCCCATCGAGAGATAACTCTCTAACAGCAACTATTAAAGCAAAAATAAACTGAAGCAAATAGATAACATGAATACTAATTGAATAAATTCAACATTGAAATCAGTGTCATACAAGGTCAATGGAAGATCTAGAATCCATGACCTCACCAACACCACTTGGTCAGCACAAGAGAAACACCACAGTGACATAACATATGAGTCATCTACAAAATAGCCTAGCCCACCTTGGTATATAGGCACAACTCTAGTGAAATTGAGCTACGCCCCGTAGTTGCACTCCTTCCAGGGTATGACCAACAACCAATCATGTGAAAACATATACTAAGTCACATCATTGAGCTATAGCCCATAGTCGCACTCCTTCCAGGGTATGACCCGAAGGCAATCCTGTGAATGTGTATACTCAACATTAAATGACTCTGAGCTTCCACCAAGGGAGAACCCATTTCACCATCCAACACTAAGACTGATAGTGGAATGGATCTATGGCACATGGCAACTACATGATTAAGATCCACTTGATTAATTATGCCAATTCGGTTCTTTTAGCATCAATTAATCAAGTTACAACGTACAAGTTCCATAAAAAACTCTACAAAGATAAGAGAATAGTACAACTTCAGAAGATATAAAATTTATAAAGTATGAGATTGTCACATAATCCGCAGCTTTGTAGCACTGCCATTCACCTGGCCATCATCACTGTCACACACACACACAAGGCTATCACCAATGTGACATCACTATGGGATATCAATCCCTTAATCACGTAGCTAGAGGTTTTCACCTCAAATCATGCACAAAGCACTTGCCTTCTCATCAAACCCAATCACAGGATCCCTACATATACAACATTACAATATTGTGTTGATAAGGAGTGACTTAAGTAGTCAAGCATGGTGTCCCCTAACAAAGAGACCCAGGTTTGAATCCCATTTTCCGCCTTGATTTACCACTCTCTCGGGCGTTCGGCCTCCACCACGAGCGTGGGAGAGGGGAAGAGAATGCCTCTCTTAATCCCAACATCACAATATTGCCTCAACATTTCTCTTAAACACCATCCCATATAATATAGGATTTACCATAGCATTCACATAGCTACTTCACTTAAGTTCATATCACCTACATGGTTAGGAATTTATAAACAAAAGAGGAGAAACATCCTAGATCCATGTGTCTCATCATTCTCTCAACATGCCTCAATTATTCATAACCATCACTATAGCATAGAAAAACTATGGCATTCATTCAATCTGCAAGGTTAGAACTATACAAGTAGGAGAGAGAAAGTAAAGCCATGTGCCACACATTAAGGCAAGCTCAGCAACATAGCCTACATTAGAATTAGGGTTAGGGTTCACACACATAGCTGATTAGGGTTCTATAGTTATATAAAATCACCAACCCTAGGTCTACAACACCCCACTTCCTTGGGGCATATTAGGGTTAAGGATCATGATTAGGTTTGATTATGTAACCACCCAAATAGCACTATTCATGGCCCATTCATTACTCATATACATGTGTTAATTATTTGTTCAAATATATGTCTCAACCATTCATCATCCATGTGTCCCAACCACCCATCACACATGGGTTGCGACTAGCCACCTTGTACATGTCGCGACCACCATCAATGTGGGTCACGTCCCCCAAAAACCATGGTGTCTTGACTGTAACCAATCATGGTGTCATGATTGTGACACACCCAATAGAATACTTCTCTCGACCATCTCAAAACTAGGGTTTCGACCACCCATGGAAGGACATGTCACGACCTGATCAAGAAATAAAGACTTGTCTCGACCTCAAACCAAGAGCATCTCGTCTGAACCCAAACCTAGGATGTGATCAATGATGAATGCATATTCACCAAGGAATTCGATTATCATTTTTGGACATATTCAACTCAACACATTTAATTTCACTCATTAAATATCAAAACACATCATAATAAGAAAAATTACTTAATTGATTTGATTATCGAGGTTTTAACCGAATTTTTGTTGATTTAATGCAGGTCTTGATAAAGCTGAACAAGTAGTTGGGGTCCACCTTCATCTCTAGCTCTGATCAAGAAATCTAACCAAACAATTATGCCCATTTGGTATCATGACCATTTGAGCCCATTCGGTCTCAAGACTGTTTGACCAACAGAGACCGATTGGAGGCACCACTCAGCCGTAAGGGATCGAGCAGTGCATGAATTCAAGGTCTCGAAGCAGAGTCTAGACCACGGCCGTGGTGGTTCAAAACGACTGCAGTCCACTGTCATCACCACGACCGTGTGATGAGGCCACGGCCGTGGTAGATCATCCCCAACGCTGGAGCTCTCACTCGCCACGACCGTGGTCGTCAAGCCACGACCGTGGCACCCCACCTGCAGTGACTCTCTCTCTCTCTCCCGCCATGCCCATGTAAGGCAACATGGCAGTGGGGCAGTAGCCTCACCACGACTGTGGTGTCACGCCACAGCCGTGGCACTACGCCAGTAAAGCCCAATTACTCACCCACCATGCCCGTGCAAGGTGGCACGGCCGTGGGACCGTAGCATCACCACGACCGTGGTGTGTTGTCTTCTACCTCTGCACCTCCACCGAGCAGCACTTCTTCTCTTCGATTCATCTGACTACCACGATCACGTCGGCCCTCTTTGTTACCTTCCTTGGCACCGCACAACTACGACACGGACTGCATAGCTACCACCTTTGGTCTCTTAGGCAGCTTGCTTAATCAAATAGAGCAAACCAATTGGATCGGTCAAACCTGTTGTGATGACCGTTTACAGGAAACGTCAAGACCGTTTGAGAAACTGAAGAACTGCTTGGACGGATTCGAAAACTATTTGGGAATCTACTCAGATTCCAGACCGTTTTCCCAAAGCCGAAGACCGTTTGGGGGGGGTATGTGAAGACCATTTGCCCTTTAGCTCAAGACCGATTGGAGGAGGCATTGCAAGACCGTTTGGTCTGAATACCACAAAACTGAATGATCCCAAGACCGTTTGATACTCCTGCCCGAAGACCGTTTATACAAGATCGTTTGGAAAAGAGCAAACAGTCTGTGAGACCGTTTGGTCTCGTGCGGTTTCCAAACCGTTTGCTACTCAAGACTGTTTGGTCTTATACAGTTTAGAGACCATTTTACTAGGTTATGCAAGACCGTTTGTTCAGATTCTACAGACCGTTTGGGCTAATATTAAGTGAAACCGTTTGGGAAAAAATATCTCTAGATCATTTGGTTTCTTTTAATCCAAGACCGTTTGGGATCACTCATGTGCCTATAAATAGGACCCCAAGGGTCCTCACTTGGGGATCGGTTCCGAGACGCCGACAGGCTGCCTGTACACAGGTCCGATCCAAATCCAGTGTTGTCCGCACCAGTTTCATTCCACCTACTGCCCCTGTTGCAACCAAGGAGGTTGATGAGAGAAGGAAGACGGAGTGAGGGAGACTGTCTGGTCTATCTTGGCAACTCCCGTTCGTGTCTAGATCTTCTCTGACATGATGTACGAGGCTGTATCTGCTTCACTAAGATGCGACTACCTTCTGCACCGAGTTCATGGCAGATTTCTCTCTCTTTCTCATTCTTCTTATTTCTCGCATCATGAGCAAGTAGTACCTTTTCGCTGGGGTGCGGGGACTAGCCTCGATGCCCATGCAACCCATGTTCTTTTATTAAACTCTCCATGGAAATGCATATAACTTTCCATTTCATTGTTAGTTGGTATGTTTGTAGTTGATCATCTACTTGCTTTCATCTTGTTCTTTCCTATATTGTGAAACCTTCTATATGTGGGATGGAATGGCAGTTTACAAAGTTTGAATCTTTGACGAGAACTTCTGATAAGATTCCTTGAGGTTGTAAGTGAATGATCCATAAGGGGACGAGACATCTAGCCTTCTGTGACACTTCTGTGGTCTAAACATCCCTCAAGGAGGACCATAGCCTTAGTTGGATTCTGTATCGTCTTTATTTATCGTTGATGTTAGTTTGTAGATCTATCACCTACTTGCTTATCGATTAATGTGGTTGACTCCCAAACTAGAAATAGACTGGGATTTCTTCGGAGCCATGAGTAAGTGATCTGGTTGGTGACGAGACATCTGATGCCTAAGGTGATGCTTACGCGAACCTAACGCCCTAACGGGGGGTTCTACAGCAGCTCTATTTGGATTGATATATCTTGCCTGGATTGTTTGTGATTGAATGTGTTTGTGTGTGTAGCGGTGGTGAAACTCGATACCATCCCAACGATTCCATATCATTGATCTAAATATAATTTTAATTCATCTTTTACTTTCTTGCAATTAGTTTAATTAACCTCAAATAAACCAATCGTTCTAAATATTAGTCTTAACTCGAACTAGACTAGACTGACAAATATTCTTAAAAATGTTGTCCTTTGGTTTCGATCCTTAACTATACTGCGATAAGACTCGTCCACTTGCGGGTCGTATTATTGCACTTTGGTTTTGGTAAAACCTCGGGGATTTCAACCCCGAGTGAGTTTGTTAGTGCATTCAAAATATCACATCAAATTCTGGCACCATTGTCGGTGACAATGGAATCAGTTAGTCAAATCTAATTCTTTTAAGGCTAATCTAGGATTTTTCTTTTTCTTTTTGAAAACAATCGATCACCTACTTGAATTTGAATCTAGTTTGTGGATTTCATTTTCAAAATCTTTTCTATTTCAGGTACAACCCAAGGCATAGTGTATGCACCATTCGGATAACCCCAGACTCATAGCGAGCTTTGATCCCGAGATAGACAGAACTTTCCATCGTCAGATCAGAGAAAATCAAGCAAGGATGGCTCAAGAAGAAGAGGTAGCCTAAAGGGTGGCTCAAGCCATCAATGCACAAAGAGACAGGCTCATGCAAGAAGCCAGGGCTGCAGTTCAGTAGGAAATCCTAGTAGCACAAGCAGCAGCACAAGAAACTGAACTACAAAAGGATCTTAGAGAGTTCTCAATCCCGAAAGTTGTGAATGTTCATCATCCAGTACAACCTCCTCCTATCAACTCTACTAATTTCGAGATAAGAGCACATTGGATCACCCTGCTTCAGAATAACCCTTTCTATGGCAAGTAAGGAGAAGATAGCCAAGAACATCTTCTGAGATTTATTGATCTATGTGCCATGACAAAACAAAATAGAGTCACAGATGATGCCATTCGACTCTGTCTCTTCAAGTATTCCCTTGATGATAGAGCCATAAGTTGGTACAATTCATTGCAAAGTGAAATACCCATCACCACCTGGGAACAACTCCAAAATGTGTTTCTGGAAAAGTTCTATCCTCCATCTCTCACATATGAAATTAGGGGCCAGATAACAAATTTCACTCAAGTACCTAGAGAAACTCTCGCCGAAGCATAGGATAGGTACAAAGAGCTTCTATGCAAGTATCCACACCACGGAATTCCTAAGAATCAACTCATCAAAATTTTCTATAGGGGTGTGGATGATGATATTAAGAGGTTTCTAGATTCCTCGTCTGGAGGAAACTTCATGTGTCAAAGTTATGACAGCGCATGGAGAGTCGTCACCCTGGGAGCAGAAAATCAAGCCAATTGGGGTAGATATGTAGGTAAAAGAGTTTTGAAAGTAGCTATGGCCGAAGCTACTCCTGAGTACAAATCTATCACTGAAACCTTAAAACTCTTAGTTTCCAAGAAAGACCATATTGAATCATCTCTTGCTTCTATTGGAAGAGGACGTTCACCCACTCGACAACCGGAACAGGTCAAGTCCGCTTCCCTATTTTGTGAAGCATGTAAGAGCACCGATCATTCCACTTTATCATGAAATGTTCTCTATGACGTTGTTCTGAGCAATGTATGTGGCCAAGGAGATAATGGTCAGATGGAAAATCTTAATGTTATCAACACCATTCCTGGTCAAAGTTATTACAATCCAAATCAGAATAGGAATCATCTAGGAATTCAATATGGAAACCCCTCTGGAGCAGTAAACTCGCATCAATTTGTTTCAAATAATAAATCAAGAGGTCCTCCAGGATTCCAGTATAATCAACAACAACAGAATTTTGGGAATCAAGGAAATTTCAAGGGGAACTTTTAGAATAGGAACTACAATAATTACCAAAATAACTCACAATACCAGAATCTTAATCAACAAGGAGGACAGCAAGTAGGTCCAGTTTCTTTTGATGACAAGCTATCAACCATTGAAAAGATGTTGCAAACTCAGCAAAGCATCATAGCTAACCAACAAGCTCAAGAGAAGGCTATTGAATCTCAATTAGCTCAACTCGCAGCTAGCATAAAGCCACCTGTTGGAGTCTTTGCTGGACAACCCGAGAACAATCCTAAGCATCCTAAATAGTTGAAGGCTGTCACCACTAGGTCAGGGAAAGACTATTCAGATCCCCCTGGAAAGACACATGTGGTTATTACATACGAGGATGAACCTGTGAGTGCCCAAGACTCAACAACATAAGAGACTCAATCAAAAGATGATAAGTCAGGAAAATAAAATTTTGAGAAGCTTGCTTAGGAAGATGAAGAAACTGAAACACCAGAACTTGAGATTCCTGTATATAAGCCTCGTATACCTTTCCCGGCTCATCTAAGGAAAACCAAGCTTGATACTCATTTCAATATGTTTAAAGAGGCTATGAAGAAACTTCATGTTGATATACCCTTTTTGGATGCTCTGGCCGAGAAACTTCATGTTGATATAAAGTCACTCCTCACTAGGAAGTATATAACTGAAGAATATGAGACAGTAAAACTGACAACAACTACATCTGATATCATATTGAGCAAGATGCCCAAGAAACAAAAAGACCCGAGATCCTTTGGAATTTCATGTCACATTGGTGACTCATCATGCAAGAAAGGATTGGCAGATCTCGGTGCAAGCATCTCTATTATGCCACTTAGCTTGTACAAAAGACTAGAGTTTGCAGAATTGCTTCCTACTGGCATGACTATACAGCTTGCAGACAATTCGATAAAATGTCCATTAGGAATCCTCGAAGATGTCCCGGTCAAGGTAGGCAAGGACACATATGTCCCATGCGACTTTGTCATTATGGACATAAAAGAAGACGCCAGATATCCTCTCATCTTTGGCCATCAGTTCCTCGCTGGCCCACTGGAAGAGCCCTGATTGATGTTGAAGTTGGAACTTTACTACTCATATTAGGCAAAGAAACTCTCAAATTCAAGGTTTTTGAAAGTATGAGAAGAAAGTATGCAAGAAGAAGTATATATGATTAACTGCATTGAGAAAATGTCACTTCTGACTCAAGAGCATCATGAATCAGACGATCCCTTAGAAGTTGCTCTAACAAACCCATCAGTTGATGAACCAATCGACAAACAAGTAAAGGATTGCATTTAATCACTCGACTCCGCTAACGAAGATGTTGAAGTTGCTAGTGAAGAACTCAAAGCTATGGAAGCTACAGAAGAAACGTGCAAAAAACCAGAGGCTCCCGAAATGAAGCCCATGCCTGAGGGACTGAAGTACGTGTTTTTAGATGATCTAAAAGTTTGCCCAGTTATTATAAATTCTGATCTAACAGCTGAACAAGAAGATAAACTCTTAAAAGAATTAAGGGAAAGAAAGAAAACCATCGGTTATAAAATGAGTGACCTCACTGGGGTCAGTCAAGCATTGTGTATGCACAAGATCCCTATGATGTAAGATCACAAGCCTACTATTTAGCATCAATGGAAATTGAATCCAAATATGAAAGAAGTGACCTGTCGTGAGGTCATTAAACTGCTCACAGTTGGAATAATATATCTGATATCAGATTCACCATGGGTGAGCCCAGTTCATGTAGTCCCGAAGAAAGGTGGAACAACTGTTATACGGAATGAAACCAATGAACTCATCCCCACTCGAACAGTCACAGGGTGGAGGATGTGCATAGATTATAGAAAATTAAACAAGGAAACTCAAAAAGATCATTTTCCAATGCCTTTCCTTGATCAAGTCCTAGAAAGGTTGGCTCACCAAGAATATTTCGATTATCTTGACGGTTACTTTGGATTCTATCAAATACCCATACATCTAGATGACCAAGAGAAATCAACCTTTACCTACCCATTCGGGACATACGCATTTAAAAGAATGTCGTTTGGTCTCTGTAATGCACCCGCAACTTTTCAACATTGCATGGCTGCCATTTTCGTAGGTCTTACTAAAACTATTATGGAGGTTTTCATGGATGATTTTTCTGTATATGGAGATTCATTCGATTCATGTCTAAATCACCTCTCCCTGGTCCTCAAACGATGTGAAGAAGCTCATCTTGTTCTCAACTGGGAGAAGTGTCATTTTATGGTAAAGGAAGGCATTTTCCTGGGCCATAGGGTCAGCAATAGAGGAATTGAAGTAGATAAAGCCAAAATTGAAGTGATTTCTAAACTGGCTATCCCCACAAATGTAAAAGAAGTTCGTGCTTTCCTAGGTCATGCAGGATTTTCTAGAAGATTCATAAAGGACTTTTCCAAGATAACAAAGCCAATGACGAACCTATTACTAAAGGATACTTATTTCAATTTCAATGAAGAATGCGTCAAAAGCTTCAACACACTGAAGCAGGCCCTTACAACCACCCCCATCATTAGAGCTCCCGACTGGGACCATCCTTTTGAAATTATGTGTGATGCCAGTGACTATGTTGGGGCGCTATTTTAGGGCAATATATGGAGAAGAAACGCCATGTAATCTATTATGCATCGAAAACTCTCGATGAAGCCCGGGGGAATTATGAAACTACCAAGAAAGAACTTATAGCAGTCGTGTATGCCTTTGACAAGTTCAGATCCTACCTAATTGGTTCGAAGGTCATTGTATACACAGATCACACTGCCATTCGTTACCTTTTGGCAAAGAAAGATGTAAAACCTAGGTTGATTAGATGGATCCTCCTATTACAAGAATTCGATTTAGAGATAAGAGATAAAAAGGGTACAAAAAATGTTGTAGCAGACCACCTCAGTCACATCCACACTCAGGATACCGAGAAGATTTTGATTAACGATTCCCTACCGGATGATCAACTAATGAAGGTCTCAGAAGTTATACTGTGGTACTTGGATTTTGTCAACTACTTTGCTGCTGGGGTTATCCATCCTCAATGCACCGGGAATGCACTGAAGAAGTTCATGCATGATGTAAAGCAATATCATTGGGATGAGCCATATCTCTTTAAACTAGGTGCTGATGGTCTGTATAGACAATGCATCGCCGAAGAAGAAGCTCAACTTATTTTGGAACAATGTCACTCAGGACCAGTGGGAGGACATATGACCTCTAAAAAGACTACTTTGAAGGTTTTGCAATGTGGATTCTTCTGGCCAACAATATCCAAAGATTCATATGACTTTGTCCTATCATGTGACAAATGTCAACGATCAGGTAATATAACAAAGAGAAATGAGATGTCGCTGAACCTATGGCAAGAAGTTGAGATATTCGATGTTTGGGAGGGTGGACTGCATGGGTCCATACCCATCTTCTTATGGATTTTCATACATCTTAGTGGCGGTAGACTACGTCTCAAAATGGGTTGAAGCTATACCAACCGTCACTAGTGATTCCAAACCCGTCATCAAATTATTCAAGGATATTATTTTCCCCTGTTTTGGAGTACCACGAACCGTGATATCTGACAGAGGGTCCCACTTCCTTGAAAGAAGATTTGAAGCTTTACTAAGAAAAGACAGCGTAACACATAAGGTAGCCTCGCCTTACCATCCACAAATAAGTGGACAGGTAGAGGTCTCTAACCGTCAACTAAAGGCTATTCTAGAAAAAATTGTAGGATGCAATCGAAAGGATTGGTCAACAAAAATCAACGACGCCTTATGGGCCTAACGAACTGCTTATAAAACTCCCATTGGGACTACACCTTTTCGGTTAATATATGGAAAGGCTTGCCACCTGCCAGTCGAACCGGAACACAAGGCATGGTGGGAAATTAAACAACTAAACTTTGATATGAAAGAAGCTGGCCAAGACAGGATTCTGCAACTCTAAGAGATGGATGAACTCAGGATGACAACCTATGAGAATGCACGAATCTACAAAGAACGCATAAAACTTTGGCACGACGGACATCTGAAAAGAAAAGACATACAGGTGGGAGACCAATTCTGCAATTTAACTCAAGGTTGAAGTTATTCCCAGAGAAACTCCGCTCACGCTGGTCTGGACCATACATCATCAAGAGCATCTCCCCACATGGTGCCTTCTCATCATGGAATAAAAAAGTAAGTGAATTTGTAACAAATGGTCACCGCTTCAAGAGATATTTTACCTCAACTGACATAGGCACTAAAGCAATGTAGGAACTCGCCAATCCAAAGGATCCACCATGAAGATGAAGGATTCAGTCGAGCCATCGACATAAAACAAAGGCGCTTGTCAGGAGGCAACCCGACCAATAAATCCTTTTTACTTTCCCTTTTCCAATTAGAATGTTTCTTCAAATTTGTTTTTACCTTCTAGTTAATTTTTCATTAAATAAAATTCACATCGCAAGATGCCATTGCCCTTCATCTTTGAGATTTTTAGATAAGAGGATGTGCGCTGACTGGAACGCAACCACATCTGGTGGTCATTCTGGCATGATATTTCCCCTCCATCTTGGATTTAGGGTTTTCTCTGGAGGAGCAAATCTCTAAGTTTAGGGTGGAGGGTGGGTGGTACGTATCTTACTTTCCACCTCCACCCATCTAAATCAGTCTTAGACTTCCATCTCCGCATTTTTGACATCTCTGCATTTTTGACCAAAATTTTCAAAATTTTCAAATAAATTTTCAAAATTTTAAAGTGTTAAAACTTTCAAAGAATTTGAACAGATAGTTGATGAATTTTTGACACTTTTGAGTTTCATTAAAAGTCACTAATTATCCGGGTATGCATTTTGAATCATTATACTCTCCTTATTCGAAGTAGATCCTCAAAAGGACCACTTTTTGAAACAAGCCTTTTGTTTGAAATCATCTTGTGAAGCTTATGATTCCTAACATCATGATACTTTTGCAAAAATGATAAGTGTCTGACAAACTGATAGGGATCAAATACGTCAGGCTTCCTAATTGATTTGTGGAACAATAGCATGGATTCCCCACCGGATCCTCATCAAGTCATTATTTGAGCAGAGTTTGATAAAGAGAACAACTCGGTGCACTGAATTGTAAATCAAGTTGCATTCTGATCTGAACTCTCTTCTACACTTCCTCTATCATCTTTATACCCCTACATTCATCAAAAAGAAACAAAAATAGCCAAATTTGTGCCAAACCCTAAGTTTGGGGTGGCATGCCACTTCCCTCTTTATTCGCTTCTTCCATACCCCTAACAAATAAACAGGGGCGTACCACAAAAAATGCAATCTCGAGTCAAATAGAGGAGAGAGTTGCAAACAAAAAGATGCCAAAGCGCGCATAAAAAGAAATGAAATCTCGAGTCGAATAGAGGAGAGATTCGCACAAAAAATGCAATAAATGAAATTGCAAAGAAAATAAATAAAAATCTCGAGTCGAATAGAGGAGAGATTTATTTCTTCCTCCCATACCACCATTCACTCTATTTTCTACCTAATGGCACAATGAATGCCCACCCTATCCTAAAAAACACCAGTGTCAGATCAAATGCACACTTGTTGTTCTGCGGGTGTCTCTAGACTCTTACAAAACTCTTTGACATGCTTGTTGGTGGAAAAAGTGAGGAGGAAGTGATTTTGGAAAACAAACTCAGGAATGAAGATATAGTAAGATGTGTTCAGTGGTCCCAGGGGGTTGAGATACTTAGTCAAGTTGAGCAGAAAGAAAATACTCGTGATGTGAAGATGAAGTAATCACATGAATTGAAAGTATTCGTTAGGCGAATGTTTCAGATTTTGTGTTACTCGAGGATGAGCAACGTTTAAGTTCGGGGTGTTTTTATGAATGCATATTCACCAAGGAATTCAATTATCATTTTTTGGACATATTCAACTCAACACATTTAATTTCACTCATTAAATATCAAAACGCATCATAATATGCAAAATTACTTAATTGATTTGATTATAGAGGTTTTAACCGAATTTATGTTGATTTAATGCAGGTATTCATAAAGCTAAACAAGTAGTTGAGGTCCACCTTCATATCTGGCCCTGATCAAGAAATCTAACCAAACAATTCCACCCATTCGGTCTCAAGACCGTTTGAGCCCATTTGGTCTCAAGATCATTTGAGCCCATTCGCTCTCAAAACCGTTTGAGCCCATTCGCTCCCAAGACCGTTTGAGCCCATTCGGTCTCAAGACCATTTGACCAGTAGAGACCGATTGGAGGCACCACTCAGCCGTAAGGGATCGAGCAGTGCATGAATTCAAGGCCTCGAAGAAGAGTCTAGACCACAGTTGTGGTGGTTCAAAATGACCGCGGTCCACTGTCATCACCACGACCGTGTGATGAGGCCACGACCATGGTAGATCATCCCCAATGCCTGAGCTCTCACTCACCACAACCGTGGTCACCGAGCCACGACCGTGGCACCCCACCTACAGTAACTCTCTCTCTCCCACCACGCTCATGCAAGGCAACACGGCCGTGGGGCAGTAGCCTCACCATGACCGTGGTGTCACGCCACGGCCGTGGCACAATGCCAACATAGCCCAATTACTCACCCACCACGCCCGTGCAAGGTGGCACGGCCGTGGGACCATAGCATCACCATGACCGTGGTGTGTCGTCTTCTACCTCTGCACCTCCGCCGAGTAGCACTTCTTCTCTTTGATTCGTCCGACTACCACGATCATGTCAGCCCTCATTGTTACCTTCCTCGGAGCCGCATAGCTGCGACACAGACTGTATAGCTCTCACCTTTGGTCTCTTGGGAAGCTTGCTTAATCAAATATAGCAAACCAGTTGGATTGGTCAAACCTACTGCGATGACCGTTTGCAGGAAACGTCAAGACCGTTTGAGAAACTGAAGAACCGCTTGGACGGATTCGAAAACCATTTGGGTATCTGCTGAGATTCTAGACTGTTTGCCCAAAGCCGAAGACTGTTTGGGGGGGGGGGGTATGTGAAGACCGTTTGCCCCTTTAGCTCAAGACTGATTGGAGGAAGCATTATAAGACTGTTTGGTCTGAATACAGCAAAATTGAATGATCCCAAGGCCGTTTGATACTCCTGCCCGAAGACCGTTTGCACAAGATCATTTAGAAAAGAGCAAACGATCTGTGAGACTGTTTGGTCTCGTGCGGTTTCCAAACCATTTCCTACTCAAGACTGTTTGGTCTTATACGGTTTATAGACTGTTTGCCCAGGTTATGCAAGATCGTTTGTTCAGATTCTACATACCGTTTGGGCTAAAATTAAGTGAAACCATTTGGGCAAAAATATCTCTAGATCATTTCGTTTCTTTTAATCCAAGACCGTTTGGGATCAGTCTTGTGCCTATAAATAGGACCCCAAGGGTCCTCACTTGGGGATCGGTTCCGGGATGCCGACAGGCTGCCTGTACACAGGTCTGGTCCAAATCCAGTGTTGTCTGCACCAGTTTCATTCCACCTACTGCCTGTGTTGCAACCAAGGAGGTTGAGGAGAGAAGGAAGGCAGAGCGAGGGGGACTATCTGGTCTATCTTGGCAACTCCCGTTCACATCCAGATCTGCTCTAACACAATGTAGGAGGCTGTATCTTCTTCACTGAGCTGCGACTACCTTCTGCACCGAGTTCATGGTGGAATTCTCTCTCTTTCTCATTCTTCTTGTTTCTCACATCATGAGCGAGTAGTACCTTTTCGCTGGGGTGCAGGGACTAGCCCCGCTGCCCATACAACCCATGTTCTTTTGTTAAACTCTCCATGGAAATGCATATAACTTTCCATTTCATTGTTAGTTGGTATGTTTGTAGTTGATCATCTACTTGCTTTCATCTTGTTCTTTCCTATATTGTGAAACCTTCTATATGTGGGATGGAATGGCGGTTTACAAAGTTCAACTCTTTGACGAGAACTTCTGATAAGATTCCTTGAGGTCGTAAGTGAATGATCTGCGAGGGGACAAGACATCTAGCCTTAGGTGATGCTTCTGTGGTCTAAACATCCCTCAGGGAGGACCACAGCCTTAGTTGGATTTTGTATCATCTTTGTTTATCACCGATGTTAGTTTGTAGATCTATCACCTGCTTGCTTATCAATTAATGTGGTTGACTCCCAAACTAGAAATAGACTGGGATTTCTTCAGAGCCGTGAGTAAGTGATCCAGTTGGTGATGAGACATCTGATGCCTAAGGTGATGCTTACGCGAACCTAACGCCCCAACGGGGGTTTTGCAGTAGCTCTATTTGGATTGATATATCTTGCCCGGATTGTTTGTGATTGAATGTGTTTGAGTGTGTAGCGGTGGTGAAACCCGATACCATCCCAGCGATTCTATATCATTGATCTAAATCCAATTTTAATTCAGCTTTTACTTTCTTGCAATTAATTTAATTAACCTCAAATCAACCAATCATTCTAAATATTAGTCTTAACTCGAACTAGACTAGACTGAAAAATATTCTTAAAAATGTTGTCCTTTGGGTTTGATCCTTAACTATACTGCGATAAGACTCGTTCTCTTGCGGGTGGTATTATTGCACTTTGCTTTTGGTCAAAGCTCAGGGATTTCAACCCCGAGTGAGTTTGTTAGTGCATTCAAAATATCACTTCAATCAACCTGAAGCTAGGGGTCTTGACCATTACTAGATGTGATGTCTCAACCACGACAAGGATATATGTCTCTGTCAAAAATTGAACATGTCAAGGTGTCTCGACCCAAGATAAAACAAGGTGTAGTTACCACAAATGATCAAATACCACCAAGGCAAAGGACCCAACAAATAGGTATTAAGCACGACCAAAAAAGAAGATTCCTTTGGCCAAAATAGAAGATAAAACCAAGGAAATCCATCCTTAAAAAGGAGGAGAAACCTCTTGCAAAATGGCCACCAAGAAACCTAAAACTTGCATCATGAAACTACCATGAAAGACCCTTATGCAAGAGAGAGGAAACCACATTTAATACCTCCAAAATAGAACCCAACATCCATAGAACATAAAGACACACAACCATCATGCATGTGAGTAAAATCAAGGTCAAAAAATAGGAGAAAATCACCATATTACCATTATCACCAAAATCGGCTACATAGAAATTAGTATTTCAGATTCCAAGCACACCAATGATGATAACTACCACTAATCATTTTCTAGAGCATGGTGTCATATTTTAACATATAAGGGGCACATTTTAGAGAGAGAAAATAGTAACATGCAAGTACAAAATGTGGAATAATAGAGAGGGCAAAGTGTTATATAATCCACCTTAAGGAAGATCATTCTAAGGATTGCAAGTTCCAAGAACATGATCCCAAGGGAGGATGAAGCTCCACCAAAAGCTCAACTCTCAGCTACAAAAGCACCAAAAGAATGGGAAGACATCATGGCCAAAGTTTTCTCAAGGAAAGGGCATGCAAGAACCTTAGGTTGAACCAAAGAAATAAGGGAGAAAAGAGAGGAGAAACTTCCTCTCACTTGGGTGTCACCTTGTCAAAACATGGCCTATGACCCTCATGATGAGGAACTCTCTCTCACGAATGACCACCATGTCAAAACATAGTCTAATACCAAGGTAGTAGAAGAATATGGGGTAGGGGATCCAAAGAAAACGTTGTAAAAGAAAGTCATAAACTTACCAAGGTTGAAGATGAACAAAGGTCACCACAAGCACCACATTCAAGGGAAGTTCGGAAACCATGAGCTCCAAGAATCAACTATCCTTTCTCCACCTAGTTACAAGGATGAGTAACCAGGGAAGGAAAAAGATAAGGGCCAAAAAGGTCACTTGCATGGAGAGAAGAGGGTTTATATAGCAAAGGAGGAGAGAGGTAGGTGAGAGATGAGGTGTCAACAAGATAAGGCTCCAAAGGGACACTTGTCCACTCAAGAAACCAACATGCAACCACTTACAACACACATGCATGAGATGGTGACAAAAATTATGTTAGGTCTAGACCACTTAGGTCACCCCAACATATGGTATCGGTCGTGACATCTCAAAAAGAGGTTGAGACAAACCAACCCCACACATCTTGGTCGAGACAAGGGTTCACTACACCTATTAGGTCGAGACACTAAAAGACAAACTGTATCAACCTTAACCACACACCCTAGGTTGAAACCAACATGTCCAAGAAAGGTTTCTTGGTCGAGACACACCAAGGACACACCTAGGTCGTGACATAGGTTGCTACACGCATGCATGTAGACATTGTCAAAACACATCAAACCCTAGAAACTAATCACCACAAGTGATGCCAACACTCATCCAAGGCTCAATAAAGGCACCCAAAGGCATCAAATTCTCTCTCATGAAGCCAATAAAGATAAGGAACACTCTAGTGGTGTAATATTGCAAGATAACCCTCACAAATGGTAAATTACAATTTAGCCCAAAATAAGCAAATAAAGCACAAACATCATCCAAATAAGCTCAAATTGGAGACTTAAGCTATCTACAAGGTCAAAAAGCATCTCAAAGGATTAGAGCAAGGTTATAATCACTTAATAAATCCAAATAAAATAGGCTTAGACCAAAATCTAGGTTAAGGGTCTTACAAGCCATAAACCTCTAACCAAGATTTTGCCCCCAAAATCCAAGGAAAAAAGAGATGGGTACTACCTCCACATATCTTTCTCAAGCTCCCACTCGGGTCAACCAAAATACATATAAAACATATGTAGACATATCAAAATGAAATAATTTCATATGACCTGTCTCTACTCGTAGACTGACCTCTGCTTCTGGCTGACTCAAGGCATAAAACTGTGTTGTCATCTGTCAAGATGAACCAACCTGTAGTGTTTATCCACGTCCTCTTCTATCACAACTGAACTATTGTCTCTACAAGCCCTACTGGCTCTCCCTCAACTACTGGGTCACCTCCTCACCTTTCATTGGATACTCCCACCTCATATGCCCTACCTGCCCACACTTATGGCAAGTCGTGGTCTCATATTGTGGCCTAGACGGCCCCATCACTGGCACAGATGTTGTGTTATGGGCACCAACATGTAGAAATTTGTGACCTCTACCCTTACTTGGCAACCAATGTGTTGAGTCACTATACCTCTTATATGATGACGGTGATGAGAGCCTAGGCTCCTTAAAGCCACCTGGTGATTGTTCTTTGTACTATGTCGGTCTCTTCTTGGCACCTTTCTCATGCATCTCAACCACATATATCTCTATCCTCCAAACTGACTCCATGAACATGGAAAAATGCTCTCTATTCTCTAAGGATTTTGTCAGCGTCGTCAACTCCACACTCAACCCCTTCTCAAAAAGATTGATTCTCTCCTAATATGTAGCATCGATGTGAGGACAAACCTAAATGTAAGGACCCTGACCTGGGTTTTGGGATAACCCTATTTGTTTTTCCTAAGTAATTTGTTTAGAACTTTAATATAATCCTATAAGGTGTTTTGTTATCATGTGTCACGCTTATATTTCAAGTTTGGTTCTATTTGGATAATGTTTGAGCAACACTTGCTTGTTTATTACCAGAGTGCAATTTACCCAAGATGAGGGGTTATCTTGCAATATGTCACATGTTGAGAGTGCCCTTAGTTATTTCTCATCATAATAGAGAGGATGATTCTATGGGGCTCCTTATAGAGAGCTTAAGTTTCAAGTTGAGCCGGTGTGGATGATGCTTGTGCTTTGTGTGCCAGTTTTGGTGTAAATTGCAATTTACCCAAAGTAAAGGGTTAACATGCAATTTAACATCTATAGAGTGTTCCTTATATTGTTTGACATAATCTATAAGATATAGGAAGATCTGGGCTCCTATTTTGTATCTTGGGTAAGAGATGATATCCTTAGTAGTGATAATGATCTATGGACAATGTGTGTTTTGACCTTGGAATGTAGTGTATCGATTTGACATAGTGTAGTGTATCAGTTTGGAGATGTGGTGCCCTTGATAGGAAGACAAGAGGCTGATACTCTACCTAGAGTATATCACCATAATATTGCATGTTAAGCTAAGTGGTTGTATGTGGCCTTTGCATGTGGACAAGTGTCACCTAGACTCTTAAGGTGATGACACCTCTCTTTAGATCTCTCTTTCTTCCTCCAAGTATATAAACCCCTCCCTCATCACACAAGTGAACCCTTTCATCCATTATTGTTCTTCTATTCTTAGTGGATGAGCTTGGGATCTTAAGGAGCTAGAGGAAGCCCCATGGAGCTTGGGAGGTCGAGTTCCTTGCTCATGGGGATTCTTGGTTTAACTTCCATCTTGCTGAGTTATGTTTCTTGGTGATGATTTCTTTGAGCTCTCTTCTTCATCTTCTTCTTCCCCTCTCATCCATAGATCATACCTTGAATAAAGGTTGAATAGGTCATGGTTCTCTCCTTCCTTACTTCCTCCTTGAGCTATCATAACCTTTGCATCTTCTTCTTCTTTGTTGGAGATAAGAGTGAGGTCGAGTTTGGGACTCTTGATGCATCATCTTCAAGTTAAGAAACATGTAATTCGGAGCTTTGATCATGGAGATTAAATCTTGGATGGATACCTTCTTGAGGTGGGGTATATAGCTCTTAGCGTTCTTCGTTATTTTCACTCTTTCATGTCCTTATATTGATTCTCATCTCTAAATCATTTATCTCATATATGTTGGTAATCAATGATGGTCATGAGAACTGAATTGATGAAGGAACTTTGTTTAGTTTGTTGTACATAACTTATACCATCCTACCATGATAATATTTGAACTAGTGGCCGATATCCTAAGGTTTAATATGACAAAGTCGACACACTTTGATCTAGATGACCCTCCATGTTAATATCAACCCGATATGCCCTAGAAGATCTAAACTGATATGCCTTGCTAGCCTGACATGCCTTGTGGTGCTTAGACCGACATGCCTAATTGGTGCTTAAATGGACACACTAGATGGTGGTATGGTCGATACATGTGTCTAAGCCGACACACTTTCAAGTAGGGTTAAACCAACACACCTTGGGGAGGTTAACCCCTTGTGCCTTGAATGGAGGTAGTTGACATGTTATGGTGGTGACAAGTCGACACTCGAAGTCAAGAATCAACCCAACACCTTGAGGTCAAACCCGATACACATAAGATGAGCTTACTCGACACACCTTGGTGTGGTCAGGCTGACACATTAGGATGATGAAATCGGCATCCCTCTAGACATATGAAACTACTATATTAAAGGCTGACCCAAGATGTTATAAATTGAGACACACCATAATGGGGTAAATTGATACACCTAGTGGGTGTTAAGACTATGTTGCCATGTGGATTTCAAATCGACACACCTTGGAAGGGATGAAACTGATACCCAGGGTTGATGATAAATCGATATCCTATGGTAACACTAACCTGACATCTTGAGAAGGTGGTGAAACTGATATTACATGATGGGTGTGAAACTGATACCTTAAGTTAAAGGTGAAACCGACATCTAGGGTTAGGGGATAGACTGAGATGCCATGTAATTGATTAGTTCATACATGTGAAATGAAGGGATGTTACACCTATACTCTTGTGTATGGATATAGTCAATACATAGTGTGATGATCTATTAAAGATGTCATGACTATGAATGGTCAATCCTTAATTATGATGTGTATCTCTAAAACTCTCCAAGAAGGTGGAAGGTTATAGAAGTAGAGTTTAGTGGTAAGGTAACCATATGATAATCCTAATCATAAGATGGTAAGACTCGTGTGCTAACCTTAGTGAAAGATTGTAATCCATGGAAAGTGTCTTCTATGTCCCTTTCTACATGATCATAGTTTGTCAGAGAGGTTAATGAGACCACTATGTGAGTACATGATAGTGGTGATGAGCCTTGTTGGAATCAAAGGGTGTTAGCTTTTGTGTATAAATCATGTGAACAAGTCTAATGGTCTAATAAGTGCTTTGTGTATATTTGAAGTATAACCCTCTAGTTATTCAATCGAAGGTTTGTCATTCCTTAGGATGATAATGTGGTTGATAACTTGTGTAGGATTATTACATATGGGTCACATAATGATGAAACATCATGTTGGTGCAATAGTCAATGTGTTTGCATGATGCATTGTTGTAACCCACACATAACTTAATGAGATGACACACATATACATTTATAAAATGGTGATACCTAGTGCTGATACACGATGATTTATTCATATCTAACTAATGTTGATCAAACCTAAATTAGTTTCAAGAAAGTGAAATTTGTGTAATTAGGGCAAGTAATATAACCATGAGATGAAATCATAATCGACTATATGTGAAGATCATTGACCTTGTTTCTAAGGGTAGGTGATATTATTGAACTAGTATGAATAGAAAGCATGATATTTTACTCTCTCTCTTAAATTACATGACTATAATAATGTGAGTTTATTGGGTGTTATAATTAATGAATACTATGAAGATGGTTAAATAATATCAAGCATTGAATATAAGCTTCGATAAGGGAACATGGGAAGTATAAATATGTGAAGGTGCGTACTTGGTTACATTGTCTAATTCTTCGCACTCCAACTTATGGGAAGTAGTGAAGGTCAGATATTTGAGATTTGAGAACCTATGTGGAATAAGAATGAAGCCTAATCCTAAATTAGAGAACTTATGATGCATTGCTTGCTTTATTTAAAGGTGTTTCATGTGTTGGAACATATTCTTTCTATGATGATATAATATTAACTTTGCCACATAGATGAATGTAATAGCTAATGATTGTTATGGTATGTATATGTGATGTGACACAAATGATGATTGGTATAAGTAACACTTATGTACTCAATGAAGCATGATGAGGTAACAATGAATCACCTTGTGTGATGTGATGGGTCTTAGGACTTGGAAAAGGCTTAGTGCCTAGTTGAGGTGATATCCTCTGGTACTGGAATGAGGGATTGATATCCCCTGATAATATGTTGATGGTGATAGTCTTGTGAATGACAGTGATATAGTGTTATGAAGTGATAATTTTCTCAAAAATGTGATGAGGGGTTGCTAACCCAAAGTATGTGGTCCTTGTGATGAAAGATATGGTGAATGATAAACATCAAGTGATAATATGATGAGATCACACCTTATATGCTCAATTTTTTTTGGTAATGTGTTATGCCCTTATCTTGGTAAAACTTGTTTAACGCTTATACATTGTAACTTGATTGATGCTAAAAGGCACATAAATGACCTAACTAATCAAATGGAACTTAATCATGTAGCTTGCCTTGTTCCATAGATCCATTTAGTATCAGCATTTGCTGGATGATGAAATGAGTTTAACTCAGAGCACATATTTTTGAATTTGTAAGGTGCAAGTCGAGTATTCCCTTGCATCCTTAATTACAGGTTGTGGGACATGACCATGCATGAGTTGATCTCATTGTGATCTACATGGCCATGCGTGAGCCACTCCTTCTTGATAGAGAGGCCATGTGTGAGCCTGGTCTTCTAGCATCGTTACATGTATCAAGGTGGTCTAGATGTTATATGGGTGGCCATGCGTGAGCCAACCTCTTTGATGTGACTATATGTCACTTTTGCAGTTAACTGATATGTCTCTGTAGTGTTCTCGTGTGCTGACCACGAGAGGTCATGGATTTTGATTGTTCCATTAGACCTTGTATAGAACTGATTTTGACTTAGCAGTGGTCAGTTGGATTTGGGTGGTACAACTCAAATCATCAGGGCATAATAAACTCGTAAATAATTGTGTAGCATATTTTGTTTAGAATCAAATATGATGACATTAGATGAGGCCTTGCTTTGCTTTTATACTGTTTAGTTTGTAACAGTTATACATGTTGATCGTAATCCTTTTCAAGCATAAAGATAATCTATTGTGTAGTGTAGATGCCTAAACTTATTAACAAGTGATAGTTTCCCTGCTTAAGAGAATTTGATGAATCCCTTCGGCTGTGGCGGGACGCCTTATCCTTATTAGATATGTCCTATAGAGTATGATACACTTCTGGTGTGAGGATAGATGCATCCCTTAGGCTATGGTTGATTCCATGAGGAAGCTCATCGCCAATCTCATTTGTAGTGGTGCAGCCATTATGTGGCCTAGGACACAGTGGCCAAGTTGTATGAAGAAGGGGGACTGAACATCAAGCACATCCCCAACATGATTGAGCAGAGCCATATCAAGAGGATGCACAGGTTCATCACTCAACAATCAGTCATATGGAGCTCTTGGATGAGATGTAGATACGGTACCAGTTTGGAACAAACTGATCAGAACTCGTCGAGAGTCTGGAGAAGCCTCTGTCAGAAGTGGGCTACATTTAAACACCTATACAATGTGGATACACATGGTCTTGCCTCGTTGGCTAACCCACAGGTGAAACCATGGATAAAAAATGACATAGGTAATGCTATCCCCTGGACCAAGGTTATTTGGGGTAAGCACCATACACCCAAATGGAGTATTACTACCTACAAAGTTCTAAAATGTAGACTGTTTACAAAGGATAGGCTCATATCCTAGGGCCTACCTCTTAACCTGAGTTGTGTTCTATGCAATGAAGCAAATGAAAACCACAACCATCTCTTATTTCAGTACATAGTGTCTAAACATACCTGGGCCCTCCTTTGGCTGAAGAACGAATCGGGAAGCATGACAGCTAATAGCTTGGAGGAAGCTTGGAAGTGGATTCTTAGGGAATTCGAAAACAATAAGCAGCTGTTCCATTTTGGGGGATTATGCTTTACCTTGGTGTGCTTTAATGTCTGAAGAGAAAGAAGCAACATGATCCAGGGAAAGATGGCTAGCGCTAATTTTTTTGGGTAGATCAGAATGGACATCTATGGTGTGCTAAGCGCCAACAAAAACTTGTACAAATGCATTAACAACATTGCTAACCTATATTGGGGTTTTTGTAGACACCACCCTGTATAGTTATAGTTTGGAGATCTCTTTGATCTGCCTTGTTTTGTAGGTTGGAGGAGAAAGCCTTTTGGCAAAACTATTTACCTATTTCCAACAAAAAAGAAAAGAAAAGAATTTGTAGAATCTACTCATCTTAGAATAATATTCCTTTCTGCTTAAGTTATCTGTGATAATAATAGAGTTGGTAGAGAGTTATATCTCTCACTGGGACTTTTGTCTCACCCTGTTGGTTAAATATCTTTTAGATGGATGTGCATGCTAAACTAAAGATCAGATAGCTAAGGATATAATATGAAGAGCAATTACTTCTGGTGGACCATGGTATACCATTAACGTCTAGTAATAGAGTCCTATGTCAAGTCCATGTACACTCAAGTCCTTGGGGGTGCTCGCGATGTGTTTTGTAGACATGATGATCGATATGTGGTTTTTGGCTTGTGTTCATTTGGTGGTATGTACATACATGTGGAACGGTTATCCTGTGTAACAGGTTTATTGGAAATCAATGATGTAGCACTTTGAATATTTGTTATGAAATGCAAGCATTGACTCTTGCGTAATAAATCTTAGCTCATGGTGCTTGTTGCAAATCATTTTTATTTTCTTGTGATTTTTAGTAATCTCTATTAATGGTTGATCGTGGATTAAGTTTTGAGTAATCTCGCTTTGTGTGGCAAAGGGTGTCACATTTGGTGGTATCGAAGCTATAGGTTCGTTGAGTCTATAGGGATACTAGGACTAGGATTAGGATGGTGTCTAAGATAAGAATATGATATAAAATATGGTGCATACTGCCTAATCTCACTATTGAGTACCCTGGACAAGTATTCAAATATTGAAGAAAAGGTAAGTATGGAACTCTTAGATTGATTTGTCTTTGATTTCCCTGATCAAGTAGTCAACAATCTAAAGAGCATAACAAATCAGGAATCATGATGATAATACCTCCATCATACTATAAAAAGAGATAAGAACAGCACTATTACTTACCAAGACTTGAATGTTTGGTTATTAAAAGAGAAATATATAACCCATAAAACATAAATCTAAGTGTGAATAAGATAAGAGACGTTCTTGAAGCTGTAAAATTAAGAAAGGTATGAAGAAAAATATAGATGAATATGTGCTAATAAAGTAAATCAAGGTGTAAAATCCACCTAAGATGAAGAGAATTCCTAAAACAAGAATGAAGTGAGAAGACAAATGAGAATGAATAATGAATACATAAGATGGAATCCGGGTTAATCTCAGACCAACCTATGAGTATAAGAAAGTATAAAGTGTAATTAACATGATATGTAAAAGAGAACAAGGAAGATGATCCCCGCTCAATAAAGAATATGTAAAGAATAATGATCCTTTCATGATGTATAGATGAAAAGTGTGGTAAAATGAGGAAATGTTTATGAACATGAAGAGCAATAATCAAGGAAGAATAATGGCATGTAATCATCTTTAAATTTCCTATGTTGATGGCAAGGAAACCAAGGTGAAAACAAGTTAAAGTGACACATGAACAGTTGAAAACTCATGTAATAACCAAAGAAGTTGATAATCCCTTCTTCTTAATAAGAAATCTCTAGGTGATGATGTGGTGATAAGAGAAGTATGTTACCTTGTGTTCCGTCCTTTCAAAGATGTGGTAGTCAAGTAAGTCTTATGTTACTTAATATGCATGGTTTAGAAGAGATCTTAAGATGGATACTCTGATAAGTATCAGTTGGTCTTGGACTTTTGTTCCAAGATGGTGACATCTGAGAATGGTGATGTTTTATGAACCTTATAAAATGTTGGAAAGATTCTTCTGATATGTTTGGGTTGGGCAGTAGCAGTAGAGGGTGGATGTGATGTGGATGTGATGCATTTTTGACATGTAATGATGAATACAAAGGTGAGGAATCCTAGTATCTGAGAAGTGTCAATTGTGTGTGAATCCAAGAATATGCCTCCTGATAAGATTGACTAAGTGTTTGATTACCTAGAAAGTTTGACCCTGGGATCAATCCGGTTAAAGGTGCTCAACCTATGTAAGGATATCACATGTTAGGGGTTTATTCACCAAATAAGATGACATCAATGAGGATGCATAGGTTGAAGACATAGTTGCAAGATCTGATCGGGTAAAGTTCATCAGGACGAGTATAATCTCTTGGAGTACACCTATCAGGTTTGCAAGTAAGAAGGGGTCCAAGAAGGTGGTACACTGATGAGTAAGATTTCCAATCCCTGTCTAGATTAGTTGAGGAGAAAGTACGGTAGGGAGTATACATAGTAGAAGGCCAATTGGTACAAGTCATAAGTAGGATTTGTGTGAGTCAACGGATCAGAGTAGCATAGCGGAAGCATGGTAGGTCTTGTAGTCCCTAGTAAGTGATAGAATGCATCTCTTGTTTTCTTTGGAAGAGACATGCTGAGGTTTGAGAAGGGTATGGTAAACTTCCAAGTTTGAGAATCTTATCATAATATGTTGTATGTTAAGAAGGTGATACATAAGAGAGAGTTGACACCTGAGTTGGATAAGTATGTATAGTGCTTCTATGTCTAAGAAAGTATCACTTGGTATAGGGTTGACTCTACAGCCAATAATGGAAAGGATAAGTTGAGTATGTGTTCTGTGCAATAGATCTTGTGTTGACCTTGGTTGAAAGAACAATATGTTAGTCAAGTATTATGGCATTACCCTGACATCAAGGAGTCATGTGAATGTTTGAAGGTGCAATACAGAGTAATATCCATCTCCTTTCACCAGGGATTTCGGGGGAGAAATCCTTGTTAGGGGTTAATGGCTTGTAAGGACCCTGACCTTGGTTTTGGGTTAACCCTATTTTGTTTTGCCTAATTAAGTTGTTTATAACTTTAATCTAATCCTTTGAGGTGTTTTGTTATCATGTGACACACTTATGTTTCAATTTTGATTCTGTTTGGATAATGTTTGAGCAATGTTGGCTTGTTTTGGACCAGAGTGCAATTTACCCAAGATGAGGGGTTATATTGCAATATGTCACATGTTGAGTGTGCCCTTAGCTCTTTATAATCATAAGAGATAGGATGATGCTATGGGTCACCTTGTGGAGAGCTTAAGTTTCAAGTTGAGCCAGCATGGATGATGCTTGTGCTTTGTGTGCTAGTTTTGGTCTAAATTGCAATTTACCCAAAGCAAAGGGTTAACATGCAATTTACCATCTCTAGAGTGTTTTTTTATCTTGTTCGACATCATCTATAAGATAGTGGAATAGGTGGGTGCCTTGTTTGCATCTCGGGTAAGAGATGATATCCTTAATAGTGATAATGATCTATGGACAATGTGTGTTTTGACCTTGGAATGTAGTGTATCGGTTTGATGTAGTGTAGTGTATTGGTTTGAAGATGTATCACCCTAGGTAGGAGACAAGAGGTTGATACTCTACATAGAGTACATCACCATAATCTTGCATGTTAAGCTAACTAGTTGCATGTGACATTTGCACGTAGATAAGTGTTTCCTAGACTCTTAAGGTGATGACACCTCTTTTTTTATCTCTCTTTCTTCCTCGAAGTATATAACCACCTCCCTCTTAACACGAGTGAACCCTTTCATCCATTAATGTTCTTATCTTCTTAGTAGATGATATTGGGAGCATAAGGAGCTAGAGGAAGCCCCATGGATCTTGGGAGGTCGAGTTCCTTGCTCATGGTGATTCTTGGTTTAATTTCCATCTTGGTGAGTTATGTTTCTTGGTGACGATTTCTTTGAGCTCTATTCTTCATCTTCTTCTTCCCCTCTCAGCCATGGATCATACTTTGAATAAAGGTTGAATAGTTCGTGGTTATCTCCTTCCTTACTTCCTCCTTGAGCTATCATAACCTTGGCATCTTCTTCTTCTTTCTTGGAGATAAGATTGAGGTTGAGTTTGGGACTCTTGATGGATCATCTTCAAGTTGAGAAACATGTTCTTTGGAGCTTTGATCATGGATCTTGAACCCTGGATGGAGATCTTCTTGAGGAAGGTTATATAAATCTTAGCATTCATTGTTATTTTCATTCTTTCATGTGCTTATATTGATTCTCATCTCTAAATCATTTATCTCATATATGTTGATGGTCTTGAGAATTGAATTGATGAAGGAACTTCATTTAGTTTTTTGTCCATATCTTGTACCTTCCTGCCATGATAATAGTTGAACTAGCGAATGATATCCTAAGGTTGAAGATGACAAAGTTGACACACTTTGATCTAGATGACCCTCCAAGTTAATATCAACCTGATACTCCCTAGAGGGGCTAAACCGATATGCCTTGATAGCCCGACATGCCTTGTGGTTCTTAGACCAACATGCCTAATTGGTTCTTAAATCGACACACTAGATGATGGTATGGATGATACATGTATATAATCCAACACACCTTCAAGTAGGGTTAACTCGACACACCTTGGGGAGGTTAACCCCCTTATGCCTTGCATGGAGGTAGTCGACATGTTATGGTGGTGACAAATCGACACTCAAAGTCAAGCATCAACCTGACACCTTAAGGTCTAACCCGATACACCTAATATGAGCTTGCTCGACACACCTTGGTGTGTTCAGGCTGAGACATGAGGATGATGAAATTGGGATCCCTCTAGACATATGATACATATATATTAAAGGCTGATCCAAGATCTTATAAACTGAGACACACCCTGATGGGATAAACCGATACACCTAGTGGGTGTTAAGACTGTGTTTCCATGTGGATGTCAAATTGACACACCTTATAGGTGATGAAATTGGTACCTATGGTTGATGATAAACTGATATCCTATGCTAATACAAACCTGACATCTTGAGAAGGTGGTGAAATCGATATCACATGATGGGTGTGAAACTGATACCTTAAGTTGAAGGTGAAACCGACATCTAGGGTTAGGGGATAGAACAAGATGCCATGTAATTGATTAGTTGATACATGTGAAATGAAGGGTCGTTACACCTATACTCTTGTGTATGGATATAGTCAATACATAGTGTGATGATTTATCTAAGATGTCATGACTATGAATGGTCAATTCTTAATTATGATGCGTAGCTCTAAAACTCTCCAAGAAGGTGTAAGGTTATAGAAGTAGGGTTTAGTAGTAAAGTAACCATACGATAATCCTAATCATAAGATGGTAAGACTCATGTGCTCACCTTAGTGAAAGATTGTATTCCATGGAAAGTGTCTTCTATGTCCCTTTTTACATGATCATAGTTTGTGAGAGAGGTTAATGAGACCACTTTGTGAGTACATGATAGTGGTGATGGTCCCTGTTGGAATCAAAGGGTGTTAGCTTTTGTGTAGAAAGCATGTGAATAAGTCTAATGGTCTAATATGTGCTTTGTGTATATTTGAATTAAAACCCTCTAGTTATGTAATCAAAGGTTTGACATTGGATGATAATGTGGTTGATAACGTGTTTAGGGTAATAACATAAGGGTGACATAATGATGAAACATCATGTTGGTGCAATAGTCAATGTGTTTGCATGATGAATTGTTGTAACCCACACATAACTTAATGAGATGATATGCATATACATTTATAAAATGGTGATACCTAGTGCTGATGACATGATGATTTATTCATATCTAACTAATGTTGATCAAACCTAAATCAATTTCAAGAAAGTGAAATTTATGTAATTAGAACAAGTAATCTAACCATGAGGTAAAAGCCTAATCAGTTATATGTGAAGAGCATTGACCTTGATTCTAAGGGTAGGTCATATTATTGAACGTGTATGAATCGAAAGCAAGATATTATATGCTCTCTTTCTCTCTTAAATTACATGATTGTAACCTTGTTAGTTAATTGGGTGTTATAATTAGTGAATACTATGAAGATGGTTAAATAATATCAAGCATTGGATATAAGCCAAGATAAGGTAACATGGGAAGTATAAATATGTGAAGGTGCATACTTGGTTACATTGTCTAATTCTTTACCTCATACACTCCAACTTATGGGAAGTAGTGAAGGTCAGAGATTTGAGATAGTATGATGCTTGCGAACCCTATGTGGAATAAGCATGAAGCCTAATCCTTAATTAGAGAACTTATGATTCATTGCTTGCTTTATTTAAAGGTGTTTAATGTGTTGGAACATATTCTTTCTCTAATTATATCATATTAACTTTGCGGCAGAGATGAATCTAATAGCTAATGATCATTATGGTATGTATATGTGATGTGGCACAAATGATGATTGGAATAAGTAATACTTATGTACTCAATGAAGCATGATGGGTTAACAATGAATCACAAGTGTGATGCGATGGGTCTTAGGACCTGGAAAAGGCTTAGTACCCAGTTGAGGTGATACCCTCTGGTGCTGGTATGAGGGATTGATATCCCCTGATAATATGTTGATGGTGATATTCTTGTGAATGGAAGTTATAAAGTGTTATGAGGTGATAATTTTATCATCAATGCGATGAGGGGTTGCTACCCCAAAGTATGAGGTCCTTGTGATGAAATATATGGTGAATGATAAACACCAAGTGTTAATATGATGAGATCACACCTTATATGCTCAAATATTTTCTGGTAATGTGTTATGCCCTTATCTTGGTAGAACTTGTTTGAAGTTTATACGTTGTAACTTGATTGATGTTAAAAGGCACTTAAATTACCTAACTAATCAAGTAGAACTTAATAATGTAGCTTGACATGTGCCATAGATCCATTCAGTGTCAACATTTGTTGGATGGTGAAACAAGTTTAACTCAGAGCACATATTTTTTTATATGCGGGGTGCAAGTCGAGTATTCCCTTGCATCCTTAATTACAGGTTGTAGGATACAACCATGTGTGAGTCGATCTCATTGTGATCTGGATGGCCATGCGTGAGCCACTCCTTCTTGATAGAATGGCCATGTGTGAGCCTGTTCTTCTAGCATCGTTACCTGTACCAAGGTGGGATAGATGTTATATGGGTGGCGATGTGTGATAAAAACCCTTTAGATGTGATTGTATGCCACTTTTGCAGTTGACTCATATGTCTCTACGGTGTTCTTGTGTGTTGAACATGAGGTGTGGAGAGGTCATGGATTCTGACTCTTCCGTTAGAACTTGTATGGCACTGATTTCGACTTCACATTGGTCAGTTGGATTTGGGTGGTATGACTTAAATCCTCAGGGAATAATAAACTTGTAAACAACTGTGTATCATATTCATTTACAATCAAATACGAGAACATTGGATGAGTCATTACTTTGCTTTTATATTGTTTAGTTTGTAACCGTTATACATACTCTTCATATTCCTTTTCATGCATAAAGATATTCTAATGTGTAGTCTAGATGCCTAAGCTTCTTAACTAGTGATAGTTGCCCTTCTTAAGAGAATTTTCTAAATCTACTCATCTTATAATAATATTCCTTTCTGCTTAAGTTATTTGTGATAATAATAGAGTTGGCTGAGAGTTATATCTCTCACTGGGACTTTTTTCTCACCCCATTGGTTAAATATATTTTAGGTGGACGTGTATGCAAAACTAAAGATAAGATAGTTGGGGATATAATATGAAGAGGAACTACACCTGGTGGATAATGGCATACCAATAACGTCTAGTAATAGAGTCATATGTGTCTTCTCTGTACACTCTGGTCCTTGGGGGTGTTCTCGATGTGTTTTGTAGACATGATGATTAATATATGGGTTTTGGCATGTGTGCCTTTGGTGGTATGTACATACATTTGGAACTGTTATCTTGTGTAATAGGTTGATTAGAAAACAATGATGTAGCACTTTGAATATATGTTATGCAATGCAAGTATTGACTCTTGTGTAATAAATCTTAGCTCATGGTGCTTGTTGCAAATCGGTTTTAATTTCCTATGATTTTCAGTAATCCGATGTTAATGGTTGCTCGTGGATTAAGTTTTGAGTAATCTCACTTTGTGTGGCAAAGGGTCTCACACTCAACAACTCCATAAACCTTACCTCATTCTAATTGATCGACATGGATCCCTGTCAGATCCTCTCAAACTGGTTGATCTTCTCATCTAGGTATGTTTAAGGAAAGTATTGTTTCACAAACTCCCATCCGAACTCCTCCCAACTGATGAAAACACCTGGCCTTTTCACCTCTTATATGGCCCACCAATGGCCAACACTCCCCTTCAAAAGATACACCACATGCCACACTTAGTCAGCCTTGGACATGTTGAGGATCTTGAATGCCTTCTCCAACTCTGTCAACCAAAGATTTGCATCTGCTAGATCTACCATACCAGCATACTCCATAGCTCCAACATGCCTCAAATACTGAAAAGTCTTCCCCGAGACCAAAGATTCCATATTGGGGATTGTTGATCTCGCTTGTGGAATGGGCATTCTGTCTGGCATATGTGTCATCGTCGCCATGAACTTATTGAACAAGGATTCAAAGGAAGGATTTTCCAACATGGCTTGGTCAAACTGGAGAGCATTAGGCTCCCTCTCATCAACAACCTACCTCCTTGCATCTCCACCTGGTGCAACAACACCATTCTCAGCAATATGTTCTTTGTGTTCTCCAACCATCTTTTCAACTCTTATTCTTTTTCTTGCATTAGAAGAAGTCACAATAAGACAGACTGGAGGATACTAGAACAGACACAAACCCTAGTCCTAGGTCCCAATAGACTCAGTGAACCTAAATCTCTGATACTAACCAAACTATGATGCCCCACGCCACACAAAGTGAGATTACTCAAAACTAAAAGCGGAAACAACACTAACCATCCATATTACCAGAAAACACAGGAAATTAAAACTGATTTGCAAGAGCAGCACAAGCTGAAAATCTTTACATATAAGTCCTTAACATGACACCTGTACCACATAACACATAAGATAAGGTGCTTACAACATTGTTCCCAAATATTCTTGGCATCAACATGTTACATGAGATACATGTTCCATATATATATATACATGTACATCCGCCGTAACTATACAACAAAGGCACACATGCCAATAACCTTGTGATGATAACATATCTACAAAACACATCGAAAACACCCCCAAGGACCTAAGTGTACATGGATGACTGTAGGACTCTGACACCAAAAGACTAGCAACACTTCCAACCTAATCAACTACTACTTGTGTTATTGCTCTCCCTCAGCTGCACAATCACCACCTCATCATACACAGACACCTGAAAGATGTGGAAACCCACAGGGTGAGACCAAATGTTCCAGTGAGAGATATAACTCTCTGCCAATATCTATTAAAGAATAGATAAACTGAAGCAAATTGATAACATGAATATTAACTGAACAAATTCAACTAAAAGATATGGGCAAGGCAATTACTTTTATCTAAGAAGTTTAGTTAACTACTACTGAACAATAGAACAATTAATATTCTAAGAAGGAATATGAAGAACATGTATATCATTTATCAACTAAGGTGTATAAAATAAAGGCAAGGCTTCAACCAATGTTATCCACATTTGTCCCTATGCAATTACACTATACGAATGTATTACATATTTTATTATGCCCTGAGGAGATGATGTATACCACTCATGCTCCAACTGAACACTTGTACATTGAAATTAGTGTCATACAAGGTCAATGGAAGAGCCTGAATCCTTGACATCACCAACAACTCTTGGTCAGCACAAGAGAAACACCGTAGTGACATAACATATGAGTCATCTACAAAACAACCTAGCCCGCCTTGGTATATAGGCACATCGCTAGTGAAAGTGAGCTATGACCCGTAGTCTCACTCCTGCCAGGGTATGGCCCACAACCAATCCTGTGAAAGTATATACTAAGTCACATCACTGAGCTATAGAATGTAGCCGCACTCCTGCCATGGTATGGCCGGAAGTCAATCCTATGAATGCATATACTCACAGTATATGACTCTGAGCTTTGACTAAGGGAGAACATGTTTCACCATCAAACACTAAAACTAACACTAGAATGGATCTATGGCACATGGAAACCACATGATTAAGTTCCAATTGATTAATTATGCCAATTAGGTATCTTTTAGCATCAATCAAGTTACAATGGGTATCCAAATAAAACTTTGCAAAAGAAATGCCTACACTTACCAAGGTTGAAGATGAGCAAAGTTCACCACATGCAAGGGAAGTTCAGCTAGCAAGAGCTCCAAGAAACAACTCTCCTTGATCCACCAAGCTCCAAGGATGAGTAAGTAAGGAAGGAGAAGGATAAGAGCCAAAAAGGGTCACTTGCATGGCGAGAAGAGGGCTTATATAGCAAAGGAGGAGAGACATAGGGTGAGAGATGAGGTGTCAACAAGATAGGGCTCCAAAGGGTCACTTGTCCACCCAAGAAACCAACATGCAACCACTTAAAACACACATTCATGAGATGGTGATAAAAACTATGTTGGGTCTTGACCACTAAGGTCACCCCAAAATATGGTCTCAGTCGCGATATCCAAAAAAGGGGTCGAGACAAACCAACCCACACATCCTGGTCGAGACAAGGGTTCACTACACCTATTAGGTCGAGACACTAAAAGACAAATTGTCTCAACCTTTGCCACACACCCTAGATCAAAACCAACATTCCAAGAAAAGTGTGTCATTTGAGACACACTAAGGACACACTTAGGTCATGACATAGGTCACTACATGGGTCGCTACACCCATACAAGTACACATGGTTGAAACACATCAAACCCTAGAAACGCTAATCCCCACAAGTGATGCCAACACTCATCCAAGACTCAACTAAGGTGCCCGAAGGCATCACATTCTGTCTCATGAACCAAGAAAGATAAGGAACACTCTAGAGGTGGCAAATTGCAAGATAACCCTCACAAATGGTAAATTACAATTTAGCCCAAAATAAGAACATACATCATCCAAACAAGCTCAAACTGGAGGCTTAAGCTCTCCACAAGGTCTAAAAGCATGTCAAAGGATTAAAAGAAGGTTCTAAGCACTTAATCAAGACAAAGAATATAGGGTAATAAATTTTTTTTACTAATATGACATCACAATCATCATATGATTGGCTCTCTAGGCATACATACCAAAAAATACATCCTCTTTGGAGATGTATTGCCTAATAAACATGTCATTTTGGGAATTAATATGGGAATCATGCTATATTGATAATAAAAATAGCAAAACTTGCTATTTATGTTTTTTGGCCACACTCTTCCATCTTTAAGATTTAGATACCAACACACTGACCTCTACTAGGAGTACGGTGTTACAACCCCAATTTTTGGGTTCTTTTGGGTGAGAAATGTAATTTCTCCTATTAAAGATATTGAACCAATAATGATAGAATTTGTTTTGAATAGATGGATTTCGTTTACAATAGCCTTGTTGATTGATTTGTGGGCTTTATTGGCTATTGCGTCCAATAACAAGGAAAAGACAAAGGAAACTTCATTATTAATAAGAAATGGAGAAAAGAAAGATGTAGAAACCCCTAGAAGACAAAAGAATATAATCCAAAGGTGTATTTCGTGCCTCTTGGGTTCCAAGGAGTCCAAAGCTGCAAAGATAATGCAATAAGAAAAGAAAAGATCAATTAAATATTTCGTTATTAAGAAAGAAATTGAAAACAATTATAAAATATGGGAAATAAGTGGAAAGAGGTATAATTGAGTTATCTTTGGTGGATTTTCATATCCAAAGGATTCCTAATGTTAAAAGGAATGTCAATGAGGAAAATAAAAAGAGAGATAAAGAGAAATCCTCAAAAAGAGATATTTTTGATAAGAAATAAACAAGATAATGAGAAATAATGGACATAGATGCATCTAGAAGGATAATGAGTATCCACTAAAAAGGATTTCGAAATATTAGAGTTTATTGGGGTCCAATGAGCCCCAATGGAGAAAAAGAAAGAGAAAATACCAATAATACAAAATAAGAGGATAATGTGATTGCATAATTAATGAATTTGGTGGCATTGTTAAAAAGGAGGTATTTTCTACTAAAAGAAAATAGAAATTTTGTGCCAATGGATTAAAGGGCAAGTACAAAGAGAATAAGTGAGAGGATTTTCATATTTCTAATTATCCATGAAATAAGGAATATTAAGAAGATAAACAGGAGAGAGAAGATTACTTCTCCTTGAAGGAATATGACTCCTATTGGGAGATGGCCTTGTTAATTCGTGAATAAGCCAACCTAGGGCTTCGTTACCCATCCCTATATAAGGGGTAGAGCCCTAGTTCGAGTTCAAGAGAAATCCCACGTCTCCCACTCTCTTCCCCATCTCCTTCTTCATTGTTTTCATTCAAAACCTAACTATGGGGGTAGTGCGACCCCGGGGCAATGAGGACTGGAGTATGACAGAAGCCCCATGCTCCCACGACACCACAGACGAACGAGGCCATCTTCCCCATGCTCTGGAACTTGTGCAACAACCACTGGATGGCTGCAAATCGGCGGAACATTACAGGTTGGTTTCTCATGAACCAGTCACCTTGGCCACGAGCTGGGTGGCACCCCAGGCGCAGTGGAGGGTGCTGGAGGTAGGGCACCAGTCGGCGGTGCCCCTCAGGCCTTGGAGGTGGGAGGAGAACCCCCCCAGCAGCTACGGTCGACAACAACCTAGGGTTCGCGACGAGGAAGACGATCGATGTGCGTTGGACCATTTTGCCCATCCGCGGACTGAAGTGCCAACAACTTAAATAAGGGCAATATTGTAATTTGGTTCTAATTCCCAAAGCAACCACGTTGCATGGAAAGAGGCGACGTGGCATCCTCTGATTGGCTCAAGTAAGTGATTTCTTACAAAAATTGTATCTAAATATTGGTAGCTCGAATCGATACATGTAAAATATGAAAGTTGCTCAGAAAAATGAGAGGAATCCATTAAAAATAGTTTTAGAAACTAATTCCTCTTGCAATTCGAAAATTAATGGAAGTTATCAACTTTAATGCTTTAATGATTAAGAAACCCTATTTTGAGATGATTAATGTATTTAGTAGGGTTTAATGGATGATTAAAGTTGATATTAACATGTTAATCATAAAAAGATACATTAAGAACAAAAAGGATGAACTTTTCACGTAATTGGTTTAAATTGGAGTTCTATGTGCTAAAATGAGCTTTAATGGGCCTTGAAACCCTAATGTTAGTAATTGTGACTCTTAATGACTCTAATTGTTCAAATTCATGAATAAGCTGAGATATGATGGTTCTAAGCTAATTCGAGTATAAAAGTTCCTAATTGTGGATAAATACCCTTAATATGGATTTTAGGGTTTTCTAATGGATAGAGGTGGAATTAATGATAAATATAGTTCACATGTGAATTACATCATAATGAGTTATGAGTTGTTAATCCGAAAGGAACCAAAAATGATAATTAGGCCTAATGATCTTGTCATAAATTAAAAGGACAAAAATGGTAGTTTTAATGTAAAAGAGGTTTAATGGACTTAACTGATGGATAATTGTGCCTTTAATCTGAAATTAAGGTTATATTTTTTAATCCTAAATTTTTATGGAAATTCTTTTTAGACATTAACTATTTGTGTACAAATACTGGGACCAAAATTCTAAAAGAAAAGATATTTTTCTTCATATGCAAGTCTCCTTCTAATTTATGCATTTAAGGTATCAAAATTATTCCTTTTCTCTTTATTTATTTTTTATTTTCTTTATTTTAGCTCTTATTTCTATTAGAAAGCATGTGTATACAAAAACTAATCAATTGTGGCCAACTATGACATTTTCTAGATAATTTTATACAATTCTCACTTGGTAACCTGAATAGCTTTTGTGAAGAATAGATGAGATAATTAGGGTTTGCGAGTAATTGTATACAGATTAGGGTTTAAAATAGTAAAAATGAAGTGAAACCCTAATTGCAATAGAAACCCTAAAAGCAGACTAGAAACCCTAGGAAGCGAGCTAGGTTTATTAGATCTTGATGGTATGATCAATGATAGAAAATTGGATGCCTATTTCAGGATCAAATTGGGTGTGCTTCCTTGGTTTCATGATTGGTTGAATTATTTTTGCATTCAAGTCAGCTTAACAGGTATGTGGTTAATTATGGTTAATCACATTAGTTTCCTGAAGAGTTTCTCAAATGATTCATCGCATTGAATGCAACTTATCAGTTGAATGTTAATACTTGCAAATCATAAAGTCACTATGATTATCACAATAATAGTATAAGTGTGTATTCTCGCACCTACATGCCACCCTAATGGATGATGCAAAAAGGTCAAGCCCAGGAGGGAAGACCCATGGGCACCATGAGTGGTGACCCCAGGCACCAAGTTCGGGATTGAGAAGGTGGCCTATGATATTGCATGACTAAAGGGCACCATGAAGGGTAACCCCAGGCACCAAGCTCGGGATTGAGAAGGTGGCCTTAAGTCAATGGTAAAAGAGAAACCCTGGAGGGGGTATTCCAGGGTTAGGGCAAAAGTGGTGGAGAATGACACATTGAAAATGTAAATTGGCTTGTGAATTACTTGATTGTGATAATTACATTGTTAGCCATATTTGCAAAATTTTGGTTGTCCCCACATACTGGCATATTCAATTATGTTGACTGAAGTTTTGTTTGTCGGCGTCTTAGGTACAAGTTTGAAAAGGACAAACAGTAAAGTGGCATATGTGGAATTAAATAAGAGTTAAAGTACAAAGGAGGATTAGTTAGAATATACTCCAAATGTGGATAGAAGTAGATATCCAAGTTTTTGAAAAAGTATCCAAAGTTTTATTTTATTACAACCTTTCAGTTTAGTTGGTAGAATTTGATAATTGTTATTGATTATTTGTCGAACCTTTGATCCTGTTAATTGGGATAATGGCTCTGACCTCTTGGTCTCCCTTAATTGGGGGTTACCGAAAGGCGGGGTCATTACATTTGGTATCAGAGCATAGGTTCCTCATTTAATCTTTAATAATTATTAAATTTTACAAACTCTGTAGAACCCAAGGGAGTTATTAGAGGATTTTCTGAAGGACAGAGGTTTCTAGAAAAGGATCACGTATGGGGGCTGGCAAGATTTTCCTATGCACTGCTAGTTGGAATACGAGGACTCTCTGATTAGTGTGACTGCCTGGCCAATGTCTCAGGAATTGACTCAAAATAAGATACCTTTAGGACTCTCTCATCTTGTTCATCCCTTCTCAACTCAAATGCTATTAAGGATCTTAAGGATTATGGTTTTCTCTCTTTTCCTCACCCTCTTGAGGTATGGGTAAGCATGATAAGGATTAAAGAATCCTCCACCAAATTAATGAAAAGCATGTAAATAAGATGTCATGGAAATAAGCTTAATAGTTTAAGCGTAAACTAAAGAATAGATACATGCTTAGGTCGTATGACATATGTTGTCATGCCTTCAGGAGAGACCTGAGGTTAGACCTCCTTGTCAGGAGGATGAGTGGAGAAAGTTAGTCTTGGAGGTAGAGACCTCCATCATAAGTAGAGACCTGGAACATCCTCTAAGGATGATGCTAACTATAACCCTAAGTGGTGGTTAGAGAGATAGATGGCATGATGAGTTATATGTCATGTTAGACTAGGTCTATGGACATGCCTTTAGATGCCGATATGAGCCATGTGAGGTTGGATGACCTAGTGCCTTTGGCAACCCAACAATGGGAAGGGTCGTGCATGTTAGAGTCAAGGATGGCTCCTTCAATGACGAGGTTAGTGAAGAACCTATAGAAACCTTATGGGCATGGCCTAGTATGCACACATGGAATGTCAGTAGAGCTAACTGTAGGCTAAAACCCTAGCCAGGAGAGTATTTTGGATAGCTTATGAGATAAGAAAGAAGAGTTTTGGATAATCTTGAGCAAACATAAGTTTGAACATAGACTTCACCCATGTAGGGGTATGCTTGTGATCTTGATCCACCTTCATGGAGAGAGGACCTTTAGTAATAAGGTTGGTTGTGGAGTAGCTCTAGAGAGAGAGAGAGCAAGACCCAAGTAAGAAGGTTGGAAGCTTAGACTCCGAGATATGAGGAACAGTGGGGAGTTGAGGATGATGCGACCTAAGTGGATGGTTGTGGTTGCCTCATGCATGATCCCTGGAGGCTGATGGTATCTTGGTTGTCTTTAGAGGAACCAAACCCTAGAAAGAGGATGAGGTTTTAAGAACCTATGTGTAGATAGGTGCTTACCTTCTAGGCATAGGAAGAAGAGTTCCTTAGACCTTGAGGAGGCTTAGTAGCAAGTTGTGAGGTCTTATGCCTAGTTGGTTGTCCTTGAGGAGGACTCCACTCTGAAGTGTTGTTCAAGTGGAAGGATCATGGGAAGTGCATGACATATCATGTACATGCTAAGTTCATGGTCAAAGGTTGAGCATGTAGTTGGACAGTTGTTGCATAAAGAAATGAACCTAGGGTTCCTAGGCCTAAGAGGGGAAGTGGTGTACCTGATGCCCCTGATGAGATTTGAGTTTTGAGCATAATACTCCTCATGTTTAGAGGAAATGGAAACCCCTTAAGTCTAAAACATGTTTGATGAACCCCTCACAGCTAAGGTGGTGACATGAGAAGGTTTGTTCTTGGTCCAATGTTGAGGAATGAGAATAAGTATGACCTATCAAGGTTTAGTAGGTGGTCTGCTTGTGCCTTAGTATCTTGCTAGGGTTAAGCATGCTCATGTGGATGTAAACCCTAGACCTAAGGATGTTTGTGACCTTTGTTATCAAGGTGTAGTTTCCTCCCATACTGGGAGAAGGACCCTTTTGTAGGGTGTATACCAATTTCTGTTAGTTTTGAGGTAACCTAAAGAGGTCTCATAGGATCTTGAGAAGCTAAGTGAAAAGTACATAGTGTGAGAATGAACCCATAGACCCATAGATAACCATCTCTAAGTGCATGTGGGTGTGATACCATGGAGGTAACCAGTATGGGGCCTAATACCATAGATTTTCCAAAAGACAGAGGTGTCTAGAAAAGGATCACGTTCGGGGGCTACCAAGATTTTCCTCCACACCGCTAGTCAGAATACGAGGACTCCCGGATTAGTGTGACTGCCTGGCCAATGTTTTAGGAATTGACTCAAAATAAGACACCTTTAGGACTCTCTCATCTTGTTCATCCATTCTCAACTCAAATGCTATTAAGGACCTTAAGGATTAGGGTTTTCTCTCTTTCCCTCATGCTCTTGAGGTATGGGTAAGGTTGATAAGGATTAAGGAATCCTCCACCAAATTAATGAAAAGCATGTAAATAAGATGTCATGGAAATAAGCTTAATAGTTTAAGCGTAAACTAAAGAATACATACATGCTTAGGTCGTATGACATATGTTGTCATGCCTTCAGGAGAGACCTGAGGTTAGACCTCCTTGTCAGGAGGATGAGTGGAGAAAGTTAGTCTTGGAGGTAGATACCTCCATCATAAGTAGAGACCTGGCACATCCTCTAAGGATGATGCTAACTGTAACCCTAAGTGGTGGTTAGAGAGATAGATGGCATGATGAGTTAGATGTCATGTTAGACCAGGTGTATGGACATGCCTTTGGATGCCGATATGAGCCATGTGAGGTTGGATGACCTAGTGCCTTTGGCGACCCAACCCTGGGAAGGGTCGTGAATGTTAGAGTGAAGGATAGCTCCTTCAATGATGAGGTTAGTGAAGAACCTATAGAAACCCTATGGGAATGACATAGTATGCACCCATGGAACGTCAATAGAGCTGATAGTAGGCTAAAACCCTGGCTAGGAGAGTATGTTGGATAGCTTATGAGATAAGAAAGAAGAGTTTTGGATAATCTTGAGCAAACATAAATTTGAACATAAACTTCACCCATGTAGGGGTATGCTTATGAGCTTGATCCACCTTCATGGAGAGAGGACCTTTAGTAATAAGGCTGGTTGTGGAGTAGCTCTAGAGAGAGAGTAGGACCCAAGCAAGAAGGTTGGAAGCTTAGACTCTGAGATATGAGGAACAGTGGGGAGTTGCGACCTAAGTGGATGGTTGTGGTTGCCTCATGCATGATCCCTGGAGGCTGGTGGTATCTTGGTTGTCTTTAGAGGAACCAAACCCTAGAAAGAGGATGAGGTTGCTAGAACCTATGTGCAGATAGGTGCTTACCTTCTAGGGATAGGAAGAAGAGTTCCTTAGACCCTGAGGAGGCTTAGTAGCAAGTTGTGAGGCCTTATACCTAGTTGGTTGTCCTTGAGGAGGACTCCACTCTGAAGTGTTGTTCAAGTGGAAGGATCGTGGGAAGTGCATGCCATATCATGTACATGCTAAGCTCGTGGTTAAAGGTTGAGCATGCAGTTGGACAGCTGTTGCATAAAGAAATGAACCTAGGGTTCCTAGGCCTAAGAGGGGAAGTAGTGTACCTGATGCCCCGAATGAGATTTGGGTTTTGAGCATACTACTCCTCATGTTTAGTCTAAAACATGTTTGATGAACCCCTCACAGCTAAGGTGGTGACATGAGAAGGTTTGTTCTTGGTCCAATGTTGAGGAATGAGAATACGTATGACCTAGCAAGGTTTAGTAGGTGGTCTTCTTATGTCTTAGTAGCTTGCTAGGGTTAAGCATGCTCATGTGGATGTAAACCCTAGACCTAAGGATGTTTGTGACCTTTGTTATCAAGGTGTAGTTTCCTCCCATCCTGGGAGAGGGACCCTTTTGTAGGGTTTATACCAATTTCTATTGGTTTTGAGGTAACCTAAAGAGGTCTCATAGGATCTTGAGAAGCTAAGTGAAAAGTACATAGTGTGAGAATGAACCCGTAGACCCATAGATAACCATTTGTAAGTGCATGTGGGTGTGATACCATGGAGGTAACCAGTATGGGGCCTGACCAAGGTAAGCAAGTCGCCATGACCCCTATGAAAGGATGAAGTCAACCCATGAATGCAGAGAGAGATGATGAAGGCTTGGGTAAGGTTCTAAGTTGGATATGTACTAAGTTAGGATCCTAAGTCTATCCTAGGGTCAGGAAGGGATAAGACCGATGGAAGTAGGAGTTGCCTAATTCCCTAGTTGCACATGACCATAGGGTCGGGAGGTAACAACTATCATTGTTTGAGGGTTAGGAGATTGATCACCATCATGGACTCATGGGACCCAAAGGGCAGATGAGTAGGGCACTCTATGGATGCATAAGGGAAGAGGGATGATCCCAAAAGTTTCAGCACCCTACATACCTAGAGGAGGTGACCAAGGATTGTGTGTGGACCCAAGTAGGTTCGAAGCCAGTTTTCCATGGAAGTAACCTTGATATCGAGATGTTTGTGATGTAGAGATATAAGTTGCATGTTTCAACATAGATTCGAAGGTGTACTGGCAAGGTGGGATGTACCATCTCTACTCTTGGAATGGGAAGAACTTTATATTTGGACTGCAGCCAAATGCTTATTTCCTCTCGTTATGGGAGTGAGAGATAGGACAGTACGCATGCCATACACTAAGGATAAAGATGATGAGAGTTAGAACATTGCTATGAGGTGTGAGGATAGAGATGATAACATACCCTTGTGGAGTGAATGGTATGTGGATGGTTTTCAAACACTAAGAGTATTAAGGTAATCATCTTGTGAGAATGGTTTATCATGAGCTATGTGGAATTTGCAAGTGATACAAGGTTGAGTTTGATAACCAGGAGAATGAGCTCAGAGTGTTCTCGATGAAGATAGACTTAGAGTCCGAGATGAGATAATAAGTGGAATACAATGAGGTGTATGTCTTCAACATTACCTAACACCTAAGGATCTGAAGTGGTAATGGATGTGCTGGTTGAGATGCAGCTGCTTACTTTAGCTAGAGGCTAGAAGAGGTTGTTAGGTTAACCCTAAGCTTGAAAAATGAGATAAGTTTGGCTAACACTCAGAGGTAACAAGATCTATTGAACAAGTTAGTAGTTTTTTGGTTAGCCATCTTAGGCCTTGATGCAAGAAAAGGATGGTGGTAGAACCTCAGATGCACCTCTCTGGAAAAGAAGGTGATGAAACCCTAACTAGAGTGGTTTAGGGTTTCCGAGGAATCAATCTTGATCAATCATGACATATAGGAGATCATGATTTTAAGTTCACCATACATTGTGGTACTACAAAGATAGTAAGTGACAATAGTACTTTGGATGCTTAAGATAAAGTTGCACATGGCTTGTCACCATGCAAGCCAGGAGGTGAAGGATGAACAACAGTAACCCAATATTTTGATAGAGAGCATAAAGAGTCCCCGAGAGGGAATGGGATTTCATCACTATGGATGTTGTGGTAAGTCTCCCCTAGACCAAGGAAGGTCAACATGCAATATGGGTTATGGTAGATCGCCTTACCTAGATGACATGAGAAAGACAGAATGGTGTCAAGGGACGGATCCAGTTGAACTACATATGAGGAAGATGGTTCAACTACACCATGATGTGAGTTCAAAGTTCTTGAGTATAACTTAAAGATTCACTTCCATGCGGTGGAAGTAGGTACATGAAGAACTCAATGTTAGTACAGTTTATCACCCCTAACTAATGGTTAGTATAATCCAGACTAGGGGGTCTGAGGAGAGCATGTGTGCTCGTTCAGGGTGATACATGAAGGCAGTTCTTGTCCTATATAAGATGTGATGATAACCACCATAGCCAGTGTCGGTATGTAAAGAAGCTCGGTAAGGGAGGTTGTGTCGGTCACCACTTCATTAAGATGATGTGATGAAGGGACCTCGTGAAGGTCAGAAAAGGACCACAATGTGTGCAGATGAAGTCACTTTGATCATGTAATGTCTGAAAGAGAGCCCAGAGGTGACATGGGTCATGAGTTGATGCAAAGCAGACTAACATGTAGTTCACTATGGGAGAGTATGTGACATGAAAATTTGACCCCTCTAAGTTATAGCTAAGAGAGCTGAGTCCTGACTGCATGGTCCATTTGAGATGGATTGGTGGAGATGGTTGTGTTTAGCCTTACCCCTCAGGATAACATGATGTATAATGTGTTCCATAAGTCTGATCTAGAGCACTATGTGAGGTACCTAAGCCATGTGCTGAGCCATGAACCTATTCAGCTGTATGAGAGGCTCAAATGTCCTGAGTCACCTATGAGGATACGATATACCAAGGTAAGAAAGAACTCAGATGGAAGAATATGAGATGATGAAGGTTCTTGGAAAGCACCATGGAAAGGGTGAGGCCACATGGGAGCCCTAATGGATATAAGAAAAGCTTATCCTGTTTGTTTGTGTGCCTGGTGGAATTTTGAGGGGCAAAATTCCTATAAGAGGGGAAGGATGTTAAAACCCCAATTTTTGGGTTCTTCTGGGTGATAAATCTAATTTTTCCTATTAAATATATTGAACAAATAATGATATAATTTGTTTTGAATAGATGGATTTCGTTTACAATATCCTTGTTGATTGATTTGTGGGCTTTATTGGCTATTGGGCCCAATAACAAGGAAAAGACAAAGGAAACTCCATTATTAATAAGAAATGGAGAAAAGAAAGATGTAGAAACCCCTAGAAGGCAAATGAATATAATACAAAGGTGGATTTCGTTCCTCTTGGGTTCCTTGGGTTCCAAGGAGTCAAAAGTTGCAAAGATAATGCAACAAGAAAAGAAAAGATCAATTAAACATTTATTTATTAAGAAAGAAATTGAAAACAATGATAACATATGGGAAATAAGTGGAAAGAGGTATAATTGAGTTATCATTGGTGGGTTTTCATATCCAAAGGATTCCTAATGTTAAAAGGAATGTCAATGAGGAAAATAAAAAGAGAGATAAAGAGAAATCCTCAAAAAGAGATATTATTGATAAGAAATAAACAAGATAATGAGAAATAATGGACATAGATGCATCTAGAAGGATAATGAGTGTCCACTAAAAAGGATTTCGAAATATTAGAGTTTCTTGGGGTACAAGGAGCATCAATGGAGAAAAAGAAAGAGAAAATACCAATAATACAAAATAAGAGGATAATGTGATTGCATAATTAATGAATTTGGTGGCATTGTTAAAAAGGAGGTGTTTTCTACTAAAAGAAAATAGAAATTTCGTACCAATGGATTAAAGGGAAAGTACAAAGAGAATAAGTGAGAGGATTTTCATATTTCTAATTATCCATGAAATAAGGAATATTAATAAGATAAACATGAGAGAGAAGATTACTTCTCCTTGAAGGAATATGACTCCTATTGGGATAGGGCCTTGTTAATTCGTGAATAAGCCAACCTAGGGCTTCATTACCCACCCCTATATAAGGGGTAGAGCCCTGGTTTGAGTTCAAGAGAGATCCCACGTCTCCCACTCTCTTCCCCATCTCCTTCTTCATAGTTTTCATTCAAACCCTAACTATGGGGGTAGTGCGACCTCGGGGCAATGAAGACTGGAGTACGACAGAAGCCCCATGCTCCCACGACACCACAGATGAATGAGGCCATCTTCCCCGTGCTCTGGAACTTGTGCAACATCCACTGGATGGCTGCAAATTAGCAGAATATTGTAGGTTGGTTTCTCGTGAACTAGCCACCTTGGCCACGAGCTGGGCGCTGCCCCAGGTGCGGAGAAGGGCAACGGAGGCAGGGAACCAGTTGGCGGTGCCCCTCGGGCCTTGGAGGTGGGAGGAGAACCCCCCCCCAAGCAACTACGGTCGACGGCAGCCTAGGGTTCATGACGAGGAAGACGATCGATGTGCGTTGGACCATTTTGCCCCTTCGCGGGCTGAAGCGACAACAACTTAAATAAAGGCAATATCGTAATTTGGTTCTAATTCCCAAAGCAAGCGCGTTGCATGGAAAGAGGCAACGTGGCGTCCTCTGATTGGCTCAAGTAAGTGATTTGTTTACAAAAATCGTATCTAAATATGGGTAGCTCGAATCGATACATGTAAAATATGAAAGTTGCTTAGAAAAATGAGAGGAATCAATTAAAAATAGTTTTAGAAACTAAGTCCTCTTGCAATTCGAAAAGTAGTGGAAGTTATCAACTTTAATGCTTTAATGATTAAGAAACCCTATTTTGAGATGATTAATGTATTTAGTAGGGTTTAATGGATGATTAAAGTTGATATTAACATGTTAATCATAAAAAGAAACATTAAGAACAAAAAGGATGAACTTTGATGTAATTGGTTTAATTTGGAGTTCCATGTGCTAAAATGAGCTTTAATGGGCCTTAAACCCTAATGTTAGTAATTGTGACTCTTAATGACTCTAATTGTTCAAATTCATGAATAAGATGAGATATGATGGTTCTAAGCTAATTCAAGTATAAAAGTTCCTAATTGTTGATAAATACCCTTAATATGGAGATTAGGGTTTTCTAATGGATAAAGGTGGAATTAATGATAAAATAGTTCATATGTGAATTATATCATAATGAGTTATGAGTTGTTAATCCGGAAGGAACCAAAGATGATAATTAGGCCTAATGATCTTGTCATAAATTTAAAGGACAAAAATGGGAGTTTTAATGTAAAAGAGGTTTAATGGACTTAACTGATGGATAATTGTGCCTTTAATATGAAATTAAGGTTATATGTTGAAAAAGGTAACCTTAATAGCTTTTGTGAAGAATAGATGAGATAATTGGGGTTTGCGGGTAATTGTATAAAGATTAGGGTTTAATTGTAAAAATGAAGTGAAACCCTAATTGCAATAGAAACCCTAAAAGCGGACTAGAAACCCTAGGAAGAGAGCTAGGTTTAATAGATCTTGATGGCATGATCAATGATAGGAAATTGGATGTCTATTTTAGGATCAAATTGGGTGTGCTTGCTTGGTTTCTTCATTGGTTGAATTATTTCTGCATTCAAGTCAGCTTGACAAGTATGTGGTTAATTATGGTTAATCACATTAGTTTCCCGAAGAGTTTCTTGGATGATTCATCACATTGAATGCAACTTATCAGTTGGATGTTCATACTTGCACATCATAAAGTCACTATTATTATCAATATAATAGTATAAGTGTGTATTCTCACACCTACATGCCACCCTGATGGATGATGCAAAAAGGTCAAGCCTAGGAGGGAAGACCCATGGGCACCATGAGTGGTGACCCCAGGCACCAAGCTCGGGATTGAGAAGGTGGCCTATGATATTGCATGACTAAAGGGCACCATGAAGGGTAACCCCAGGAACCAAGCTTGGGATTGAGAAGGTGGCCTTAAGTCAATGGCAAAAGAGAAACCCTGGAGGGGGTATTCTAGGGTTAGGGCAAAAGCGGTGGAGAATGACACATTGAAAATGTAAATTGGCTTGTTAATTATTTGATTGTGATAATTAGATTGTTAGCCATATTTGTGAAATTTTGGTTGTCCCCACATACCGGCATATTCAATTATGTTGACTGGCATTTTGTTTGTCAGCATCTTAGGTACAAGTTTGAAAAGGACAAACAGTAAAGTGGCATATGTGGAATTAAATAAGAGTTAAAGTACAAAGGAAGATTAGTTAGAATAGACTCCAGATGTGGATAGAAGTAGATATCCAAGTTTTTGAAAAAGGTATCCAAAGTTTTATTTTATTACAGCCTTTCAGTTTAGTGGGTAGAATTTGATAATTGTTATTGATTATTTGTCGAACCTTTGATACTGCTAATTGGGATAATGGCTCTGAACTCTTGGTCTCCCTTAATTGGGGGTTACCAGGAGGCGGGGTCGTTACATACGACTTCCTTCTTCGAGCAATAATTAGGTCAACCTAGATGTCGTGCGACAAGTTGACATGCCTTAAACCCTAACCTGTGATGCCACTGTGATTGATAACCATGTCGTTGTGGATCATGCCCTTAGGGAGGACTTGATTGTTCTTGCAAGCACGAATATGAATGAATAAATAGTAAGCTCATAACCTTTATGTATATAATATGCCAAAGGCAAGGGCCAACCAATTTTATAACTTGCAATCATTCATGACATACATTGACTATAAATGCACAAAGAGGTGCTAGGAAATATATATGTCTCCTCTAAAAATCCACAATTTCCTACATCCTACTGAAACCACGATTACAATTGTTAGGTCACATAGGGAAGGAGAAGATACGGAAAGAAATAGTAGCTAGATAGAACTACAAATAAGGAAAAACTAGATGGAACATAGACTCTCCTTGCACTGAATTAGGTTGTATCACACATTCTTAGTCACATTGCTCAATGCATGTTGGATCTTCCCATGTCTCCTCATAGCATTGGCATACTCATACATTAGTACCAAATATAGCAAAACTGGCACAAATCAATCTCAGATTTTGGGTGAAATGGATATGAACTGGATTCCAAATTATAACAGGTGTCGCTTTAGTTGTATCTGTAGAATCGGAGTCAAAATAATCCAATATAGTGACAAACATATTTCAATAAGACAACAAGTTGTTTGACTTTAGGATGGCACCAACTACCACAAACTACCACAAGAAAGTCACTCATTCTAGTGTCCAATTTTATAGAAGTAGTGGCCCACACAAATTTAGTATCATGGAAGCATAGTGTTCATATTTTATTGAAAGACATATCATATCAGTATCATGAAAGGATAGTTCTTAAATTTGATGCAAGATACACTTCTATAGTCCAAAAAATATTAAAACACACATAACACCAAGCATTTAACCAAACTCATTTTGTTAATAGATGGAACATGTTGGATATACAATTGTCAAACTGAATGACATGTTCAATGTATGTCCTCAAATAAAGAATCATATAACATGCAATATTGCATTCTAAACATCTTTTATGGACCATTTTTCTTGTCTAAAACATAAAAAAATTCCATCAATATCGTCAAAACATATTTGATAAAAGAAAAAACTAGCCAATTTCATCACAACTGACATAAATTGCTTCTGTTGAACGTCGAATAGTGATCTTCCATTTCTCTTGGATAAAAAAGATAAAGAAGCTCCAAAAAATATTGTTGAAATTTTGTCTCATCCTCATCCACTAGATTTCAAGATACTTGAATAACATGTTCGTATGAAAATGTATGGTAAAGCAAAAGCATATGCTACATAGGAATAATTGCATAAATAAAGTTCTAGTTATTAACAAGTATGTCTAAATTGTCAAAATGTAAAGTGGTGTAGGAGTAGACATATCAGGAAAACAAATGAAACAACAAGGATAATAATTTTTCTATGAATACATCATCTAAGGATTTACAAGAATGCATAACATTTCCTCTCAAAAGCAACAAATTCCATGAGAACATAATGCAAAATAATAAATCATTGATATATGCTATGTTTCATTAGGATATAAATCCATCACCAACTTCTACAATAAATCAACTACCTATGATTTTTTCCAGGAGATATAAATTTGTCACCAACTTCACCTATTCTTTGTTCTAGCAACATGTATTCCCACCAAGATAGAAGTAGAGTTCCCTTTTCTCCTAAACATGATTGCCTTAACTTGATAGTTGGAGATTTCATAGAAGTAGAGTTCCCTTTTCTCCTAAACCGGATTGCCTTAACTTGATAGTTGGAGATTTCATTAAAACACCAAAATTTCTAATCCTATTCTCAAGAATATAACATGAAGAAACTTATGAAAGGTGAAACTTAAGACTTACTTGGGAATCCTTGAAGACTGTCACAATTCCAGCAGATATGCATCTTTTACATGTATGGCATTCTCAACATACCTATACAAATACAAGGATCACTTATATGAGAAACATGTATTGGATGGAAGACCCTTATTATTTAAATTCATACATACTCTGGGGATAAACTAGATGAATAAAAACATTGACTGAGTGGTCCAAGAAAAAGAACCAAGTAGGCCATAATGTACTGATGACAAGTCACAAGAAGTAATCTTATAAACCAAGAAGACCATAATAAGACCTTGTGAAACAGACAACAATGTTGCATCTAAGTAATAGATAGGAGAGGATTACCAAATACCCTGATAGGAATGAAGTCAATTATAGTCAGCCTCATGCATACCACCATCACATCAAGTGATACAACTTCATACCAACATATATAACATTTTATTCAGGAGCAACTTCAATATAAGTGAAATTGATATAATGAATCAAACTTAAATGAGATATCAAAATTTTCATTGCATGTGTGTCTGGTAACATTCCTTGAGTATAAGATTTACTACCTAAAGTTTGTGTTTCTTCATTTCGAGCCACCAAATTTATGACCTCCTCACTTCAGCCTACCTACGCTAACCATAATCTATTTTACTACAAATTGGAAACTCTCAAATGCCACCAGAATGCAACCAACACATCCTCAACACATTTGTGTCTAACGCCACCACTACTAGACATCTCATACTAGTCGACCAGTGTGCCAACATCCTAAACCGGAACCCCTAGTATACAATGATACCTTCACCTTTCCTTGTTCCCCATATACACCATCTAAACAACATGCCATTTGAAAATTTCTTTAAAAACTGACCTTATTGTGATGTCATGCAATAGGAGCTTGATTTTATGGTTCACCAACTAAAATTCCCATATGTGATCCTCAAAACTATTATTGCTCTGCATCAACATAAATGTGGCTATTTTTTGCTGATAAAAATGTGTAGTTATCTTTCCATAATAGGTTCTCTTAAGAAACAAGGATGATATGACTTAGGTGGGTGTATGATATTTCAATAGTTCTAGCTCAGGATATTTCAAATAATTCTAGTGTGTGTTCCCTGACATTCTTAAGATGAAATTGTTGGTGGCTTGTCTACTAGTTCTTATTTTTTTGCTACTCAACATGCATGTTGACACTTTGTTTGGGAGAGGTTTCATTTGTTTACCAATCCTCCTTTCCATACAACTTTATCTTTGGATCGATGTCAGCCAGAAGGTTTCAATTTTTGATTATTGCATTACACTTTCTCACTAGTTTGAATCATCCTATACTAGGAAGTAACGACAATTCCCCAGGGCAACCATGACTTCCTGAACATTTGGCACGTTAGAAAATGATGTAAACTTGTAGGTTTAGAGAAATATATTTTCTAAGATAAAACATACATAAAGGAAAGAATGAAGAAATAACTTTAAAGACTTTCTTTTTAAACTAAAGCATATTTTAAGTGCATTTCTGTTATACCAAACAATATCATCATACGGCCTTGGACCATATTTCCAAAGGAAGAGTTTGTGAGGGACCTGAAGGCTAAAACCTAAGATCTAACCATGCTTCAAGTTAATGAGGGACCTCAAGACTAAAAATACAAGAGTTAACCCAGTTGGCAGCTTACAAGTGTCCAACGTTTTGTAAATCATAGACATGCCATGGAAATGACTCAGAAGTGCACTTTTTGTTCGATGCATGGACATACCATGGAGATGACATGGACATGACTCATAAGTGTCCACTTTTTTTCAATACATGGACACATCTTGGACACAGTATCGACATGAAACCCAATTCAATTCAATATATAAAATAGATATAATTTATGTGTTTCCTCTCTCCATCCTCTTATTTCAACACACTACATTTATTTACCCTACCCCTCCTACTCCTAATTGATATCATTCTTATAATGATTGTTCTAGGAATTTGACCCACAAATTTAAAACAATTCATCATTTTCCATTTCTACTTATTTTATTTCATACTACAAATGTATTCTATATTACTTATCCTCATTGACAATTTATTATTTCATGATGACATAATAGGGTTTTCATCACTTTTCATATTTTAAACTCTACAAGCACATCATGAATCATCTCTACCTAGTCCTAGAGCTAATGGGGGAGAGGATCTAGAAACAATGCCCATCTTTGAAGATTCCACCACTAGTCGAGAGCTTTGATCACGAGATGAGGTAGGTGAGCTAAAACCCAAGTAGGAAGTTAGGGAAGTGTCGATCGCCATATCTAAAGCCTTGTCAGGGCCCCAAGATGGTGTGTATATTCTCATTTGGAGGTTGCTAAGATCAGATGGTGTCAAATTTGTAGAGATTGCTAGATAGAATGTAGATATGTCATCCTAGGATGATCATCTATCTATGTGATGCAATAGAAGGAAGCATCTACACAACCTACGTACTTGTTGGATTCAAAGGAAATGGCATCAAAGAGGTAAGTTCAAAGTAGTTTCATAAGAGAAGGAAGGCTTAATCGCCAAGAAGTCATCGATAAAGGAAAGATAGAGGATTCTCGGAGCTTCTCCATGTGTGATGGGCGGTCTTCTCGTCATTGTCTAAAAATGAACTCATTCTCCCCCCCCCCCTTTATTTTTCACTTGTTCATGTGTGGGTTAGGATGCAGAATCTAAAGTTCCTTGGATACATGATAGCTTGTTAAGGGTCGTTAGCATAACAGGCCACCCACTTGATTTTGAGGATTCAAACCTACATGCAGGCTACCTTGATTAGATTAAGGTCTGTGTGGAAATGCAAGCATCATCAACTTCTTTAGAGTTAGGTATGCATTGATCGATGGTGAACCTACCACCCTAAAATTGGAGTTTTGTTTCACCAAACCTAATCTAAGCACTAGTTGTATGAAATTTGAAAACATACTTGCCTCCTGCTATATAAAGAACATTAGAGTCAATGATAAATGCATTTTTTAGACATGTATAGGGAAGCTAAAGGGAGATGCTCGACAAAATGATGATTGTAATCAACATCGTCTAGATGAATCCCCTAATCCACCTAAATCTCCTCCTCTTTATCTGTTGGAAGGTATCTATGGTTTTAATAAGAAGATTCCTCCTATTGAGAAGGTCGTGCAAAAAGGTTAAGATCTAGACAACAAGTCATCTATTCACATGGAAGAACTAGTTATAATCACAGACTCTATTGTAGATAACTTTCAATTGCACATGTAATGACCTATAATGAACCTAGTTCAGAATTGGGTTTGGAGTATCATGGTTTTATGGAGGCAATGTCTACATTTACCTAAAGTTTGATATCAACAAAAGCCTCATACTTGCTTGTTAAAGAAAAAGAAGGTAGAATGAGAGTATGGTGGGGGTGGGTGTTAGGAAACCATATGAGAAGATGGGGGAGTAGTTAATCCAAAAATTGAAGACATTGAGATGGTCTTTTCCACTTTGGATGGTGGAAGAGGATGAAGTAGAAAGACAAAACTTAGTCGAAGGAATTAACTTGGTTGAAGAAGCAAGACTGAACCTTATTCCTTACTAAAATGGGACAAGAAAGAAACAAAGCACATGGAATGCAATGTTAAGTGTAATGGATAATTGGATCCAAATGTGACACCATTATCAACAAATACTACATGGAAATACACTCCTTTCTAGAAGGAATAAAGAAACAATAATATTAGACGGAAAACACTTATTGATGGTGCTCCTAAGGGATAATCAACAACAAGGCAACTACGAAGGAATGTTTCCACCTTGGGGACTACAAGAAACAAGGCATATGACCCCATATAGTCGGATGAAACACATAGAATAGTTCAACCTACATAAGATAAATGTCATCAAATCAAAAGAAAGCCATTGTTTGACGATCATCCATACACCACATCATCCCCCCTAATTCCCCCCTCGAATAGTAGCTTCCTCTTCCTACCTCCCCTCACTACCACCCATGGAGCCTACGCTCTAGATACTTCTCTATCTTGGACCTAGGGAATAAAAAAGAGCTAGGGACAACTTTATTAGGAAATATCAGGTCTCATTTGAGTCAATATAGGGAAAATTTGGGGAAGTTATGTTTGATTAGGTCATCTTATACAAAATTAGGTCAAATTTAGCCCAAAATAAGGCATATAGGTTAAACTAGATCAAATTTCAATCAACCTAGTTCAAATTAGGGCCAATCAGGTCTATTTGAGGTTGTGTTAGGTGTAATTTAGCATCAATACTATGTAATAAAGCCACAATTATAAATTTACAATTATGAAATTTTGAGTGTAATTACCTAAATATCAAAATCATTTGAAAAGTTTTCTAGGTACATCATTTCCCCCAAGAAGCACATAGTGGTCGATTTCCTTAACAACTATTAAAGAAAACACTAACATTAGAATTTTAGAAGAAATCATAATGGAGAATGAGTCGTTATGGATATATCAAATTAAAGAAATTTTCAATTCAACATGTATCAAGTCATTATGGTTTCCATAATAATATCCAACCAGGGACGTAATAAGAATATATATACTCTTTATCATACATATGACCTCATTGTTCATGTCCTCAACTTGAAGACATATGTCATCAAGTAATGTCATTACTTAGACATCTATCATATTATACCATCATCTCATAATTGAAAAAACATGTTAACAAAAATTGTCTTTATTATTAATCAAATCAAGTACATTATGCCTTATTACAATCATCATATGACTAGCTTTCTGGGTATATGTACCAATATAAAATTCATGTCTGTCTTAGATTTGTCTTAGCTTGAGTGAATAGAGTTTCTTGAAGATCATATTTACCAACAAGTGAAATATTTATGGAAGCTTTATTTTGGGAATGCTATTTTCTCCAGCCAGTGTATGATGCAAGACTGTATGTCGATTGAGCAAGAAATGTAATATATGGTGACAAGTCACTCACATAACCTTGACCTGTTATAAGTGCTCCATATCATACATGCACGTTTTAAGTTAATATATAGATTATGATTTTATTTCTTCTTTAGATTCTAGATTTCATGGTCATAACATATGTATGAATTCCCTTAGTTCTATTAAAATATAGTGAATCAATGGTGATATTTGTCGATAACGAGTGCACATGTCGGCCACAATCACTTAGGTTAATGGATTTATAACACTAGTTGATGACATGGTCAAGTACATAAAGACTCACCCGCAAGCTTATGGGTTCGCATCGTTGTGTAGGAAGGCTACGAGATAGGGGTAGATCTCAGGGAGAGAGGGGTAACTAGAGCTAGGTCGGTTTATCTAGGTTCTTATTGCAGAGTGTAGATTTTTTAGGATTTGATTTGGGTTTGTTTGGTTACACTAGTGATTGAGCAAGCAGTTAAAGAGAACAAGCAATCAAAACTTGTTTTAACCCTATAAAACTTAGTTCTAATTAACAAGAAAGCAATACTAAGTAAGAAAATAACTATATATACTAAAGAAAGCAAGGCAAGATTAACAACAACACTAACTAGCCAAGCAATTCCACTTCATCAACTTAGAGGAGACAACTAGTTTAGCTAAGCAAGAAACTGCACTGGACTAACAATTAGCAACTAGGGAAAGCAAATGACTAAGTTAGAAACTAACTATTTAAAGAAAGAACAAGTAACACTAACCACACTAGCAAGGCCTAGGTACAATGAACAACACAAGAGATCAATTGAGAAAGATAAATGACTAACTAAGTTAATAATAACTAAGCAAGAAGGAAACTCAGGTTTTAAGAAATTAATGGAGGTGTGGGTTGTTTGGGGTGATGTGACTAGAACCTAGGTTGGGGGTTATAACATGCAAGCATTACTCATCCATATAGATTGTCAAACCAAACAACAAGTTTGATGCTATCGAATAGCCATAAACTACTAATTGTCCATGGAAGGAATAGGGTGTGTATAGGGGAACTAGTCCATATCACCCCCATCCAACCTTATGAGGCTCATTTGGATTAGGGTTTAGGTGAGATTCTTATAGGATCTAACAAGTATAATATTATAGGGTAGACACTCTTAGGGAAATTGGGGGCCAAGGGTAGTAATGGAAGGTGGAAATGAGGGTATTACACCTAACATCATCTCACATCTAGCATTTGAGTAGCTCCAAGCCAATTCCACTAAGTGCATGTAAACTACCTACTTAGATATCACATCTAGGAGTAGGAGATGGGACATGTATGTGGGAACATGGGGAGATAGATAGGGATCCTAGCCACAAGCATGACATTATTTCCTAGACTTAGATTCTTTCAAGTATAAATCTCAAGACAATCCATGTTTCAAACACAAATCACAAGATGAAATATGGGAAATGAGACACAAGTAGATGACAATCACTAGAAAATGATTTATAATGTTTACATATCATTTTCTTCCAATATGGTATTAAAGGTACATATTTACTCCCAAGAAGTTCACCTAAGGGGCTTAGCTAGCTATAACAAAATAAAAGAAGAAACAAGGAGTAGAGGAGTGAATAGCAATGAAGCTTGGTGAAGACTCCTCCTTCTTTACCTCCCACCAGCAACAACTTGTCATTCTCCCTCCAAGGTGGATGTATGTCTCTATAAGTATGGATGGAAGTAGACAAAACCATAGAAAAGTAGGGTTTTGAGGTAGGGGGAGGTGGAAATGAAGTGGAAGAAGATGAGAGCTCAATGAATGAAAGAGTAAATGCTAGGAAAGGCTTAAAAATGGCTAACCTCGTGCTTCAACCACCACCTATATATATAGGATCTAGGGAAGCATAGTGTCAAGTGGAATAAAAATGGGAATAACAAAGCAGAAAAAGAGCTAGGGCTGCTGACCACCACGACTGTTTTGGTCACCACGACCATGGTGGATGGGGTGAAGATGGTTGTAGTAGAGTGGAACTGGTGAGGTGGTAATGGTTAAATTTTAAATGATGTTTGGGTTTTGGAGGTTAGTGGCACAACCATGGTTAGGTAGGTGGTAGAGAGGTTGTGGTGCTCACCAAAACCATTTTGGAGGGAGAAATGACTTATCCATTCTTGGATCCTAGTCATCTTGGAAGCTCTTGACCACTGTTGTGGAAAGTGTCACGATCTTGGTAGGTCTTGTAATCCATGGTCATTTTATTGGACACAACCACGATGGTTGAATTTTTGTAGCTTATTGAATCTTGTCTATGATGTGGGCCACTCATGGCATGGTCGTGGCCTTGAACCACGTCCCGTTTGGAGGGCCCAACTGTGCATTTTAGCTCCTGAGTCCTTTTGATTGTTCTTTGCCTTGGGTTAATTTTTTATTGTCTATGGAAGGTTGAGGGATGTTTTAGGGATCATCCAAGGGTTTAGAAACACTAGGAGTCTTCTTCCTCTCTCCCTTCCATCTAATGCATGGTTCAAGTGCTTGAAAAACACACATAGAACATACATAAATACATTTCCTAGTAATATGCATGTTAGGGGAAATATCTTGGATTCTAACATGTGTATATGTGATTAAAGTACAAGAAGGCACAAGATGAAGCCCTAAAATAGGGCTGAATCAATAACTCAAAAAATTTGGGCAAAACCCTAAGTATGCAAGAATGGAAAACAACCACCATAAATGATAATAAATTAGTGTAAATGTTAAGGATTACCTCACAATCACCCCTAGTTTGAGTAGGATCAGGATGAAAGTCCTTTTAAGGTGAAGTGAGTGTTTTCAAAAAATAACCTTGTTTTGGTAAATCATGGATTGTGGAAAATAAATTATTGGTAGCAGTTAGATATCCTTTTTATTGTATGCATATGAAATAATGAGTAATGGTGGTCATTTGAGATGTAGTTGGATTTTTTTATAGAAAAGGTGAGTTACATTGATGCATTTTGTGAATCTATTGATTTCTTAGTTTCTTGTTGTCCAATATAATGTTTAAATTAACAAATAAAATTTAAAAGTATGAGACATATAATATTAATCATGTTCTTATATAAAGTTCCTTGGGTATTTCGTAATAGTCAGGTTTGAGAAAGATGCCTTTTGAAATTAGCCTTGAAGATAAAATTATGGACTCCTTTTATATCAGAAGTAATATGAAATGGTAATAGAGACATGATAACATTTTGCTACTATTTGAGGATAAAAATTAGGAGTTTTGATTTATCAATGTGTTATTGCTAGAAATCATTTTTTGAGAAAGTAAGCTAATAGCACGAGTATTTGTTTGGGACATGTTCCCAACAAGCACCTCATAGACAACAAATTGTTGATTTTATATCTCTAGTTTCGATTAGAGAATAATCTCATACCAACAATACCAAAAACTAACTGCCTGAGTTGAAAAAAGGGAAACATAGACGAAACACTTCTCTATTCTAGAATATCAGAGTTAAGACACTCCTTTACTCATGGTAATGGGGAATTCAAACCATATGAGAGCCTTTATATGAGAGGTTTTCTTTATCATCTTAATAACGACCCAATAGGTTCAAGTCCATAAAAGGATTATGGCTTACTTGCGAGCTGTCAGGCTACCTTTCTATAGGAATACAATCCTCTATTTTTTTACCAGCACCAAAGTTAGGAAATGGTGTAGTGTAGTATAGGATGAAGGGGGGAGGGGAGGAAGAATAGAGTCCTTCATGCCTGGGGAACATAAAAGGCCCCACTAGAATTGCTCTATTTTTTCTATTTGTAAGTAGTGAAGTTCATTGGATGGTTCTTGACCTGGTGGTCAATATCTTTTCACGAATTATGCATTTGGTGATTCTATCAACTTGGAGGTCGTATGATGTTGTTCTTGGTATAATAGATCGATAGATTGGCTATCGAACTCTCCACCTATGCTCCTTTAATCTTTAGAGGCTGATTGAGATAACTGCCTTCCCTTGATTGGTGTCTTTGTAACATCCTAAAAATGTTTAAACTTATGCATAAATCCATACTTAGCACCAATTTTCAAATTTTAAATTTGATTCTTTAAATTAACCTTAATGTGACTATAGGACTTAAAGGTGTTGTTAAAATCATGTTTTCTCTAAAATTTTTAGATAGTTGCACATTATCAACTCAAATGTAATCTGTTTCACCAATATAATTCAAACTACTCGATATGTGACACATGAGGATTCAAAGTACAATTGGCCCAACCAACATCCACAATCGGCTCTTATTAAAACCACATGATTTTATTTTAATATTTAAGTAACTCCCTTCAAAGTATTGGACTCTAATTCTTTTTTTAGATAATCCCAAATATTCAAAAACATATTTATCCTAAAAGGGATAGTGTAGGTGGTTGTGACCTTCAAAACTGAAAGGAAGTTGGATTTCATATTCCTTATGGTCATTTTAGCTAATACCACAATTTTGAACAGATTTGGATAATCCTTTATGTTTTAGTTTAATCTAGAAAAAAATTACTAAATCTAGTTAATTTCCCTAATACTGATTGCATTAGACTTTTGTCTAAATAATTTATTGGATTTAAATAAGTGTCACATGAACATAGTCTGAGTCCACTTAGGATGCCTGGATCCTGCGACCTCTCCTCCTTCACCAACTGAGACTCTTCCACTATGTGCTAGTTCTCGATGCAAAGGAAGGTGACCTCATTTCATCATGCCAAGGTCCCTAGTTTGGATAGGACTTCTACATCTACCAAATACCCTCTTTCTTCGAATTCCTTCTCTTCTGCTATAGATCCGACAATCTTCAATAGTATTGATGACCTTAAGACCATTGTTGGTGTGCACCAGGATAGATCAGATAACCCTCTCAAATCTTTTGGAGCCTATGTGCTCTCCCAGTATTGAGGTACACTGATGATTCCTCATCATAGTTGGTTCTACAGATCATGAACCCAAACCTATTCCTTCACCGCTTTGGTCTTCTACCTTATGACTGCCATCATCCGTTTAGTTTGTGATGGTCTTTCATTTCCATAATTCCTGGAATGTCGTTGTCCTTCTTTGATGGTGCAAGCAGCACATTGGTTTGGCACGAAGCATCAGCTCCAAGGTCCTTCTCCTGGCACAACTCTGATCCAGTTGGGTTTTTCTTCTATGGACTCAACCTTGAATTGGGTTGTATAAAGATCTTTGGTCATCATTAATGAATGAAGAAGGAGGGTTGTATCGACTGTTTTACTATTTTACCCCTATCTGGTGATTTTCTGTGCTATGCCCCCATGGACAGTCAATAAATTGGAAGCATGCTTTTGTTTTGGCCATGCCATGTGCACAACAGAGAGCGACTAGGCCAAGTGACTGGCCCTTATTGGCCCAGCTTGAATAGCTAGATAAAGCTGCCTACCTTCCTTTTTCTCAAATTTCTATTGGCCTATTCTTCCACAATTCACAATAATTAAACAAGTTGTCAGAATATTATGTTCACATATGTTCTAGAAAGGTTTTTCAAAGACAAGTCCTATTTTTTGGATTTCAAACCTTGATTCAGTTCTGTCAGACCAAGTTTTTGTGTTGACCTATGATTAGGGTTTAAGATGTTAAATAAGATGATAATTAATATAAATCATGTTATTTCAGGAACTTAGAATTTCAATCAGGATCACAACAACTAAGTTAGGATCTACCTTGCTCTAGGTAAGCGGTTCCATGCACTTTGAGTATTAAATAATGGTTTTCAATTGCTTTAATATTATTGTATCATGATGATCAAGTTAAATTATATGCATAGTTATGTATTCAATTTTTAGAAATTCTTGAATTAAAATTCCCTAAAAGTTGTTATATAATGATTATGTTTCCAAGTTCTTTTTTAGATATGTATGCCATGAACATGTGAAATTCAGTTAAAGTAAATGATTATAAAGTTAATGATGAATCATTTAATGAGTAATACTATTTGTCCTCATCATCTTAATGGTGAGCCCTCGGGCCTTACGAGTTCAAATGGAACATAGTGGCATGTATGTGCAATCATGAGCTCAAGTGGAGCATTGTTAATGGCACTTAGGTGCAGATCATGAGCTCAGTTGGAGCATCGATAATGGCAGTTTGGTGCAAATCATGAGTTCAAGTGGAACATCAGTTGAGCCTATGGGCCTTATGTGCACAGTTGGTGCATAAGAGTAGAGGACATTATAATCAACCACTAAGAGGATATTATGAGAATCCAAGTTTACTACTCAGTTAATTTAATTTTTCCTTTACTGCAAGTTATTATGTTGTTTTAACAATGCTCAATGTTGCTTACTCTAACATATTTCCATTTTGAATGCATGGATGGGGATGTGATATCCGCAAGAGGAGAATAAGGGAGCTTAACAAAGGAGCATACATCTCAAGTATAAATTAAGAGTTTATCCCTGATAGGGTACCATCTACCTAGAAAATCCAGTCATTTAGATTAGAATTGTCTTTATTTTATAAATAATGTTTTGATGTTAGATGATATATTCAAGATCTCAATTGTACTACATTGCCTTTGAACAATGTATGAATTAATTTCAATACTAGTGCATATTTATTTTATTTTCAATGTTCACTATTCTTGTGACATCCCTTTGAGCTAAAGTCCCTCATGTTATGAAGAACATGAGAGTTTCTTTTATTGATACTTGTATGCTTAAAGGGGGTGTTACAATAATGGTATCGGAGCAAATAAGTAGTTGGCCACCAGTCAAAAATCTGATTGATATGTTCTAGCCCAAGAAGTAAGTGAAAGATATTAGAAATCAAAGTAGAAGTCTAGTCCAGAGACATAAATTTAGATAAGGATTAAGGTTATGTGCCTAGATGTTTTGGAATTTTATGTTAATTCTAGAATTGTATATAGCATGCTCTCTTTTTTCCAAATGTTTGTGGTGTGGGACACAGGCTCATGGGATTTTGTAGAGAGAATGTTATATGCATAATCATGCGTGTCTAGTCCTTTCTAGTGCATGTGGTATGGGACATGTGCATGATGAGGGTTCTAATGTAGGTTTGATAAACATGTCACCTCTTAATATATGATCAAACGGTATGTATTCAAAGGTGAAAAAGAAAATAAGAGTCAACATTAAAAGTTTGAGACATATATTCACCTAAACCTAATTATACACATAGTAAGACCATACAAGAATACAAAGAGTAGACATTTGACATATATAAGAAAGTAAGATGCATGATAGAATCAAAAACCCTAGAGAAGAGGTAAGAGTGGTCCTTTGTCATTTCAATGATGATGTAAAATAGATTCATTAGTAGTATACCTACATGTTGGTTTTAATAATAAGGTCCATATAGTGTATTACCATTCGAATGAGACTTATAGATGATGTTAAAAATTAGCATACACAATTTATGTAAAACCCTAAGGTGGGTATTATGAGGAAATTTTGAGGACGAAATTTATTTAAGGTGGGTAGAATTGTAACATCCTCAAAAAATTTAAACTTATGAATAAATCCCTATTTAACACCAAATTTTCAAACTTTAAATTGGATGCTTTAAATTAACCCTAATGTGATTATAGGACTTGAAGGTGTTGGTAAAACCATGTTTTCTCTAAAACTCATAGATTGTTGCACATTATCAACTCAATTGTAATTTGTTTCACCAGTATAACCAAAATTGCTCAATATGTGACACATGAGGGTTCAAAGTACAATTGGCCTAACTAACATCCACAATCGAATCTAATTAAAATCACATGATTTTATTTTAATATTAAGTAACTCCCTTCAAAGTATGGGGCACTAATTCTATTTTTAGATTATCCTGAATATTCAAACACATATTTATGCTAAAAGGGAAAGTGTAGGTGGTTGTGACTTTCAAAACTGAAAGGGAAGTTGAATTTCAGATTCCTTAGAGTCATTTTAGCTGGCACTACAATTTTGAATGGATTCGGACAATCATTTATGTTTCAATTTAATCTAGAAAAATAATTACTTAATCTAGTTTACTGCCTTAACCCTAATCACATTAGACTTTGGTCTAAGCATTTTATTGGACTTAAATATGTGTCATGCAGACACAGTCTCAGTCCTCTTAGGACTCTCAAATCTCACGATCTCTGCTACTTCACCCACTGGGACTCTTCCACTTCATGCGAGTTCTCGATGCAACGGAAGGTGGCCTCATTTCATCATGGCAAGGTCCCCTAATTTGGATAGGAATTTTGCATCTGCCTGTCTCAATAGAACTTTGCCCTTGCATTTATCCTTGTATACCTCTATGAGATCTCAGGCTCTCCCATGGCCATTGTAAAGAGGTGAGTTCACCTCCTTACTAAAATTTAAAGGAAATACAAAACATCCACTTTTTCTAAGAAAAATAGACATTGTGGAATGCATGTATAACAATCCAAGTAAATAAGCATGTTCTAGATACATATAAAATGTCAATAGCAGTGAAAACAAACTAAGTTATTACATTGATTTTTGAACTCTTGTTCACTACATGAGTTTCTTTGAAAAGGAAAAACTGAAAAGATACAATAAGATCTAGCAATAAGTAACCTAGTCATCCTTGATTGCAAAACTTGAATCTACTAATCCTGAACTTGGTCACCTTGGCCTTGTTCAACACCTTGATCTAACCCTGGGTGGTTAGGAAGGAACCTAGAAAAAGGGAAAGAAAAGAAGGTGTGTGTCAGAGAAAATGAACAAGGACAAAATATAATAAGACTATATGGAAATAAAGGCTAAGATTTCATCATAAGATGAAGATGATCAAAAGAATGAGGAAAAATTAAAGGAGATTCTTTCCAAACAAAAATAGAAAAAAGGTTGTATGCATGATTAATATTGACTACCTAAACTATGTAGGGTTGAGACACCTACCTAACCTCAACCAATAGGTGAGGGAGAGTAACACATTCCAGTCACCTATAAATATTATTTATTGGGCAGAGTAACACATTCCCTAGGGTGAATTTACACATGCCCAGGGATTCCTTGCCTTTATACATGTGTAAACCCTAATTTGTGGTTATACATTGGAAATAGGAAAGTGGATTTTGCTTTCACCTCCATTTACAACCACCCATAGATAGGGCGCCTCCGTTTTCTTTGCTTTGGGGAGAGTATGTGGTTGGTTCTGGGGTTTACCCTTAGCTGGGTGGGGTCCAATAGTGGCTGATCCCAGGAGGGATTCCTCGTTATAAAAAAAAGGCAAGGAAACCCTAACTTTTGGACTTTTTGAAAAAAAACCTTGATTTTGACTCTAAAATTATAACCATTGGTTTTATTTCAATGTGAATGTGAAAGACAATACTACCCTTAGGTGGAAAATGAAGAGAATAAGAATATGAGAAGGGAAGAATGGTAAAAGAACCAAGAGGATTGTCCCCTTCCTTGGCTTATAAGCCATGGCTACAAGAAGCAATCCCCAATTTTGGGTGATTTTTCTATACGTGACCAAACTCGAAAACAAGTACACAAAAAGAAAGAGGGATGCATTAAGAACCTGACGGACCAAACAATTCGAACTGAGGTGCTGAGAAGATGGAGAACCACTGATAACAACAAATTTTGTGACGTTTTTGCCCTTTATTCTGTTATCAAAACTACCCTTTTTTTGCTATTTTCCTCTATTTTATTAGATTTTCGCAATAATTGGCCAAGCGACGCTCTTATTCCAATTTTTCCTATCTTTTACAGGGTTTTCCTCGTTTTTGTGCAATAAGGCCGATTCCGGCCCACAATAAGTCTAAGCCCGTCTCGACCTTCCTGACGCCCGATACAACCCAGCCCGACAGGTGCTGGGCGACACAAGAATGATCGACAGAGAAGGGCGCCTTGCGAAAGGGACGTACCGGCCGACACACCTTCTACCCGACAGGGAGCCAAAGCCGCTCGACGACCCAGCTCGTCGAACGACATGACCACCCACCGGCAGGCGTGCCGCCCACCACGTGACCAATAGCCAGCACCTCGCGCCGAGATATGCCTGTATCGGCCATCCACATCCATCGACCGGCGTATAAGGGAGCTACGTGGCGCTTCGAGCACCATGTTTTCTCATCAACCGGCTGACTATAAATAACAGCTACAGGAAGCCGAAAAGACATGTTGGATAGGTCGGGACGGCTTGCCAGTTCACAGTTCGGACAGTTGGGGACTTGAGCTATCTGCGAGAGAAGTGCGAGAGCAACCGTATCGTGCCCCAGTGCTCGTACCGGGCGACACTAGGTGAGCTCTTCCTCATCCTGAGAGGGAGAGGATCGGTTCACCTAGGACTGTACCGGACGACACTGAGGGCCGATATCGGCCGATGTAGATACGCGACACGAGTGCCTGACAGCAATGCCCGACAGTAGTATATGTAAATCCTTGGCCGACACGATACCGAAATCGATACGCTCTCCCCGTCAGTCGTGCCGCCTGAGAGGGTGTGCCGCCCGACATGAGCGTATCGGCCAGGGTCTTCAAATGATATAGTCATCCGTCAGGCGTGCCGTCTGAGAGTTCGTGCCGCCCGACACGGCTGTACCGGGATAGGTCCCTGGACGGTATCGGGCTGGGAGTAGTAGTAGTCTGTCACCCTTCTACATCAAGAAGGCGACATCTATCTTTAATTCTGTTATTTAAATTCTTAGCTTATGCATTGTATTAAGACCCTTTTTGCTGATGGAATTAGAAATGCCTAATTGCAATTTGTTTAATGCTTAGTGCCTTATGATTGGATAACTGCTGTGTTGGATATCTGAACTCTAGCTTGCATTTTTGGATCGCGTTTCGCTTAGCTACCGAATCGTCTTTCCCGTCGCAACTACTTCGAGAGTTGGGTTGTGGCTCTAGTGTTCGGTCCGATTCTGGAGTACGAGAGTGCCCGGAACGGAGTTGTTTTAGTATCATTCCACTCTAACTTGAGCCCTGCAACCTCGAGAGGGGTGTTGATGCTTGGTTAGAGGCACCCGCTCTGAGAGGAGGGGTGCAGGGTGATACTGCTACTGCTTGTCTTACTGAAGTCTTGTCCCTTGCATTACGCCTTAAACTGTAGTTTATCTTTCTATTTTCTGTCGCATGAAAATTCCTAAAAACTGCTAAATGACAAAATCTTAATCTTTCTTGTAGCTCCAGTTGGAGATAGTTTTCTTTGATTTAATCATGACATCTTATTGTTCCCTTCGGGAATTTTAATATCTCTTTATACCCATCGGAGTGTAGAGTGTCGATTCAGAGTCATCAACACAACCCACCTTGTCCCTGTGTTCGACCCCGTATGACTACTTAGACCCCGTAAACAAAGTTGCGGGGGCCTAGAAGGATTCGGGTTATAAATGCGAAGGCTCGACTACCTCAAATACGCCTCCAATTTTAGGACGCGCGATTTAGGCCGGTCAACTTTCTGGCGCCGTTGCCGGGGACAAGGCAAATGGCACTGTTGACGAATCCGAATCCACTAACTACACTCCCGTGCCTCAAGCTTAGAAATAGGCTTGACAACACTTCTTTTTCTTTTTCTTTTTCTTTTACTCTAAGCATTATTCTTTACCCCAATTATAATTTTCTAAACATGATTTTATGCGGTTTTCAGGTACTCTGATCTACTGAACACCGAGACTATCAACCATGCCTCGTTATGAGCAACCCCTTTCTGAGGGCGAATGTCAGAGCCAAAGCGAGAAAGCGACCCGGCCTAATTGGGTTGGTCAGCTTTCCGCCTACATAAAAAGACAGGACACCATCATCAACCAGCTGGTACAGGGGACGCTTACCAGCCCTGGATCTCTGAATTCCATGCAACACCAGACGGCGAGTCTGCAGATGCGCCAATGGGAGGTCGATCAACGGCTGTCTCAGATGGCTGCTCTTATGAAGAACCCTGCAGGAAAAATGCTCCCTCACCCTGAAACTGCAGTAATGGCAGTGCTTAGATCAGGAAAGACGGTAGAGCGCGCTGATGAAGCCCCACCGGAACCTAAGCAAGGGCCCAAGGATGCCGTTCCAGCAGGAGATGGAGGTAGGCCTGCAGAAGCCGAAGAGCCTGTGCCGAGACCGTCCGATGAGCCATCTGGTGGGAGGAATCCTTATGCTCCCAGGGTACCGTTCCCGTACAAGCTGATCAAGGCAAATCTGAAAAAGCGGCACGAAAGGTTCATGGACTCGATCAGGAAGCTGCATCTTGAAGTCCCCTTCCTTGACGCTTTGGAGGAGATGCCCAGATACGCCAAGTTTCTCAAAGATCTAATAATGAAGAAAAAGAAGGGGGGAGGATAGAGACAGTGTACCTGGCCTCTACTTCCTCTGCCTTCGTAAAGCCCAGCTTGCCGACTAAGAGAAGGGATCCCGGAGCTTTCACGATCCCATTCGCCATCGGGGACAATTTCGAGCGGAAGGGTCTGGCGGACTTGGGAGCAAGCATCAGCCTCACGCCCTTAAGTTTCACGCAAAGGATGGGTTTGACTGACATGGTTCGAACCAATATGCGGATTGAACTGGCGGATCACTCTTTCAAAAGACCTGTAGGCATTGTCGAAGATGTGCCGATTAGGGTCGGTGATTTCTTTATTCCCTGCGACATCTTCGTCATCGACGCAGCTGAAGATCCCAGATGTCCGATCATCTTCGGACGCCCTTTCTTGGCAACGGGGAGGGCGCTGATTGATGTCTCTGAAGGGATAATCACCTTGAGGGTTGGAAACAACCACATGGACTTCAAGATGAAGGAAATCATGAGAGGTCCATCCCTGTCTGAATCAGCCTGTTTTGCGGATAGCTACAATAAATTCTGCGAGGAAATAGAGGAGGATATCCGGACAGTGGATCCCCTCACGAGAGCAATAAACTGTCAGGATCTCGACTTCGAAAATCCCAAGGTCGTGAAGCATCTCGACATTTTCAACCTTTCTGACAAAGACTTGCAAGAAGAAGAGGAGGTAAACTCTGCGAAGTATGCCTCCCTTGAAGGAGAACCTCAGGAGGAGACACCCAGAGCAAAGCCGGATTTAAAAGCGTTACCTGAGGGACTGAAGTACAAATTTTTAGATGAAGAACAGAGGAACCCAGTCATTGTAAACGCAGATCTTTCAAGCAATCAGCTGGACTGGCTCCTTGAGGAGTTAAGACTCCACAGGGGGGCTATAGGATATTCCGTAGATGATATCAAAGGCCTTAGCCCCGCCCTTTGCATGCATCGCATCAACTTGGATGAGTCTGCCAAGCCCCTGGTCTAACCCCAGAGGAAGCTGAATCAGATGCTCAAGGAGGTCGTCAAGAAAGAGGTAATAAAGCTTAGGGACGCGGGGATCATTTACCCAATTAGCGACAGCAACTGGGTAAGCCCGATCCACGTAGTACCCAAGAAAGGCGGAATGACTGTGGTTAAGGGTGAGAAGGGTGACGAAGTGGCGGTAAGGACCGTCACCGGTTGGCAAATGTGCATTGATTACCGAAAGCTAAATCAGGCTACAAAAAGGATCATTTTCCGCTACCTTTTATTGACCAAGTTCTTGAAAGATTAGCGCATCACGATTATTTTTGTTTTCTTGATGGCTTTTCAGGATTTTACCAGGTACCCATCTTACCCGACGACCAGGAGAAAACGGCGTTCACCTGCCTTTACGGCACTTATGCCTTTAGAAGGATGCCCTTCGGACTCTGTAACGCCCCCGCCACCTTTCAAAGATGCATGATATCAATGTTCTCAGATTTTCTAGAAGACATCGTGGAAGTTTTCATGGACGACTTCTCTGTCTATGGAAAGGACTTCGATAGCTGTCTGAAGAACCTGTCGTTAGTACTTCAAAGGTGCGAGGAAAACAGCCTGGTCCTGAACTGGGGAAAATGTCATTTCATGGTGCGGGAGGGCATCGTTCTAGGGCATAAGATCTCAAGGCACGGGATCGAGGTGGATACCAGCAAAATCGAAGCTATATCTAAGCTTCCTCCACCAAATTCCGTCACGGGGATAAGAAGCTTCCTCGGGCACGCCGGATATTACCGAAGATTCATCAAGGACTTCTCAAAGATTTCCAAACCATTGTCCAATCTTCTGGTAAAGGATGCTGAATTTGTTTTCTCTAACGATTGTCTCAGTGCTTTTCAGGCCCTGAAAAATGCTTTAGTATCACCACCTATCCTTCAAGCGCCAGATTGGGGTTTACCCTTTGAGCTAATGTGCGACGCTAGCGACTACGCAGTGGGAGCAGTCCTGGGGCAAAAGAAAAATAAAAAGCACCATGTGATTTGCTACGCTAGTCGCACGTTGGACGAAGCACAGGTAAACTACACAACCACCGAGAAGGAAATGCTCGCGGTTGTCTTCGCGTTTCACAAGTTCAGGTCGTATCTCATCGGATCAAAGGTCAAAGTATACACGGATCATGGGGCAATAAAATATTTAATGCAAAAGAAAGACGCAAATCCCAGATTGTTGAGATGGGCCTTGTTGCTCCAAGAGTTCGATCATGAAATTATCGACAAGAAAGGCGCGGAAAATGTGGTCGCAGACCACCTATCGAGGATAGTGGCTGAGAGACAGAGAGGGCCACAGATCGACGACGAATTTGCCGACGAAGCTCTCATGATGGCTGAAGCTCAAGAAGAAGGTTTGCCCTGGTTTGCAGACATCTGCAATTTCCTCGCTTGTGGAGAGGTGCCTCCTGACATCACCTACAATCAAAAGAAGAAGCTATTCGCGGATGCCAAGAATTATTACTGGGATGATCCTCTCCTATTCAGAAGATGCGCAGACAACTTATACAGGAGGTGCATCCCGGAAGAAGAAACTGCTGATATCCTGAAGGGATGCCACGCCTCCCCCTATGGTGGACACCTGGGTAGCGAGAGAACAACGGCAAAAGTACTACAATCAGGTTTCTACTGGCCCTCCTTATTTAAAGATGCTGCACGATTTGTAAAGGTTTGCAAAGAGTGCCAGTCAACGGGAAATATAGGGCAGAGGAATGAAATGCCGATGGCAAGCTGGATCGAAGTGGAAATATTTGACGTATGGGGGATTGATTACATGGGGCCGTTTCCCCCATCCCAGGGATATCAATACATACTAGTGGCAGTAGACTATGTGTCGAAATGGGTAGAGGCGGTAGCCACCCAAACATGCGACGCCAAGTCGGTTATCAAGCTTTTTGAGAAGACCATCTTTCCCCGTTTCGGTATACCGCGCACCGTAATAAGCGACGGCGGGTCACACTTCGGAGAAAGGCAGTTCGAAGCGCTCCTACGCAAGTATGGATTAAAACATAAGATCGCTACGCCCTACCACCCACAGACGTCGGGGCAGGTAGAGGTCTCAAACAGACAGATCAAGCGGATCTTAGAAAAGACTGTCAGCCGCACGCGGAAGGACTGGTCTATGAAACTTGACGACGCATTGTGGGCCTACCGTACTGCTTACAAGACGCCCATTGGAACCACCCCCTACCGTCTTATATACGGAAAATCCTGCCACCTGCCTTTGGAACTAGAACACAAGGCCCTTTGGGCGATCAAGTTCCTAAATATGGATCTAGACAAAGCAGGAGAAAAGAGGTTTTTACAGCTTCAAGAGCTCGAAGAGCTGAGGATTCACGCCTACGAGAATGCAAAGATCTACAAGGAAAGAACAAAAATGTGGCATGATGCCCACCTTAGGAGAAAGGATGTGAGCGAAGGGGATAAGGTCCTGTTATTCAAGTCCTACATCCGTCTTTTTCCTGGGAAATTATAGACAAGATGGTCGGGACCGTTTTCTGTAGCAAAGATATACCCATCAGGAATGATGGAGCTCCGCGACAAGGATGACCCGACCAAGATCTTCAAGGTGAACGGGCACAGAGTGAAAAGGTTTTATGAGGACGAAGCTTTTGTCAGGAAAGCAGAAATTGACTTACTGGATGTAGGTACAACCGAAGAGCCTACACCAGTCGAGCTGGCGACGGAAACTTCAGCGCTCCTCGGGAGGCAGCCCGAGTCATAGATTAGGATACATTTGTTTTCTTTGTAAAAACAACCATTATGGACTGTAATAAGGCCCGAGTCAGTACATGCGCACGTGTGCTGACTCTTTTTGTTTTAAGGGCCATCGCTGTGTTTTGCGGAGCATTGAGGAGTAATACCATCTGAGGTAAGAGATCCTTCTCTATACCAATGATGTTTTACCCTGCAATGGCCTTTTACTTCACACAGGTTTATTTTTGGCCTTTTGACCGCCCGCTTTTCTACCGTGTCGACTAGCTGGGCGCAGAACCGCTTGTATCGGACAGCCTCACCCCGGGCGTCGCAAGGGCAGCGGATGACCCTTGGACTGCACGTCTCGGGAATAGCGTGACTAAAACGCCCGACGCGCGCCATGTTTTGCACGTTTTACCCCCAGCTGGGTTCTCTATAAATAGCGTGGAGGTTTCTTCGTGTCAGGCTATCATTTTCTCCTTTTTGCCACCGGGAACGCATGCAGTGATCCTCCCTTTTGCTCATGTGTCGGCCATCTTGCCTTCACCCTAGTATCGGGCGATGCCTCCTGAGAGCAAAGGTATAGCCCGACACACCTTTTGCCCGACACGTTATCAACTCCGCCCGGCACAGGTTTTGTATCGTGTGAGGCGTATCGGCCGGCTTGTTGTTCTCTTACCGAACGACATGGCTTGTCGCCCGATAGGGTTGTAGACCGACACGTTTATCGGCCGATAACCCTGTCGCCCGACGCCAATATCTCTTATCGAGACGCTTATCGGGTTCTCATGACCTGCAGATTTTCTATCGCCCGACATGCTTTCGCGCGTAACGCCGGTCGATAGCGTTTTCCCGATGTTTCGTATCGGGCGTCGTGCTTCTCACGGTGACGTCATGTTTTCGCTTCATGTGACCTCGAATCGCCCGACACACCTGTGTCGGGCGTCGAGCCTTATCGCGCGACAACATCGTGTCGTCCGATCGCTTATCGCCCAGTTTTAATAAGTTTTCTTTCTTTTCATCTTTTTTTTCCTAACGGATGAATAAATACATTTTAAATAAAAGGTATGGCTCGTATGGAGCAAACCACCTACCGCGCCAGCAATCACGGCGCAGAGATCAGCAACAACCGTCGGGCAGAAACGGCAACAACAATGGAAGGGAAGATTCCTCTTGATTTGGTAGCTCCAATAGCGAGTCGCCTAGCTATGAGTGCGGCAACCAAGGCCTCCGAACAAGTTCGAGGCACCCTGGTTTCGCCCTCTTAAGGGAGAGGGCCCACCCTGACTACACACTCCTGGGAACTAAACTAGGGACAGATAATCAACCCCTTGTTTATGTTCACAACAGAGATGTGAAGAAAGGGGGGGCCAGAAGTGAATTTTGAGGGTTTCGCTCCAGCTCAACCGCTACATCGCCAAAGCGAACCCGCTAGACAACCTCCCAATGGCATGCTGCAACTTCGTAGGAGCATTTTGCAGCACATCAGAAAGCTAACCCTCACTGGCTAAGCTTTACCTCACTTTTGCTTTCTTCTCTACTCTGGGACAGAGTAGAAAGTAAGTTTGGGGGGTATGTCAGTGAGGGAGGTATAAAAATTTTATCTCTTCAAGCTTTCTACGATATTCATTCTCTTTTACCTGATGTGCCCTTATAGCTCCCTGTATATCTAATGTACGCATGCATGCCATATAAAAAATTTTACAAAAATCTTTCCTTTGCAAATTTCTATCCCTATGCATATGTACAAAGTTGCTATAATAATAAAAACCTGTTGTGACTTCTTGCAAAGTTTACTTTCTGTATATTTAACGAGTTACAAGTTCTGTCATATCTTTCTGATAATGTTGTCTCAAACAAACAAAAGATTGTGCCTTGCCATCCAAAAATTTTCGAAAAATAATAATCTCGCAAACAGCTAAAAGACGAGTATGGAGAAGGAAAAAGCTGCCCAAACAGCAGATATCTCTTTTGTTTTCCCTTACCCAGCAAAAATCCCAAAAAGAGAAAGAAGCCTTATGAGCGTGAATAAAAGTATGAGAGTTGTGCCCAATAAAATATATAAATATATATATATATATACACCCTTGTTTTCCAAAAAGTACCCATCTTTAGGCATGGTAGATCCGAGGCAGTGGTACGTAGGATGTGAAATCACTGCTCTAAAGCCAACTGGCTTGGACTGCATGGACCACTTGCCCGTTAACGGACCCTTACCTGGATGGACTGATGGGAAACAAGAAGAAAAACCAAAAAAGCCTTAGCCTACCCTATACACAACTTTCTGCCCTTAAAATAAAGCTGTTTGGTGTGGAAGCTAACTTCGGAATCATACACCATAGTCTCGCTGAAGCTGTGGAGAAGAAAACTTTTACTTAAATAATAAGGCAAGTAGGGCAAGGTCTTTTGTTCACATTAAGACAGCGTTATCTCCAAGACATCACAAATCTTGTGCTACCCTTTAGCCTTAAAGTTTTGCTGTGCAAGAAGAAGCAACACAAAGTCTAGTTTAAATATTGATTGAGGACAATCAAAAAGCTAAGTTTGGGGGAGTTGATAACAACAAATTTTGTGACGTTTTTGCCCTTTATTCTGTTATCAAAACTACCCTTTTTTTGCTATTTTCCTCTATTTTATTAGCATTTTCGCAATAATTGGCCAAGCGACACTCTTATTCCAATTTTTCCTATCTTTTACAGGGTTTTCCTCATTTTTGTGCAATAAGGCCGATTCCGGCCCACAATAAGTCTAAGCTCGTCTCGACCTTCCTGACGCCCGATACAACCCAGCCCGACAGGGGCTGGGTGACACAAGAATGATCGGCGGAGAAGGGCGCCTTGCGAAAGGGACGTACCGGCCGACACACCTTCTACCCGACAGGGAGCCAAAGCCGCTCGACGACCCAGCTCGTCGAACGACACGACCACCCACCGGCAGGCGTGCCGCCCACCACGTGACCAATAGCCAGCACCTTGCGCCGAGATATGCCTGTATCGGCCATCCACATCCATCGACCGGCGTATAAGGGAGCTACGTGGCGCTTCGAGCACCATGTTTTCTCATCAACCGGCTGACTATAAATAACAGCTACAGGAAGCCGAAAAGACAGGTTGGATAGGTCGAGACGGCTTGCCAGTTCACAGTTCAGACAGTTGGGGACTTGAGCTATCTGTGAGAGAAGTGCGAGAGCAACCGTATCGTGCCCCAATGCTCGTACCGGGAGACACTAGGTGAGCTCTTCCTCATCTAGAGAGGGAGAGGATCGGTTCACCTAGGACTGTATCGGACGACACTGAGGGCCGATATCGGCCGATGTAGATACGCGACACGAGTGCCTGACAGCAATGCCCGACAGTAGTATATGTAAATCCTTGGCCGACACGATACCGAAACCGATACGCTCTCCCCGTCAGTCGTGCCGCCTGAGAGGGTGTGCCGCCCGACATGAGCGTATCGGCTAGGGTCTTCGAACGATATAGTCGTCTGTCAGGCATGTTGTCCGACAGTTCGTGCCGCCCGACACGGCTGTACCGGGATAGGTCCCTGGACGGTATCGGGCTGGGAGTAGTAGTAGTCTGTCGCCCTTCTACATCAAGAAGGCGACATCTATATTTAATTTTGTTATTTGAATTCTTAGCTTATGCATTGTATTAAGACCCTTTTTGCTGATGGAATTAGAAATGCCTAATTGCAATTTGTTTAATGCTTAGTGCCTTATGATTGGATAACTGCTGTGTTGGATATCTGAACTCTAGCTTGCATGTTTTGGATCGCGTTTCGCTTAGCTACCGAATCGTCTTTCCCGTCACAACTACTTCGAGAGTTGGGTTGTGGCTCTAGTGTTCGGTCCGATTCTGGAGTACGAGAGTGCCCGGAACGGAGTTGTTTTAGTATCATTCCACTCTAACTTGAGCCTTGCAACCTCGAGAGGGGTGTTGATGCTTGGTTAGAGGCACCCGCTCTGAGAGGAGGGGTGCAGGGTGATACTGCTACTGCTTGTCTTACTGAAGTCTTGTCCCTTGCATTACGCCTTAAACTGCAGTTTATCTTTCTATTTTCTGTCGCATGAAAATTCCTAAAAACTGCTAAATGACAAAATCTTAATCTTTCTTGTAGCTCCAGTTGGAGATAGTTTTCTTTGATTTAATCGTGACATCTTGTTGTTCCCTTCGGGAATTTTAATATCTCTTTATACCCACCAGAGTGTAGAGTGTCGATTCAGAGTCGTCAACACAACCCACCTTGTCCCTGTGTTCGACCCCGTATGACTACTTCGACCCCGTAAACAAAGTTGCGGGGGCCTAGAAGGATTCGGGTTATAAATGCGAAGGCTCGACTACCTCAAATACGCCTCCAATTTTAGGACGCGCGATTTAGGCCGGTCAACCACCCGCTGCAAGGTTAGGATCAAAACTCAAATGCTGATACACAAGGATGCAAGCACATACGCAATTGAAGGGTGAGAAGAGTTGCAAGAAGGTTAGGGAAGACTCGGGTACCAATATTTATAGGCAAGGTTGCATAGGAAAGTGAGAAGGAAGTGGCCCGAACTTGCTTGGGGAGCAAGGTTTGGGGCTTTCCTCGTTTCTTCATGAAAATATAAAATTATGGGATCGTTGGATGTGGTTTCCTATTTGGAATTATTTCCAAAAGATTTCATGCGATTTGATCTAGAAACGAATGAGAAATCAAGAAAACAAATTCCATCTAAATCTGCCCATATTTCCCTATCTGTGCAAGCTAGGTGATGATGCATGAGTCGTTGGATCGCGGATCTAATGGTCAAAATTGCATGGGTCAAAGGTCAGCGCGTGACACATTTATCAAATTCCCAATCTTATTATAATATAGTGTATTATGCATTAATTCCCCTTTTCTCTCTCCTCGTTTGAAGGGGCAAACATGCTCCAAATTAAATGAAAATTGACACCAAGCCTATTTTTGATATAAGGAATCTAAATATGCAATTAGTTTTGCCTTTTGGGAACCTTTACTATGTTAAATAAATCAAAACTTATTTTCTCTTTCCTACTTCATTAATGGTTACAAAATTCTCTAAATTTTATGAAACTTCACCCACAAGTCTCGTTAAGTGCCTTGGATATGAATTTGCCATCAAATTTACATGTTGCAATAATTTTTTCATCTATTTAATATTTTGAAGGTTCTACTCACTTTCTCTCTCCTAATTTTGTCTTCTATTCAAATATCTTTCAAATTGAGTGAAAATTCACCCAAAGGCATATTTTAATGTGTAGAACACGAATTTGGCATCCATTATTACTTTTGGAGTCATTAAAGATTTAATTTTGTATTTTTAAGTTATCTCCTATTTCCCCTTTCAATTAATACAATTATAATTACCAATTTTCCAAAAGTTGTAAAACTTATCATCCAAGCAAACTTGTACCAAAGGAAACAAATTTGGATTTAGAATTATCTTTTGAGTTCCACTTTTACGATTTTTAGGCAATTTACTCTTATATTCACTTAATGGGAAAATAAGTTTATTTATTGTCACATTATCTTCAATTTAGGATTTTGTTTCTTTTTCCCACAGAAAAGCCATAGAAACTTCTAGATCAAATTTTATTTTATCCTTATCCCTCTTAAATGGACATTTTGCAAATTAAACCCATTAGTAAACATTCACAAAGGTATTTGTGCTTAACTCCTTATAAAGTAAACTATTGGGAACAAATGTACACCAAACCTTTATAATTTCCACTAACTCAACATCAAGGACATAAAGGAAAGAGAATCTTAGAAAAAGGATTAAACTAAGATTACACAAGGATTTTAGTTCGTTACAACACTCCACATGTTAAAAAAGATTTCATCCACAAAATCTCATATAAAAAGGGAAGGGTGAGTACGTAACATCTCATCTCTAAGTTCCCAAGTGGTTTCTTCCAAACCATGATACTGCCATAAAACTTTTACCAACTCAATCTCCTTGTTCTTCAACTATATAACTCGAGAGTCAAGAATCTCCACAGGTAACTCTTCATATTCTCTTGAATCTCCAAAGGCTTGATTGAGAGTACATGAGAAGGGTCTTTCACATACTTTCTCAGCACGGAGACATGGAACACATTATGGATCTTGTCATAGGTAGGAGGGAGAGCTAAATAGTATGCACAATCTCTAACCTTATCCAACATTTCAAATGGTCCAACATAGCGGGGACTAAGCTTACCTTTAGATCTTGTAATAGAACGTATTCGCTTGATCTTTTGGAAGGAATAGTCACCTAATAAGAAACTCACATTAGACCTTTTCTTATCAGCATACATCTTTTGTCAATCTTGAGAAACTTTCATCCACTTCTTGATCAATTGAACCTTCCCTATCATCATCTGCATATCATCAGACTTCACTAGACCACGTTCCCCCCACATCATCTTAGTGTAATGGAGAACGAGAAGGTCTTCCATACAAAGCTTCATAAGGTGGCATACCAATACTAACTTGGTACCTATTATTATAAGCAAACTCTGCCAATGGAAGAAACTTATCCCATACACCTCCCCAATCCATAACACAGGCACGGAGTAGATCCTCCAGAATTTGCACTGTCCTTTCAAATTGACCATCGGTTTGAGGATGATAGGTTGTACTAAAATGCAAGTCAGTACCCCTCTTCTTGAATCTGACTCCACAACTGAGAGTTGAACTTTGGGTCACGATAGGATACTATCACTTTAGGAACTCCATGCAGACGAACGATCCAATCCATGTACAAATGAGCCATATCATCAACTTTGTAAGTGGATTTGAAAGGCAAAAGTGGGTAGATTTTGTAAGCCGATCAATCACAACCCACACAACATCAAAGCCCTTCCTGGTCTTAGGGAAACCAGTGACAAAGTCCATAGTAATCTTCTCCCATTTCCATTCCAGAATCTCAAGTGGATGCAGAAGACCACTAGGTCGTTGATTCTCAATCTTGACTTGTTGACAAGCCAAACACTTTACAATGAACAGAGCGATATCCTTCTTCATGTTCTTCCACCAAAAATTTCATTGCAGGTCTTTGTACATCTTGTTAACACTAGGGTGTATGGTGTAATGAGAACCATGGGCTTCACTCAAAACTGTCTATCGTAGGTTCCCAACTTCACGTATCCACAACCTTTGTCAAAAACAAACAACTCCATCAACTCCAACTGAAAAGTCCAATTGTGGCTTCCCAGCTAAGGTCTTCATCCCTTCAAGCTCAGAATTTTCAAGTTGTGTAGCAACAACTTCTGAGATTCAAGAAGGTGTAATGGACAAACTAGCCATGTGAACACACAACTTCTCAACATCTTCTTTATCATTAGGTTGTGGTTTCCAATAGGAAACATACTCCAGGTTCATGGCAAAACACACTGCATTCTTCTTCCTAATCAAAGCATCATTGACTACATTTGCTTTATCGGGATGATAGGTGATGGTAAAGTCATAGTCCTTGAGATACTCCATCCATATACGCTGCCTCAAATTTAGATCCTTTTGTGTCAACAAACAGCTCAAACTTTTGTGATCTATAAAAACTTCAAACTTTACTCCATAAAAATAGTGTCTCTAGATCTTTAAAGCATGCACGATAACTGCCAACTCTAAATCATGGGTAGGCCAGTTTTCTTCATTAGGTTTCAACTGGCATGAAGCATAAGTGATCACTCAATCCTCTTGCATCAAGACACACCATAATCCTTGCTTAGAAGCATCTATGATGATGATGTAGGGTCTGCCTTCAATAGGTAGAGCAAGAATAGGAGAAGATGTCAAACAACTCTTTAGCTTCTGAAAATTGTCCTCACATTCAGGTGTCCATACAAACTTGACTTCTTTTCTTGTCAACTTTGTCAGAAGAAAGAGCCAACTTAGAAAAACTCTTTATAAAGCTCCAATAGTAACATGCTATACTAAGGAAACTATGGATTTCAGATGGGGTCTTCAAAGCTTTCCACTTGGTCACAACTTCTACCTTCACGAGATCAACAATAATATGCCCGAAAAAAATCACATGACCTAAGAACATCACTTCCTTGATCCAGAACTCACACTTTGAGAATTTAACATATAGTTGATTTTCTCTCAGTGTGTTCATAATGGTCCGTAGATGTTCCCAATGTTGTTCTTCAGATTCAGAGTAGACCAACACATCGTCAATGAACACTACCACGAACTGATCGAGGTATGAAGGAAACACTCAATTCATCAAGTCCATGAAAGTACTAGGGCATTAGTCAAGATGAAAGGCATAATAAGAAACTCATAATTCCCATAATGTGTTTTGAAAGCTATCTTCAGGACATCCTCATCCTTCACACGCATCTGGTAGTAGCCACTTCGCAGATCCATCTGTGAGAACATGGTGGCTGCCTTTAATTGGTCAAACAGATCTTCGATGTGAGGTAAAGGATAGTGATTGTTTATCGTCACTTGATTAAGTATACGATAATCCATGCACATATGCAACGAACCATCCTTCTTCTTCATGAACAAGATAGGGGCTCCCCATGGTGAAATACTAGGGCATACAAAGACCATGTCGAGAAGCTCTTGAAACTACTTCTTAAGCTCGGTGAGTTCTGCACGGGCCAAGCGATAAGGAGGCTTCGAGATAGGAGAGGTTCTTGGTACGAGATTGATAGAAAACTCCACCTCATGAGTTGGGAGCATCTAGGCATCTCCTTAGGAAAAACATCGGGTAAGTCCGTCACAACATCTTTGTGATTGAGAGCATGATGTGTAGCATCGAGGACGATAGAGGCTAAGAATGCTCTACACCCTTGTGAGACCAATTTTTGGCTTTGATGGTAGAGATGACAAACAGTCGATCCTCTTGCTTCCTACCCTTAACACACATCCTTCCCACAATAGGATGTAACAAACTAACCATTGATACTTCACAAAACAACACAACTTTGTACCTCTTCAACCAGTCCATCCCCAAGATGACATCAAAGGTGGTCATGTCGAGTAAGATGAAATTCAAGGGAAACATTATACCAGAAATACAGAGGTCCATGGTCGGGAGTTTGATTTAAGAAGAGTAGATCATTCCACTAGGGGTTTTAACATCTAAAAAATGATCCATATATTCTGATTCTATCTCTAACAGGGCAGCAAACCCCGATGATATGAATGTATTTGATGAACCATAATTGAAGGGTGCTTTAACTGGATGCATGTCAAGATGTAAGTTACCTTCTATGACTTCATTATCTCCTTCATCTTCCTTAGCATTAAGGGAAAACCCCCTTCCATTCCGCCTTTCCACAGGTGGTTGTCAGCCTTGCCGGTTCTGATTGTTGTTTCTTAGAGGCAGATTCTGTCATTGTTGTGGCTACTGAGCTGGAGTTGGTCCTCCCCAAGCTTAGGGAAGTTGAGTCGAATGTGTCCAGGTTGACCTCACTCATGGCAGATAGGTGTAGGTTGATCATTTCTACGGGGTTGACCATTGCTAGCAGGGCACCTTCTTGGCGGGTGAGAATGCGAGCAACGGTTGAACTTGTCACACCCTTGGTTTCCACTAACATTCTTCCTCTTGTTGTTGTTGTGCCCAGAAGACTAGAACTCGGGGTATGACTCGATCACCAAAGCCTTGTCCACCATTTGTTGAAAAGTCAACAGAAACTGGGGAACAAGGTTGCGTCCTACACTATAGCTAGCTTAAACCCTTAAGAAACAGGGTTGATCTCCTTTCAACTCCTAGGTCCATTACATAGCGTTCTAGGAGAAGAAAATGTTGCACGTACTCAGAGATGCTTAAGCTTCCTTGATGTAGATTGTAAAACTCTACTTCCTTCCTCTTCAGATAGGTGGGGAAAAATTACTTCTTGCGGAAGTGCTTGAGGAACTCTTCCTAGGTCATGCTCAAAGTATCACGAGTACAAGACATACCCGTCCACTAGACCTATGCCGACCTGTCCAACACATACGTCATAAAGCAAACCTTCTAGTGAGGAGGACATGCCATGACCTCGAAGGTACACTCCAGAGCCAAAACCTAGTCATCAGCTTTATCCACCATATTTGTCTCACTCTCGCCCTTGAAGTATGGTGGTTGCATCTTGATGAAGTCTATAAGGGTGAACTCCTTTGGCTTAGCTACAAGAGTTGTAGCATTGGAAAGCTATCCCACAAAGGTTGTCGAGGGCAGCTGGCGCAACATGGTCAGCTCTTGCTCAGGGGTAAAAAGTGGGGTGCCAATAGGGGTAGTAGGGACTATTCCCAGTATTGGAGGGAGTCACCAGAGTATCCCAGTTGTTAGTGTTTCTGGAGGTGGCTCCTGAAGAGGTGTTCTTCATGTTTCCAAACAAATCTCCCTTCTTGAAAGATAAGGGTATAACATAAGATAACAGGAGTAGACAACAAGGATAGCTTTGGATATTATTGCCTCTGGGCATAATATTTTAGACAGTCAGTATCAGTGCACTCCAGATAGGTATCATATGGATCTGAAAGTCCCCGTAAACCAAGCTAGTGGCATGGAGAAAAATATTGCCAGCCCCAAGACACTGATCCATTATGGACACCCTTGCTTTCAACTTATGCCCTAGTAGTTTCCCAACAGCCTCTAATACCATGCTATAAAGAGGCAAGATCACCTCCTTACCAAAACTTAAAGGAAATACAAAACATCCACTTTTTCCAAATAAAATAGACATTGTGGAATGCATGTATAATAATCCAAGTAAATAAGCATGTTCCAGATACATATAAAATGTCAATAGCAGTGGGAAGAAACTAAGTTATTTCATTACTTTTTGAACTCTTGTTCACTACATGAATTCTTTGAAAAGGAAAAATCTAAAAAGAAACTATAGGATCTAGCAATAAGCAACCTAGTCATCCTTGATTGCAAAACTTGAATCTACTACTCCTAAACTTTGTTACCTTGGCCTTATTCAACACCTTGATCTAACCCTGGGAGGTTGGGAAAGCACCCAATAAAAGGGAAAGAAAAGAAGGTATGTGTTAGAGAAAACGAACAAGGACAAAAGATAAGAAAACTCATCTAAGATTTCATCATAAGATGAAGATGATCAAAAGAATGAGGCAAAAGTAAAGGAGTTGCTTGCATACAAAAATAGTAAAAAGGTTGCAAGCATGATTACTATTGACTGCCTAAAATATGTAAGGTTGACGCACCTACCTAACCTCAACCAATAGGTGAGGGAGAGTAACACATTCCAATCACCTACAAATATTCTATATTGGGGAGAGTAACACATTCCCCAGGGCAAATTTACCCATGCCCTATCTATGGGTGGTTGTACAAAAGTATCACTACACTAGTTCAATAGTCTAATAAAATCAACATGCTAAGAACTATGACAAGTACAAGCATCAAGTAAATATAGACATGGCAGTGGGATACAAGACCCAAGAAATAAATATTAAAACTGATTTTAAAGAAAATATGGTTAAGGAATTGTCAAAAGAGAAATTAGGGTTTTATAGAAGCCTCATTAGGGAAACTAGGTTAGGGTTACAAATTTTGCCAACTTAGGTGTAAGGAAAGAACATACCTTTCTTAAGAGATCCAATTACTTCTTCTTCACTACTTTAATTGATTCCAAAGCCCACTTTCCTATTTTCAATGTATAACCACAAATTAGGGTTTACACATGTATAAATGCAAGGAATCCCTAACTTTTGGATTTTTCAAACAAAACCTCAAATTTGACTCTAAAATTATCAGCAGTTTTGAATATTTTTTGACAAATCCTACATGCACTCTAATTTTCTATATTGACTACTATACTTAATAAATTTTTAATGACATGATTTATGCATAAATATCATAGTTCATTGGAATTATCCCTTCCTAGATCAATACTAAATGACTAAAAAATGAGCTTGCCTCCTAGCATAATCTGATAGTAAACATCTAGGTCTTGGGCATTGTGTACATATTATAAAAAAATATATTGTCTAGGTGTTGGTGCCCATTTTCATCTACTTAGATATACAAGCGGTATTGATGATGGTGTTAGTTCCCACTGGTTTTGAGGTGGTGGTGCCTCAAACCTAATTTGATGTTGTTCTAATTTACACTATGATCTACATGTTTGTTTTTGTGTATAATATTTTTTTAGATTTGGTTTAGTGGAGATAATTTATCATATATCCTTAAAAATACTTCATCAAACTTACTCAACATTTCTTCTTGAGGTTGTCATATCGTACATCTTCTTGTCCTCCCGTCTTGAAATTAGAAAATATCAATTGTATACTTTTTTACTACTTAAATAAATATTATCTATACTTTTAGACAAAAAAGCATATTCTTTTATATAGCTTCTCTCTATTATTTTATCTCTCCCAATTTCAAAATTTCCCCAACCATCTTTGCAAAGATCTTCGAAGAGAGGAAGACATTGTTGAGGAACCAATGTAGGAGAAATAAATATTAGAGGACCACATGAGAAGACCATGTTTCCCTCAACAACAAACTGTACCAAGATTTATATTATTCAACTTGTACTTTCGTTAGGCCACCCTAGATGTGTGAACCCTTTTTATATACCCAAACTATGTAACGGTTGGATTTTTTTTCCTGATGCTACTTCTTATACGCATTGGTTTATTATATCTGATATATGGGTTGCATGCTTCCATTTGTTGAAAAAAATTAATGTGTGTATGGTGATTGGATGCGTATTTGTAGTCTTTATGTAATGAGTGAGGACCTTTGGGTCCTACACAATACTTTTACTATGCTAAATCAGCTTTTTGTTGATTTAGGATTGAAGATCTATTTATTGATCTTAAGGCTAATTCAGGTAACTGATCCTATGATCAATTGTGGTAATTGGTTCATATTTTGATGGAGGTCATTGATTTAAAGGTGTAATTGAGTATGTGATTTAAATATTTACTGAGGGAGATATGAACTCAAATGTTGGTTTCTTTTTGGAATCAAGATTTCTTTTTTAAACTTCATCTGTAGGATGACTTAAACCCTGACCCTTCTAGTATAAAATTATGAATTAAAAAAATTTGGATAGAAATTTGAAGCGCTAATTCAAAAGATATCACGAAAAGCCTAAGTGGCATCTAGAAACTTAGGTAGGAGTCCTAATGAATTTTGAAGGATAAATTTATGAAATAAAACTAATCTTATTATTTATTGCCTTACGTGTTCTATAAAACTTTTTTTATTTCACTTCAAACACGATAGAAATTCACACCTAATTGCTAAAAAAGTGTTGCTTAATACACCAAAATTAGCACATGCACGGTCGCTACAATTTCTTATTAAACATACAAATACATAGCTACATATTGCAACTCTATATAAACATAGAATAGTTATGTATTGGAAATTATTTAACTCGAAATATGGCATAAACAACTTTGATATAATTTCATAAAACATACATATAAAGCATGCTTGTTGCTTCTATGAACAAAGAAAACAAAATCTTGGCCAAGGTTACTATCACAAATAGACAATTGTGGTCAAGGAAAATATACATCAAAATATTCATAATTACATTTTGCATGCCACTCACAACTCATTAGATTAGACAGTTGGTTCTTTTCTACTTAGATGGGTCACTCATTAATGCACGTAGGCCAACCTGTAACCTCACTTGAAACTAGAAGGATGAAATGGTTGTCCAAATTTTCCTCCCAAATTCTTGAATAAAATCTCAACTCGAGTGTTCCTGTAAGGCTCCTATTAGTTTGGTGAAGTCATAGGTTATGTGGAACTCATTTTCAGGAAAATCTAGTTCAATTTCTAAAACTTAAGTTTCATTCACTTCCTTGTGAGTGGTTCGTTGTAAGTGTAAATATGGACCGTGAAAAAATGTTGTTGATTTTTACTATGTAATATATGATAAGCAAGGACGGTAAAGACATAAATAAAGAATCATATCCACAGATAATGATTATATTTTTCCAATCACAATAACTTCAGCAAGTGGTCTTGGTACAAATATTGCTCCTTTAAAAATATTTTAGTGTGGTATAATTATAAGTTTAATAAAAATATTGTGGTTAAAATCAGATCAAAATATTCTTTTCACTTTGTATGTGCAAAGTACTGTAAAAACATTTACATTTTATGTGTTTATAAATATAAGTATTGGTTCATCATTGTTATGTACAATATCAATTTTTATTATATACTTATGCATGATTATAGTGAATCACTATTTTTCAATCATATTGTTTAAACAAGTAGATTGAAGTTATATTGGATAAATCACATTTTTTGTCACATAGTGTGGCGCGAGTACTTTTTGTAGTGTTCATATTTGTATTTTATGCACCACACTGGTAATGTTGATTATAGTGTAAAATATTTTAAATTGTATATTTATAATGTATAATATTTTATCATATTATGTTATGATTTTGTCAATAAACAATATCCACACCGCTAATGTTCCTAGTCGTTAATATTCGATATGTGCTATTTATGAAGAATGAAGAATATAATTATATAGGAAATGTTGTTAGTAAATCTGGAACTTATTTTCCTCTTTTTTTAAGAAGGAACTCAGGAACTATATTTTGTATGTAAATTTATAATTCACTGGAAGTCACAGAGCTCAAATTTCAACACTTATTTTAAACTAATCATGAAAATTTGCTTAAAGAACTATAGTTCATATGTTTTCCGGACAAGATACGACAAACCAATCAGAGAAGGATGTTGGTACGTGTAATGCATGCCACAGCTGAAAATGAAGCATCTTTTAACAGTTATGTCTGTGTTCTATGTTGTGTATTAATGCGTAATGTTGTTTAACAATGAGTTTTATAAAAAAATATATACTGTAAAAATGTATCCTTTATAATTTATAAAATTATGTCCAACGCCTCCTATTACCATTATCCCTTACAAGTCATTTTATAAAATTTTGATGTAAATATGTACCTTTAACATCCCAAAAAATTAAATAAAACAAGTTAGGGTTATAGTTCCAAATTTTCAGTTGTAAAATTCAAAATTTGGACTTTAAAGAAAATTTCCCCAATTATTGGATGCAATAATTATAAAATAATAAATAAAAAGGAAAAGAGAAAGGGGCTTTGAATTCGAAAATATAATCATGGAGTGGATGCCTTGAACAAGAAGTTTTCCTCCTACTTTTTATGACTTTAATATACGAGGAAAGTAAACATGACTTCTCTTTCTCTCTCCCCTCCATGAAAGTTTCTCAAAAACACATAAAATATATGTGATGTGAAATTTTTGGAGACAACTAATGTTATTTCGAATTTGGACTCAAAGTCTCACAAAGGAAGGTAATTGCCATTTATGTTATCAATTAAATGCATTAAAATTGAGTTTAATAATCTATATGGAAACTATGGATAAAAATAGTACAAAACCTGAATCTAACTTTACAAGAAGGATCTAGACTCTTAGTTTAGCCAATGGTAAAATTTTGAAGTTATATTGATCTCGTTTATAATCTCAAATGTTTTTGGAAAGTTTTAATATGGTTTAAATCTCTAATTGCCTAAATGATATCGAATATTTCCTTTTTTTCTTTCTATAGTTTCCATTTTGTTCTTCTTTTATATCATGTGAATCATGCGACTGGGTTACAATCCGAGTAGGACTCTCGAACCTTGGCTCTCACCTCTCTCGCCCGTGTTCCAGGTTCAGAGGGACATGGCTGGGTGCGGTACCCCCTTCCCTTCTAATTCTTCCTCCCCCGTTGAAATCTCTCGGCTCCACCTATAAAATCATCCACTTTCATCATCTTTCCTCTATTCTTTCATTCTGCTTCGAGAGGCATCAGGGGCCATGCGTAGACCTCCAGGAATTGCCTCCTTGCCTAAGGCTTCCAGGAAGCCAGACGCTGCTACCCGCCTTCCTTGACCTATCAATTGGAGGTCCAACGTGATGTTGCAGCCCAACGAGCCCTGGCCGATGGTCGGGCTATGTTCCTCGTAGACCCAGGACCCTCCCCTTTACCTCCAGTTTAGTCGAAGAGGCAGGATTTCTGGTATACCACCTCCTCCTCCTTTTTCCTTCTTGCTTACTATCCCGCCTGTCGCGGAGTCAGACAGAGTGATCTGAGAGTTTTGTGCATGTGCTCTTATCTGACCGACTTCGTAGCTTGAATAGGACCTCCGACAGCTTGTTTTCTCTTGGACACTAGTATATGCACATCTCCGTCAAGCTTCCCTGTTCCACCTCTGCTCTACTATGGCGGTAGGGTGTTCTCGGTCTCCTGACCACCGTGGAGGGTGATATCAGGCCCTTTAGTTTCATCCGGATGCGAGGGTGACGCCTGGAGTCTCAATTTCCAACGACATTATAAAAGTCTCAATTTTGTTTCTCCAAATCATGATGGTGTTCTCCGGTGTTCTACACAGCTTCCTCGCGTGATTTGGGTTGGGGAAAGAAGACCCTGGGCATCGAGTTTACAGTTTTGCCCCGATCTAGATCTTTGTGTGTTACGCGCATCGAGGGGCAAAGTCGGGATTTTAAAATTTATTATGTTGACCAGAGCATGTGGTGGGACCTAGGTCTCTGGACAGCTTGGATTCAAGCTATTGGCCCAGCTGGACCTTGCTCCCTGGATTGGATAATTCACACATGGCTTTTCTCCGAATTATGATTGGTCGATTCTTGGTAAATTCACATTAATTCATCTGTTGCTCAGAAAATTATGAATAAATAGTCTTTGGAAAGGATTTTTTGAGAGCAATCTGATTTTAGAGTTTTCAAGCTATGATTTTTCTTCTTGATATGATGTTACATTATAAACCATAGTTTGACCTTTGAAACCCTAATTAAGCATTACATGTAATTAATGTTATCTAATCCAAACTAGTTTTCCTAATTTAATGACATTGATCAATCAGCCTAACATTAATGAACTCAAACCCTAATTTACCGTAATTCAACCTAGGATCAATACAAGGTATTGATTTATGATGTTTAATAATTATGAACAGGTGTTTAGGGCCTAATCAAGACAAGAGAAGGTTGACTTGGGATTTGACTCAAGATCGGAGAGACCAAGTTAGGATTTACTTTGATCCAAGGTAAGCGGGTCATACCACTATACATATTTACATTGGTTGAGTTGTATGCTATGTATGATTTAATGATTATGCTTTCAATTTCAAGTTTAATGCACAAGTCATGTTCATCATATAAATTGATTGATGTTTGATATATCTTATGTCCTATAGTTATCATGTTCATTAAGATTATAGATTATGATTAATGATCAATGATTCATGGATTTTAAAGTTCATGTCTCAAGAGGGAGAAATCCCATCATGTTAAGTTTAAGGATCATGTTAATGTTAATGCTAAAGTCATGTTAATGATCAAGTTAATTGGAATTGAATTAGATTTTATATGCTTCTCGAATCATGGACCTCAAGGGGTCGTTATGGGCATTCGTGCCAATTATGGGCTTTTATAGCCAAATCATGGGCATTCATGCCAATATGGGCTTTCCTAGCATTATGGGCTTTCCTAACAATCATGTGCTCTTAAGCGGGCGTCATAGAGAGAGGCATATATTATTGTTCAGTTCTTCATGTTATAAGAATCATGTAATCAAGAATGCTTAAGTTAAATTTCATGTCAACGTTTTCTTTCGAGTCAAGTATATATATGCTTATTTTTGGTTCTTATAAAATGTATAATGTCGCTTACTGATGTGTGTGTCTTTGTTTTTGCATGGTCGTGGGATGAGATGTCCCTAGATCAAGGAGCAAAGGAAATTGAAGTAAGTGTTTCAAGGTAGAAGACATCAAGGAGACTCTAGCTTGGTGGGGTTCCATCTACCACTTAGTTGATCCTTTAGTCTAGTTTATCATTCCATGTCTTAGATCTGCTTAGCCTACATGTATTAGGTTTGAGATTAAGATGAGACAATTTATGTTTATCCTTCAAGAACAATGTATGAATCTATATTTTGAGTTAATGAATGGTGTTTCATTTACTTTATTGCAATGTATATCATGTTTTATAATGTTCCTCCGAGCCAAGTGACCCATGTTTTGGACAACATAGGGTTTGCTTCCGCTGTCATATATATGTGCTTGGAGGGGTGTTACAATATGGTATCAGAGCAATGAGTAGATGTCCACTAAGCTAAAGATTCACATGTTCTAAGACCAAGGTTTAGATGATTAAGTTTAAGATATTGGAAACCAAAGTAGAGGTCTAGTCAAAACACATAAGTTAGATAAGGATTAGGGTTATGTGCTAGATATTTCAGACTTTTATGTTAACCCTAGAATTGTATATAGCATGCTCTCTCCTTTTCTCACATGTTTGTGGTATGGGACACAGGCTCATGGGGTTTTATAGAGAGAATGTTATATGCATAATCATACTTGTCTTGTCCTTTTGAATGCATGTGATATGGGCATGTGCATGAGAGAGGTACTAAGATGAGTGTGATAAATCATGTCACCTTTGAATATATGAGCGGTCGGCATGTATCCAAAGGTGACAAATAAAATAAGAGTTGACATTAAAAGTTTGAGACATGTAGTCACCTAAACCTAATCAGATACATACTATGACCAAGCATGCATACAAAGGGTGGATAAATTGACATAGAAAAGTGAGTTAGATCCATGGTAGAAAAAGAGCACCTACAGAAGAGGTAAGAGATGTCCTTTTTCATGACAATTATGGTGAGATAGATTCGTTAGTTGGATACCCACATGAAAATTTAATAATGAGGTTCATATAGTGTTTTACCAATTGAATGGGACTTAAGGATGATATTAGAAAGTAGAGTACGTAGAATATGTTAAATCGTAAGGTGGGTAGTAAGAAGAAATTTCAAGGACAAAATTTATTTAAGGTGGGTAAAATTGTAACATCCCAAAAATTTTAAATAAAACAAGTTCGGCTCTTAGTTGCAAATTTCCAGATGTAAAATTTAAAATTTGGACTTTAAAGAAAATTTCCCCAATTATTGGATGCATTAATTGGAAAATATAAATAAAAAGGAAAAGAAAAAAGGGGCTTTGAATTCGAAAATATAATCATGGAGTGGATGCCTTGAACAAGAAGTTTTCCTCCTACTTTTTATGACTTTAATATAAGAGGAAAGTAAACATGAATTCTCTTTCTCTCTCCCCTCCATGAAAGCTTCTCAAAAAGACATAAAATATATGTGATGTGAAATTTTTGGAGACAACTAATGTTTATTTCGAATTTGGACTCTAAGTCTCACAAAGGAAGGTAATTGCCATTTATTTTATCAATTAAATGCATTAAAATTGAGTTTAATGATCTATATGGAAACTATGGATAAAACTAGTATAAAACCTGAATCTAACTTTACAAGAAGGATCTAGACTCTTAGTTTAGCCAATAGTAAAATTTTGAAATCATATCAATCTCGTTTATAATATCAAATGTTTTTGTAAAGTTTTAATATGGTTTAAATCTCTAATTGCCTAAATGATATCGAATATTTCCTTTTTTTTCTTTCTATAGTTTCCATTTTGTTCTTCTTTTATATCACATGAATCATGCGACAGGGTCACGATCCGAGTAGGACTGTCGAACCGCCGCTCTCACCTCTCTCACCTGTGTTTCAGGGTCAGAGGGACACGACTGGGTGTGGTATCCCCTTCCCTTCTAATTCTTCCTCCCCCATTGAAATCTCTCGGCTCCACCTATAAAATCATCTACTTTCATCATCTTTCCTCTATTCTTTCATTCTGCTTCGAGAGGCATCAGGGGCCATGCGTAGACCTCCAGGAATTGCCTCCTTGCCTAAGGCTTCCAGGAAGCCAGACGTTGCTACCCGCCTTCCTTAACCTATCAATTGGAGGTCCAACGTGATGTTGCAGCCCTACGAGCCCTGGACGATGGTTGGGCTATGTTCCTCGTAGACCCAGGACCCTCCCCTTTACCTCTAGTTTAGTCGAAGAGGCAAGATTTCTGGTATAGCACCTCCTCCTCCTTTTTCCTTCTTACTTACTATCCCGCCTGTCGCGGAGTCAGACAGAGTGATCTGAGAGTTTTGTGCATGTGCTCTTATTTGACCGACTTCGTGGCTTGAATTGGACCTCTGATAGTTTGTTTTCTCTTGGGCACTAGTATACACACATCTCTATCAAGCTTCCTTGTTCCTCCTATGCTCTACTATGGTGGTAGGGTGTTCTCGGTCTCCCAACCACCGCGGACGGTGATATCAGGCCCTTTAGTTTCGTTCGGAGGCGAGGGTGACACATGGAGTCTCGATTTCCAACGGCATGATCAAAGTCTCAATTTTATTTCTCCAAATCGTGATGGTGTTTGCCGGTGTTCTATGCAGGTTCCTCGTGCGATTTGGGTTGGGGAAAGAAGACTCTAGGCATCGAGTTTATAGTTTTGCCTCGATCTAGATCTTTGTGTGTTACACGCCTCAAGGGGCAATATTGGGATTTTAAAATTTGTTACATTGACCAGAGCATGTGGTGGGACCTAGGTCTCTGGCTAGCTTGGATGCACACTATTGGCCCAGCTGGACCTTGCTCCCTGGATTGGATAATTCACACATGGCTTTTCTCTGAATTATGATTGGTCGATTCTTGGTAAATTCACAGTAATTCAACCGTTGCTCAGAAAATTATGAATAAATAGTCTTTGGAAAGGATTTTTTGAGAGAAATTTGATTTTGGATTTTCAAGCTGCGTTTTTTCTTCTTGATCTGATGTTTCATTATAAACCATAGTTTTACCTTTGAAACCCTAATTAAGCATTACATGTAATTAATGTGATCTAATCCAAACTAGTTTTCCTAATTTAATGACATTGATCAGTAAGCCTAACCCTAATGAACTCAAACCCTAATTTACCATAATTCAACCTAGGATCAATACAAGGTATTGATTTATGATGTTTAATAATTATGAACAGGTGTTTGGGGCCTAATCAAGACAAGAGAAGGTTGACTTAGGATTTGACTCAAGATCAGAGAGACCAAGTTAGGATTTAATTTGCTCTAAGGTAAGCGGGTCATGCCACTATACATATTTACATTGGTTGAGTTGTATGCTATGTATGATTTAAGGATTATGCTTTCAATTTCAAGTTTAACGCTCAAGTAATGTTCATCATATAAATTGATTGATGTTTGTTATATCTTATGTCATATAGTTATCATGTTCATTAAGATAATAGATTATGATTAATGATCAATGATTAATGAATTTTAAAGTTCATGTCTCAAGAGGGAGAAATCCCATCATGTTAAGTTTAAGGATCATGTTAATGTTAATGCTAAAGTTGTAACATCCCTAACCTAGGTTAAGCCTTAACCCTAGATGTTTTGCTTAATAAGGTTGATTATATGCTTGATCTTATCTCTTGAAAAGTAATTAAATCTCAAGAGGTACTTAAATCTCAATTTCAATCCTTTTTGAATAATGTTGAAACAATGTTTTACTTGTTTTGGACTAAAGTGCAATTTACCCAAGTTGAGGGGTTAATTTGCAAATGTTGCATGATAAAATGTTCCTCATATGATGAAGCATCATAGGAATGAGTATGATGCAGTGCTATGGCTTTCACAAGCCTGAGCACCAAGAAAGAGCTAGTTAAGCAATTTTTATTCATTAAAACCTAGTTTTGGTGTAATGTGCAATTTACCCAAAACCTAGGGTTCAATATGCAAAATACCACTTCAATAGGGTCCCTCATGATTCTTGGAATCATATAGAGAAAAGAAAATGAGAGGATAACCTCATTTGAAACATTTTGGAAGAGAGAGAATCTTGATATTAAAATAATCAAGATTTAAGCATAATTGGAACTTTACTTCAATTTAATGCAAATATAAATATAATAATTGAAGATCCCTTCAACCAAAAAGGTGAGGGATGATTTTGCAAAAGTTTGGACGAGCTTGTGCCTTGCAAAGGCATGAAAATATCTCAAGCAAGTGGATAACTCACTCACATAAAATAAAGAAAAAGTAATATCCACTAATTTTTGGATATTATTATTATAAGGGTTAAGGTGATTAATTTCTTTTCCTTTAAATTCATGGATAATGAATAGGTTTGCAAAGGGAAAAGAGGATAGATTCGTGGGCAAGGAGTTTAGGGGGAGATGTGGCATCAATTTGAGAAATTAAAGGAATTAATTACTACTTTCTCTCTCATTGAATTTCCTTATAAAAACACCATTTCCAACTCAATTCAAAGGCTTTTTCGATTCTTCTTTCTCTCCTTGCTTGCAAAACGACCAAGGAAGCTTATGAGCAACATGAGGACGAGTTCCAACCTGTAGGTATGCTTCTTGATCACTTTTAACCATGATTTCATGGTGGAAATCGAAAATAAATGATGGATTTCTTCTTTTCTTCCATCAATCTTCCTTTCTAGCCAATCCATTTCACTCAAAAGATTGAGGAATGAACCTTGTGGAGTGAGAAAGATTCTTTCACCATTATGAATGTGAAGTTGGAGGTTTTAAGCTTCATTGAAGGCGGGTTATATAACTTGAACCCTTGAATATTATTATTGATTTCATATCTTTAACTATTGTTGAAAGTCTCTCTATCCTCCATTTTGTTTAATTGATTGATGAAATCACCATGAAAATCACATAAAGATTCATGGGTTTAGAGCTTGATGATGACATCATCATAAGCGCACACCTCCACAAATATCCTTTGCAAACGGTTTCATGAACTTGAGACCAAACGATCTCAAGATCGTTTGAAACCAAACGGTCTCAAGACCGTTTGGGATCAAACGGTCTCAAGACCGTTTGGGATCAAACGGTCTCAGACCATTTGGAGCTCAACTAATGATGTGATGGATGATGATCCAATTGATTGAATTGAATTGGTTTCAACAAGGTCCAACAATCATCAACCCTAAATCGGGTATTTATTGAAAATCTAATTAATTCCATGAGTTTTCCTTGTTTAGTTTGGGTCAAACGATCTCAAGACCATTTGATACCAAACAGTCTCAAGACCATTTGGGACCAAATGACCTCAAGACCGTTTGAGGTCAGGTCATGTCTAATTTGAAACATGGTCCAATGATTTCAAAGAAATTGATTCCACAATGACCAATATTAAAGGTTCATCAATTTCAAGCCCTAAACCAATTGGGTTCAAAACCCTAATTGAGGTTCAATTGAAGATTGATTCTGTTGAAGGATGATCCATTAGTTCAATAAAAGATTGATGCATGGGTTCAATTGATGATTGGTTCCATGGATCCAATTGATGAGGGGATCAATCATTGAAACCCTAAATTGATTTGAGAGGTTGAGACCATTTTTGGTCCAATCGGTTTTGAGGAGGTTTGGACCAAATAGTCTCAAGACCGTTTGAGTCCAAATGGTCTCAAGACCGTTTGAGTCCAAATGGTCAAATGGTCTCAAGACCGTTTGGGACCAAACGATCCCAAACTAATGGTGACTCAAATGATCTCAAGTATCTTTGCACTAAACGGTTTCAAGCACCATCTTTGCTAAATGGTTTCAAACCGTTTGGAATTTAATTGACCAAGACCGTTTGAAGGTCTAAATGGTCTTAGACCATTTGAGGGTCAATCTATCAAAACCGTTGGGGGTCTAGAGGGTCAAGACCGTTTGGGGTCTAGATGACCAAAATCGTTTGGAAAGTAATTAACTAAAATCGTTTGGAAACTTATAGTGATTAAAGGTCAATTGTTTAATTGATCATTAAATGATGTAAATCAAGGGTGATTACATTAATTGTACCCTTAATAAGATAGGGTGATTAGTTCCTTTTGAATGATTAATCTTTAATGCTTATGGAAGTAACACTAGTACATAATCGACCTTTAGTGTCGGTTATTTAAGGCCTTTAGTGTCGGTTTTTAAGTGACACCTATGTGGGCGACGCTAAAAGCCCAACTGTTACGCATCGGTTCTCAAACCGACGCCACAACCCTTCACGCGCCACCGAAAATGCGCCAAAAACGCGCCAGCAGGGGGTATAGGCGTCTGTTATCAGCTTAGAAACTGACGCCATCTCACCCGCTTCCACGGCTGTGCTGGCCAGCACAGCCGTGGTGTCTGGCCTCATTAGGGAAATCGACGTATGTTACTAGTATGACAACCAACACTGTAACCATATATCGTCAGTTTTATACAGATATCTGACACCTATTTTATGTCTGGTCTGCTGCCACGACCGTGGTGTCTGGCCTCATTAGGGAAATTGACGTCGGTTACTAGTATGACAACCGACACGGTAACCGTATGTCATCAGTTTTATACAAATAACTGACGCCTATGTTTTGATTTTTTTTTCTGTCAGTCTGCAGACCTGCTGTGGCTGGTCGCAGGATGAGAAACCTGTAGTTCAGTTATGAACTGCAGGTTTTATGACATCTATAGATATCAGCCAACAACATGCCACAAACATGAAAAATTAACATGATGGAAAAAATATATATATGTGATTCACACTCATGTATAAGAACATTTAATTCATATTATTTTTTCATCACATGCATGTAGAAACCAGTAGCAACCTGTAGTTCTATTTATTTCATCTCTTTTCACATTCAGACACATGTAGAAACATTCATGTATTGATGATTTTCACACACATATGCAAATTCATAAAAATTCATTCAAATTCACACAAAATTAATTATGAGAACAAAGTTATTCTTTATTCATCATTGTCATCATTGTCATCAAAATCATATTGAAAAATTCCCACTCTTTGCAGGGATTTTTCCCAATCTTCTCTTACAACATCTAATTCATCTCTCGTATAGGGAGCATGTACATCGAAACGCTTTGCACCTATGTTGAAGTCCTCAGTTTTAAAGACCTACAAAGAGAATGACGTACATACATAATTATTATAATATATAATAAGATTCATATATTTCATATTATCTAACGAGACTATGTATAATACATGTTGTATGTTATCGATTTCCAATACAGCATGTTTGATGATTAGATCCATAAATCGCATCACATAGTAGGCACATGCCTAACTGTTGTCTTGTGTAGCACACTATAAATTGAAACATACAAAATATTCAAAAATACAAATAAGCACAGTTCACATAAATAATATATACATTGGAGTCAGGAAATTACTTTCACATTCTTCCAAATGAGTGTAAGATTGTTTTTCCTGGGGACCTTTCCTCCAGCTTTTTCGTACTCTTGTAAAGCCTATATATGTTAATGTAACACATTAAATTGCATAATTAAATAGTAATGCAGTAATAGATGTTAATAGATATAAAAACATAAAATATTTCTCATGAGAATAATGACCTTTTAATTGCATGTCCATATAATACATCCAACTCACTCCCCGCAGGATCTAGATAATATACGGTGAATATCTTGGGGACAACAACTAATAACTCCCAATGCTTAGAACTACAGGTAAGAAAGTAGAAAATTAATAACTCAATATCCGCAATAAAAATATAATTTGCTTAAGTCCAAATTACAAGCAAAGTAAACTTACTTGACATTGAATGGAGCTATTATCACCGTCTTATTATTTTTACCAAAATATTCAAAAGCATCACAGTAATATGAAGTAATTGAAGAAGGGTCTGTATCTACAAGACTAATCAAAGATGGAACCAAAAATCCCACATGGGAAAACCTAAAATATGTACATGTCTTGTATAAGTGGCTGCAAAACATGTATTATGTATGCATTAATATATAAGAAACCAGATTGCCGTATATAAAATAAGATATATGGATGTATAAACCAGATTTCTGTATGCATTAATCTCACCATATCCACAGCTCTATCATAGATGTGTTCAGCCATTCATACTTAAACAACTCCAAAATATCTTGTATAAATATGTTGTTTCCGAATGTTTGACCTGCATTAATACGTATCCAGAACTTCTATTACATATGCATTAATACGTATGCTAAACTTGTATAAATAGATTGTTATCGTATGATTTACCTACAACATTCTCCGGAATAGTAACATGTATAGGGCAATCTGGATTATGTTCGTCGATCCATACTGCCACACTCCTACAATTAGGACCTATCGAGGCGTGTAGGTCCCCTGGAAGCCAACTTGGTAGTCGAGGAGGTGGAGGCCGAGATATAGAGGGTCTCGTCTTTTTGACCTGTATATATAATTTCATATCAATTGACTCATATATATATATACACACTAACAAAGTAAAGTAATGAAATTTTATCATACAATATCAGTATAGAGGACATCCGCTTCAGGACACAGTATCACTCCGCCTTCTGCCTCACCAAGTGTTTCAACATCTGGGTGTGCATGAGGCAGTGTAAGATTCGTCCAGCCAGTGAGTATATGTATGGGGCTCACACGTACCATGCCATCTGCTACTGGACTCCCATGAAACATGCACCCTTTAAGGGTTGGGTAAGCCGATGCATCTGCAACGATATATCCTTCACTTTGTAGTCGGCATGGTTTCAACCCCTACAAATTTACGTAAAGAATGTTATATGCATATATACACAAACATATCATCTTGAACAGACTAGCTATTATATATGCCATAAAAATACTTACATAGGACGTGCTAGGTGGGTCTATAGGATTACTCCCAACCTCTGCAATACGAGGAGTAGGAGAAGAGAGGTTCGCCGCAGGTACTGTCTAAGTGGCAGTCTGAGACGCATGCCACTTATTAAATGCTTCCTGGAGTCTTTTATCAACTACTTTCTCGACTCTCCTATCAATTAAGGAATCTATAAATACATAGATAAAAGAAATGCTAGTTTCTGATTATTGAATTCCCTTTTGCAATAACATTCTAAAATAAGAATAAGTTACCTCAGCTTGTAAAAGTCCTGCTTTGGGGACAGGTTTACGCTGGGATGGCCCAAAGAATGCTTTGATGCCCACACCAGCGCCTGCACCCCTTACACGTCCAGGATGCTCTGGGTTACCCAGAGCAACTGTCAGTTCATCCCTTATGCCCTGAGGGATGAACTTGCCTTCCTTCCTCTGCTCGTGCAGCTCCCTCTAAGCACCATTAACAAAAATTCGTAAGTAAATATAACAATAATCAATATCGATAGATTGCTCTAAGAGTTTGATTTTTACCATTTTTGCAGCCGCCTCAGCGGTTATGGGCTTCAGTATCTCTCCCTTCTTATTTTGCCTCCCAGCTATCCACATAACATGATGAGGCAGAGGTGCAGGAGCAACAGTAGATGACTCTGCAGTCTCCTGAGTAGCAGTAGGCTGAGTAGACTCAGCCTGTAGTCTTTGGCGAACGCCTGCATATCCTCTTGGACCCATTGTGTGGTCGTGCACATTCAGTGCACGCCTTGCTCATTGATCATCGCTGATAGCCTAGTTAGTTAGCACATTGATTTGGTTAGTAACACTAAAGGTTAATCTTGAATAGGTGAATATATAAACATATATTAATTAAATTGGGAGTGGCGCTTAATACCTTGAATTCATCTATTTTTCTTTGGGTAACAAACTCCTCCCATTTGTTGGGGTCCAAGTAGTTCCATTGTTGTGTGGCTTCCTTCTTCCTATATTTATTTTTCAAAGAGAATACAAACAAAAATTATTAGTGTAGATTTAGTGAAATACTGATCAATGTCTAAAATTGGAATCAATCAAGAACCTATTCTAAGCATTGTGTATGTAATCTCGGGTGAGATTGGTCCTATAGTTCCTTAGGACCCTCCCACAACGTTGCATCACACATTTACGATGCAACTTTTCATTCAGATCAAATTTGCTCTGCAAATTAAATAGAATTGCTATTAACTAGTATCCTAAAAATTAGTAATCTACACAAATAGAATTATAAATAATAATAACTCATGCATAGTTCCTTTCATATGTGATCTTTCTTCTCCTTAGGAACTTTATGCCATGATTCTAGGATAGGACTGCAATGGCTGCGAGTAAGAACCCTAAGATATGAAACAAATGAGTTGCGGTTCACTCCATATAGATTTCCTGCCTGATCAAAATCTACAACCAATTTGGGTCCATTGCCCTTTGTTGTATTAACTTGTTCATCATTGTGATGCCCCTCACTTTCTCAATTTTATTTTGCTGCTCATCAAGTGCTGTAATTTCTTCAGGGGGTACATCACCCACATAAAATTTGATAAAACAACACACTTACATAATATAATTATAAATGAACATATAGATAGAAACCTCAAGGATATATTCTCAAAACTTACATTGTCAGGCGGTGCAAGCACGTCCTCACCCTCATGGTGATCATCAACACGGTCCTAATCAGCCATCTGAAAGTTCACATTCAAATTATAAATTTCACATTATAAAGTAACACTAATTGTAAAGTTCACATTGTAAAGTACACATTCATAGGGGTGCAGCGATTGCAAATGGACATCCCATGTGCTGTCATTCTTATATATAATAAATGTGTACCACTGATAAGCGTCGCTTTGCAATATCAATAACTAAGATAGTTAATCCTAGAGTTTAAACCTTTTTTACTTCTGGTTTTAAGGGTAGTATAGAATGGTCTATCCCACAGGACAACTTTTTAGAGATTGTCCTTAGAACCCAAAGTTTAAAAAACTTGTTATTTGTTTTTGGTATTTTTTTTAGATTTGGAACAGAAAGTAAAAGTCAAGTTGGGGGTTTGATTGATTACACTAATACAAGAAAGAAAATGTACTTAACAAGAATAAGAAAATGCACAAGGAAATTTTAAGATTATTGTTAACACAAGAAAAACTATATGAATGAAAAGACTAGAAATTAAAGAAAGCGAAAGTATGCGGTGATTAAATCAAGAGATGGAAAATGAGGCGTTAGGGGTTTTCACCACCTTAGTCAAGGCAAAATAAACTATTCCTTAAAAATGACGGATTCGATGAAGGCAAGTGAATTAATAAAAATCCATTAAAGACAGACTCCACATGAGCCCATTGGTCTTGGTGCTCATGCTTCTTAGTTCATCATCCTAAAAGAAGAAGATCCACGATCATTTCAAAACTCCTATGCGATTGGGTTTGTTGTTCTAAATCCGAACTTCCACGGTCATATCCATCCGGATTAACATTTGATCAAATCAATTAGTTATCAAACCCAAAAGCCATCTAGAGTAATTTTTTAGGAAAAGTCGATAAAGCCATGGCTAAGGGGTTATTCCCCTTGCCTCGATAGAAAACTACTCACTCATGGAGAGGGGGGAGACGGAGGAAGAAAGTATTGAAGCCATAGTCTAGCCCAAAAATCATGAGGTTAATCCTTATGTTAGAGACAATAAAATGGCTTAGTTCTTTGTTCCTTGCTCCAGAATTAAAGAACAGAGAAGATTAAGACTAAAGCGGAATGAAGAGACAAGAACTAAGTAAGAAAGAACAGTGCTTGAATTAAAATCTACTTTATTGCAGAATAAGAAGATGATTACAAGAACAAATGCTTCAGAATCCAAATACAAATAGAAATCTAAGATGATCAAAGAGGAGGAAGTGTCCCTTCTTTTATAGGAGAAGGAGGGGGGTATACATTAGGTTTAGGGCAAAAGAAATGGCTGCCGGCGGCTGCTAACTTTCTAGATCTAATCAATAGAGGAAACAATTGATTTGTTTGCATCCCTTTTGCATTAATTTCCCGCAACAGAGGTTTCGAGCGTATTTTTGTGCCAGTCGAAAATTCGGAAGCGGCCCTAAAATATATTTTTCCTGTAGATAATTGAATTATCTTTCCAACGCATACTTGCAAAATAAATTCCGCATTGGGATGTGGGAGTTATAACAATTTTGGTGAAAGGTATATACTGAAATCAGACTCTGCGAAAAAACGTAATGCTACTTTCACTGGTTAATTGCGCAGTCAAATTAACACCAAAATTATCGCAAAATATATGTTTTTTGTAGCCAATAAAATTCTCTTTTCATTCCATACTTTATCTTGAAATTCCTCCTTTAGACTCAAAAGATATGGCTATTTTTCTTATGAGTATCTCAGGCACTACGGGAATATTTGAAAGCCTCATATCTTCATCTTTTATTTTCTCGATTTAATTACTTAGATAATTCTTGAAAATTAAGAAAAATATCATAAGAATTCAGAAAAAGTATATCAAGAAGATGAAAGTGCTATTTATTTTTGAATTAGCTAAAATTAACAAAAAAGTCATAATTAATTATTCTAAATGAAGCAAAAATAAGAGATGAATATGCATTCATCAAAATACCTCAAACTTAAACTTTGCTCGTCCCGAGCAACATTAAAATCAAAAAATAATTTCAAGACATACTCTCAACATATCATCCTCACTCTCCTAACAATCACTTGATTCCTTCCACCAAAATATGGCCAAGCGACCCTGACTTCCTGAATTCACAAAAAGTGACTTTTATATTTCCTACTTCACAAACTTGCATTTATTCAAGACCTGCAATAAAATAGATTTTCATTTCACCTTTGCATTTGGTACTCCAATTTTTTATAAAGTTTTACACAAGAACAGGGCTGATTTGGATGGTTGGGGTTTTTGTAGTTTCCCCCTGGGTAGAAATTTGGAGTGAAGGAGGTATGGAAGAAGGACAGTCTCTCCTCTATTCGACTCGAGACCTTTTTATTTAGTGGACATTCAGATACATTGACCGCATTTTTTTTCTTTGATTTTTGGTGATACACCCAATTGTGTGGGTATGGAAGAAGCGGAAGAAGGGGAAGGGGTGCCACCCCAAACTTAGCCTTTTGGGCATTATTGGCTTTTTTCTTTTTGATGAATGGAAAGATTTGGAAGTGGTGGAAGAAGAGTAGAAGAGTTTGTTCTTGTGCAACTTTTTTTTCCATCTTTTTTTTAGAGTACCATGCATTGGTTCAACTATTACCGAATCATACAAAAAATCAAGAAAATTTATACAAGTTGTACATGATAAGAAAGCATCACTCTTGAATCCTATCAGTCCTCTATGGCTTGCCATCTTTTCTAAGGAGTGATTATTATTTGAGGTCCTAAGTGACACGAGGATTTCTAGTCATGAAAGTTTCAAAATTTTAGTTGCAAGGCAGTTACATCATTAAGGGGAGTATTTTGACAAATGATCATATCAAGACCGACTAGATAATGGCCTTTTTACAATTAAGTAAAAAAAATTGGCCGACTAGATAAGGGCCAAAAACTAAAATAACTAATGAAAATAAAGATGAAAAGGAAAAATAAAACAAATAAGGAAAAGATACCGGTGGATCACGTACCACCCACCCCCACCCCGAACTTAGAATTTTGCTCGTCCCGAGCAAACTCTTAGACCGAGATGGAGGAAAGAGGATCACGACGGTGGCGGATAGTATGGCGGTGGAGGAGCGGAGGAGGAGGCATGGTTGTGGTAGTGACTTGGTTGATTTCCTCGGAACCACTCCATCATCTTTGCTTACGTGTCTCGAAATGTATGATGAATGGCTTGGCGTACGTCAGTATACCAAGGATAAAAATTGAAATCAAGATGGTTAGGTCCCCATGGTTTGACATATGGTGGAGAACAGTCATATTGAATCTCATTTGTATAAGGATAATTATTATAAGAAGTATTGTTTTGACTGAATTGTAGTTGTTCGATTATATGTTGTCCACAGTGTCAATGGGGGTTGGGATGAAGGGATGATAGTCGGAGTATCCATCCATGACATTTGGTTGCACTGCTTGGGTAGTGATATGTAGTAGTGGCTCAAGAGATGTTTGGTGGTTATCATAGAGCGGTTCCTCAAAGGGAGAGGGAGGAGAGGAAATGGGTATGGTCATAGATGGGTGAGGGGGTTGTGGGAGGGGAACTTCTTGAGTGGTGATGTTGGTTGTACCCACAGTATGAATAGTGGGAGGGTAAATGTCCATCTTGATAGGACTGACTGGGCCATTTGAGTAGCAACTTGATTGTCCACCAGAGAAATTTGGGTTTCGATCACATGTGGTGGTTCAGAATTAAGGAAACGTTGTTGCATCTTATTGAACTGGTCCATGCATTCAAGGAAATAGACTTCTTCCTCCTGGGTGTACTTCATGTTACCCCCAGAGGCTTGAAAATTTATGAACTCCGTTCCCACTCTTAGTGTGAGAAGTCCTGCCTCAACGTTGATGAGGGCCCTGGCCGTGGCGAGGAATGGCCGACCAAAGATGAGAGGGTAGCTAGTGCCTTATTTTATATCAAGTACCACAAAGTCACAAGGGATATAGAAATTTCCGACCTTGATTGACACATCATCAATAATACCAAGAGGCTTGGTAATGGAAGAGTCTGCAAGTTGAATACGCATCGGAGTTGGTCTAGCATCAGTTAGGCCAAACCTTCTACACATGCTCAAGGGGATGATGGACACACTAGCTCCAAGATCAGCTAGTTCTAAATGGCTGGTAGAGTCACCGATAGAACAAGTGATTCTGAGAGATCCTGGATCTTTGTGTTTCTTTGGCATTTTACTTTGGATGATGTCTGATGTAGTTTTTGCCAATTTTACCATTTCAGATTCCTCGATAGTGCGCTTACGGTTTAGAAGGGCTTTGAAGAATTTTTTCCATTCAGGTAGATCAGTCATAGCGTCCAAAATGGGATGTTAACGCATAACTTTCTCATGATTTCCTTGAATTTGTTGAACCTAGAGTCTAATTGGGTATACTTCAGCTGACCTGCAAAAGGTACACACGGCTTATATACATGACTCTCTTCTTGTGGGGGAGGTGATCTCAGCGCTTGAGGGATAACAACAGCCTCTTCATCACCCCCTTGGTCAAAATCTATGATGGGGGAACTTCCTTCTTCTTCCGTGGTAAAGCCAGATCTAGTAGTAACATCCTTAAGTTGTTCTATATGCCTGGGGTTGGGTTTAGGCTGCCCAGGGAAGGAACCGGCGGGAGGTTTTTGTTGGGAAAATAGGCGGGCCAACTATGTGTCAGTTGCCTTTTGATGGGCTTGTATGGCCACGAGGGTTTGTTCTATGTTTGCCAGGCTAGGATGACTTGGGGGAGGAGGGGGGGGCATTTTTTGGCGGCTGGCGAGGTTGAGGTTGGTTTAGATTTTGGGGTGGAAGGTTTAAGTTTTGCAATTGTTGGTAGAGTTGTCGATTTTGGTAATTTCCTTGATTTCCAAAATTTCTTTGATTATTGTATGGGAATCTAGGTGGTGGTCGATTGTTACCTTGAGGGTAGGGAGGCCTTTGTTGAAGTTGGTTAGAGTTCTCGGCATCGGAAGGGTTCCCATATTGAAAACCATGGTGGTTTCTAGGTTGGTTGGGATTGTAGTAACTTTAGCCTGGTATTGTATGAATCGAATTGAGGTCTTCTGGTTGTTGTCCTACTTCAGGTTGCATGGGCATGTTGTAGAGATATTGACAGTGGAGGGTGGTATAATCGTATCCTTGGCAAATACCACAAAGGGAATCCATGGCTTTTAGTTGTTGGGGTGACTCCCTAAGGGTGATCAAGGATGACTCTAACCGATCTTATTTTAAGGCAATTAATTTTAGGCTTTCCGCTATGCTTTGGATATCATTATTAATTTTTTCCTTGGCTACCTTAAGGATTCCGCCAATCCCTCTTCTAGCCCTTGTTTCGGAAGGCCGTTTGACTACCTCCCATGCGTTAGTCAAACTTTGATGCATGAAATTTCCTCCAGATGAGGAATCGAGAAAGAAATTGGTATCATCATCAACACCACGATAGAAAATCTCTATGAGTTGGGCTTGAGAGATATCATGGTGGGGGCACTTCCTAAGTAAATCTTTGAACCTTTTCTAGGCTTCACCTGAAGACTCTCCTGGGGACATAGAAAAATGAGTTATTTGACCCCTAAGTTCATAGGTGAGAGACGGGGGGTAAAATTTCTCAAAAAACTTGCTTTGTAGAACTTCTCAAGTTGTGACATGTTCTTCGCTCTCTATAGTGTTGTACCAGCTACTAGCTTGGCCGGAGAAGGAATACTTGAACAACCTAAGACGAATGGCATCTTCAGAGACACTCGGGAGTTTGTTCAAAGAGAAAAAGGTCAATGAACCTTTGAAGATGATCTTGGCAACTTTCCCCATTGTTGCCTGAGAAGGGGTTGGCTTGCATCATGGTGATCCATTGTGTTCGGATTTCGAATTGTGGAGCAATAATATCGGGGGATATAACCGGATGTTGCGCATAGGTCGTTTTGGGAACAGAAAAGTCTTTTAATTGTTTTTGCCTTTCGGCTTCCCTCCTATCGGCTTGTATGGTTTCTTGTTCGGCCCTAAAGGCTGCTCGCAAAGCGGCTTCTCTTTCCGCTTGTTCGGCTTGGATGATCTCTCTTTGAGCTGTGAGAGCTTGGTCGATCCTACGGGTGACTTCTTCTTCATTCATTCTCACTAGATTTTGACGGTTTAGACGATGAAAAGTCATTTCTATTTCCGGATCAAATGGTTGAAAATCGACGTTCGGGCGTTGCATGCACAATTAAAGTAGTTAATTCATGTACAGAAAAAACGTACTGCCGGAATGGAAACTCGGCAGAAAGAGGAGTACACTTCCGGAATGTTATTTGGAAGGCATAAAAAAAATAAAAAAAAGTTTTTTCAAAAGATTTTTGGGGTTCAAGAAAAGAATCCGTTGTCCCCGGCAACGGCGCCAAATTGATAAGCGTCTCTTTGCAATATCAATCACTAAGATGGTTAATCCTAGAGTTTAAACATTTTTTACTTCTGGTTTTAAGGGTAGTATAGAAGGGTCGATCCCATAGGACAACTTTTTAGACATTGTTCTTAGAACCCAAAGTTTGAAAAACTTGTTATTTGTTTTTGGTATTTTTTTTAGATTGGAACATAAAGTAAAAGTCAAGTTGGGGGTTTGATTGATTACACTAATGCAAGAAAGAAAATGTACTTAATAAGAATAAGAAAATGCACAAGGAAATTTTAAGATTATTGTTAACACAAGAAAAACTATATGAATGAAAAGACTAGGAATTAAAGAAAGCAAAAGTATGTGGTGATTAAATCAAGAGATGTAAATTGAGGCATTAGGGGTTTTCACCACCTTAGTCAAGGCAAAATAAACTAATCCTTAAAAATGACGGATTCGATGAAGGCAAGTGAATTAATAAAAATCCACTAAAGACAGACTCCACATGAGCCCATTGGTCCTGGTGCTCATGCTTCTTAGTTCATCATCCTAAAAGAAGAAGATCCACGGTCCTTTCAAAACTCCTATGCGATTGGGTTCGTTGTTCTAAATCCGAACTTCTACGGTCATATCCATCTGGATTAACATTTGATCAAATCAATTAATTACTTTGATAGATCAATTAGTTATCAAACCCAAAAGCCATCTAGAGTTGTTTTTTAGGAAAAGTCGATAAAGTCATGGCTAAGGGGTTATTCCCTTTGCCTCGATAGAAAACTACTCACTCATGGAGAGGGGGGAGACGGAGGAAGAAAGTACTGAAGCCATAGTCTAGCCCAAAAATCAGGAGGTTAATCCTTATGTTAGAGACAATAAAATGGCTTAGTTCTTTGTTCCTTGCTCCAGAATTAAAGAACGGAGAAGATTAAGACTAAAGCGGAATGAAGAGACAAGAACCAAGTAAGAAAGAACAATGCTTGAATTAAAATCTACTTTATTGCAGAATAAGAAGATGATTACAAGAACAAATGCTTCAGAATTCAAATACAAAGAGAAATCCAAGATGATCAAAGAGGAGGAAGTGCCCCTCCTTTTATAGGAGAAGGATGGGGGTATACATGAGGTTTAGGATAAAAGAAATGGCCGCCGGCGGCCGCTAACTTTCTAGATCTAGTCAATAGAGGAAACAATTGATTTCGTTGCATCCCTTTTGCATTAATTTCCCACAACAGCAGTTTCGAACGTATTTTTGGACCAGTCCAAAATTCGGAAGTGGCCCGAAAATATATTTTTCCTGTAGATAATTGAATTATCTTTCCAACGCATACTTACAAAATAAATTCCGCTTTGGGATGTGGGAGTTATACCAATTTTGGTGAAAGGTATATACTGAAATCAGACTCTGCGGAAAAACGTAATGATACTTTCACTGGTTAATTGTGCAGCCAAATAACCACCAAAATTGCAGCAAAATATGTCTTTTTTGTATCCAATAAAATTCTCTTTTCATTACATACTTTATCTTGAAGTTCCGCCTTTAGACGCAAAAGATATGGCTATTTTAGTGACGAGTATCTCAGGCACTGCGGGAATATTTGAAAGTCTCATATCTTCATCTTTTATTTTCTCGATTTAATTACTTAGATAATTCCTAAAAATTAAGAAAAATATCATAAGAATTCAGAAAAAGTATATCAAGAAGATAAAAGTGCTATTTATTTTTGAATTTGCTAAAATTAACAAAAAAGTCCTAATTAATTATTCTAAATGAAGCAAAAATAAGAGATGAATATGCATTCATCAACCACCTATCCCATTCTTGAACACCTAATCTCACTAGTAAGTGTATAATGTGTATTGGGTTTTAAAGAAAATTTCGGCAGCATTTCCCCGATGTTCTCTAAATACATATGTACTTAGAGAACAAACGGGGAAATGTTACCGAAATTTTCTTGAAAATCCAATACACATTATACACTTACATCTTAAGTGAGATTAGGTGTTCAAGAACAGTCTCAAACTGGGGACTATCTAAGATTTACTCCTAATGAGTAAATCTTGGACGGGTTTCTAGGCCAACAAATTCATGTGTTGTCATTCTTATATATAATAAATGTGTATAAACTACATGCAACATGGTTAATCCTAATCTATAGAGCATTATTAAATAATAAATCAAGAAATCAATAGTTTCAAACATGCAATCTCTAGTAGACAGACTAACCTTAAAAAATTACCCTAATGATAAAAAGTCTAGGCATCTTTACTAGACATTATATATAGCCCTAATCATCATATTTAACATACTACATTATTATTAACATCCAAATCAGATTAAGATCATACTATGTTATAACTATTGGTTTAATAACCCTATTTCCGCATGTACGTACATGATTATCAACTTTAAACACTACAAAAAATATATGATTTAGCTACAATTTATATATTTACATATAATTTATTTGTAGTTAAAATTATTGTTCTTTACAAAAAATTAAAAGTGTAAATAAAAATTGTAGACAACTTAAAAGATTACACTTAGCTACATTGATCATCTTTATTTTAATTGTAACCATATGAACGTAGTTAGTGAGGCATCAAATACTAGAGAAAACAAGGCTGAAATCCCAATCTCCCGCGCCTGGGAACTAAAATGTTTTTCAATCTCCCACACTACTGTCACTCTCCCCAACTATCCTAATGACTCTCCCGCATGATTCTCCCTCTCTCCCCAAATCCTGATTGAGTATGCCACACTATTGCTCTGACTAGGCATTTACACCATGATTCCTAGCCATAGGCCGCTGCCCGAAGCTTCCCCCAATCGATCTACTACAGAGATGCTTAGTGCGCCCCCGACTATGCAACTGTTGTGTTTGGTCCTGACTACATGCCTTTGTTAGAAGCTTCTCTCCAACTAGACGATCACAAAGACGCCTAATGTATTCAATCTCCACCGGCCAGGATACCATTGCAGATGATCTCCCTCGACTAGGCTGCCATTGTGGTTTATCCTACTATGGGTCGTCAGTGCCTTCTCTTCCCCCGACAAACACAGGCCATGACCGCCTAACCTTCTCCTCTGACTGCTATCAACAGTTCCTTCTCTTCTTCCAACAGGAACCGACGACAGTCGCGTACCCTTCTCCTTTGTCTGTTGTGGAATTGAACTTCATTGTCCACATAGCTGAAGGAACTATCGTTGTCATGATGAAGTGTAGGTTGCCTCTCACGTTTCTTATGTTCATCATTATTGCAACAACTTAATGTTTCTTTCTCTTTATAATTTTGAACACACCCTAAATGGGTTAGTGCATGGCTCCTATGTGGTATAGACTAGCATGATTTAGATATCAAATTACTACATGAGTGAAATTTAAAGTTTGATTAGTCACCAGTACTTTTAAATTGTTCTATCAGTAATGAATTGGACATCATATCCTCAGTGGGTTTGCGGAAGTCTATTATCTCTTTAATTGTCAAAAATGTAATGTCTTTGATCTGTATGGATCATGTCCTAATTTTATAGACTATGTCCTTTAAGAAAGATAACACCATTCACTTTTAGATTTTATAAATCTACATATGATTCGATTGCCATATCTAGGAATCCAGTAGACATTACTTATTCAGATGTAGTTGTTGTCAAGCTTATCCTACACCCTCAGTTAGTAATTACATATCTATTTGTTAAAATACTAGTAGGTTCATTGTTTATATCTGGAATCATTTTCTATTTTAAGGAGACACAATGTCAAATGTGGCTTATGAATTCCAAGATAAGTGTTTATAACAAGCAACAATAACAAATTTCACTTAAAAATATCTCTGATCATTTTAGTTTGTCTTGAAAATGCTTTGGAATGAGGGATATAATAGATGTAATTAAAAACTTGAAACATTTCAAAACTAAGAGTTGGTGAAGCACTTTGAACATGTTTTGTAAGTAATCATCTACAACACTACAAGACTATTGCACATGTTATATAGATTCATAATATTTATTATTATTATATTTATTTTTCTATGTACTTGATCTTGGCTCTAATATTTTTACCCACGGTTTGGTTATTCTTCTTATGTTTTATCTTTTCAACCAAGAAATCAATTGACTTAGTTGACAACTTATGTTCTTTATATAATCACATTTTAGTCGTGGATGAACTATTGACATATTAGAGTCTGTTTAGAAATACTAGTGTACCAATGGACAGAATGTTGAAAAATTTGTGTGTGGGAAGAAAGGAGGGTGAGCGAAGGTATTTTGAAAATGGTAGAGTCACCATGAATCTAAAAATAGAGAACACGAAAGTGGCATGTATTGAGTATTTAAACTGAAATAAAGGAATATGGGTGAATTAATAATATCTAAGGTAGATGGTACTAGATCTACGATGGATCTAGTTGGATTTCTCTAAAATTTGTGAAACACGACTAATATATAGCTATTTAGATTCGTATAGGAGTTAACTAAGAAATACTTTTAGAGTTTAGACAAAAATGATATAATGGAGAGAGGCTAATAAAGAATCATCAAATCTCAATAGTTCACGGATCTTCAACTGCCTTTGAGATCTCGAAGGCTCCAAGTTTCAAGTGTATGAACTATGTAAAGGCCACATCTTTTGCAAGAAGCCAACTTATAGCACTCCAATGAAAAAAGGAATAGCAACATTCCAGTAGATGTCGGCCTAGAAATGAGACCAACCCAGAATATATGTACGTCAAATTCTCTAGGAAACTTCACCCTACTTTGTTGGAGCCTAGATCCATGGGCATCATTATCTTTTCACATATAACTATATTTAAAGATTGTATCTTCTAATTCTTTGACATGCTCAATTTCCATGTGACTGTCATCCACATCGGTATTTCTTAGAATTCATTGTCTTGCTAATGGGATCACTATGGTTCATCTCAACATAGTTAGTAACATCTTCAACTTGAGGCAGTGCACTAGAACTTTCAATGTTCTAGGTAGAAAGTGACTTATCACCACCAGTAGGGGACTACTATATTTCCACCACTAAGAGAGTCATGTTTTTATCTCCCCACAACCCCTCTTCAAATGAAAGATGGTCCTCGTCATTCTAAATATTTTTTTCATCTGCTCCATGTATATGCACAAAAATCTAACATTTCTTTGTTTTTGTGCCCCCATTGATTCATTCTCTCGCTCCCTCTTTGACACCATGACCTTGAGAATACCTGACGCAAGGGGTATATGTAAATAGGGTTCTTTCTCATTAGAAGAAGCATGTACTATTTAACAAATACCTAGATTTTTCCTGCTAATTAGATGTGAAATTTGGATTGTATTAATGTTGATATCTCATATATTATTTTCTATATTCAGATAGTTACCTCACTAGATATTTACATGGTGAAAATAATAATCAAAATTCCGCATGGATACCAAGGAGTTTTCAATCATTATTCTCTTTAGTGAGAAATAGCTATCTTTTTGTATAGTTGAATGGTATTGGTTAACTTTAAATCATCTCTCAAGAAGAGTTGTGGAGTATATTCAATAGAGGTATGTTACTATGGTAACTTAATCCACATCTATCCAACTAGTTATAGATATTAAACCATATTCCTACGAGGCCTACAGCTACATATATTCTCCATCTGCCAACTGTTTAGGGAGAAAACTCTTAGCAAGATGGTACCTTCTTCTGTAGTAGTGAGAATCCTATTTCCCCCTTCATGATCAATTTTATTTTCCCCCATCTTTTCAATACAAGATTATATATTAAAATTGTTCTAATGATACATATGTACAAAATGTCGTTTATGAATTTTGTTTAGCCATTTCACTTGATATGGACCAGTCTTTCTTGGTAGTTTTTAGAAGACATGCATCAACATATGCCAACTATAGAAGCCTACATAGATAGAGAAGAGAGAAATGATGACAACAGGATTTGGTTTTCCAGTACATCTGTTTCTTGGTTGTAGCTAAGGTGTGGAAGTGGCATTGCATTCGGGTAGGGTGGGTGTAACTGGTGATGTGTGGATGGTTGATTGTGTTTGCAGAAGGGTTAAGGGGACATACCTACTTTCTTTGTGATAAAGGAGTGGAGGAAGCAGTTATGCTGCTAGATTAGATAGTGAATTCAAAGCATAATTAGTTTTGGGCTTGGATTGACAAGCTACAGTTGTAGTGGTGTACTTCGTTTGCCATCAATGCATATAAGTCAAAGCCCCAAAGGCCAGAGGTAGTTGTACATACGTGCCACTGCTGGAGATCTTTGTATAACCTCTACATGAATCCCCTGTTTCAAAAGCACAATGATTTTCTTTAGTAGACCATAGAACATTATTGGAACAAACTACAGTTTAGTGGTTGAAATTGTAAGATTTTGTATCTGTACCTGAATTTAATGTTTGTCTAGTTTCACTATTTTTCTGTTGGATCTAACCTTTATCCTTTTTGATACTTTTAACAATGTCTGGTAAAATCATTAGCACATTTAGCTTGAACTTCTTTCTCCAATTGGCCTACCATCGTTAGGTCAGATTTCTCAAGGAACTCTCTCAGGAAACCTTCAAATTTTCACTCATAGCCAGATATCTGACACCAGGTTGCATCGATGAACGGAAACCTTTTTTGAAAGTAGTTTTTCCCAATCATGTTTACAATTAAGAGAACCTTAGAATCTATTATTGCACTCTTGTAGTTAGTTTCCTAATGCACTTCATTCTTCCTATAACCCATGGTTTGTGAATATATGTTGTTCGCACATGCTAGATTTAACTGATGATTGAATGATGCACTTCATTTTGTTGTTCACTTGCACCCATTACGAGTGATTTATTCATATGTATCACTATACACACATGTAGTATTTATCTTACTTCATGGTTTTTCTCATTGGTACTATTTCCCATTGTGTGAATATGTTGTGCAATTCACACTCGTAAGATTCAGCTTATGTCGTTCGTTATGTTGTTCACTTGCCTATTTTCACACACTCTCAAATCGCTGACAGATTTCCTAAGTCCCTTTGGCACTCATCTATTGAAGATAAATGAACTATAAGGAATGAAGAGTGTTCTACCAAGGTGACTGGTTAGTGATGAAATTACAAGTATTGATCAAATGGTCTTTTGGCCTTAATGATTTTATGGCGAAAATGTGATCTATATTCAGAGAGGAAGGAATTGTTACCCTGAAAATGATTAAGATAATAACATAATTATGTCATGGTATATTGTGATGCATCACTATGCTTTGGTCGCTGAACAAACAAGGTTTTATTGTTGGAATTTTTCAAATGATCCTCCAATGACAATTTTCTATGTAATCTGGTTTAAGTTCAGAAACCTTTATAGGGAAACCCATTTTATCTCTTTTTTTTGAAGTATTCAAATATCAGTAGTTAGTACAATAACCAAGTCCATCACTTTTGGTCAGTCACATATGTAGCTTGTCAATTACTTACCTATATTTCTACTTTGTGTACTTTTGAAATATCACTTTTCTTTTCTGGGGCTTGACTTCTGGATCTTCAATTGCACTCATTTCTTCACTTTGGATTTGAGGCCAATGTGGTGGGTCTTGTTAATGGAAATAGGATCGATTTATCCCTTTTGTCTTTCCAATTTCCCTCTCAAACATAGTCATTTGTTGTCCATTTCAAGGGGACCCATCTCACTTTCAAGGTTTGGCTGATTTCATTAATTTGGTTGGAAAAGTTCCCCTGTAGCTCAATGCTCTATCCTAACAATTTTCTATATCTATAATGTATGTATGCATGTCACTGGTCATGCAAGTTCTTTCGGTCACAACTCTTTGTGGTATGCTTTGGTTATCTTTTTACTAAAATATGAAAATCATTTATATCTTAATTGTGCAAACCATACTTGACTGATGCAGGGCCATATCATTGACATTTCCTAAGTGGTATCATTTTGTGAGCTTCTTGTTGTTTGCAAATAAGATTTTGAGATATTTTCTCTCAAAAAACCATTTTCAGATGGACAGGGACCTTATCTTTATTTCGATAATATCGTTTGCCCTCTTTTTACATCTACAACTGGAGAGGTCTGCGGAATATACAAAATAAAAGATCCATCTTTTGGCATGTCAAATAGATCATCTGACCAGCATCATGAGCCCAGTCTAGTGGTTTGCAGAATACATAAATGAAATGACTATTATATGGTAATAAACCTTTCACATGGCAGTAAAAGAACATTTGAAATGTATGATAGTCTAGATGATGCTTGGTCAGCTCATTTAATTGTGTTCTATGATTTAGTGCTCTCTTGACTCATTATTTTAGTTCTTTGATTTAGCTTGATCATTGTTTATGAATTATGACTATAAATTATACTTCACCATGCTTCTCAATATGGTTGTATTTCTTTACCGGTGAAACTTTTGTTTTGTCAACAATTTCAGAGCATGTTTGTATTTCTTTACCAGTACATCATGCTTGGATCAATTTATAGTTCAGGTCCCTGCCATGTTTTTAGGAACCCAAGTGGAAGCAGAGGTGGGGATGCCCATGCCTTTGTCCTGATAAACAATAGTGAAATGGAAAATGATGGACAGTTTGGACCCCATGCCATGCCTGGGCATTTTTCTTCTTGTGATAAAATAGTGTATATGCCTTTGCTTTCATATGTAGGATGTGACATCTTTATATGGATCCAACCATGTTGCTGCAATGCCCATGATGAATCTTGTGCCAAAGACCAATGTTCTCATAGATTGTCGAGGGAACAAGTAGGAGGTATCAATCACTACCCCTTGAATTTCCTCTTAAATCAGGGTTTATTTATAGGTATAAAGAACAAACATCATCAAAGCTTAAGCTTGTATACAGGTCTTCGGTCTGGTTATTATATTGTGCAGGAGGCTTGATGGTGTTCTTACCTCATGTTATGAAATTCTCCTTATCTACTCTTTTCAAGAGGATATGGTTTTGCCTATCTGTATGAGTTTTTGATGGTAAGAGCAGCAGGAATGCATGTTTTCTCCTTGGTTTCTTCGGCTTTGAATTGCATATGTTCTGGTGATATAATGGAGTGATGGTTGTATCTATTTGTAGTGTTGCACTCTATTGTGATCTAGCTCTTAGCTATGTTGTGTGTTTATGAGCTACTAATAAACATTTAAAGGTCTTAACTCGAAAGTGCTTGGGAACTATCTGCTCCCTTTTGATCTGAAACTGAAATATGTTTCTTATTAGTGTGCTAGGGTTTGTTATTATCATCAGAATGCAAGGCGGTCTTGTGGCCTGGTTGCTTTGATGTACTTCAGGATAAGAGCTACCGATTCAATAAGTGAGATTTCACATCTTCATGCTTTACTGTTGGGATTGATGCTAGTTCCTTTTTCATAACATTGTTTAAGTTATGATAATTATGCTAGTTCTTTTTTCCATGAAAAACACCACAATATTTATTGCCTAGACCTTAACTTGCATTTACTATTAATTTCATTATGATTTTGATATGGAATTTACTGGGCTTTCTTTTCTAGGAAGCTGCAACACATGCTCCTTTGGTAGTGTCACCTTCTACACACTCTCAAGTATTCCATCATGAAGTTTGAGGTTTCAACTTTCCAAAAGAGACATGACATCATTACTTACCATATCAGATGCACAAAAATCTAAATAAGTTTTAGTTGGTATGACATCATTAGTAAAAGAGGTATGCCTTTAGTATGTGTCATTGCACTAAAGGACCGCCAGTCTGCATTTGCAACGACTGTGGTGTGCTCCACATAGAACTTAATTAGTTGCTATTGACTCAACAAAAGCAAATATGCTATTAGTAATCAACTGATGGATTACTTATTGGAGTTTGTATCACTTGCTTCTTTCTTGTTATCTTGTGTGGTGGATGATGCTTACTAATATATACTTTCTCCTCTTCTTGCAGGTCACTAATGAAGTAATTAGCTGATGAACCACGAATTTGACTTGATACACTTAAGACTGGGTGTTCTCGCTAGACTACCCTATTGAATCTCGTCTTGGATATGATGTTTCAAGATATGGTCCTTCTTGTTCTGATCTGGAACTACAGGTGGATTTCTAATGCTTACTACTATCAGAGAGCTGGGATATGAGGTATTTGATGATACTAAAATGTATTATTTTCTTGTTTTTCTAAGATTCTGGTATTCTCAACCACAATTGACCTTTAGTTTATTGGCACACTCATTAGATTAATGCATTTACCCATATAGGTTGGTAAGTTGTTGCATATTTTTTGTGGAATAGTTTTTATTTGTGGTTGGATGGAAAAAGTAATGTGTCTATAGTTGGAAGTTATCGCATGGATGTCTAGGTCATTATGTTTTTTCTCTGTTATCTTCTGATGTATGAAGTTCATCTTTTTCTATGCAACTTACTTTTTCATGAGTATGGCCATCTACTGTTTAAAATATTTTGTGCATTAGGCGGACTTTGGTGAGTTAGTTGTGTTAGCTAGACTCCAATCTAATGACTTGCAATAGGAAGCTCGCCCCTAGCTTCTTCCTTGCTTCTCAATTACTGATGTCTTTGTGTGTCAGCTGATTTTACAAAAGATTTTGCACCTTTGAAGCATCAGTATCACCTGAACAGAACCCACTTTCAAGAATCTAAAACCCAGAAAAAGAGATCAGAATCACAGAGGTATATAAACCAACAAGCAACACAAATTATGAGTCAAGAGAACATGATTGCAGCAGCATCATCTGCTAACCATTCATCCAAACAGCCATAAGAGCTAAATGATTGTGCGATGCTTAGTCTTTAAAACTATGAGACAAAAATTTATCCAGATCACATGATTCTCCTGCACTACAATGGAAGATCTAATCCCATAATAAAATGAATCACCAACCTCAAAATACAATAACATGACTACTCCTCTATTCTAAAATAAAAAAATTGGTTTGCCTTCAGAAATTGAAGAAAGTTCCAACCATTTAAGCACTAAAATAGTCCAGAGAGGATTCTTGATCTCCATAATTTACTTGGTCCAATGCATTAAAACATTTCTTTTAACTACTGCTTAACATGGTGTTGAAAAATAAAGAGATTAAGTGACCTCATAAGTGAAGATTACTGCTTTTGATGAGTTGATGACTTGATACTTTATTGAATGATTTCAAGTGCAATAATTTCATTTTCTTGTTTCCTTGCATAGTATTGAGATGCACTCATTGTCATGCTTAAGAAAATGGACAAGTTTTCTTTGGTGTGAATTATAGCACTTTACCCAATAATACTCTAAAAGCTGTACTAGAAATAAACATGGTTATTGTTCTTGATCATTGAAGAATACTTTATCTTTATACACATTGATGCAAGATATAGTAGGTTTCATATTTCTAAAGTTTGAAAAAGCGTTCTTTATTATATTGAAGCTATACATTGCATGCACATATATTCATTGCATGTAAACTCTGTAGGTAGGTGGCAAATCAAATCCTTGAATTCCATGAACATCTAAATGTTATTATGCATAGATACTCTATGGATTTGTAGCTGATCCACTTCTTGCTTGATTTTTTATGTTAGAATCCATCACATCATATTCCTTTGAGCTTCAACTCTCCCCATAACTGATTTCATTGATTTCTTGGAATGTGCTAGAATCGTCTGTTCTATAAACACATATTTTGAGAGACCAACACACTGTTCAATTCATCAAATGCTCTAGCACTTTTGACATTTTGGATCTAGAACGTGTGGTATCTACAAAGAATGTTTCCCATTTTGAAGCTACAAAATTATGCCCATTGCAAAGAGCTTTATAATCTGTAATATGCCTGCCGTACAAATTTGTTTCATTTAGCAATTGCAGCACTGATGCTAATCCTCTAAGTTCTCAACTCATTTTTTGTTCTTGTTTCAATTGACTCATCTTGTAGTTTTTTTTTGTCAATCTACACACACATATCAGTATAATGTTCTAGAGGTAAGGTGTATTCAATAATTCCAGAGATGGTAAGTGCATTACAAAAGCTTCACTGTGACTTGACTACTGCGCTGCTGGCAGGTAAATTTTTCAGCAAAGAAGTTGTTGTCTAGACATTTGATTCAGAAATGGCTATTCACTTGGGCGAATCTAATAATCTTCAAGATCTTGTGGATGAAATCTTGAAACATTTGCCTCTGCCTCTACTAAAGGTAAACTTTGTTTTGGTAAGAGAATCTAGCTTTGTGTGTGATAACCACTTTTTTGTATCTAGATTTTTTTTCAAAGTCTAGTTGATACTTACATTTTTTCTTTCAATCTATGGTCCTTTAGATTCCATACTTGGAGTTTATGATTTTTTTCGTAGCCTTGAGCTGCCATTCACTTTCTTTACTGAGATAATGCAACTTATTGTCAAAGCAATTATACCACGATAACAGAAATGATAATTGAATACGCCTCTAGACTATTTTTAACTAGATTGTTCATGCTCATAGTTGAATATTGATTACTGAAGATATATGAGATTTAGTGCCTTAGATGTCATAGATATCCCAGATTATCCATATTCACTTGCTTATATCTTGAGACTCCACAGTGGTAATGAGAAGGCCACAATAGGAAGTCAGATTACAAGAGCAGGTTGTGCAATGGGTAAATGGTGCTCTGAGTGGACTAATGAGAAGCTTGAGATATTGAAGGCTAAGGATTCAAGTGTGGTGTTCATAACTGGACAGTCAGAGGCTAAGGAAAATTAGTCTTCCTCTTTTGTCAAGGAGGTTGCCATTGATATTGTGATTGCATTCCTGAACGAAAACTACAAAGGACCTGATGGAATTTTGTAATAGGCACCTTTGTCTAATCTGTAAATCATCTGATCATCCACATTTTCTAGAAGAGTGGTATTACTGGCACTATGGGTCAACCCATAGAAGGAATGAGTGATCATCACCAACACCTCTTGCTTCTCAAAGGGTTATAAGGTCAGAATGGGCTTCACTGACGTGTGCCAAAAGCAAGGAATGGCAATGCCCAAATGTCATCCAACACCTTCAGATAGGGCATTCCCCACAATAGCCTCATTGGATTCACTGATGGCATTTCTTGTGAGATGGCCACAAAGTGGAGAGCCAATGTGTGTGTGTGTTAGGGTGAGAGTTGCTTCAGCTACAGCCTCATGGTTCCCAAGAGGACCATTCGAACAACATAAATATGTTTTAACCACCCCTCAATAGTAGCTTGTTAGATTCCCGTATGAACTGTCTAGGGCCTTTGTTGTGAATAAGGTGACATTTTCTCCCAATTCTGTTAGGAAAACCAAATACAGTACATTGAATAGGGCAGCAACAACCTTGAGTTGTTGCAGACCTGTATCAAGTAGGAAAATTATTGGAGTCTACATTGACACCGGTGCCTAGCGCAGACACTTCCAAATAGGATCATGACAACACAAGACCATAAACTAGTCCTACAAAGCATCCAAATAGGATTCATAACATTGTCCTTTAGGCCAAAAGCACAAGTATCCTTTGAAATCTGAACAAAAATCCAGAGATAGAATGAGCAAGGATCAACCATCCCAAAGGCAGACCACCACTCTCTTAAATCTCATCCCAAAGACACCCAAGTCTACAAAAGACCATATCAGTCCTTCATACCATCTAACCAGGGTTTAGAAAACCGTCCTTTAGGTCAAAACACAAGGATCCTTTTAAATCTGATCCAAACTTGAGTGACGAAGCAAACTAAAGCCAAGAAATAGAGCCAAATTTACTCCATACGAGGATATCCATTGCAAGGACACAAGAAACAATATGTATGCCAGAACACTACCATCACCCTGCATTATAGAATAAACACTCAGCAACATCAAATAGAACACCAGAGAACCCTAAACACCAGAGAACCCTGATAAGGTCGATTGCTTTATATTTGTAGGTCACTCAGTGGAAGTAGACTCTAAGTAACCAAGCAAACAACCTCAAAAGCAGTCAAAAGAAGCTAAGTAACTCAGAGGTAAAAAAAACTTGATTCAAACATCACAAATGCAGATCCCCACTCTCTTATTCACATCCCCCAGAGAATCAGGAAATCTATATTAGCACATAGACCACCTTTTTTATGTCGACGACTACATTTGTTCTTGAGTTCTCCCTTATTTCTATGGATATAACCATCTAACCTCTGTCCCTTCCCCTCATACATGTTGAATTGGATTCGAGAAACATTTGTTTATAGTTTAATTGGTTGCTTCTTGTGATAATAATATTAGTCATTTAGATTTCTATTGAATTGAATTGAAACACACAACTATTGCTTAAACATTGATGGGGAAGGCAAAAGAAGAAATGTGAACATTCACCAAGGAATGATAATTTACATGCTTCCTGTAATGTGTAACATACATCTTGGACATGTCATGAAGGTTCCTTGCTAACATCATGGCTTCTTGATAGTTGTGTTTTCTAGAAAATCTTCACATATATTATGGTCATATGGCCTACTGATGAGTTCTATTAGTCATCCTTCCTAATAAGAACAAATGTTTGTATTTCCCTGAACTTTGTATTTCCCCATTGGAAAAAAGACATGCTTGATAGTATGAGGTTGCTAAGGTAGAGAATTGCTACCCCTAGAGGTCACTTAGGTTACTGAGCAAGGTGGGCTAAGGAAGGCATGCAACAAGGTTGGTCATCCTTAGTGATGATATACTATCTGGTCCGAGTATAGGGCCAATGGCCCACTTTATGCAAAATTGTAAATATACAGCCAAGGGTCATGGCTGCTGCTCCATCACACATGGTATCTAATTGGTTGGCTTCTTCGAGACTACATATATGGCTTCTTGTGTGGCTAGATGGAGCAGTTGTGGCTTTGAAAAGGTCATTTGAGACTTTCTTTCTTTGTTGGTTCTTTGGGAGTCAACTACAAACTTCGGATTATGATTTTTCTAGGTTAATAGTTCTTCAACTCCCTAGCAATTCCAGTAGCAGTTGGGTTCCTTTATTGATTGAGATGATGCTTAGCCTTGTTGGTGGTCCATCTGACAATGCTGCTCATTGGTTGCTGGTGCCTGCTGATTAGTTTGAGATGATCTTCAGATCTATTTTACTGGTCCTCTATTTTATCAGCCTTATTGGGTTCTGTCTCAACATTTGTCTAACTCTTGCAATGTTCTTTTTTAGGCAATCATTTTTGCTTCCCTTACACAAACTTGAGACAGACCAATTCTAGCTAGACGACCAAGTCAGGTTATCTACTGAAGAACTTTTCTCTATTTGACATCCTATTCAGAGAAAGTCTAAGCAAATTATTTAGCAGCAATTACAAATTTTTAACAATAAATTTTTAGAACATGAGTTGAACCACTCATCCAAGTATTAATTGAAATCCCTATTTCCACTCAGAGCCAGTTCACTCTAGCAGCTTTTATCCCATCCACAGTCAATATGGCAGATGATCAAGCTTACCCTTGTCATATTTGATAACCAACCTGCTGATCTCTTCACTAGATGACATTATTGATCAACCTTTAGGACACCCTTCTAACAACGAGATGAAACTCAGGTGCTCAGTTAGAAAAACAAATAGAAAATCATGAGACAGTAACATATTTGCACTATGGTCGCACTTAGCTAGTTAATGATTAAGATATGACAAATGATGGTTTGAGTAATTGTCTTGAGGGTTTCCATGGCTACCTACACATAGAAAACACTTAGGGTCTCGAAGGTTACCTACACATAGACAGTAACCATTACATTGAAGGTGAAATCAAGATTTCAGGATTCACAAATTCTCACATATTCAGGATGTCATGAGCAAATACATAGAAATTTTCCTTAGGTCACTGTTGTACCGACAGTCGCCAAACCGATAGACAAATCGTTACTAATTAAGCGGAACTTAAAACATTACCAGCGGATTAACAAAAATCACTAAAAATTAAAACCATTTTGCAAAGAGATCCATTTCTAGGAAAACTCTTTAAGGCAGAACCAAAACTTTATATACATCATTGTTCACATTGTACATACACTTTACCATCTCTTCTCGAGGATAACATATAACAGTTGCTTTGTCAAAAAAATATAATGAAGCAACATAAACCTCGAGGCTTACAAGCCAAAACCTCAGATCGTTCATGAAACCATAACGAACCAACTCCAAGGACCTGAGAGTACAGAGACGACACATAGGACTTCTATCTACAAGACATGACAGACAGTACACTCAACCTGAGCTGTCACTACTGTCCCTGCCACTGTTGTTCTTTTTCTGTAGAAAGGTTTCCACCTCCACGTGCACATCCACCTAAAAATGTTGGATCCCATGGGGGTGAGACAATTGAAAATTGCCCCAGCGAGAGATATAACTCTCCGCCAACAATGTTATTATCACAGTTAAATAGTATTAAACTGAGCAGAGGATAAGCAGTTTAGAACATTCTCATCTTTTAAAGCATTGCCACTATCTATGATTGAGCAGTAAATCATCTATTCACTTTGTAAGGAATATGAAGAAACATGTATATCATTTACTCATCATACTATCTCAAGCTTATCATGTGATGCTCATTATCATGGTATGTCATCCATGAATCATTCTCATTTCTATCTGTTGGCCTCATCCAATCTGCTAACCATATATTGAATTGTACCAGTCATGTGAGTATATGTCATCATATCCTGTCCAAGCATTGGACTATGCCAATCATATGCATTATTCTAGGTATTGGGATTTAACCAATCCTGTGTTATTATTCCAGGCATTGGGATTTAACCAATCATGTGTTATTATAGGCTTCATGCCTCTGCCAGGCAGTGGACTCTAACCACTCATGATTATAGGCTTCACGCCTCTTCCAGGTATTGGTCTGTAACCAAACCTGATTACACCGCCAGGCAGTGGACTCTAACCACTCCTGATTACAGGCTTCACGCCTCTGCCAGGTATTGGTCTGCAACCAATCCTAATTACAGGATTTACGCCTCTGCCAGGTATTGGACTTTAACCAACCCTGATTACACAGCCAGGCAGTGGACTCTAACCACTCCTGATTACAGGCTTCACGCCTCTGCCAGGTATTGGTCCGCAACCAATCTTGATTACAGGCCTTACGCCTCTGCCAGGTATTGGACTTTAACCAATCCTGATTACACAGCCAGGCAGTGGACTCTAACCACTCCTGATTATAGGCTTCACGCCTCTGCCAGGTATTGGTCTGCAACCAATCCTGATTACAGGCTTTACGCCTCTGCCAGGTATTGAACTTTAACCAATCCTGATTACACAGCCAGGCAGTGGACTCTAACCACTCCTGATTACAGGCTTCACGCCTCTGCCAGGTATTGGTCTGCAACCAATCATGATTATAGGCTTTACACCTCTTCCAGGTATTGGACTTTAACCAATCCTGATTACACAGTCAGGCAGTGGACTCTAACCACTCCTGATTACATGCTTCACGCCTCTGCCAGGTATTGGTCCGCAACCAATCCTGATTACAGGCTTTATGCCTCTGCCAGGTATTGGACTTTAACCAATCCTGATTACACAGCCAGACAGTGGACTCTAACCACTCCTGATTACAGATTTGTTATGGGATATCAATCCCTTAAATTTATCATTGGTTATCACATCCTTTTACTAGGCATTATAACCTGGGGCAAGCCATCATATCAATTCACATTCTTTATGTATTACAAGTGTTCCTCTTATCTCCTTTAGGCATATTCAAAGCACTATAGCCCTTATTTGGCTATAAGCATAAAGCATGTATGATCAAGATTTCATTATTATTATAACCATTTATTATTATTATGAAGTTACTGGTTTCCATTTCCTTTAGTTTATTCTGCACATTACCATTCCTTACATTAGACTTTTATAAGCATCTTGTCACCTCTCATTAGGCAACAATTATTCACATGGCTCACCAGGCCCATTTATCATCTTGTCACCTTCCACATGGCTCACAAGGCCATTAAACATCTTGTCACCTCTCACTAGGCAACAACTATCCACATGGCTCACAAGGCCATTAAACATCTTGTCACCTCTCACTAGGCAACAACTATAAGGGTTAGGGTTTCCTTTTATAGACGAATAGGGTTTCAAGTTCATATTATCAATCCAAACCCTAATTCATTGCTCCACACATCTAGGAGCATACATTAATATCATAAGTATTCAATCATACTTATTTATTCTCATCATTTATCATTAAATGAATTATCAACACAAGGTATGAGTTCCTCTCTCATCCTTATCAGGGTATGATTACATCATACTTTATTAACTTGGCTTAACCCTTTCTCAAGGTATAATAGCCTACACTTATCAAAGTGCATTCCATCTCAATGTAACAATTGACATGATACACATCATGAGTTACTCATCCAAGTATATTGGATTTAAGGTGCATCAAGGTGTAACAACCTTAAAGTGTTGGATGTGATATTTACCATGCCTTGGTGTATCAATTCCCTCATCACTGTTAACTTACTTAAGTTCATCAACTTATCTTGTATTAGGGTATTTCCCATCCTAATACTTTATGCACTAGCCCATCACATTTATTCTATAGTGTATTGATCATGAGTCATACATTTGAATTGTCCAACCATCATCAATTGATATGGACTCATCTCAGGTTGAGACATTATTGATATAAGGTTCTCCATTATCAACCACTCTAGGTGTTTTACCTATCAAGGTATTAGCCACACCATTACTTGGTGTTTCCCTCATCACTCCTAAGAGTATCTTGCCCTCACCTCTACAATGTGTCTCGGGTTAAAGGTGTGCATATGTTCACCATATCGGGTTGTAGGTGTATAGGAACCACCATATCAGGGTAGAAGTATATACATACCATTCATATCGGGCTAGAGTTGTTTATATGTGTTACTCATGTCGTGCATGAGGTATAAATCCATCACCATGTCGGGCTAGACATCAACTAGGGTTGTGTAACGGGCTACTATATCGTTCAATAGCATTTGCTATTCCTTACTCATATCGGGTTACCCAAATTAGGGTTTCACATCAACTTATAAGTATACAATTGACCTTGTATCATGCATGGAGTCTATACTTGACTCCCTATCATGCAAGAGGTGTATACTACACCTACATATCGTGCAACAATGTATTCATTCATATCCATATCGTTCAAGTGAAGTAGGTGCAACATCATATCGGGTTAAAGGTACTTTCTTGTGTGCTTGCACCCGATATCACTTTTATAAAGTGATACCACCATCTTAAAGCCCTAGACCTTAGTTATAACTGTTATAGTTCATGGAAACAGGTCTAAGAAACTACTAGAACTCATAATCTCATCAACTGTTTCAGGAGATTTCGGAATTAAAAGTATTTCACTAGTTATAGCAATTTAGGTGAAGAATAATAACATGGTTGAGTTCAAGTTATATAACCCACCTTAAGAACGACTTCAAAGCTCCAAGCTCCAAATATCCACGTTCCTAAGGTTGAAGATGGAGTTCACAACTCCTCTATATGCAAACAATCACCATGGATAAGCAATTGGTGAAGAAGAAAAGAAAGGAAGATCAAAAGCCTAAATTCATGCTTCAAACCAATGTTGAAGATGATCTTATCCTCACCTTAGGGTTAAGTTTTGAGTTCCTTAGATCCTTGGTCGACACCCCACCACTCTTGGGCGATATTTACTTCCTCTTGGATGACACAACCTTGCTTGTGGCCGATACCCCCTCACTTGTGGCCAAAATCACTTCAATTGGCCGATATCAACTTGCTATGGACAATATGAACATGGTATGGCCGATATACTTGCTATGGCCAATACCCAAGGCCTATGAATGATAACTTTGTGCTCTTTCACGATATGCCAACCCTCTTGCACGATATGGCACTCACTTGCACGATATGGCACTCAACTCTTCACCCTATTGGCCGATATCACCTCATATGGCCAATTTCACCTACTTGGCCAATATGCTTTTGCTATGGGCAATATCCAAGGGCCTATGCACGATAACCTTGCTTTCCTGCACGATACAAGAGCCCCATGCACGATACCACAAGGTAGGAGGGTGGTAAGGGTCGAAAAATTGCACCAAGGGGTGAAACTAGGGGTATATATACTTGTTGATCATGAAGGAAGGCAAAAATGAGGTGTCAACATTTTGAGCTAGTAGGTGCCACGTGTCATGCATGGGTGACACGTGTCCATGCATGCACCATCATTTATCTTGTCTTGAAAAACAGTTTAGGATCATCTAGAGATAACTATTCAGCCATTACATATCCTTTTGAATAAGATATATCAACCAAATCACCACTTTATTCACAACTCATCACAACTTTACTAAGGAAGTTGTAATTCGAAACACCTCACCTCCTTGAGGTGCTTTGCACGATATGGACTTTTCCAAGAGTCCACAAGACGATATGGAACACCTCCTTGGGCTCCATGGCCGATAGGCACTCATATATAAGCTTTTCAACTTGATACAACTCAAGTTAAGCTTCTAAATTCAACCCTTTTTCTTGGTCATTTCTTCACCAAGATTACCATCATTCATAATGGAATCAAACTTGGTGTCTAATTCATTATCTCTCCTCTAAATGATACATAGAGGAAGTAGGAATACTCTATAGGTGGTAATTTGCATATCAACCCCACATTTTGGGTAAATTACAATTTGTACCAAAATTGGTGCACAATGCTCCAACATTGTTCAAACAAGTTCAAACTTGGAATTTAGGCTTTCCACAAGCCACCACTTAGCATCATTCTCTCTATTATGATGCTAAAACATATAAGGCACATTAAACATGTGACATTTTGCATTATAGCCCCTCAATTTGGGTAAATTGCACTTTGGTCCAAAACAAAGGAAAATTGCTCAAACAACATTCAATCGGGACCAAAATTGAAACATAAATGTGTCACATGATAATAAATCACCTTAGAGGATTATATTAAAGTTCTAAGCAACTGTATTATCCAAAAAAAATAGGGTTACCTCATAACCCAGATCAGGGTCGTTACAAGTTATAAACCCCTAACAAGGATTTCGTCCCCGAAATCCCAGGTAAAGGGAGACAGATATTATTTATTCATCATATCATCAAGTCTCCACATAAAATCTTAATGTTATGGAGATGCCATAGAACTTCGATCAATACAAGTTCTTTTACACAAAATCCCATGGAATCAAACACATAGGATACATGCTTCACTGTCTTTTCATTATCGACTGTGTAGTTAATTCTAGGTCAGGTAACACTTTTCTCAATCAGATAGATATTGTTTGCTAATATCATTTGACAAAATTTTATTATAATATTTTTACAATTATTCCTTCAAGTAAATCATTCTCATCAATGTTATGTTTATGCAGAGCATAAACCCCTAACATATGATGTCCATATTGTTTCATGTAACTAGACTGATTTCACAGTTGGCCATCCCAGGAAACCAACATACATCATCTGATTAGGAGTTTATGTTTTCACTTTCTCATACCACATGACACTTCTTAGATACTAGGATTCCTTACTTTGATATCTATCACATGTGTCAAAAACTCATCACATCCTCATCTTTCTTTCATCTTGGGACATTACATGCTACACATATCTTTATCTTGGGACCAAAGTCCAAGACAAACTGATACTTTTATAAGTATCCATAAATTGAACATTTTTAACTTATGCACATCAAGTGTCATAAGACCCACTTTATTTCCATGTCCCTAAAAAGAAAGAACACTAAGGAACATATTCCTTTTATCACCCCATCATCATCCAGGGTTGTTTATCAAAGAGAAGAGGTTAGCATCTCTTTTGATTATTACATGAACTTTCAACTATTCATGAGTCATTTGCTCGTGTTTCATCCTAGGTTCCTTGCCATCAGCATAGGAATTATAAGGATGATTACATGTCATTATTCCTTTCTTTGTTATTGTCTAACATGTTCATGAGCATTTTGTGATTTTATCACATTTCCCATTTCCACATCATGGGAAAAGATCTTTACTATTCACACATGCTTTATCTGACAGGGATCATCTCCCTTGTTCTCATTCTCTTATCATGAGGATTATACTTTTGATTTCCTCATACATAAAGATTGATCTGAGATCATCTCATATTCCACTTTATTTCACTTAGCTTGTGATATACATGTCAATGCCATATTTCCAGTTTCACTATACTCACTAGATTGTCTCAGAACGACTACTTGATCAGAGTAATCAGAAAGATAACAATCTAAGAGTTCCATACTCACCTTATCTCCAATAATTATATACCAGGCCAGGGTATACAAGTACTGAGATTAAGTAGTATGCACTTTGTTTACTATCATATTCCTTACTTTTCGTATAATAACCAACACATGATTTAACATTCCTGGATTTTCTCCAGGCATCTCTTCTATACCTCATCCTTTTTCACACAGATAAGAGCAATTATAGAGAATTTAAAAGAATAATGAACAGAATATAAATTCTAGTTCTCATCATTTCTTCCCTATGTCCCCATAGGACAATCAATAGGGAAGTCCATAACAACAATCCTTTTTAGGATTATCAGGTAACATCAAAAGAAGGCATATCAAAATGAAAAAGCTCTATCTGATTGTTACCCCTCGCGGTCATCCACCGCTTTAGGTTGACTCAACCCATAGAGTCTAGCTGTTTCATGTTGTTACTTTTGGCTTTTTAAAACAACTAGGCAAATGTCTCTGGAATTGTAATGATATTTCCTTAATTCTCGACTTATTTCCCCTTCTTGGGCACTGCCATCACAGATATACCATCTGTCTATACTTATGGCAGGGTCTATTTTCTTGCCATATGCTAATCCTTCCCACATTTTCCACTATTCTAACATGACTATGTCATTCAGGAACCCTTTCAAAGCCCATAGTTTCTGTATTGAGGACTGGTAACCTAGGTTGTAATGCTAGTATCCAGTCTACTATATGCATCATTGTTGTCCTATCCTGCCCGACAAGAGCATAAACATAGGATTCTCTATCCTGATCGGGTCATGATGGGAATTCTCAGGCATTCATTCTTCTATTGCCTGATCCCTTACACCCTTTCCTGGTGCAACAACATTGCCCTCAACAATGTATTCCTCGTGTTCCCCAGTCATTTAAAAACTTCACCCTTTCTTCTGCACAAGCAGAAGTCACTATAGGGTATATTGGAGGACACTAACACAGACTCAACACCTTAGTCCTATGTCTCTGTAGACTCAGCGAACCTTAAGCTCTGATACCAAACTTGTACCGAAAGTCGCCAAACCGATAGGCAAATCGTTACTAATTAAGCGGAATTTAAAACATTACCAGTGGATTAAAAAAATCACTAAAAATTAAAACCATTTTGCAAAGAGATCCATTTCTAGGAAAACTCTTTAAGGCAGAACCAAAACTTTATATACATCATTGTTCACATTGTACATACACTTTACCATCTCTTCTCGAGGATAACATATAACAGTTTCGTTGTCAAAAAAATATAATGAAGCAACATAAACCTCGAGGCTTACAAGCCAAAACCTCATATCATTCATGAAACCATAACGAACCAACTCCAAGGACCTGAGAGTACAGAGACGACACATATGACTTCTATCTACAAGACATGACAGACAATACACTCAACCTGAGCTGTCACTGCTGTCCCTGCCACTATTGTTCTTTTTCTGCAGAAAGGTCTCCACCTCCTCGTGCACGTCCACCTAAAAATGTTGGATCCCACGGGGGTGAGACAATTGAAAATTGCCCCAGCGAGAGATATAACTCTCCGCCAACAATGTTATTATCACAGTTAAATAGTATTAAACTGAGAAGAGGATAAGAAGTTTAGAACATTCTCATCTTTTAAAGCATTGCCACTATCTATGATTGAGTAGTAAATCATCTATTCACTTTATAAGGAATATGAAGAAACATGTATATCATTTACTCATCATACTATCTCAATCTTATCCTGTGATGCTCATTATCATGATATGTCATCCATGAATCATTCTCATTTCTATCTGTTGGCCTCAGCCAATCTGCTAACCATATATTGAATTGTACCAGTCATGTGAGTATATGTCATCATATCCTGTCCAAGCATTGGACTATCCCAATCATATGCATTATTCTAGGTATTGGGATTTAACCAATCCTGTGTTATTATTCCATGCATTGGGATTTAACCAATCTTGTGTTATTATAGACTTCATTCCTATGTCAGGCAGTGGACTCTATCCACTCCTGATTACATGCTTCACGCCTCTTCCAGGTATTGGTTCGTAACCAAACCTGATTACACCGCCAAGCAGTGGACTCTAACCACTCCTGATTACAGGCTTCACGCCTCTGCCAGGTATTGGTCCGCAACCAATCCCGATTACAGGCTTTACGCCTCTGCCAGGTATTGGACTTTAACCAACCCTGATTACACAGCCAGGCAGTGGACTCTAACCACTCCTGATTACAGGCTTCACGCCTCTTCCAGGTATTGGTCCACAACCAATTCATATTACAGGCATTACGCCTCTGCCAGGTATTGGACTTTAACCAATCCTGATTACACAGCCAGGAAGTGGACTCTAACCACTCCTGATTACAGGCTTCATGCCTCTGCCAGGTATTGGTCCGCAACCAATCCTGATTATAGGCTTTACGCCTCTGCCAAGTATTGGACTTTAACCAATCCTGATTACACAGCCAGGAAGTGGACTCTAACCACTCCTGATTACAGGCTTCACACCTCTGCCAGGTATTGGTCCGCAACCAATCCTGATTACAGGCTTTACGCCTCTTCCAGGTATTGGACTTTAACCAATCTTGATTACACAGCCAAGCAGTGGACTCTAACCACTCCTGATTACAGGCTTCACGCCTCTGCCAGGTATTGGTCCACAACCAATCCTGATTACAGGCTTTACGCCTCTGCCAGGTATTGGACTTTAACCAATCTTGATTACACAGCCAGGTAGTGGACTCTAACCACTCCTGATTACAGATTTGTTATGGGATATCAATCCCTTAAATTTATCATTGGTTATCACATCCTTTTACTAGGCATTATACCCTGGGGCAAGCCATCATATCAATTCACATTCTTTATGTATTACAAGTGTTCCTCTTATCTCCTTTAAGCATATTCAAAGCACTATAGCCCTTATTTGGCTATAAGCATAAAGCATGTATGATCAAGATTTCATTATTATTATAACCATTTATTATTATTATGAAGTTACCGGTTTCCATTTCCCTTAGTTTATTCTGCACATTACCATTCCTTACATTAGACTTTTATAAGCATCTTGTCACCTCTCATTAGGCAACAATTATTCACATGGCTCACCAGGCCCATTTATCTTCTTGTCACCTTCCACATGGCTCACAAGGCCATTAAACATCTTGTCACCTCTCACTAGGCAACAACTATCCACATGGCTCACAAGGCCATTAAACATCTTGTCACCTCTCACTAGGCAACAACTATAAGGGTTAGGGTTTCCTTTTATAGATGAATAGGGTTTCAAGTTCATATTATCAATCCAAACCCTAATTCATTGCTCCATACATCTAGGAGCATACATTAATATCATAAGTATTCAATCATACTTATTTATTCTCATCATTTATCATTAAATGAATTATCAACACAAGGTATGAGTTCCTCTCTCATCCTTATCAGGGTATGATTACATCATACTTTATTAACTTGGCTTAACCCTTTCTCAAGGTATGATAGCCTACACCTATCAAAGTGCATTCCATCTCAATGTAACAATTGACATGATACACATCATGAGTTACTCATCAAAGTATATTGGATTTAAGGTGCATCAAGGTGTAACAACCTTAAAGTGTTGGATGTGATATTTACCATGCCTGGGTGTATCAATTCCCTCATCACTGTTAACTTACTTAAGTTCATCAACTTATCTTGTATTAGGGTATTTCCCATCCTAATACTTTATGCACTAGCCCATCACATTTATTCTATAGTGTATTGATCATGATTCATACATTTGAATTGTCCAACCATCATCAATTGATATGGACTCATCTCAGGTGTAGACATTATTGATATAAGGTTCTCCATTATCAACCACTCTAGGTGTTTTACCAATAAAGGTATTAGCCACACCATTACTTGGTGTTTCCCTCATCACTCCTAAGAGTATCTTGCCCTCACCTCTACAAGGTGTCTCGGGTTAAAGGTGTGCATATGTTCACCATATCTGGTTGTAGGTGTATAGGAACCACCATATCGGGCTAGAAGTATATACATACCATTCATATCGGGCTAGAGTTGTTTATATGTGTTAATCATGTCGTGCATGAGGTATAAATCCATCACCATGTCGGGCTAGACATCAACTAGGGTTGTGTAACGGGCTACTATATCGTTCAATAGCATTTGCTATTCCTTACTCATATCGGGTTACCCAAATTAGGGTTTCACATCAACTTATAAGTATACAATTGACCTTGTATCATGCATGGAGTCTATACTTGACTCCCTATCATGCAAGAGGTGTATACTACACCTACATATCGTGCAACAATGTATTCATTCATATCCATATCGTTCAAGTGAAGTAGGTGCAACATCATATCGGGTTAAAGGTACTTTCTTGTGTGCTTGCACCCGATATCACTTTTATAAAGTGATACCACCATCTTAAAGCCCTAGACCTTAGTTATAACTTTTATAGTTCATGGAAACAGGTCTAAGAAACTACTAGAACTCATAATCTCATCAACTGTTTCAGGAGATTTCGGAATTAAAAGTATTTCACTAGTTATAGCAATTTAGGTGAAGAATAATAACATGGTTGAGTTCAAGTTATATAACCCACCTTAAGAACGACTTCAAAGCTCCAAGCTCCAAATATCCACGTTCCTAAGGTTGAAGATGGAGTTCACAACTCCTCTATATGCAAACAATCACCATGGATAAGCAATTGGTGAAGAAGAAAAGAAAGGAAGATCAAAAGCCTAAATTCATGCTTCAAACCAATGTTGAAGATGATCTTATCCTCACCTTAGGGTTAAGTTTTGAGTTCCTTAGATCCTTGGTCGACACCCCACCACTCTTGGGCGATATGGACTTCCTCTTGGATGACACAACCTTGCTTGTGGCCGATACCCCCTCACTTGTGGCCAAAATCACTTCAATTGGCCGATATCAACTTGCTATGGACAATATGAACATGGTATGGCCGATATACTTGCTATGGCCAATACCCAAGGCCTATGAATGATAACTTTGTGCTCTTTCACGATATGCCAACCCTCTTGCACGATATGGCACTCACGTGCACGATATGGCACTCAACTCTTCACCCTATTGGCCGATATCACCTCATATGGCCAATTTCACCTACTTGGCCAATATGCTTTTGCTATGGGCAATATCCAAGGGCCTATGCACGATAACCTTGCTTTCCTGCACGATACAAGAGCCCCATGCACGATACCACAAGGTAGGAGGGTGGTAAGGGTCGAAAAATTGCACCAAGGGGTGAAACTAGGGGTATATATACTTGTTGATCATGAAGGAAGGCAAAAATGAGGTGTCAACATTTTGAGCTAGTAGGTGCCACGTGTCATGCATGGGTGACACGTGTCCATGCATGCACCATCATTTATCTTGTCTTGAAAAACAGTTTAGGATCATCTAGAGATAACTATTCAGCCATTACATATCCTTTTGAATAAGATATATCAACCAAATCACCACTTTATTCACAACTCATCACAACTTTACTAAGGAAGTTGTAATTCGAAACACCTCACCTCCTTGAGGTGCTTTGCACGATATGGACTTTTCCAAGAGTCCACAAGACGATATGGAACACCTCCTTGGGCTCCATGGCCGATAGGCACTCATATATAAGCTTTTCAACTTGATACAACTCAAGTTAAGCTTCTAAATTCAACCCTTTTTCTTGGTCATTTCTTCACCAAGATTACCATCATTCATAATGGAATCAAACTTGGTGTCTAATTCATTATCTCTCCTCTAAATGATACATAGAGGAAGTAGGAATACTCTATAGGTGGTAATTTGCATATCAACCCCACATTTTGGGTAAATTACAATTTGTACCAAAATTGGTGCACAATGCTCCAACATTGTTCAAACAAGTTCAAACTTGGAATTTAGGCTTTCCACAAGCCACCACTTAGCATCATTCTCTCTATTATGATGCTAAAACATATAAGGCACATTAAACATGTGACATTTTGCATTATAGCCCCTCAATTTGGGTAAATTGCACTTTGGTCCAAAACAAAGGAAAATTGCTCAAACAACATTCAATCGGGACCAAAATTGAAACATAAATGTGTCACATGATAATAAATCACCTTAGAGGATTATATTAAAGTTCTAAGCAACTTTATTATCCAAAAAAAATAGGGTTACCTCATAACCCAGATCAGGGTCGTTACAAGTTATAAACCCCTAACAAGGATTTCGTCCCCGAAATCCCAGGTAAAGGGAGACAGATATTATTTATTCATCATATCATGAAGTCTCCACATAAAATCTTAATGTTATGGAGATGACATAGAACTTCGATCAATACAAGTTCTTTTACACAAAATCCCATGGAATCAAACACATAGGATACATGCTTCACTGTCTTTTCATTATCGACTGTGTAGTTAATTCTAGGTCAGGTAACACTTTTCTCAATCAGATAGATATTGTTTGCTAATATCATTTGACAAAATTTTATTATAATATTTTTACAATTATTCCTTCAAGTAAATCATTCTCATCAATGTTATGTTTATGCAGAGCATAAACCCCTAACATATGATGTCCATATTGTTTCATGTAACTAGACTGATTTCACAGTTGGCCATCCCAGGAAACCAACATACATCATCTGATTAGGAGTTTATGTTTTCACTTTCTCATACCACATGACACTTCTTAGATACTAGGATTCCTTACTTTGATATCTATCACATGTGTCAAAAACTCATCACATCCTCATCTTTCTTTCATCTTGGGACATTACATGCTACACATATCTTTATCTTGGGACCAAAGTACAAGACAAACTGATACTTTTATAAGTATCCATAAATTGAACATTTTTAACTTATGCACATCAAGTGTCATAAGACCCACTTTATTTCCATGTCCCTAAAAAGAAAGAACACTAAGGAACATATTCCTTTTATCACCCCATCATCATCCAGGGTTGTTTATCAAAGAGAAGAGGTTAGCATCTCTTTTGATTATTACATGAACTTTCAACTATTCATGAGTCATTTGCTCGTGTTTCATCCTAGGTTCCTTGCCATCAGCATAGGAATTATAAGGATGATTACATGTCATTATTCCTTTCTTTGTTATTGTCTAACATGTTCATGAGCATTTTGTGATTTTATCACATTTCCCATTTCCACATCATGGGAAAAGATCTTTACTATTCACACATGCTTTATCTGACAGGGATCATCTCCCTTGTTCTCATTCTCTTATCATGAGGATTATACTTTTGATTTCCTCATACATAAAGATTGATCTGAGATCATCTCATATTCCACTTTATTTCACTTAGCTTGTGATATACATGTCAATGCCATATTTCCAGTTTCACTATACTCACTAGATTGTCTCAGAACGACTACTTGATCAGAGTAATCAGAAAGATAACAATCTAAGAGTTCCATACTCACCTTATCTCCAATAATTATATACCAGGCCAGGGTATACAAGTACTGAGATTAAGTAGTATGCACTTTGTTTACTATCATATTCCTTACTTTTCGTATAATAACCAACACATGATTTAACATTCCTGGATTTTCTCCAGGCATCTCTTCTATACCTCATCCTTTTTCACACAGATAAGAGCAATTATAGAGAATTTAAAAGAATAATGAATAGAATATAAATTCTAGTTCTCATCATTTCTTCCCTATGTCCCCATAGGACAATCAATAGGGAAGTCCATAACAACAATCCTTTTTAGGATTATCAGGTAACATCAAAAGAAGGCATATTAAAATGAAAAAGCTCTATCTGATTGTTACCCCTCGCGGTCATCCACCGCTTTAGGTTGACTCAACCCATAGAGTCTAGCTGTTTCATGTTGTTACTTTTGGCTTTTTAGAACAACTAGGCAAATGTCTCTGTAATTGTAATGATATTTCCTTAATTCTCGACTTATTTCCCCTTCTTGGGCACTGCCATCACAGATATACCATCTGTCTATACTTATGGCAGGGTCTATTTTCTTGCCATATGCTAATCCTTCCCACATTTTCCACTGTTCCAACATGACTATGTCATTCAGGAACCCTTTCAAAGCCCATAGTTTCTGTATTGAGGACTGGTAACCTAGGTTGTAATGCTAGTATCCAGTCTACTATATGCATCATTGTTGTCCTATCCTGCCCAACAAGAGCATAAACATAGGATTCTCTATCCTGATCGGGTCATGATGGGAATTCTCAGGCATTCATTCTTCTATTGCCTGATCCCTTACACCCTTTCCTGGTGCAACAACATTGCCCTCAACAATGTATTCCTCGTGTTCCCCAGTCATTTATAAACTTCACCCTTTCTTCTGCACAAGCAGAAGTCACTATAGGGTATATTGGAGGACACTAACACAGACTCAACACCTTAGTCCTATGTCTCTGTAGACTCAGCGAACCTTAAGCTCTGATACCAAACTTGTATCGACATTCGCCAAACTGATAGACAAATCGTTACTAATTAAGCGGAATTTAAAAAATTACCAGTGGATTAACAAAAATCACTAAAAATTAAAACCATTTTGCAAAGAGATCCATTTCTAGGAAAACTCTTTAAGGCAGAACCAAAACTTTATATACATCATTGTTCACATTGTACATACACTTTACCATCTATTCTCAAGGATAACATATAACAGTTGCTTTGTCAAAAAAATATAATGAAGCAACATAAACCTCGAGGCTTACAAGCCAAAACCTCATATCGTTCATGAAACCATAACGAATCAACTCCAAGGACCTGAGAGTACAGAGACGACACATATGACTTCTATCTACAAGACATGACAGACAATACACTCAACCTGAGCTTTCACTGCTGTCCCTGCCACTATTGTTCTTTTTCTGCAGAAAGGTCTCCACCTCCTCGTGCACGTCCACCTAAAAATGTTGGATCCCACGGGGGTGAGACAATTGAAAATTGCCCCAGCGAGAGATATAACTCTCCGCCAACAATGTTATTATCACAGTTAAATAGTATTAAACTGAGAAGAGGATAAGAAGTTTAGAACATTCTCATCTTTTAAAGCATTGCCACTATCTATGATTGAGCAGTAAATCATCTATTCACTTTATAAGGAATATGAAGAAACATGTATATCATTTACTCATCATACTATCTCAATCTTATCCTGTGATGCTCATTATCATGATATGTCATCCATGAATCATTCTCATTTCTATCTGTTGGCCTCAGCCAATCTGCTAACCATATATTGAATTGTACCAGTCATGTGAGTATATGTCATCATATCCTGTCCAAGCATTGGACTATCCCAATCATATGCATTATTCTAGGTATTGGGATTTAACCAATCCTGTGTTATTATTCCATGCATTGGGATTTAACCAATCCTGTGTTATTATAGGCTTCATTCCTATGCCAGGAAGTGGACTCTATCCACTCCTTATTACAGGCTTCACGCCTCTGCCAGGTATTGGTCCGTAACCAAACCTGATTACACCACCAGGCAGTGGACTCTAACCACTCCTGATTACAGGCTTCACGCCTCTGCCAGGTTTTGGTCCGCAACCAATCCCGATTATAGGCTTTACGCCTCTGCCAGGTATTGGACTTTAACCAACCTTGATTACACAACCAGGAAGTGGACTCTAACCACTCCTGATTACAGGCTTCACGCCTCTTCCAGGTAGGTCCACAACCAATCCTGATTACAGGCATTACGCCTCTGCCAGGTATTGGACTTTAACCAATCCTGATTACACAGCCAGGCAGTGGACTCTAACCACTCCTGATTACAGGCTTCACGCCTCTGCCAGGTATTGGTCCGCAACCAATCCTGATTATAGGATTTACGCCTCTGCCAGGTATTGGACTTTAACCAATCCTGATTACACAGCCAGGAGGTGGACTCTAACCACTCTTGATTACAGGCTTCACGCCTCTGCCAGGTATTGGTTCGCAACCAATCCTGATTACAGGCTTTACGCCTCTTCCAGGTTTTGGACTTTAACCAATCCTGATTACACAGCCAAGCAGTGGACGCTAACCACTCCTGATTATAGGCTTCACGCCTCTGCCAGGTATTGGTCCGCAACCAATCCTGATTACAGGCTTTACGCCTCTGCCAGGTATTGGACTTTAACCAATCTTGATTACACAGCCAGGTAGTGGACTCTAACCACTCCTTATTACAGATTTGTTATGGGATATCAATCCCTTAAATTTATCATTGGTTATCACATCCTTTTACTAGGAATTATACCCTGGGGCAAGCCATCATATCAATTCACATTCTTTATGTATTACAAGTGTTCCTCTTATCTCCTTTAAGCATATTCAAAGCACTATAGCCCTTATTTGGCTATAAGCATAAATCATGTATGATCAAGATTTCATTATTATTATAACCATTTATTATTATTATGAAGTTACCGGTTTCCATTTCCCTTAGTTTATTCTGCACATTACCATTCCTTACATTAGACTTTTATAAGCATCTTGTCACCTCTCATTAGGCAACAATTATTCACATGGCTCACCAGGCCCATTTATCATCTTGTCACCTTCCACATGGCTCACAAGGTCATTAAACATCTTGTCACCTCTCACTAGGCAACAACTATCCACATGGGTCACAAGGCCATTAAACATCTTGTCACTCTCACTAGGCAACAACTATAAGGGTTAGGGTTTCCTTTTATAGATGAATAGGGTTTCAAGTTCATATTATCAATCCAAACCCTAATTCATTGATCCACACATCTAGGAGCATACATTAATATCATAAGTATTCAATCATACTTATTTATTCTCATCATTTATCATTAAATGAATTATCAACACAAGGTATGAGTTCCTCTCTCATCCTTATCAGGGTATGATTACATCATACTTTATTAACTTGGCTTAACCCTTTCTCAAGGTATGATAGCCTACACTTATCAAAGTGCATTCCATCTCAATGTAACAATTGACATGACACACATCATGTGTTACTCATCCAAGTATATTGGATTTAAGTTGCATCAAGGTGTAACAACCTTAAAGTGTTGGATGTGATATTTACCATGCCTTGGTGTATAAATTCCCTCATCACTTTTAACTTACTTAAGTTCATCAACTTATCTTTTATTAGGGTATTTCCCATCCTAATACTTTATGCACTATCCCATTACATTTATTCTATAGTGTATTGATCATGAGTCATACATTTGAATTGTCCAACCATCATCAATTGATATGGACTCATCTCAGGTTGAGACATTATTGATATAAGGTTCTCCATTATCAACCACTCTAGGTGTTTTACCTATCAAGGTATTAGCCACACCATTACTTGGTGTTTCCCTCATCACTCCTAAGAGTATCTTTCCCTCACCTCTACAAGGTGTCTCGGGTTAAAGGTGTGCATATGTTCACCATATCGGGTTGTAGGTGTATAGGAACCACCATATCGGGCTAGAAGTATATACATACCATTCATATCGGGCTAGAGTTGTTTATATGTGTTACTCATGTCGTTCATGAGGTATAAATCCATCACCATGTCGGGCTAGACATTAACTAGGGTTGTGTAACGGGCTACCATATCGTTCAATAGCATTTGCTATTCTTTACCCATATCGGGTTACCCAAATTAGGGTTTCACATCAACTTATAAGTATACAATTGATCTTGTATCATGCATGGAGTCTATACTTGACTCCCTATCATGCAAGAGGTGTATACTACACCTCCATATCGTGCAACAATGTATTCATTCATATCCATATCATTCAAGTGAAGTAGGTGCAACATCATATCGGGTTAAAGGTACTTTCTTGTGTGCTTGCACCCGATATCACTTTTATAAAGTGATACCACCATCTTAAAGCCCTAGACCTTAGTTATAAATGTTATAGTTCATGTAAAAAGGTCTAAGCAACTACTAGAACTCATAATCTCATCAACTGTTTCAGGAAATTTCGGAATTAAAAGTATTTCACTAGTTATAGCAATTTAGGTGAAGAATAATAACATGGTTGAGTTCAAGTTATATAACCCGCCTTAAGAACGACTTCAAAGCTCCAAGATCCAAATCTCCACGTTCCTAAGGTTGAATATGGACTTCACAACTCCTCTATATGCAAACAATCACCATGGATAAGCAATTGGTGAAGAAGAAAAGAAAGGAAGATCAAAACCCTAAATTCATGCTTCAAACCAATGTTGAAGATGATCTTATCCTCACCTTAGGGTTACATTTTGAGTTCCTTAGCTCCTTGGCCGACACCCCACCACTATTGGGTGATATGTACTTCCTCTTGGCCGACACAACCTTGCTTGTGGCCGATACCCCCTCACTTGTGGCCAAAATCATTTCAATTGGCCGATATCAACTTGCTATGGACAATATGAACATGGTATGGTTGATATACTTGCTATGGCCAATATCCAAGGCCTATGAACGATACCTTTGTTCTCTTGCACGATATGCCAACCCTCTTGCACGATATGGCACTCACTTGCATGATATGGCACTCACTTTCACGATATGGCACTCAACTCTTCACCCTATTGGCCGATATCACCTCATATGGCCAATTTCACCTACTTGGCCAATATGCTTTTGCTATGGGAAATATCCAAGGGCCTATGCATGATACCCTTGCTTTCCTGCACGATACAAGAGCCCCATGCACGATACCACAAGGTAGGAGGGTGGTAAGGGTTGAAAAATTGCACCAAGTGCTGAAACTAGGGGTATATATACTTGTTGATCATGCAGGAAGGCAAAAATGAGGTGTCAACATGTTGAGCTAGTAGGTGACACGTGTCATGCATGGGTGACACGTGTCCATGCATGAACCATCATTTATATTGTCTTGAAAAACAGTTGAGGATCATCTAGAGATAAAGATTCTGCCATTACATATCCTTTTGAATAAGATATATCAACCAAATCACCACTTTATTCGTACTCATCACAACTTTACTAAGGAAGTTGTAATACGACACACCTCACTTCCTTGAGGTGCTTTGCACTATATGGAATTTTCCAAGAGTCCACAAGACGATATGGAACACCTCCTTGGGCTCCATGGCCGATAGGCACTCATATATAAGCTTTTCAACTTGATACAACTCAAGTTAAGCTTCTAAATTCAACCCTTTTTCTTGGTCATTTCTTCACCAAGATTACCATCATTCATAATGGAATCAAAATTGGTGTCTAATTCATTCTATCTCCTCTAAATGATACATAGAGGAAGTAGGAACACTCTAGAGGTGGTAATTTGCATATCAACCCCACATTTTGGGTAAATTACAATTTGTACCAAAATTGGTGCACAATGTTCCAACATTGTTCAAATAAGTTCAAACTTGGAATTTAGGCTTTCCGCAAGCCACCACTTAGAATCATTCTCTCTCTTATGATGCTAAAACATATAAGGCACATTCAACATGTGACATTTTGCATTATAGCCCCTCAATTTGGGTAAATTTACTTTGGTCCAAAACAAAGGAAAATTGCTCAAACAACATTCAATCGGGACCAAAATTGAAACATAAATGTGTCACATGATAACAAAGCACCTTAGAGGATTATATTAAAGTTATAAGCAACTTTATTAGACAAAACAAATAGGGTTACCTCATAACCCAGGTCAGGGTCGTTACAACTGTCAGGAAATCGTAGGTGTATTCAACCTTCTAACACGTCCTAAGGCGATCAATGATGAAGAAAATATGGTAAGATATTGTTTCCCCTTCCCCTTTTCTTTTCTTTGACACAATAGTTTTAAAGTAATAAATTAATTAGTTGGTTTTAAATCTAAGTTGGTATATCGGAACTTGGCTCTTGTTAGGTAGTTGTCACATAACACCCTCAGATTATGACTCTTCACGTGAGACCCAAAAAGATAATTTGTGGTTTCTATGATGTTATACATAATGGACCTACTTTCTGCTATAATGATTCACTTTCTTCTGTAATGGACTCACTTTCTGCTACAACATTGTGGTTTTTGTCCTGTTATTCATTCTCTTGCAATTGAATTGAGTACAAGGTCTCCTTAACAAAATAGATATAAAGTTGATTTTCCTCCCAACCTTTGGATTAATCTTAATAAATTACTTCTATTTTAGTAATTGGACTGACTTTTCTATGTTGTTTTATTGTTTCTTTAAATTCATAACACTACTCTAATTTGAAAGATGACGTGAGTGGAGTATGCTTACCCTTAAAAGAAAGTAATTGTTATTGTACTAGATGATAATACAATTTTACTTATCTATTTAATGACACTACATGTGGTGGGAAGCTATGCACCTTTCGATATTATCTATTTATTAGCAAAGTGCTCAAGATGAACAATGACTCTTCCAATTTATGATATTCTAGTGTGAAATTCCTAAGAACTTACTGGCCAATTTGCAATGTGTTGTTGGTAGATACTTTATACATTCTCATATTATTCACGAACATGTTTGTGGAGCAATTTGGATGTCATTGGATTGGTTCCATGATATTCATCTCCAGGTCTGAACTGTATAAATTCAAAATTTTCTAGCCCCTTTGATGTATTCTCAAAGAAAGCCTTCACCAAATAGGATAATATCTACTTGGACAACTCATCAAAAGTGGGTCTGCCATTTTTTTTAACACCACCACAAAATGAAAGATTCATAATATTACTCCCTAGACTATAAATGTCAAAAAATTGTCCCCGCACAGTATCTTGAAAGAAATTACATGCTCTCTTATATTTCTTTTGAGAAGTACAAGTTTAACAGCCTCACAAAAATTTCTTTGTGCATGTTCAGTGCTAACAGTGGGCATTTTCCCTTACACTACAAGTTCATAGTTTTTGTGCTCAATATCCATTTCCTATAGGTTTCTAGGACCAAACATGGACAGATTGTGTAGGCACCATATTCGATCAAGCAAGAAAATTGATCAGTGCTGCAACATTCAGTAGTATCCACAAATATTGAAGCAGACATTCACAAACCAATTGTATCAAATGTTGACAAAAAACACCAACAAGTATTGGTAGACAGGTTTGGTTGCCTCAAGCTCCTCACAACTGTCTGACAGAACATGCAATTGTGAACCATAAGGACTGCATATTTATGAGATAATTTGATAGAACAAGCAACTGAATCAGTTTGCATGGTCTCTACAAGGTCTAAACATAGAGGTATGTCTCATTTTGAAGACTGACATTATCAAAATTATCATGGTTTGTCTTTTTAGTATAAACTCATTGATATTCAATATTTTTTATGGCAATAGAAAGTATCTTTCTAGGATTCTAATATATGAAGATGGATTATAGAGAATAAAGGTAGTACTTTGGTACTCATACGAGACGATTATCATGCTTTTTAGTTGGAATGTCATGTATTTGAGAGGCTAGCTGAGATGTTGCTCACAATAAGGCGGGCATACAAGCTAGACTTTGAGGGGATTTGTCATCTTAACAAAGTTACTAGCTATGTGAACATAGGGGGGTAAAAAAAGCTTCATTAGCCCAAAGCCATTCATCTATTCTATAGTTCACTATGACATTAAGATTCCATGAGATTACAGAAAACCACAAAAACATCCGAATAATCTAGAGAGATAAGCTTACAAATTTAGGTTATAGGGATCATATCAGTACTAATAAGGCACACTTGGGAACAATGATGTGATCCAAAAAGGTTAATTAGTTAGTTCAGAGAAATTGTTATGTTTATATCCAAGAGATAAATTAGAAATCCTTAAATGTCTAGAAATTTACTTTTAGTGCATGTTGTTATCTAGAAACTTGCTAGATCAAAAATTTCTAGGAGTGGCAGTCTCTTTTCTTGGCAAGGTCAGTAGACGACCCTTTAAATTAACTTCAAAATTATACTTAGATCTTTCAGTATTGTAAACTTCCATTTTATTGGTATATCATTTTATTAATTTGCCATTTGTGTAGAATTCATAGTTTTATCCTCTGGTTTGGCTAAAAAATCATGTCATATCTTAGGATGTACATTGATCTCTTCTTTTTTTTCTTATTTCTATACTATGATTGTTTTGTAGTGGCTTGGTCTGCAATTTATAGGAATTATTAAATGTCACCTTGTTCTGCACAGGCTTGTGGATATTATTATGATTCATTGTGTTTATTTGGATGCCTCTTGACCTTCTATAAGTTGACTAGCATGCTTATGCATGACCTTATATTTTTTGCACGAAGATATAATCTCAGGAAGATTATAGCACTCCCCTTCCATATTGTAGATCCCCTCAACAATTACTAGAAACTTTTTCTAGTGTTTGTGAGTTCTTGGTCTGTTTTGATAACTATCTATCAAATATATCAATAGCTGGTTTATTTCAGGTAGTTGGAACATCATATGCTTATCTTTTACTCTACATAGGGAAGGGTATCTTTTTTGAAATTTAATTCTATACGTGTAGTTACTATTAGTTAATGTCCTATTACAGAATTGAATTTCATACAAAAGTTTTATTTGGTTATCTTCAGTTCCTTCAAGTCTTATGTTGTAAGCATCCAACAGTTTCTTCTTTGTTCTGAAATTTCTCCAGATTATGAAAAGAGATGAGCAATTGTCTGATAGTCTTATTTTGTGGAGGTTTGAGGATGATGTTAAGTGTTCATGGACGATGAGAGTTATTCTGAAGCTCCCTTCATGTAGATTTGTTTTTATTTTGAACGTGATTACTATTTTTTGTTTTATATCTGAAATGATATCTAGTTTCATTGAAGACCTTCTGGTTTTGTAGAGCATGTGATCTTGGAGAAGTGTATATGCTTCCTTTTTGGTTATGTACGATCCTAATCTATAGTATGATTGGTTAAGACAAGAGGCATGAGATTGATTTATGAGCTTTCTGATGTCATACATCTTGGAGTTATTTCATGCCTCTTGTCTTAACCAATCATACTATAGATTAGGATCATACATAACCAAAAAGGAAGCATATACACTTCTTCATATCATATCATACAAAGAGAGGAGCTAATTTCTATTTGTCTTGATTTGTAGAGGCTTGAGGATGTTGGTATGAGATCATGGAGGAGGTGACAAGGATAGTAGCTAAGCAGCAGGGTATGTGGAGAAACAACAAGCAAGTGGGTATGGAAGTTACTAGTGGTTTAATGAAACACCTATGGTATTCGGTCCACTGTGCACATAAACTAACCCTCACTCCTGATTCCACACTGAAATTCCTTTGTAGCCAGTCTTACCGGAAGCCACTTCCCACCCTGAAGCATTAGAGGGTGACTAGCTAATCACTATATAGACTCCTGATGGTGTAAATGGTTCTTCTCTTGATCCTTCCTATTGTGTCACAATTGTCTATTGGTTTTCTTTCACTATGTTTAAGGATGCTTAGTGGACGAGCTGCTTCTAAACTTGCTAAAGCACAACTACACAGGTTCAAATTCCCCAAATCTAGTTTCTTTGTGCTTTTTGTACCTTTTTTCAGATTTCTTCCCTTTTGGCAGCCCAAAAGGGTTTGCTACTGCTGTGCAATATACCAATGTAGCTGGTTCTGGATGCAACACTATTCAGGGTGTCAAATACTAACAGAAAAAGTATTCAGGGCATCATAAACATCTATAAAACTGCAATGCTCCCTCTTTATGATCAACATGTATGAAGGTGTCTCACTTTTAAACAAATATTCTAATCCTTTTGAATCTCCAAATATTCACACAAGAACTCGATCTAGTTACATAATGAAAACATTTCGTCAGGGGTGCTAATCGGAGTTGTAGTCATGTCATATAAGATAGATCACAAAATATTATTGTAGGTCTATTGTATTCATGATTTTTCATTCATGAGCTAAGATAATATGCATGGGACTTCTGGTTGAGTTGGGCTCTTATTGCACGAGTTTTCATCCATTCTTTTGACCGCAATCAGATGGGATTTTGCTTTGTCCTGTTGTGTGTTATATGATGTCCTTCTATAGTAGAAGTTGTCTGCCTTTTCTTGGTATGGCAAGTTGATTCTATGAGATACATGATTAATGAGTGGACATTTCACCTTGTCATGACACATGAGTTGCTTCTATTTGAAATGTTTCGATCCAGATTCCTGAAGTTTGAACTTGGGAAGAAGCTTTAATTTCTGATTTGAGTTTATCCTGGCTTGGCTTGAAACTATAATGATGCTCAACCTTGAGGATATATCCTCATAGTTCTAGACAACATTTGTTTGCAGGAACAAGAGGCTACTTAATGAGGAAAATGTGTAGTTTATCATTCCAAAAGTTCTGAAAACATGCGCTCTTGACCACAACAAGATGATGATAGGGAGGTAGGCTTCTATGAATGACAATATAGTTGTGCCAAGTTGTACATGGCATTTTCTTGTTGTATATGTTAACAAGGTGAGCAATGATTCCATTTTAGCTCATATGCAACTCTCTTTTGTCTAAATTCTCATATATATATCGGATGGGCAATGAACCAAATTCCATTCACTTAGAAAATTCCGTTTTTTATTTGTGGTTGCTTCTCAATCTTCTTATCGATATGGGACTTGTAATTGTTAGCTTCTATCTTAGATTGTAGATATCTTTAGTGACTTCCTGCCTTGGGTTGTTGAGGTTCAAGAATTTGGCTATTTATATGTTCCCTCAACATGGCTTGTTGTTTAAAGATATGCAATCTGATGTGCTTTCATTTTGGTCATTTTCTGTTGTTGTAGTTGGGTATTCTGTTGACTTTAGTTGTTGTTAAAGTACAAGTGTGGCCTCAACATCATTTCCACTTTACTGGTTAAAAGTCAGTTTGTTTATTAAGACATATTGATTGATTATAACCCTTTGATGACCTCTTGAATCGTCTTCTTATTATCTTCTGATGAGTATATTCATGTGAAGCTAATCAGTGGCTAAGGTGTTCATTTTCCTATTGTGATGTGGGTGGACCCGATATTATGGTAGCAAGTGAGGTTCCATAGATTGTGAAGTAAATGACTCATTAGGAAACAATTGGTATGCACTGTTGTCTTGGGGACTTGCAACATAAAGATAATCACTTTGTGGGTGCAGACAACTTTTCTTCTCAATTGGATACTGCTATGCTCTCGGCAATTGGATACTTCTTTTCAAATTTGGAATTGTGATAGTGCTTCACAGGGTTTCATCTGCAGTTCACTTTCATCACCATCTGCTGGTATTATTGTGTGGTCACATAGTTGTCCTCAGCTTTTGGACTATGAGGCCTACTGCAATTTTAGAAGTGAGATGTAGTCCTCATAAGCAATTAGAATCAGATGGTTCCTAAAACGGTAAAAAATCTACACTAAACAAATCCTCTCTTGTCATCTACCTTTCTTTATGTGATTAATTTTTGCAGGTTCAGATTCTATCCATGCTTAAAGATTGTACTATTATTAGGGAAGAGTAGGAATGACGGAGACTAAGAGTAAGGTACAGTTTAAAAATGAAATGAAATAATTATGCTATTCAATGAGTGTAGTTTTGATACATGTATGATACAGGATAAAAAAAGGCATCAATGTCAACTAATTGCTAAATAAGAATCCCTCTTTGGGTCTAGATCAAGTCCAACAAAACATAGTACAAAGAAGATTCCTAGAACATCTATGGATGGTCCAAGTTGTAATAGAAAGATGTCACTATGAGGGGCGATGCTACAATCTTCAAATCAAGACTTCTTCCATTCAACAAAATCGACCCACTCATCAAGGAAATTGGATGAAGGGACAATGTGTCACAAGGTCACAACTTTGTGCAACACAAGAACCCATGCTATCGCCAACTCCCAAACAAAAGGAGAAGATAATAAGGATGCTAAAACTGGTCGAGAAAGATACATACTCTTTTTCCAAGATGTGTGTAGACCTCACTGAATTCATTAATATATGTATATCCTTTTCTTTGTACACATTATGTAATAAGGGCAAGGTATATGTCCTCCCCATGTACATTTGATGTTTTAGTATAAATGAAAGTAAGTTTGATGGCATAAAGAGCATAACTTGGTCTAACTACTACAAATTTGTTACTAAAAGAGCTTCTGGACTACCAAATTACACAATATATGAATAATCAAACTATACATATGTGTAATAAATGGCACTACATATGTAGCTAGTGCATAATCCAACTATATATGTGTGTGTGTAGTAACTGTTGCCTTTCCCTACACATTAACTACATATAAAATGTATTAACTTCATCTTTTTGCGACATACTGAATACATATGCAATTGTAGTCATACATTTAGCTATAATTACACTTACAGTTAAATATGTAAGGACAATATCTAGCTACGCTTCTGAATACATATGAAATTATAGCAAATGGATTATCTAACTACATATTTGACAAATATAGTTAAAGGCTTTAGCTATACGAGCATATACTACAAATTGTATATGTAAAGAAATTTGTAGTTAAAGCCTTTAGCTACAAAATATGGAGTTTTCGCTACAATTTTTTTTATGTAGTTAAAGACCTTTTTTTGTAGTGAAACCCCTATAATTCATTGAAATCATTCTAATTCAATTTAAGATGTTGGGATCGCATAATTATATACTGACATCAGAATAAATAAAAGAATCATAATTAACATGATTAACAACATGCTCATCAAACTAGGGTTTTCTTGAATATCATCTAATATTCGTGTACTAACTATACCTTTGTAACAAGAAGAATAATAGAGCTTTAAGTATATTTTATTCACAATCTACGCATTTTTCTGATCAAAACCATATACAACATGGTAATATTAATGTGAATCAGAGACAAGTTTGCAAACTGGAGAGCCACAATAAGATTGGGTGTCTAATAAACAAGAAGGCAGTGCACCTCAAATAATGTTGTTCAAATAAATAAATCGCATAGCAACTCTTCACCACAATAACATTGAAGAAAAATTGCACACAGCCACAGCCATAGGATTAATTCTTCAATCATTCCACTCTTCCGAGCGTCATCAATCATGTCCTCTAATTGATTTTGGATTGGAGGGGATACAGGAAAAGCAAGAATAGGGGGGAAGGTTAGGGGAAAACCTGATAATGGCAGCCAGAGGAGGGGAGTGACGGTTGATCAAGTTGCTTCCTACTTGTGCTGGTCCAATGGAAGGGGCGGGAGCGGCAGCGACGCCTGAGAAGAGGAGCGACAGTAGGTGGCCAAGTATTGCAAATGTGGTGCCAGTGAGAAGAGGGAAGCGTCCAGGCAGTGGGTGGAGGGCTGGTTGTCGAGCAGAAGGGCTCCGGGTAGAGAGTTGGTCGCCGGCGTCAGGCAGAAGGTCGTCGGGTAGAGAGCTGTGGTCGGAGCGGAGCAGTGATGGAGAGAAGAGAGCAGCGGCCGGAGAACTGGCAGTGGCTAGCGGAAGCAGAGGCGGTGGAGGCAGAAGCTAGTAATAGAGGTGCGACGGCAGATCCGCGGCGGCGAGTGGCGGCGGTGTCGACGACCAAAGCATGACCAGCAAACGACGGCGGAGGCGGAGGCAGAGGCGGAGGCAGAGCAGCAGCGAGCGGAGGTGGAGCAGAAGAATTGTTGGAGACCAGCAAACCCTCAGCGGAAATGAATGAAACAGAAGGGGAAGAGTCTGCTTCGTGCTGTTAAGTTAACAATAGGTGTCGATTGTTAACAACAACTGACAATAAAAACTATAAGTGTCGGTTTGCAACAAAACACCGACACTAAAGGGAGGTGAAAATTTTTGCGGTTATGCGCATGAAAATACAATGGCATCAATTATTGTCGCAAAACCGACGATAAAAATTGAGCAAATTTCTGTCTCGTAGAAAACCTTTAGTCGTCAGTTTCTGTTTTAAAAACCGACGATGTATGTTAATTTTTGGAGGTAATTTTTTTCGCTGGAAATTTTGGTTTTGGCAGTTACTTTTAGGCGTCGATTTCTTATTAAAGAACCGACACTGAATAAAAGCGATACCCGTGTCTGGTCACCCTTCACAGATTGATGTCAGTTTATTTTATACACTGATGTTGTATAGTTTAGGTGTCGGTGTATTATTACAACTGACACCGTGAAAAGTAATGTTATAAGCCATTTTTGTAGTAGTGTAATGACATAATACACTGTGTCAACCCTTCATTCAAGTTGAGTTGACCTAATCTAATCAAGTTTTAACTAAGTATCATCCTATAGAGGATGAGAGAGAGGAATTCCTAGATGAATGATAATCATGTAGTGGTTAAGCCTCAACACTTTCAACACGAATAAAATGTATAATTAGGGTATGATCCTTGATAAAGAGATCATGAAACCCTAATTAATAAGGTTGATGAGCCCTAACCCTAATTGAGGGCAATGATAGGTGAAACCCTAATTTGGGGAAAAGCCATAATAAACCCTAATCAAGGGTAATGTCATATTAAACCTAATTGATAAAGATGGGAAACCCTATTCCTAATAATGGAATAGTGATTAATTTACTAATAAGTGAAACATATAAAGGGATTGGTAATGGATAACCTTATATCAATAATGCCTCAACTCAAAGATGAGTCCATATCATTGGTAATGGTTGCATATTCCAAATAAGTGACTTATGCCCAATACATTACATGGTAATATGATGAATTGGTGTATAAAGTATTAGGATGGGAAATACCTAATACAGGATAAGTTGATGAATTCAAGTAAGATAAAGGTGATGAGGGAAGTGATACATCAACATATGATAGATATCACATCCAACACCTCAAGATAGATACACCTTGATGTATCCTAAATCCAATATACTTGGAAGAGTAGTACATGAAGTGTGTCATGTCAATTGTTACATTATGAAGTAATGCACTTTGATAAGTGTAGGCTAACATACCTTAAGAAAAGGTTAAGCCAAGTTAATAAAGTATGATGTAATCATATTCTGGTAAAGTTGAGAGAGGAACTCATATCTTGTATTGATGATTCACTCAATGATAAATGATGAGAATAAATAAGCATGATTGAATACTTATGTTATCAATGTTGGCTCCTAGCTGTGTGGAGCGATGAATTAGGGATTGATCATTAATAATATGATCCTGAGAACCTAAATGGTTATTTATGAAAAACCCTAATGGAGGGTGATGATATGTAAGAGAAATCCTAACCCTAAAAAGAAAAAGGGGAATAGTGATACTACTCTTACATTGTATAATGTTGATAGGTAATTAATACAACTGTTATTATGTAATGATCATATAGGTGATCATGAGATGATGAGCATATCCAGGTATGAGCTATGATGTGTTAATTGTTTAAATGCTTTATGAGCCTTGTGAGCCATTATATGTATTGTTTCCTAGTAAGATGTAACAAGAGGCTAATGGGCTTTGACAGCCATGTGAAATGCTTGTACAACAAGTATCAGGTTTACCTTGGTCAGATGACCTGAAGGTATTAATTACCAGATAAGTGGTAACAAGTGTTCTTTGATGAACTGAGGGTTTTAAATACCCATATTCCATAATCATGATGATGAGATGTTAAGGGATGAGAATGCCATAATGTGACAAGGGATTAAGATACCAATGTCCTACAAAGTGTTGAAAAGTACTTGATAGATAAATTATACTCTTTTTTGTAGCATTTGTCATAATAATGTTTGAGAACTTGACGAATGCTAAAAGAGCACAGTAATGCACATAATTAATCAAGTGAAATCTCATCATGTAGTGTCCTGGCCATAGATCCATCAGCGTCAGAATTTGTTGAATGGTGAAACGGGTAGCTCCGCGGCATAACCCAAAATGCATATTTTTGAATATGTGGGGGTGATGGGCGTGAATACCTTACGCCCTAATGGAGGAATTGATGCGAGATAAACATTACATTTCTCTTCCTTCATTATATATATGTCGAGGTGGATGTATCACTAATCCCTCGATAATGGGATGGATGTATCACGAATCTCCCAATAATATTAATGTCAGATCGATGTGAGATTATTATAAAGTCTCTCGATTGCGAAGAGAGTACAACACGCCACTGTAACTCTATAGCGAAGTTACCAGTATACCCTGGAAAGCTATTTAGCAGAGACACAAGATGTCTTGCATAGAATCTCGTACTGACCGAGATAAGGGAGGTCATGGCAGCCGACTCTTCCATTGACCTTGTATGGCACCGATTTCGACTTCACAGTGGTCAGTTGGAGTATGAGTGGTATACCTCATCTCCTCAGGACATAAGTGTGGATGTAAAAGGTAATCAGTCGTATAGTATGTTTGCTAAGGATTGAATACGAAAATCATTAGCTGATGTTACATTCCTTTTACGCATCTTTAGTTGATAGATGATATATTTATGATTCCTTGCATTTCTTGCAAAGTAGATAGATGACATAGAATTCTATCATGGGTAGATGCAATGTTCTCCTTAAGAAAGGGGATTATCATATTCTGTTCATATAGGGATTAATATTGCTGTTAATATAAATGAATTCCTGCTCAGTTTTATTCTGCTAATCTGCAATAATAATGTTTCTGGAGGAGAGTTATATCTCTCGTTGAGACAATTTTCAATTGTCTCACCCCCGTGGGATCCAACTTTTTAGGTAAACGCAGAAGAAGAAGTAGGAACCCTATAGCAAGCGAAGAGCAGCAGCAGCAGCAATAGAGACACCAGGGATAACTCAGGTGGAGGCACTGTCTGTCAAGTTTTGTATAGAAAGTCTTATGTGTCTTCTTTGTACTCTCAGGTCCTCAGAGTCAGTAGTTGGTTTTAATGTATCGATCTGAGATTTTGGCTTGATACCTCGAGGTTTTTATATTGCTTGTGTATAGTTTAATCGAGCAGATAAAGTTGTAATCCTTGAGATGAAATGATACCAGAAATGTATTTGTGAACTAGAATGTAAGAATTACTTTGGTTCTTTTTGAAAGAGTTTTCCTTTATTGGATCTCTTGTAAAAAGGTTTTAATTTTTAGTGATTTTCAGTAATTCGCTACTAATGAACGCTTCCGCTTAAGTAAATCATGTTTTTGTGAGTTGGATGTCACAAAAGTCATGTTAATGATCAAGTTAATTGGAATTAAATTAGTTTTTATATGCTTCTCGAATCATGGACTTCAAGGGGTCGTTATGGGCATTCATGCCAATTATGAGATTTTATAGCCAAATCATGGGCATTCATGTAGTTATGGGATTTCCTAGCATTATGGGATTTCCTAGCAATCATGTGCTCTTAAGTGGGCGTCATAGAGAGAGGTATATATTACTGTTCAGTTCTTCATGTTATAAAAATCATGTAATCAAGACTGCTTAAGTTAAATTTCATGTCAAGGTTTTCTTTCAAGTCAAGTATATATACTTATTTTCAATTCTTATAAAAGGTATAGTGTCGCTTACTGATGTGTATCTTTGTTTTTGCATGGCCGTGGGATGAGATGTCCCTAGATCAAGAAGCAAAGGAAATTGAAGTAAGTGCTTCAAGGTAGAAAACATCAAGGAGACTCTAGCTTGGTGGGGTGTCATCTACCACTTAGTAGATCCTTTAGTCTAGTTTATCGTTCCATGTCTTATATCTGCTTAGCCTACATGTATTAGGTTTGAGATTAAGATGAGTCAGTTTATATTTTTCCTTCAAGAACAATATATGAATCTATATTTTAAGTTAATGCATGGTGTTTCATTTACCTTATTGCAATGTATATCATGTTTTGTAATGTTCCTCCGAGTCAAATGACCCATGTTATGGACAACATAGGGTTTGCTTCCACTGTCATATATGCGCTTGGAGGGGTGTTGCAGTAACACCAAATTACACATAACATTACTTAAAACACACATACCAGTAGTACATAAATACACACACATAAAACAAAAAATTACCTGGTTCCTTCTATGACCGTTATGTCCTTGTTAGCTATTTTAAAAAATTAAATTGAAAAAATGCAGTACTCAAAAAGCACACAACAATATTCAAAATACACATAGTAGCGCTACTAAAAAAATACATATATCGGTACTCATTCTAATCAAACCGTTTAGGATAATTTTGACTTTTAAAAGAACGGTTGAAAAACCTATTAGATGTTTAGGCTGTTCTTGGGTAGTTCGTAGTAGATTGTGCAAATTTTGCTTGTGTTAATTTTTTATTTTAAAAATGTGGATAAAATGCCCCATTTTTATTCGGGCTATTAAATTCTACTGTGAAACTGCACCGTCCGATTTGGAGAAAATAAGTTTTAAGTGTTGAATTTTGTCAATCCGAGTCGGTTTTGAATTTGGACATTGAAGTCTGATTGAAACATGGATGGTTTTGGCTGGTGAAGTTTTCAATTCAATCGAATATGGACTGAAATGTTTAAATAATCCAAATATAATCACGCATAGATTATTATATATCATGAGTAATTAATAATATCATGTAATTCATGTCCACTTCTGGTTTACATATTATGAAACCGGGTTAAGTTTCGGTATTTTACCATGTTAATTTCGCCTTAGCCGATTCTGCATCGATCCGGTTGTTGTCCTATAAGGAACCGACCTAGAATCGGTTGTTTATCACTCCTACTTTTCATATTTATGTTTATCCTTTTCTAATGCCCAGCCTAAGCATAGAAGGGTAGTGGGAAAAAGAAAAAGGAAACCAACTTACCTATTTCATCCGAACCTAAACGATCATTCATCACACATGTATATTTTCCCACACACCAACTACGGCATTAATGTTTGTGACAACCGTATCTAGTCAGGGGACGAGAAGAGTACACGGATTCGAAGGTGATACCGGGTGGGGGATCAAGATAGAATGTGTCAAGCCATAATGTTCTACGTGAAGACGTGATTAGTGGCATTCTCATCTAATGCCATCGCTGTGGTTGTTATTGATTTGGCTGGCGTGATTAGAACGTGGACGCGACCCAATCCACAAGTATACGGCGTCACCGTTGGTCATGTATACGGCTCCCGCGAGTATGCAATGATCTCACGCCAGATGGCAATCGGCATGCAAGTAAGATCATTATACCTCTTGACCCATTCCCACCGAGTACTAATCAAACAGTTTCACGATGAGTAAAACGCCATTTGGCTTTCCTAGCCACGCTCTTCTCTGTCTCCCCATGCCGGACTCACGTCATCAGCAGCCGTTGGGGTGAAAACCTAAACCCGCAGGCGACAGCAGATTTGACCGTCTCAACTCCAAGTCTAGAAGAACAGGAAAAGAGTGGCCACCATCTAGCCTTGGACGAAAACTGGTGTCCTTCATTTCTAATAAGAAAAAAAAACTAAAATAGCACACTTTGTCGTAAATAATACCCTCTATAGCACCTTATTGAAAATAATTCCAAAATTAGCCCATTTTATAGTGAAAATGTTATTTTATTTGATATTTTTGTAGTTCAAGTTCAGAAGGCGCCGGTCCAATTGGTGTCTTTATAAAAAAAATGAGAAAATGCCAACTGAATTGACATTTTCACTTTGAATGAAAGAGTGAAAATGTCAATTCAGTTGGCGTTTTCTAACTTCTCTTCTTTTTTTATTTTTTTATTGAAAAATGCCAAATTGATCCACGCCTTTGAACTTGGAGTAGAAAAACACCAAATAAAGTGGCGTTTACACTACAAAGTGAGCTATATCCGGAATTATTTTCGTTGAAGCGTTATAGTGGGTATTATTTTTCCACAAATTGTGCTACTTTGGTTTCTTTTCCTTTCTGATATATAGATATGTTTTTTCTCAATGGTTTCGTTGGTAGGCATACGTGGTTTGGCCTCATTTATGATTTATATGTAGATATATATATGCTTTCCTCAATGGTTTCTTTGGTAGATGGATGTGGCCTGGCCCTGTATTAATCAATGGTCGGCAGAAATAGAAGAGGGGAGACTGAGTCAGGAGGGTAAGCACAGGGAATCAAGGCGTGTGGTTGTGCGGACGCCTGCACGGTGGACAATGATGATGACGACTACGGGAGGACGTTACTATTCAAAAATCAAGAAAGAGCAAGCTACATCCCCCACAGTTATAAATGAGCCGACGTCGACCTACGTGGGTAGGTGGTCGTTCAAGAAGAAATTCCGGGCATTGGCTTGCTTCTACGTCGCCATGCACTAAATGTGTAGGGCTTCGCAATAATCGCGTAGAGGATGGAGCTCGTGAAGGAAACAGCAAGTACTGTTTGCCACCCGTACCGGATTTATTGCAGAGTCGGACGAGTTCACACAGCCGGCTGATGTCCAACTACTCGTCGACGTCGTCGGTCATCGTATCAATCAAGTGATCTCGTACGAATTTTGACTTCTGTATATGGAACGGTTCGCTAGAGACATGACATCGCAACCTCAAATATGATTGGTCACGAGCGACACACAAAATAGCAGCGTCGTAACGACAAGCTAAGATATGTAGACAAGATACCCATCCCCAAACCTGTCTTGGAACCTTGACGGAATCAGACCCTCTATTCAACTATAACTTCACTCCTAACATTGTTATATTTTAATATTCTAAAAATTATTTTATTTTTATATTTCTTTATAGTCCAAGAAGTTTTTGCAATTTAATATCTTATCATATTAGATTTTATTTCTTTTCTTATTAATTTTATAATTATTTTTTGAACTTTTATTTTGTGCTTTGGAGCCGTTGTAGGCGCATTTTCAGCTGCAGTTACTTTCTTTCTTAACCATGTTTTAAAGTCGCACAATAACACGATGTTAAAGACGGGCATGGGTCTTTGTGAAAAGACTGAATGTGGCATGTCATAACCATGTTTTAAAGTCGCACAATAACACGATGTTAAAGACAGGCATGGGTCTTTGTGAAAAGACTGAATGTGGCATGTCACAACATATAAGCTGTAACCATAGGCCGCTCTTAGGAAGCTCCTTTTCTTAAAAGGAGACATTTTCCTAGGACACTGACAAAAAAATGCTCTTTTCGCTCCCTCTCTTCCTGCTTTGTTGCTTTCTTTTTCCATGTTGATGCTATTCTTACACCACTAATAGATTCACAACTTCATTTTCTTCTATGAGATTAAGAGAGAAAGATTCCCCCCCCCTCTCTCATGCCCGTGGCGGAGGCCGAACGCCCGGGAGGGTGGTAAATCAAGGCGGTAACTGAGATTCGAACCCAGGTCCCATCATGAAGGATCATGTGGGCAAAGGATCATGCTCGACACGGACATCTTGCTTGCATCGAACAACTATACTAGAGTTGGATGGTCGAATTCTAAAGATAGACAGCCAAAATGTTAGTGCTAGGAATGACATAACTTGTCTTAAAAATGGTATTTCACTTGTAGGGTCTAGAAATTGAGCATCTCTAATCTAATCAATTATTTCTCCCAAATCCTACTTCATTATTGTTGGTTGGTATGATTGTGTGTCTAAAATCTAATTAATAATGATCTTATATCTAACCATTTCAAGACGGATTCAAACAATTTTTAATTAGACTTGTCTTTGTTGTTCATGTCTGTTTGCTATGGATTCGAAAACCATCTTTCGATTGACAATGTTGCTTCTCGTTGATGTGATTCATTTTTCTAGATTCCACTATCATTGTCAGTAATAGAAAATGTAATTTTTATTGACCTCTCTCTGTCTTATGTCTTCCATCTTACCACCAAAAATGCATGTTCCTATTATATCCAAATCAACAACCGAGTAACTTCTTTTTGGTTCCAAGGATGTTCCTCCTCCTCCGTCGCCCACACTTGTTGTCCTTACTGTCACAAGAAATAAACTATTTATGCCATTGCATGATCACCCTTGCTCTCTCTAATGATCTCTATGGCATCTACCATATAATTCCTTCCTTGTTCTCTCTAATGAACTCTATGACATCTACCATATAATTCCTACTATTTTTTACTTTAAAAGTCTATAGATATGTGGTCAATCGGATACTGGTTGTGAATGTTATAATTTTGTTACATTGCGTAACTATAATATGGTTGATGATAAGTCTATTTAGACTTAAGTCTTAGAATACCAAAATCTTGTATCAAAATCCATGACCAAGGGTTATAATCTTGATTAAAATAGTCAAGTAGAAGCCCTCAGAGAAACTCTCACATTCTTGTAAGGACTTTGTTATACCCCTTAGTTGTAGACAACAACACATGTAAATGATGTTCTTAGTTTAAATCCCTTCAAACTGAGGATAGGCACATGGAGAAAGATAAGAAATGTAACTTGTTATAAACCTTATGTCAGGGATAAATCTAAGAAGAAGAACAACCACTCCAGCCTTAATAAGACATTTAAACAATCCTCTAAGAGCTGTAAGAAGCCCAAACTCGATAAAATAATAATAATAATAATAAAATAATCAAGGAGAAAATGTGTCTGTGGTAAATCAGGTAATTTAATAAATGTGTGTAGATGTAACAAAGTCTAGAGAAAGTAGAAATCCCATAATCCTAAAAATCATGAAGTTAATGTGTTTATTGTGGGACGGTTCCTTTGTCTTCCAATAGATATATAGATAAGAAAATCCTACTATTCTTTTTTATGGTACATCTTCTGACTAGTACATTGATTCTGGTGCCATTTGTCATAGTTGCTTTGACCAATCTCTCTTTTCATCCTATCAGCCCATTATGGTAGAGTGACTAAGTGAGATTATCTCTCATCTATCATACTAATTGCATACTTTGGATGAGTTGATATAAAGCTCACTTCAAAAAAATATTCTTAGAATGTGTAATGTTCATCATGTTCCATATTTTTATAGAAATTTTATTAGTCAAGTTGTTCATCAATATTTTGATTATATCTTTTTTATCATTATTTTGATTATATCTTATCGTGTCAAGGTAATCATATTGTAATTTCTATGAACAATGTTTATATTGATCTAGGATACAGTTGAGGGATACTTATTAAAGTATATTTAGCTTCATATGATACATCTTCTTCAAATGATATATCATATATTGTGAAACATGTGATGTTTGGCATGCATGATTTGGACATGTGAATGAAAATATGACGAAGACATGAATACCTTAGAGCTTATTTATAGGAATCAAATATATGTTGCTAATATATGCCAAACCTATATTTAATCTAAGCTTCATGAAATCCATTTGAATCAATTGATCATATTTCTTATCTGCTTTGATTAATTCATACCGATGTTTGTGTTTTGAATAATGTGCTCACTCATGATGATATGAGATACTTTCTAACTTATTATAGATGTATTTTTATAAACATTTTCTATTTACTTGTTCAAAAATAAACATGAGACATTAGAAAAAATCAAGAACCACAAAAATCAAGTAGAGAAACAACTAGAGAACAACATTGAGAGAGTAGTTTTGATGGATGTGGTGAATACACTTCTAATGAACTCAATAAATTCTTTCAGGACCAAAAACTATTCATGAAATCACTACCATTTATAATCCTCAATAGAATGGAGTAGATGAGAAGAAAAAGATGACATTGATTGATATAGTCAATCTAGTGTTGACAGTGTCTAAACTTAGTTGCATACTCTGGGGGGGGACTTCTCAAACTGCCAATTGTACTCTAAATTGTATCTTTTTAGGCATGTTGACAAAACTCCTTATAACGTTGGCTTAATAGGAAACCCTACTTGAAATACCTCAAAGTGCCATGTTTGCAGTACCTCGAAGTGTGGCTGTAATTGTCCATATTTAAAAGCATAATAACAAGAAGATAAATTTAGGACCTAAAGTGTTGACATTGTTTTTGTTGGATATTTTTAAAATAGTAATGCAAATAGATTCCTAGTAACTAAATATGAAATCCCTAAAATAAGAACCAACTCCTATCTTGAGACTTATTTGGTAGTTGTTTATTATGAAATGATGTCTCCACTTAAGGAAAAGGTTCCCGTATAGGTTAATGAAGGTCACATATTTGTCTACACCTCAATAACTCATTCAAAATTCAACTTCATATGAAGTATTGTTGGCAATATGACCTGAGACGCAATCATACGATAATTGTAATGGCTTAGATTGTAATTTAATTGATCGTTCATCATCATCATCATCTAAGCCTCAATCCCAACATTGTAATTTAATTGATCGTTAATAAGAGAAAATGCCAATTATTATGCTTGCTTCAATATTGAGATAATGAATAAATATAATACAGTCCTAATAATGTCTAGAATTGATGACATATGGTTTGGGTTGAGATCTAAACATGAGATCATATATACTCAAAAGTATACAATATCGTTATGTCCCTAGTCAGTTATTATTATGGATATTATAGGACAAGAATAATATAAAAGACTAGTGTGTATGTTGAATGATGACTATGTCTCTTTAGTCATGATATTCAATATCAACTCAGATACATAGGTACTTGTTTGAGAACAAGTTGTACCAGATAGACCCACTTTGTGTATGATACATGGAAGCCATGAATGGAAGTAAGAATCATATCTCTATGTGATAGTGGTGATTGTGGTCCTTACACCTGATGTCACTACAATGATCACATGTTTTTCAGTATACTCTAACACTACCCAATGTGATCTTGAATAAGGGTTTCCATATAGACTATACTCGGGTATATGTGATGCATGTGGATTATTTTTAGTGAGTAGATGGAATTTGTCCTTCCTATTAGAATGATATCCCTAGACACATGATGAATGAGACTAGAAATGCTTGGCCATGCTCATGTGAGTCAACATGTGGTATTGAGCTCATATGTAGCTCAAATATTCTACTTTGAATCAAGAAACAAAGATTGAACTTTTAGTAGATGACATTTCCATGCCTTTGATGTTCACAAATCATATCATCCTTTGGATCATGTTTTGTTGCATAGCCATGTTGTTTTGACTCAATTATCACTCTCAATCATGCTAGATTCTATATTTTTAGCTATTCTTACTTGTCTCATGATTTGGATTGTGGGTACTACATTTTACAATGATATGATGAGGAATAAATCATATTATAACTTATTGGATCACTCCTTAAGTATCTACATATTTTTGGGTTTGAAACTACGCAAATATCACGTTTTACGGCATGTAAAACTGACATACATGCTGTAAGTTATGAGCATAATACACAGCAGCCCAGAACAGCCATTGACGCACTGTGTCTTAATTAAGACACCCTGTGTCTTATAAAGGACACGTTGTGCCTTATTAAAGACACGTCGTATCTTATTAAATACACACTATGTAACCTCCCAGAACTCGATCCAAACTTTAGTTATTGCATAAGACACGTCGTGTCTTATAAAAGACACATCGTGTGACCTGCAGATTTCACTCAAACACAAATTTAACCATCTCACGCTTATATATATGACCCCAACTCATCTTGGGACAGTTATGACGGCTTATCACAAACTATTTGGGATCTTTTATAGTGGGACTCAAGCAAGGGAGAGCAAGGAGAAGTTGGAAGAGATCAAGAGAGATTGGAGGTGGTTACTCGAGAGAGAACCCTCTTCTTCTTCCTTCTTCTTCTTCACTATTTGCAGCAAGGATCTTCTTCTTCTTTTTCTACTCACTTGGGAGTGAAGAAATCTGGAGAAAGTGTAGAAAGCAAGGATGGAGCTTGACTTCTAGCCGGAGTTCTTCTTCGTTCTACTACTTCTCACGGACATGCTAGTTCTTTCTACTCTTTTACTATGTCCTTTGATGTTTTCTGCTACTTGTACCTTGTTTCTCTAGCCATGGATGAGTAGAATATGAATCTTGGACATGGGAGAGTAACTCCCATGTTATAGCTTGTATGAATATATGAATTTCATACTAAATGTTAGTTGCTTGCATGTTCCAAGAGTTGTTTCAGATCTAAAATGCTTGTTTGTGTGATTGGCCATCATACTTGCATGTTTTATGCTTTCTTTCATAATCTGAGAAGATGTGTTTGAGAGTATGGAGTTACTCTTTTGGAAACTTGTCCTTGACCGCGAGAGTGGATGGGATTAAGTTGAGGAGCAAGGTTTGTGATTCGAAATGAAATACATACACGAGAGTGATGTATGGAGTTAGAATCATCATCACTTCATCAGGAGGTGAGTGATGACTATAAACTTCCTTTGCAAGTTAATTAAAATGTTTAAATTTATATTTTAATATAAGCTATGATGTGTTAGTGAAATCCCAAGTCTGAATCTTAACCTTTCTTAAGTGATAATTTACTATTTTGTTTTAAATCTGTAATTTAGTTGTTCTAATCTAATCATTTTGTGTACAATAATCTAGATTATTGAAAATAATAACTCTTGCACCTAGCTAACCAATGCTCCTTGTGTTCGACCTTGACTACAACTACTCTTGTATACTTGTGGGAAATAGCTAGTTGAGTAAAAGATCATTATATGATTGAAACTCGTTAGTGTAATAACCGAACAGCCTCGTATCCAATCTGGATAGACAAACAAATTATATGATCATTACACATTGGTTGCAATACTAGGTTGAAGTTATTCTCCAACTTCTCTAGTTACTTGGGTGGCAATCATTCTCTATGAAGTCATAATATATTATGAGCATCACTTACAACTTAATTGGGAGCCTATAGAATTGCGTGCATAGATGCATAGGGAAGAGGAGTATAATCATGGGCATATGATTAATTGGTTACTAAAATGGTTTAGGTAATCAATTGAATTATTGATGGGTTGAATGGGATTACGGTCAGGTGGTTGGACTTGCTCCAGTTTCTCGACTAGGATGCCTCCAATTTTCGGAGTGGACTATCCATGGGATGCTAAAAACTAGTTGTTGCCTTTGCATTTCCCAGGGTTTATTATAAATCATACTTTCATGCCTTTCCAAAAAATAAGGGCATGATGAACAGGGTTATTATAGGAACTTTTTTGTGACAAAAGGAGGCACCTTTTGAGAGGCCTTTGACTAGTTGTCATTTTCCATGACGAAATAAAGGGGAGAGGAGAGGTTGCTATGCTATCACATTGCCAGCAGAAAGGTTGCTCCTTCCGCGTGAGCTCTTAGAGCGCAATGTGGAGTTCTCAATCATCTATGTGGATGATATAGAGATGTATATTTGTTGGTGTCTACATTGGGAATTTGATTTTTACACCATCTTCCTTCTCTATTTGTGTGAGCTCCTTTTTCGGATCTACTCACAAACCTTTCTTTCCATTATAATGTTGTTGATGAGATATGATTATGGATATATGGAGAAAATATTTTTATTGTTTGTTGGTTCTGTTGGTCCTATTTCTCTCTCTCCACAGATTCCTACAAATATAACATGAACTTATTACTGATGAGCATCCCAATGACCTAGGTAGGGGTAAAAGGATAAAAGTTGATACAAATTGTGGTCTTTTCTAACCTTCCTTGTACAAGAAGACCACATTCCTAGGGATGTGCCATGAAATGCATAGATTCTAGTTTTGGAAAAAAAGGTGATAATAGAATGGAGTCAGCTGTGATATATCATACTTGGATACTAATTGAGCTTCCACCAGGATGTAAAACTAATAGATGTAAATGGTCTTAAGGAAAAAGATGAACACCTATAGTTCTATAGATAAGTTTAAGGCCAAACTATTACTTAAAGGCTTTAGCCAAAAGGAAAGATTATATTACTTTGATACTTATGCAATTGTAACCAAAATATTTTCCATTTCTATTCTTGTCATTTTTCTTGCTATCTATAAATTTGAAGTCCAGAAAATGGATATCACAATTGCGTTCTTGAATGGAGATCATGAAGAGAGTTTATATGGATCACCCAGGAGGTTTTGTTGCTCCCGGAGAAGAAGATAAAGTTTGTAGGTTTGTCAATTCCTTTCATGGAATTAAACAATAACCTAAATGATTTAACAATATGTTTAATGTGATTGTTTTATATTTAGATTTCTTGTGAATTAATATGACCTACATATCTATTACAAAACTGTGGATAATTCTAGTATTATTGTGTGCTTGTATGTTGATGATACTTTGTTGGGATCTGATGTTCAAATTAATTGATACTAAACATTTTCTTGCTAGCAATTTTGATATGAAAGATTTAGGAATTGCTAATGTAATCCTTGGCATTAAAATAAGTAGATTTTCTTTTGGTTTTATACTTAATCAATATCATTATGTTAATAAATTTGAGATGTTTGATTGTACACCGGTTAATACACTGTATATCCTTCACTACATATTAAGGTCCATAAAGGGACTCTAGTGGATCAACACAAATATACACAAGTCATAGGAATCTTGATGTACCTAGCAAACTGCACAAGACTTGATAGTTTCTATGTTGCAAGTAGGTTGGTAAGTACACAAGTTGTCCTAACGCAAACCACTAGTAGGCTTTGTTTAGAGTTTTTAAGTGACTTAAATGCATTTCTATGTGTAGTCTTCAGTACGGCCATGTTAGAGAGTTATACTTTCAAATGAAATAAAGTCTACCAATACATATGAGTTTAGCCTTAGAGGAGGAGTAGTTTCTTGGAAATCTTTTGATAAAATTGTTAAAGAAGATCCATCATGGAGACTAAGTTTCTTGCTTAAAATTTATATTCTTGTCAGGTTAAATTTCTTAGAGATGTACTTCTTGATCTCCCAATAGTTTTAAAGCCATTTCCTCTTATTTCTATCTTGTGTGATAACAAAGCAATCATAGCTAAACTACACAATCTAAATATAACCCTGGAAAGCACTTTATGAGGTTGATATATGAAGATGTGAGAGATAACATAACATGTGGGATAATAACTTTTTAAATATTCTTAATCTGCATTAAATATTTTAGATATACTTACAAAATGGCTTGCAAGGAAGCTAGTAGTTAGTTCATCGAGAAGATGGGTCTTCTACCCATAGATTAAATATTTTAGTGATAACATTACCATTCCAAAAGTTTAGATCCCATGAGAATTGGTTCAAAGGTACAACTAAATTGTAGCATTATAGGGAAGCACATACTAAGATGCTCAGTCTTGAACCTACCTATGGCGTTAGTGCTTTGTTCTATCTTGGTATAAGAAGAGATTTGCTATGAATGGGTTCAAGGTCAGTTAGGGTATAGATTGGGTCTAATATTCTTGAAGTTCCCTACTACATGAGTGTAACCCAAGACTCAAGGGTTATATGAGTTTTCCATACTTTCTAGAGTGCTCATGAAACAAGATTTTTGCAAATAACATTTATACACGCATGGATACGAATGCATTCTCATGCCCACATTATGGCTATGTGATTTTCTAAGTCCGATAAGGGAGTCTGGTTCAAGACATACTTCACTACATCTCTTGGGATGGAAGTGAATTATACTAGACAATGGTTCAAAGCCACAAGCTACTTTTGTTGAAAGACATATTAATATTATAGTTTATTATATATTGTTTTTTGTGGTTTCTTGAAACACATAGGGGAATGTTACATTTATAGTATTCCAAAATTCCCACTTTACATTTACATATCTTTCTTGGTTCATAATGTTTATGCAATACAATATCCCATCATTTAATGTTTTATCTTTCCTTTTTAGTTTTAGATTGTTCTTTTGAATTTCTATTTTTCATTGTTTGAAGTCTTTGAAGTGAATTTCCAGCAACAACTATTCCCTTTCTTAACTGTGCTTTAAAGCCTCCCCTTAACATGATGTAAAATACACACATAGGTCTTTGGGAAAAGAACAAACATTGCATGCCACAATGTGCATGTGGTATGTTACCAAGGGGCAATCCCACATTGCTCATTCTTTATATAAGGAGATGATGTCCTCCTTTGGACGCATAGGGAAAAAAAACTACTATGCTCTCCCGCTCTTCCTCCTCCACTACTTTCTTCTTCGTGTTTTCTACATTCTTGCATTGTTGATGGCTTCACCGTGATCTTTTCTTGTGCAACCAAGTGGGCCAACGATCTAGTTTGATATGGACTTTTAGCTTGCACTCAGAGGTTGTACTAGATCTAGGGTGGCTGAATCTTGAAGATATACCATCAAAAATCATGTGCAATGAGCGATGGAATCTATCTTGAATACAATATTCTACACACCTTCACTTCAAGGCTCTAGAGTTTGCATCTCTAATTTAATCAACTATTTTTCTAAAATCCCATTTATCACTACTTCTTGGTTGATTGTGCACCTAAAATCTAACAAATGTATGTCCTATATTTGACATACATAACACTTTTAGGAAGAAATAAATTGGTGTAGACATCTTAAGTTGTTTTTGTTAGAGTTTAGAAAATTTATCCTAAAAATTGTTATCTATACCCAGATATGTATTTCTTTCTATTATGGACACGAGAAAAGGATAATGGATTAGTTACTTTCACATAAAATTTTGTTGTTGAATTGCTCTAATATATAATGATTTTCACCTTAAGGAGTACAATACTAAGGTTTCTCTTAATGTTGGTTACTAAATTAACTATGACACCTTAATGCAAACCCAATATATGATATGGTAGGGCCACTTTAAATTTTCTAGTTGTAAATATAATTAGTGTTTAGGTCATTTGCATTTTTAACATACTAGTTTTATCTTCAGGGTTGTTTTGGTACAGTGTAATCAACCTATACTTTTTAATTTGATTTGTAAAAGTATACATGAAATCCACAATCTGTCATTTAATTACACTCAACCAAACAATACCTTTTCAAGCTTAATTTTATGTAAAAAAAGGACCACAATAACTTTAGGGTTTGTGTGTGGGGCCCCAATGCAACAATCATCATCGTGAATCACAAATTGCTTCATCAACCCTCACACTCGACCAATCAAGTTGAGAACCTAAAGAAATATGATCCAGAACTCGTGCCCTCTCTTTTGGTCATAAAGTGATGGTTGTGTATAAACCATCAAAGAAAATCAGTTTAGGGATAAGTTGACTTCACAAGATGATCATCACCAAGTGGTTCTGTGTCAAGGGGATTGTAACAACCTAGAGCATTCATCTAGGGTTTCTCCATTCCCCTCACCCTTTCCCATCTCCATTCACCAACATATAATCAATATGTGAGCAAGTATCACTTGTAGTGAGTTATGCTTGAAACACCATAACCAAGTACAAAACACTCCATCACTCCATTTCATGCATTCCCACTCATAACATCCATAATCATCCACCACACTTATACCTTTTGTTGTGCTTCAATTCATACCGTGTCATTCACTAGAGATAAAGTTCTTAGGATTTTGGAGGATATGTACTCTTCTCGATGAGAAGTAATGTCCACCTTGGTTCCCTTGAGGTTTCATATTCATTCTCTCATCACTTCCAAAAATATCCTTAAATTCCAATTGTACCTCTCCATACCCTATCATCCCCAACTCAAGCTTTCCTACCAATTTGCATAACCTCCAAGTAGTTCATGGTGGATTTTCTCACTTTTAGTGAGTGGATAGACCTATCCCATGAACTATTTTTCCACCATTCCACTATGATTCCATTTCCATCCCCAAAGCCACCATTATGAAGGTGCTTCAGTCCCGAGATGGACAACAATACATGGGGAATCAACCAAGGCAAGAGAAGGGACAAAGAGAAGCCACATTTTCACCCATTTATAGTGTTTAACTCCATCTCACTCCTATATCTTTCTCTTAATTTTTAATAATTGACCCTTTATATGCAATGATATTCTTGGTCGGTCTCTTAGCTTATGGATTGACTACTCTCTAATGCAAGGATGATCATCTTGTACATGAAGTTTTGGTAATGAGAATTATAGATGATGTTCTTGATTTCATGGTTGTAACTTGATAAATTTATTGAAACAGTAGTAAGTGTATCATTTAAAATGATTGTTGTTTCAAAATACAAATGGTGTTCATTTTTTTTTGTAATCTTTTAAATCATATTCATTTTTATGTCACATCAACTCATGGATATGATATCCTAGATTAATTCACAATTTTTCATGTATATTCTTCTTATTTGATGCTTAGATGAATAGTGGACCTATGGTACCTCATATGAGGATAACCCCTTTACTAGATTTTGTATGTTCTCAATATGATGATTTCCATTAGATTTAAATGTGTGTCCTAAGTGTTCCTTGCTACTACTCCTACCTAAGTTTTTCATTTTCATTTTTGTTTGTTTGTATAAACAAAAGTAGGACTCGTAATTCATTTGGTCTTTTCTTTGTTACTTTTACTTGTTATCTAACTTAATCTCAATATGTAACATATCAAAGTCTAACATCATATCCTCTAATTAAGTTTAGGAACTAGGTACAAGTGGGCTTAGTCCTAAAAAGATCCAAACAAAGAGTATGTAATACCATGGATATACTATGATGAACATATGATAAGTATCTTGTTAGAGCTCTGACCCTGGTTACCAAAGACATTAGCATGAAAAATTTTATTGTGAGTGTGTATGTATATTATAGTGATACATACACTCAGTGGGGATGTAATGAAATATATAAATAGTTCTAACATATGAGAAAAATAAACCCAGAACAAATTAAAAGTAGATAGAGGATGGGCACCATATTTACATGGAAAATCCCCATAGAGTTTTATCATCCCATGCATACAACAACCATCAAGCCTTAATGCTATTTCATCCCTTGGGTTAGACCAAAACTATGCCCAACAATCCCACCCTTCAATTCAAGGAGGAAATTGGCATCACAACATCATCATTGGGATTGTATGCCTATTATATCTTTGTAGTGCTATAACTTGTCACATGTGACATCTGTGATCATTATATCCAAACCATTATTCTCAATATAGATCCTCTCTAGTATTAATAACTTCATGTATATCACATCACAAAAGATAGTGAAATCTCACATACTTTCTCTATGAATGTTGCATTATGATATTCTCAAATAAATAGCATTTTAATTTCATAGAAAATAGTCAAGTTGACAAAAGCCAGTGATATCTCACATACTCTCTCTATGAATGATGCATTGTGCTCTTCTCAAATAAATAGCACTCTAACTATCACATAAAGTAGTCTAATCATCCCAATTCATGTCCATCTCTCAAGAAATCTTATAATCCATAAGAATTGTTTTTGTGATTCTACTATTGTAATGTCCTCTACTTCTTTTATGGAAATGCTACACACTTCTACAACTTGGAATACCAAAGTATAGTTCCTCTATAAAAGTGAATATTTACCCAGAAGTAGATTTCATGTGACTAATGTCAGTGATCATGTTAGCATCAAGGAATCCTTTTAGAATTGGTTTAGATTCATCAAACACCAAGCATGTGTTTCTAGTGTCTTATAAATATCTAAAGCACTTGAATGCATCCTAGTGATCTTTCCCAAGATTAGAAAGAAACCTACTCACAACATCACATGAATAGTTCTAGGATTAGCACACACCATTGTGTACACTAAACTTCCCACAATGCATGAATAGAGAAACTTAGCCATCTCTCCCTCCACATCACTAGAAAGACATGAATTCTTACTTAGCTTTAAATGACCTCATATTGGAGTAGTCATCTTTCAATTCGCTCATGTACAATTGCTTAAGAACTCATTCAATATATCTCTAATGTGACACACACAGCCTATGTTGCTTCCTACCATGTGTGATATGCATCTACAAAATATATTGTGTTTGTCCCAAATACATCAATTCAAAGTATTTAATAAAAAGTTATCTTCATTTTTATGATAAAATAGGCACATTTCCTCTTTTTTGGGTTTCGAGAGGATTGTGCAATGGAACTACAAAACTTATTTAGATTTAAGCCCCAAGATGTAAATCTATCATAAACATAAATATTAGTATAATAGAGACAAAGAAGAGATATTGAATATCCTCTGGAGAACATAAGTTTCCAAACTATGAGATACGACTTTTCAATGTTGTTATTGGCCTTCCAAATCCTAATATGAAGTCTTGGGAAACAACACAATTCATCAGCATCAAATAATACATTTGATCATTATATCATGCTCAAACAAACATACTAAGTAGGCATGCCTTTTGAACATTATCAAATTAAGTACAAAGTATTTTTGTTACAATCATAACACAAATCTCTATAAGGGAACACAAGAAACAATCTCCCACTTGCACGAAATCCAATCACTCATGAATCTAATTTCAAGTGATGTAATAGGACTATCATGCTTTTCTTGTGGAAGTTCTTTTGTCAGAGGATCAACAACATCCCTTTTAGTCGGTGATCTACTGATGTATGCCTATTGTATGATATGATAATGCCATAGTATGTTATTAGAACATAGATGTCATGTGGGATCTTGGCTTGTGTAATAGACCCAATTTTGTCATAGTAAATTTCAACTAAAAAATCAATGTTTGAAACCCCCAAGTTCACCAATGAACTTATTGGGAAATTCTTCTTTCTTTATGCCTTGGAAGCAACAATATACTCGATCTTAGTTGTAGGATCAGCTATTGTCTCTTTCTTGTAACTCTTCCAGGTTATAGTTCTATTGTTGAGGCATAGCACGAATCCCAATTTTGACCAGTAGTTCTTGTCAGTATGGATTCTTGCATCAGTTCAACCCTTTACAACTAGACTTCCTCATGATTGGGAGCTAATTTATCCTTAGTTATTCTCAAGTACTTAAGGATGTTCTTTATGGAAATCAAGTGACCTTCACTAGGATCTAACCGGTACTTTCTTATCATGTACAAAAAGTACAAGAAGTTGGGATGTATGCATACCATTTCACACATGATAGATCCAATTATAGAGGCATATGGAATTTTACTTTTGTGTTCTCACTCTTCCAAATATATGTGATAGTGAGTTTTGGAGAGACTTATTCCATAAGACATGGGTAAGTTTTCTCTCTTAGAATCTTACATGTTGAACCTCATCAACACTTTGTCTTTGAATGTAAATTAACATAGACCAAGAAGCCTTCTAGATTCATATATAAAAATATTCATTCCTATGATATAGAATGCTTCACATTAGTACTTTGTAGAGAAGGTATTTCTCAACCAAGCCTTCACTAATCAAAGAGTATGGATGTAATTTCTTATTTATAGTATGTCATATACATACAATATTAGGAGTACAACTATGCTCCCATTAACCATCTTGTAAACACAAGGTTCATGTTTTTTTGGATAAATTCAGACTCTTTGATTGTCTCACAAAAATGAAGATTTGAGATTTTAGATGCTTGATTCAACCTGTAGACTGACCTTTTTATCTTAAAAACTTTGTTACTAAGAGTGATAAAATATTTGAGTTGTGTTATTTGCACATCCTCAAGTGGATTCCTATTAAGGACTCTGATTTTAACATCCACTTTCTAAATTTCACGGTCATGAGAAACTACAATGGAATATATGACCCCGATAGTTTTAACCATGGGATCAAGTGGAATGGTTTTATCATAGTCAATACCTTGAACTTGTTTGAATCCTTATGTAACCAATCACCTTTGTAGTTTTGTTAGACTTAATCTTGAAGACCCATTTTCACCCTATGGGTTTCACCCTTTCAAGTGGATCCAACAAGGTTCATACCTTATTGGCATACATGAAGTGCATCGCAAATCCATGACACACTAAATTTCATAGAATATGGTGCCTTAGTGGTGTCATTGTAGGTTGAAAGTTCATTACCATACATGAACATCACATATTCTTGTTGAGTTACAATAATTGATATCTCTTTGGATCTAGATGTGGTAGACCTTCGAGGTTCTTGTGCTACATGAAGAATTTGAGAATCCACAATAGCTTGTGATTGTCCCTATTGCTTATCTACCTCCATAGGTTCAATGTTATTTTGTTGATTTCAAACTTCTTTAACTTATACTTTCCTCCCATAGATTCCTCTAGAGATGAGTTCCTTTTCAAGGAATATGATAATCTTAGAAATAGAAACATTGTTGTTAGATGGAATATTGAAGTAATAACCCTTATCTTCCTTAAGGTATCCAATGAAATAAAAAAATTCTAATTTGGTTCCAAGCTTTATAGAATATATTTTTCTTGATATAGGCCTCTCATTCCCAACATAGTTGGGACTGAGGCTTAGATGATGATGATGATGATGATGATGATGATGATGATGATGATGATGATGATGATGATGATGATGATTATGATGATGATGATGATGATGATGATGATGATGATGATGATGATGATGATATGATGATGATGATGATGATGATGATGATGATGATGATGATGATGATGATGATGATGATGATGATGATGATGATAAGCCTCTCATTGCAAACTTTCATAAAAGACATATTGGGATGTTTCCCAAACCATATCTTGTAGGGTGGCTTTTGAACTAATTTCTAAGGTATCGGTTAAGTGTACATGTTGTTTCTAAAGCATCTCCCTAGAAGGAAGGCTAAAGATTAGTTAAACTTTTAATTTATCCTACCATGTCCATAGGGTGTGATTCCTTCTTTCTAAAACACCATTATGTTGTGGTGTTCCAGGCATAGTCAAATGTGATACAATACCATAGTCTCTTGTTAGTACCACCAACTCTTGGTTATGATATTTCCAAGCTTGATTATATGAAAGTTCCCTAATATTCTTACCAAATTGATTTGTACTTCATTCAATGTTTCCTTGATCTTTTCAATGGATGTTGACTTTATTGAAACATATGACCAAATCTACCAAGATTATCAGTTAATGTGATGAAGTATTGATATCCATCTTTACCACATGAAACTAATTTTGGAAATCCACAAACATCAGCATGTACAAATCCTAGTAAGTCACTTGTTTTCTCTTTGCTAATAGTATAAGGTAATTTTGTCATCTTTCCCGATGAATAAGTGTATCTATTGATTCAAAATCAAATGAGTCAAGATAACCATTTTGTGGAGTTTATAAATACATCTTTCATTTATATGTCTTAGACAACAATGCTAACGATGGGTTTTGTTTGAATCTTTGAGTTTTAGGTTCTTGGTATTGATGTTATATATGATTGTCTCAAGATACAATCAGCAACGATCACAAGAAAATGGGACACTACGATAAAATATCTCATATTTTGAGATAAAAAGACCACTTTTTAAAAGAAATTCAAAGTTGTCGAACAAGACATGGAGATAATGTTCCCATGTATAGGGGGTACATAATACCAGTTCTCTATCTCCATTACAAGTCCTTTAGGCAAGGATAAACAATAGGTGTATACTACTGTAGCAACAACTTTTTTTCTCTTAGTAGCATGTATCTCTTCCACTCCCGCTTTTAAGGGTCAACTTCTTTTCATGTCATGTATATTAGAAAATATGTAAAATCTACATGTAATATCCAATGTCCATGATGAAGAAGCATATTAATTTATTTGTATAACATATATAGTAGAGATGAAGATTTATAACCCTTCATTCTTCTTCTTTACTTTCTCTATGATCACTCATTCTTCTTCTTTAGTTTCTCTAGATAGAGATGCATTTTTTGTTTAATGTCCACATTGGTGATATTGGTGACAATTGCCTTATTTTCCTACTCCTCCTTTCATTAAGTGTTGAAGACTTATACTTTTGGCTAGCATTAGAACCTTTCTTAGATTTTCGTTTTCCCTTAAATTTTATTTTCCCTATTTTTACCATCAACATGGAGTTAGGATTGTCTTTATTTATTTTAGTATCATTTGTTCTCATCATGCTAAGTAGCGCTAAAATGTAGAAGACAATTGTTAATGTTGTAGTTTATGAAAAGGTTTACTATAAGACTATAGCAACATTTATTGTATTGCATATGTGACCAACTCTTGTCCTAAGTGCAACTCCAATATATCTAGGGTTCTCACATACTCAATCAAATTGAGCACATGAGCCCCAATACGATCACATCAGTTGTGTTGCACTTAAACATAGCCTTGGAGGAATGGTACCTATCTTGCCTTGCTTGTTCTTGAAACGTAATCATAAGATGTGTTTCCATATAACTCCTTTGTTCTCAAGTTTCTTCTAAAGCTCGTAATTCATGGAGCATAGAGTTAGGCACATGATGCCAATAGCATCATTAGCATGCTTATGATAAGCTTCCCTTTAGGATATAGGGCATTTGGAGTTGGTTCTTCTAGTTGTATAGTATCTAAGACATATAGCTTATCTTATGAGTGAGTACAATTATCAAAATCCTATTTTAGTTGAGTATTCTAATTGCATTCAACTTCTCTTTGTCAAGGACCAATTGCAACAAGAACTGGTTATTTGTTTTGCAATTAAAATTTTGTAGTGAGTAAACATTTTTGTTTAATAAATTTAATGGTATTAATAATGACTTTAGTCAAAATGGATCACATTAATTTGATTTAAATTAATTTCGCTCACTATTAGTTTGAAGATTACAACAAGCAATCCTCATAGTGAGACAAGCTCCATATTTCATTAAGTCATGAATCATCTTTAGTTGATCACCCATAAGCTAACTATTTAAGTATGCAATATTTACCTATTGTAGCTAATGCAAATCTTGGATAGATGGTTGCACAACACATTGTAATATTTCATCTTATGATATACATGTTATCTTTATGCCTCTGGGTGCTTAAGCCTATAAATATCACATGGTAAAGTCCAACTCAAAGACCAACATAGTAAGTTATACATCATGTTTTGCATACCCACACACTTCTTATCACACCTTCCTAAGATAGATAGTACAACACTCTTTGTTGTTCCCACATGTAATTTATAAATGTCTCAATTTTTTCGTATGGATGACATATGAAACCTAATATTATGTTGAGGGGTATGACATAATATTCATATGTATCCAATCACCTCTATATACATTATATATACATATCATGTACTATTAACAATCACCCAATGGAATAAGATAGGATATGAAAACTACCACAACTACTTGATCCAACATGTGTGTTGAAAAAATAACCAGGCATATCACATCATGATGTAAATGTTAAGTTTTCAGTGCATTTTGTCAATTAGAAAGTCACTTGATTGGTTGTATTTTCAATATGAGAAATTCTTCAATTGATGATGGTGTAGTCACTTTATCCTTATCATGAACACTCCAAGGACCCACCTTTTCTATGATTGATTCTATCATGTTTTCGTCTCCTTCATATTCGATCATTCATGTCATTGCATCATCCTATTCTATTTTCATACAAAAATTATGAGGAGAGTGTCGAGAGCAAGGCATGGCATGTAGGTCATATCCATGTGAAAAGTTTCAGATCAAGTATCATAAACCAAAATTATGTGTTTTAGACCATCAAACATTCATCAAATGATCTAATTACCATATCCACATCCACCAAAGAGAACAATCTTAAAGGTGTTACATTGGTTTCTAATATAAATATGAATTTATACCTAACATGATATTAGGGGACTATTAGTGAATACAAATATGCATGTGTCATACAACGAAAAAGAGATCAGGATTCAAAACCCAAACCAACAGAAAAGTTATATGATATGGCTCTAATACCATTTTTGGCATCTTGGGAGGTTTTTGCGTAGTGTAATTAAAAAACAATTCCTATTTAAACCCCAAGCTTCACATTTTTCATGGCCATAAAACATTAGTATTATAAATAAAAAGAAGGGATATTTAACATACCTTGGTTCACACTAGTTTTAAAATGACAAGACATCATTTTTCAATGTCCCATCTTCCAGATCCAAATCCAAAGTCTTGGGCTGCTACATAAATTATCAATAAGACACTTTCTTGATGTAGTAATGGGAGAGAAATCATCTTCCTTTGATGATTAGGATCATCCTCTAGCCTTTGAATGCATGCCACAACTTATAGGTCATCCACACAAAAGTCAGACACACCTGGTGTGCCAACATGGACTTCAAGTACAAGATAATCAGAATAATAGATGTGCTAGCAACTACCTATCCTCCTCCTATCATACAGTGACTATCAAGAATGCATTTATCTCCCTCAATAGGAGAAGCACAAATTTGTTCTCTGTTGTGTGTATCATCCTCTAGATTTTATCACCTTTATATTTGGTAGGAATAGTTTAAGGTTTATCAAAACCCAAATCATTTTCCTAAATGTGGTATTCAATTAATACAAAAGATACATAAATCAAATAGTATTCAACATGATTGAATGGCAATTGATTGACTAGATCTAGAATGAGCAAAACACATTTTAGACAATCTTCCGACACCTCAACCAATGATTTGGTAAATTCAATCGATCCTTTTGGTACTTCAATTGATTAGTTGGTACTTCAAGTTCCCTAATCATGAGTCAATCAATTGATTAACTTTCAATCAATTGTTTTGTGCATTTATATGTTAAATATAAATTGATTTATGGAAAATCAATTGATCTATTTACTTACTCAACCATCTGTAGATTGACTGACATGTCAGTCGATTGGCTGATTAGAGATCATCCTGTACATAATTCAGAACCATACCAATTATGATTGTGATTGAAAACTTCTTTTACCTTAATAATCCTATGTGTTTGACCATGTAGGTTCCACATTACATTGGAAGTGATGTCAAAGACCTCACAAGCAATTACACTACTACAGAAAATGCCTTTGGCATCGGTTGTTTAACCCCTTTTAGCGACGGTTTTCAAGCGACGCCTATGTGGGCGCCGCTAAAGGTCGAACTCTTCGGCGTCGGTTTTATAATCGACGCCTATATAACCTATAGGCGTCGGTTGTATATAGTAAGACACTACTACAGAACCTACCTTTAGTGTCAGTTATTTAAGGTCTTTAGTGTCGGTTTCTAAGCGACACCTATTTGGGTGACACTAAAAGCTCAACCATTAAGCGTCGGTTCCAAAACCGATGCCCAAACTCTTCACGCGCCACCGAAAACGCGCCATCAGGGGACTATAGGCGTCAGTTATTAGATAAGAAACTGACACCATACACCTTCGCGCCACAGAAAGGGCGTCATCTTGGGCACTATCAGCGTCGGTTATTAGATAAGAAACTGACGCCATATACCTTCACGCCACAGGAAATAGGCGTCGGTTATTTATATAAAACCGTCACTATAACTTTGTGTGTCGGTTTTATACAAATAACCGATGCCTATTGTTTTTTTTTCTGTCAGTCTGCAGACCTGCTGTGGCTGGTCGCAGGATGAGAAACCTACAGTTCAGTTATGAACTGTAGGTTTTATGACATCCATTGATATCAGCCAACAACAGGCCACAAACCTACAAAATTAACAACAAAAATATTCACACATGCATTTAGCAATGCAACCTGCAGTTCCATTTTATTTTCACACATTTAGAAACATTCATGTAGCTAGCAATCTGTAGTTTCATTCATTCACATTCACACATGTAGAAACATTCATATAGCAACCAACACTTTCATTCATTTTCACTCAGACACATGTAGAAACATCCAGACATGTAGAAACATTCACACATATATTATAATTCAGAAATTCATTTACAAAATATCATTCTTTAGTCATTATTCGCTATCAACATCCCAATTATATTTTAAAACCCCCACTATTTGTATGATTGTTGCCCATTCTTCTCTTACTTCATTTAATTCTCCCATCGTATAGGGAGCATGTACATCTGGTAAGTCCGTTCCTGTAGTGGGGTCAGCTTTAAACACCTGTAAAGAGAATGATGTATATATATAATTAATGAGCTATAAATAAGATTGATATATTTCATATTATCTAATGAGACTATATAATACCTGAGCAATACAATCGATGTCCAGTACATCATGTTTGATAATCATGTGCATATATCGCATCACATAGTATCCACATGCCCATCCGTTGTCTTGTGTAGCACACTATAAATTCAAACATACAAAATATTAAAAAATACAACTAATTAAGCATTGTTCACATAAATAATATATACATATATTGCAGTCGGAAACTCACTTTCACGTTCTTCCAAATTATTGGCTGGTTCTTTTTCGTGGGGACCTTTCCTCCAGCCTTTTTGAACTCATCAAAACTCCTACATGTTAATGTAACACAGAACATTGCAATTAAATAGTAATGTGATAACATATGTTAACGGATATGAAAATGAAATATTTCTCACCGGAATAATGCCATTTTCAGTATGTGTCCAAATCTTGTATTCAATTTACTCCCCTTAGGATCAAGATAATAGACAGTGAATGTCTCAGGGACAATAACCAGTAACTCCCAATGCCTACCACTAGAGGTAAAAAAGTTAAAAATTAATAACTCAAAATCCATAATAAAAATGTAATTTTCTTAAGTCTAAATTATAATAAGCAAAGTAAACTTACTCTACATTGAATGGAGCCATTATCACCGTCTTCTTATTTTCAGCAAAATTTGTAAAAGCCTCACAGCAGTATTGTTGAACTGACGTAGGGTCTTTAGCTACTAGACTAATCAAAGATGGAATCAAAAATCCTACATGTTCGAATCCAAAATCTACACATATCTTGTCTAAGTAGCTGCAAAATATGTATTAATTACACATGCATTAATAAATAAGAAACCAGATCACCAGATCATACACAAGGTATATGGATGTATAAAGAAGATCTCACCTTATCCATATCTCTATCACAGATGTATTTAGCCAATCATATCCAAACAAATCCAAAATATCTTGTATAAATAGTTTGCTTTCGTATGACTGACCTACAGAATTTGGATCTAAAGAAATAGTTATAGGGCAATTTATATCATGTTCGCCTAACCATATTTCCATACCCCTACAGTTAGGACCTAACGGGACAGGTAGGTCCTGTGGAACCCAACTGGGTAATGTAGGAGGTGGAAGTGGAGGCCTAGATGATGTGGGTGTCTTCTTTTTAACCTATATATATATATATATATAATTTCAGATCAACTGACATCATATACACACACTAACAATTTAACGTAATGTAAATTTATCATACAGTTTCAGTAAAGAGGACATCTGCTTTTCACCACAATATCATTCCGCCATCTGCCTCACCAAGCGTTTCACAATCTGGGTGGGCATATGGCAATGGAAGATCCACCCATCCTTGGAATATATGTACCGGGCTCACACAAATCCAACCAGCTGGTAATGGAGACCCGTGAAACATTTCCCCTGGTAGGGATGGGTAAGCTGACGCCTCTACAACGACATATTCATTACTTTTTAGACGGCATGGCTTCAACCCCTACAAATTTTTGTGTAAAGAATGTTATATACATATATACATATCATCTTTTTTTGAAACGACTACAATTTCATATATACATATCATCTTGAATTAAAAAACTAGTTACTATGTCATAAAATTACTTACAGTGGATGTGCTAGGTAGTGGTTCTACAGGATTATTCCCAACCTCTACAGTAGGAGTAGGAGTAGAGCCTGTAGTAGGTATTGTCTGGTAAGTGGCAGTTTGAGATACCTGCCACTTTTTCGTTGATTCTTCGAGTTTCCTATCAAATAGCTTATCTACCTATACATGGATAAAAGAAACGTCAAATTCTAATTATTGAATTCTCTTTTTTACTAAAAGACGTCATCTAGGACACATTCTGCGTCGGTTATCTACTAAAAGACCGACGCCTATACTTCAAGACGACACGGCCGTGCTTCCCTACACGGTCGTATTTAGTACTATAGGCGTCGGTTTTATATGAATAACCAATGTCTTTTCCACCACGGCCGTGCTATCCTGCACGGTCAGGTTGTTTGTACTATTAGGCGTCGGTTTTTATCCAATAACCGACACTATAGGTCTTTTCTGACGGTTTTCTGTAAATAACCGACGCCTATATCTTTTTTTTTTCATATCAGTTTGCAGGCCTGTTGTGGCTGGTCAGCAGGATGAGAAACAGGTTTACGACATCCATTGATATCAGCCTACAAACATGCCACAAACCTGCAAAATTCACAAAAAATAATTCACACAAGTAGATACATTCGGACATCAATTCAATTCTCACATTCACACATATAGAAACATTCAAATACATGTATTAACATTCAGAAATATTCATTTACAAAGTATCATTCATTATCGCTATCAACATCCCAATTATATCTTACAGTTGCCACTGCTTGTATGGCTTTTGCCCATTCTTCTCTTATTTCATTTAATGCTTCCATCGTATATGGAGCATGTATATTTTTTAAGCGTTTACCGGTACTGTTGTCAGTTTTAAACACCTGCAAAGAGAATGATGTATATATATAAGTAATAATATAAAAATAAGATTGATATATTTCATACTAACTAATGAGACTATATATAATACCTCATGTATGGTATCGATGTCCAATGCGGCATATCGGATAATCATCTGCATAAATCGCATCACATAGTATGTGCATGCCCAGCCATTGTCTTGTGTAGCGCACTATAAATTGAAACATACAAAATAATACAACTAAGCACAATTCACATCAATAATATATACATTGGAGTCGGGAACTTACTTGTACGTTCTGCCAATTTATTGGCTGGTTCTTTTTCCTTGGGACCGTTCCTTCAGCTTTTTTGAATGCATCTAAACCCCTACATGTTAATATAACACAGTAAATTGCATAAGTAAATAGTAATGTAATAAGAGATGTGAACATATACAAAAACGAAATATTTCTCACCAAAATAATGGCATTCTCATTACGTGTCCAATTTTAGCGTTTAATGTACTTCCCGCGGGATCTAGATAATAAACAGTGAACGTCCCGGGGACAATAACTAGTAACTCCCAATGTCTACCGCTAGAGGTAAAAAGTTAACAATTAATAACTCAAAATGCACAATAAAAATGGAATTTTCTTAAGTCCAAATTATAAATAAAGTAAACTTACTTGACATTGAATGGAGCTATTATTATAGTCTTCTTTTTCTGACCAAAAATTGTAAAAGCATCTATACAGTATTGTTGAACATTATCAGGGTCTTTAGCTACCAAACTAATCAATGAAGGAATCAAAAATCCCACATGATCAAATGCAAATTGTTTGCAATGATCTTCGACTAAGTAGCTACAAAACATGTATTACGTATGCATTAATATATAAGAAACCAGCTCACTGGATCTTACACAAGGTATATGGATGTATAAATAAGATCTCACCTTATCCATGTCTCTATCATTGATGTATTCAACCACTCATACATAAACAGCTCAATAATATCTTGTATAAATAAAGAGCTATCATATGATTGTCCTGCATAATCTGCATCTAAAGAAACAATTATAGGGCAATGTATATTATGTGCCCGTAGCCAACATGCCATTCCCCTACAAGCAGGACCTAATGGGTATGTTAGGTCAGTTGGAACCCAACTTGGTAATGCGGGAAGTGGAGGTGGAGGCCTAGGTGCTCCGGTTGTCTTCTTTTTAACCTGTATATATAATTTCAGATCAGTTGACCTCATATATACACATTAATAATTTAAAGTAATGTAAATTTATCTTACAATTTCAGTAGTGTAGACGACATCTGCTTTGGGCCACAATATCACCCTGCCTTCTGCATCAGCAAGTGTATCAATATCCGGGTGGGGATATGGCAATGTAGCTTCTCTCCAATCGGGTAACACACGTATCGGGATCACACGAACGTAGCCCTGTGGCATTGGAGTCCCGTGAAACATTTCCCCAGGAAGGGACGGGTAAGCCTGCGCCTCTGCAACAACGTAGTCTTGCATTCTTAAGTGGTATGGCTTCAATGCCTATAAATTTACGTAAAGAATATTATACATATATACATATCATATTAAAAACATAACAACTTGAAAAGACTAACTACAATGTCATAAACAATACTTACAGCAGACGTGTTAGGCGGTGGGTCTACAGGATTACTTATAGTCTGTACATCAGGAGAAGAGTGGGTCGCCATAGGCTGATTGGAAGCCTGAGATGCCTGCCACCGCAGCAATTCTTCCTTGACCTTCTCAGCAACTACATCGTTGACCTTCTTAGCAACTATATCCTCGACTCTCTTATTCTCCTATACATGGATAAAAGAAACATTAGCTTCTTATTATTGAATTTTCTTTTGCAGCAACATTCTAAAAAAAGTATAGGTTACCTCTTCTTGTGAAAGTCCCGCTCTGGGTTTGCGCTGGGATGGCCCAAAGAATGCTTTGATGCCCACACCAGCGCCTGCACCCCTAACACGTCCAGGATGCTCTGGGTTACCCAGAGCAACTGTCAATTCATCCTGTGTGCCCTGAGGGATGAATGTGCCTTGTTTCCTCTGCTCGTGCAGCTCCCGCTAATCACCATCAACAGAAATTGGTAAGTTAACAAATAATCAATATTCAAACGATTGCTCTAAGAGTTGTATTTTACCATTTTCACAGCCGCCTCAACAGTTACGGGCTTCTTTATTTCACCCTTCTTGTTTTGCCTCCCAGCTATCCAGATATCATGGCGAGGCATGGGTGTGGCAGACTCCTCAGTAGCAGCAGACTCCTGAGTAGCCGCAGACTCCGCCTGTAGTCTTTGGCGAACGCTTGCATAGCCTTTTGGACCCATAGTGTGGTCATGCACATTCAGTGCACACCTTGCTTTTTATGCGTCACTGAGGGCCTAGTTAGTATGCACATTAATGATTTGGTTAGTAGCACTAAATGTTAATCTTGAATAGGTGAATACAATGTATATTAATTAAATTGGGAGTGACGCCTAATACGTTGAATTCTTCATATTTTCTTGAAGCAACAAAATTGTCCCAATCTTCTTTGTCCAAGAAGTTCCATTGTTCAAGGGCTGACTTCTTCTTCTTATCACCCTCTTTTATGTATTCTCTGTTCAGATTTGTCCTATAATTCCTAAGCATCTTTCCAGCGCATTGCATCACACTTTTACGATGCAACTTCTCATCCAATGCAAACAGATTCTGTAAAATAGAAATGTTATTAACTAGTATCCAAAATAGAATTGCAAATAATAGAATTTGTAATCTACAAAATAGAATTGCAAATAATAATAACTCACACATAAATCCTTCAATATCAAGTCTTTTTTCCCCTGAGGAACTTTATGCCAATTATCATACTTAACACCACAATGGCTCCGAGTGGTACACCCAAGATAGTTTACAAAATTATTGCGGTTCACTCCAATTGCATTTCCTCCATTATCAAACTCCACAACCAATTTGGATCCACTGCCACTTAGCGCTATTAACTTCTTCAACAGAGTGATGCCCCTTTTCTTGTTAAGTGTTTGGTGTTGCGCATCAAGTTGCTCCAGTGCTTCAGTGGGTACATGTGCATCATCAACCTAAATTTTGACAAAAATAAACACACTGAATTATCCCAATATAGAAATATAGGATATATGACATAACTAGAAGATAATGAATTTTATAGAAATACAGGATATGTTTTTAGAACTTACATTGGTATCCTCACCATGCTCGTCATGGACAGCATGCTCATCATGGACTTCATGCTCATCATGGATATCATGCTCATCATGGTCAGCCATCTGAAAATGTCATTAAAAAGGCAAACATTTAGCATTTGTATTAACTAGAAAAAGGCAAACATTTAGCATTTGTATTAACTAGAAAAAGGCAAACATTTAGCATTTGTATAAACATACATGTCTCTAAAATTGTGATATTTTATCAATTAACAATCCTTCATTGTGATCTCCGCGCACATATAAGTCATCATTAGCTTCAATATTTTGTGGAGTTGGCAACCCAACTGAGAATGGACTGGAGTCATCATACTTATCATAGTACTCTTCTTCATCTATAGGATCTTCAATGAATTGTCTTTTACCATGAAGAACAACCGACCATTTATCATTCGCAGGATCATCGATATAGAATATTTGTTTCGCCTGTGATGCCAATATGAATGGTTCACCCTTCTCGCCAATCTTTTCAAAGTTCACCAAAGTGAAACCCAATTCATCCACTATAACTCCTTTGGTGTTATCAACCCAATTACATTTAAAGAGCGGAATTTTGAAATCTATGTAGTCAAACTCCCAAATGTCCTCAATGACACCGTAATATGACATTTTAGCTTCACGTGGACTCTTATCCTTTGCACTTGCAAAGTACATAGTCGACGCTTGAAGAGTGACCCCACTATTTTGGATGACACTCTTATCATCTTGGCGCTTTGTGTAATATGTGAATCCATTAATGTCAAACCCTTCATAAGACATAACATTCAGTTTTGGTTTAAAGGCGAGGCATTTGATAGTTTCTGTAATATCATTTGGTGTTTGAGATAGTTGATGTAAGACTTTATCTTCAAACCACTTAGTAAAAGTCTTATTATGCTCTCTAGCAAGCCACATTGAACTTGCTAGAGGATGTTGTCTCTTTATGAAATTGGTATGTTCCTCAATATAAACACTCACTTCGTCCATATTGTGTAAAATATACAAGTGAGCTTGTTCCAACTGCTCACGGCTGATTACTTTCACCCGTGATCCCAAAATTCCTTTGCCCTCTTCAATATTCTTCGTCCATATTGTGTAAAATATACAAGTGAGGATGTTTTTTCCTATGTTCCTCAGCAAATCTAATAAACTGATCAAGACCAGATATAAACTCTGGGGTGCAACGATTACGAATGGACATCCATGATCTATCCATTCTATGATCAGAGAAAACAAGTATATATTAGGAAACAAGTATATATTAGGAAAAGATTAGGGTATACACTTACATCCTACCTAAGTGTATAATGTGATGTCATTCTTATATATAATAAATGTGTACCACCTATCCCATCCTTGAACACCTAATCTCACTAGTAAGTGTATAATGTGTATTGGGTTTTCAAGAAAATTTCGGCAGCATTTCCCCGCTGTTCTCTAAGTACATATATACTTAGAGAACAAACGGGGAAATGCTACCGAAATTTTCTCGAAAACCCAATACACATTATACACTTACATCCTAAGTGAGATTAGGTGTTCAAGAACAGTCCCAAACTGGGGACTATCCAAGATTTACTCCTAATGAGTCAATCTTGGATGGGTTTCTAGGCCAACAAACACATTTGATGTCATTCTTATATATAATAAATATGTACCACCTATCCCATCCTTGAACACCTAATATCACTAGTAAGTGTATAATGTGTATTGGGTTTTCAAGAAAATTTCGGCAGTATTTCCCCTCTGTTCTCTAAGTACATATATACTTAGAGAACAAACGGGGAAATGCTACCGAAATTTTCTCGAAAACCCAATACACATTATACACTTACATCCTAAGTGAGATTAGGTGTTCAAGAACAGTCCCAAACCGGGGACTATCCAAGATTTACTCCTAATGAGTAAATCTTGGACGGGTTTCTAGGCCAACAAATACATGTGTTGTCATTCTTATATATAATAAATGTCTATAAACTACAGGCCAACCCTATTTCCGCATGTACATGTTTATCAACTTTAAAACCCTATAATTCATGAAATCATTCTAATTCAATTTAATATGTTGGGATCACATAATTATATAATGACATCAGAATATATAGAAGAAACATAATTAACATGATTAACAACATGCTCATCAAACTAGGGTTTTCTTGAATATCATCTAATATTTGTGTACTAGACATTATATGTATCCCTAATCATCATATTTAACATACTACATTATTATGAACATCCAGATCAGATTAAGATCATACTATGTTATAACCAATATTGGTTTAATAACCCTATTTCTGCATGTGCATGTTTATAAACTTTAAAACCCTATACAATATGTGCATAATACAACAAACAATCATTAGGGCAAGAGTGAATCTTTTGACATTTCAGCCCTATGTTGGTCATTATCTTCTTACACTCATGGCAATTTTTCGGAAGGGTGTTGTTAGGAGGAAGAATTTTATGAGCAAAGTCCAAAACATCACAAACACCTTTCTTAGACAATTTGTTGTCACATTTCATAACTACAATAAATAAGGAAAATGCTAAACAAGAAAAATGCAAAGTAAAAAGGAAACTACACAAAAGAATTGATGAATAACACACATAATAGAAAGGAGACTACATAGTACATCATACTCTATATATGAGGAAAACTTAATAAAAAGGTGGATGGCACTGTTTTACTTGATATAGTCATGCATTAATAAAAAGGTGAAACTCTGATTTAAAAACTCTGTTGTTATTTGATAAAAAATAAAACTAGGAATAAGTTGAACTTGTTGATAATGGGGTCCCCATACTACCTCACATATGAGGAAAACTTATTGTGGCAGTGGGGGAGTTAAATATGGACCGACTTAGGCACAGACCTCACCCAACCTATAGGGAAAAGGGCATGCCCCAACATTGTATAATGGTTTCTACTAGTTGCAGCTTATTATAGTATAAGGCAAGCGGGAGTGATGAACTCAATAATGGACAAAGAAGAGGGCATACCGGTCTGGAGAGGAGTTGTGGTCTGCATACGGCGGCACAGAGTGGGCGACGGCGGTGGAGAGGAGTTGTGGTTGAACCGGCGGCGCGGCGGAGAAGCAGCTAGCAACCCTAAACCCTGGCGGCGGCGCGACAGCGGTGGAGAAGCAGCTTCTGTCGGCCTGGCGGCGGTGGCTTGGAGGCACTGGCGGCGGCGTGGAGGCACCGGAGGAGAAGGCGGCGTGGAGGCACCAGAGGAGAAGGCGGTGCCGGAGAAGGAGGCGCGGCGGCACTGTCGTGGAGGGGTGCGGCGGAGTGGAGGGTCGGGCAACAGCATAGGGGTGGTTGCGGCGGGAGCAGTTTAGGCGATGAAACAGAAGAAAGGGGAAGAGTCAGGTGATCGCAGGATATAAAGTTCACCAATAGCGTTGGTTGTTTGTCACAACCGATGCCTAAACCACTTTAGCGTCGGTTGTGACAAACAACTGACGCTTAAGTGGACGATATTTTCACAAAATTGTTTGGCGGGAACCACTTTCAGTGTCGGTTATCAACAGATAACCGACGCTGAAAGTGACACTTTTCGCGCAAAGTTTCATCACACATAGGCGTCGGTGGCTATTTAAATAACCGACGTAGTATGTGACACTTTTTCTTTTCGCTCGAAAATTGGATTTCGCGGGAGCTTTTAGGCGTCGATTTGTTATTGTCAACCGACGCTGAATACAAAGCGGTACCCGTGTCTGGCTGGTCTTTGAATATAGACGTCGGTTTTCTTAAACAACTGACGCCTTATGAAAACCGACGCCCCAGAAAAGCGACACTGAATGCTATTTCTGTAGTAGTGTGCGCTGGGATGGCCCAAAAAAAGCTTTGATGCCCACACCAGCGCCTGCAGCCCTAACACATCCAGGATGCTCTGGGTTACCCAGAGCAACTATCAATTCATCCCTTGTTCCCTCAGGGATGAACTTGCCTTGTTTCCTCAGCTCGTGCAGCTCCCGCTAATCGCCAAAACAAAAATTTGTAATTAAGTAAACAACACAAATAATCAATATTTGAACGGTTGCTGTAAGAATTGTATTTTACCATTTTTGCAGCCGCCTCAGCAGTTGCGGCCTTCGTTATTTCTCCCTTCTTATTTTGCCTCCCAGCTATCCAGACATCATGGCGAGGCATAGGTGTGCTACCTATGGTAGAGGACTCCTGAGTAGCAGCAGACTGAGAAGTAGCCTCATACTGTAGTCTTTGGCAAATGCCTGCATACCCCTTTGGACCCATTGTGTGGTCATGCACATTCAGTGCACGCCTTGATTTTTGTGCCTCACTGAGGGCCTAGTTAGTATGCACATTAATGATTTGGTTAGTAACACTAAATGTTAATATTGAATAGGTGAATACAACATATATTAATTAATGAGATTGAGATTGACACCTAATACCTTGAATTCATCAGTTTTTCTTGAAGCAACAAACGCGTCCCATTCTTCTTTGTCTAGGAAGTTCCATTGTTCAGTGGCTGTCTTCTTCCTCTTGTCAGCTTCTTTTATGTATTCTCGGGTGAGATTTGTCCTATAGTTCCTTAGGACTCTCCCACAGCGTTGCATCACGCATTTACGATGCATCTTTTCATCCAATTCAAATATACTCTGCAAAATAGAATTGCTATTAACTAGTATCCAAAAATTTAGTAATCTACAAAATAGAATTGCAAATTAATAATAACTCACGCATAAATCCCTCCATATTAAGTCTTTCTTCTCCTTAGAAACTTTATGCCAAGAATCTATCTTACAACCGCAATAGCTACGAGTAACATACCCAAGATATGAAACAAATGAATTGCAATTCACACCAGATGCATTTCCTACATTATCAAAATCCACAACAAGTTTGGGTCCATTGCCCTTTTGAGCTATTAACTTCTTCATCATAGTGATGCCCCTTTTGTTGTCAACTTTTTGGTGCTGCTGATCAAGTGCCTCAAGTGCTTCAGATGGTACTTGTGCATCATCAACCTAAAATTTGAAAAAATAAACACATTTACAAGATATAACTATAAATGGACATATAGATATAAATATATGATATATTTTTAAAACTTACATTGTGAAGCGGCGCATTGATGTCCTCACCCTCATGGTAATCATCAGCACGGTCATCAGGAGAGTGCTCAGCCATCTGAAAATTCACATTCAAATTGTAAAGTTCACATTGTAAAGTAATTCAAATTGTAAAGCTCACATTGTAAAGTTCACATTATTACAACAAAGTATATATTACAACAAAATTGTAAAGCTCTATGATCAAAGAGAAAACAAGTATATATTACAACAAGATTAGGGTCTAGGGTTAACAAATACATGTGATGTTATTATTATATATAATAAGTGTGTACCACCTATCTATTCTTGAACACCTAATCTCACTAGTAAGTGTATAATGTGTATTAGGGATTCAAGAAAATTTCGGTAGCATTTCCCCGCTGTTCTCCAAGTACATATGTACTTAGAGAACAAACGGGGAAATGCTGCCGAAATTTTCTTGAAAACCCAATACACATTATACACTTACATCCTAAGCGAGATTAGGTGTTCAAGAACAGTCCCAAACCGGGGACTATCCAAGATTTACTCCTAAAGAGTAAATCTTGGACGGGTTTCTAGGCCAACAAATAATGTGTTGTCATTCTTATACCTAAAATCCTAGTTCTTCAAGTTTGGGTGATTATTGATGTCTTTAAAAGCATGATTGGCAATTTAGGGAAAAGTTCATCATTTACATTCCAAGCATGTCACATGTGTGCATTACAGTTCATCATTAAGCAAGAAGGGTGATTAAGATTCTCAATATACTCAACAATGAAACAAGTTACCAATTTCATAGTTAAACTATTCATTAGTATGTAATGTCCATAGGAGTCATAGCCAAGGTTTTTCTAACAAAGACATAATCATTTTTTTATCTACCATATTGATCACCCTATCACATTAAAATATAAGATGGATAATCAGATATCACTGTCAACAAACTGGCTTCCTAACTTACTTCAACATCAATGGATATGAGTTACTTATTAAAAGAAGAATAATGAGAAGTAATTTGGGTTGTCAAGCACACACAACAATGCTGTGTTATATATGTATTTATAGAATGTAAGATTACACAGTTTATAGAATGTAAGAATGTATTTATAGATCCTCAAGACCAGGTCTGTTGCTAGCTAGCACACGTATACAATCATAAATCATGTAACAGAATATAGTTATTGACTGTTTCAACACTTATCAAGTTACCAATAAGTAAATAACTTAAAAAAATGCCCAGCAGGGCACCTGACGATTTTGCTCCAGGGCACCTGCAGGGCTTGACCTAGCCTAGGCGGAGGAAGGAAGGAGGAAGAAGTCGGCGTACCTTGAGGGCAGAGGAAGAAGGCCTGGCCGGAGCAGAGGAGAGCAGCTGGAGGTGAAGCTGGCAGCGCCGGAGCAGAGGAGAGAAGCTGGAGGTGAAGCCGGCAGCGCCGGAGCAGAGGAGAGCAACTGGAGGTGAAGCTGGCAGTGCTGGAGGCAAGGATCAGAGGAGAACTGCGGCGACGGCGGCGAGCGGCGACGGCGACGAGCGGCGGCAATGGCAACGGCAACGGCGGCGAGCGGCGGGGGAGAGCCAACCGGCAACGACGGCGGGGAGCAATCGGGGGAATCGCTAGACCTAGCGCACGTCGCAATGAAACAGAAACAATGGGGAAAAGTTCTGTTTGTGGGGCTATTAACTGTACCATAGGTGTCAGTTATTCAAAAAAATCGACAACTAAAACTAACAGTGTCAGTTCTGCACAAAAACCGACGTCTATATTCATATGCCGATTAAAAAAATCTTTCTCGATTTATGACCATAGTCGTCAGTTTCCACCTAAAACTGACGCTTAAATGGTGTGAAAAATTCCCCACGGACAGTGCGGGAAAACTCATAAGCGTCGGTAGTTGTAGTAAAACCGACGACAAAATGTGCCCAACTTCTGTCTCATGAATAACCTTTAGTCGTCGGTTTTTTAATTATCAACCGATGCCATATGTCAAATTTTGGAGGAATTTTTTTCGCTGGAAATTTTGGATTTAGCGGTTAATTTTAGGCGTCGGTTTTTTATTAAGTAACCGACACTGAATAAAAGCGGTACCCATGTCTGGTCGCCCTTCATAGATTGGATGTCGGTTTATGTTATCAACCGACACTGTAGAGTTTAGGTGTCGGTTTATTTATACAACCGATACCTTGAAAAGTGACTTTATAAGCCATTTATGTAGTAGTGAGACGATGCCAAAAGGGTTCACGCCACAAAAAAGGGTGCCATCTAGGACACTTTCTGCGTCGGTTATCAACTGAACAACCGCCGCTATAAATCCTATAGGCGCCGGTTGTATACGAATAAGCGACGCCATTTCTACCACGGCCGTGGTCACATTAGGCGGCGGTTTTATCCAATAACCGACGCGGTAGGCCTTTGATGACGGTGTTCTGTAAATAACCGACGCCTATGTTTTATTTTTTTTTCTTATCAGTTTGCAGGCCTGCTGTGGCTGGTCAGCAGGATGAGAACCTACAGTTCAGTTTTCTGAACTACAGGTTTACGACATCCATTGATATCAGTCTACAAACAAGCCACAAACCTGCAAAATCAACATATATTTTTTCACACAAGTAGATACATTCAGACATCAATTCAATTCTTACATTCACACATGTATAAACATTCAAAACATGTAGAAACATTCAGCCATGTATAAACATTTAGAAATATTCATTTACAAAATATCATTCAACATCGCTATCAACATCCCAATTATATTTTACAATCACCACTGCTTGTATGGCTTTTGCCCATTCTTCTCTTACTTCATTTAATACTTCCAGTGTATATGGAGCATGTATATTTTTTAAGCGTTTACCTATAGTGTGGTCAGTTTTAAACACCTGCAAAGAGAATGATGTATATATATAAGTAATAATATAAAAATAAGATTGATATATTTCATACTAACTAATGAGACTATATATAATACCTCATGTATGATATTGATATCCAATGTGGCATGTTTGATAATCATCTGCATAAATCGCATCACATAGTATGCGCATGCCCAACCGTTGTCTTGTGTAGCGCACTATAAATTGAAACATACAAAATATTAAAAAATACAACTAAGCACAGTTCACATCAATAATATATACATCGGAGTCGGGAACTTACTTTTACGTTCTCCCAAATTATTGGCTGGTTCTTTCTCCTTGGGACCGTTCCTCCAGCCTTTTTGAACTCATCTAAACCCCTACATGTTAATGTAACACAATACATTACGTAATTAAATAGTAATAATAGATGTTAACGGATATAAAATGAAATATTTCTCACCAGAATAATGGCATTCTCATTACGTGTCCAGTTTTAGTATTCAATGTACTCCCCACAGGATCTAGATAATAAACAGTGAACGTCCCGGTGACAATAACTAGTAACTCTCAATGCCTACCGCTAGAGGTAAAAAAGTTAAAAATTAATAACTCAAAATCCACAATAAAAATGTAAATTTTTTAAGTCCAAATTATAAATAAAGTAAACTTACCTGGCATTGAATGGAGCTATTATTATCATCTTCTTTTGCTGACCGAAAATTGTAAAAGCATCTATATAGTATTGTTGAACACTATCAGGGTCTTTAGCTACCATACTAATCAATGATGGAATCAAAAATCCCACATGATCAAATGCAAATTGTTTGCATTGATCTTCGACTAAGTAGCTGCAAAATATGTATTACATATGCATTAATATATAAGAAACCAGATCACCAAATCTTACACAAGGTATATGGATGTATAAACAAGATCTCACCTTATCCATGTCTCTATCATTGATGTATTCAGCCAATCATACATAAACAACTCAATAATATCTTGTATAAATAAAGAGCTTTCGTATGATTGACCTGCATAATCCGCTTCTAAAGAAATAATTATAGGGCAATGTATATTATGTGCCCGTAGCCAACATGCCATTCCCCTATAAGCAGGACCTAACGGGTATGTTAGGTCAGTTGGAACCCAACTTGGTAGTGCAGGAAGTGGAGGTGGAGGCCTAGGTGCTCCAGGTGTCTTCTTTTTAACCTGTATATATAATTTCAGATCAGTTGACCTCATATATACACATGAACAATCTAAAGTAATGTAAATTTATCTTACAATTTCAGTAGTGTAGACGACATTTGCTTTGGGCCAATCACCCCGCCTTCTGCCTCAGCAAGTGTATCAATATCCGGGTGGGGATATGGCAATGTAGCTTCCCTCCAATTGGGTAATACACATATCGGGCTCACACGAACGTAGCTCTATGGAATTGGAGTCCCGTGAAATGTTGCCCCAGGAAGGGACGGGTAAGCATGCGCCTCTGCAACAACATAGTCTTACATTTTTATGTGGCATGGCTTCAATACCTACAAATTTACGTAAGGAATATTATACATATATACATATCATCTTGAAAACATATCATCTTGAAAAGACTATCTACAATCTCATAAACAATACTTACAGTAGACGTGTTAGGCGGTGGTGGGTCTACAGGATTACTCTCAGTCTGTACATCAGGAGAAGAGTAGGTCGCCATAGGCTGATTGAAAGTCTGAGATGCCTGCCACCGTACTAATTCTTCCTTGACCTTCTCAACAACTATATCATTGACCTTCTTAGCAACTATATCCTCGACTCTCTTATTCTCCTATACATGGACAAAAGAAGCATTAGCTTCTTATTATTGAATTTCCTTTTGCAGTAACATTCTAAAAAAAGAATATGTTACCTCTTCTTGTGAAAGTCCCGCTCTGGGTTTGCGTTGGGATGGCCCAAAGAATGCTTTGATGCCCACACCAGCGCCTGTACCCCTAACACGTCCAGGATGCTCTGGGTTACCCAGAGCAACTGTCAATTCATCCCTTGTGCCCTGAGGGATGAACTTGCCTTGTGTCCTCTGCTCGTGTAGCTCCCGCTAATCACCATCAACAGAAATTGGTAAGTTAACACCACAAATAATCAATATTCAAACAATTGCTCTAAGAGTTGTATTTAACCATTTTTGCAGCCGCCTCAGCAGTTGCGGGCTTCCTTATTTCTCCCTTCTTATTTTTCCTCCCAGCTATCCAAACATCATGGCGAGGCAAAGGTGTGCTACCTATAGTAGAGGACTCCTGAGTAGCAGCAGACTCCGCTTGTAGTCTTTGGCAAATGCTTGCATAGCCCTTTGGACCCATAGTGTGGTCATGCACATTCAGTGCACGCCTTGCTTTTTGCGCCTCACTGAGGGTCTAGTAAGTATGCAAATTAATGATTTGGTTAGTAGCACTAAATGTTAATCTTGAATAGGTGAATTCAACGTATGTTAATTAAATTGGGAGTGACGCCTAATACCTTGAATTCTTCAGATTTTCTTGAAGCAACAAAATTGTCCCAATCTTCTTTGTCCAAGAAGTTCTATTGTTCAAGGGCTGACTTCTTCTTATCACCATCTTTTATGTATTCTCTATTGAGATTTGTCCTATAGTTCCTAAGCATCTTTCCAGCGCGTTGCATCACGCTTTTACGATGCAACTTCTCATCCAATGCAAACGGATTATGTAAAATAGAATTGTTATTAACTAGTATCCAAAAATAGAATTGCAAATAATAGAATTTGTAATATACAAAATAGAATTGCAAATAATAATAACTCATGCATAAATCCTTCCATGTCAAGTCTTTCTTCGCCTGAGGAACTTTATGCCAATTATCATACTTAACACCACAATGGCTTCGAGTGACAACCCCAAGATAGTTTACAAAATTATTGCGGTTCACTCCAATTGCATTTCCTCCATTATCAAACTCCACAACCAATTTGGATCCACTGCCACTTAGCGCTATTAACTTGTTCAACAGAGTGATGCCCCTTTTCTTGTTAACTTTTTGGTGATGCGCATCAAGTTCATGCAGTGCTTCAGTGGATACATGTGCATCATCAACCTAAAATTTGACAAAAACAAACACACTGAATTAGCCCAATATAGAAATATGGGATATATGACATAACTAGAAGATAATGAATTTTATAGAAATACATGATATGTTTTTAGAACTTACATTGGTATCCTCACCATGCTCATCATGGACAACATGGTCATCATGGACTTCATGCTCATCATGGACATCATGCTCATCATGGTCAGCCATCTGAAAATGCCATTAAAAAGGCAAACATTTAGCATTTGTATTAACTAGAAGATAATGAAACATCAAATCTAAAAATGATATTGATATTAAAAAAGTAAACATTTAGCTTCATTAAGATTGTTTGCAGCTATTAGATACATGAAAAGGATCTAAAATCCAAAGCCCTAGAATTGGTCAAGTTCAAGTCAAAATGGCTACAAGTGTGCATTTTGGGTTTTCTACGTAAACGACCTTATAACATCTATGTAATCACTTGTAATGATGAATTGACTTGTAACTTAGAAAAGAAAAATGTTTGGGACAAATTTCACCAAGTGCTAATCACTTTAAATGCAAATTAGAAAAATTGATTACAGGCACTTGGTCGGTCGAGTTTCCCTGGCTTGAAACTCGACCGATCATCCTTGGTCGATTTTCTGAAGATTGCATTGGTCGAGTTGTGCACTCACAGAACTCGACCGATCAGGTAACATGCCATTTCCAGTTAAATGGTCGGTCGAGTTTTGTCCGAAATTTTCTCGAAAACCCAATACACATTATACACTTACATCCTAAGTGAGATTAGGTGTTCAAGAACAGTCCCAAACCGGGGACTATCCAAGATTTACTCCTAATGAGTAAATCTTGGATTGGTTTCTAGGCCAAAAAACACATGTGATGTCATTTTGATATATAATAAATGTGTACCACCTATCCCATCCTTGAACACCTAATCTCAGTAGTAAGTGTATAATGTGTATTGGGTTTTCAAAAAAAAATTGGCAGCATTTCCCCACTATTCTCTAAGTACATATGTACTTAGAGAACAAACGGGGAAATGCTACCGAAATTTTCTCGAAAACCCAATACACATTATACACTTACATCCTAAGTGAGATTAGGTGTTCAAGAACAGTCCCAAACCGGGGACTATCCAAGATTTACTCCTAATGAGTAAATCTTGGACGGGTTTCTAGGCCAACAAACACAATAATAGATATGTAAATCATATCATGAAGAGCATGGTTTCATGTTAGGTCATCATAGGTCATAATAATCCACTAGAATGAGCAAAAAATGTCTCATGGTGTTAAAATAGCATAAGAGTATTAGATCTTGATTCTAGAGTGTACAAGACATAGTAGTGACTACTGATTTTATGGGGTGATATCAATTCATAGGATTTATAGATTCAAATTTAACAAGTGTACAAGTTGCATCATTTTAATACTCTAAAGGTGACTATGTCATAGCACATAAAAGATGGCATTACAAGGAAAGTAAGCAAACTAGATCAATTAACACTCATCTCAAGGGAACATTAGTTACTGAAGGGACCAAGAAAGAGTTCTTTTAATCACTATGATCATACAAGTAGCAATGTTGATTAAGTATATGTGATTAAAGATCAAGCAATGTAATAAAACAGGGTTTACCTCTGTTTGGGTGAGACAGAGGGTAGGCGAGTAGGCAGGCAAGTAGACAGGTGAGCAGGCGCCGGGAAGGGAGACGGCGGGCAACAGTAGATGATCAATTAATTCCTGAAACAATACATAAATAAATACAAATAAGTACATAAATAAATACAAATCAGTAAATAACTTAATTTTTTAAAAAATACACAGCAGCATTGTGCCTTGGCGCAGCCCAAGCATTTCCCAGGCATCCCAGAGGCCTAACTAGGTTGGGCGCCTGGGTTTGGGACCCTAGGTGAACACCTGGCCGCCTAGGCGTGCCTGGGTGCTGCCTGGGTAGGTCGATAGGTACCTGGGCAAGCGAGCAGGGTGAGGTCGGCAGGTCGGCGGCGAGGTGAGGTCGACAGGTCGGAGGCAAGGTGAGGTCGAGCAAAGGACCGCCGACGTAGGGCAGGCGCGGTGAGCTCCAGGACCGCAGACGCAGGGCAGGTAGGTAGCCGCAGGGCGCGGCGACTAGGACCGAAGACGGCGGCGCAGAAGGAGTAGGGAGCGGCGGCGGCGCACAAGCAGCAGCAGCGGCGGGTGGGGGTTGCAGTCGGGCGGCAGCAGCATCAAGGATAAATTCTAGCAATGAAATAGAAGAAAGGGGTAGAGTCGGGTGATCACGGGGGTATTAAGTTCAGAAAAGGCATCGGTTGTCTACAAAACCGACACCTAAACATCTTCAGCGTTAGTTGCTCATAAAAACCGACGTCCGATTGAACAATATTTGCCCTAAATTATTTGGCGGGAACCATTATCAGCGTCGGTTATCAAAGGATAACCGACACTGTATGTGACACTTTTTGCGTAAATTCTCATCATACATAGGCGTCGATTTGTGTCTAAAAAACTGACGTTGTATGTGACACTTTTTCTTTTCACTCAAAATTTGGATTTTGCGGGCGATTTTAGGCGTCGGTTTGGTTTACCTAGCCGACGCTGAATACAAAGTGGTACCTGTGTCTGGCTGGCCTTCGAATATAGACGTCGGATTTACTAAATAGTCGACGTGGAATGTTATAGGTGGCGGTTTTTGTAAATAACCGACGCCCATAAAAGCGACATTGAATGTTGTTTCTGTAGTAGTGTTAGTTATATCTAGAAATACATCATTGCTACACAAGTAATTCGAATTAGTTGAGGAACAACTTCAACCTTAGTATAATCAATGTTTCCATGATTGTATGATCCATTTGTCATACATAACTAGATTGAGCCCGAGTCATGGAGTTGTCATCCTTTTAATACTATTAAGATACATTAACCTCAATATATAATTTTGACTCACATGAGAATTGCCATGTGTTTTGTAGTGTCACTTATTAGGTGGCCATGGTATCACTATAATAGGAGGGAAAGTTTTCCATCTATGTTACTCAAAGAAATACATGTCTCACAATGCACTCAATAACTACTTGTATGTATTATTCATAGTCACATTTAGTAATGTTAAGTACACTAAAAAAACCATGAAAATTGTATCGACTTTGGGGTTTAAGGATCATAATAAAAACTTTCACTTAGGGATATGATTATGACTTCTATATCATGGCTTCCATGTATCATTTTCAAGGTGTGCATGTCCAGTACACATGTTCTAAAACAAGTACATATGTGTGAGACATGATATCCAATATAATGACTTATGGGATGTAGTCACCATTAAGCACACTCTAGTCTTATGTATTATTTTTTTCATTAATTACTTGCATAAGAATATCCAACTAGGAATTATATAGGAATGCATACTCTATGTATACATATGATGTCAAGTTTAGGTTCTTAACCCAAATCCATATATCATCGAGTAGATCATTCCTAGGACATTATTACATTCAATCATTATCTCATATTGAAAAAAAAAACACATTAAGTTGAACTGCTTATGTGAATTATTAAATCAAGTACTAAATATCTGAAAACAATCATCATATGGTTGGCTCTCATGGCATAACACCAATAGAATCCCACTTTCACAAGATCCAACTACTCATGAATATAATTCCACATGAGCTAACAGGACCATCGTGCTTCCTCTATGAAAGTTTCTTCTTTAGGAAACCAGTAACAATGCTTCAATAGATACTCTACACATATTAACATACCTCGTTGTAAGATCTCTTGTATGATATTATAATGATTTAGTACGTGCTTGAAATATTAGTGTGATACAGGTTCCTTAACTTGTTTAGATCCACTGATGTCAGGGTAAAGGTATGTTACACCATCAATAGTTTGAATGATCACAAATTCACCAATGAACTTCTTGATCCATACTGCTTCCTTTGCCACATTCAAAGTAGCAATAAATAGGCCTCAGTTGTAGATTCAACTGTTGTCTATTGCTTGGAAATCTTCTAGATTAAAGCTCTATCGTTGAGGGAAAACATGAATCTTCTTTGTATTTGGTAGTCATCCTTGTCAGTTTAGAAGGTTGCATTGTGTAACCTTTTACAACTAACTCTTACTCACCATAGGAAATCAAGAACTTGTCCTTACTTATTCTCATGTACTTGAGGTTCTTGTTTATGGTTTCAGTGACCTTCACTGGGATTAGACTGGTACATACTCATCATGATCAAATCATATGAGACATCAGGATGTGTACATAACATTTTGTACATGATAGACCCAATTGTACAGTCTTGTGGAATCTTACTCATGTGTGCCTTCTATTCCAAAGATTGGGGGCATTGAGTTCTAAAGAGACGTGGATAATTTTCCTATCTTAGAATCTTACATGATGGAGCTCTTTACCACTTTTTCAATTGATTTACTTTAATCTTGAATCAAGAAGCCTTACAAATATATATTTATAGATTTGGATTTCTAGAATATATGATGTTGAGCGTATGTTATTTATAAATAAGGTATTTTACAACCAAGTCTTATCCAACTGTAGAGTAGGGATTTCATTATAGATCAATTATTTGTCATCTACATATGATATGAGTAATACAACTATGCTCCATGAACCTTCTTGTAAAGAAAAGGCTCGTCTTCATCTTGGATAATGACAAATTCTTGATTGTCTCATCAAAATGAAGATTCTAGATTCTAGATGCTTGATCAACTTTTTTATTGACCTTTGCATGTTACAGACTTATCTTGAATTATTTGGAATGATAAAACCTTTGAGTTGTATCATTCACACATACTCAACAAGATTCGAATTCCATTTTCCATATCTCATAGTCATTATAAGATATAATGGACAACATGATCATGATATATTTGACCATGGCAATAGGAAAAAAGGGACTCATGATAGTCACTACTTTGAAATTTTATGAATCGATTTGCATCCAATTTAGGAATGCACATTATCATTTATCTCAGACTTCTTCTTGAAGACCCATGTGTACCTTATTCCCCCTCATGTGTATCCACCAATGCTCATACTTTGTTTGCATACATGTCATTCATCTTAGACCTCATGGACTCATGTAATTCCATAGAATATGGTCCCTCAAATTCCTAATCATAGGTTGATAGATTGTTATTGTTATAACCGTTAGATCATCTTGTTGAGTTATGAGACATCAAAATATCTTTGGCTCCAGACTTCTCCTATTACACCACTATATGAGGAATTTTGAGATTCCACAACTATGATTCTCCTCATCTTTTATACATTTGCCCTGAAACTACTTGGCTTGTACTTCACCAAGTAGAAGTTGCCATGCCTGATTCTTGTGTCAATGACTCACCACCACTAACTTAGGGTTTAGCCGGCCACCCTAAGACATCAACAACAAACCCTGGACACCTCAAGGTTTCCTAAAGAGGCTCACATCCTCATCTCAAGTACACGTGATATGAACTAGCAAAATAGTATATCACATTATTTCACATTTCACATATTTCATTTCACCAGATTCTATTCCATTTGGACATAGACTTTCACAGCAAGGATTTAGGGCCAGAGCACTCCAGATGACTCACTCCTAAATCATGGTTGTCTAACCTTTAAGGTTTCAATCCACACTCTAGAAATTCATCTCATAATTCATAGATTACTACAAGGAGATTTGTTATGTTTCCCCAGTGTGGTCCTCGGGGGAAACTCATGGTGCTCAAGTCACCTAACTATATGTTTTATCATTTCACTTGTTATTAATCTCTTTTACTCATCTTAAGAGAATTCAAAACATCATATATCATATGTGTTTATTCTCACGTAACTAGAATAACATGAAACATATTAAGCTTATCAAGAAAGATAATGACTAAAACAAGAAGCACAACAATTTGCAGTTTACAACACATATAGTTCTTTACATTTCCACATCATCTCAAGCATTCATCATCAATGAGCTTTCAGCTCATGACATAATACCATTGTCCAACATTTACCCCATCAGGGTTTTATCTTCATTAGTAGGCTTTCATCCCTATACATAATCTCATTATGCACCATTTACCATCATCAAGGTTTCTCAAATGTAATCAATGCATGTTAAATTCAATCTCAACATATTTCTCCTCAGTTCACTCTATATCATAGTTCTCGACAAATATTCAGATAGACATTAGAACTAGCAATAGTAAAAGCAAATAGGTATCTTGTAACATTCTTCATACTCAGAATAGATTTATTATACAACATATACATATTCCATTGAATTTCAATAGGTGCAAATAATTGCATGCATATACATGCCTAACACACTTAGTTCTCTTCTTCTTTTATTTGACATTCTGCCATTTGGGTTACTAATCAAAACATGTTGAATATCATTTAAGTCCATCAAAATAGTCCATCCTCATAGTACAAGTATTCTATCAAACAATCACAATCCAAGAACAAATTCTTGTAAATCAATTCAAATGTTTGAACCTCATCTCTTAATTGAATTCAACTACAATTGTGTACATTCCTTAATCCCTCATTTGAGATTGTTATTCATTAGCATCATCGAACTGGTCATTTTAGGGTTAGAGTTAGGTTCTTAGATTAATCTACTAATTCTTATCTTTTTCCTTTATTTCATGTTCATTATTCTCAACATCTTTCATCTCATGCTCATTACATTATTGGAACCAATCATTCTTAATTAACGTTACATACAATGCTTCTATTCTCATTGACATTCATCAAAGTCTGATTTTAGTATATTTCATTCAATTTGGGTTAAGCCACATGTAATTAAAATAAAAGTTAAAAACTTCATCATAATAACTTCATTAGTTCATCTTTAACTTGTTATCCCCATTTAGTGCATTTTTCTTCATATCATTTCTTATATTTAGATACGTGTACCATGTCATGGACATCTAATGTCATTCCCATAATCAACAATGATAATTATTTGTTATACTACTCACTTTAGCTTAAAAGAATTGTTTAGGTTACATCTTCTTACACCATAATCTCTAATCATCCTTCATGATTCAGTGTTATGTAGCTTCTATAAAAGGACCCACATTCATGTGAGGGCTACTCATTATTCCATAAATTGTACTAAAATATATTGTTTAGGATTATATAATATTAGTAACGCTCATCATGTTCAACTGAAGTGTTAGAGCTTACACTTTAGCATTTCATCACATTTTCAACATTATATACAGGTTCTAGCTTTATAACTCATACTTGTCTTAATACTAAACTTCTAGGATTTTCAAGAAGTCATCCTTAGTTCAACATATCATAAGAATCATATCATTCACTGATACCATCATGGTTCACATGGGTATTCATTAGAGAGATTCACACATATGGAAACCCTATTTTCCATTTTCACATATTTCATTCATCAATCATAAGCATACATTGATTATTTGACTCATTTGATTCAACCCCTCAACGCAAACCCTAAATAGGGAATGTTGCCACCTCATACTGATCCTTATGTGTATATCATATTCAATTTCAATAAGACTCAATGAAACACTTGTATAATTCATTCTAATACAATTCAAATATGATTATATACATGTCAATTCAATTCCTAAGTATATCGGCCATTGGGCTTATTTTTAGGCAATATTCACATGGAATAGCATAGTCATAATCCATGGGATTCTCCATGGATCCCAATATATCAGGAACTAATTAAGTTCCAATCAATGATAAAATAATCAAAATCAGTAGAATTTAATTCCCTAATATCTTTCCAAATCAATACCCAATCACATACAAATATAGCAAGGTTTCTGATTATTTTATCTGGATAGTATTAGGCTTTCAACATGAATACATAGCTTAAGAGGGAAAAAACACTCACCTAAGGTGACAAGAACGTTAAAATCGTAGGTCAAACTCTGAATTTCTAGAAATTCAATCAAACTCTAGCAATTGAATCCATTTCTTCCTCCTCTCAACTCGGAAACCCTAGAAATGGAGATTAGAAGAGAAAGAGTGAGAAAAGGGGATGATTTGATGTGATTTTGAATCAAATTAGAGAAGGAAAGGAAACATGTGATAGAATAATCATCATGAAAGTCTATGCAAAGAAGTTAAACTTACTTTATTTCATCATATCTCAGATAGCAAAACCCTAGATCAACAATTCCACCACTTTCTCCTCTCAAACCCTAACTCTCCCTCTCTCTCTCTCTAGGATTTCATTTCTTTGGATTGAATCACGGATTATTAGATCTCCTAGTGTGTTAGGTTGATCATATTTATCAATTTAGGTGCTTGCATACTTTTCACATTGGCCCCTCACTATACTTTCTCTTATTTCAGCTTAATTTGTTGTCATTAAAATGTTATTGTAAATCATTTACTTTAGAGGTCAAACTTGCTCCAAAAATTATGACACATTAACAAGTTGTGTATAATTGAGTTTAAGAGCTCTAGGTAAATTTTGGATTGTTTATATTGCCAATAAATATATTAAACTCAAATTCTACACTACTATATTGTAGTCTGCAGCATGGTCGATCGAGTTACAAACTCAACTGTCACCCCTCTTTGAAGAGATCAAACATCATCCAAAAATTTCAAAAAATCAACAAGATGTATATGATAGGGTTTAACAACTAAAATTAAAATTTGAGACCAATTGGATGTACCAATAAAAAGACAAAATTCAATTACCACACTTCTATATTTCAATTTGAATACATGATCTACTGAGTTTGTCCTAGGCAAACTCGATCGCAAAATAGGCCACAAAATTATTCAAAAATTATGGTATTTTTCAAGAGTATTCATATTTGAGTTATACAAATTATGTACAAATTTTAACTAAATCATATTTTTATATAAAATACTATAAATCATTTAGTACACCATTATATATGTATTCATATGCCATCAAAACCCTAATTTTGGCCGATTAGGGTTTTAAATTATCAAACCGTAACTATTTGAAATAAAAGCATATTTAGATTGTTTCATTACCATCATTAATCAATCTTTAAACAATGATCAACATGATTAAGCATGCAATCAATCAAGTAAACCCTAACTAGATGGTTAATCTAAAAAGGGTCATTACATATAGTCAGTCTCCTATAAATTTCTAAGAAATGCATTCTCAACATCTAGTTGATTGAATTGTCAACCTTTACTAAAGCAACAAAAACCAGAATGCAGACATAGTTAAGATGAGAAACTAGAGAAAAGGTTTCAAAGTAATTAATCTCAGTTTCCAGTGTGTATCCCTTAGCTAAAAGTCTGAACTTTATGCTTTCAATTGTCCCATAAAGAAAATATTTCACAGTAAAAACCCATCGGTAGCCAATATGTTTACTACCTATAGAGATATCAATAAGGCCCCAGGTCCCATGAGAGTGAAGTGCATCCATCTCCTCATCCATGACTTGTTTCCACCCAGAGTGTAGTAGTGCCTCCTAAATATTCTTTGGAATAGAAATTGCAGATAAAGTAGTAGTAAATGGAGTCATGGAAGCATTCAAATGATTTGTGGACACGTGATGAGAGGTACAATATTTAGCACCTGACCATCACCCCTTTCATAATGCAATGGAAATGTCAGAATCATAAGTTGTAACAGAGTCACTAATATTACCGTTATCTTGAGGTGGATCGTCTGTCTCAGAAGATGTTAAAGTAGGGGATACTTTAGGTAGAGGCACAGACACAGTGGGGTCAAGAATGGGCACAATTGGAAGTGGCACCTGGTCATTAGATTTTGTAAAGAAAGATGTATCTTCAAAATGGTGATGTATGCACTGATATACAAACAACATGCAACAAGATCAAAACATTTACACCCTTTTAGTGTATCGATGTAACCAAGAAAACAACATAGGATAGCACAAGTTGATAGTTTATCATTCCCAGGTTGGTGATTATGAACAAAACATAGGCAGCCAAACAATTTCTGGTGGTAAAGAAAAGATATGTTCATGGTGATAAAGAAGGGTATAAGAATCTAATTTTGAAGCACAAAAGAAGGCATCTAATTGATGAGATAATTGGCTAAAAGAATTACATCAACCCAATAAAATTTAGGTACTTTCACTTCAATCAGGAGAGTGGGAGCTACATTAAGAAGATGCCCATTCTTCCTTTATGCAATTCCATTTTGTTGTGGGATATAGGGTCATGAAATTTGGTAAATAATCCCCTTGGCAATACAAATATTTTTAAAACCATGTTGAACATATTCAAAAGCATTATCAGTGCAGAAAAATTTAGTAGCAGCAAAAAATTGAGTCTTTATTTCACTAAGAAATTTGGAGAAAACATATAAAACTTCATAACAATCTTTTAACATATAGATCCAAGTATTAAGAGACCAGTCATCAATAAAGGTAAAAAAATAATATAACCCAGTACGATTAGAAATACGACATGGTCGACAAATATTAGAGTGAATTAAGTAAAACAAACTTAGATTCCTATTGTTATGATAGTGAGGAAACACAATTTGATAATGTTTTCCAACCTGACAAGACTGACATGAAAAGTTCTGAATAGATGAAGTTGGAAATAAAGACTTCAATTTGGAATCATAAGGGTGACTGAGTCATAGGTTCCACTGATGAAGGGAGCTAGATTGGGCTACAAGAGTGGTAGTAACAAGGTTTGATGAGGTCTACATGTAGTACATACCATCTCCACCTTCATATCCCCCACCAATTGTTTGTTCATCCATAGATCCTACATAGAGATAGTGTAAGGAAAGAAGGTTAATTACAACTTAAGGTTTTGGTAATTTTACTGACAGGCGTCAAGTTTAATGAGAATTTAAGAAGAAACAAGACAAATTTAAGGAGATTGTTGTGTTCATGTCTCCTCTCCCAATAATAGGAGAAGTGTTCCTATCTGCTAGATGCACATGAGGATGACAAGTAAATTTCTTCAGATAAGTAAACCACTTCTTATTACCAGTCATATTATCTATAGCAACCGAATCAATAACCCAATCATATGTTGATGTAGAGGAAGAAGCTTGAAGACATGAAGGGTCCCTTGAATGTTGGGCAATGTTAGCTTAAGGAGTAATAGTAGTAGCAGAAGCGACCTTAATCAGTTTGTCAAGGTTAGAAGAACTCAGTTCACCATCTAAGGAATAATAACATGAGGAACTGAGGTAGAATCTCCATCAACATTGGTAGTTGACACTTTATTTGCTCACTCGGGGTTCCCATGCTTCTTCTTGCATCTGTCTTCAGTGTGATTAGTGTGCTTGAAAAAATTACAAAATCTTGGTTGGAATGAGGAAGAAGAGAATCCTCTCCAACTATTGTTGATACTTCTTTCTCAGCCACGACCATGATTACCTCATTCAGCCACAACAAAGGTTCTAGGATCCTTGGCATCAGGAATAGAAGGTACAGAGCGAGATAGTCACAAATACACATCATCTAGCATCAGTAAGGGTTCATAAGAAAGAATTTGCTGACGTAGGAGGTAGAGATGTCAATAATTGACAAAGTTGTATTTCACTAGCTGCTTTTACATATTGATAAGATCAAATTATGAGGGTGATGATGCTTGAGTTTAACCCAAATTCCTTTCAAGGCGTCAAAGTGTGAGGTGAAGGTTGGTTATCTTCAAGTTTAAGTGAATGCAAATGTTTGTATAGATCAAATACTCTAGGTGTGTTTCCTTTTCTAGAATATACTCGGGCAAGGTGATCCCATGCCTACTTGGTGGTGTTGGTGAAGAGAAAGACTAGTAGAGATTCACAACTATTTAGGATTCAGGAGAGAACTAGAGAGTCTTGTTTAACCCACTTTTTAAAATCGGCCTTCAATTTCTCAGATGCTTCTTCAGTAGCTTGCTTCTTATCAAATGTGTCTACCTTTGGTGGGGGTAGATCTGTCAGATGTTCTAGTTTTCCTCAGGAGTGTGTATACATCTGAAATGAGTGTGCCCAGAGGACATAGTTGGAGCCATTAAATTTTACAAAAGTTACACACTTGGAGTGAGTTTTAGACATCCCAATAAAGGAAGAAGATGACCCCATAATATATCAATACAAGGTATAACATAGCAACAAAGGAAGAATAAAAACATGGGCAGACAATCACTAAGACACCGTGTCAGGAAGTGGACATGCCATGTCACTTGTGGTAGAATAGAACTAAAAGTTTCAGAAATGTTGTGTCAAAAGTAGACATGTCGTGTCCCTTGCCATAGATTTCAACAGTGACAGATTTGTTGTAGCAGCTGGAGGCGATACACTGTGTAGGTAAGCCATACACCATGTAAGATGGGGAAACAACAAATTTTTCCTAGAAAAAGATCCAGAATAGACAGTGAACCTTATGAATCCTTAAGAGAAATAGAGATATGTTAGAGAGGTCTAATCATATCTGATAATATGTGGTCGAATCCTTATAGAAGATGGTCTTAGATGACCATAAAAGGATGTCGTACGATTTTTTGAAAAATTGAATTTCAGGTCATAAAACTGATGGAAATTGTGTAGGCAGTATTCTTGGATCCTTTTATTGGGAAGAGGATAGGGCTATAAAAGATACTAGATATCCCTTGGTGTGATCAATAGTGGCAGAGAAAAAAAAGATTATAAGTGGGTATGGGAGAAGAGACGACGGTAATGTCAGCTTAGCAAGGAGGGGTCTTGAGGCGGCTGTCAAACCTTCTCTGGTATCATGTTGAGAAGAGTTGCCTTTATATATTTGAAAAAGGATTACATTCCTCTCGTATAAATAGGAGGGAAAATGATGAATGCATATTCATCCCATTTTTAGTTGCATTTTTAGTTTAGTTTAACATTCATTTAGGTTAGAGTTCATTAGAGTAGCATTGTTTTAATCTACTTAGGTTTTTATGTTTATTTGTAGGAATTTGATACTTTTCTTGACTCCCTTTGCAGGTTTTGAATTCTACCATTCTGCAACAAGTTTGCCTAGAAAATTGGATTTTAAGCACTTTCAAAAGGCAGATCGATACCCAATTTTTTTGTCCGAGGACAATTTTGACCTGTCAATCGACATGCCAATCGACATTAAAATCGACAAAGAAATCAAGACATATAAGAGGGTGACAGCCTGCTCGACCTCCCAGCTCGACACACTCAATGCTCGACATCCTTATCGACCTCCTCGGTCGACATCCACGAAGAACGACACTCAAACTCACTGATGATCAAGGTTTACATACAATCCATCAATAACCTAGGTCGACCCCTCTCCTCGACAATGTCATCGGCCAACAACTGATAAGAAAACAAGTCATCGAAACAATTTTGTCGACACTCTCATCGACAACAACAACCTCAAATGATAGTCTTTTCGACCCTTAAGGTCGACAGTCTCGTCGAACTCCAAGACTGACAATAGAAGTCCAAGCATCATCACCTTTCGGTCGACAGTCCTGTAGATCGATGGACACATCGATTGACACCGATGGAAAGTGTTCAACATTGATAGGAAATACAAGAGGCCGATAGTGTTGACCCTATAAATAGGCCCCCAACACAGTCGTACAACTCATCTCAAAATTCTAGAGACAGAACACGCTGAAAGGTTGTCGTCGAGATCAGAGCAAGGATGAGACCTATCGACCTAACTGGTTATAAAGAAGTGAAATCAATCCACCTCTCTACTAATAACAATGGTAAACAAAATCCAATTTGGATAGCAGCGGAAGATAAAATTTTCTGACTATATTCAATTTAAATAAAGTGTACATAAAATTCTCCCAATATGGGTGTACATGCTTTATACAAAAAGAGGATCTAAGTAGAGGGAAGTCTAGGCTACTCCACTTTTGTCTCCAAGCAACAAATCCATCAGCTAGCCATGTCAACGCTAAGATCTCCATGCCTTGTTCATCACCTTGCTCAACTCCTGGGTGGTTGGGAAAGCACCCAGCAAAAAGGGAAGGAAAATAAAAGTATGTGTTACAAAAATTGTTCTAAGATGGAAAAATAAGAAAAGCATGTAAAAGTAGGCTAGGGGTCATCATAAGATGATGATACAATCATGAGAATGAGGCCATATATATAAAAGAATATTTCAATAGATGCTTGCCATAAACAATATATAACCAAGGATTTGCATGTATGATTAATATTGACTATCTTAACTATGTAGGGTTGAGACACCTACCAGACCTTCAACCAAAAGGGTGAGGGGAGAGTATCACATTCCCAATCACCTACACACATTTTGTGTGTGGGGGAGAGTATCACATTCCCCAGGGGAGAAATAACACATTCCCCAACTATGGGTGGTTGTACATACAAGTACCACTACACTAGTTAATTAGTCTAATAAAATCAACATGCTAGAATAGATGACAAGTAACAACAATATCAAATAGAACAAAGCAGTGGGGTACCAAGACCCAAGAATAATATTCCAAACTGATCATGAGGCCATAGCAAGAGAACCATGAAGATAGGATATAAGGTACAAATAAGCCTCATTATGGAAACATAAGTAATGGAACAAATAATTCCCAACTGAAGTGTATTATGCACATACCTTATTCTTTAGAATTCTAGAATCACTTTTCATAACTTTTACAAGAGATCGGTTCCACTTTCCCTAATATGATCATCATATTTATGTATTAGATATATGTATATTCATTAAAGGATTAAAACCTCAAAACTATCGATCATTTCCATAAACGATCGATTTAGACTCTTAAAACCTCACTACTATCTTAGTTAGGATTTTCTGATCAAAATAACATATAGTTTTGTATATTTTTGAAATACTGACTTTTTAGGCTAATTTCCATATTTTTAAGTACTTTAATTCATCCTTAAAAACACATATTCGAAAATATCAGAATCAAACCACGAAAGTATTTTGTTAGATAAATCTCATTCTCCCGATTCCAAAACATATTTTGGTTTTAAATTTAGATAATTGAGTAAAAATATATGATTTTTATAAATCCGACCAATCACAAAATTCCACATCAGCATTTAAAGTTGCTAGAGAGAAAGAGAGAGTGGGGCCCAGATGACACGGCCCAATCAGATTCAGCCATGTCACTGGGTCAAAGTTCGATTGACTTGCCTCAAAACAAAAATAACAAGGGCAAAAAGGCAATATTGCCCCTGACCGAGAATAACAAAGAAGAGGAAAATAGGGGGTAAAAGAGTAAAAATTCATAGAGTCATCTCCCTCCCAGACCCGTTGCCATGGCGTCGAGCAGCTGTTGCCGCTTGACTGTGATTTTGGGCAAAACTAGGATACCCAACCAAAACCAACGTTTAAATATGCGATTGAAAGAGAAAGAGATCACGAACCTGATGGTTCTGTTAATTGCGTCGATGGTGATGTCAGAAGAGAGAGAGAGGCGCCACAATCTCCATATCTTTGCGGCTCATCGACGGTCGAAACAACGACAAATCAAGCAACTGGAAGTAGGTTTGAGTCGCAATCGTGCCGGCGCACGTAGGGGTAGGGATATATATAGGTGAGGGGAAGGGATGTACCGAGGAGGTTGGTGGCCGAAAAGCTTGGGAAGCAAGCAATTGGGCATTTCCTCGATTCTTCACGAAACTGAACGAGTAAGTTACCAAAAGATGCGGAATCTTAAATGCAACGTGTAGGTGAAGAAATCGTTCAATTCTGTTGAGAAACGATCGATAAATTACGAATAAAAAATCTAACTTTCGCGGTGCTACAGTACACGCGGCTGAAGGAGGAAGATGATATTTATTTGGTTGCCAAACTAATTTGGAGTATAGTTCTTATTCAATTATTTAACTTTTTCTCTTTTCTTATTTGAGAGTTCAACTGAACTCCAAATAAATCCAAATTTGGAAGATTTGCTGATTTTGGGGTAAGGAATCCGAATCTAAAATTATATTTATATTTTGAGAAAGTTAGATTATTTAATTAAGCAAATTACTATTGTCTCATTCCTCCTTCACTCATGGCATTAGAATTATCCAAAAATTACAAAACTTGATCCACAAGTCACATTAAGTATGTTAGATACAAATTTGTCATTATTTCTATTTGTTGAAGTTGTTTATTATTTTAAATAATGAGTTTAAAGTTTTGTACACTTTCTCTCTCTTAAATTATCGTCTCATCAAATATTTTCCAAATTGATTCTAAATTCATCAAAAGATACATTTTAACATGTGAAATACGAATTTGGCATTATTATATTTTTTGAAGACCTGTATTATTTTATTTAATTCATTTAATTTTTTTTACTTATTTGTCCTTTTAATTTATTAGAGGCATCTAGAAACTTTCTAAAAATGTAAACTTGTCCTATAAGAAATAATAAACGTGTGGAACATGATTTTGGCATTAATTAATTTTTTTTTCAACATATATTTAATATTTTTGGTCTTTAAGTCATTTTCTCTCTCCTAAATAAAGTAAAATATCAAACATTGACCAAATTAAATACAAATTCACACATAGACTAATTTTGATATGTATATTACAAATTTGGAGTTGTTTTTCCAATTTGATGGCATTAAATATTTTATCTCTCTTTCTTGGCTTATTTCCCATTATCTTGTATTAAAGACATTATGTATTTATTTATTATCCAAATTAGATGATACTTGGCCATTAAGCAACTTTTAAGTCAAAAAAACGAAATTGATATATTTATTATCTAAATTATCTTCTTGGGTTTCTATTTAGGATTTTTGGAACAATATATTCCTCATTATCTTCTTTTATCCAAAATATTCCATATTATCCCAATTATTGCATTTATCATCTCCTTTATTTATATTTCAGGATTTTCTTTCTTTTTCATATTCTAAAAAGCACTAGAAAGTTCTAGGAAGAATTTATTTATTCTTTTTATAAGTGGATATTTTGCATATTTGACCCATTACTAAGCTTCCACTGAGGTATTTGTGCATAAACCCAAATATTGAAATAAAAGGTGAACAATGCTCATTAAACCATCATATTGTCCACAAATTAAATAGAAAGGCCAAGGAGGATATAAATGAAAGGAAAAGATGGAAAAGAGGGCCAAAAGGCAAAATGCCCAGAATTCGGTATGTTACACTGGTCGACACCTATCGACCTCAAAAACTGATCGATAGGTCTCTTTCATCTGCAACTCCAAGCCATCGATCTCCTTCTCTAAGCCAATCGATCTCTTCCCCAAGTTGTTCATCCACTTGCTTCTACTGCAAGTCAGGGTTAATACCTAACGAGAAAGAAGGAAATAAGTCTTCCATCGCACACCACGCCGAGCCGCTTTTGCCACCATCATGACCATGATGGCATCCTCTTCCTCTTCTAGTGATATTAATCTCACCATGTCGAGGGAGTAGTCTTTTCACTGGGGTGTGGGAACTAGCTCCACTACCCATTTCTTGCAATTTCTTTCAAATTCCAACTCTTTTATGAACTCATATAATTCATAGCCAATCATTTATCGCATGTTTTGTGGATTAATCACCCACTTTATGTGATTTATTATAATCTTTTACCATGAGAACTTCAACATTTAAGATTTGAATACCGATTAGCTTTGGTTGACACCCTGAAGAAAACTTCCAATGGAAAGTTTCTGGAGTAGTGGATAGAGGATCCGCATGTAATGAGACATCGAGCTTATAGGGATATCTACTCATGCAAGTTTCTGACACTGAAAAGAGAAACTTGCATAACTCCAATTATTTCTTCATACAAGTTTGGATTTGAATGATTGTGCAGATTTGAGTAGTGGCGGTGAAACTGAGTTCCACCCTAGTGTTTCCATCTATTGATAACTAGAACTTCAATCTAGCTCTTTTTATTCTTGCAATATTAGATTAATCAACTCAAACTCAACTTTTGTGATAAATACTAGTTATTGATAGGTTACTTTGATTAGATTATTCTTAAAAATATTGTCCCTTGGGATTCGATCCTCAACTATACTGCGATAAGATCTGTCTGCTTGCGGGTGGCATTATTGTACTTTGATTTTGGTAAACTCTAGGAATTATATTCCTAGTGGATTTGTAGTGCGATAATGATTCATGTTAGAAAATAACAAGGAAGCATATAACAAACCCTAATGAGCCTATTACACTTAGGCCCATATTATATAAGACTTAAGTGAAAAGAAAAATAGAGTTGAAGGGAATAAAACAAGTAAAGACAAATGTATATCTCAACAATCTCAAGGTAAGATGTAAAGAGACACAACATAACACAAAATAAACCAATACTATTGGGCTTAAGTAGAGGAGGCCCGATTAGCTAATACAGAGACAATCATTAACAAAAATACAACCGATAATAGTCTTACCTTGGCCTCTGCCAAAATCCAGATGATAGCCTTCTTTATTCAAGAAAGAACTAGATATCAAACACAATCGCAAATCTTGGGCAAGATGAACCTCCTTGACCGTGACTATGCAACAAACACTTGTCTCAACATACATGTCTCCAATCCCGATGATTATAGAAAAGCTAGAATTTTCCATCTTCATCTTGTCAAAATCTTCCCTCCTTTATATAGTGAAGAACTCTTTATTGACTGATACATGATAAGAAGCTACAATACCCACCATCGACTCAAAATCATCCTCATTAGCATACAAACACAACTTCTAGACTGCTAAAAGTACATCTCATCATCACCATCATTGTTCTTGTCATCTGACATTGCGACTGTAGTGTTCTTTTCATCATCCTTCTTCTTGCTAGCTTCAAAGCTATTTTTCCTTTTCTAGACATTGCAATCTTTTTTGAATTGAGACGCCGGGATTTATGTGCAGTGTTTCACAATACAATTGGCACTGGCAGCATTTTGGTGTGATGAGGTGGTTCAACACAAGATTTTTGACTGGTGAGAAAGCTACATTATTAGCGTTGTTGCATTGGAAGAAAAACGGTACAAATAATTAGTAGTAGTCCATCTGATAGTTTGTAATTATGACTGCAAGTTGCTCGTTCATGCCCAAAGGATTTAACTGTTGTCTAGACAATGACCACCTCTTTCCTCGACGAAGCAATAATCACATGTGTGCGGCGACTATCAAGCCCTAATGGACTTAACTTGCATCCCTTGGACCGAACCAAAAGCAGATACCAAGAAATCCATAATATAATGATGAACCTAGGTTATGACTACCGTAGCTTAGTTAGATTTATCAATGAACATTGGTTGTCTCATGCAGTTCAATGAATGCATTAGGATTTATATGACAAGGGATATTGGTTATGTTCTTCATTAGTCATCAACTCCGGCCTTGATAGATTGATCTGTGTGGTATGAGGCACTATTTCCAAATGAAATTAGGTCATGTTTAGTAGGACGTAAAACTAAAAAAACTGAGATCAAATGTCAGGAAAACAAACAACGTTTTTATTTGGTTACTGAAATGGAAAAGAAACTCATCGCTTTGTGGCCCTCTGCTGGTACAACTTTAGCCCGAATTAAAAAGAAACTGAGACTAATTGCACCTAGCCAAATATCATCAAACGAAATCATCACGTAAGCCCGACTCCTAACCATATATAGTACCTATTGATTAAAATCAATCCTTTCAAATCTTCTGTTTAATTGATCACGTAACTGCACCTGAGTGCACTCTATCAAACAAGACCTTAATATCGACGCTCATAAAATAAGAGTTCACTTCCCTGAAAGGAAATACGAAGAGCCCAACTTCAAAGATGCTGTTGACCGCGGTGCGTGGGAAAAGGGAACGTGGTCTTTTATATTAAGGAATCGATTCCGCATTTTCGTCTGATGGGACGATTTGTTTCAGCAGCATCTGTTGGAGCTATACTAACATTCACACTCTTTCCCTTCCCCTCACGTCTCTTTACTTCTTCCAGATGCGGCTAGAGGTGAAAACGAGTAAGCCTCTTGTCATTACCTTGGTACTTATTGAATGTGAGCGGCCAGCAATGCATGCGTGAGCTAAAGCACTTGGGAGGAGGTGAAGAGAGAGGGTCGGTGTCTAACTGTGATCAAGAAAGTCAAAACACAGAACGTCCTTTCCACTTCATGGACTCACGGGATCAAGAAAGAGTAATGATACACAAGACTTAGTCTCAAAACTCTCAATTGTACATGTAATATCTCAAAATAGGGATGACGTACTATGTGGTAGAAAAGAAAAAGGAAAACATGAGAAAGAAAAGAGCCTAGAAAAATGAAGAACAAGAGAGAGAGAAATATATTTCATTTATAAATTTAAATTATAGTAATTTTTTTGACAAAATATAAATCACTGGAATCCTTATAAAAAAGAAAATCTCCTAAGACCAACGTTGACGTATTCTCAACAAATTAATACGGAATATAAAAAATAAGCAGTATATATAGAGATAGTATCATTTTTAAAATAATACTTTAATTCATAAATAAGTATTGTATGTTGTTTTTGTTCTTTCTATAGTACTCATTTTGGTATACTACTCATTTTTTACCGTTACATATAAAAATATATTTTAGTGAGTACTAAAATATATTTGATCAAACTCATTTTTAATTCTTTATATTTTAAAATAAATATTGTACCCATAAACTAAGCACAATACAAATTTTGAAAATAATGACATAGAAATAAGTAATATACCAAAAATGACACAACACTCATTTTTTAGTTACTGTGTTATTCTAAATTGAGTACTATCCCCTAATGCAATATTAATTTTAGAATAAAAATATTTTTAGTGAGATTGTACTTTTTTTAAATATATTAATATAGAAATGAAGATTATATATATATATATATATATATATATATATATATATATATATATATATATATATATATATATATATATATATATATATATATATGCTGTTCATTCGTTACCCGCGCGGGTAGCCATATTTTTGCTACCCGCTGGTGTAACTCGATCGGAGTCAAAGAGTAACTATATGGTACACAGGAGTAACTCTTATGAATCAAAAGAGTAACTATATGGTACGCTGAAGTAACTCTGAGAGCAAAAGAGTAACTGCACAGAAAATATATAGTCAGTAAATATATGGACGAGTTTTTTGAGGCAAATGATATTATTTTTGGATCAAATTTTTTGGGGAGCTAGATAAAATGCTCCTCTACAATTGCAAAAAAAAAATCAAAAAAAAAAAATCAAGAAGGATGCGCGAGTAGCTACCCGCGTAGGTATTAAAGATAATCCTATATATATATATATATATATATATATATATATATATATATATATATATATATATATATATATATGTGTGTGTGTGTGTGTGTGTGTGTGTGTGTGTGTGTGTGTGTGCGCGCGCGCGCGCGTGTGAATATATATATTTTTTCAGATATATACATATATACAGAGCATTACTCATTTTCGTATTTTTATATTATTTTTTTCAAATATATATCAATATTAGTCTTGTTAGATATATTTTTATAAAGAATTCAATTATTTTTATTTCGTTAAAAAAATCATTTCTGTTTGAAAATTATAAGCGAAGCCGTTTTTTCTTGTACTTTCTTTTCACTTTTCCCCTCTCCTATCTTTGTTACTTGCTGCATATCATTGAAAACAATGCATTTCATTGGCTCCCAGGGAATGAGAACAAGATACAAAACCAAATGAAAGTGTGCTTATGCGTAGTATTACTTAATCTTAAATGTGTGTATTAGCCTACTCACACATTCACGCTCACCTTCTCTTCCCGTGGTTCACGTCTCTTATGTAAAACCAGGGAGGAGACTCTGAAATCAATTGCGGTAATTACCTAGTAATTAAGTGAAGGTGAGCGGCCAGCTAGCAATGCGTGAGAGACCAAGTACAAGACAAGGTGATGATGAGGGGTGGTTCACGGTGAACAAGGAGGTCAAACACAAAGCACCCTTTCCACTTCACGGGAGGATCATTGCTTGGAAAAGATGAAACAGGCATGAGAATGGCAGGGTGACGCGGAACTCGGTAGGGTGGAAGTTAGTGGTTGTTTTGTTCTCGACACGGATTGTCATCCAGAGACAAGTAAAAAAAGAAGAGAATGAGAATGAGAGGGGAAAAGTCAAGAATGACGGACAGTGACGACGGCTCACACCACACCACATCTCATTCGCCGTCATCCAATCGGCCAATGCCGTTCAGAATATGTATAGAAAAATATATTAGAGGTTTTCTTTCCGATTCACCCCTCTATTTCCCGAAAATTCGTGATAGGCTCCTCTCTTTTCCCTAATTTAAATAACACCATTCTGTTTGCCCCTAAATTCCAACGATACCCTTGCTGTTAGCCTGCTGTCAAGTGCATCGAACAGAAGGTCGACGTTATGATCATGTACAAGTCGACACATAAAACTGTGTTGAGTTTAATGGTTCCACGATATTGTGTGATCATGCATTCTAATCTATCGATCAACATTCCGTTTATTACACTTTAACACCAGGCTAACTGTAAGGGTGTCGTTTGAAGTAGGGGCTAACAACAGGGGGCATTGGGATTAGGGAAAGGAGAGGGCATTATTTGAAATTTTAAGAAAATGGAGGGAACTTCTGGTAAATAACTCCAAATATTAACCTCCGGTGGACCGGCGGGAACAAATCATCCCAAGGCGAAGCCCCCCCCTCTTTTTTAGACCAACCCCCTAACTATCATCTCTTTCGCCTCACACGCCAAGGACACAGCTATATCCTCTCTCCGTGCCTGTTTGTTTGGTTGATCATTCATCGGCTTTGTGGCTTACTTTACCCGCCATTTCCGCACAGGACGAGGACGCCGCGGGACGAAAGGGCAGCGAAAGCTCATACCCCTACCTACACGCTACTTCGCTTCGCTTTGCCTCTGCACAGACTATAATCGTCCTCCTCTCCATCATCGTCTTCTTCGTCTTCATCATCATCAAAATTCTACAATTCCTCGGCACACGATTCCTTTCACACCACACGAACCCCCGCACCTGACTCTTCCCATCCTCCCCCACCTCACTGGAACCGCGTACAGCAAGCTCCAAAGCAAGCGAGCCGACATGGCGCCCGTTGTCACAAGTCATCATCCTCTTCCTCCTTCCCGTATAACTCCCCTTTTAGATCTGCGACCTGATGCTGAGACAACCAAACAGTAATTCATCCCTAATCCCAGCCGCAACCCCGTCCCCCAGCTCCCTCGAACTAGATAAGAGAAAAGAAACCCTCCTCCTGCCCCCACCATCAAAGTCAATCCGCCAGCACACGGACTCATTCCAATCCATACCCTTTTTCCTATTCCGCCTCTCCCCTCTCTTCTTCATCCCTCTCCCACTCTCTCGTTACCTGCCATAACTCTGCCGACTTCTTTGCTTCCGCCTAGGGTTTTCAACCCTCCGCCGATCATCCGATTGCCTGATTGCCGTGCCAACAACGCCTCTGGCCAGCACCTCTTCCTGATAGGAAGTGTCACTCTTCCTTTTTCTACTGTGCCAACAACGCCTCTGGCCAGCAGCCGCACCGATGGGTTGCGCCTTCTCGTCCAGTCGAGGCAGGAGGAGGGTCAGTGAGAGGGACCTCCGGGCCCCGTCCTTCGCCGAGTACGCAGTCGCACCTCCCTCCGCATCGCCGCAAAAAAGACTGTTACCTCGTGGACTCTCTGCCGCGTCGTCGGTGGGTGCCGATGGTGGCCGCGGGCCTCCTTCCTCCAACTTTGCTGACCAGAAGAAACTGCAGGAGGCCGCGGCCGCGGCGGCAATAACCAAGGGATTCTCCGGTGAGATTGGCCTCGTCGTCGGATCCAAGCCAACTGGGGGCAGCAAGGTCAGACATTTCCGCGTCTTTGACTTTCCACGTCCTTTGTGCTTTTTTTTTTTATAATTATATTAAAAATGTGTGCTGGAGTCGCTAGTTTTGAAACTGCGTTAGGATATTTTTTTTTTGTCTTGCCGTTTCAATCAGCTGCTGATGCTGCTGGAATTGTATATCCACTATCTATCTCTATTTCTAAGCACACAATATATGACGTTGAAACCCTGTTATCAAGCCACACATGTACCTCTCGAGTAGAAGACTTATCTTTATCTTCGAAAAACAAAAGCTCCTCGTATAAACTCAAACTCAAACTACCGAACGAACTTGACAAACAGCTGATATTCCGTTCAAATTAATCGAGTCGTCGTGCTAATTGATTCAGAAAATGAAGGTTCCACCTAGATTGAATTCCAGTTCGGTTTTCAAACCATACAACATGCTGATTCTGTTACAGTCGCGTAACTCCACCTCAGCCCGCACCACCCAAACAGGGAATCTAACAGGCAGCAGTAGTATTGCTGAGCCTTTAGTTGAAACTGCAATCTGCCTTGAAGAGTCTGCAAAAATTATGAGCTTCTGAACATGTTCTTCCTTTTAAGCTACTCTATTCTTCTTCTAGGCTACAGATGTTACTTCTTTCCTTGGGAGGGCCGGGGTTGTTGGTCTGGAGAAAGCTGTCGAGGTCCTTGACACACTTGGAAGCAGCGTCTCCAGTTTGAGCCCCAGCAGTGGGTTTACTGCTGGAGTGAACTCCCGAGGGAACAAGGTCTCCATCCTGTCTTTCGAGGTGGCAAACACCATAGCCAAAGGTGCCAACTTGATGAGGTCGTTATCGGAGGAGAATGTACAAACATTGAAGAAGGAGGTCATTCCTTCCGAAGGAGTGCAGCGGCTCGTGTCTTCAGACACCAGGGAGCTGCTATACATTTTGGGCGCCGATAAAAGGTATGTCCTTTCAAGCTTTGGTGGGCATGGTTCAAATATCTCAGATGTAATTGAACCCTCATTTCACCAGATAAGAATCAAACGGTTCTTGCTATTGATATTCTTTTTCCACTTTGACAGGGAGGAACTTCGCTTGTTTTCTGCTGAGGTGGCTCGGTTTGGGAACCTGTGTAAAGACCCCGAGTGGCACAATCTGACTCGCTACTTTCAAAAGTAAGGTATTAGTTTTTTTTTTAATTTACTTTCCTTTTGTGTGTCTGTCCCGTATTCGGCTTAGTATTGGAAAATAGATTGGATTCAATCCCGAGTTCCGTATAGTTTCTTCATTTATTTTGGTCTTTTGATGGACAGTGCATATTCACTGATCTAATTTGGTTAGTTCATTGGAAAACCAGATTGGATTCAGATCTTACTCCCCACGAGAAACTCAGACAAGAAGCAGAAGCAACAATGGATCAACTTATTAGTTTGGCTCAAAATACTTCTGTGAGTATTTCCACTTATATTCATTTTGGTTTCTCACAATCTGATTGTATTTCGTTGTTTCTGTCGGTGGATTCCCTTACAATACCGATAACCCGTCACAACATACTAAGAAGATTGACTTGGCTTGTATAGGAGTTGTACCATGAATCACATGCATTGGACAGATTTGATCAGGACTACAGACGGAAGGTCAAGGAAGAACAGTCCATGCCCAACACTCACAGAGGTAAATCATTCTGCTTTATTAGAATTGGGGCATGTATTGAAGCTTGACAACATATCCCTTTAACTGCTTGCATAAAGGGTCCATTCATTTTGACAGTATGGGAATAATCAAAATAGGTCATAAGGAACGGAATCTGAAACTCAAATATGTCAGTAAAATGGCTACATCATAGGACAAATGTGTCACAATATAGAAGTTCCCTTCGGATATGGGCTTCCCCCTTGGGCAGTGCCCCATGGGCTTCGAAAAAAGCACGGACGAGCCACATGTAGGGAAACTTGTACATGTGGTTCTGGCCGGAGACCCTGGTATACTCTACTAATATGTGTAAGTACCATCTCATATTTGTCTATTTAACACAATGAGGAAGGCAAATTGTTAGTTACAACATGGTCATAGTTAACTCATCAATTACGCTCCAAACTGGAATGCCCATTGAGATTTCTAGAAAAGTTTCTATCTCATTTCTTGCTAATGAAGCATTTAAGAAACACATTTCTTGCTAATGAAGCATTCAAGAAATGTTAAATTCTTGTTCACATAGAAACGAGTGGAGGTGTTTTATGGATTATAGAAACAGCCATTGCACATCTTCTTTTGAAATCTATCTCCTTGATTACATGCCGGCGTTTCTTATAAAATGTTGACAAATGCATCCATTGGAAAGCACACCACTAAAAAGAGAGAGGACAAGTTAATGTTATCTGCTTAGATCCCTCCTGCATTTGTTGTTAATGAAGAGTCAGTGGGGATGTAATTGAGATGGTGCAGCGCTGATGTCTATGTTGGCTAATGCCACCATGTATGTGGATCATTGTATCTTGTGGAGATCTTTGTACTTCTTGCACATTGGTAAAAGTGCTGGCCCGGATACTTTTCTAAGGGCAAGCATTGTGGATGCTTTGATCTCATTTGTGATTGACGATCTCTCTATTCCCTATGTGTTTGTTTCATGCTGAGCTTTATGTTTTCCCCCTTTAGATCTTGGTAAAATGCCACGATCAGCTTGTTTGCAAACCTCTGTTGCATGTGTATTCACCATTTACGGATATCTAATCATGCATGTTATATGGTTACTGACAATCCTAGAGAACTGTTCAAATTGTGTTATATTGTCTACCATGTTTGTTACGAAAATGAATACGTTTGGCATGTCAAATAAGTTCTCTGGATAAAACGAAAGTGACACTGGTGGAACTGAATGAGATCACTTATGCAATGGATTCATACCATAGGACTGTGGCCTTCAATATATTCATGTACAAGGACCATAGAATTAAATGTCTGATTTTGATGTCGTGTCCGATGGCCCAGAAACAGAAATTTTTTGAAATTTCGGCCGAAATTTTGATATTTACGGCCCTAACGATTTTGACGACCAAATAAGCGAATTAAATCATGAAAATTTACCAGGACGTTCTAACTGCCAAAATCTACTCAAATATGCAATAATATTTCATATTGGATATGTGGGGGTGGGGTCTCCCACATTTGTAAGTGAAGGAAGCTAAACAATTTTGACAGAATTTTGATGGCAATTTTGATGACGAAATGAAGGAATTAAGTTATGGAATTTTGCAAACACAATGTTTGAGCATAGACACACTAGATTGTATAATAAATTTATATGTTTAGAGGTTAGGGTGGGATCCATGTCTTGATGAGTGAGTGCACAAATGAACAGAAATGTCAAGTATGTTAGACAGTTAGGCTGTTACAAACTTGCAAACTTCAAGTTAAAACAACTAGAGTAATAGACTTCATAACTTAGAGTTATAACTTACAAGTTACAGTATTGTAGGTCAGTATATTTATTGTATAAGTCTACTATTATAATATATTTAGGGTTACATAAGTGAATAATAAAAAAAATTAGGGTTACAAGTTACAACTTACACATCATTTTGTATAAGGCTACTATTATAATATATATAGGGTTACATAACTGAAAAATAAAAAAATATAAAAACTTCCATTAAAAAAGCTTTTGTAGCCATTTTGTGTATAAATATGAAATATATTGATTAGATTTTCAAAATAATTATAGATATACGCATTTCACACTATTGTTTCTTAGATTTACAAGTTCACTTCAAGATCTTGAGAATTTTAAGAGAAATGTCACTTAGAAATTTAGGATTTTTGGAGTATTTATTAAGATATGTCTAATAGGAAGTAAAAAAAAGTAGTAGTAGATGGGCTAGGGAGGGGGTTTACATACCTTAGAATCAAGTAAAGCAGCCTTCGAGAGCAAGATATCATAAAAAAATTGCTAAAAGATCAAAGTCCCAACAAACCCAGTCGATGGAACACTATTTCACGAAATAGGTGCTGCATTTCGCACTGATTTCGCAATATCAAGGCCCAAACTGGGCTGCTTTGCACTAAAATACGCCCTGTTTTGCGAAATTTTAACTGTAGCTGCGAAATTGTTGTGAAATTGCTGACTAGTTCATGCAAACTGACGTTTCGATGCCCGATTGAAAAAAAAACGAAATTTTGTGCGAAATTTTGCAATTTCGATTGAAATTTTGTTCCATGACAAGGACTCTTTACCAATCTGTCGAGGAGTTTTGGGATGATCTTGAAATAAGCTACAATGGCGAAGATCTTTGTATAGAAAAAGTACTATGTCACAGTGTTCCTCAATTTTTAATTATTAAGGGTCAGACTGTATTAGTTTGGGCTCATGAGCTCTTATAAATGATGCAAGCTGCAACTGAGGTTGAAATGAAAGTCTTATATGAAGTTTGAGCCTGTTAGGTGATGATGACGGAGAAATTCTTATGCCCAACAAACAACTTGATGATCTTGTGATAGTCATGGTCATTGAGAAAAATCATTGAAATTAAACTAATGGTAATAGTTGAGACTCAACCACAGATTTGAAACCTAATCCGACTTAGCCAGTTGACCTGCCATTCGATAAGTTTAGTAGGCCAAGTGGGGCTGAAACCATCATTTGACCAAGACCTAACTTTGACCCAGTCACCCGACCAATTATAGCTCTGACCCTGTGCCCAAACCCTTCTTGCTTCATATCCTAGTTTGTGACTATCATGTCAACTCGGGATCCTTGGGGCTAAGACATCGAATAATTCATGAAAGATAGGTAGTAGCAATGGTTTTTGAAATCCCAATATTGAAGGTAGAGAAAGGTGAACGCTCTGGCAGTTGTGGGGTTATCATGGCCTCTCCATTGGGAGTGAAATGAGTTTGGTCTTTAAATATGCTAGATCCTTGAGTCACATGAACGCCTGTGCGTGGATGATTTATTTCTAAATTAATTTAGGTTGACAGGCCTGGGTAAGTTACTTATATCACATGTAAGTAAACATTAATTACCTTAGATCACGTATTCATCTGATGGGCGACCAAGTATGTGGATATTTGTTCTCTAACACCTGTACTCAATCAGATAATTGGTAAAATCTTTCCTTCAGTGACCTGGTCCGAGTAAGGACTATATCCTTCTTTACGATTGCTAATCAAAATGGAACCCCTGAGCTTCCCTTGGATATTGGATTCGTATTGGACATGACATATACCTTAGATCACGTATTCATCTGATGGGCGACCAAGTATGTGGACATTTGTTCTCTAACACCCGTACTCAATCAGATAATTGGTAAAATCTTTCCTTCAGTGACCTGGTCCGAGTAAGGACTATATCCTTCTTTACGATTGCTAATCAAAATGGAACCCCTGAGCTTCCCTTGGATATTGGATTCGTATTGGACATGACATAACTAGGACACACGTCATACACCTCAAAACTTAATAGAAACACATATTTGTGTTTAGAAGTGTCCTAGAACTGCTAAGAACGAAGAAAGATTAATACAGTCCTTGTCATTGTTGCAATTTCGGATTATTATTCTCTATATCACTTTCTAGGTAATAGGTTTGAAAGATATTTATCACAAGTATGTTTCGAAACAGTTTCATTCACAGATTGGATGCACAATGGAAGGGCCATTTGATCATAATAAACACTACCATGTTATAATTTTATATGTTATATGTTGCTTATAACTTCAAGCCATTTTTGTTTGCCGCGTTATGGTCAAACTATAGCTAAAGGGAGAATATTAGTTAGAAACAAATTTAGGTAAAACATCAATATTTACATAATATTTGCAAGAGTAAAAAGGCGTCACGAACACAAGCATGCACGCATGCATGCACAAACACATGGCACCGTGTCCTTGTCATATTTTTATAAATGTTTATGTCTCATGGTCGATTCAGTTTTGTGTTTAGAACTGTGCATGTGATTCTTACTCTTTAACCAAACAAAAAATAAAATATGAAGTTAGGTTGTTAGTTGTCCTTTTGCTAACATGAAATTGATTTATGTGATCATTTTATATCCAGGTGAAGGCCTTGTATTCCTTGGTAATGAGTTAAGGCACCAAAGGAAGCTCGTGAAGAGCTTGAAAAAGAAATCATTGTGGTCAAAGAATATGGGAGAGGTAATCGGCTAATGCCTTCAAACAAGAAATTATTGTTTTAAGAGAAATTTCATGATTTGACTTAATCATGTTTAACATTGCTCCCATCAAAAGCTTTGGTCTTCGCCAATGTTGATTCAATTTTTTTTTCACGTAGTAATTATATTGTTTATTTCTTGCATAATCAATACCCTTGCTCAATCTCATATTTGTTTGTGATATGAGGCATGTGCTATCGACCAACTTGGCCTAAACGGGCGGCTCTATTAGTAGTTTCCTATAGGATATAAATTGTCAAATTGCGAAATAAATATGAATTTGTACATTATCATAATAGGAGAAAGCCACAACATGTATCATACTTTGTCTAGGCATGAAACATAGATTAGATGGTCTGACAAGAAAGAGTTTTTATGTTTATTATGGTGACCAATATAAAATCCAAAAAAAATATATTTTGCCTCCTTAATGCATCTTGCACAACATCTATGACATTACGATGTAAATCAAAATCAAAATGTAAGTCCCATCATCCACCCAAAACACAATCATGAAATAATTTTAGTTTATTATGATAATGTTAGGCTGTGTTTGGTACGTGGTGAAAAAATTGATGATGATGGGGAAGGGGACGGTGATGGTGATGGGGAAATTGTTAAAATGTGTTGTTTGGTAACATGTGCATGATGATAGGGATGGAGATGTGAGAAAACTTAAAAAGTGTTGTTTGTTACACGGTTATAGGGACCGGGAGGGGAAAATTCTTTATAAAAGACACCCTATACAAGTAAGAATAATATTTATTAGAGTTTTTTTTTTGCACGTGTCTAAATAAGTAGTGGAGTCTTAAAAAAACTTCTTTCACCATGCTTTTTCAGGGGGACAAAAACAAACCAAATTTCATCATTGATCCACCATGAATTTACCATGATTCCCTATCACCATGGCAAACAAACAACATTTTTTTTGTTTCACCATCATTCCCCTCCTCATGATTCACCATGTAAGAAACACAACCTTAACGACGACAAAATCATAGCCAGTGGCGTAGCCACATAGTGGCCAAGTTGGCATGTACCCTACCTTAGCCTAAGAATTATAGAGTTTTTTGTACTCAAAGGTCAAATTTTACAAGAAAATATACAGGTGTGCCCTACATGTATATGGTGTTCTTGCTCTTCTAGTATATAGTGCCCCCCTCGTCACTACTTCCTGGCTGCGCCACTGATCATAGCCCCTTCTCTTCAACCTCAAATTCTCTCGCAACGTTTTATGAAATTGAGAGAAAAAGCAAGTCTACTGCAACTCTTTATCATCCACCCAAAGTGCCTTAGAATTCTTTTGACTTGCCACATAGATTAGAAATGTAGACACTTGGTAGGGTCAGTGTCAATTGACACCTATCTTGTTCTTTCCCTAGCCTGTTGAAAAGCACTCCCTGGCCTGTTGAAAACCAACCAATTTGGACATTAATCTCTAAAGGCAAAGCTATGCGAATTGACAAACTTCGTACATTAACCCATGCATTTCTAGGTCGAATGAAGCTGGATTCTCCAGTTCAGATGCAACTTTAACAACCCTGTGTATGTTTGGTTTTGCAAAGAGTAGGAAAATAAACGTTTCTTGATAATCGTCTGTTAGGACAGTTTAAGAGCACAGTGGTCGTTTATAATTTACTTTAATTGTGTGCTATACAACTACCAAATGAAACCATATTTATAATGTTATACTGATTTAGTTTCTGTAGAAATCAAATCTTCTTTGCAAAAAAAAAGAAGAAATCAAATCATCAAATTCTAATTACAACTAATTTATATTCAGATTAATATAAAACTGTAAGGAATTTTCTGCCTCGTTCCCGGAGTGTAATACTGATTACTTTTGCTTGCTATTCAATGGACCACTATATTACTATCCTTAGACAGCTGATACATGTACAAAAATCATCACCTAGCTCTATAAATCTACTGCATTGCAACAGTAAAGTTTGCAGTATAAGAAAGGGTCTGCAACCATTTGTATAGTAGCAGTTTGATTTGAAGTGTTTGCATGCTGACCTATCATCTTATGCTAAGTTATTCTTTTCTTTCTGTTATTAGTAGAATACTGCATATGAACAATGTGTGTTGTGTTTAGATTGTCGAGAAGCTTGTCGATGTTGTGGTCTATCTGCATAAAGAAATTTCAGAAGCATTTGGTGTCACTGGTATGTGCCCCCCCCCCCCCCCCCCCCCCACACACACACACACACACAAAAGATCAAGCCTTATGTTGCCTATTATTGAATGAGAAAAATGTGTGTACTGAAACAGTCTTGTAACTTATGACAATCGAAAGCTGTACGAAGACGTGAGTAACCCACGTCTGATATATGTTGGGTTTGCTGATAATGCAAATAAATTCATTTCAGGTGTCAACTTGGTGAATCAGACACTAGATAGTTCCCAACGGTTAGGTGTCTGCGGACTTGCCTTGCATTATGCTAATGTTATCAACCAAATCGAGAATATTGTAAGTTTTCATTATTCATCTGTACAAATATGGTGCCTGTATCTTGCTAATTGCTTAAGCCAAGTACTCTCGACCTGCATATTGAGAAATTTTCTCAAAAAAGAAAAGAGAAGAAACAATCTAGTTATCTGTCATGAATAGTGCATCTCCTTAAATATAACTTCCTTATATTTTTATCCAAATGATTGTTATTTGTTCATGAATTCACTCAAACCAATCCGTTCACCTGAATTTTTGTTTTGTTGTATTCAACCCTGTTGTGATAACAAAATAAAATTGTATAGGTCTTTGTGCAAGAATAGTCTGTCCCAAGCCTTGATGAATAGGGTTAGTATAGGATGGTAGCCAACCATGAAGACTTTTAGTTATTTATTTGTTTTGATAGACTGTATCCTAGAAATTTTTTCTTTTAGGCCGAAATCTTCTGGTTATATCTCCTATGAAATGGCTAAATTAATGTGAAGTTGTGACTAATGCTCTTCTTCGATTAACATGGTTCATGTGTATTTTTAGTGACATTGTTTTGTAGTCTCTCTTTGATTACTGGCCCAAATTTTGTGTAGCTTTTGACATTGAGGTTTATAAAAATCTATTATTGGTAATGTAAATGTTAATTCATGTTTAAACTGACTGCACAATGCTTAGAAAATTAGGACTGCATATGCGTCTTGTATGTGTTTTCCATAAACCATTTTGATGGGATCTTATGTCCATGTTAGTACTTACTAGATGAAGAAAGTGGAATTATCTCAAAATTACCTAATATCGTATGCAAGGAATACTGCTATAGACTATCTTCACCAAGCCTTGCCGTAGCTAAGGGCCCACCAGATCCCGAATTTGAGACTTTCTACACCAAGAATATTCTCTTAAACGAGGGGAAAATTCATAGTTGATAGTTTGACCAATTATCAATTATTTTTCATATTTAAATGCTTAGTATGCAAAACCTGCCAGTCATATTGATTTACCACTTTCATCTCTGTCTAGCCATCCCGCCTTGTGTTTCCACCTTGTATGTTTATGTTGCTATTTTCAACTGGAAATCTGTGTTATCGAGTTGGTGACTTTAGCTACGTGATGCCCCTAGAACATTTTCTCTATACTAGTTTTTTGATAATTCGTCATAGCAATATTAAAAAATTGGCATAAAACTGTATACCCATAGATGATAACACCGATAGTACCATATAACCTAATCTATGGATCTATAGCACCATAAGTGCCTTTGATCCAGTGGTATGTTGTGTAGAGTTCAAAATCTAGAACATGCAACTATAACTGAATGTATTGGGGGAGGCACCGTGACGTAAGCTTCTGAAAATAAAACTGATAAAAGATAAAATCAGTCATCACTTTCTCCGTCCAGGATCTGCTCCAGAGTGTAAGTCCTTTGCCCCAAGACTGTCTCCCCGAAGCCTACTTGTTTGTTGTTGTTCGTTTCCCCCATGATTGCCTCTAAGCTCAGATCATCTGCATTGTGAGAACATATAATCTATATCATGAATAGCTAATATAACTTCTTACATACTGAATTTCCTATTTTTTCTCTGTCCATATAACCCAAAAAATGGTTGCAATCAGTGTTTTAACTAGGTATATGTCTTGTGCTCTAGGTTTTGTTGTGTCAAAAATGTGTACCATGTTATCATGACAGTCTGAAAATTGGACAGGAGAAGGTAGGGCCAAACTTGATCCTGACTTCTTTCCTGTCGTAAGAAAGCGCTCTTAGTTCAGTTCGGTAGAACGTAGGTCTCCAGAACCTGATGTCATAGGTTCAAATCCTACAGAGCTGTGTAAGGTAGGTGTACCCATAATGTCGTAGTCAATGGGCAAGTGAACAAAAGATGTTGTGTGGATTCTTCGTTGTTTGAACATAGGGTACACATGGAGGGGTGAATGATGCCTCTCTTGCGTAAATTGAGGTTTGTGAGTACTTTATCATGCGAAATGCGTCAAATGAGGATGTGGGTCTTAGTAAGACACTTGATTTTCCATATATATGCTAACTGGCAGATGTGTTCTTGGTAAATGTATTGCATATAAGCATTTTTATTTAAGTTCCCCATCTTTGTTTAAATTGGTTGCTCATATTCATTTCTAACTGGTGTAATATCTCTTCTTTGGTGTTGCCGCGGAAAGAGGTTGTGATGGTTCTTTTGAGTTTGTTTGATCTATGAGACCCCAACGGGCATGTGCTGTTGTCAAGTGTGTTAATATTTTGGAGATGTTGATGTTGAGTAGTTGGCTGATAATACTTAGACCATTGAACCAGGACTCGATCCAGAATTTGATGTTGTTGGAGCAGTGTGGTGGGGTAATGATACTATGTCAGATGATGTATAAAGCATTGATATGGCGCCATAAGGGGGAGGCCTGGCTGTTCTTGATGTGTCGCTATGATTTGTGTTTCAGATAGTATTTACTGATAATGTGATCTTCCCATAGGTATGGTCTATTGGAGCATAAAGATGCTGTACTTGTGCGTATCAAACATTGTGCATGCATCTTAATGTTGTTGATGATAACTTAGAAAGTGTGTGGTCAGAGAAATAAGTGAGTTGTAAGGAGTATGAGTTGTCCGACTAGGTTGAGAAAGAGTATCTTCCATGAGTTGAGTTGATTGTTCAGGGCCTGGATGATAGGATTCCAACAAGTCGATTGCTGGGTATTTATGGGAAATGTATATGGGGAAATAGGAAGACCAATATATCTAAATGAGAATTGTTCAATTTTGCAGTTGGAAATCAGGTGATATCTAATTATCTCCTATTGGTCAATGTGACTACCATGTATAGATGATTTTTGGAAGTCAATTTTGAGACCCGAAAGGTAGGGGAACAATCCTAGAATACGAACCGTATTGATCACATTGCATCTTGCATAGTGTTTTCTTCACATTGTATCTGGGGTGTAAGGAGACCGTTACATGTACTAAGTTTGATCATCCGAGTGAGAATGGATGTGACATCGTCTCAGCCCGTTGAAGTTTCTGAAGTACGCGAAAGGTGTTCCTTTACATGAGGATAGAGAAGTGGCAGGAATTAATGCATGATGGAATCCATAGCATCCATCTATGGGGGAAACCCTAGCCTCTCAAGCAATTGATAAGAAAAGTCCAATTTGTGTTATCGAATGTTTTTTAAACTCGAGTTTGACAGGCAAAGAAGAATGTGATGAGTATGACAAGTGTGTATGTTCCCATTGACCATGATGTAAACATCTTGAATGCTTCTGTGTTTGAAAAAGGTACAATGTTGTTTGCCTATAATCTCTTCTATTTCTGGTTTCAACCTAGAACTGAGAGTTTTGTCTATGACTTTATATGAAGTATTTATGAGACGAATAGGTTTGAATTGATTGACTATTTCTGGGCATTCCCCCTTCTTGATTAGTGCTGTCTGTTTAGTTCAGTGATTCAATAGGAAAGGCGATGTCATCATTTGGATGTAGCTGAAAAGGTTGTTAAAATCAGTTTTGATGTGCTTCCACATGTTGTCGTAGAAATCTAAGCTGAACCCATCCAGTCTAGGTGATTTGTCTGCTCCAAGGTTGTTTACTGTTTTTTTTTTAAATTTCAACTTCCCAAAAGGGGTTTGTAAGTAGATCTGGATAAGCAATTCGGGTTTGGAAAAGAATATCCCAGTGAATGTGGAAGTGATCAGTTATGGAATGTTTATTGTTGAATAGAATCTGGAAATATTCAACTATGTGAGATGTGTTGATTGGTAGTTTCGATTGTAGAACGTGAAGGCTGTAGATAGAGGTGTTTCCCTTATTATTGTTGCATCATTTTTGGAAGTACTTCGTGTTTTTTTTCTCCTTCCTTTAACCACTTGATCTTGAACCTTTGCTTCCACATAATCTCATTTTGATGTTGTAGGTGATGTTTATCTGCTTTCAATCTGAGTATGTGAGTAGGATCAACGCTGAGGTTACAATCTAGGAGGATTAGTTCAACTTCTTTATTTCTGAGCTTCTGGCTGATGTTTCTGAATGTGTTCAGGGTGCAAGTTTTAAGTCTCTGCCTAAGAGTCTTGATTTTATTGTATATGTTCCATCCTGGTTTTAGGTTGTTTATAGGAATGGGCCAGACATCTTCCACAATGTTTCTATAATTTCTATACTGAGTCCAGAATCCCTCTAATTCAAAAGGTAGGGGTGTCAAAAAACCGGGTTCGGGTTGGTTCTGGGTCAAAAAATCTCGTCCGGATTGTTTGACTGTCAAATACAAACCCGAACCTGGACCTGGATTTTACTCATACCTCTCAAATCCGAAACTGACCCGGAACGAAAAATCTAAACCCGAAACCAAACCCAAACCCGGATTTGAAGATGATTTTTAGGAATATATTTTTTTAGATAGAATTACCTATACATTTGTAAAAGTTTCATTATTTAAAATAAACTACCATAGATGTCAATGATTATATAATATAAAACAATCTAATATTATCTTTTCTTTGCTTTTATTAGAAAAAATAATTCCAAAAGTAAAACATTATTATCACCTAACACAAGAAAATTTCAACACAGGTGCAACATCACATATATCATACTAAAACAACACATATATCACATGAAAGTTGTTACAATGTCACTTATAGCATACCAGAACAACACACATTCACATCAAAATATAGCCCATCAAACCAATCGAGATTACTATACCTCACTAAAACAACATTTATACCATATCATAACAACAATTGTGTACCAAAAGGCATCATCGGTGTTACCTAACACATAAGTAAATCTAACACAATAAGATTTATCACAATACTATTAAAAAAACACATTTATCACATAAGTAACTAAAATATGTTACAATATCACATATATTATACCAAAACAACACATGTATCACTTCAAAATATAGCCTGCATCCCATAAATATAGGTATATAAGTATTTAGAACCCGGTTTTGTCCATTTTCCAAACCCGGAACTGACCCGGTTTAAACTCAGACACGCAATCTTAAACCTGAAACCAATGCGGAACGTCACAACTGAAACCTGAACCTAGTTTTATCTGGGTTGGACACAATCGGGTTCACGAGTTTGGACAAATTTTGACAGCCCTACCAAAAGGTATGTGTCCCGGAGGGATGTATTTTGTATTGAGTAGGATGGGAAAGTGGTATGATATCGCCCGAGAGGTGGCGTTCACAACTGAGAGGGGGTATTGCTCATCCCATGATTGTAAGTACATATATATGTCTTGTTTGGCCCAAAAGTTCCCTCTTTGCCAAGTGAATGTGACATTGGAGGCAGATAAGTCAATGTGATGGAGTCGCTAATAAAGTTGGAGAAGGAAGAGTCATGCCTGGAGTGTGCATAACTGTTTGCATGTGGTGATGTGAATCTTTTAGAGGTATGTTTAGTGAGATTGAAATCTACTTCCAATAACAGGATGTTGACGCATGTGTGAGCCTAGGAAGCACAGACACTTCCCGGGGGCAGCCGTGGCGGTCCTCGATACGTGTCGGACACGGATATGGCGTGGACATGGCTCAGAAGTGTCAACTTTTTCTTAAAAGTATGGACATGACAAGGACACGGCTTGAATACGCCGTGGACAACTTGGACACAGCTTGGACACGGTAGGCCCAAATCAAGTCCCTATATAAAAGAAATATGAATTATGTACTCCTCTCTCCCTCCTCTTATTCCAGCACCGTAACATTATGTCTACTCCCCGTCCTTATCTTAATTGTTATTATATTTTTATCTAATATACATCATACTTATAGATATAAATATAATTTATCATTCTTGTAAAGAATGTTCTAGGAATTCGACATACAAATTCATTGTAATTCATCATTCTTCATTCACACTTGATTTCATATTGCAAATGTACTCTATTAATCATTCTTCATTGATCATTTGTAATGTCCTAATGGAAACATACTAGTGATTTCTTATAAGACTACATTCATATTGTAAGTGAATTCTGGGTTTGATTTTATATTTCTTATAATTTTATTTCTTTAAATCTCACGTTATCAGTTACTTTACAGATTTGGATGCATGGATATTATATGTATTAACTCCATGTTATGTGTATGTATACGTATATCTGTGTACAATACATGTATATGCATATGCATATGTGTGTATATATGTATACTTATACACATTTATTTTTGTATATGTATATATGTATATGCATATGTTTATGTATATATGTATATGCATATGTATATGTATATGTATATATGTGGGTATGACATGTCCAACACCGTGCCCGTGTCCTACATTTTTGAAAATTGCGTGTTCGTGTCCAGGTCGTGTCCCGTGTCTATGTCCGTGCTTCCTAGGTGTGAGCCATGTGATGCAGTTCTAATAAAAAGTTCTTTTGTCGTTGCTAGGATCTCCATAAATCCCTGAGAAAGCCCTAGTGTTGCTGTCTGTAACTTTTGGAGGGTGATAGTGATAATGTAAGCTTTTATACCATGTTTAAAATGTCGATTTTGATGCCGTTTTTGATGGTCCAGAAACAGAAATTTCGTCCAAAATTTCGATATTTATGCTTATTTTGACGCAAATTTTGACGATTTGATGACCAAATAAAGGAATTAAGTCATAAAATTTTACCATGATGATCTACATACATAAATACACCTAATTATGCAATAATATCATATGTTGATATGGGGTGGGGGGCTCCTACATTTTTGAGTGAAAATATTCAAAATTGTTTCGATCAGGATTTCGATCATGCAAGGCATATATACATATATTCTTATATTTTGGATTCAATATATTCAGGGGGGGGGGTCTCTCACATTTTTGTAGGATTTTTAAGATTTTTTTTTTCAAAATTTTTAATGAAATTAAAAATCAGAAATTTCGGCAATTTGGCATGTCCATTTCGATGTTTGGTACTGGTCGGAACCAAAATTTTGCAATTTCGAATGAATTTTTAATCCATGCTTTATATCTTGGTTGATAATATGGAAATATTTACGATTCCAACTAATGAATCCATAGGATGGGATTTAAATCTAGTCAATGATATGAATCATATGATTACCTCCTATGGTTTTGAGTTGCAAAGGAGAGAAATGAGTTTTCGTTTCTTGTAAGGTGATGATTTTAATTTTTTCTAGTCAATGAAACGTCTAGTCGTCCTACGTCTATCAACGCTACCAGCATCACAAATATTCTATGACGCGATAATCATTCAAGTGCCGTGTCACTTTAACAATGCATACTCACTTAGATGTTAAGTTCTCTGATTTGGTCGGTGGCAATGTGGATGGATCTGGTGTTTATCCAATCCATAAATGCTTCTAGCTCAGAGAGAGATAGGTTTGCATTTACTGCTTCTCTCCGTATGTTGTTGAAAACTCTCTAAACGTTTTATTTATAAGTTTGCTTCCCATGCTCCCATACTATTCATTCAGAAACTGAGCCAATGAAAACATATGCAAATTAGTCGGATACAGTCCTTTTTCCTTGCACATTGAAATGCTCTGGCATCCAATCTTACTTTTAAAGAGAACAATGAAAGAAGGAAGATGACCTCTTTTGAAGCTGCCCCTTTAAATTTATTAAGTTTTTTCTTCTTATTTACTAAATTTTTATATTGGCTTACCTAATTATATTGCTGATTCTGTTGAGATGCATACTTGTCAAGGCGCTCGCCTAGGCGGCCGCCTAAGCGGCAAGGCGTCCCAGGGCTGCGCCTAGGCGAGGAAGCTTTATTTATAATGCTACAGTGACCTAGTTTTGTGGGTCGGGTTGTATATTCACTTATTTTAATGTTTGATATGGCTACACCAATGTTCAAAATTAATAGTGTTGCCTACTTTATGTGCCAAATATCACTTTTAGTGGGATTTAATACTCTTTTTTGGGTTTGACTGGATCTAATACTCTTTTTTTGTTTGACTGGATCTAATACTCTTAGTACACATTTGATTTTTCTTAGTTTGCACCTTCAATTCAGATTGTACTAAGTAGCTATGCTATGAAGGATAGTGATTACATTGCTTAATACTTGTAGCTATGTATGACAATAAATATATATTTATTTGTTGATCACTCTCTTACATTCTTTACAATAATTCTTTTCATGTCCTTGACATTATTGTCAATGATAATATATTAGAAATGTAATTGGTTATTTTTCCATACAATAAAATATATATATATATATATATATATATATATATATATATATATATATATATATATGGGGAGATCGACTATAAATATGTAGATAACTACATATATAACTATACAATGTGTGTATATGAGTGGGGAAAAACCATAACATGTATATATACATAAAATATATACATAAATTATTTTTTTTAAAGGTCGCTTAGGCGACGCCTAGTCGCGCCTTGGTGCAAGGCGTACAGCCCCATCGCCGTTTTGCCTTGCCGCCTTAACAAGTATGTCGCATTTACTGCTTCTCTCCGTACGTTGTTGAAAACTCTCTAAACGTTTTATTTATAAGTTCGCTTCCCATGCTCCCATACTATTCATTCAGAAACTGAGCCAATGAAAACATATGCAAATTAGTCGGATTCAGTCCTTTTTCCTTGCACATTGAAATGCTCTGGCATCCAATCTTACTTTTAAAGAGAACAATGACAGAAGGAAGATGACCTCTTTTGAAGCCGCATCTTTAAATTTATTAAGTTTTTTCTTCTTATTTACTGAATTTTTATATTGGCTTACCTAATTACATTGCTGATACTGTTGAGATGTTATTTTTACAGCTTTCTAGGCCAATCTCTCTTCCTCCAAATACGAGGGATACACTGTATAATGGATTACCAAAGGGTGTGAAAGCTGCATTACGATTCCGGTTACAATCATTTCAAATTGATGAAGAGGTAATTTGAACCTTTCATCTGTAGCTCCCCTCCAAACCCCTTCAAACAAAATCGCACATTGTTTTGCCCACGAACACACCAAACAAATTTGAAATTTTTTCTGTTGGTGGGCTTGTGACCTGTTAAATGGAACTTAGTTGTAAAAAAAGCTGGGTGCCTGTTATTGATTGCCCAACCACCACTGCAGTACTTTTTTCTATATTATCATAAAGAATTGAACCAGTGCAACTTGCTACGACCTGCATCATTCTTTGATAAGCATATTGCATATGAGGTTTCTTCAATATTATCTTTTGATGATTATTCATCAATATCTTGGTGTTTCATAATTCTATATAATATGCATGTTAATATTCTAAGTGATTCAGAAATAATTAAGCAGAACTGAAGAAGTTCTTTATTATTCTGACACTTCCTGTTTCCTTTTTTCTTCTTCCAGATCAGTGTTACACAGATCAAGGCTGAAATGCAAAAGATTCTCCAATGGCTAGCTCCAATGGCAGAGAACACAATAAAGTAACATCTCTTCTTACTCAAATAACAATTTTTATGCTTATACTATGCTGCCGGATCAGTTACGGTAATTGGTCGTTGTTTGCAGATCACATCAAGGTTTTGGATGGGTTGGAGAATGGGCAAACATGGGGTAAGTTTTGATACCCATTTCTTGGTTCTTTTGATTTGGGATAACTGATCTCGCAGATAGTTTATCATACTGTTGTCATTCATTCTCTGTTATGCGAATTTGCTGTTCTGTGCTAACAAAACTATAATTACCCGCAACGTATCTATTGTGACACTTGACATTCACGTGTCTTGATATTGGATGTCATCATATTTGCAGCACCGAAGTTAACAAGCCACCAGGGGGGTTGCATCATAATGTCATTCGTATACAGACACTTTACCATGCTGATAAAGAGAAGACTGAAGAATACATACTGCAACTTGTGATATGGCTTCACCATTTGGTTGAGCAGGTAAAAAACAAAGGATACGGAATCACATCATCTAAACCCCTCAGTTACACACCTAGAAAAGTGCCATTCTCGAATGGGGAAGCCAAGGGAAGTGTTTCCCCTTCTTGTTCCCCAAAAACCACAGCTAAAATCTCTCACGAGGAAAGGGAAATGTTGGACAGTGCAAACAACAAGAAGATTGTCCTAGTAAGAAGCAAAAGCATGGGGTCTATTATAAAGAACAAAACTACCTTCAGGAGACACTGTCGAAGTAGGAGCATTGGATGCTCAAGCTCTCCTATCAAGGAGTTTGCCTCAAATTTGGAGCTACAATTCCATAGGACGAAGATATTAGATTTGATTGATGGATTGGAAACACTGGATACATTGCCCATGGTTTCGTTTTATAGATAATCCTTTTTCACGGTTTATTGATGTATCATATTGTCTTTACCCATTGTTTGTATATAGGAAAATACCATGCAATATATAATCAACGAGAATTTTGTTAATGTGTATAAAATGGTGGTAAACGGATCTGTTTTCTGCTCTAGTACATAAGACAGAATGGGTAGCTTTCATTTTGCTCCGGTTTATATATATTTGCAGCACTGTTGTTTGTTTAGCTCCTGTATTTTTCGTGTATGGCTCAACATCTCCCACATTGTTGAAGATATGGCTCTGGTATTTATTTTTATATAGGCTATTTGGTGATAATATTGGATCTGTTTTCTTTGTTCTCACAAGAGTAATGGTAAAATCCTGTTATTCTTCCAATTCATCAACAAATAAAATCAAATTCCCCCATATTCACAGAAATAAGAAAACGGGCACTGAATTGATTTGTTAAATATAAGCTATCTATGTATTTTAGTATAAAAACCCAGCTATTTGAATCATTCAAACCATTTCAAAGTGGTGCAGTTTACTCACGTGAAGCAATTAAGATTCACTCAACTAGATTTTTGTTTAAAAAATGGATTGATCTGCGGAGTCGAATACTCAGCCCTTCAATCGACTCATGTACGTTCTTGTAGGGATGGATGACAGAAGTGCGGATATGATGTGGTTTATAACAAAAATCAAATACCATACCTGCACCATATCTACTGCACTTTTAATGAGAAACTGTATGCACACCACCAAAGACTGCGGTTAACCTCACCGTACGACATCGTGAACACATTTCTATTAACCATAGTAGTATTATACATAAAATTTATGAAATTGCTCACAATTAATTAAAATAACAACATACATAACAAATAAAGAGCACATGTATGTTTATTAGTTGTATAAAGAAGACAACCACATGTAGTACTTGTAGACAAAATAAAAGTTCATACTTCTGTATACATAAATTCTATTTTAAAAATAGAGATCGATCTATCTATCTATCTATCTATCTATCTATCTATCTATATGAGAGCAACAATAAATAATATATTTAAGATAATATCTACATATGTTGATATATAATTAATATGAATTATCTGCGGTCTGATTTCAATCCATATTTTTTCCTTCTAGAACTATAACTGCACTATACCACCACGACTTTAAAAAATTAAACCTATATCCGCACCATAACCACTTTATGTGGTATGCGGTACAAAGTGTGGTGCTGTTATCTGCCATATGATTTTTTTGTGACACCATTGCCATCCCTACGTCTTTGTGGCTAATGTTTTTGCGTCACTAAGCATAGGTGCTTCATTGATTCACTTGAAGGGGTTTAATAGATATTTGATTCCATGTTCAACTGCTTGTTTCCCCAACACCTAAATGAAAATGAACATGGAAGAAGTAAATAGAAGAGTTATGACAGTTGAGAGCACATTCTTTATGTCGCTCAGGGGATGGTGTCTCTAAATGGTGCCAATGTTCCCTATCCATAGAAATTTTAATAGGTTGACATGGACAGATTTTTCTAATAAATACTAGTTGAAATGACAATGAGTAATGTTATGACTGAAACAACTACTTAAGTGGTCTTTCATCTAGTTCAATTTTCAATGTCACATCTATTGTGGTAATATATGATCATTACTTTGAGAATAAAGTTCTCCAGGTGATAAGCACACTCATATCCTTCACAGGTCACACATCAACATTTCATGTATCGACCACCCACTTATTGTGTGATATGATGTGCTCATTCCTTCAAATGGAATAATTGTTCCTTTTATATCTCAACAATTGCACTTACGATTCCTTATTTGTTTAATGTTGCTCGTGGAATTTGATGTGTAATCATTACATTTTTTCCATTTTGGAGTTATAGTTGTAGATAAACATGATTCTTTATTTTCTTATTTTTGCATACAACTCTTCGTTATAACCAATATGATTGGAAAATGGGTTTATGTTTGTAATGTTTTACGATAGATTAATTCACCCAAGCACATTCTGGGTATATCATGAACCCAATTACAAATAAATTTGGTCAATATCTAAAACTTTGATCCATCCTGAATTTTGTTTTGTTTAGTTAGATTAGACCCTCAAACCTAGTTGAAAAACCAACTCAATGCAAAACTTTGCATAAATATAGAGTGAAAGCAACGTGTCATCAACATATTTTTATTCATGCAAACCTAGAATCAAGATGAACATGCATGAATAATTAACGCAAATGACTTGAAAAGTTTAACATGTAAATGCATGACTATACGACAAATTTACATAATAATATAATATTATACTAAAAGCAATACACGTTGTAGTGTATTTTATCAAGATACTATGTTGAAGGCATTTAAAATGTCATTTCACATGGCTTAGAATTTGATACTTTCAATATTTTAATACACTTACAAATTTAAGGTCAATTTGGGTACATTGACATCTGAATCCCATAGTTGGATTCATTCTAAAATAACATGGCTCCTTCATATATGAGTCCTTATAGATTGAGTCAAAAAATGTCGCCCCTAGCATACATAAGCTGTGTTGGATTTTTCCAACCCTTTAAATAATACATAATTCCCACATTAAGGACATTTTTTTGTTCATGTCTTATCTTATGATATATCAACTGATAACCATAAATTATGGCCATTTTAAAAACAATCAATACAACCAACACAAAAATAGGGAGTGATGGTGGAAGCTAAGAAGTAGTCCCTATGTCACAAGAGCTCTTTGTCTCTAACTAAAATGACCGACAACAAAAGAAGAGGATTTAGTTTCGACACTTCACTTTTAATCTTGCCAAATTAGTTCCCCACCACCTTTAATCTTAATAATGCCTCCCTTTCTCCCAATGGCCCCTCTTATACAATCTCTTCCACTGCCTCCTCCTTACACACTAACAAAACCTTTGTGTTTGACTTAGAGATTTGGAGGTAATTTAGCTTGGACACAAGCATGATTTTACCTTGAGGAAGCATTATGATGTACCCTCCTTGTTTGAGGGATTCTGATGAGGTAGCCCTTTACTTTAAGGATGTCTCAATTCATCTATCAACTTGTTCACTAGAGAGAGTGAAATCAATGAAGAGGGATATATTAACCTTCCTTGCTACCAATTAAACTCCTTTGCTCTAGGTTTGGATAATAAAACATTTGTGCTACTTTTGCATATGATTTGATACTCTCATGATTAATAGACATAATTATCTTTCAATCAATGACTGTGATTTTTATGTTAAGTGTTGTAGATCCTTCAATCCTCCTATCATTTGTGAACTTGAAATTTGTTCTAGAATCCCCTAAAGAGGCTTTCCATGATTATCATGAGTTGAGAGAAATGATAAGAATTGGAATTAACAAGATTCTCCTCAAGTGTGGCTATGTAATATTATTTTGTTTTCACCTTGATTTGCACACTGTTGTGGATATTTCTCTCAATTTATCTTTATTTGAGGCATATATGATTTTTCAAACATGATTGGCAGGTTGTTAAACTACATTGATCTAATTTTCAACTTTCCCACTATATGCCATTTAGTGGTCTACGATCAGATATCTAGATAGACTTAGACCAAACTCGATACTTCTTTATACACAACCTCACACTTTAGGCAATATCTGGGCATACTTTAAAGTTTGGCCTCTGAGCAATAATGAATATGAGTTAGTTTAAATCCCCAAAACTTGAAAGGTGTTGCTCCTTCATTTTTACGGGTTCATAGATTTGTTCTTTGGCATTAGGGAAAAGGCAAAAAATAAGACAATCTTGGAGTTTAAGAGGAATAAGAAGAAGACCGCATACTTCTGAGAAGGATTGGCTCTACCTTAGAACGATAACCCTTTGGAGTATTCTCCCTTTCTTATCATCTTTAATACCTCTAGTTTTTCTTTTATCTTACCCCAAATTTATTCAATATTCAAGTATATTCTTCATTGCATGCATGTTTATAAGTTAGTTACTGTGTGCATGGGATAAACCATTTTGCTTTATCCTTGAGTTCATCCAACAACTATAAACTATCTTATATATATTTATTTTGGTAAGATAATGTCTAATTGCTTCTCTAAATCATGGTTACTTTTCATCATCTTTAGTACCTCTAATTTTTCTTTCCTATTGGCTTACCCAAATTTATACCATATTATGGGATAATATTCAAGCATACATGTCAAAATGTTAGTTACCATGTATATGGGGTAAACTACTGTGCTTTCATTCTGTGTTCACTTAAAAGATATAAATTATGCTCCAATCATTCTATTTTCATAAGTTAATGGTTGTTAGCTTCTCAAAACCATAGTTACTTGTCTCATCTTGAGTCTAGCCATTCCAAGAAGTGTTTTATGCGTAGTTTTTGATTGAGAGTTTGATGCTTTTTAAAATATAAAGTCTAGAGCTAGTTCTCTGTAATTGTGAGAGTGAGAAAGAGGGACATAATCATGAATTATGACTAGGAGTCAAAGGTGATATGATCAAAAGTTGAATTGTCCTTGTTGTCTAGGTGACTATTGGTCATGAGACACTACCAACAAAATTACGACATCTTAATATTTGTAGATATCATTTTAAAAATGATGGAAAATGAATCATAATTTTCTAATTTGTCAACATGTCTCAGAGATATACTTTTTCAGAGTCCAAAATTACTGAATAACAAACAACCTCCTAAAAGATTATATTTGACTATGATGAGGGAAAGGATCTGACCATTGGTAGAGACTGAAAGTTGTGTTGTGATAGGGGAAACCATAGACAAGTGGACCAATGAAGTGGACTGTGAATCCACCACACATGAGTTCAATACCCATCATGCACCCATAAAAATAGACCATTGTTTCAAAGATACAGACCAACATTGGATAGAGAGTAAGTCAATCTAGAGGATTAGACGAGCAATTTCAATCTCTTATGATTAATTTTTGTAGCCTACTTACAAGAAGGCTAACACAAATGGAATGGCTGATCAACATTTGAATTCAATTTGAATACCTTATAGAGAAGTTGATTTGTTTCAATGAAGAGGAAACCTACTAATTCATGGTAATAGGCGAACCTAAGGTCAAAATATTAATTTCCCTACATTATCCTAAAGGTGAAATATAGAAAGATCAGCATCCACATTAGGAAAGATCCATCCAAGAAGGATTAAGAACATGTTCGAGAGTTCTTCAAGATCGTTCGAGTGATCATGTCTATATCATGAATTATATTCCAACCAAATTGAAATTCCTACTTATCCATTATTATGTTGTTATTGGGTCTATTATCCTCATTATAATTGAAATTAATTATAGACCCAATGTCCCCTGTCTTCCTATCCATTCCTTAAAAGGCAATGCATGGGATTTCTTTTTGTAAGTTTCTTATTCCATTTTCTAGAGTATATCTTGAGTTGATCTCCAAGTTTATTGGTTCTTTTGAGTAAATAAGTGACAAACTAGTTTTCCTATACAATTTCAAACATCTGATTTTATAGTCTCCACTACTTACTTTCCCATAGAAAGTGCATTTTGAATAGAATTAACTTCATGTAGGAGCAACATTTTATGAGTTACTATCAACCATGCCCGATTGTGGATAGATTTTCTCATGCAAGTAAATATCAATACTACAATTTTGAAATCAACAATGGCCATTGTTTCTATCTAATTGATTTCTATTTTGTTATTTTGGATAATTGTCTTGTTTTTTTGATGTAAGTAGTTCTCTCGTTACTTTCACATACCTAGTTTTATTTTTTGTATAACCGAATTCCTTTAATAAAATGAAGATCATATTTTCTTTATATTTTTATAGTTGAATGGTAAATGTTTGATCAAACACTAATTACATATATACCTTTGTTAAAAAAACTGAACAATCATCATCACTCAGATAATCAATGCAATGAGTTGGAGGGAATACCTCAATGGAAAATGATTGTGAAGCCACTGATATATGACTTTTTGTAGTTAAATTTGTGAATATCTATGATAAGTAATTGTATGAAGAAAGAGGATGTAATAACTGGGTTCAAATAGGGGCACTACTTATTACTCAACCGAGCAAGATTGTACACCCCTTATGTCAAACACCATAATATTTTTTCATAATGGGATGATAATCCAATATTATTTAATATGTAAGTGAAAAAACATGAAAAGTTTGGAAACTAAAGAAAATGGTAACATCTTATGATATGCAACCTCATATAAAATTATGTTAAAGAGAATGATTATACTACCCATGTCATGAAAGTACACTTCCTTTTCAATTAATCCATCAATAAGTAGTCCACCATTAAAAGTGCTCAAGGATGAGTGACCTATGGGGATGTTTTTCTAGGATGTACATGAGTGAGGACAAAGGGTTGATACATATATTGATTTGTGGCTCCACTCATAATTATATATTCTCAAGTGGAGCTTTGGGATGCCGACTAAGGCATTAGAAATGGTATAAGATTTATTTCCCCTCTAGTAGGAGGAGACCATGTGTGCATGTGACACCCCAGTCTTGGGTTGTGTGGTCCATGCATGTTGGAAATGGATATCCAAGTTGATGGAGCCACCCTAATGGCTGTGAGTGGGAGTTGGGTTTAAATGGCCATTCTAGGTCTTCAATGAAATGTATAAGATATTATGAGACATATAGTTGAGCTTTTAGAAGACTTAAAGAGTCTTAAGTGTGTGAGATTGTAACATCCTAGGATTTGAGGCCTTAGATAAACTAAACTTAAAAGGAATGATTAGGATATGCATGTCAACAAAGTACATATCTTTAATAAGTAGCACATCAATGAGTACTCTAGAATTAAGCATGCTTGACCCAAAGTAGTACTGGGATGACTGACCTATCCAAACGTCTTACCAGACTGTGTGTGAGTGAAGACAAAGCATACAATTGATGCATGTGTTGTTCTATGGGGACAATAATCATTGTTGAAAACCTATCCTTTGATTGTGGGTCTGGACACTACAAAAAATCTAATAGAACTTACAAATAACAAAATTCTCACATGAGGGAATAGATGAAAGAAAACTATGTACCACAATTTCCTTGTCTGGATATAGAGGGCACATGAGCACTTAAAATCTATTTCCTAAATAACAACTACTAAACTACAAGTACAAAATCAAACTTTTTGTGGTTCTTTTCACCTAAGGAGGGTTGGAACAAAACCCCACGAAAACTTACAAAGTAAAAAGTATAAAAAAGGTTTGTAATTCTATATAAATAGAAATTGGATAATATTAAGGAAAAATGACATGAATTAAGTAAAAAGTTCCCAATCAAAGAGAGAGGATAATTGCATCCAATTGGATGTCAAAAAGAACTTCAACATAAGATGATTCACACTATTTGAAGAAACATATAAGAGTGTATCATATAATCCATATCAAAATTTATAAGTTAAAAAATGAAAAAAATATAAATTAGTTAGGTCACATAATCCACTAAATAATTAGTTATTAATGTGAAATGGTATAAACATAGTACTAGTGAAAGAATAAAAAAATATAAAATTTAGGGAAAGAACCATAAACCTTATAGAGCAAGGTGGATAAACCAATTCCTGACATAGAAGTGCATTGCCCACCTTGGTAATAATTAAACTATCTTGCACTTAACCCCAATATGGGTTGAATAACTTCATCTAATGAGATATATAAGGAACCACAAAATCTATATTACCCAGATACTACTACATCAAATAATGCTTAATGTAGAGGTAAGTTGGGTTTGATCATAGCAAGGAATCAATGCAAAGTTTCCATTACAAATGAAATAATATAGTGAAAAAACAAAAAAAAGATGCAAATTGAAGGGATATAAACAAGGTATGAGAAAAATGATTCAATTTCGAACTACAACAGTCCAATAATTACATATAATAAATAATATATTTGATCCTAGTGGGTCAAATATATGGATCAAGTCACATTTGAGGAGATCCATCACACTTAGGTCAGATAGAGAGAGAAATAGAAAGAGCAAGGGAGGGAGAGAGGAAGCATACATTAATCGTCCAATTTGAAACAAAATAGATGCAATGTCAATTAACTTGATGAAATTCTAAACTCTCAAGACTGCTAGGTCTAAGATTTAAAGTTCCATATTACCTTATACTAATTCTAGATCATTTATGGTTAGATTATAATCAATATAAAACCATATATATCATGTTTCATAACCTATTAAATAACCCTATGAAGCATATGTCAAACTATAAATACTATTTTTTTATTCCAGAACATATTTTATTTTAATTTTCCAACTTATAGATAATTAGCTATGTATTTTACAAAATAAATTCATTTTAACAAAATGAAAAATAGAAGACACAACCACATATGATTTCCCAACAATAGGTGTGACATGGAATACTAGTGAATTTGACCAAATAGAACATTTGTGACATAAGACAACTACAAAGTAAAATGACTAAAATACCCTTGACAACAAAGCACAATTGAAAACAAAACAGGACATGGTTAGGAAAATACAACACATGCCAATCCTTTCCCATGACACCATGATCCAACTAAACGAGATACCTTCCACTTATTTCCATAAGAAGGAAAAAAATGCTAAACCTTCAACCCCCTTCCATAAAAGGTTGCATTAGACGAAAGACAAAAGGTCAAAGAAACATTGACCAAAGAAAAACACAATGAAAAAGATTTCAACAATGAATCAATAAAACACATTTACCAGTGGTAAGTAAGATGAAGGAGGAGACAACTCACCATTTAATTAGATTTTTGAAGAGCTTCATACATCCAAGCTAGAGTTACTAATCATATGCTCCCTCATAATTATTTGTAGATAGCATACTTAGGGGTGATTCATGGGAAATTACATGACTAAATGATGCCATGGAAAGTGTCACACAGAATCTAGAAAATATTTCCAAGGAACAAATTGGTTCATGGTTAGATGAAGGATGATAATGTTGCTAACCCATGTGAGAAGGAAATCAGGGTATGGTGGGCAGGTGGAATGAAACCTCTAGAAAAATGGGAGGAACTAGAAACTTTTGGGAGACTATAGCTGGTGGAGAGGTGTACATGCTATATATTTTGGGCAACAACCACGAAAGCTTTGGAATAGTGAGACCAAGAATGAGAGAAAATAGGTATTTTAGTTGTATATTGAATTGGGATGCTTTCTAGAGGTCTATGGGTTTGGGTTGAAAAGGAGAAATCAATGAATAAATTTGATGAAGATTGAAGGAATGAGGAAGATATAGGGAGGAGAAAAACATGCCTACTATGCAATTTTGGCTATAGGTAGGAGAAGGACATATTTGACATTAACAAATGTGGCGATCAAGAAAAGACTCCATAATAAACTCCTAGAGACAACTGTGTGACCCCCTAATCTATACATGAAAATTGTAATTAAGCTGCTAAATGCTTTGTGTGTGTGAGTGTATATATATATATATATATATATATATATACACACACACACACATATATATATATATATATATATATATATATATATATGTGTGTGTGTGTGTGTGTGTGTATAATACAGATATACGTTACCTTTATTCTCAACATGTAGTATTTAGTATGATATTTTCATTATCATATCATTAACAAAGTTATTTTATATTATGTTTCATGAAATATAATGTTTTATTTGATTAGGTCATTAGACCCATTAATTCATTTTTGATTTTAGATGTTGGAAAATATATTATCATAATTTTGAAAACATCCAATTGTTTACTCTTTTATAGAAAAATTTAGCCCACAATAACTATTTATACACGAGATTCCCATCCAAACCTGATTAAATCCTTTTGAGTTGTTATGTGTATATTAATGGAAAATGTGACATGTATTGTATACTTGATGAGATCAACTCAAATTTCATGTCACATTAGGTTATTAGGTCCATTTTAAGTGTATTAATCCATGTTATAAAACTCTAACCATATAAGGTCACTATTGTGTCATAGATGATACTGATAACATCTAAATTCATGAAATATTACTATATATTTTTTTATCTTACCTTTCATACCTTTATTGGGCATGGTATATCTTTATTTGTTTAATTCTTAATGTATTCATAATTTGTCCTTTTTCTAAATATACATGCTTAATAAAATTCTAATTTTTGACTTGTAGGAACCGCAACACAAATTTCTTTGTGTCCATTAATTTATATTTCTATAAGGTGGTTATGGTGACTAAAAGGAAATAAGCCTATCGACCTGCCAGTCTATCGACATTCTAGGTTATCGACCTGCCAGCCTATCGACTTGCCAAGATATTGACCTGCTAGGCTATCGACTTGCAGCCTATTGACCTACCATGTTATTGACCTACCATGCTATTGACCTTCTAGCCCATCGACCTACTAGAATGTCGACCTCCGAAGGCATATCGACATCCAAAAGCATATCAAACTCCAAAAACATATCAAACTCCATAGGCATATCGACCTCCGAGGCATATCGACTTCCAAAACATATCGAACTTCAAAGGCATATCGACCTCCAAAAGCATATTGACCTCCAAAAGAAAATCAATCTCCAAAGGCATATTGACCTCTGAAGATATATCGACCTCCAAAGGCATATCGAATATCGAAGGCATATCAACCTCCAAAAGTATATCAACCTATAAAGGCATATCAATCTCTAAATGCCTATCGACCTCTGTTGCATTTATTTCATGATTTTTCAATTGTCAAGCCAACCCTGATGCTTCCCATTTATTCCTATAAATACCATGAATCCTCCACTAGACAAAGGGGCCCGAACCCCTTTAGATCCAAGTCCCATCTCTTCTCTTTTCTCTTGCTACCATGACTTGTTCAAGTTGTAATCTAATTTCTTCTTAATCCATGAGTGGCTAAACTCATAATTTGGATTTAAGGTAGCCATCATGACTCCCAACCATGTAATCATTCCTTCTTCTATTTATTACACATGTTCTTAGAACTTTATTTCTATACTCCTATTTTAATACATAGTTTGTTTGATTAGCTACCTTCTTGCGATGTTTGATGTGGACTAATTTGAGAAAATGAGTTCAATAAGATCTAGAGTATGGATTTGTAATGACCCCGCTTCCCAGTAACCCCCAATTAAGGGAGACCAAGAAGTCATATATGTTATCCCAAAAATAGGATCAATGGTTTTGCAAATAATCAGAAATAATTAATAAACTCTACGAAAGACTAAACTTTAAAATGAAATAAAAATTACTTTTCACATACCTTTCAAAATTAGGAAACTGAGACTTCTACCTGTAGTAGAATTCTATCTATCTAGATCCTCCTTTTAGAATTAACTTTAATCTTCATAAGTTCTATTTTACTGTTTGTCCAATTTTAGATAATTCTTAAAACCCCTACAAACAAAACGTCAGTAAGTATAATGAATATACTGGTATGTGGGGACAATCAAAACATTGCACATATTTTTTTTAACAACATAATCACAACAAATAATGGTTAACAATGCAAATTTACATTTTTAGTGTGACTCCTCAACCACTTTTACCACCTCTGGGATACCCTCTCTAGGGCTAAGTCCTTGCAAGTGACTTTAAGGCTACCTTCTCCATCTTGAGCTTGGTACCTGGGGTCACCTCTCTGGGTGCCCTGTGGTCTTCCCTCTGGGGCTTGACCACCTTGACCTTCCTTCAAGGGCTTGGTCTCTTATCTTACATCCAGAGGGGTATGTAGGTTCAAGCGAGTCACACACATATATAATTTGTGATAGTCATATTCACTTTAAGGATTGCACTAATGAAACTTCCAAGCAGTATAGTTTTCATTACAATCGATAAATCCTCGGGAAACTACCGTGAAACATAATGTGAGTATTCATAATTTAACCACATACCTGTTCAGTAGATTTCACAAGCCAATAGCAATTCCAACCAAGAAAGCAATCTAAGCAAGTAGTTCAACCACACAATCAAGAATCCTAAAAAGCATATGTACTCTATTTACTACACACTTTATCAAGAATCTATATATTTGACTTGAAATTGCTTCCTAGGGTTTCCTACTCCTTTTTAGGGTTTCATTATGGTTTATCTTTCCATCATTATAACTACAAACCCTAAATAGTAAAATTGGATGCAACCCTAACTATCTCGTTAAAATCTTCCTAACAGGCTTAGGACCAACTTAACATCACTTCCCTCTAATGAATTTCGAGTTAATCCACATAAGAAACCATTAACCCTAAATTAGGGTTTCTAAGTTCATTATAGCATGTTCATGTGTACAAGACCCTAAAACAAGCATATTATCGTCTTAATCAGATTCAATTCTTTTTCTTATTCTCAACATGGTACTATATCTGAAAATAACCTAATCAAGACATCAAATCTGATTTCCAATCATAATTAGGGTTTTATCATGGTTTAATGCATAAATATGGGTAACTTAATACACTTTTAGAAATAGAGATGATATCAGGCTTCAACATCATTTTTAATAGATTTCTCACGTTCTCCTGATCAATTTTCATATATTATATGTATTAATCCAAGCTACCATTTATTTTCAATGAATTTTGCAAAATAGTTACCTTTGGGTCAATGGCAGCGCGCCACATCATCCTTTAGCCTTTAATCTTTTTTGGCAGCTGATTTGGTTCATGGATCCTGCCCTCAACCCGCTTGACCCGGCACCCAGGTCTGAATCACTCTTCGTCCTCATCCCGTAGGTGCAGCGCGGACAGGGAGCTTCACTCCCCTGTTCTTACAGGAAAATATTGCTGCGTGCGACGACCATTCTCCTCCACCCAGACCTCCACAAGCGTATACCAGGGGCTTTGCCCTCTCGACCAACCTTCTCGCCCTCCAGCCATGCCCTGCTGACATGTAAGGGGTACTGATCATCCAGCCGTCCCAATCCAAGGAGCTTGCGAAACTAGGGGAACATGCCTCCTTCTTTGCTCTCCAATCTCTTGACAATGACCCGCTCTCATGGACAGAGATAGACGAGACCATAAGGGCGTCGAGGCCCTTCTTTTATAGCCAGGGTTTGTCGAGACGTTGGCTTACTACGGAACTTCTAGTTCCTAGTTAGGCTGAGATTTGGGGAAATCCTAAACTCACACGAAACTAGGTAAATCCAGGGATGGTTGGCTTTGTTCTAATCTCCTGGAATCAATGGAGCAATCCCCAGCTTCGCACATGGATCGTATGCAGAGGAATTCAATCAGGAAAACCCCACACATTATTCCCCTTTCCCGATCTGACTCGAAGAGCAACCACCGTCCGATCAAAGATCCAACGACTATCAAGCCTCATATAAGAACACAAACCAAAATCAAATTATGACATTTAATGTAATCCTTTACACTTTAGGAAAATTACAAAATTCATATCTCCCAAACCATTTTTTCTTTTAATTCCAATTTTAGGAAAAAGTCCATAATGACTTAATTCATGTGTGTACCAAATTTTCAACTCAAACTCGAAAGTATGAGAGACTTTTCTTCGTAAACAAGTTACCTATTAACAAGATATATTTTATACATAATTTCTCTCTCATATATTTTTATATCATTTATTTGAATTCCTTTTACCATTAGAAACCATGTGGACTCTAAATATCATCCCCGATGATTCCATTATCCATATTTCCACATATTTCTTATAATTTCATCATTATCTCATATTTCCTTCTTAATAAAGCAATATTTGTTTTTTTTTAATCATATTAGACTCATTATTATATTATGATCCATGAAATCACATGTAAAGAGGAAATATTGCAAAGGGAATCCATTCAATACATCTAATTCACACAATTCCCATAATCATACACTTATTGGGGAGATTACATTTCCACCCTAAGAACCCAAAAATTGGGGTTGTAACAGGATTACTAACAAGTCACAAGAGCGAGGAGTTACTATAGAAAATGTCATACATTTATCCTTGATCTATTGGTTATCATCCCGATATATATATATATATATATATATATATATATATATATATATATATATATATATATATATATATATATATATATATCTTTAGATATAAATCTACACAGATCTTGAGAGAAGGAAGGTGTAGATGTCTTGTATGATTGCTTGCAAAATATGTCGAGAACATATATAAATTAGAAAAGAAGATTTTGTATGGTTGAGACTGGTCTGATTAGTGAAACCCAATCCAAGTTCCTTTGTATTATCTTTATTTCATTGGATTTTCATAACTTAGATTTACTATTTTGATTAGATTAATTCGTTCCATAACTGAAATACCAAATTCACTCCTTTTGATTCGACTAAACTAAGTAAGGCTTTTATATTCTTATTCTGTTGTTTCCCTTATCCCCGTATTTGACCCCGTATTACTACAATAGACTTTGTTTTGAGTTGTGTACACTCTTATAGTCTGGCATAAATTATAGTCTGACATCTTTTACTAGGCGATTGTGTTTACACTTTTGACCCACGAAAAAGAGTGATCAGATATCAAACATGTATGTTACAATATATCAACTATAACAAAGATTTAGGTTAAAAGATCACTTTTCATCAATTACGCATCACAAACATTTACATGGGTTAGAATTCATAAATAGAAACTTATTATCTATAAGGAGTGAAACCCTAGAGGGGATCCACTTTTTGCTCCATTTAAGGGAATAAAATCATCTAATTCAAACACACTAACAAGTACGCTGGAATAAGTGTATATTTTATTTCTCAAAAGAATGGTATACAAGAATAGTAGTAGAATAAAACACTATGACTATATTCAATTTTGCAAAATTACATAATAATATCCCACTAGGGGCTTACAGGAAGGAAAAAATCAAGTCTAAGAAGAGGGATCTCCAAGCTATTCCATCTCTACCCCCCTAGAGTTAGTTCCAGTAAGTCAAATCCAGATCATCATGTCAGATCCTACATATCCATCACCTAAGAGGTTGTTAGCATAACCTACAAGAAGTGATGAATAAATTTTCATCTCAATTTAATTATATTTCTTAGACCAGTTTTACATCCTTATGAATCATTTTATCCAATAAATTAGTTCATACAATCTTGCATTCCCATAATTGTTAATATTTTAGTTTTTCCACTTTTTTAGACAATTTATGGGCTATTATGATTAGATCCAAATTTTACCACTTTTGTTATGAGTACAATGATTTTATTAATGGAATTACCTTTGTTTTGTGTAGAGAGTATTGTAATGTCAAAAATTTATTAATGACCAACCACAATTTAGTCGATTAGAAACCAAGGCTAATAAAAGCAATCCATGTCATTTCTTTGTTATTAAGAAAATGAATTCATTTATAGGTCATCAAGCTGTTTCTTTGACCGGAAGACAAGACAACTAATTAAATGGTTTCCTTAATAAATGTGGACACCAATTGAAGCAATAAACTGTTCACATTCTGGCTTGCGAAATGTTACGCCAAAAACAAGTCAACAAGTAGATGGATCAATTGACGATTAACTTTTGATTTATAACAACAATACCGATCGGTTACATTTCTAAATCTATGGTTTCGGCAAGAGCATTACATTAATCGACAAAGGGCATGGCTATTACTCCATAATACCATCGAGCACTTGGCTATTGAAAAAGTCATCGACCAGCTCATGGTTTTCATTGAATGGAAGTGTCACGTCAGTATTACAAACGCATCGTGAAGCAACTAATGAAGGATAGTATATTGACCTCCGCACATGCATATTCATGCACAAAAGGCCTAGGAAACTCCAGCGAGAAATGGTCAACCACGGCTTTACTTTTCTTATTGTACGTGTGGACTGCTTTAATTGCAATTATCCTATAATTATCACACTACAACAACCGCATATATCTCTTGAATGGTCTCTCTCTCGTCCGCAAATGTAACCCAACGGCTTATCGATGAGTCGACGACTCAGCTATTACTACCATGGTCGACTGTGATGGATCGACAGGGCCTTATTTCCGCTACTTATTACCCAGGATATCGACGTCCAAGTAAGTCCGCATAAAGTAGTGTTGACACCATGAACGGCCAGCACCCGCAAGGTAAAATGCTCAACCATATAAACTGCTTGACAGCTTTGCCCTCCAGTCAGTCATGTATGTTCCTGGATAGCTATCGATCTACAGAACGTTGTCGACCTTCTCATGCTCGAGCAAGAGAGGTAGGAACCTCCAGTGTCGACTTGACGCAGAATGACCAAGCACAAGTATCGACCTCAGCCTGCATCCATCGACCTTGGACATTTCAACAGCCTGGCGACTTGTCCACGTCCACGCTTGAGCAACACTGTCGACCCCATAGCTTGACGGCTCGGCAAACATCGATTTCTGACCGGCTATCGACTGACACGCATCTGTCGACCTTCAAAATTGATTGAAGCATTAATAATAGGTCGGGTCCCACTCATTTATTTCGTGACTCTTAGACTTAAAGTATCAACGGAAAGCATAAATAAGACCTTATGGCATCAGTTAAAAGGACATCTCTTTTACTAACCGTCAGGCTACTGTTCTATCACTCCGCCAAGACCCGAATTCCTATACTCGATAGAAGGTCGAAGACGCCTCCATTCACATACTCTTCCTCATCTACGGACCGGATCCAAACAAAGAGAACGACAGAGAAGGATCATCCGACGACAGTCCTAGGTAGACTCTTTTGCTACATCTCTTCTACCCACCGAGATGATGACTATCTCCTTCCTTTTACTTATTGTTTGTTTTGATCTCACTATTAGTTGTGAGTAGTTCTTTATGCTAGGATGTGGGGAGTAGTCACACTACTTGATTTTATTCTTTTACTGCATCCATACATGTATGAACCTGATCACATATTAAGTCAATCATTTTATTTCTTGTAGACTTGTTCGGCCAGTAGGTTTACATATTTGTCATGATCTTGAGTGTAGAGTACTTTGAATCCAAGATCTAGGATATTAATTGATTTTTGTTAGACTCTTGATGAGACATCATATGTGTTTTTTGGGGAGGTATATACATGATCTCTAGGTAAGGCGACAATGAGCCTAGAAAGATATATGTCCACGCTTAATCCTAATGCCAAAGGGGGATTTACCTGGTCTATATGATATTATTTATGTGTGTTTGTGATGCAGTGGGGAAATAAACATATGTAATGGTGGTGAAACCTACTCACATAGTGTATCCATCCATCTGATAATCTTAGATTTTATTTCCATTTTGTTTTTCTGCACTTTAGTTATAATCAAACAAAATCTACCTTTGTGTTAAATACTCTTCCTAGTTTAGTTAAATCGACCAATCAATTCTTAAAAATATTGTCTTTTGAGATTCGACCCTCAATTATACTGCGATAAGACCCGTCCGCTTGCTGGTGGTAACTATTGTACGTTTATTTTTGTAAACTCTAGGAATTTCATTCCTAGTGAATTTGCTTGTGCGATAATATCTACATCAAATTTTAACGCCGCTGCCGGATCCAACAAAATTATTGACTGATTTAATTCAATCATGACTAGTTAGGATCTTTTGAAAATATTGAACAAGATATTATTGAATATCCTCTTGAACCATTTTCTCTACCATCCTCATAAAAACCTCTTTATTTTTTTAGACATTGTCTAGAATGGAGTGGTCAACACCACAATGTGTATAATGCCAAATGTATGGTTATTATGGCCACACATCTCTAAATTGTCCTAACACCTCTTTGCAATTTAAAGGAGCACTCCAAAGGATTAACATCTAACACCAAGTCAGGACTTACTAATGTGGGTACCACACCAATTTCAATCCACAATTTTCATAAGGCTACAATGAGGAACCCTACTATATGAGCTAATTTTATAATGAAGGGGGCCTCAATCAACAATATTCAAGAGACTGCTACAATCCTCCTTATTATGAAGATAAATTCCCTTATGTGGCAGACTACAATCAACAACATTACGAGAGCTACGTGTAACGAGAAATACTATGAAAATCAGCCTTCGTCTGATATGAGTGGTAGACTGGATGCTCTTAAAAAAATGCTCGTCGTAGAAGATGCCCGAAGCAAAAGGTTACTTGCAAAAATGGCTGGGCTCATGCAGTTTGTCATATCAACTAAGGAGCCAGAGAGATAGCAAGAAAGTTACCAAGGACAACTAGAGTATCCAAAGATGGTGACTTTTGACGACGATGAAGATGATGCTATCTTAGTTTCAATGATGCCAGATTCATCAACAACTACACAGAATGAGGAACTACAACCAGATTGTGATATATACACTTGTACTCCATCCTTCTCTATGCTTGAGACTTTAGTCTATAAGTATGTAAAGTCACATCAAGAGGATGACCCCTTTATGACTGTAGAACCTGAAACTCTACTATCCCTCCCTGTTTCAGATCCCAATCTAGATGTTACCAATGATCAACCAATCATGATTCACCATATCCCAGAAGAAGAACAACCATCATCAGTTTCATATACAGTTGTCTTAGATGAAGAAGGGCCATTTCAAGAAGAGTTCTACATTCCATCTCATCCACCTTTGATCTCTTATCAGGATGATCCAGACATGGAGACTTTACCTCCACAAGAAGTTTACATACCTCCACCATTGTTTGTCAAAAGTGCTAATTTTTTAGAGTCTATTGACGATTTAGAAACATCTTGCATGGAGGAACTAGAGCAACATGTTGAGCCCACACCTCATGTTGACCTCAACATTAATTGTATGATTTTTCAGAAGGTTGCCCAGCCATATAAAATATTTATGATGATGATTTTACTATTGAGATGCTTCCTCCCATGTCAACGCCACTCCTACATGCAGATCCAGGTGATGAGGATAAGTCGGATCCATACCCTTTGTCTGATCCACCACAACTACAAATGGTGGTAGATTCATCCACCTACTTTCATCAAAGGTGATCCACCACATGCCTTCTTAGAGGATCTAATCCAGAAGCCATTAGATAGGCACCAATCCCATGATGTGCCTCTTCTTCCTGATCCACACACAATAACTATATTTCCTCCACTGATGGAGCAATATTTGTGGATCCTTTTGGGTGGGTTGTGAGGTGAAAAATATTATTTTACTCATCTAGAAATCCACTTCGAATTGCCAAGACCACCCAATTATCAGGTGCTTCATGACACTCCTCTTCTTAAGGTTTCATCCCTTGTCAACATCCTGTTCAGTTGGATCTTCTTTGATCTTTTAAGACCACCTGGTTGAACTTTGCTAATTTCTTTCTTTATTTTGAAGTTCGTGTTTCTCAGGGACGAGTAAATATTTAAGTTTGGGGTGGAGGGTGAGTGATACATACTTTACCCTACCCACACCATTCTATCTTAAATTTCTACACTTTAATTTTAGAATCATATCATTGCATACATGCATTAGCTAATATTTTTAATTTTTTTCTTTTGTCTTAGAATAATCAAAGCCATTATCTAGCCAGCTTAGACTTAAATTTCTTCTTTGCATACATGTTCCAATCATTTATCTCCACTTATCCGAAGTAAATCCTCGAAATGACTAATTTTTGAAACTAACCAATGGCTAGAAATTATTCTATGTGGCCTAAGACTCTGAATATTATGTTTCATTGGAAAATATGACAAGTAGAAAGAAAATGAGAGGGATCAAACACATTGTGCTTCCTACTGACTAGTGGCATAATTGCATGGAATTTCCATTTAATCTCATGCCTTGTCATTATTTGAGTATAGTGTGACAAGGAGAACAACTCGGTGTACTGAATTGTAAATCAAGTTGTATTTTGATCCGAACTCTCTTCTATACTTCTTCCCCCATCTTCTTACCTTCCATTTCATCAAAAATAAAATAAAACGACACAAAAATGTGCCAAACTCTAAGTTCAGAGTGACACATCCCCTTCTTTCTCTACCGTTTCTTCATAACACTTCTAAATTTAATAGGAGCATACCACCAAGAAATGATGCCAAAGAACACACCAAAACATGCAGTCAATGTAACTGCAAATAAAGAAATAAAAAGATCTCGAGTCAGATAGAAGAAATCAATGTTTTCAGAACCAAACCGGTGGTCAGACCGGTAGTGACTCAGATAGGATTGAGTCAGGTCCAACCGAAGTGGTTGAACCGGTTGGATCGGAAATAATGTCAGCATGACATAAAAAAAGCTTTGAACCGGAAAAACTGAACCGGTCACCATGATAAAAGGCAATTAGCGGATGAACCGGTCAAACTGGTTGAACCGACATATATATATGTATATATATATGTATATATATATTGTATATATATATATGTATATGTATATATAAATATATATGTATACATATATATTGTTGTGTAGTTTGTATACATTCATACACACATATATATATATATATTATCAATATATATATATATATATATTTGAATATATATACATTATATATATGTAAATATATATGTATATATATAAATATATATGTATACATATATACATACATATATATGCATATATACAAATATACATATATTTGTACATATATATACTTTCTATCTTATATGTATATATTTTTTCTCTCTCTCTATATATAGAGAGAGAGAGTCAGGCTAGAATACACTCGAGTGTACAGATCGTACAAATACACTCAAGTGCGTTTGTATATCAAGACTAATTTTTGCAAAATGTAAACCATTGGTCTTCACCGTCATACTATAACTAGGCTACATAAAAATTTTGAGCCCAATTGGATGAATGTAAGTCACTCATCTGAGGGCAACAAAATCGACACGTGAAACTAATTTGAAATGTATAATTTTTGCAGTCTTTATAACATGATCTAGAAATGTCCAAATGTGCTCAAATTTTGTATATGAGTTGTTCACAAGATATTTAAGAAGATCAATGGATTAGATTTAAAAAAAAATATTGCATCATGAAAAATTACTTGAATGTATTCTGCTCTGAATACACTCGAGTGTATTCTAGCATGACCCATATATATATATATATATATATATATATATATATATATATATATATATATATATATATATATAGTCAGGTTCGAATACACTCGAGTATATAGATCGCACGAATACACTCAAGTATGTTTGCATATCAACACTATTTTTTGCAAAATGTAAACCATTGATCTTCACCGTCATACTATAACTAGACTACATACAAATTTTGAGCCCATTTGGATGAGTGTAAGTCACTCATCCAAGGGTAACAAAATTGACGTGCGAAACTAATTTGAAATGCATAATTTTTGCGGTCTTTATAACATGACCTAAAAATGTCCAAATGTGCTCAAATTTTGCATATGAGCTATTTACATGTTTAAGAAGTTCAACGGATTAGATTTTTGAAAAAATATTGCATCATGAAAAACTACTTGAGTGTATTATGCTCTGAATATACTCGAGTATATTCTAGCCTGACTCTCTCTCTCTCTCTCTATATATATATATATATATATATATATATATATATATATGACATATGTATATAGATATATATACATATATGTAAATTCCTATATGTATTCTAGAACCACTGGTTCAATCCAGTTCTATCCGACATGTTGGTTGTATCGGTTGGACCGTATTTCTGGCCGGTTGGACCAGAAAAAGACACAACCAATTTTTTAGGCTTCCAGACAGGTCAGCTACCGGTTCATCGGTCTGACCGGTCGGTCCGGTTTGGTTTTAAAAATAATAGAGGAAATCGTTTCCTTCCATACCTCCATTCACTTCCTTTTCTACCTATGGACACAATCAATGCCTCAATTTTTTTACCACTCTCTTGACTTACACCAATGTCAGATCATATTCATACTTGTTGTTTTATGAGTCTCTCTAAACTCTCCTAAAACTCATTTTTTTTGAATATTTGGTAATTTATTCGATGAAGGACTAGCAACCTAGCCCTTAGCACAAAGTGCTCGTACAGAAAATTGTTTACAGGATGCAAACAAAACAAAAAAGCCCTAGGGCCTAACCTAAGTCCATGCACATATCGTGACCTGTCCGACCTAGGGCCGTGCAAATCACCAGTATGGCAGGGAAATAGGGTTACAAGAAGCCTAACTAAGTGTGGACGAGCCACCTCAAAAGGGTCCAGCCACATGCGGCTGCCCGGTACAAAATAGCACAAGGCTCAAAAGACAATACCCGCTGACGCGGGTTCAGAAATGCTGCGAGACGCTCACCCAAGGTGAAAGCCGAGAGCGGTGGCCACCTGACCGCTGAGATCCATGCGTGATAGCTGCAACACACGGAGCGGTATGTGGCCGACAAATGCTCAATGGACGTCCCATGCCATAGCCAGTCCTCTCGGCAGTCCCGCACGCCAATCCTCATGAGCAAACAGGACATTCCGGATGGATTTTCTGATCACAGTCGTGAGCAAGCCCGAAGTCTGTCTGCGTTCCCCATGTTTGCACTTATTGCGTTCTTTCCACAAGAATAAGAATATGCTGCAAGAACAAGCATGTAAAGATGCAACACTTTTTTATCTGTGACATCAAGGAGCTGCTCTTGTGCTGTCCACGGAGTCCATGTCTCGGCCAAAGGAAGATCCTTCGTGATGCCCATCCAAACAACATTGGCATAGGAGCAGGAGAAGCAGATATGTTGTGCCGATTCATCACCATATTTGCATAGCACACAAGAAGTAGAAGTGCTCGGCTCCCAACTAGCAACTCTGTCCGCCGTAAGGAGCGCTCCCATCCTAGCTTTGTAAGTGGTTGATGCCCATCTAGGAATGCACTTGGAGTGCCATAGACTTTTGAGAAAATTGCACTTTGGTTTGTGGGGTCGAACAACTTCCCAAAAGTCGGGAAATGCTTCAGCACGAGAGTGTACACCTCTCTCATTGACCACATAGTTATTGCAGCACTCCTCGTACTCTTTCACCATAGATTTCCAAGTACAAGAGAAACCATGCCTCATAGAATAATGGAAGTCAAGGGACCTTCCATATCTTCTCCTCATCCATCTCATCCAAATAAAATCTGAGTTGGTGAGGAACTTATCAATCTTCTTTCTAGTAGCCCAAGTAGCAATATCTTTGAACTGCTTTAGGCCAAGGCCACCCTCCTTAAGAGGGTAGGACATCCTTTCCCAAGAAATGGTGTGTGCTTTCCCACCCCATAAAAAGTGGCTTGCAATGGATTGTAAACATTCCAGAACAGCTTGAGGGATGTGTCCTTGCATTGTCCAGAAAGTAATAAGGCCCATAATGTTGGATTGAGTAAGCAAAGCTCTCCCCGCAAAATAAGTCCTCTTTATGGGCCATTTGTATATCATAGTCTGAAGGCGGTCCGTGCAGGCGCCCTAGTGTCTAGCATATACTGTACCAACCGTCAAGGGGAAACCAAGGTATGTGCAAGGCAACTCGTGTATAGGCATGTCAACGACTGTAGAAAGAAGTCCACCTATGTGATGCGCAACCTTGGAGACAAACATCATAGATTTGGCCGGGTTTGCAAGAAGACCGGTGATGGAAGCAAACATGTCTAGGCCCTCCTTGGCAGCCCGAAGGTTGGACACTGATCTGTGAAGGAACATGAGCACATCATCGACAAAGGTGAGGTGGGACAACACTATTGTGCCTCGCACCGAGAACGTCTTGAGCCTTCCTTTCGCTTCCAAATCTTCAAGAATGAGAGTGAGTTGCTCCATGATGACTGAACAACAAGGGGGACACAGGATCACCTTGTCGGAGGCCCCAATTGCTAGAAAAAAGTCCATTAGGAAGCCCATTCACCAACACAGAGAAAGAGGCAGTTTGGACACACTCTTGTATCCACCGAATCCATGTGTTAGGGAAGCCATAGTCGTCAAGAATGGACCACAAGCAAGCCCAAGAAACATGATCATATGCTTTGGAAATGTCCAGTTTAATGCAAACTTTAGGCTTCTCCCGTTTGACATCAAACCCATGTAGAAACTGTTGACCTACAGGTTATACATTACCTATATTTTGATAATGACTTAACCATTCCACTCATATGTATACAATATGTGCATTTAAGATTGTTTGCAGGCATTAGGTACATGAAAAGGATCTAAAATCCAAAGCCCTAGAATGGGTCAAGTTCAAGTCAAAATGGCTACAAGTGTGCATTTTGGGATTTCTATGTAAACAACCTTAGAACATCTATGTAATCACTTGTAATGATGAATTGACTTGTAACTTAGAAGAGAAAAATGTTTGGGACAAAATTCACTAAGTGCTAATCACTTTAAATGCAAATTAGAAAATGGATTACACGCACTTGGTCAGTCGAGTTTCCCTGGCTTGAAACTCGACCGATCATCCTTGGTCGATTTTCTGAAGATTGCATCGGTTGAGTTGTGCACTCACAGAACTCGACCGATCAGGTAACAAGCCATTTCCAGTTTAAATGGTCGGTCGAGTTTTGTCAGGACAAACTCGACCGATCATTTGAATATCGGTTTTATCTTTTACTTGATTGGTCGAGTTATCCCCATTGAAACTCGACCGATTGCACTGTACGGAATTTGCAGAAAAAGTGATGTGACCGTTGGTGAAGTGTTTTGGGCAAAAATAGAGTCGTTTTCTTGAACAAAAAATGGCTATTTTTGTATCCAAGTGTCCCACAACTTAAAGGGCCACCCTCAACTATAAATAGAACCCCTTGGAGTTCATTCCAAGCCGCTCTCCCGTTGCAAACTTGGTTCTAGCCTAGTTGAGAGTGTTCCAAGCCCTTGAGCCCCTTTCTCTCTCTACCTTCAAGATAAATTCGTGAGTTATAAGTGAGTTAGGTCCCTGTGTATGAGAGATATCCCTTGTATAATGTACAACTCTCCTTTCTCTCTTCCTACCTCCTATTCCCTTTGAAGATTGTTTGAAGCTGCTTCTCCAAGTGAAAGAGAGGTTGATGCTGTTCTTCTCTGAGTGAAGGTGAAGATGATGGCTGATCTTCAAGAGTGAAGATAGCTTGCTGCTCCAGATCCCTTGGTGAAGGTGAAACGTGGAGAAGCTCTCCAAGAGAAGGAGAGGTGTAAGGCAAAGCTCAAGTGAGATAGGTAAATCCTGCAAGGCTGAAGACTAAGGTAAGATTGGGTAAGTCCTTTAAAGAAGGTTGAAGAATCTTGCTTCGTGGGTAAGTACTTGGAAAGGTAGAAGATCTTAGCTTGAGAAATTAAGTCCTTGGTTGTGTGGTTTATGTACCTTGTAATCTTATTATGATATATAAGAGAACCAAGTTGCAAATCCTAGAGTCTAACCAACTCTAGGTAGTGGACTGGCATCGCTCCTAAGTTTAGGATGTGGAACCACTCTAACCACCTATCCAAGTGCTTGCTATTCATTGTCTCTTATCCTTGCTTTGAATGCTAGATTAGGACATCAAATTGCTGCTTGGTTTAGTTTCTGCACTAAGTTTAAATTAGTGGTCTAATTGATTTTGTGAAGTTTGTGCAGCTCTATTCACCCCCCCCCATCTAGAGCCCATTGATTCAACAAGTGGTATAAGAGCAGGTCTTCTCCAAGATACTTCAACAAGTAGGAGAAGATGGGCGATTTGGCTCTTGGGTCACTCAACCTGGAAGGAAGCTTCTCCATGAGACCTCCAGTCTTCGATGACACAAACTTTATATATTGGAAAAGGAGAATGCAATTCTACCTCCAAGGTGTGAGCTACAAAATGTGGAAGATTGTCCACCTCAAATATGAAGATCCAAAAGGGGACATCACCACATGGACTGAAGCTGAGATGAAGCGGGCTCAACTCAACGCCAAAGCACTGAGCATCATCTACGCCGCTCTTACTCCATCCGAGTTCAACCGGATCTCTTCTTGGGACACGGCGCATGAGATATGGCACAAATTGTGTGTCACCTATGAAGGAACCGAGTAAGTGAAGGAGGCCAAAGTCTACATGCTTGGTGGTCTTCTAGAGAACTTCAAAATGGGTAAGAATGAGAGAGTGGCAGATATGTACACTAGGATAAATGTCATCTTGAATAGCTTGGCAGCCCTTGGGAGTGTAATGGATAGAGGTACTATCAATGCCAAGATCTTGAGATCTCTTCCTAAGAGATGGGAGCCTAAGGTTACTTCAATTGAAGAGGTTTACAAGCTAAGTGAGTTGTCAACCGAGGAGCTGGTTGGTAACCTCCAAGCCCATGAACCTAGGCTTGACAAGTAAGAAGAGGAAGAGAAAAGAGAAGAAAAGGAGTCTAAGAAGATAAAGAACACAACCTTCAAAGCTCAAGTTGAAGAAATTGTCCGACAACAACAACTTGCCTTGAAGTATCCCAGCCCTTCCTCAAGTGAAGATGAAGGTTCCAATGATCATGAAGCAAATTACTCAAAGGGGAAACACTTCAATAGCAAGCCATCCTCCTCAACTCCTAGATGCTATGAGTGTGGTAAAAAAGGACACTACAAGAGTGACTACCCAAAGGCAAAGAAGAGCCATCACAAAAGCAGCCACAAGAAAGATGACAAGTACAAGAGAGAAGCCAAGTACAAGAGGAAAGACAAGAAGGAGAGAAGATCCAAAGATGCAGCTCATGCAGCGTGGGAGGAGTCTTCTTCAAGCTCCTCAAGCTCTGAAGATGGAGAATGTCATCTTGCCCTCATGGCCTCCACTAGTGAAGATGTAATTGAGGTAAGCGAGGTAAGCAATGTTAATTTGCATGAGCTATCTAAGGAAACTCTCATTGATATGATAAATGAATGCCAATCATCTTTTGCTAAATGTAAATCTAAGAGGAAAATATTAGGCAAGATAGTTGATGATCTTTATGCAAAAATTGACATTCTTGATAAAAATGAAAAATTGCATCTTGAGAGCATAGATTCCTTGCAAGGGCAATTTCTTGACCTTGAACTTCAATACAATGGAGTAGAGGTTGAGAATGGTGTATATATTAAAAATATTGAAAATTTTAAGATAGAAAACCAAAAGTGCCTAGATGAGCTTGATATTCTTAAAACTAAAAATGTAGAACTCAAGCTTATTGATGATGCTAGGAGAGATGAAGTCTATGCTTATCAAAGAGAGATTTTTGTGCTTAAATCTGAAAATGCAAAGTTGCTTGCTCAAGTTAATGATTTATCCTCTAGGCCTATTTTGCCAAGAAATGAAGTTGCTAGCTTAACTTTAGAAAAGGATTCTCTTCTTACTAAAGCCCTCTGTCTTGAGGCCGACCTTTTGCATGCTAGAGAAGATCTTGATAATCTTTCTACTACTGTTATAAATCTTAGTGATGATAATGCTAAGTTAAGATCTACTTTGCAAAGGTTTCTTTCGGGAAAGAAATCCCTCAATGATGTCCTAGAACACTCTACCAAACATGTTGGTACTAGTGGTTTGAGATATGATGAGACTGCTCCCAAAGGTAACAAAGGTAAGAAGAAGAAGGGTAAGAAGAAGAGTGTGAAACCTCCCATTTTCCATAGAGAGACTTTCGGCTCTAAGAACCCTATGGTTTGTATTCATTGCAAATGTGATGACTATTATTGTGGGCTCTGATCTCCAAACCATGACATAAATACGATTAAAACGTAGCGGAAGTGAATCGGTAATCAGCGGAAGACAAAAATCACGGAAAATTAAAACTTTTCGAGATAAGAACTTGTATCCATAAAAAAAACTCCTTTCATAAAGAGAGGTAACTGTTTACATCTCAGGATAATTACTTCTTGAGTAATTATATACATCAAGATACAAAATCTCAAGATCACTTATACAAAAAGACTCCAAGACCTGAGAGTACAGAGGACACATAGGACTGACTCTAACTACACCACATGGCAGGACAAATCTCCACCTGAGATTACTGCTGCCCCTGGTGCTGCTGCTGCTGAGACTGATCACCTGTAGGCTGGTCCCTTCGTCTCCGACGTCCACCTAAAAAGTTGAAGTCTACGGGGTGAGACAATTATACATAATTGTCCCAGCGAGAGTTATAACTCTTCGCCAGAAGCTTTATTATAACATCAAAGATTATTTTAAACAGTAAATCCTTCAAAGCATTCTATAACAGTTGCAGATATAACAAGATCTCTACAAATTAGGAGATATGGAGAATATCAACATTATTGCAATGTAACATCAATCAACTAACTTGGAGTCATCTCTAACAAGTTATACTACATGGTTGATTATGTTTTACAAACAACATTATGCCCTGTGGAGATGAGGCTTACCACTCATACTCCAACTGATCGCTAAGAAGCCGCATCAGTATCATACATAGGTCATTAAGAGAGCCGGATTCTCATGACCTTCATCTTCCTCAGTCAGTAAGAGGATCACTTGTAGGACATCTCGTGTCTCTACTACTATAGCTTACCAGGGTAAACTGGTCCTTCGCTATTCTAGAGTCACAGTGGCGTTCTGTACTCTCTTCGTCATCAGGAGGTTTCATATTTACCTACCACTGATACGGATATCTGTGCTTTCTTCGTCATCAGGAGGTTTCATGTTTACCTACCACTGATACGGTATGGAACTATAGTGAAGGATGGATGGATTCCACATCTACATCACTTTCCTACACTAGGATGTAAGGTTCTACACATCCATGTACCCCACATACTCAAAAGTATGTGCTCCAGGAGTTCCCTAAGGAAAACCTGTTTCTCCATCACTTAATTTCTGACAATGATGGATCTATGATCAGGGCTCTACATTATACTTGATTAGTTAGGTACATTCAGTATTCTTTAACAGCATACATTGTTCTTCAAACAATAACAGTAGCATAACAGCTATAAAAGAAGAATACTAAATGTAACAGGCCTAACTCATATCAATCATCATTTCTCATTATCCTCATCACAAGTCATCTCTAAGGCATGACCTTGATGGTATTTATGGCTCTCATAGCTCAGTATCAACATAGGATGCCACTGGCAAGGCATCAGATTACTTTACTTATTCATAAGGCTAACAACATGCCTTTGATGAATATAACATCAACATCCATACCTGGATATGATTACCTTCATATCAGAACCTGCATGGTTAATACATCTGATAAAGGTAATACAATAATAAGGAATGTACTTCCTACTCTTGTCATAAGAGTTAAATCTCTAATTCAAATCAAATAGAGTTTAATACTCAAAAGCATGCCATTACCCTTGAATTAGGGTTTACTATTCACCTTACATGTCATCACCCTTGAATTAGGGTTTACTATTCACATCAAGGTGAACTAAACTCATAACATCATCATGTATGAGTAACATCTTCATTGATGCTCTTAGATTGGTTAAAGGTTCATCATTTATCATAATTAGGGTTTCTATGACCTCACACAGGTGGATCATACCCTAATTATACTCACTCATGTGCATTGGAGATACTTTACTCGAGTTTCCACTTAAAAAGGATACTCTCTCTTTCTAGAAGTACTTTCTCTCTCTAGAAGTACTTTCTCTCTCATCATAATGTTAGGTGATGTCAACATTTCTCTAAAACAGGTTGGATTGAGGCATCATAGGCTAACATAGCCAAAAACATCATCATTATGTGATTAGAGTTACTTTCTCTCTCTAGGTTACTTTCTCTCTCTAGGTTACTTTCTCTCTCTAGAGTACTCTCTCTTTCATCATACTAATGGTTGATGGTAACATTACACTAGATCAAGTTGGATAGAGTCATTATGACTAAAAACTTTATTCTCATGTAATTAGGGTTTGAATTGAGCAAGATATAACTCAATTGACCCTTCAGGGGTATTTTGGTAATTCACCCCATTGATCATCATCATGGTCAAAAACCTTAGTCAAATAACCCCTTACTATCCTAGATTATCATTAGGGTTTGATTTGGGCAACATTGAACCATTTACATCTTCAAATGATTGAATGAGGTCAACCTTGAATCACATTGATTGATTTCAATCATTAATCATCAATTGGGTTGAGATTGGTTGAAAGTGTTGACCGTTTGCCCACTTTGACCCTCCAAGACCGCGGGCCTCTTTCTAACCCCAAGACCGCGAGCCCCCTTAGGCTTCAAGACCGCGAGCCTCTTCAGGGGTCCAAGACCGCGAAGCCTCCCATTGGTTCAAATTAAAGTCGAGACCGCGAAGACTAATTTGAGTTGAGTCCGCGAAGAGGTGTTGACCGTTTAGCTAGTTTGACCTCAGGATCGCGAGGCCCTTCACGGTCTTGAGACCGCGAGCCTCCTCTCGGTGTTGAGACCGTGAGCCCCCTCACGGTCTTGAGACCGCGAGCCCTCTCACGGTCTTGAGACCGTGAGGCTCTCATGGTCTCAGCCACTTGGTCCTTCAACAAGGCTCAAAGATGCAACCGATAATGTCAGCCCATGTTGAAGTCCTCAAATGGTCAAAGCTATGTTGACCACTTATGGATTTAGTCAATTAAGATTATGCTTTATCACTTGGTCATTCAATTGACCCATAATGGTTAACCAATTATGGTTGAAATTGATTCAATTAGGGTCTATCAATGTTCACCCATCAACACTCAACAATGTGACTCAACACAAGGTTGAACCTTTCAATTGAGCTCCAATTGGGCCCAAACTTATCCCAAACGGTCTTGAGGTCATGTGGGTGGACCCCACATGGTCTTGAGACCGTTTGCCCAAGATTTCATCAAAATCTAAGGTGATTTGATAGGGGTTGAACCATGATTGAGTCACAAAACAGGATTTTGATTAAATTAATAACTTATTTGCAATTGGGTCCTCAATTGGTCAAAATACTCAACCCTAGACCTTCAAACGGTCTTGGGTGATTGTCCTCTCGGTCTTGAGACCGTTTGGATGAGTTCCAAACGGTCTTGAGACCGTTTTCCCATCCAAAATTTTGGATTCTAGTGCAAATTCATCAAGGTCTGACCCATTGAGTTGATGATCATGTCAATATTTAATTGCAATGTAATTTGGTGTAATTGTACCTTCAATTGGTCAACAAATCTTGACCCCAGACCTCCAAACGGTCTTGGTTGATTTCCCTCACGGTCTTGAGACCGTTTGGTGACCCCCAAACGGTCTTGAGACCGTTTAGGTTAATCAACCCTAAAAACCCTAATTAGGTCACCATAATTTCAGTACTGATGTTATCTAGGGTTAGCCCTAGTATTCACCCTTCAACTCTTAGCCCGTTTGGAATTAGACCATCAAACTTGGTGAGTTGTTAATTAACATAATTTTGAACAGTAATCTCATACGGTCAACGCTTAGTCAACGACCTTACACGGTCTTGAGACCGTTTGCCCAAAAAGGCAATTCCAGACCGTTTGAAAATCAGCAATTAATTCATTTAAAGTTGTGACTTAAAAAGGTCATATCTCCCGATTCCTTTGGAGTTAGTCTCCCAAATTTTGAGGGTAATTAGCCTATATAATTAGGAACAGGTTTCTTATACGGTCCACGCTCGGTCAACGGGGCCAAACGGTCTTGAGACCGTTTGCCCTGTCGCGGTCTCGAGACCGTTTGCTCACCTCGCGGTCTTGAGTCCGAGAGAGCAAACTGTTAGGACCGTTTAAGGAAAAGAAAAGCGGTGGGTTTTCCTTGGAAATCACGCCTTCATCTTCTAGCTCAAGAACAGTACAGATATCCTACGGGTTTGCTTGCAAAATAGCAGGGAAAAGTAGGGAAATACTAAGAACTATCATTAAAACGCATACAAAGATGCACATAGTAAAGCATGGGTTTAGAGTTATAAAACCCGCCTAAAGCTTGCTTCTTGAGCTCCAAGCTTTCAAGCTCCAAGCTCTAATGGCGTCCTTGAGTTCCCACAGGTTGGCCAAGGTGAAAACTCCAAGGAAGGATGAAAAGAGACGGCTAGAAAGGTAGGGTTTCAAGAGTTAGCCATGAAGATGACCTTGAATTTGAGTTCTAACCATGGAATTAGGCAAGAAGAGGGGTTTAGACCTACCTTGCACCCCTTGGTCGTCCTCCTTAGCTCCAAGGCAGTCCTTGGTCGTCTTTGGTGAAATGAAACAGTAAGGGAACGAAGGGTGAGTTCCCTTGCAACTAAGGGGAGGAGAGCTTATATACATGGGGTAGGATTTTCAACATTAGTTCATAAGTTGTCCATAATTCCAACTAGGTCCCTCCTTCTTTACTTGATCGTCCCTTCCTCTTTATTCTAAGGACAAACCTTCTCTTAAGGTCTAGAAAAGAAGGCAAGGAAGAACAATCTAATAATAAAGTTCATACTTAAAGGGATATTGCACATATACCCTGATTATTCAATCACAAAGCCTATTTCTTAACTTGATAACTCAATTGAGGTGAATTCCTCATCATTTCTTCTCTAAATAATGGAAAGAGTCTAAAAGATACTTTAGATGACATTCTTTACAAATTGCATCCCATCATTTGGGTAAATTGCATTTTACCCCAGATTAGGGTTTCAAGCCCTGGGATTGCTTCCACAGCTGCACCTTGGTGCTCTAGCTTGGGAAATCCCTCAAACTTTGCCAAAGAGATTCTCATGATGTCTCAACATCAGAGGAACATCTCATCATGTGCAAATTGCAAGCTAACCCTTTCAACTGGGTAAATTGCACATAGGTCCCTGTATATCAAAACAATGCTACAACTTTAAATAAAAAGGAGCAAATACTGAAATATACGTTTCTGAGAAACTTAATTACATGCTCAGAGTTAATCACAAAGATTTAATTACATATTTAGGCAAAACACCTAGGGTTGACTCATAACCCAGGTCAGGGATGTTACAAATTATCCACCCCTTACAAGGATTTCGTCCCCGAAATCGATAAAACATACTAAGAGAAAAGGGCAGGATACTTCCTTCTCATCTCATCCTCTAATTCCCAAGTGGCTTCTTCAATACCACGATGGTTCCAGAGGACTTTCACAAGACTTATATCTTTCTTCTTTAACTTTTTAATTCGTTTATCAAGGATTGACACTGGTCCCTCCTCATAGGATATGTCATCATTCAATTCTACTTCCATAGGTTGTAGAACTGACTCGGTGTCTGGGTGACATTTCTTCAACATAGAAATGTGAAACACAGGATGTAACCTCTGTAATTCTGGGGGAAGCTCTAGTTTATATGCTACCTTTCCAATCCGTTCAATGATTGGATAAGGCCCCATATATCTAGGAGCTAACTTCCCCTTCCTTCCAAAACGAAGGACCCCTTTCCAAGGTGAGACCTTAAGATACACTCTGTCTCCAACCTGGAACTCTAAGGGTCTACGACGTTTGTCAGCATAAGATTTCTGCCTATCCTGAGCAGTCTTAATCTTATGTTGTATAACTTTAATCTTTTCTGTGGTTTGCTGCACCAGGTCAGGACCTAACAACTGGTGCTCACCAGTCTCAAACCAACACAAGGGTGATCTACAACGTCTACCATATAAGGCTTCATAAGGTGCCATATCAATACTATGCTGGTAGCTATTGTTATAGGCAAACTCTATCAGGCTTAAGTGTAGATCCCAACTTCCGGTGAACTGGAGAACACATGCTCGCAACATGTCTTCTAAGGTTTGTATGGTCCTTTCCGACTGTCCATCAGTCTGTGGATGAAAGGCCGTACTAAACCTCAGCTTAGTGCCTAAGGCTCTGTGCAACTGTTCCCAAAAATGACTGGTAAACTGAGGACCTCTGTCAGAAACTATTGTGACAGGAACTCCGTGCAAACGCACTATCTCTTGAACATACAACTCTGATAGCCTTTCAGCAGAATAGGTTGTTTTGACAGGTAAGAAATGTGCTGTCTTAGTCAACCAATCAACAATTACCCAAATGGAATCATGTCCTTTGCTTGTCCTGGGTAGGCCAACAACAAAGTCCATGGTCACATGGTCCCACTTCCACTGTGATATGGGTAAAGGTTGCATTGTCCCTGCAGGCTTCTGGTGTTCAGCTTTAACTTGCTGACACACAGGACACCTCAGAACAAACTCTGCAACGTCCTTCTTCATCCCAGGCCACCAATACAGATCCTTCAAATTCCGATACATCTTGGTGCTCCCTGGATGCATAGCATACATGGAAGAATGGGCTTCTTCCAGGACTAACTTCCTTAAGTTGTCCACATCCAGCACTATCATTCTTCCATTATAACAAGCTACTTGATCTTTTGAGTCATGAAACCCATCTTGCTTCTCATTTCCATACTCAGATCTTATATGTTGAACTGCAGCATCATCTAGCTGTGCTTCTTTAATCTGCTCTCTTAGGGTAGGTTTAATATGCATCTCAGCTAACAAACCGGCTAGCAATGACACCTTCAACTGTACATTGTCTTGCCTTAAAGAGATAAGCATATCTCTTCTAGAGCATACTAAAGAGTTTAGTTGTGCTCTATTCATGGTTGATGTTGCTGATTTCCTACTCAAGGCATCTGCAACAACATTGGCCTTACCTGGATGGTAATCAATTGTACAGTCGTAGTCCTTGATTAACTCCATCCAGCGACGTTGCCTCATGTTGAGCTCATGCTGAGAGAAGATATATTTAAGGTTTTTGTGGTCTGTGAAAATCTGGAATGTTTCTCCGTAGAGATAATGCCTCCAGATCTTCAAGGCATGAACCACAGCAGCTAACTCTAGATCGTGTGTCGGATAATTCTCCTCGTGTTTCTTAAGCTGTCGGGAAGCAAAAGAAATCACTTGTTTATCCTGCATCAACACACATCCTAGTCCATTTTTGGAAGCATCACAGAAAACTACATATCCTTTTCCTTGTTCAGGTAGCACTAATACAGGTGCACTTGTCAACCTCTCCTTCAGCAACTGGAAAGATTGTTGACACTTATCACTCCAAGAAAAAGGAACATCTTTCCGGGTTAACTTGGTCAAAGGTAAAGCTATGGAACTAAAGTTCTTTATGAACCTTCGATAATAGCCAGCTAACCCCAAGAAACTTCGAATCTCCGTCGGTGTTTTCGGTTGTTCCCATTGTAGAACAGATTCTACCTTTGTATGGTCAACACGAATTCCCGAGGTGGATATTACATGTCCAAGAAAAGATACCTCCGGCAGCCAGAACTCACACTTGCTAAACTTAGCGTACAACTTATGTTCTCTTAGCAAGGTCAAAGCTTGGCGAAGATGCTGCTCATGCTGCTGAGCATCCTTACTATAGATCAGAATGTCATCTATGAAGACGACAACACACTGATCAAGGAAAGGTCGAAAAACTCTATTCATGAGTTCCATAAATGCAGCTGGTGCATTAGTTAGTCCAAATGACATCACCGTGAACTCATAGTGACCATATCTTATCCTAAAGGCAGACTTGGATATGTCACTATCCTTAATGCGGAGTTGGTGATATCCATACCTCAAGTCTATCTTTGAAAAGACTGTTGCACCACGCAACTGGTCAAAGAGATCATCAATCCTCGGCAGAGGATACTTATTCTTTATTGTCACTTTATTGAGTTGTCTGTAGTCGATACATAACCGCATTGACCCATCTTTCTTTTTAACAAACAAGACCGGAGCACCCCAAGGTGAAGTACTCGGTCGGATAAAACCTCTCTCAAGTAACTCTTGAAGTTGTTTCTTGAGTTCCGCCATCTCGGCAGGTGCCATCCTATACGGGGTTTGAGCTATGGGTTTCGTATCTGGGATCAGATTGATTTCAAAATCAATCTCCCGAGGTGGTGGTATACCAGGAAGTTCTTCAGGAAACACATCCTCGAATTCCCTGACTATGGGAACTTCAGCAGGATTGGTCTTTTCCTTGGTAACATCTACCACATGGGCTAAGAATGCATAACATCCTTGCCTCAACAGCTTATTAGCAACCATAGCTGATACAAGACAGGTGGGCAGAATCTTTCTTTCACCTTGAAAGATCCATGTGTTGCTTTCATCAGCAAACACAGCTAACTTGGACTCACAATCCAAGACAACTCGATACCTTTCTAAGGTATCCATCCCAAGGATTATATCAAATCCCTGCATATCAAGTGGTATAAGATCCACTTGAATGCGATGGTCAGAAAAGAAAAGGATGCAGGGAGAACATACCTCCTGCAAAACAACAGACCCACTCAACGGAGTCTCTAACAACAAACCGTCTGCTCTATGACTAACAGTCACATTACAGTTACGAATCACTTCATGAGTGATGAAAGAGTGCGTAGCACCCGGATCAATCAGAACGGATACAACACAGGATATAGACATATCAGAATATAAAAGTTTCATCTGACCTGCCACTACCCGTGGATTGACCACTGCCTCAGGTGGGTTCATAGCATAGAACCTCGCAGTCGCCTGGTGTTGAGGTGGTGCTGATGATCCAGCTTGAGACGCTTGTCCACGTCCTCGAGCTGCTCCTTGATGTTGTCTATTCTGAGATCCCTGTTGATTCTGTCTCGGGGGTTGTTGTGTTATACTGACAGGCCTAGAACGACAATCCTTCATCAAGTGTCCCACCTTACCACAGTTGTAGCAACTCTTCTCCTGTTGCTGTGGTCTGGGTGGTCCAGTAACTGACACTGATGCAGAACTGTGCGTCCTTTGAAGCGGTTGACTCCGCCCTCTACCTCTGCTTGGTATCCATTGAGTTTGAAAACTTGATCTGGGTGGTGGAGGGTTAGGTGCAGAGAATCTAGGTTTCTTGGAATCCCTAGATGAAGAACCCTGGAACTGTGGATATCTTTTATGGGTTTGTCTTTTCTCAACCACAGATCTCTCTATCCTTCGGACTGACTCAACGAAGGTAGAGAATCTCTCTCTGTTTTCTAAGGCAGACACAGGGGTTGACATATCAGAATTCAGACCCTTCTCGAATCTTCTGATTCTTTCCTCATCCGTAGCAGCCATGTGCGGACAGAACCGCAACAACTCCATGAACTTAGCTTCATACTCACTAATATTCATCATACCCTGCCTTAGTCTCTCAAACTGAGAGATCTTCTCATCTAGGAAGGTCTTTGGAAAATATCTATTGATAAATTCCCGACGAAACTCTTCCCATGAGAACTCTACTCCAGGTCTCTTCTGCTCTTCCATGTTCCACCAGTGACCAGCACTGCCTTTGAGAAGATAGACAGCATGTCTAACCTTCTCAGCTTCTGGAATCATAAGAATCCTGAAAGCCTTCTCCAACTCTGTCAACCATAAGTCAGCATCTGCAGGGTCAGCAGTTCCGAAGTACTCAGTAGCTCCGACACGACGAAGTCGTTCGAATGTCTTACCAATACCTTGTACTTCAGGCTGGACAGGTGCCCTAGGTGCAGGAGTGGGCATCCTATCGGTTATATGTGTCATGGCAGTCATGAACTGCCCGAACATCGTCTGTACAGCTGGATCACTCATGTCAGCTGGGTCGAACTGGGGTGGCTCTCTTGGCGACTCAGGTGTAGGTTGTTCTATTCTTGGAACTCTTGCACCGCCTCGAGGTGCACTAGCACTACTCTCTGCCACGTGCTCATCGCGATGTTCTGACATTCTTATGTATCTTCTTCTCCTGAGGAGCAGAAGATTCTATTAGATGAGGAAGGAGTACTAAAGGTAGACTCAACATCCTAAGTCCTATGCCTCTGTAGACTCAACTGAACCTGGAGCTCTGATACCACTACTTGTGGGCTCTGATCTCCAAACCATGACATAAATATGATTAAAACATAGCGGAAGCGAATCGGTAATCAGCGGAAGACAAAAATCACGGAAAATTAAAACTTTTCGAGATAAGAACTTGTATCCATAAAAAAAACTCCTTTCATAAAGAGAGGTAACTGTTTACATCTCAGGATAATTACTTCTTGAGTAATTATATACATCAAGATACAAAATCTCAAGATCACTTATACAAAAAGACTCCAAGACCTGAGAGTACAGAGGACACATAGGACTGACTCTAACTACACCACATGGCAGGACAAATCTCCACCTGAGATTACTGCTGCCCCTGGTGCTGCTGCTGCTGAGACTGATCACCTGTAGGCTGGTCCCTTCGTCTCCGACGTCCACCTAAAAAGTTGAAGTCTACGGGGTGAGACAATTATACATAATTGTCCCAGCGAGAGTTATAACTCTTCGCCAGAAGCTTTATTATAACATCAAAGATTATTTTAAACAGTAAAGCCTTCAAAGCATTCTATAACAGTTGCAGATATAACAAGATCTCTACAAATTAGGAGATATGGAGAATATCAACATTATTGCAATGTAACATCAATCAACTAACTTGGAGTCATCTCTAACAAGTTATACTACATGGTTGATTATGTTTTACAAACAACATTATGCCCTGTGGAGATGAGGCTTACCACTCATACTCCAACTGATCGCTGAGAAGCCGCATCAGTATCATACATAGGTCATTAAGAGAGCCGGATTCTCATGACCTTCATCTTCCTCAGTCAGTAAGAGGATCACTTGTAGGACATCTCGTGTCTCTACTACTATAGCTTACCAGGGTAAACTGGTCCTTCGCTATTCTAGAGTCACAGTGGCATTCTGTACTCTCTTCGTCATCAGGAGGTTTCATATTTACCTACCACTGATACGGATATCTGTGCTTTCTTCGTCATCAGGAGGTTTCATGTTTACCTACCACTGATACGGTATGGAACTATAGTGAAGGATGGATGGATTCCACATCTACATCACTTTCCTACACTAGGATGTAAGGTTCTACACATCCATGTACCCCACATACTCAAAAGTATGTGCTCCAGGAGTTCCCTAAGGAAAACCTGTTTCTCCATCACTTAATTTCTGACAATGATGGATCTATGATCAGGGCTCTACATTATACTTGATTAGTTAGGTACATTCAGTATTCTTTAACAGCATACATTGTTCTTCAAACAATAACAGTAGCATAACAGCTATAAAAGAAGAATACTAAATGTAACAGGCCTAACTCATATCAATCATCATTTCTCATTATCCTCATCACAAGTCATCTCTAAGGCATGACCTTGATGGTATTTATGGCTCTCATAGCTCAGTATCAGCATAGGATGCCACTGGCAAGGCATCAGATTACTTTACTTATTCATAAGGCTAACAACATGCCTTTGATGAATATAACATCAACATCCATACCTGGATATGATTACCTTCATATCGGAACCTGCATGGTTAATACATCTGATAAAGGTAATACAATAATAAGGAATGTACTTCCTACTCTTGTCATAAGAGTTAAATCTCTAATTCAAATCAAATAGAGTTTAATACTCAAAAGCATGCCATTACCCTTGAATTAGGGTTTACTATTCACCTTACATGTCATCACCCTTGAATTAGGGTTTACTATTCACATCAAGGTGAACTAAACTCATAACATCATCATGTATGAGTAACATCTTCATTGATGCTCTTAGATTGGTTAAAGGTTCATCATTTATCATAATTAGGGTTTCTATGACCTCACACAGGTGGATCATACCCTAATTATACTCACTCATGTGCATTGGAGATACTTTACTCGAGTTTCCACTTAAAAAGGATACTCTCTCTTTCTAGAAGTACTTTCTCTCTCTAGAAGTACTTTCTCTCTCATCATAATGTTAGGTGATGTCAACATTACTCTAAAACAGGTTGGATTGAGGCATCATAGGCTAACATAGCCAAAAACATCATCATTATGTGATTAGAGTTACTTTCTCTCTCTAGGTTACTTTCTCTCTCTAGGTTACTTTCTCTCTCTAGAGTACTCTCTCTTTCATCATACTAATGGTTGATGGTAACATTACACTAGATCAAGTTGGATAGAGTCATTATGACTAAAAACTTTATTCTCATGTAATTAGGGTTTGAATTGAGCAAGATATAACTCAATTGACCCTTCAGGGGTATTTTGGTAATTCACCCCATTGATCATCATCATGGTCAAAAACCTTAGTCAAATAACCCCTTACTATCCTAGATTATCATTAGGGTTTGATTTGGGCAACATTGAACCATTTACATCTTCAAATGATTGAATGAGGTCAACCTTGAATCACATTGATTGATTTCAATCATTAATCATCAATTGGGTTGAGATTGGTTGAAAGTGTTGACCGTTTTCCCACTTTGACCCTCCAAGACCGCAAGACTATTTCTAACCCCAAGACCGCGAGCCCCCTTAGGCTTCAAGACCGCGAGCCTCTTCAGGGGTCCAAGACCGCGAAGCCTCCCATTGGTTCAAATTAAAGTCGAGACCGCGAAGACTAATTTGAGTTGAGTCCGCGAAGAGGTGTTGACCGTTTAGCTAGTTTGACCTCAGGACCGCGAGGCCCTTCGCGGTCTTGAGACCGCGAGCCTCCTCTCGGTGTTGAGACCGTGAGCCCCCTCACGGTCTTGAGACCGCGAGCCCTCTCACGGTCTTGAGACCGCGAGGCTCTCATGGTCTCAGCCGCTTGGTCCTTCAACAAGGCTCAAAGATGCAACCGATAATGTCAACCCATGTTGAAGTCCTCAAATGGTCAAAGCTATGTTGACCACTTATGGATTTAGTCAATTAAGATTATGCTTGATCACTTGGTCATTCAATTGACCCATAATGGTTAACCAATTATGGTTGAAATTGATTCAATTAGGGTCTATCAATGTTCACCCATCAACACTCAACAATGTGACTCAACACAAGGTTGAACCTTTCAATTGAGCTCCAATTGGGCCCAAACTTAGCCCAAACGGTCTTGAGGTCATGTGGGTGGACCCCACATGGTCTTGAGACCGTTTGCCCAAGATTTCATCAAAATATAAGGTGATTTGATAGGGGTTGAACCATGATTGAGTCACAAAACAGGATTTTGATTAAATTAATAACTTATTTGCAATTGGGTCCTCAATTGGTCAAAATACTCAACCCTAGACCTTCAAACGGTCTTGGGTGATTGTCCTCTCGGTCTTGAGACCGTTTGGATGAGTTCCAAACGGTCTTGAGACCGTTTGCCCATCCAAAATTTTGGATTCTAGTGCAAATTCATCAAGGTCTGACCCATTGAGTTGATGATCATGTCAATATTTAATTGCAATGTAATTTGGTGTAATTGTACCTTCAATTGGTCAACAAATCTTGACCCCAGACCTCCAAACGGTCTTGGTTGATTGCCCTCACGGTCTTGAGACCGTTTGGTGACCCCCAAACGGTCTTGAGACCGTTTAGGTTAATCAACCCTAAAAACCCTAATTAGGTCACCATAATTTCAGTACTGATTTTATCTAGGGTTAGCCCTAGTATTCACCCTTCAACTCTTATCCCGTTTGGAATTAGACCATCAAACTTGGTGAGTTGTTAATTAACATAATTTTGAACAGTAATCTCATACGGTCAACGCTTAGTCAACGACCTTACACGGTCTTGAGACCGTTTGCCCAAAAAGGCAATTCCAGACCGTTTGAAAATCAGCAATTAATTCATTTAAAGTTGTGACTTAAAAAGGTCATATCTCCCGATTCCTTTGGAGTTAGTCTACCAAATTTTGAGGGTAATTATCCTATATAATTAGGTACAGGTTTCTTATACGGTCCACGCTCGGTCAACGGGGCCAAACGGTCTTGAGACCGTTTGCCCTGTCGCGGTCTCGAGACCGTTTGCTCACCTCGCGGTCTTGAGTCCGAGAGAGCAAACTGTTAGGACCGTTTAAGGAAAAGAAAAGCGGTGGGTTTTCCTTGGAAATCACGCCTTCATCTTCTAGCTCAAGAACAGTACAGATATCCCACGGGTTTGCTTGCAAAATAGCAGGGAAAAGTAGGGAAATACTAAGAACTATCATTAAAACGCATACAAAGATGCACATAGTAAAGCATGGGTTTAGAGTTATAAAACCCACCTAAAGCTTGCTTCTTGAGCTCCAAGCTTTCAAGCTCCAAGCTCTAATGGCGTCCTTGAGTTCCCACAGGTTGGCCAAGGTGAAAACTCCAAGGAAGGATGAAAAGAGACGGCTAGAAAGGTAGGGTTTCAAGAGTTAGCCATGAAGATGACCTTGAATTTGAGTTCTAACCATGGAATTAGGCAAGAAGAGGGGTTTAGACCTACCTTGCACCCCTTGGTCGTCCTCCTTAGCTCCAAGGCAGTCCTTGGTCGTCTTTGGTGAAATGAAACAGTAAGGGAACGAAGGGTGAGTTCCCTTGCAACTAAGGGAAGGAGAGCTTATATACATGGGGTAGGATTTTCAACATTAGTTCATAAGTTGTCCATAATTCCAACTAGGTCCCTCCTTCTTTACTTGATCGTCCCTTCCTCTTTATTATAAGGACAAACCTTCTCTTAAGGTCTAGAAAAGAAGGCAAGGAAGAACAATCTAATAATAAAGTTCATACTTAAAGGGATATTGCACATATACCCTGATTATTCAATCACAAAGCCTATTTCTTAACTTGATAACTCAATTGAGGTGAATTCCTCATCATTTCTTCTCTAAATAATGGCAAGAGTCTAAAAGATACTTTAGATGACATTCTTTACAAATTGCATCCCATCATTTGGGTAAATTGCATTTTACCCCAGATTAGGGTTTCAAGCCCTGGGATTGCTTCCACAGCTGCACCTTGGTGCTCTAGCTTGGGAAATCCCTCAAACTTTGCCAAAGAGATTCTCATGATGTCTCAACATCAGAGGAACATCTCATCATGTGCAAATTGCAAGCTAACCCTTTCAACTGGGTAAATTGCACATAGGTCCTTGTATATCAAAACAATGCTACAACTTTAAATAAAAAGGAGCAAATACTGAAATATACGTTTCTGAGAAACTTAATTACATGCTCAGAGTTAATCACAAAGATTTAATTACATATTTAGGCAAAACACCTAGGGTTGACTCATAACCCAGGTCAGGGATGTTACAAATTATCCACCCCTTACAAGGATTTCGTCCCCGAAATCGATAAAACATACTAAGAGAAAAGGGCAGGATACTTCCTTCTCATCTCATCCTCTAATTCCCAAGTGGCTTCTTCAATACCACGATGGTTCCAGAGGACTTTCACAAGACTTATATCTTTCTTCTTTAACTTTTTAATTCGTTTATCAAGGATTGACACTGGTCCCTCCTCATAGGATATGTCATCATTCAATTCTACTTCCATAGGTTGTAGAACTGACTCGGTGTCTGGGTGACATTTCTTCAACATAGAAATGTGAAACACAGGATGTAACCTCTGTAATTCTGGGGGAAGCTCTAGTTTACATGCTACCTTTCCAATCCGTTCAATGATTGGATAAGGCCCCATATATCTAGGAGCTAACTTCCCCTTCCTTCCAAAACGAAGGACCCCTTTCCAAGGTGAGACCTTAAGATACACTCTGTCTCCAACCTGGAACTCTAAGGGTCTACGACGTTTGTCAGCATAAGATTTCTGCCTATCCTGAGCAGTCTTAATCTTATGTTGTATAACTTTAATCTTTTCTGTGGTTTGCTGCACCAGGTCAGGACCTAACAACTGGTGCTCACCAGTCTCAAACCAACACAAGGGTGATCTACAACGTCTACCATATAAGGCTTCATAAGGTGCCATATCAATACTATGCTGGTAGCTATTGTTATAGGCAAACTCTATCAGGCTTAAGTGTAGATCCCAACTTCCGGTGAACTGGAGAACACATGCTCGCAACATGTCTTCTAAGGTTTGTATGGTCCTTTCCGACTGTCCATCAGTCTGTGGATGAAAGGCCGTACTAAACCTCAGCTTAGTGCCTAAGGCTCTGTGCAACTGTTCCCAAAAATGACTGGTAAACTGAGGACCTCTGTCAGAAACTATTGTGACAGGAACTCCGTGCAAACACACTATCTCTTGAACATACAACTCTGATAGCCTTTCAGCAGAATAGGTTGTTTTGACAGGTAAGAAATGTGCTGTCTTAGTCAACCTATCAACAATTACCCAAATGGAATCATGTCCTTTGCTTGTCCTGGGTAGGCCAACAACAAAGTCCATGGTCACATGGTCCCACTTCCACTGTGATATGGGTAAAGGTTGCATTGTCCCTGCAGGCTTCTGGTGTTCAGCTTTAACTTGCTGACACACAGGACACCTCAGAACAAACTCTGCAACGTCCTTCTTCATCCCAGGCCACCAATACAGATCCTTCAAATTCCGATACATCTTGGTGCTCCCTGGATGCATAGCATACATGGAAGAATGGGCTTCTTCCAGGACTAACTTCCTTAAGTTGTCCACATCCGGCACTATCATTCTTCCATTATAACAAGCTACTTGATCTTTTGAGTCATGAAACCCATCTTGCTTCTCATTTCCATACTCAGATCTTATATGTTGAACTGCAGCATCATCTAGCTGTGCTTCTTTAATCTGCTCTCTTAGGGTAGGTTTAATATGCATCTCAGCTAACAAACCGGCTAGCAATGACACCTTCAACTGTACATTGTCTTGCCTTAAAGAGATAAGCATATCTCTTCTAGAGCATACTAAAGAGTTTAGTTGTGCTCTATTCATGGTTGATGTTGCTGATTTCCTACTCAAGGCATCTGCAACAACATTGGCCTTACCTGGATGGTAATCAATTGTACAGTCGTAGTCCTTGATTAACTCCATCCAGCGACGTTGCCTCATGTTGAGCTCATGCTGAGAGAAGATATATTTAAGGTTTTTGTGGTCTGTGAAAATCTGGAATGTTTCTCCGTAGAGATAATGCCTCCAGATCTTCAAGGCATGAACCACAACAGCTAACTCTAGATCGTGTGTCGGATAATTCTCCTCGTGTTTCTTAAGCTGTCGGGAAGCAAAAGAAATCACTTGTTTATCCTGCATCAACACACATCCTAGTCCATTTTTGGAAGCATCACAGAAAACTACATATCCTTTTCCTTGTTCAGGTAGCACTAATACAGGTGCACTTGTCAACCTCTCCTTCAGCAACTGGAAAGATTGTTGACACTTATCACTCCAAGAAAAAGGAACATCTTTCCGGGTTAACTTGGTCAAGGGTAAAGCTATGGAACTAAAGTTCTTTATGAACCTTCGATAATAGCCAGCTAACCCCAAGAAACTTCGAATCTCCGTCGGTGTTTTCGGTTGTTCCCATTGTAGAACAGATTCTACCTTTGTATGGTCAACACGAATTCCCGAGGCGGATATTACATGTCCAAGAAAAGATACCTCCGGCAGCCAGAACTCACACTTGCTAAACTTAGCGTACAGCTTATGTTCTCTTAGCAAGGTCAAAGCTTGGCGAAGATGCTGCTCATGCTGCTGAGCATCCTTACTATAGATCAGAATGTCATCTATGAAGACGACAACACACTGATCAAGGAAAGGTCGAAAAACTCTATTCATGAGTTCCATAAATGCATCTGGTGCATTAGTTAGTCCAAATGACATCACCGTGAACTCATAGTGACCATATCTTGTCCTAAAGGCAGACTTGGATATGTCACTATCCTTAATGCGGAGTTGGTGATATCCAGACCTCAAGTCTATCTTTGAAAAGACTGTTGCACCACGCAACTGGTCAAAGAGATCATCAATCCTCGGCAGAGGATACTTATTCTTTATTGTCACTTTATTGAGTTGTCTGTAGTCGATACATAACCGCATTGACGCATCTTTCTTTTTAACAAACAAGACCGGAGCACCCCAAGGTGAAGTACTCGGTCGGATAAAACCTCTCTCAAGTAACTCTTGAAGCTGTTTCTTGAGTTCCGCCATCTCGGCAGGTGCCATCCTATACGGGGTTTGAGCTATGGGTTTCGTATCTGGGATCAGATTGATTTCAAAATCAATCTCCCGAGGTGGTGGTATACCAGGAAGTTCTTCAGGAAACACATCCTCGAATTCCCTGACTATGGGAACTTCAGCAGGATTGGTCTTTTCCTTGGTAACATCTACCACATGGGCTAAGAATGCATAACATCCTTGCCTCAACAGCTTATTAGCAACCATAGCTGATACAAGACAGGTGGGCAGAATCTTTCTTTCACCTTGAAAGATCCATGTGTTGCTTTCATCAGCAAACACAGCTAACTTGGACTCACAATCCAAGACAACTCGATACCTTTCTAAGGTATCCATCCCAAGGATTATATCAAATCCCTGTATATCAAGTGGTATAAGATCCACTTGAATGCGATGGTCAGAAAAGAAAAGGATGCAGGGAGAACATACCTCCTGCAAAACAACAGACCCACTCAACGGAGTCTCTAACAACAAACCGTCTGCTCTATGACTAACAGTCACATTACAGTTACGAATCACTTCATGAGTGATGAAAGAGTGCGTAACACCCGGATCAATCAGAACGGATACAACACAGGATATAGACATATCAGAATATAAAAGTTTCATCTGACCTGCCACTACCTGTGGATTGACCACTGCCTCAGGTGGGTTCATAGCATAGAACCTCGCAGTCGCCTGGTGTTGAGGTGGTGCTGATGATCCAGCTTGAGACGCTTGTCCACGTCCTCGAGCTGCTCCTTGATGTTGTCTATTCTGAGATCCCTGTTGATTCTGTCTCGCGGGTTGTTGTGTTATACTGACAGGCCTAGAACGACAATCCTTCATCAAGTGTCCCACCTTACCACAGTTGTAGCAACTCTTCTCCTGTTGCTGTGGTCTGGGTGGTCCAGTAACTGACACTGATGCAGAACTGTGCGTCCTTTGAAGCGGTTGACTCCGCCCTCTACCTCTGCTTGGTGTCCATTGAGTTTGAAAACTTGATCTGGGTGGTGGAGGGTTAGGTGCAGAGAATCTAGGTTTCTTGGAATCCCTAGATGAAGAACCCTGGAACTGTGGATATCTTTTATGGGTTTGTCTTTTCTCAACCACAGATCTCTCTATCCTTCGGACTGACTCAACGAAGGTAGAGAATCTCTCTCTGTTTTCTAAGGCAGACACAGGGGTTGACATATCATAATTCAGACCCTTCTCGAATCTTCTGATTCTTTCCTCATCCGTAGCAGCCATGTGCGGACAGAACCGCAACAACTCCATGAACTTAGCTTCATACTCACTAATATTCATCATACCCTGCCTTAGTCTCTCAAACTGAGAGATCTTCTCATCTAGGAAGGTCTTTGAAAAAATATCTATTGATAAATTCCCGACGAAACTCTTCCCATGAGAACTCTACTCCAGGTCTCTTCTGCTCTTCCATGTTCCACCAGTGACCAGCACTGCCTTTGAGAAGATAGACAGCATGTCTAACCTTCTCAGCTTCCGGAATCATAAGAATCCTGAAAGCCTTCTCCAACTCTGTCAACCATAAGTCAGCATCTGCAGGGTCGGCAGTTCCGAAGTACTCAGTAGCTCCGACACGACGAAGTCGTTCGAATGTCTTACCAATACCTTGTACTTCAGGCTGGACAGGTGCCCTAGGTGCAGGAGTGGGCATCCTATCGGTTATATGTGTCATGGCAGTCATGAACTGCCCGAACATCGTCTGTACAGCTGGATCACTCATGTCAGCTGGGTCGAACTGGGGTGGCTCTCTTGGCGACTCAGGTGCAGGTTGTTCTATTCTTGGAACTCTTGCACCGCCTCGAGGTGCACTAGCACTACTCTCTGCCACGTGCTCATCGCGATGTTCTGACATTCTTATGTATCTTCTTCTCCTGAGGAGCAGAAGATTCTATTAGATGAGGAAGGAGTACTAAAGGTAGACTCAACATCCTAAGTCCTATGCCTCGGTGTTGAGACCGTGAGCCCCCTCATGGTCTTGAGACCGCGAGCCCTCTCACGGTCTTGAGACCGCGAGGCTCTCATGGTCTCAGCCGCTTGGTCCTTCAACAAGGCTCAAAGATGCAACCGATAATGTCAACCCATGTTGAAGTCCTCAAATGGTCAAAGCTATGTTGACCACTTATGGATTTAGTCAATTAAGATTATGCTTGATCACTTGGTCATTCAATTGACCCATAATGGTTAACCAATTATGGTTGAAATTGATTCAATTAGGGTCTATCAATGTTCACCCATCAACACTCAACAATGTGACTCAACACAAGGTTGAACCTTTCAATTGAGCTCCAATTGGGCCCAAACTTATCCCAAACGGTCTTGAGGTCATGTGGGTGGACCCCACATGGTCTTGAGACCGTTTGCCCAAGATTTCATCAAAATCAAAGGTGATTTGATAGGGGTTGAACCATGATTGAGTCACAAAACAGGATTTTGATTAAATTAATAACTTATTTGCAATTGGGTCCTCAATTGGTCAAAATACTCAACCCTAGACCTTCAAACGGTCTTGGGTGATTGTCCTCTCGGTCTTGAGACCGTTTGGATGAGTTCCAAACGGTCTTGAGACCGTTTGCCCATCCAAAATTTTGGATTCTAGTGCAAATTCATCAAGGTCTGACCCATTGAGTTGATGATCATGTCAATATTTAATTGCAATGTAATTTGGTGTAATTGTACCTTCAATTGGTCAACAAATCTTGACCCCAGACCTCCAAACGGTCTTGGTTGATTTCCCTCACGGTCTTGAGACCGTTTGGTGACCCCCAAACGGTCTTGAGACCGTTTAGGTTAATCAACCCTAACAACCCTAATTAGGTCACCATAATTTCAGTACTGATTTTATCTAGGGTTAGCCCTAGTATTCACCCTTCAACTCTTATCCCGTTTGGAATTAGACCATCAAACTTGGTGAGTTGTTAATTAACATAATTTTGAACAGTAATCTCATACGGTCAACGCTTAGTCAACGACCTTACACGGTCTTGAGACCGTTTGCCCAAAAAGGCAATTCCAGACCGTTTGAAAATCAGCAATTAATTCATTTAAAGTTGTGACTTAAAAAGGTCATATCTCCCGATTCCTTTGGAGTTAGTCTCCCAAATTTTGAGGGTAATTAGCCTATATAATTAGGAACAGGTTTCGTATACGGTCCACGCTCGGTCAACGGGGCCAAACGGTCTTGAGACCGTTTGCCCTGTCGCGGTCTCGAGACCGTTTGCTCACCTCGCGGTCTTGAGTCCGAGAGAGCAAACTGTTAGGACCGTATAAGGAAAAGAAAAGCGGTGGGTTTTCCTTGGAAATCACGCCTTCATCTTCTAGCTCAAGAACAGTACAGATATCCCACGGGTTTGCTTGCAAAATAGCAGGGAAAAGTAGGGAAATACTAAGAACTATCATTAAAACGCATACAAAGATGCACATAGTAAAGCATGGGTTTAGAGTTATAAAACCCGCCTAAAGCTTGCTTCTTGAGCTCCAAGCTTTCAAGATCCAAGCTCTAATGGCGTCCTTGAGTTCCCACAGGTTGGACAAGGTGAAAACTCCAAGGAAGGATGAAAAGAGACGGCTAGAAAGGTAGGGTTTCAAGAGTTAGCCATGAAGATGACCTTGAATTTGAGTTCTAACCATGGAATTAGGCAAGAAGAGGGGTTTAGACCTACCTTGCACCCCTTGGTCGTCCTCCTTAGCTCCAAGGCAGTCCTTGGTCGTCTTTGGTGAAATGAAACAGTAAGGGAACGAAGGGTGAGTTCCCTTGCAACTAAGGGAAGGAGAGCTTATATACATGGGGTAGGATTTTCAACATTAGTTCATAAGTTGTCCATAATTCCAACTAGGTCCCTCCTTCTTTACTTGATCGTCCCTTCCTCTTTATTCTAAGGACAAACCTTCTCTTAAGGTCTAGAAAAGAAGGCAAGGAAGAACAATCTAATAATAAAGTTCATACTTAAAGGGATATTGCACATATACCCTGATTATTCAATCACAAAGCCTATTTCTTAACTTGATAACTCAATTGAGGTGAATTCCTCATCATTTCTTCTCTAAATAATGGCAAGAGTCTAAAAGATACTTTAGATGACATTCTTTACAAATTGCATCCCATCATTTGGGTAAATTGCATTTTACCCCAGATTAGGGTTTCAAGCCCTGGGATTGCTTCCACAGCTGCACCTTGGTGCTCTAGCTTGGGAAATCCCTCAAACTTTGCCAAAGAGATTCTCATGATGTCTCAACATCAGAGGAACATCTCATCATGTGCAAATTGCAAGCTAACCCTTTCAACTGGGTAAATTGCACATAGGTCCCTGTATATCAAAACAATGCTACAACTTTAAATAAAAAGGAGCAAATACTGAAATATACGTTTCTGAGAAACTTAATTACATGCTCAGAGTTAATCACAAAGATTTAATTACATATTTAGGCAAAACACCTAGGGTTGACTCATAACCCAGGTCAGGGATGTTACAATTATTCCACTTATTGTCCTTACAAGCCCAAGGGGACCAACCCAAAGATGAAATGGATCCCCAAGATAACCCCGAATCCCAAAGTTTGAGTTGGGTTCCGACATCCTCTTTTCTTACAGGTTAAAAAGAAATGGATTGTTGATAGTGGCTGCTCTAAGCATATGACTGGAGAAATCAGCCATTTCAACAAGTTTGTGAAAAAGAAAGGAGGGTCGGTAACCTTCGGGGACAACAAGAAGGGTAAGGTTATAGGTGAGGATGATATAGGTAATGAGCTATGTATTAAAAATGTGTTGCTTATTGATGGCCTACATCACAACTTAATTAGTCTCAGTCAACTATGTGACAATGGATATCTTGTATTATTTACTGCTTTAGAATGCTTGCTTCTAGATTCCCTCTCCTACAATGTTATATATAAGGGAACTATAAATGGTAATCTTTATGTTATTGTTCTTGATGCTCTTAAGACCATACTAAATAGATGCTTGGTTGTGGATAAAAATGATCTTTCTCTTTGGCATCGTCGTTTGGGTCATGTGAGTTTGCATCAAATGAAGAAATTAAACAAAAAGGACTTGGTTCGAGGACTTCCTAAATTGGATTTTGATAAGGATGAGGAATGCCAACCTTGTACACAAGGGAAACAAATCAAATCCTCCTTCAAATCCAAAGGAGTCATGAGTACCAAGAGAGTTCTTGAACTTCTTCATATTGATCTATTCGGACATATGAGAACACAAACGCTTCGTGGTTCCAAGTATTGTCTTGTTATTATTGACGATTTCTCTCGATATACTTGGACCTTCTTTCTCGTTTCTAAAAGCGATACTCTTGATGTTTTCTCGAGCTTTTGCAAATGAGTTGAAAACGAAGCTTCTTTCCGAATTGTTTCTATCTGTAGTGATCATGGGGGAGAGTTTGAAAATGATCTTTTTGAGCGTTTTTGTGAAAAACTTGGTTATTCGCACAATTTCTCTTCTCATCGCATGCCTCAACAAAATGGGGTTGTTGAGAGGAAGAATAGGTCGCTACAAGAGATGGCTAGGACCATGCTTCTTGAGTATGACACTCCTAAGAAGTTTTGGGCTGAAGCTGTTAGCACGTCTTGCTTTGTGCAAAAATGAGTTTTCACACATCCTTCATTTAAGAAAACCCCCTATGAACTATGGCGTGGTAGGAAGCCGTCTATTGATTTCTTTCATGTTTTCGGATATCCTTGTTTTGTTTTAAACACGAAGGATTCTTTTGACAAGTTTGATCCAAAATCTTATAAGGCTTTCTTCCTAGGCTATAGCACTACTAGCAGGGCATATCGAGTATTCAACACTGAATTGTCTAAAATTGAAGAATCTATCAATGTTAAGTTTATTGAAACTAACCCTGTTGTTGGCAAGCATATTGGTGATGATGATGTTGCATATGAGTTAATTCCTATCTTAAAAGATCTCAACATCAAAAATAAAGGTAAGCAGGTGATAGAAGAAGAATAACAAGAAAAGAAGGACCCTACTCCCCGCTTTGCAAAGAATCACCCCAAGGAGTTGATCATTGGCAACCCGTTCGAGAGAGTACAGACACGAGCTGCTCACAACAAAGAACAAGAAGATAGTGCCTTCATCTCCCAAATAGACCCAAAGAACATCAAAGAAGCCCTTGGCGATGATGAGTGGATCCTTGCCATGCAAGAAGAGCTTGAGCAATTCGAGAAGAATCGTGTGTGGACCCTAGTGCCAAGACCAAGTGATAGAAAAATCATTGTCACCAAATGGGTCTACCGCAACAAGATAGATGAGCAAGGAAAGGTGGTAAGAAACAAGGCAAGGTTAGTAGCACAAGGATACAACCAACAGGAAGGTATTGATTTTGACGAAACTTATACTCCTGTTGCTAGATTAGAATCTATTCGTATGCTACTTGCCTTTGCTAGCTATAAACATTTCTTGTTATATCAAATGAATGTTAAAAGTGCATTTTTGAATGGTACAATCGAGGAGGAAGTATTTGTTGCTCAACCTTCAGGCTTTGAAAATGATAAGTTATCCAATCATGTTTATTTGTTGCAAAAAGCTCTCTGTGGACTCAAACAAGCACCTCGAGCTTGGTATGAGAAACTAAAGAACTTTTTGTTAGATAACATGTATGTCATGGGCAAAGTTGATTCTACCTTGTTTCTAAAACACACTTCTAACCATTTTCTTATAATTCAAATATATATTGATGATATCATTTTTGGCGGGACTGATCTTGATCTTTGCAAGGAGTTTAGTTCTCTTATGCAGAGTGAGTTTGAAATGAGAATGATGGGTGAGTTGACCTTCTTCCTTGGCTTTCAAATCAAGCAAACAAAAGAAGGAAACTTCATCAACCAAGGCAAGTACACAAGTGAACTACTCAAGCGCTTTGGGATGGAGAATATGAAACCGATGGACACACCCATGTCAAATACTGCCAAACTTGACAAAGATGAAGAAGGTGAAAAGGTAGATGAGAAGCTCTATAGAGGTATGATTGGAAGTTTACTTTATTTAACTTCCTCTATACCTGATATTATGTTTAGTGTTGGCTTGTGCGCTCGCTTTCAATCTAGCCCTAAGAAGTCACATCTCACTACTGTTAAGAGGATTTTGAGGTACTTAGCCAAAACTCAAAATTTTGGACTATGGTATCCTAAATCAAGGGAATTTACTCTTAGAGCATACAGTGATGCGGATTACACAGGGTGTTTGGTTGATAGAAAGTGCACAAGTGGCACTTACTTCCTTCTAGGACCATGCTTGGTGTCTTGGTTCTTCAAGAAACAAAGTACAGTGGCATTATCAACTACCGAAGCTGAATACATTGCATCCGGGAGTTGTTGTGCACATATCCTATGGATGAAGCAAATGCTCCAAGACTTTAACATATTTTTTGATGCTTCTCCTATCTTTTGTGACAATACTAGTACAATCAATCTATCTTACAATCCTATATTGCATAGTAGAGCCAAGCATATAGAGGTTCACCATCATTTTCTTCGTGATCACATTGCCAAGAAAGATATCTATATCACACATGTGGACATGGAAAATCAGTTGAAGGACATCTTTACAAAATCTCTAGCTAGAGATCAATTTAATTTTATTCGATCTAAACCACTCATTGTTGATTTAAATGATCTTGTCATGTAATCTAGCTAGTTGTCTCTTTCCTATATGCTTGCTCATGTCATTACGTTGCCTATATATGCTTGTTTGTGCTTAAATTGACTGTCAACATGCTTAGTTTTTTCTTGTTTTTGGGTTTTTATCGAATTTTGTGATTTATCACTAAATAGTGCCCAATGATGAGCTAAGTGTGCCTAAGTATGTTAATTATACATAATAGAATGGAAAAATGAATTTAATTGGCATGTATATGGCTAGAATCTAAGAATGAGACTGTTAGGTCAGGTTGACCTTCAGTCGAGTTTCCACCCTGGAAAACTCAACTGATCAGGAGCCGAGAGCAGTTCTTCAGTGGACCGTTCGGTCGAGTTTGCCACCCTCAGAACTCGACCGATCGATGGGCTGCACCAACTTAAAAGTTAGGATCGGCCGACTATTTTCCCTTGCAACTAGAAAATAGCCGACCGATTCCTTGCCTCCAAGCCCTAAGCTCTCACACCCAGCCCCAAACCTCCCGTTCCTAACCCTAGGGTGACCTAGAAACCCCGTTCTTGACCTCCCCAGGCGCTCGTGGTGGTGTTTCTTTGGCATTTGAGGTTTGATCTTGCTTGTGTGCACATTTTTCTCCTTGTTTTCGTTTCCATGGCCTCCCATAGATGAAAATGTTCTGCTCATGGCAATGCTCAAGCTTCCTCCTCGACTAATCACTTGATTCCGTTCGATAACACCTCTTTTGTGTCTCTTGAGGCGGTAAATCGGTATAAGGATCTTCTTCCCCGATCTCCTTTTCCGTTTCGCCTCTTGGTTGACCCCAATCGTTTTCAAGCAGTTATTACCTCTGTTTCGAGGCTTCTCGCCAACCACCACTTGTCCGCCCTTGCGATCGAACGTGACTGCTTTAACAATCAGTTGTCTAGCACAAAGGCAGTACACGAGTTCTACGCAAATCTGCATTGGAACTACGATACGCTCGTTCCCCCGCCGAATACCGAAATAGTTCTTACCTCGATGATCGCCGATCGACGTTTTCAAATCTCTGAGGAAACTTTCAACTTCTTTCTTGCCGGAGATGAGGAAAACAACACTTGGCGTAAGGACTATGGTGAGTTTTTCGATCTTCTTGACCTGGAAGGTTTCTATAAACACCATGAATTGATGCTACCGGACATTCATCCATTTTTAAAGAAACCCGACGTGGCCTACAAGAAGAAGTCAACCCTGCCTTCATCCTCTCTTGACCTTTAGAGGTGCATATTGGCCCTGGTGATTAACTGTAATGTCCATCCTAAGTGAAATCAAACGGACATTGCAGAAAATACCGCGGTCATTATGTATTGTTTGCTAAACAATATAGGTGTCAAATGGGCTCGGTATATCTTGCACCACATGACCTGTTTCGACACCGGCAAAAATACCAAAGGCACCCACCCCCCCTACCCAGCTCTGATTTGTGGTCTTTTCCAGTCCGCCACTAATAAATCCCTCTTTTCTGACTTCCATTACCTAGTTCCTAGAAAAGGAGTTTGTATTAGTGAAACCACCCTTCAGAAGGCTGTCCCTGTGTTTCCCCTGCCGCTGGTGCTTCTGCTTCTGCTTCTGCCTCTGCTGTCCCTCCCTCCTCCACCCGTGCTCCACCTTCGCAGCCACATCCCCGACCTAGCCGTGCGTCCTTCTGTGCATCCAATGAAACCCTTCTGGGATATATGATGCATGAATAGGCGTACAACCGTCAGGTTCAGGAACACCTGCACTAGGATTTGTATTCAATCATATCCACCATGAACCTATCATGTGCTTCACCCTATCCCGTCTACCAGCCATACCCAGGTAGTGCCTATACTTCTTATGCATATGAGCATTACTTCCCTGCTCCTGAGCCTTCCGCTGCCGCTCCGCCACCGTATGATGCTGATCGTTCTGCTCTTGCTTTCCTACCGTTACCTGCTGGCCCCCTGGCCACTCTGCTCGCCTCCTTGGGTGACTCTACTCCGTCCTTCCCACAGGCCAAGGAGCTTCTTGCTCTTGGTATGTCGTGGGCCGAGCAGAATGCCCGCTGGCCTGGTCGTTCTTTTGGTCCTCCTGATGACGAGGAGATGCCCGATCTGGCTGAGGATTCTGATGAGGATGCTGAAGATGGTGACGGTGAGGATGCTTCCGATGACGATGGTGGTGATGGTGCTAGATCTGATGCTGGCACTGCTGCTCCGCCTTCAGACGGAGATGATGACTACCACCCTGGCGAGGACAATGAGGATACAATTGATATAGATAGCTTAGATGTCTAGGTGGTTTCTTAGCTTATAGTCTAGCATGTCCATCATATACATCTTTCTAGACTCTTTTGTATAAGCAACATCCTGGCACATTATTTTGAGCTGTACTATTTTGTTATGTTTGTTTTCTCGCTTTATGGTTGTAGTTGTTGTTCATGAAGACATCTTTCTAAGTTGTAATATCATCCATATGCACTTCAGCTATTTACTCTGTGTTATTTTATGCTTGGTGCTTCTTGAGCTATATTTTGATTCTGACTTGGAATGTGTGTTCTCCTCTGTGGTTGTGTGCTATATGCTTTTACATTGCTGTTTCCTACCTTGCATATCTGTTTGGTTGAGTTGTGGAGAAGACTTGTTTTTGCTTTTCTACCCCTACCTTTTTGCTAATGTCAAAAGGGGGAGAATTATCTCATGGGTTGAGACTCAATCATATTGTTTCTTGCTGTTATACTATTGCTTTCTTGCTCAGTTGATCCTTTTCTTGTCAATTCACTGTTGATCATGTGACATGCAAAGGATTACATATTACACGGATATTGGTATTGCTATGTGTAGAGAAACTAACATGCAGGTGAGAGGAAGTGTAGTTTGAGGGGGAGCAATTCAAAATTGTTCTTACCATGAATCCCCCTAAATTCACAAGGCAAAGGTATAACTTTCTTATCCTTTTCAATATGTTTGAGGAATGGTTTGTCATTGTCAAAAAGGGGGAGAATGTTGACCTAGAGGTTATACATTACCTATATTTTGATAATGACTTAACCATTCCACTCATATGTATCTAATATGTGCATTTAAGATTGTTTGCAGGCATTAGGTACATGAAAAGGATCTAAAATCCAAAGCCCTAGAATGGGTCAAGTTCAAGTCAAAATGGCTACAAGTGTGCGTTTTGGGATTTCTATGTAAACGACCTTAGAACATCTATGTAATCACTTGTAATGATGAATTGACTTGTAACTTAGAAGAGAAAAATGTTTGGGACAAAATTCACCAAGTGCTAATCACTTTAAATGCAAATTAGAAAATGGATTACATGCACTTGGTCGGTCGAGTTTCCCTGGTTTGAAACTCGACCGATCATCCTTGGTCGATTTTCTGAAGATTGCATCGGTCGAGTTGTGCACTCACAGAACTCGACCGATCAGGTAACAGACCATTTCTAGTTTAAATGGTCGGTTGAGTTTTGTCAGGACAAACTCGACCGATCATTTGAATATCGGTTTTGTCTTTTACTTGATCGGTCGAGTTATCCCCATTGAAACTCGACCGATTGCACTGTACAAAATTTGCAGAAAAGGTGATGTGACCGTTGGTAAAGTGTTTTGGGCAAAAATAGAGTCATTTTCTTGAACAAAAAATGGCTATTTTTGTATCCAAGTGTCCCACAACTTAAAGGGCCACCCTCAACTATAAATAGAACCCCTTGGAGTTCATTCCAAGCTGCTCTCCCATTGCAAACTTGGTTCTAGCCTAGTTGAGAGTGTTCCAAGCCCTTGAGCCCCTTTCTCTCTCTACCTTCAAGATAAATTCGTGAGTTATGAGTGAGTTAGGTCCCTGTGTATGAGAGCTATCCCTTGTATGATGTACAACTCTCCTTTCTCTCTTCCTACCTCCTATTCCCTTTGAAGATTGTTTGAAGCTGCTTCTCCAAGTGAAAGAGAGGTTGATGCTGTTCTTCTCAGAGTGAAGGTGAAGATGATGGCTGATCTTCAAGAGTGAAGATAGCTTGCTGCTCCAGATCCCTTGGTGAAGGTGAAACGTGGAGAAGCTCTCCAAGAGAAGGAGAGGTGCAAGGCAAAGCTCAAGTGAGATAGGTAAATCCTGCAAGGCTAAAGACTAAGGTAAGATTGGGTAAGTCCTTTGAAGAAGGCTGAAGAATCTTGCTTCGTGGGTAAGTCCTTGGAAAGGTAAAAGATCTTAGCTTGAGAAATTAAGTCCTTGGTTGTGTGGTTTATGTACCTTGTAATCTTATTATGATATATAAGAGAACCAAGTTGCAAATCCTAGAGTCTAACCAACTCTAGGTAGTGGACTGACATCGCTCCTAAATTTAGGACGTGGAACCACTCTAACCACCTGTCCAAGTGCTTGCTATTCATTGTCTCTTATCCTTGCTTTGAATGCTAGATTAGGACATCAAATTGCTGCTTGGTTTAGTTTCTGCACTAAGTTTAAATTGGTGGTCTAATTGATTTTGTGAAGTGTGTGTAGCTCTATTCACCCCCCTCTAGAGCCCATTGATCCAACAGAAACTCCCCGGCTAATTGAGCACAATCAGAAATACTACGGCCATGTATAAAGGCTCCTTGATTTTGTGAGACAAGGAAGGGCAGCACTTGGGGATAGTGGCGAGGAAGTGTTTTTGGAAATAAACTCAGAAAATAAGATATGTAAAGATGTGTTATGTGATCTCAGGAATTTTGGGTAGCTTGGCCATAACTGGTGGTAAGAAAAATCAAATAATCCAAAGATAAGGTAATCATATAGGTTAAAAGTATTAATTTGATGAATGTTCAAATTTTGTATTACTCAAGGACGAGTAACATTCAAGTTCGAGATATTTTGATGAATGAATATTCATCCCAATTTAGTTACATTTCTTAGACCAATTTTGCATCCTTATCTTATGCATCATTTTATCCAATAAATTAGTTTATACAACATTGCAATCCCATAATTGTTAATATTTTAGTTTTCCCACTTTTTTAGACAATTTATGAGTTGTTTTGATTAAATCTTAATTTTATCACTTTTGTTATGAGTATAACGATTTTGTTAATGGAATTACATTTATTTTCTGCGGGGAGTATTGCAATGTCAAAGATTTATGAATTACCAATCACAGTTTCGTCGAGTAAAAAGCAAGACAAATAAAAGCAATCCATGTTGTTTCTTTGTTATCAAGAAAAGGAGTTCATTTATGAGTCATCAAGTTTTCTTTGACTAGGAAACACGACAACTAATTAAATAATTTCCTTAGTATACGGACACCAATTGAAGCAATGAACTATTCACATCCCAGCTTACGGAAAGTTAGGCCAAAAGCAAGTCAACAAATAAATGGATCAATTGACAATTTTTGATTCATAACAGCAGTACCGATCGGTTACATTTCTAAATCCGTGATTTGGGCAAGAGCATTAAATTAATTGGCAAAAAGCATGACTATTACTCCATAATACCATCGAGCACTTGGCTATTAAAAAAACATCGACCAGCTCATGGTTTTCAATGCATGGAAACGTCACGTCAGTATTACAAAAGCATCGTGAAGCAACTAATGAAGGATAATATATTGACCTCCGCACATGCATATTCATGCACAAAAGGCCTAAGAAACTCCAGCGAGAAATGGCCGACACCGGCTTTACTTTTCTTTTTTTTGAAAGACACCACATTCATTACATTAAGTTCATACGACATCTACGTGTAAAGGGAGATACACCAACAAAACACAAAAAAGGAAAGAACAAATACAATAACCAAAAACTCATATCGGAACATGATAAATACAATGATATATTGATCTCTCTTATATATCACTGACTAAAATAGTTTTTTATGAGAGATTCCTTCAACCTGAGATTATATCTAATATAAAATATATGCTCCAAACCAGTGACCGAAGAAGGGATCATCTTCGCACTTACTGCCATATAACAAAGAAACAAAACATGATAAGTATAATGATGTATTGATCTCTCTTCTATATCGCTGACCAAAATAACTTTTTATGAGAGATTCCTTCAACCTGAGATTATATCTGATATAAAATATATGCTCCAAACCAGTGACCGAAGAAGGGATCATCTTCACACTTGCTGTCATATAACAAAGAAACAAAAAAGACCTGACATGAAAGGAGGACGCAAATCACACGACAACATAGAACCTATAACTCACTAGAGAAAACTGCAAACAGAGAGAAAGATAACAGATAACACAAGTCGCACTACGACACCAACAGAAAAAGCCACTACGAATCCCTTTCAAGGACAAGAAAATGAGCAGAAAAGGCCGGAGGAAGAAAAATGATGGGGGATAGAAAATACAGCAGAACCCCACCACCACTCACCAAGAATCCTAACTCGATCGCAATCGAGAGAGGAACGAAAACAACACCTCCAAACCCAAGACCCCTGATTATCCCCTACCCCAACAAGCCAACAGAGAAACCGAGGGCACACCCACCGAACTTCAGGCGGCAGAACATAGATAAGACACAAAAAAAGGAAGACCCCAACAAACTAGATCTACGATCGACACAAAACAAAAACAAAAAAGATGAAAAGGAAACAAAACAGGGAGAGCACGATCGGAAACAAAGAAAGGGGGAAAGAAGACACCCGCACAAAAGGGACCCCTGACCGAAAGGAGGCCCGCCCGTCGTCTCCAAACCACCTTGGAACGACCACCACCAGCGACCTGGGACGTCGCAGACAGGACGTTGCCACCAGACAACTCCAGACCCGACCGGATCTGGAACACGTAGACAGAGGGAGGAACACGGCGTGGAGGGACACCCGAGGACAACGGCCCGTCGATGAAGGCTCAGAGGCGGCCCACCCAGGCCGCCAGACCCCCTCCCCCTAGCCAGAGGCAGCGTCGTACAAGAACCCTAGTCGCCGCTTGAGTCGCGAGACCTCCAGGCTCAGAGAAAATGAATATGGCTTTACTTTTCTTATCCTCGTATGGACTGCTTTAATTGCAATTATCCTATCATTATCACACTACAACAATCACATATATCTCTTGACTGGTCTCTCTCTCATCCACAAATGTAACCCAACCACTTATCGATGACTCAACTATTACTACCAGGGTTGACTGTAATAGATTGACATGGCCTGATTTCCGCTACTTACCTAGGATATCGACGTCCAAGCAAGTCCACATAAAGTAGTGTCGACACTCGACACCATGCATGACCAATAATCGCAAGGGAAAGTGCTCAACCATATAAACTGCTCGACAGCTTTGCCCTCCAATCGACATATATGTTCCTGGACGGCTATCGATCTATAGAATGTTGTTGACCTTCACATGCTTGAGCAAGAAAGGTAGGAACCGAACCATTGACCTCCAGTGTCAACTTAACATAGTACGACCAAGCATAAGTATCGACATCAACCTGCATCTATCGACCTTGGACAGCTGGACAACCCGACAACTTGTCAACATCCACGCTTGGCCAACAATATCGATCCCACAACTCGACTGTCTGACAACCATCGAATTTTGACCGGATGTCAAATGATACACGTCCTTTGACTTTTAAAATGTTGATAATTTTGAATTAAGTAGTTACATGCAACAACGACAGATGCAATTAAGTTAATAGTTTAAGCCGATCCAGATAATAAAATGTAGAATAAACCAATGCAGGAGAACAAAGTAAATAAAGTTAGGATCAAACTAGGTCGTTCGTTGAGAACGAATGTGATATATTTAAAGAAATCAACACCTTGCAACCCTTCTGGATAGGCGCCGTTCTTCCAGTCGACCTGGTACGAACTTGAAGAAAAGCGTCACGTTTGTGTTGCAGACGAAGCAACACACCACTAGTGCAGCTCAGCAACCGCAGGAACCACTGCCTGATAGGTTGCGCCTTGGAAGGGAAGGAAACAAACTGGCTTCGTCCAGGAGAGGGTCTCCACGAAGCACCACGGAGGTGACGGCGGCAGAGAGAGACTCTGACGTTAGGGTTCGCAAACACGCTCAAACGACTGACGGATGTGTGTTCGAAAGATATGTTTAACCCTAATGACTGGAGGCCTATTTATAGCCTTACACGTCCCACTAATCCTATTCCTGTTAAGATGCGACCACTCAGTTATTCTTGTACACATTGTGAAAAATTCCACAAAAGAGACACTTTCCAGTTAGGATCAATAAATCTGAATAGGAAAGAAATAATTAATTAAATGAGTAATTAATTATGTAGTTGTATCCTAGTGCAAAAAAAAGACAGAAGACGGAAGACATTCTCCACAATCCACAAGCCATAAGCCCGAGCCCGAGCCCGAGCTCGTGCCCGACCCGACCAGGCCAGGCCAGATGAGGCGTGACGTGGCGCGTGTGCATGCGTGCGTGTGTGTTGTGGTCACCACCCCCACCAAGGAGGTGCATACCCTCCTCCTAGGACCCCATGGACACTAGTTCCCCATGTGATCCTACATATAAGGACCAAAAAAGTTCTAAGAGTGAGCAATATGGGATAAAACTTCTTTGTCATTTGCACTAGAGACAAAACTACTTTTCTCACATGTATTAGATGCACTACATTGAGCTTAACCCATGCTATACACATGGCTTCTACAACCATATATCTAACATAAAATTGACCGAGACAATAATAGCGGGCCGGGTCCCACTCATTTATTTCATGACTCTTAGACTTCATTTACAGAAATTATAATTAAGACCCCAAGAAATCACTTAAAATGACATCTCTTTTAGTGACCCTGGTGCTCCATCACTTTGCCAAGGTTCTAATTCTTATACTCGATAGAGAAAGGGCGATGACGCCTCTATACACATGCTCTTCCTCATCTACAGACCAGATCCAAGTAAGGAGGACGACGAAGAAGAAGAGTCACCCGACGACAGTCCTGGGTAGACTCTATTGCTACATCTCTTCTACCCGTCGAGATGATGTCTATCTCCTTCATTTTACTTATTATTTGTTCTGATCTCACTATAAGTTATGAGTAATTATTTACGCTAGGACGTAGGGAGTAGTAGGGCTGTACATCAGTCCAAACCGGACCGGACCGGCATGGACCGGACCAGACCGAGACACAGTTAATAAAAAATCATGGACCGAGGACCGGACCAAGTAAGAACCGGTCAAGTCCGAGATCGAACTGGAAAAATGAAGGACCGGACCAGAATCAGACCGAGACCGGACCGGATAACCAATATTTATATAGTCTTGATTATAAAATATAAATAATTATGTTATAATTATTAAATAACTAATAATCCATTTAAGTTTGTTAACACAAACTAAGTTATACAATTAAATTCTTACAACTTGAGAGAGTAACCTATCATAAGAATATTTAGGAACATTACTAATAAAATTAGAGTCATTAATAATATACAATAAATCCCACAATCTTTTACAAATACTGAATTTCATTAATAAATGTAAGACATTTTCTATGTTATTCGGTCCAACCGGTCTAGACCGGACCAGACCGAGTACCGGATTTAGAATAAATAGCGGACCAAGGACTAGACCGAAAGTCAAGTCGGTCCAAGAGCAGACCAGACCAGACCAAATATTCAGTCCAGTCCAGTCCACTGGTCTGGACCGAGAAATATATATACAGCCCTAGAGAGTAGCCCCACTACTTGCTTTTGTTCTTTTACTGCATCCATATATGTATGAATTTTATCACATGTTAAATCAATCACTTTATTTCTTGTATACTTGTTTGGCTATTAGTTTTGTATGTTTTTCATGATCTTAGGTGTAGAGAACTTTGAACCCAAGATCTGGGATATGGATTGATTTTTTTTAGACTCTGGATGAGACATCAGATATGTGTTTTCCAGAGTGACAGATACATGAACTCTAGGTAACGCGACAACGAGCCTAGAAGGATATCTGTCCAGGCTTAACCCTAACACCAAAAGGGGGATTTACCCGGCCTTCATGATATTTTTTTATGTGTTTGTGATCATCATCATCATCTAAGCCTCAATCCCAACTATGCTGGGGTCGGCTACATGGTCCTTCATTTCCATTCAAATCTCTCCTGGGCCATGTTCTGGTTGAGATGTAGAGATTCAAAATCTCTCTTAATAAGCTCATCCCATGTTAATATAGGCCTTCCTCTGTATTTATCATTCTTGACTCAATAGTATTGCTTCATATAAGCACATTTATCAGTCTACATTGCACATGTCCATACCATCTGAGTCGGCCCTCGTGCAACTTATCCTTAATGCTCGCCACCCCACTTTATTCCTGATATAGTCATTTCTCAAGCGATCTTTTCTTGTCTTCCCACACATCCATCTCAACATACACATTTCAGCCACGTTTATCTTATTGAGACCTTATTTCTTTCGCCGCCCAGCATTCGCTCCCATAGAGCATGGCTGGCCGTATAGCTATTCTATAAAACTTACTTTTTAATCTAAGAGAGATCTTTCGATCACATAATAATCCAGTTGCACTCCTCTGCTTCAACCATCTTGCAGTGATCCTATGACAAACACCATTTTGGACATCCCATATATTCGAATAATAGAACCCAAGTGATGAAACTTATCACATTTTGGTATATCTACTCCATCCAACTTGACTCCATCATACAGACCATGAGATTGGCTGAAATTGCAATGCATATACTCAGTTTTGCTCCTACTAGTCATCAATCCATTTGATTCCAATGCCTTTCTCCAATGCTCAACTTTATCATTCAATCCATCTTTAGTTTCTCCAATCAAAATAATATCATCAACAAATAACATGCACCAAGGAATATCATCCCAAACATTGTTTATCAACTCATCTATAACAAGAACGAACAAATATGGGTTGAGTGTGGATCCTTGGTGTACCCCAAACGTGATAGGAAAAGTAGGTGTCTCTCCTCTAGGAGTCTTCACACTTGTAGTAAAGATATCATACATGTCTTTGATCAAGTTAATATATTGGATTGTCACACCCTTTTTCTTCAAAACCATCTACAAAACTTCTCTGGGTACTCGATCATAAGCCTTTTCCAAATCAATAAACACGATATGAAGATACCTTTTGCTTTCTCTATACTTCTCTATAAACCTCCTTATAAGAAAAATAGCATATGTTGTTGATCTTCCAGGCATGAAACCAAATTGGTTGTTTGATATCTATGTTATAGATCTTAGTCTCTGCTCAATAATCCTCTTCCAAAGCTTCATTGTGTGACTCATCAACTTGATACCTCTGTAGTTTGTATAGCTTTGAACATCACCTTTGTTCTTGTAGATGGGGACTATAGTACTATTTCTCCACTCATCTAGCATCTTCTTGGTCTTCATGATCTTTTTAAAGAACTATGTTAACCACATAACTCCTTCATCCCCCATACTCTTCCATACATCAATGGGAATACCGTATGGTCTGCATGCCTTTCTCATTTTCATCTTTTGTAAAACATTCTTGACCTCAAATGCTAAAACTCATCATGTGTAAATGATATCTCTTGTATTCATGTCACACGAGTCTCTAACATTATTTGTAGTATCTCCATTGAAAAGCTTATGGAAAATTTCTCCACAGGTTCTTGATATCATCGTCCTTCACCAACACTCTGCCATCTTCATTCTTGATGCACTTTACTTGACTCAACTCTCTTTCTTTCCTTTCTCTTATACAAGCCATTTTATATATATCTTTTTCCCCTTCTCGTGTATCCAACTTCTTATAAATATCATCAAAGTATCTAGACCTTGCCTCCTGAACAATCTTTTTATCTTCTTTCTTTGCTTACTTATATCTTTGGAATGTTGCATCGTGTCAAGATTTGGGACAACTCCTATAGATCTCCCTTTTCAGTTTAATAGCCTTCTGTACTTCATCATTCCACCACCAAGTCTCTTTCTGTGGAGGCCCACGACCTTTGGACTCCCCCAAAACCTCTTTGGAAATTTTTGTTATGTAGGAGCTCATGTTATGAAGGAACCTTATGTGTGTTTGTGATGTGATGAGAAAATAAACATAAGTAGTGGTGGTGAAACCTACTCACCCTAGTATATCTATCCATATGATAGTCTATTTTATTTCCATTAATTATTCCTGCACTCACTATAGGAAAAAGAGGAAATAACTACGTTTGACTTAGCTATATTTTTGAAATTTGTAGTCAGAACAAATTTTCCTTACAATTAATAAAAGTGTAAGTTAAATAGTTGTAGTAAAAATTAAATAAACAAGTTACAACAACACAACTCGCTCCCCACATTTGGATGGAAAATGTTGCATAGGCTGTTTTGAATTTCTAGGAATAAGATAGGCGCGTATCCACTTCTAACTTTCGTACCTATTTTGAATTTCTAAGAGCAAGATAGGCACGTATGACGTATCCACTTGTAACTTTTGTACCATTTTTCCTTTTTGTTTATCCACAACTGTAGGTATCGCAATCAATGGGGAGACGCAGGAGATCCGCGGCGTATCCAAAGCTCAACTGAGAAACAAGTGGGACCAGCTGTTTGACAATCATGATGTCTGTCTACCCTCCTTAAATATCGCTCCGATATCAAGCCTATCACTGCATCAAGCCTATCACTGCAAGCATCGAGTACATCTCCAACAAGACAAGATGCGGTCATGATCCTTATCCAATTTCAAGAGGTATTTGATAATTACAAAGTAAAACAAGGCAACAAAATACTTTAACTAGGGTACAAGGTCGATCCATGATTTTTATAGCTTATTCCATCTGATATTACTTTACTAGGAGGCATGCAATAAAGATTTCTCATTCTCTTCTACGAACTGCTTGATGAAAAGCTCCATCGGAGGTACCATGTTTGGTATATCGAACAGTTCCACCTGACCAATGTCATGAGTATAGTCCTATGGTAGTAGAATATACAAATGATATCATCATCATATTATAACAGGTTTTGACATGCCAATAAAAGAGTATTTGAAAGGTACAATCTCATTAGTCTAACAGATTCCTCACTATCATCCCTTATATTTGCATTACGGGAATTTTTGTGTGGGAATAAATCTGATTGCTTGTACGATGATCAAACCTCATGTTTACCTACTGATTTATGCAAGATCCTCTGGATTACATTTAACCATCACTAATCAGATAATATAACTTTATGAAGACCGTGTCAAAGCAGAAGATGGTTCCTTCTTGTTGACGGCCTTGAAGCTGTTCTTAATTTTCTTTATAAGACTGTAAGACAAGAAATTCAACTAAACTTGGTGATGGTGTATTCATCATGCATTGTAGTTATGTATACCCGAAGTTACTGCATTACATCATGTCATAATTAATTAATTTGAAGTACCTCCCTTTCATAATCTATTTGCGTGACCAACATTATTAAGGAATCCTACTCATATTTTCTGCCAACTGTTCGCAACTAATTGGACCAGCTGGTTTCCTAATGAAGTTTTAGTGTGGTCGTGCACTAATAATGGGGATAACATTTCTCTTCAGACCTGGTGTATATTGGGAAATCTCTACAGCTGCCTGTTGTTACATGTTTGACGGGCTTACAAGTGTTCTACTCATAAACCAGCATGGTTGGACATTGTAAGAATTATGGTACTTTGATGTATGAGCACAATGATGCTTTACAATTGCACTCTCAATAGAGAATGAAGTTGTCTGATCCAAATGCAATGTTTTTTTAAAATTTGTGAGAAAAAGAGATTAGCATAAAACATAATCTAATTAAGAGCAAATTTCTATGTACGTTGAATTTGTCTACATATTACAATTAATGTTTTACGGGAACTACTGATTTGATTGGTTTGATATGTGAGGTTTGATTTACTCGTCGGTACTAATTATTTACTGGGTTTGGATTTATGAATAATCCATTATTGATCAAATTGGTAAGTTTTCTTTAAAGGGTTGACCATTTAAATAGATCTTTGCTTCAGATAACCAATGTCCATCTAAGACATGTATTTAGGTTGATCATGTATTAACCCACATGCCCCTTTATAGTATGGATGCTACCCAAGAGTTCTCCTATGCTTCGATCCCTTTCTTCTTTATTGTAGAATGGTGTTAGGTTGGTGATGATACTACAAGCGGAACTATGCCAAGATCAAAGAACTAACAAGTTGGACGTGCTGCAGATATGGATAGGAGCAAATTGATTCTTGTATGAACAATAAGAGCTGCTACTGTGATAGTATAGCTCAAGTATGATATCAACATGGTGTTTTAAATAGGTATGCTCTTAGCATCTCTATTATTTTCCTTATCTACGTGGATAAACTTGGGCAATGAAATATGTATCATACATACTCTCTTACACTAATCTGTTAGTCTTATTTCATGAACTACATTATGTTTCTCTCTTGTCACATATTCTATTTAGTCTTATATCATCATGAACTGTAACTGTATACTTTGAGTATGTATATAACGATAATTAATTTGAATAATATACAAAGTAGTAGTGGGTTATACGAGAATTGTAAGACAAAATTGGCGCAAATAATATAAGTTGGCTAATGTTTCTTCCATAGACTGCGCACTATGGACTGATAACCTCCAATTTTTAAGAGCATCATCCTATGTTACCCTCCTGATTATATGTTGTCCTGACGAGGGTATTTATACGAGTTCTACATGGATTTTGGTAGTCTTCAGGGAGTTTGGTGGTTCGACAACCATCACAACTCTGTCAAACTCTATCTGAGTACAAGATTGTTTCTACTGTTAGTGGTGAGTTGCATAGCCAATCAGATGTGTTATACATGTAACCTATGACTGTATGTGTTGTTCCTGAAAAGAAGTAATAAGACTTAACTGGTTGTACAAATCTATTATAGTATAACTTAATATATTGACCAAATTGATGTAAAGTATTTACAATGAATTTGCAATACGAATTTTATAAGAACCAGTAACAAGTAGGTGAGACCATATAAACTACTTCCGCTACCTGCCTGATGCTGGTTTGGGGTGCTAAAGATATCTATTCAGTTTATTTATAAGGATCCTGTTGCTTACGTGTATTTGTATAGATTTTTTCTCGAGTTGGGCATTGCAACCAATGTAGTTCATCCTATAAGAATGCATACTTATAGACTAGTAAGAGAAAGAGTTCAATAGCATCTCAAGGGTATTGTATATGTTATATATATAAATAATTTGTTCTGCAGTGATAAATGAGAACTATGTTTTGAGCTTGCTGCATTGCAATAAAATTAGTAATATAAATAGAAAGGTCCATATATAGTTAGAAAATGTAGTGGTTTATATGTAAAAATGTTGCCTTTTTTAGTTTGAACAAGTGTATAAGATGTAAAATGTGGAACCTGAGACTAAAGAGAAAATATGTGTGCCTGTAGTATTGTTTCTACTGGGTGTTGTTGAAAATCTTGCTCCAATTTCTTGTTGGTGGGTGGGGGTGGTTTCATGTTGCCGGATTTAATGTCTAGAATCCTATTACATTTAGTTCTAACATACTCAAGGTTGTCCATTGAAGTGGGTGCATGATTAACTGAGCTGAAGAAATTAAATACTTCTTGTTTACTGTGTTGCAACTTTTGTACAACTTATCAAGAACATCAGTGTTGAGAAACTTATGGAAGCCTCCTTAAAAAATGAGGGTATTCAACATGCGAGTAACCTTCTCAATACAACATTAAGCCATGTTTTCTTCTCAACATATATATATATATTTATAGTACTCCAGGTATCCTTTTCAATAGATGAAGCCTTCCAAATGTGAAGATGGCCTCCCTTTGGTGAACATTAATATTGTTTGTTTCTCATGGTTGTTGATATAATAACCTGCTGATTGGAGTGGCTCTATAGTGGCTTGTTGGAACAGGGGTCAACTAGACATTGTTTGAAGGAGAATCACACACAACAAAGGAAAAAAAGATGTTTTATGTGGGGGAGCAAGTGGAGGCTTATGGTGTTGACCTATGTTACGAAAATAGTCCCTATTTTTTATTCATTCGTTTTGATGTCACTCTGAAGAATTTCAATTAAGTTGAGAGTAGGTAACTTCACATGCTACTCAATAACATGCAACAAGTGAATACTGATGTGAAAATTTGGTATTCATTGAAAAATACAATTTTCCCTAGAAAATTTGGTGTGATTTGCTCTGCTAAATAATTATTGGTTCTTGTTTTTTTCTTCTTTCAAAGACTTTGGCTGTTATATTGTTGGTTTTTATTCTTAAATGGCTTATTATTCATGAAGGGTTGATGTCAGTAAGTCACCAATGTTTTTCTTGAATTTTATGATCTAATTTTAAGATTGTGTTCAGGTTTTTGCAGTTGTAGGAATATCTCTTTGGTGTGATCTACTCTAAACAATCCTTATTGTCTCCTAGAGTTGTAGGCTATCTACTTCTTCTTCCCTCTATATTGTGAACCTGGTTGCTACCATTTTGTATTTTATGGGTTGATGACATATTGCCCTGAGCTTGTTTACATCGGTCTTTTTCCTTTCTCTTTTCTATGATATGTAGCGTTAGCGCAACTGGTAAGGCACGGTGTCCCCCTCCGGGGGGAGCCGGGTTCGAACCACGCTGTGGAGCGCTGGATTTATCACCCGCCAGTTATCCGAGCTATGGCTGGAAAAAGGATGCGGGCTCTGCCTAAGGCAGTGAAAAAAATCCTTTTTTTAATTAGATGAAAACTTCATTACTTGATATTACATTCAAGCAAGTCCTAAAGGCTCTACAACTTGGTCGATTTTTCTTTCCTTAGATTTTTTACTCCTGTCTTAGTTGAGCTCGACTCATGTATGCTAGAGGCCAACTGTTGGGTTTTAGGGGAATCAGAGAAGGCAGCGGAAATAAAAATTTTCCCCCAAACCCAGTATAAAGGAATCGCGTCAACGTCTATACAGTAGGAGGGATGGTTTGTAGAGGAGTACCTTGTACCGAGGCTTGCTCAGAGATATTACCTCGCAGCTAGTGCGGTCTTCACCTCCAGTCTTGGACAGTGTCTGTGCAGCTACTGGTCTCACTGGGACTGTCAGGATTGACAGCTATCCTCCGAGCAGAAAAAGTCTCCCGCCTCTGTAGTAGTCCACACGGACCACCTGGAACTCCGATTGCCTTATCGCATAAGGCACCACAAGGAGTCGTACCCTCCTATCGGTGTACTAGTCACCGACACACTCTCCTACCACCAGTCACCTTTCTGCAGTTGTCTTTCCCTTACTGTGCCTCCCTTATCGGGTAGCACTTGCTTGGGCTCTCCTGGTTACCACAACCAGAGAGAACGACAACTTTACAGAGTAACTGGTGTTCTGAGTTGTACTTGAAAAGCCCCCAATACCCCTATATATATAAGAGGGTCATGGTACATGGTTCTCTACCCCGGGCAATGCAGGACTAAAGCAGGAGTAGAAGGGTCCAGAATTTCCACAAAACAACCAACTGCGCCGGCTGAACCAATCATTTCAAGCATGAACCGATCAGTTGGGGACCTGAGCCGATCAGTTCACACCTGAACCGGTTGGTTGGGGCACCTGATCTTGTCGGTTCACTTCTAAACCGGTCGATTTACTGCCCTGGTCAGTTCCCGATTGACTTTTCCTCTTTTGTTTCGAATTGATCCAAATACCAATCCTTGTTCCAATCAAATTGGACAAGTGAAACGAAGAGAAATTTCTTGCCAACCTGACTTTCCCAACTCGCTCGGTTGGACCAGTTGAGTCGATCAGTTCAACCCTTGAACCGGTCGGTTCAGCCTGTCCTGAGACAATCGACTCACCAACTTGAGCCGATCGGTTCACCAAGATGAGCTGATCAGTTCATCATATGAGCTGATCGGTTGGGAGTGCAGATTGCGCAAAATCAGTCAATTGTAGTTTCAATCAATCTGATATATTCAATCGGTCCAACACTTTGAACACTATGATACTGAGCTATTTATTGATTGAGAATTTAATTGAACTACTAAACTCCTTTAGTAATCAATCTAAACATCATTTGTGGATAAACTCCTCTTCCAGGTTAAATCCTATGTGTGTGACCCTACAGGCCCATTTTATGTTGGCAATGAAAGTCCATAACACTTATGACTTCACAAGCAAAGAGCGGTGCCTAGTCGCACATCAGTGCTACCCAAGTGAAAAGGAAAGTTGGAGAACAACTTTCAATACTACAATCCGTGAATGGTGTTACAATGAATGTATAATTCCTTTGTCACTGATATCTCAAATGAACTCAAGGCATGGAACATTCATCCTTTCAACGTTCATTCACTTTCTTGATCTCAGAGTAGATTGGAGGAGATATGTATGACACCAATATCACATACTGATTCACACATGCATGCGCACACCTATCTCAATCATACTCATCAAGTGTCCATGGATATCAAACTCCCTCAGGAGGGACAAATCCCATATCTATCACTCACCCCTCAAAAGCCCCATGTGTCAAAGCCACCCAATCATCACCTTTATAACAACCCATGTTTCAGGACTGTGTTTAATGATGTCAAAGTGTACCCAATGACATGTGTTGAGTGTAGTGATTTCAGGTCAAAGAATAACACTCACCACCATCACTGTGAGAACTGACTGTGACTACCATGTCAAGGTTCCATGTGTCAAACTCATAGTGGGTCTGTCTGGTACACTTGTTCTCTAACAAGTACCTATGTGTTTGGTTTGATATCTCCATATCATGACTAATGAGATTCTGTCATCAACCAACACCACAATCTAGTCTTGTGTGTCATTGTTGTCTATCTACCTTCCACAATGACATATGACTAGGGACATAATAAGAATGTACAAACTCTTAGCATCCGTATGATCTCATCGTTCAGGTCCTCAACCTGAAAGCATACGTCATTGAGTACTATCATTCTCTAGACATTCAATGTGTTCTATCATTATCTCATATGACTGAACCAGAAAGAATTGGAAGCTTGCCTTTGATGTTTATCAAATCAATCTTAATGTATCCCACCAATCATCCCATGATTGGCTCTTAGGGAATACATACCAATAGACTCCCACTTGCACTGCGAGCCAATCATCCTTGAATCATATTCTTAGTGATCTTCAAACATGTCCCACAAGTTACTATGCTCTAGTGCTGACGCAGCGAGTTATGGCAACACCTTGCCAAAGTCGGTATTAACTGCATGTCTCTCATCTCTTCACTGTACGTCACACGTATGAGATAGAGTTGCCGTAATATGTGATCTAGTATTCCTTTTCTAACCTTTAGCCATATTGCATGACCAAGTACTCCTAACTTGTCATCAATGATCGGAATAACTATAAGTTCATCTCATGAACTTCCAGATCCATATAGTATCCACTAATGTTCTCTAACTCATGGATACTCGGCTTTTCCTTTTAAACAGATTTATTGGAACATTTCCATTTATCAACAAACATTCACTTTTATATATCCCATATATTTTTTGTGATTAATTTTCTATCATTTTCGGAAGTTTGCATCAGTGTAACTCTTTACAGTGAACCCTTCCTTATTTCCATAGAACTAGTACTTCTCAAGTACGTATCAAGTTATTATGGTATTCAGTAACCCTTACTGGAACTAGACAGACATCCACTCATCATGTCCCACATACGAGTTATCAGGATGAGCACATCATATTATCATGTCCTACATACAAGATGATGAATGCATTTTATTCTTGCTATGTCCATACATGCAAGATAATGGGATAATTACATACATGATAGATTCATATCTATTCTTAGTGTTCCCATTCTTCATAAGAATTGGATACTTGGCCTTGGGATACTAACTCCACGTAACAGAGACAAGTTTTCTCCCATTGAATCTGTGCACACTGAACCCTTCAGTATAGATTGCCAATGTATGCTATCTCTTTTCAGGTCAAGAGGTTTTCGAGAACTGTCTCTATAGATCTCTATTCCTATCACATAGGAAACGTCTCTATCTTCCATAAAGATAATTTCCATAAAGGATTCCATTCTATAACATCTCATTCCTCATCGACACGTGGAATGAATATACGCTCCCACTAAATCACAGATCCCTTCTTTATCTTTGTCATATCAGTCAAACCTTTTGACTATATTATCAAAGTAAAGATCCCAGCTATGAGTTGCTTGTACTTAATCAATCACATTGATTAGTTCATTGTAACTTATAGACTTGATTTGCATTAATGGATTCATAAACCTTATAGGTTGTGTCACATACACATCCTTATTTTATTCCTCATAGGAATGCAATTTTAGTATTTGTATGCCAAATCTCTTAGTCATTAAGTTGCATTCAACAAGCATCATCCTTCTTAAAATGTCATCCATGTGTCTTAACGCTTAAGACTCATTCACACTTATGGATTTCATCTCAATTGGAGCTACCATCAAGGTCATACCTTATGGTTCACATGGAAGTCACTTAGGATGTAATGGTCATAAACCATAACTCAAAATCCGGTTCCTCAATATCATCTAGATTGTTGACTCATCATATGACCAACTCATCATATAGATATTTGAGGTGTATCTGTTAAGGAATTTGAGAACTCACAACACTTTGTGATTCTTAATATCCTTTATTAGTGTAGGGTATTCTTTATTTAAGAAGAACTTAGTTATTTGATAATCATCCTCTAACTCCTTAGAGTATGACTCCTTTTGATTTAGACATCACCATGCCTTAATCATGAGCTCACTATGATACACTATCATAATCACTCATAAGGATCTCAAACATTTGGTTCAAGTATTTCATTCATTGATCTCATCAAGAATTAACACTTTACCAAATTTGTACTTCATCTATGATATTCTTGAACACTTCAAGATATTCATATTGATATTTCTCTAAACACCGTTTGAAGTATTAGCATTTTCTCCAATAGGTATGTAAATACATCACATGTATTATACCTAATAGGATAATCATTCTCCCACTACCACTAGTGAAAATAGATTTATCATTGTCAAGAGATTCATGTCTCTTACTGGTTCTCTAACCAAAAGAGTCTAGATTTATCCATCATATGGAAACTAGAAATGAATTTCTCATGATGACGCTAATTCATTGTTTGAGTTATCAATAGCTTTTAGATATCATTTTATCTTATGAATACCAAGTACTATAAGATAAACAAGGCATTGCCACAAAGATCATATCTTTGAAACATCAACTATATTGATAGTCATCTTGTCACTACAAGATGCAACAATAAAGTGTTTCTATTGGCAAATTGAAACACCAGTTCTCAACTCTATTTCATGCCCTTTAGGCTAAAATAAACTGAAAGGTACTCCTATCTATGGTAGCAACACTTGCTCCAATAATGGGTACTCCTTTCTTGGTCCTTTCGTAAAGGCCATCACTTCTTTGTAGATCTTACATATCATATATGTCAGATCTCCATCTTGGTATCATATACCTCATAAGCGGTTCATTTCATGATACCTTAGGTGGAGATATCTATCCCCTCCTTCTTCTTCTTTTGTTCTTCCAGATATAGAGGGAAATTCCCTCGTTCACCCTCCCATGTGCCTTGAGGGTGAAGACGACTTGGGCTACTGGCTAGCATTAGAACTCTTCTTAGCTTTGCCCTTGCCCTTGCCCTTGGACTTGCCTTTCTTTCTATTGATCAACATCACATACTTAGGCTTTTCCTTCTTCATCTGTACCTCAAGGCTAAAGAAGGCTTTGATTGCTGGCTAGCATCAGAACACTTCTTTGTTTTGTCCTTGTCCTTGCCTTTGAGACTTACCCTTCATCGATCATATTAAAGATTAGGGTTTGTCTTTCTTCATCTTTGCCTCTACTGTACTCAACATGTCCAACAACTCTGTCAACGCTTGTCAAAAATGTTCATGTTGTAGTTCATCATGAACTATATGATTCTCACAACATTTGTAGTATCATACCAGTAGCCAACTGTTGGCTCAGAGGAAATCCTAGTCTAGTCATACCCAATCACATTGAGTGTGTGAATACCTACTAGATCTTCTTCTGTCATGACATACTAGGATAGTGTCTTGGAGACATCATGTGTCTCATGTTGTCTCTACAACTCATAGTTCAGAGAACGCAACAATAAGCACTCCACATCAATGGCATCTTCGATATGCTTCCATAAGCATCCTTTAAGCCATTGGTGTGGTGGGATCGAGTTCATCTGGTTCTGGTATAACTAGGACTTAGAGCTTTCACTCTTCAATTGAGAACACTTCTCAACGTCCTAACCAGTCGTGGAATTATTCCCATTTAATTTGTCCATCTTAAGGACCGATCGCAAATAAAGTGATTATTGTTGATTAACCATTTATTGTACAAAAGGAAATATATGCAATTTAATCCAAAAACTCCTTTTTGACTTGATTGGTTTGAAAAGGTTTTACGATATAATTAGGACTTTAATTAATTATCACTTCCACTATTTTTGTTTAAATTGATAGCCCTCACCATCAATTCAGAAGGTTGCAGTGTACAATCTTCTAGTGGGCAAGATCTTGAAATCCTCTGAGTCATGGACTAGCTAGGACTATCACCCACAACTTAGATCTTCGAGGTAGGCAACTCTTGCCAATTGCATCATATGAAACTCTTGAAAGATGTCATATGCAACTCCTTGCCATGATCACCTCCATGCCTTAAGGTGCTAGATCCTATCTAGGTCACCTTATTAAGTCTGACCCAAAGCCAACACGATGAATATGCACCCTACTAGGGAAGACCCACATATTCATCCTTCACGCTTCCACGAGATAGATGGTGCACCATGCTAGGGCGTGCCCACACTTGGCCGATCAAGCTTTTCATGTGTGTCGCATTTGGAAGGCATCTAAAACTTTAATATTTAATGATGGATTTGGTTTTTATAGGTACATATACATATCCAATCACCACACACTACTACATAAATAACTTATAATGTCACATTTAGAGACGTTGGTTATTACTGAAAACCGATGCCTAAACCCTACAACGTCGGCTAATTGCAGAGACTGACATCTATATTTGAAGACCAGCCAGACAGGGGTATCACTTTTTATCAAGTGTCGGCTCCCTAAATCAAACCGACGCCTAACATAGCCCGCCAAATCCAAATTTTCGAGCAAAAAAAAATTACCCCCCAAAGTTTCACATACAACGTCAGTTTTCTACCTAATAAATGACGCCTAACGATGAAAAAAATTACCTCCAAAGGTTGTCAGTTTTTGTGGAAAAACCGACACTGATAAGGTTTTTCGCGCCGTCCCCACGAAATTTTTTAGGGTTAAGATTTTCCAATGGACGTCAGTTTTGTCTGGCAACTGACGCCTATGGTCATAATTCGAGAACAATTATTTTTTGTTGGCATATAAAGATAGACGTCGGTTTTTCTATTTGGAACCGACGACTATCAGTGAACATAAGTGTCAGTGTGTTGGCACTAACCGACGCCGAAAGTTCTAAGCATTGGTTTATGTTAATAACCGACTCCTATTGTTAACTTAATAGCACCCGCGTGAGCCAGGTTCTTCCCCTTTTTTTGTTTCATTGGAGATTTCACTAGGGTCTGGCGATTCTGCCGCCGTATGTTGCTCTTTCGCCTTCCCCGCCGCCGGTCTACCTTCCTCGTTGTCACCGCTACTGCTGCCACCACCTAATCCTCTGCTTCCTCTTACTGTTTCCGCAACCTGCTCCTCCGCCTCTGCTCCTACTCCTACTCTGACCATCGCCCGCTCACCGCCGCCGCCCGCTTGCCGCTGCTGCCTCCTGCTCCTGCTCCTGCTCCTCTGGCGCCTCTTCTTCCTCTGCTCCTGCTCCTGCTCGTGGTACCCTTCTTCCTCCTCTTCTTGCTCCTTGCTCCTTGCTCCTGCTCCTACAATTTATAGTAACACATGCAAAAAAATGATCAAAATAGCCCCTATCTTCTTGCTCCTTGTTGGCCCTTTTGTCATTAGGGTAATTTTTGTCATTAGTGGACTTAGATTGTATTTTTGCAATTAAGGTTACACATGCATCATATTTTTTTATTTCCCATTTGTAGTAGCATGGACTAAGAGAGTCTCACTAAAATTGATGCTTATTGACACCTAATTAATTCATTATAACAGAATTACATTGATTGCACTTGTGCTCTTGGGCTGAATTGAGTTGCCGTGTCATCCATTTGCATTGTTGACTTGCATATATTTGTTCTTCAGCCTTCAAGTGAGGTATAATCTCACTCTCCCAATGTGCCATTAGGCTTCATTTTGATTCAAATCTTGTACTTGCATATATTTGTGCTTATAATCCTCATGCTTGACCTAATTCAATAAATTTTGATGCATGTTAAAATAAGATTCAACTTGTCCATTCTAGCATCCTAATTTGATTTGATTATGTGCTTTGAACCTTGAAACATGCGTATTAAAGATACATTGATGTTAAATCTCAAACTTAACTCACATGTGGGTCTTCTATTTCTAAAATGATAATGTGAACTCCTAAATCAGTAACATATATTATTCTTTGTGCACCCAAATACCTTGTGAATCATGTATGCGCCCTAAGGTGATTAAATGCCTAAATCTTGACTTGAAATATGACCTAGTATGTATGTTGATATATGAAGCTCTAATGATAATGGTGAAATGGAGTGGATTTGAGGTGGATATGTGGTAGAAATGGTAGGGTAGGTTGGTCACCACAGTCATGTTGGTGTGCCACGACCGTGGTGAGGGTAGTATAGGACGGTCATGGGGTAAGAATATAATCGTGGTATGGGGCTGGTGGTAAGCTATGTTTGTGGCCACAGCCATGGCGGAGTGCCACGGTCGTGGTGGGTGAGTGGCACCACGGCTGTGTTGGGTCACATAGCCGTTTTGGAGGAGGGGGATGTGATAGTGGGCACTTCCCACGGTAATGTGAATTTATGACCAAGAACCATCATTTCAACAGGGTTTTTCCCCAAGTCGCCACGACCGTGGCCAATGAAGAAAAAAATGACCGTGGAGCAGCATCACGGTCGTTTTTTTCTTCATTGGCCACGGTCGTGGAGACTTGGGGAAAAACCCTGTTGAAATGCTGGTTCTTGGTCATAAATTCGCACGACCGTGGGAAGTGCCCACAGCTGTGGTGAGGCTTGCACCACTTGATTATCCTTTAAACTTCATCATTCTTGGATGTCTTTGCTTGGTGACGACTCTTGGCCATTAGAGGTAGGTTGAGGGATATTTTGGGGCCTCCTTTGGACCTCCCCATGAGTGGAGGAGCCCTAGAACTCCTTTCTCTCTCTTCCATCTAAGGCATGGTCCAAGTATCTGAAAACAATGCAAAGAACATCATAAGTGCATTTGGCAATGATAAACACATTAGGGGTAAAAGCTTGTAATCTAACATGTTTAGATGTGATTTAAGTACAAAATGGCACAGGATGGAGCCCTAAAATAGGGCTACATCACCCCCTGATTTAAATCTTTGATATATGGAATCATGGTTTTTATTTACTATTTAGTGTTACTGACAAACATGATTAAATGATGTTACACAAAACTTAGGATATGAATGATGAAACTAAGATTGAAGGTATAAGAATGACAACATACATGTATTTGTTGGCCTAGAAACCCATCCAAGATTTACTCATTAGGAGTAAATCTTGGATAGTCCCCAGTTTGGGACTGTTCTTGAACACCTAATCTCACTTAGGATGTAAGTGTATAATGTGTATTGGGTTTTCAAGAAAATTTTGGTAGCATTTCCCCATTTTTTCTCTAAGTATATATGTACTTAGAGAACAACGGGGAAATGCTGCCGAAATTTTCTTGAAAACCCAATACACATTATACACTTACTAGTGAGATTAGGTGTTCAAGAATGGGATAGGTGGTACACATTTATTATATATAAGAATGACAACACATGTATACTCCCTAAACCCTAAAGTTTTAACCATGCTTAAACTCTAATATGTTAACCCTAGACCCTAATCTTATTGTAATATATACTTGTTTTCTCTTTGATCATAGAATGGATAGATCATGGATGTCCATTCGCAATCATTGTACCCCAGAGTTTATTTCTGGTCTTGACCAGTTTATTAGATTTTCTGAGGAACATAGGAAACAACTTGGAGATAGGTTCTACTGTCCATGTAGGCATTGCGGTAACAACTTGAAAGTTAGCACTGGTGATGAAATCAAAAGTCATGTCATGTGCAACGGGATTGTACAAGGCTATACATAATGGCACTGGCATGGAGAGATTTCAAACCCGAAACCAGTGGATGTCGATAGCAGTGCTTGTGTGGAAGAAGAATTTCCTCCGATGACATAGATGTGAATGAACCAGTTCCAATAAACATCGTTGATGCGATGCTGGATAGTTGTGGTGTAGAGCACACCGAAACCGATCCACCTCCCATGTTTAGAAACATTGTGCATGATGTTGAGATACCGTTATACATAGGTTGTACTAAGTTTACGAAGCTTAGCGCTGTGTTGAGATTGTATAAGCTGAAAGCTAACAATAGATGGAGCGACAAAAGCTTCACGTCATTGTTGTCTTTGTTGAAAGAAATGCTTCCTGAAGGAAACGAGCTGCCAATCTTAGTTTGCCGGGGGAAACCCACCCCCTAGGCGGAGGCCCAGATGCTTCCTGAAGGAAACGAGCTGCCAATCTCAACATACCAGGTAAAGAAATTGTTGTACCCAATGGGAATGGAGGCCAAGAAGATACACACATGCCCAAATGATTGTGTATTATTTCAAAAGGACTATGTGGATTTGAAAGATTGTCCAAAATGTGGTGCGTCACGGTATAAATTGACGACTTCAGGGGAGTCCAAAATTGGTTCTCCTGCCAAGGTGATGTGGTATCTACCTATAATATCATGGTTTCAACGCTTGTTTGCCAATCTGATAGATGCAAAGAATTTGAGGTGGCATGCAGATGTTAAGAAAAATAATGATGGGATCCTACGACATGCGTCTGATTCCCCACAGTGGAAGAAGATTGATCTATTGTACCCTAAATTTGGTGAAGAAGTCAGGAATCTAAGACTTGGGCTTTATACAGATGGGATGAATCTGTACGGGACATTGAGCAGCCAACATAGCACTTGGCCAGTCATGCTTGTTATATACAGTCTTCCTCGCTGGATGTGTATGAAAAATAAGTACGTTATGCTGTCATTGTTGATATCAGGCCCTAAACAACCTGGAAATGATATCGATGTTTATCTTGAACATCTGATTGATGACTGAAAGAAACTCTGGGGTGAAGGTGTGATGACCTATGATGCTTCACAAAGAGAGACATTTTGTTTGCACGCTATGTTGTTTTGCACTATTAATGACTTTCCAGCATATGGGAATTTGTCTGGATATAGTGTCAAAGGAGCTAAAGCGTGTCCTATATGTGAAGAGAACACTGATTCAACAAGACTAAAACATGGCGGAAAGACTGTATATCTTGTTCATCAAAGGTTTCTTCCAAAATTCCATCTGTATCGTAGGAAGCGCAAAACATTCAATGGATGGAATGAGGAACGAAGTGCACCTAAACCTATACCGGGGGAGGTTGTTTATGAAAGAGTAAAAGACTTTGTCAATGAATTTGGTAAGAGATCACAATGTACTATGGACACACGGAGTGACAAATCTTTATTCAAGAAGAAGTCAATATTTTGGGATCTTCCTTATTGGAGTTCTTTGATAGTCAGGCATTGTATCGATGTCATGTACGTTGAGAAAAATGTCTGTGATAGCATCATTGATACTCTGTTGAATATACCAGGTAAGACTAAATATGGGATCAAATCCAGACTGGACCTATGTGAAATGGGAAATCAGAGAACATACTTACCTCCCTCTTGTTACACGTTGTCTAGAAAGGAGAAGAAAGCTTTTTGTGAATGCTTGGTAAATGTTAAGGTGCCACAAGGTTACTCATCCAACATCCGTAGATTGGTATCAATGAAAGATATGAAGTTGATAGGTCTTAAATCTCATGATTGTCACACTCTAATGCAACAAATATTGCCTGTGGCAATTCGATCTATATTGTCGAAGCATGTAAGGTTTGCAATCACCAGACTTTGTTTCTTTTTCAATAGTTTGTGCAGCAAAGTTATTGACCCTGATACTCTCGATACTTTACAAAGAGAAGTGGTTGTTACCCTATGTCAGCTTGAGATGTATTTCCCTCCTTCGTTCTTTGATATCATGGTACATCTTGTTGTCCACTTGACTAGGGAAGTGAAAATGTTGGGACCAGTTTTCTTGCATTGGATGTATCCCTTTGAACAATACATGAGCATTTTTAAAAGTGATGTTCAAAACCGTTATCGGCTTGAAGGGAGTATTATTGAGGGTTATGTGGTGAGAGAGGTTATGGATTTTTGCAATGACTTTTTGAGTGGTAATGACACTCCTGGTAATGACAAGAATATTGAGGAGCAATTTGGCAAAGGAATTTTGGGATCATGGGTGAAAGTAATCAGCCGTGAGCAGTTGGAACAAGGTCACTTGTATATTTTACACAACATGGATGGAGTGAGTGTTTATATAGAGGAACATACCAATTTTATCAAGAGACAATATCCTCGAGCCAATTCAATGTGGCTTGCTCGATTGCATAATACGACATTTATTAAGTGGTTTGAAGATAAAGTCTTACATCAACTATCTCAAAGGAGTTATAGTGGATGAATTGGGTTTCACTTAGTTAACTTTGAAAAGATTGGCGAGAAGGGTGAAACATTCATAATGGCATCACAGGCGAAACAAGTTTTTTATATCGATGACCCTGCAAATGATAAATGGTCGGTTGTTCTTCATGGTAAAAGATAGTTCATTGAAGATCCTATAGATGAAGAAGAGTACTATGATAAGTATGATGACTCCAATCCATTCTCAGTTGGGTTGCCAACACCACAAAATATTGAAGCTAATGATGACTTGTATGTACGTGGAGATCACAATGAAGGATTGTTAATTGATAAACGATCACAATGTTAGAGGCATGCATGTTTATATTTTTTTATATGTTTCATTTTTCAATGTTTCATTTGTATATGTGAACTATACAATGTTTCATTATCTTCTAGTTATGTCAAATGCTAAATGTTTGATTTTTTAATGAAATTTTCAAATGGCTGAGCATGGGCATGATGACCATGATGTCCATGATGAGCATGGTGAGGACACCAATGCACCGCCTCACAATGTAAGTTTTAAAAATATATCATAAATTTCTATCTATATGTCTATTTATAGTTATATCCTGTAAGTGTGTTTATTTTGTCAAATTTTAGGTTGATGATGCACATGTACCCTCTAAAGCACTTGAGGCACTTAATGAGCAGTACCAAAAAGTTGACAAGGGAAGGGGCATCACTATGATGAAGAAGTTAATAGTGCTAAAGGGCAATGGACCCAAACTGGTTGCGGATTTTGATAATACAGGAAATGCAATTGGAGTGAACCACAATTCGTTTGTTTCATATCTTGGGTATGTTACTCGTAGCCATTGTGGTTGTAAGATAGATTCTTGGAATAAAGCTCCTAAGGGGAAGAAAGACTTAATATGGAAGGATTTATGCGTGAGTTATTATTTGCTATTCTATTTTTTAGATTACTAATTTTTTGGATACTAGTTAATAGCAATTCTATTTTGTAGAGTATATTTGCGTTGGATGAAAAGTTGCATCGTAAATGCATGATGCAATGCTATGGGGGGGTTCTAAGGAACTATAGGACAAATCTCACCCGAGAATACATAAAAGATGGTGAGAAGAGGAAGAAGTCAGCCACGGAACAGTGGAACTTCCTGGACCAAGAAGAATGGGACGCATTTGTTTCTTTAAGAAACACTGATGAATTCAAGGTGTTAGGTGTTACTCCCTATTTAATTAATATACATTGTATTCACCTATTCAAGATTAACCTTTCGTGTTCCTAACCAAATCAATGTGCATACTAACTAGGCTCTCAGTGAGGCACAAAGAGCAAGGCGTGCACTGAATGTGCATGACCACACAATGGGTCCAAAGGGCTATGCATGTGTTCGCCAAAGACTACAAGATGAGTGTACTGCTCAGTCTACTGCTACTTAGGAGTCCTCTACTATAGGTACCACATCTCTTCCTCACCATGATGTCTGGATATCTGGGAGGCAAAACAAGAAGGGAGAAATAAAGAAGCCTGCAACTGCTAAGGCGGCTACAAAAATGGTAAAATACAACTCTTAGAGCAATTCGTTCGAATATTGATTATTTGTGGTATTTACTTACTTAGCATTTTCTGTTGATGGCGATTAGTGGGAGCTACATGAGCTGAGGAAACAAGGCAAGTTCATCCCTGAGGGCACAAGGGATGAATTGACAGTTGCTTTGGGTAACCCAGAGCATCCTGGACGTGTTAGGGGTACAAGCATTGGTGTGGGCATCAAAGCATTCTTTGGGCCATCCCAGCACAAACATGTCCCAAAAGTGGGAGTTTCACAAGAAGAGGTAACCTATTCTTTTTTTAGAATGTTACTGTAAAAGGGAATTCAATAATTAGAAGCTAACGCTTCTTTTATCCATGTATAGGTAGATGCGTTAATTGAAAGGAGAATCCAAGAAGTAATGGTGAAGTGGCCGGCGTCTCAGACTGCCACTCAGACAGTACCTATGGCATCCCGCTCTACTCCTACTACAGAGGTTGGGAGTAATCCTGTAGACCCACCACCTAGCACATCTGCTGTAAGTATTTTTATGACATAGTAGCTAGTCTTTTCAAGATGATATGTATATATATATATATAACATTCTTTACATAAATTTGTAGGGATTGAAGCCATGCCATTTAAAAAGTAACAAATACGTCATTGCAGAGGCTTCGGCTTACCCATCCCTTCTAGGGGAAATGTTTCATGGGTCTCCATTACCAAATGGTTGGGTTCGTATGAGCCCGCTACGTATATTCCCCAATTGGATAGATCTTCAATTGCCATATGCCCACCCAGATTGTGAAATGCTTGGTGAGGCAGAAGGCGGAGTGATATTGTGGCCCAAAGTGGATGTCGTCTATAGTGAAATTGTATGGTAAATTTACATTACGTTAAATTGTTAGTGTGTATATATGAGGTCAATTGATCTGAAATTATATATACAGGTTAAAACGAAGACACCTAGAGCATCTAGACCTCCACCTCCTATATTACCAAGTTGGGTTCCACATGACCTACCTGCCCTGTTAGGTCCTAATTGTAGGGGTATGATAGTATGGTTAGGCGAACATGATATAAATTGCCCTATAAATGTTTCTATAGATGCAAATGCTGTAGGTCAATCATACGAAACCAAACTATTTATACAAGATATTTTGGAGTTGTTTCACTATGATTGGCTGGATACATCTGTGATAGAGCTGTGGATAAGGTGAGATCTTGTTTATACCTCCATATACCTTGTGTAGGATCTGGTAATCTGGTTTCTTATATATTAATACATATGTAATACATGTTTTGCAGCTACTTAGACAAGATATGTGCAGATTTTTCATTTGAACATGTAGGATTTTTGATTCCATGTTTGATTAGTCTAGTAGCGAAAGACCCTACGTCAGTTCAACAATAGTGCTGTGATGCTTTTACAAATTTTGGTCAAAATAAGAAGACGGTGATAATAGCTCCATTCAACGTAGAGTAAGTTTACTTTGCTTATAATTTGGACTTAAGAAAATTACATTTTTATTGTGGATTTTGATTTATTAATTTTTAACTTTTTTACCTCTAGGGGTACGTATTGGGAGTTACTAGTTATTGTCCCTGGGACGTTCACTATCTATTATCTAGATCCTAAGGGGACTAAATTGAATCCAAAATATGGACATGTAATGAAAATGACATTATTCCGGTGAGAAATATTTCATTTTTATATCCGTTAACATATGTTATTACATTACTATTTAATTATGCAATTTACTGTGTTACATTAACATGTAGGGGTTTACATGAGTTCAAAAAGGCTGGAGGAAAGGTCCCCGAGAAAAAGAACCAGCCAATAATTTGGAAGAATGTGAAAGTAAGTTCCCGACTCCAATGTATATATTATTTATGTGCATACTATGTGATGCGATTTATGCACATGATTATCAAATATGCCGTAGTGGACATCGATACCATACCTGAGGTATTATATATAGTCTCATTAGATAATATAAAATATATCAATCTTATTTATATATTATTAATTATATATATACATCATTCTCTTATACATCATTCTCTTTGTAGGTGTTTAAAACTGACCACACTACATGTAAGGCCTTATCAGATACATGCTTCCTATACGACAGAAGAATTAAATGATGTAAGAGAAGAATGGGCAAATGCCATACAAGTAGTGAGGGTTTTAAAATATATTGGGATGTTGATAGTGATAATGACTAAAGAATGATATTTTTGTAAATAAATTTTTCTGAATTGTCATATGTGTGAATGTTTCTACATGTGTCTGAATGTTTATACATGTGTGAATGTGAAAATGAAAGGAACTTCAGGTTTCTACATGAATGTTTCTACATGTGCATGTGTGAATGTGAAAATGAAAGGAACTGCAGGTTGCTACATAAATTTTCTACATGTGTCTGAATGTTTCTACATGTGTGAATGTGAAAATGAAAGGAACTGCAGGTTTGTGGCATGTTTCTACATGTGTACATGTGAATCATGTTAAATTTACAGGTTTGTGGCATGTTGTTGGCTGATATCAATGGATGTCATAAACCTACAGTTCAGTTCTACTAAACTGCAGGTTTCTTTATCCTGCGACCAGCCACAGCAGGCCTGCAAACTGATAAGAAAAAAAAATCAAAACATAGGCGTCGTTTATTAGTCAAAAACCGACAACAAAGGTGTACAACGTTGGTTAATAGCAAAAAAACTGACGTCTAATGTGGCCAGACAACACGGCTGTGCTAGCCAGCACGGCCATGGTGGCAGGTGATATGGCATCGATTATTACTAAGAAACCGACGCCGATGGTGTCCTAGATGGCGCCCTTTTTTGGCGTGAAGGGTTTGGGCGTCAGTTGCCCTACTAATAACCGATGCCTATAGTGCCCCTGCTGGCACCCTTTTTGTGGTGCGAAGGGTTCTGGAATCGGTTTTCCCACTAATAACCGACGCCTATAGTGCCCCTGCTGGCGCGTTTTGGGTGGCATGAAGGGTTTTGGCATCAGTTTTAAAACGGACGCCTAAGGGTTCACCTTTTAGTGTCGCCCACATAGGTGTCACTTTTTAACCGTCATCAAAGGCCTTAAATTACTGATGCCAAATGTCAGTTCTGTAGTAGTGACAATATATAGTACGTATCATATACATGCTATATCCCACAGAAAACGTGCAAAACAATAAAAGCGATGATTATGGCCATCCTAATGTGATTCCTCGAGCCAAGAGGAATCACAGTCATCTAGGTCTACATCACATGCAACCTGTACAAGATGAACTCTGTGCTTTGCCTTTACTGGGTTTGATCAACTCATCTCCATGATTGATCGGCTCACCATCAGGCCAGTCGGTTGGGTGCCACCAGCCGATCGATTGGCTCCTCCAATCGATCGGTTCGTCTGGTTTTCATGCATCTCCTCATGGCCGCCACCCACTCGTCTCGCTTTGTGAACTGGTCGTCTAGAACCCCAACCAATCGGTTCATGCCTTGAACTGATCGTCTCAGTTGTCGTCAGGTTGTCCGCCATTCTTTGACATAACAGGAAATAAAAGTTCTATTCTATTTACATTTTATTTGAGAAACCCCGAGTTACATTTGGGGGGAACAAAGGTAGGAAAAAAATCTCGAGTTATCCCAAGTTACATCAAGAATAAGAGATAGAGAATCGGTGCACAAACCGAGATGTAAGCAACCACATTCAACCATACACATACATAGGGTTTATTGTCCATAACCACGCTATACATCCACCACAAAACTCATTTAAGGGTGACGCGTATCGAGTGCATTCATAATACATATTATATATGTATATTGGGATTTGTGGATTTAGGATTGGACATGCATAAAGCCAATTTTATTCGCATCATATGCAATAAATAAAGGCGACAAACCAAAATCGACCACATCGATAATCCTAAAGTATAGAGCTATTGACCTGGCTCTGATACCACTGTTGGGTTTTAGGGGAATCAGAGAAGGCAGCGGAAACAATTTTTTTTCCCGAACCCAGTATAAAGTAATTGTGTCAACGTCTATACAGTAGGAAGGATGGTTTGTAGAGGCGTATCTTGTCCTGAGGCTTGCTCGACGACATTACCTCTCAGCTAGTGCAGTCTTCACCTCCGGTCTTGGACGGTGTCTGTGCATCTCCTGGTCTCACTGGGATTGTCAGGATTGACAACTATCTTCCGAGCGGCAGAAGTCTCCCGCCTCTATAGTAGTTCACACGAACCACCTGGAACTCCGATTGCCTTGTCGCACAAGGCACCAGAAGGAGTCGTACCCTCCTATCAACGTACTAGTCACTAACCCACTCTCCTGCCACAAGTCACCTTTCTACAGTTGTCTTTCCCTTGTTGTGCCTCCCTTGTCGGGTAGCACTTGCTCGGGCTCTCCTGGTTACCACAACTAGAGAGAACAACAACTTTATAGAGCAACTGGTGTTCTGAATTGTACTTGAGAAGCCCCCAATACCCCTATATATAGGAGGGTCATGGGACATGGTTCTCTACCCCAGGAAATGCGGGACTAACGCTAGAGTAGAAGGTTCTAGAATTTCTACAAAACAACCAACTGCACCAGCTGAAGTGATCGTTTCAAGCATGAACTGATTGGTTGGGGACCTGAGCTGATCAGTTCACACCTGAACCGGTCGGTTGGGGCACCTGAACCAATCGGTTCACTTCTGAACCGGTCGGTTCACTTCTGAACCGATCGGTTCACTGCCCTGGTCAGTTCTCGATTGACTTTTCCTCTTTTGTTTTGAATTGATCCAAATACCAATCCTTGTTCCAATCAAATTGGACAAGTGAAATGAAGAGAAATTTCTTGCCAACCTGACTTTCCCAACTCGCTCGGTTGGACCAGTTGAGCCGATTAGTTCAACCCTTGAACTGGTCAGTTTAGCCTGTCCTGATCCGATTGGTTCACCAAGCTAAGCTGATTGGTTCATCATATGAGCCAATCAGTTGGGAGAGCAGACTACGCAAAACTAGTCAATTGTAGTTTCAATCAATCCGATACTCTAATCAATCGGTCCAACACTTTGAACACTATGATACTGAGCTATTAATTGATTGAGCATTTAATTGAACTACTAAACTCCTTTAGTAATCAATCTAAACATCATTTGTGGATAAACTCCTCTTCCAGGTTAAATCCTATGTGTGTGACCCTACATGCCCATTTCACGTTGGCAGTGAAATTCCATAACACTTATGACTTCACAAGCAAAGAGTGGTGCCTAGTCACACATCAGTGCTACCCAAGTGAAAAGGAAAGTTTGAGAACAACTTTCAATCCTACAATCCGTGAATGGTGTTACATTAAATGTATAATTCCTTTATCACTGATATCCCGAATGAACTCAAGGCATGGAACAATCATCCTTTCAACGTTCATTCACTTTCTTGATCTCAGAGTAGATTGGAGGAGATATGTATGACATCAATATCACATACTGATTCACACATGCGTGTGCACGGCTATCTCAATCCTACTCATCAAGTGGCCATGGATATCAAACTCCCTCAGGAGGGACAAATCCCATATCTATCACTCACCCCTCAAAAGCCCCATGTGTCAAAGACACCCAATCATCACCTTTATAACAACCCATGTTTTAGGACTGTGTTTGATGATGTCAAAGTGTACCCAACGACGTGTTGAGTGTAGTGATTTTAAGTCAAAGAATCACACTCACCACCATCACTGTGAGAACTGACTGTGACTACCATGTCATGGTTCCATGTGTCAAACTCATAGTGGGTCTGTCTGGTACACTTGTTCTCTAACAAGTACCTATGTGTTTGGTTTGATATCTCCATATCATGACTAATGAGATTCTGTCATCAACCAACACCACAATCTAGTCTTGTGTGTCATTGTTGTCTATCTACCTTCGACAATGACATCCAACTAGGGACATAATAAGAATGTACAAACTCTTAACATCCGTATGATCTACAGTACTCAGTGACGTATGCTTTCAGGTCCTCAACCTGAAAGCATACGTCACTGAGTACTGTCATTCTCTAGACATTCAATATGTTCTATCATTATCTGATATGACTAAACCAGAAAGAATTGGAAGCTTGCCTTTGATGTTTATCAAATCAATATTAATGTATCCCACCAATCATCCCATGATTGGCTCTCAGGGCATACATTCCAACACCAACTTGGATGACTAATGTACAAATGACATTGCAAGCATTGCCACTATCAATGATCATGCACTTATGCCCTATACTCTCTTCAAGAAAAAGAGAAAGATGAGATTGGGGTCTGGATGAGGAAGCCCAAGTTTTCATAGTGTTCTAAGATATGCGGTGCCTGATCCTCACTAGTTTCATTGGCTGAGAGCATGGAATCATACCCCTTTGCTCTACCTTTGGATTGACATCACGTTCATCATGCATATGATGGAATTGGTTGAGACAATGATTGTAGAATTTGTATGCAATCAACCATTTTCTTTAATGATTATATTGTCTATTGACACTTATTATTTTCACTTGATACACATGTGGTGTATTAGTAGATTTCTATTTGGTTTATTGGCTAACCTTATAGGTTTGATTTTTCATTTTCACTAATTTATGGATTAATAGATAGTTTTATGTCATTTTTAACATTTTAGCCACATGTATAACCTAATATATATAGGTTGAATTCATCTCATAGAAAATTGGGTTATAAAGTTCTTTATGTAACACCCTTGATGCATCTTTGGGTTCTTTTTCAATCATTCTTGCTTTAAGCCACTTGGTTTTTCTTGATGCAGGTTTTGTTGAAGAAATGGATTCCAACTATTGATGTACTTTTGTCAGCATTGATGAAGTTCTAATGACAACTGAACGGAATCCAAAGTCCCTAGGAGGAGTCCTATTTTACTGTAGATGCTTGATGCTTAAGTGAAAAATGGAATGAGGTCACTCTTATGAAAAAGAATAATGCATGTCGTTTCTTTTGGCTCTGGCCAGAGTTGATCCACATAATTTTGGATTCGTAAAGTGTTGTTGATTGTCTTTTGCAAAATTTTGTTGGTTATGTCCTAATGTAGTCTTTTGCTAACTTTCTTCCCTATTTTAGAGGGAGGCATGACTTGTCCCATGAGCTTCTCAATTTCTCTTGTCGGATGTTCATGGTACCTTTCTCTATACCTCCCCCATCCAAATGGAACAATATGAAGAAGTAATCATGTGCTGGTAGAAGTTGTCATAATAGTTAAATGCTCTCAACATGAGCAATTCAGTGAACCATGGGAGTTGGACAACAATTAATGCTTGTTTTAGAGTTGAGAGTTGCTCCTGAGGCTATGTTGCTGGAGCAAAGATGCTCTTCAATGCATGTTGTGGCTCAGAATAGGAAACATAACAACTTCATGGTCTTATTACATGGATTTCTATCCCTAGAATGTTGTTGTAAGTACAAGCTTCATGAATCTACTATTTGATATATGTTTAGTATATTAACTCACAATACAATTTGTCTTCAAGTTTCTACATGCATTTGATCATCTCCAATGTTTATCTTATTATAAATTTATTGTACAATGCTAATGACTTACCATTAATCTCAATTTGTCAGGAAATTCAACCCATGGAAACCGAAGTCCTAGTTACCGTCTTGGAGCAAGATCTTTCAACGATGGCATAACTAGTATCCAAGTTGTGGGAAGGCAAGATACCTGTTGAATTCAACATCCATAAGAAGCCAATGATAACACATTGAGAGTGCTATAGGCAGTGGTATCCTAAGATAATATCACTCTTAAAGGTCTGATGATAGAAAATTTGAACATGAGCTTATGGGTCCCGATCCAAGTGATGACTACATGATGATTTTGATTTCAATTTTCTTGAAAGTTTTGAGAGCAAGAGTACGTGGGATGAAACTTTGAGATTGATGTAAACTTATATTTTTATGGGGGGTCATTGTATACATATATCATTTTTTCATATTGAAAACTGGGGCAAGGTTTGTGTGTCCTCCCCATGTGTACTCATTTTTTCAATACAAATAAAAGTATGATTATTGACATCACAACCCCAACTTGATCTAGATCAATATTTATTTTTTCTTATTTCTAAAAAAATACTTTTATCTTGAAATTTTAATACCTGGATACATAATCTAACTACATATGCATGTATGTGTAGTACATGATGTCTCTAACTACACACTAACTACAATTACAAAGTCTAGTAAGTGCCAATTTTTTCTACACACAAACTACATATACAATTGTAATAAATGTCATTTCCCCCTACATATCAAAGCTACAAATACAATTGTAGTCATCTATTTAACTACAATTGCCACTACATTTTTTATGTGTAAGGATAATTTTTACCTACAATTAGGGTTACATATGAATTTGTAGCTAAATGAATGTCTAGCTATAATTTGAAAAATGTAGCCAAAACAATTAGCTACACGGGTATTAGCTTCGTATTCTAAATGTAAGGATAAATGTAGCTAAAGCTATTAGCTTCAATATTTGGGGTTTTAGCTACAATTTGTTTTTTTAGTTAAAGAACTATTGTTTTGTAGTGACTTTAGTTATAATCAACCAAAATCCACCTTTTGTTTTAAATACTCTTCCTAGTTTAGTTAAATTGATCAATCAATTATTAAAAACATTATCTTTTAGGATACATTCCTCAACTATACCGCGATAAGACCTGTCCGCTTGTGGATGGTACTTATTGCACGTTTATTTTGGTAAACTCTAGGAATTTTATTCCTAGTGAATTTTCTTGTGTGATAACATATACATCAAGGATATAGGTGAAACGTTTCAGCACAAAAATGTTGATATGAGCATAGATGCATCCATGACACCCCTAGATAGTTGACTTGACTAGATGCACCTTAGGCACACACAAGGTCTTTTCAATTTATAGGAACCGATGGACACACTCTTAAATAAATCCACAAGAGTATGGGCTCGGAATTATATAGGAGTCATAAGTCGGGGTCGAACCCAAGGGAGACATGGGGCACCATAGCTAAGTTAGTTTGATCTAGGTTCCTAATGCATAGTCTAGGATATTTAGGGTTTGATTTAGATTTTTTGATTACACTAATGGTTGAACAAGCAATTAAAGGTGAGAAAGAAGTGAAAACCTATCTTAACCCTATGCAATAAATTCTAGTGAGTAAAGAAGGGAATCCAAGCAAGAAGAGAGCAATTTAAACTAAGGCACACAAGGAAGAAGATAACACTACACTAAGATAACAAAGATATTCTAGTTAACAACCTAGAGATGAAAACTAGTTAAACTTAGAAAGAGACTGCACTTGACTAGCAATTAGGCGAATAGGTAATTAATGACCTAAACTAGCAAGCGACTATAAAGAACAAAGCAATTAACTAAGAAGGCAACTAAAGAAACTAACTAAGCAATAATTAACAAGTGAGGAAGCAATTAGGGTTTTAAGCTAGTAATGGAAGTGTGGGATGTTTGGGGGTGATGTGACTAGAACCTAGGTTGAGGGGTCATAACATATAAGTAATGTTCATTCATTTAGATCATCAAACCAAACAACAAGTTTTTTGCTAGGGAATTTCCCTAAACTACTAATTAGCCATGGATCAGATAAGGTGTGTATAGGGGAACTAGCCCCTTTCACCTCCTATCCACCCTTGCGAAGCTCATCAATATTAAGTTTTATGTGGAATTATAATAGGATCTCATCAAGTCTAGGTTTCTACGATAGAAACTCTTAGGGCAATCAGGGGCCAAGGATAGTAATGGAAGGTGGAATGGGGGTTTTACAGCTCACATCACCTACTATATCCTTTAGAGAGCTCAAAACCAATTGCACTAAATGCTGCTAAACTAGCTACTCAAATATCTCATCCAAGTGAAGGATAATGGAGTAACATATAAGAAGATGGGTAGCTAGCTAGGGATCCACTAGTTGGACCTAGGAGATTTTCTCCAAAGAGCTACATATAAGCCATGTCCCTAGAATATTAGGTGATTTCAAGAATAAATCAATGGAGAGTGAGAAGAAAGTAGGATATAATAATAGAAAATGATATTACAAAGCTTACACATTACTTTTCCCCCAAAATGGTATCAAAGTCACATTTTAAACTCAAACAACCCACCTAAGGGGCTTAGCTACTCAATCAAATGGAAAATACAAAAATAGAGAAGAAATAGGTAGAAGTAGCCCACTAAGATTTGAATTGGGGTTACTGGATTCAGAGTCCAATGTCCTAACCACTAGAACATGAGAAGAGATGAATTAGCCATAGAGCTCCAAATAGTAGCTGCAATCCTCTTCTTCTGCAGCTGCAATCTTGAGCACTTCCCTCACCCAAGGTGGAATGTCATGGAAATGGAATGGATAGTGGTCAAAACCCTAAAAGGAAGGGTTTTGGGGGTGAAAGGAGATGAAATGGAAGTGGAGTGGAGTAGGTATGAGATAGGGAGGTGAAATGAATGCTCATGGAGGCTAAACTTTGACTTCCATCCAACCCCAATACTTATATAGGGGTCTAGAATAAAGTGGGGGGCAATTAAGTAAAAATGATACTAGGAAAGCAATAGGGTTTGATAGATAGAACGACTATTATGGGAAGAATGCCATGGTGGATGGGAATGACCATGTTCGAAGAATGGAATGAATAATGGAATGCTAGGTTTTTGGGGATGGTAGCACATCCATGATGGACATCATGGGCCTTTGTTGAATGATGCACGTAGATTACACAAAAAATTCACCACCAATATTATACACTAGATGTGAGAACCCATTACACTAAACGAGATTACTCAAAACATAAAACACAATCAATCAAAAATTAACCACATACTAAAAAATATGGGTAAATTAAAACCGATTTCAACATCAACACCCGCTCAGAAACATTTGCATAAGATCCCAATATCTTTCTTGTATCCATACTATGACAAGAATTTGATACAAATTGTTCTATCACCTTATACACAACATATATACATAGGAGAACAATATTTGTATATGCCACACAAACAAGCATTAACATGCTAACAAAATTTCAATTCATTTGAAACACCATATACAAACTTTTCCTGCCCAGATCTGAGAGTATAGGAACTACTCTAGGACACACTAGACATCTAATCAACTTTCTTAAATATTCATTACTATAGCTCCTCTTTTCTGCCACATGTTTGTTTTTGTCACTTCCTATTACCTAAAAAAAATGTGGCGAACCACAAGGGTGAGACCCACGTCCCAGCAAGAGATATAACCTCCAACAACATTTATTGATTCCAACATTTATAGGTAATGAGACAATTTAAGCAGTTTAATCATATATAACAAATAAGCTCAACATCACTGATGATTAACAAAATAGATAAATGAGCAGATAATAACTATCTTCATTATCCAGACTATTCTCATATCCCTATTAAAAGTATAAGGAGTCTAGAAGCATGAGCATCTCTAACATCATGAATAAGTCTAGTATCATATGCATAGCTAACAACATCAGCATGTCTAACAGGTTGAACATTCAACATCATAAGAAGAGCTAACAACATAAGCACAACTATCTGGATAAGCATGATTAGCAATTCATGCATCTCTAGTTACAAAGGCATGGCTGGCATGCTAAACATAACTAACAACATGAGATAGCTAGCATCATGATTATAATCAGCAGTAGTATAGTTATCAATAAAAGCATAGCTACTGTATGTACACATCTAGAATCTTAAGCATATCAACAACCTAAGTATATATACTATCTCTTAATTTCACTAAGCATCATATTTATGTAAAGATAACAAACAAGGGTTATCATCCAATGTAAAATATCATGTATAACCCTAAATAAATATGCTACACGGTTGTATTGCATCTTTTATTAAACCATGAGGAATTTGAGGATACCACTCAAGTTCCAAAGGACCACCACTTGGTCACAATCAATGCCATACAAGATCTAGGAAGATCCAGACTCCTAAGATCTTCTCCGCCCCCGATCAATATGGGTCCGCCACATCGACACATAAGGTCAAGCTACTACAACCTAGTCCATCCTTGGTACAGGTCACGACACTAGTGAAAGGAGGTGGGTACGCATACCCTACCATACGAGGTACAATCATAGTTGTCCTCCAATCTTGTCACATATATAATCACCGAGACATGACCACAACCATTCTCAAACTGAGGGCTAGGTATGACCGCAATCAACCTCCCTAAACACTTGAATTCAGGATGACAAGCACACTGTATACTCATTAGTATTCTCTCTGAGTTTCCCTTAAGAATACTCATTTCACCATTTGGAAAGGTCTGACACTCAGATGGATCTATGGCACATGGCACTACATGATTAGAGTTCCACTTGATTAGTTATGCCAATTGGGTGAATTAAGGCTGCATCAAACAAATGGATATACAAACCCTGATTCACATCTAGGAAGCATATAAGTATCACAACTTCAAAAGTTATAAAATGCCAAGACTTGTCACAAATGTGGAGGCCCTTGAGGAGGGATTCTCCGGTCACCAAAAAAGGTTATAAAATGTGTAAAACACAATTTCTCATCTCATAATCACATGGTACAATTCACTTGCTATTCATGAGACTACACTAGTCGTCATACTATCACAAGATATAAATCCTTTTCACAATATCACACGGTATCAAACCTTATCAAAACAAGAGGATTACACCTCATTCAGGGCTCAACCATGCCCAAAGGTCAATAAGACCATCATACTATTCCGTGTAAGATCATCATTATCATTCCATGCCTTATAGCAAGGCTCAACAACATCACTTACATATAATACACCAGATCAACACAATATTGCATTAATGAGCTAGGAGATATTCATAAACAATCATATACGGGTTATATTAACATTAAGAATATTCCTTTATTACATCAACATGCAAGGAATCTAGATATGATTAACCATCATCATATTCATAATGCACATGTTAAGCATAAGAAAGTATCAACCATGTGGCTATGATAACCACCAATTAACACATTAAGGTTATGATCATAATAAGGAGGTTATTTCACCATCATGCCATCATATAAGATGGTTAAACATGAATACTCATATTTATATATTTGCGTTAGAGTTAAGTTCAACAAGATAAATTATATTAATGTTACTAATCAACACTCATATCCAAATCCTAACTCATGGCATCCCCATTGGATCAGGGATGCATAAGGTGAAGCATCACCATCACATTCCATACTATTCTCTAATATGAACCCACACATAAATCAAGGTGTAACCATCAGGTTATATCATACTAGGGTTTCAACAACAATAAGAGAGCACTCCATGATTGTATTAGTCATTCAAGGACTATTCCTACCCAATTACCATTATTTAGTTATATTAAAGCTAGGTATAACAAGCTATACCTCATTAGGTTTACCCATTAATTCATTATGGTGATTATAAATCATAATAATACGAGGGCAAGGGTAATACTACATGTTTAAGACATTAAACCATCAAATTCTCATCATCATAATCATAACATTACACTATACTATTCACTCAAAACAATGAGAATATTGAGGCATAAACTTCTAACCATTAAATGTTGAAACGGTAAAGCCATTGGTCGTGTACATAAGTAAACATCATGAACAAACCACCTATGAAGTCATTGAGTTGTGATCTATAAAGAGTCACCATCTAACCCTAGATATCCCTTGATTAACAACATAAAAAGTTCCATTGAGAGTAGGGTAAAAGCCACAAGTGATTGTTTATTTAAAACAAGCCATCAATAAATGAGCTTCTTAAGTTGATCTCATAAAGGAAACCATTTAAATCACTTTATTAGTACAAAAATATTACATTTAGGCATCATTAAAATTTATTGGATGAATAAACATTAGATTTTAACCATTAGGTCAAGTTCATATATTAAAATCATCAATTGGAGTATAGGTCCGACCATTGCATAAAATGACCCAAGAAACCATTGGTTTAAGGCTTAATTGATGCTAAAACTACATGCTTAACTCACCATAGGTTGTGGAGACCTGATCCACCATCAATAGTGACCATTAAGAAATCATAGGTTGTTAGATCAACACTATATTCATTAATCACCATCGAATATCAAACTAATATCACCATTGATTGATAGCATCATTAGGGTACTTAGTTGTTAATCACTAAGCTTCTAATTAGGCCTACACCTGCCCTAAGGGGTGAAAGTGAGTTTACACCCTTGGACACCACCATCATTTTTCATGAAGACAACACCATCAATTGTTGCAATGGTACCGCCATTGAGTCATGTGTTTATAGAAGAAATCAACTTTAAACCCTAAAATTGACCATTGGTTGATAGGTGTTTAGAACCACCATCGATTATCAAACCAACATGATCCAAGTCATATTATACCTTAGGAATAACATACACATGATCACATGTTCATCTAGAACTAAAATCATAATAGGTAACATTATAAAATCGAAATCCAAGTCAAGCATAGCTTTTTAGTGCATGGATCATCAATTAAAAGCAAGAAAATGAGCTAGCAAGCTTATGGTAAGCAATAAACGTGGAGCAAGTTTTAAAAACTGCCTCTAGTTAGAACATAAACTCCCAAACATAAGAAAACACGAGAAGGTTGGGTAGAAAATCCAAGCATAAGTTGTGAACTCGTCCATCTAGCACCTTTCTTCATCAAATGAGCAAACCCTAAGCATAAGGAGCAAGAAAGGTAGGGTTTTAGAGCTTTAGAGAAATTTCTACCATGGAACAAAAATGTTACGACCTGGGGAAAGGTAGGAGGAAGGATAAAAAATAAATAAATGGAGGAAATAAGGGGATTCTTACTCTTTTAGGTCAAGATCACTAGAAGGAAGCTTTTTAAACCCTAAAAGAGAGCAAAACAAAACCCTAGGAGCTTCCACTAAGAAATTCGCCTTCTTCTTCTACCTTGGACAGGTCCTCCATAGATAAATAGATAGGGAACAAGTTCTTAGTACGAGAGAAGTGATGGAGAGCAAATGGTTTGTTTGGTTCCTTAGGGATAAGTATATAAAACTTTAAGATAAAGAAAAAGAAAAAGTTGAAGTTCTAGTATCTTTCCAAGTGTCCATGGCCTTAAACTATTAAGAATATACAAATACACACAAAACAAGATGCCCCACATATTATAGAGACCTTATTATCCCTTGTTTTTTGAATTTACAACCAAAACAAATAAATCATTAGTTGATAGCTCCTAAAGGTAGCTCATCCATAAAGGGGTAAACCCTAAAATACCTTTGAAGAAAAAACCTTCAAACCAAGAATTAACCATGAGCCCCATGGATCAAAAAGATCAATAATGAAAAGATAACATATATTAAACATAATTAAAGTGAAAAATTGCAAATAAAATTCCTCGATTGGGTAAATTGTAGAAAAATCCAAAGTGTACATAAAATTGCATAACTTGCTCAAACAATGTCCAAATTGGACCAAATTTGAAACTTAAGCTTGTATTATAATTTCAAAGCATATCACAAGGTTATATTAGGGTTATAATAATTAAATTATGATAATTAATCTTATTCAACACTTTAAGCAAGGTTAGGGGTCTCACAACCATAAACCCCTAACAGAGATTTCACCCCCAAAATCCAAGGTACACATAGATGGACACTTCTCATGCACATCATCCTCAATATTACACATGGTTACTTCCATATTTTGGTAATGTCACATCGCTCTTATATAGGTCATGTTCTTCTCTTTCAATTCATACATATCTTATCTTGGGTCAGCACAAAAACCCCCATATGAGAAGACATTTGCAAATATGGAACATGGAAACTTGTTGTACCACCTGTACAAATATAATAGTAATAACATTAAATTCTTGCTATCATCCTGAAATTATATCTATTGTATCAACACATTACTCAAAAGTCATACTCGCTGGCTCTTATCAAACATCGAACATTATGTATCTCTTATCATATGTAACTTCACAAGGTTTCATCTCTATGCTCCTTTAATGGTTGTTGTAATTAACAACTAAATCAACCATGTAGACATCCCCTAATTTTCAAGAACTATGAGGAATATGTTTTTAGAGGATTATCCAAATATCTCAATGGTGGACTGACCATCTACTTGGTTGAAGAATCATATACTTGTATGTAACCGTTAACAAATATAACTCCCTAATTGACCTTGTTAGGGGTGGAGCAATGACATTGTCTTCATCTTATCAGGATTCACATAAATACTTAACAGAGATATTAAAACTCCAAGAGGATACTCTAGTCAACCCCCAACTCACTCTTGCTAGATTTTTCACACATAAGTACAATTGCTTCAACATTCTTGAGGTTTAGCAAAGATGTTAACCATGTTAATGACCATCTCTAAAATACATTGAGATTTCATCATTAAAATCTTGCTACAACTTGTAAGAAATGACCTGAATACTCTGGTTCTCCTATTCATAAATTCTATTGGTACATTGGTTAGTCTAAAGGACATTATCCTAAACTCATCATGGTCATGTAACTTGTGTCATCCACTCTAACTCTTATCCATTGATATTTTGATCCTAGGTTTATCTTAAAGGAACATGGTAACACATGTCTACTGATCAACAAACCATCTATCCTTGATAGTGGTCTTTCCCAGCTATCACTAGACCATACACAACATTATAGAATCACTTTTGTTTTTCCTTCCAAACAACATTTAGAGGGTCATCATCATCTCTCTCACTCTCTCTCTCTCTCTAAGGGAGAGGAATAATTGGAATGTTCATTTAATAAACATATCCAACCTTCACATACTTCCCATACTATTGATACATCCTAGATACTAGGATTCATTACCTTGGTATCCACCTCATGTGCTATAAGGAACTCACATCCTTATCTCATCTACTTTTACCAACATAATCGAATCTTAAGACATATAAGAGGAGTCTTCCTAATTATTGGACAACTCAAAAGCATACTCATCACAGACTTTATGATCTTGGAACCACAGTCCAAGCAACCTTCTGCTATAATAAGCCAACCAACCTCCTGTTTACAATGAATCCACACATACCAAGTGGAAATGATCCACTTGAAAGATGTTCCCTAGAAAGGAAAGACACAAAGGGAAACACACTTCCCACATCATAGCAACATTGTTCAAGGGTCACTAGGAAAAAGGTAACAATTCTATTTTCATAATGTAGGTTACAACTTCTTATGCATCATTTTACCTTTTTCATTTTGGGTTCCTTGCCATTAGAATAGGAATCGTCATGATTAACATATCTCATTACTCCTTCCTTGATAACTATTTATCCCACTAGAGTATGTTGTCTTATTTATTATGTTTTTCAACCACTTATCCACATGTATATCATCATATTCTTCATTTTCTTCATTAAACATGGATCATATCCCTTAATTTCTTTCACATGCCATGCTAATTTTACCTTAACACTTTCTTACACACATAGGTTGGTCTGAGGTTAACTCAGATTACACCTTATTCCTTTGTCATTGTTCCCATTTATCTTTTCATTTTTACTTATTATAGGAGTTATCTCCATCTTATGTGAATTTCATACCTTGAATCACTTTATAAGAACAGACTTATCTGTCTGTTACTTTATTATCTTCTTGAATTTCATCTTCAAGAACTTTTTTTTGCTTATTTGTATTCAGATTTAGATTTCATGGTGTTATGTCTTTCTCTTATAGTTACCAACAATTCAAGTTTTGATAGATAGTGATGTAATCCTCATCTTCTCTTAAGGTAATATTGAGTTATCTACGCCATGATTTCTGCTTCATTATGCTCTTAAGATTGTTTCAAAATGACTACTTGATCAGAGTAATAAAAAAGATAACAATCTAAGGTTCCATACTTAGCTTTTCTTCAATCATAGAATACATGGCTAGGGCACCCAAATATTGAGATTAGGCAGTATGCACCATATTTTTATGTCATATTCCTAATTTTGACATCATCCTAGTCCTAAGTCATGGTGTCCCTGTAGACTCAGTGAACCTAAAGCTCTGATACTGGAGTTTAACCTTTAAAGTGGCAATCAACTTAACTGCAAATGAATAAGTTAATTGTAGTACTAGAAAGGTTCAAGCCCATAGAACAACAAGTTTAAGAGTTTTTATCCGAATCAACTACTAAGAGTAATATTAAAAATCTGGGTTTGAAGAGAGATTTCAAAGCTAAAATATGATCAAAAATTGTAGAACTAAAACTAGTTAAGTTGGGTTTTAATTTAATTGTTAAGAGATACTAGGGGTCTGGGGGATTACCACCACATACCACATATTTGTTTTAACTAATTCAACTCCTTAATATTTATTAGTTAGACCAGGACCGTGTGGATTGTGTCCTTATGGAATACAATCTCACAATGGTTGTACTTCTCACAAATCCATAATTTTGGCATTGTGGATCATTCTTCAACCGTCTAGTAAGTTCTATCAGGGATTTTGTCAAGAGCTTACATTTTCCAACCGATGTTCCAACCCATGGATCAAGTGATCTCATCACCATGGATTATAATTTGACAATATAAAATGGGGAGATTGTTCATAAAGCTCCATCAATTGATCTTATCAGGAGTCAATGAGTTCATACCATGTTGAGATCTAGATCTTATCACCTAACAAGGATATAATCAATCTAAACAAAAAATGAGTATATAAAATCAAAAGAAAAATATCTAATTAATATAATCTTGGAGTCGAATATAACTGAAGTAAGAAATGAGCTATTGGGTTACTCACCATGTCCCAATATAGAAACTACTCATACATGATAAGTATAAGTGAAAAGGAACAAACAAATAATGGAAAGACTCATGTTGTCAGATCTGGCAACAAGATGGTGTCTTCCGTGAGGAAAATGACAACTCCTTCCTTCCCTTCTAGACTTTTTCATCCAAAGGAGGCTCAGGGTGATGGAATATGAAACCCTTTTAAGAATGAAGGCTGCCTTGTATTTATAGTCAAACATGCCCATCATATGGTTTGGTCGCCTAGAATATGAAGAGTCATGATAAGTTCATGTACTGAATTCTCAAGTACCAAGTAGAATTGGCCGGAATATATTTGAAGATTAAATTATGTGCTTGGTTTATTTCCAACTGATGCATGTATAAATTTATGATTGATCAAAGGGCTTTAGTTACATTCTTTCCTCCACACAAAAGAGAAGGGTCATGGCTTATTGCTTTTATTGATGAACGTTCCTTTTAATTGGTTGGTCAACTTTGTAAACATAAGGAAATTTAATGGTTGTTTGCCTTTTTCCCTGGATAAGGGAGTAATCTTTGACTACTTCAATCACTTTCCCTAATAATGGAGAAAATTATTGCATTCCTTCAATTTATTTTGACCTCTCATGAACTTCTTTGACTCTATTTATTGTAGATTTCTATTATAGGAAATTCGAGCAAATTATAGACCAATCTCAAGTTTCAAAGTGGTCCAAAAATATATTTTTCACGTGAATACTGAAATTCCCTTTCTAACACTTGTTTAGTAATTAAATTCCAAGTTCTATGTGTATGATACAACCCATTTTGGTGAGGGACATGCACTATTGGAAGATCTAAAAATTAGTTGACCAACTAGTAGATCCAATTGACTGATTTGATCCAAATTATGTTTTTCCTATAGATAAGGAAATTTCCTTTCTAAAGCATGTTTAAACATTAAATTCCCAGTTTGTATGCAAAACATATGGATATTTTGGTACGTGATACATATATTAGACATTGTGGGGAGTTGTGCAGAACTGAGAAAAACTATGTATAACTCTTATTAAAGAGAGAAAATCTAAACTAAGATAATTAATCTAAAACTTGGGAATAATCAACAAATGGTCCTAAGGAATGATCTAAAAGGTGTAATAAAACTCGATGAATATGTATTCACCAAATACCTCAAACTTGAACATTGCTCATCCTCGAGAAATATTGAATCACAACAATTATCTTAGAATATTGTCACCTATCCTCCTCACTTGCATAACACTACTTTTACCTTACCACCTTTCATGACCAAGCGACCCTGATTTCCTGAAATCACAAAACACAATGTTTCCACATTCTCCAGTCAAAACTGTTTCATAAGTTGTTTCCATTTCAAGACCTATAAAGAAACATATGTCATATCCCTTTTTTTTTGGTACTCATACATATGATGATGATTTCTAAACAAGAACAAGGTTTATTGATTGGGTAAATTGGGGTTATGTAGGTTCCCCTTAGTAGAATAGCAGAGTGAATGAGAAATGGAAGAAGGTGATATCTCCTCTGTTTGAGCAAATACATTTTGTTGTTGCAAATATTTATTGTTTGTGCACACATTTTAATGTTCTATTGGTGGTATTCCCCTATTAAATTTGAGGGGTATGGAAGAAGCGGTAAAGGGTGAAGGGGTGTGCCACCCGAACTTGGAGTTTGACACATTTTTGGCTTTTGATTATTTTTTTGGTGGATGGATGGGATAATAAGGTGATATAAGAAATGTAGATGAGGTTGAAATTGTGCATTTTTTTATTTTTATTTTAGTGCCTTGGGGGAATCATAACATCAGTTCAAATCTTCCTGTAACAAGTAAAAGTTGAGAAATTTTACAAGCTATTATACAAGTCAAGTGGAGAGACATTGTGTTTGGTTCTTATCTATCCATTATGGGTTACTACTATATCTAAGGAATATTTATAGCTAAGGTCCTAGGTGACAGATGATTTCTAACAATGTCATTTTATGAAAATGTTGCAAAAAAACATTCATTTAGGGGTTTGATTGGTTTACATGCATAATTTTCTGACTTCATAAGTAAGAAAAGGGAAAATTTGGAAACTTTAAAGATAAAGTACATAACATAATGAAAAATGCTAAAAAGAGAAGATCGAGTGGATGGAATAGGTATTTACCACACACCAGTACTTGTAACAAAAAAATTTGCTCATCCTGAGAAAAACTTAAATCTAGGATGGGGAAAAAAACAAGCTAGGTAGCCTCCTAATAAGCTCCATGTTTAACATCAAAGGCCCTACGTCTGTGTTGTCCACCATGGAGGAGAAACAACTAGATCTTGTGTAGGAATATCATATTGTCCCTGTGGTTTTCCTTTCAACCACTCATGGATCCTTGCTTAGATTCTTGCTTCTTGTAGTGTACTACAGATGATGTGATACATATCAAAATATCAAGTAAAATAGTTGGAATCATACCTGGTAGGTTTGCATTGCTCGATGTAGGATGATGAATGAGGGAGCTGAGCTGAATGAATAGGATAATGATGAGGGAATACATGAGTGAAACTCATTGGCTGCATGATCATCCCATCATATTGGTAACTGGCATCTATGGGGGTTGGATCTGGAGGTTGGTACTTTCAAACTCGATAGCCCATGTCCCCATTTAATTCTTCTTTATAGACATATGCCATTTTCGACTCATGATGAGTATGGTAGTTTTTATAGATTGGAGTTTGGTGGAGAAAAGGGGATAGGTGAACTGGGACCACTTGGGGTACATAGTGGGTCTGCAGATAGACTAATGTTTGCAGGACAGATGACTCTTAGGCACTCAAAGTGTATTGTGCATGAGAGGACTCAAGGGGAAGGATGTCTCTTCTATGGTTAAGGATTTTACTTTTGGCAAGGAGTAGACATGTGCATTCTCAATCTTATTTGCACTATGATTTCCTTCTAAGGATATCCCACACTCATGAATGAATGGGGCTTATGAAGGGAAGATTTTTTGTTGCAATAAAGTAAATTGATCGATGCAGTTGAGGAAGTACACTTCTTTTTCTTTGGTGTATTTGTAGAGCCTCCATGTGCTTAGAAGTTGAATGAACAATTTCCTACTCATAGGGTCAGAAGTCATGCTTTGACATAGATTAATGCCATGTCTATGGTGAGGAATGGCATGCCAAATACTAGAGGGTAGCAATGATTTTCCTTGATATCCAACACCACAAAATTACAAGGGATGTAGAATTCTCCAACATTTACTAGTATATCCTTAATGATACCAATTGTCTTAGTTGTGGAGGAGTCAGCGAGCTGGATAATCATGTAGGTGGGTCGAGCATTAGTGAGACCGAGTCTTGTTCATAGGCTAAGAGGTATGATGGAGATGCTATCTCCAAGATCAGCGAATCCAATATGGTAGGTAGAGTCACTTATAGAACATGAAATCCCAAAAGAACCTAGGTCCTTGCAATTGTGACATCCTACTTTGAATGATGTCAGATGATGTTCTTGCCAATTTTAGCTTTTCACATTCTTTAATTATGCATTTTTGATTAAGCAAGAGTTTGATGAATTTATTCCAATGAGGCATTTCGTCCATGGCATCGAGTAATGAGATATTAACATGCAACTCTTTTAGGGAGCTTTAAATTTATTGAACCTAGAATCCAATCGGGTTTGATTCAACTGACTTGGATATGACACACATAACTTATAGATGGGAATGTCTAAATTAGGTGTGGGAATTTTTTGACTGAGTCATTTTTAAGTGTGTGGCGATGACTGCCTCCTCTTCATCATCCTGGTTCTCCATTTTGGTAGATGGTCTTACCTTCTCTAGAAGGGTAAATCTAAAGTGAGTTGTCATCACTTTAAGTTGTTCTATGTGCTTTGAATTAGCATCTGATTGTCTAGTAAAAGAACCTATAGGGGGGACACTGGGATGCAATGAGCTGGGCTAACTACACATCCATCACTTTTTTATGGGCTTGTTGAGATAGAATTATCTGTTGTAGAGTCGTAACACTATCATCTATAGAAGGGAAGGGGGTGTCTTGCTACATATGTAGAACTGGATTAAGGATCTGGAGTAGCTACCCTTGCTAGTTTCCATGATTCTAGAAATTTCCTTGGTTCCCAAATTTCTTTTGGCTATTATGTGGGAAGCTTGAGGTAATACAACCTTGGTTGTTCACTTGAGTGGGTTAATGTTGTGTTACATTCTCTACACCGGCTAGATTGCCGTAATGGAAACTAGAATAGTTTCTAGTCTAATTTGGATTATAGTAAGCTTGGCCAAGTATGCTAGGGATGGATTTGACTTCTTCCCTTTTGTTAGGACTATTATTCACTATGTAAGGAAGTTATTGACATTGTAAAGTGGAATGGTCATGTACCTAGAAGACATTAGAAAGGAAATCTACAAATTTTACTAGATGTTGCAGATAATTTGGTTGTTGCAGTTGTCCTCTTCTTTCATTGGCATTGAGAGAGGACTTCAAACGATCTTGGTTCAAAGTGATCATCTTGAGGTATTCAGCAATAGATTTGAGCTCAAAATTGTCTTCGACCTTGGATACCTTCATAACTCCCCCTTGTTTCCAATCAAATAATGTTTATTTTTTTTTAACATAAAGTTACCTCCCGATGAGGTGTCAAGAATAATTGTGGTGATGAATTCTCTCTCCATAGAATTATACTAGATGCTGGATTGATATGACAGGGAATACTTGCATATCTGTAGCTTGATGGTATCTTTAGAGATGTCATGTATCTTGTGCAAGGCACATAAGTCATAGAAGCACCTGAGGTGATCTTTACAGCCGTTACCTTAGTTATTTGAGAAAGAATTGTTATGAAGTATGGTGATTCACTCTATACAAATCTCAAATGGTGGAGCAGTGATGGCATGTGGCCCAACAGGATGTTCTGTGTCGATGAACTTACGGACTGAGAAGTCCTTAAGGTGTTTCTACCACTCTACTTCTTTTCATTTGACATATTGGGCTTCTAGTTCAACAACCAAGAATGGCCTTGACTTGGCTAAGATGGCTTCTCTTTGTGTATCCAGAGCCCATCTATCCTACAATTACTTTCCTCTTTGTCCATCTTGTTTTGATGAACCCGGTTCAATCAATGGAAGGTTCTATCAATCTTTGGGTCGAAAGTTGTAGAGTCGATGCTTTGTGTCACATACACTAGTACTTGCAAGAGATATCATGAAATGTTAGATTCGAGGAAAGATGAATTCCAGAAGATAAGATTGAATATCAATTAAAAAAGCATATCCTAATTATTCAAAGTAATGGGGATCCATAGCAACTCCATTTTCCCCTACAACGGTGCAAAATTTGATGCCTGCCAATTACACAACAAATTCACCAGAGAAATTAATCCCTAGAGTTAAAGTGACAATCAATTCATATAAATGAATAGGTTAACTGTAGTATATAAAGAGTCAATCCCATGAAACAACATGTTTAAGAGTTTTTATCCGATCCAATTACTAAGAGTAATATTACTAAATGTGGTTTCAAAGAGAGATTTTAAAACTAAAACATGAATGAAAATTGCAGAATAACTAGTTAATCTGGATTTTAATTAAATTTTAAGATATACCAGGGTACACAAAATTACCACCATAGACCACTTATTTACATTAACTAATTCATCTCCTTAATCTTTATTTGTTAGATTAGGACCATGTGTATTGTGTTCATGTAGAGCACAATTTCTTAAGGTACATACTTCTCACAAACCCAAGATTTCGGCATTTGTAGATCATTGTTCAACATCTAGTAAGTTCTATACTAGGATCTCATCAAGAGCTTACATTGTCCATCAAGTATTTCAACCTATATATAAATCTCAACCTATGTAGAAGGTAATCTCATCACTAAATGAATTACTATTGAAAAGATAATGGATGGATTGATTGCAAAGCTCCACCAGTTCATCTCGTCAGGAGTCTATGGATTTATACAATGTTGAGATCCAGATCTCATCACCCAACAAGGGTATAATAAATCTAAACAAAGAACAAGTATATAGAAGTGAAAGGAAAACATATAATTAATAAAATCTTGGATTCAGATATAATTAAAGTAAGAAAGGGGCTAATAGGATACTCCCCATGCACTAGTACAAGAACTACTCAGTCATGATATAAATAAGCAAAATCAAACAAGTAAAAATCAAAAGAGTCATGTTGCCAGATCTAGAAACAAGATGGAAGCTTCTTTGAGGAAGATGACAACTTCTTCCTTTCCTTCTAGCCTTGTGCATCTAGAGGAAGCTCTGGGGTGATAGAATATGAGATCCATTTCAGAATGGAGGTTGCCTTGTATTTATAGTAAAAAATGCCCATTAAGTCAAGTCATCTCAAATAACAAGTATAATTGGTATGGCCCCTTTCAATAATTTATTGCATTGTTTTTATAGATTTTCAATTGATGCCTTGATAGCTTTGTTCTCAGTCAAAGGAATTTAATTACATTCTTTCTTCCATACAAAATAAAATGATCATGACTTGTTGCTTTTATGGGCCAACTTGTCTTTTAATTGCTTGGTCAACTTTGTAACATTAGGAAACTCAATCATTGTTTGCCTTTCTTCTTTGTCAACAGATTAATTTTTGGCAATTTCATTTTCCCCAATAGAAAATGGGGAAAATTATTGCCTTTCTTTAATTTATTTTGACTACTCATTAACTTCTTTGACTCTCTTTTCTATAGATTTTCATATAGAAATTTTGAATGAATTTCTAGATAATATAAAGTTTTAGAGCGGTCTAAAAATATATATATATTTTCTATCAATAATGAAACTCCTTTTCTAAAGCATGTCTAAACATTAAATTTTGGATTCATATGTGAAAGATACAACCTTTTTGGTAAGGGGTATATATATTAGGCACTGTTGGAAGATTTACATGACAATCAACTGATTGCTAAATCCAGTTGGCCAATTGGCAAATCCAAAATATGTTTTCTTGTGGATAAGGAATTTCTCTTTCTAACACATGTTTAAACATTAATTTTGAGTTTGTATGCAAAATATGTGGCTGTTTTGGTGCGGGATATAAATATCAGGCACGACAGGGAGTCATGCAAAATCTTCCATGAGTATTTTTGGGAATTCTTGATCTTTTGAGTGCATGAATATGATTGAGCCATTTCCCTACAATGACTGAGTAAAACTAATTCAACTCTTATTATAGAGATAAAAAATAAACTAAGATAGTTAAATCTTAAACTAGGGAATAATCAATGAAGTGGTCCTAAGGAATTATCTAAAAGGTGCAATAAAATTGGATGAATATGCATTCATCATTGGTATTTGTCTAGTAAGGGTCTGCTAGACAACACATGTCTGGTGGCCTTTGGTTAGCACAACCATGCTACTGGACTTTCATAGAGATACTTAAGGTATGCGATTTTTGCATTGGTAGGACAACGTTTCTATGACACCATGGTTGTTTTAGGGACTTCTACTTTCAGTCTGAACTTCACTTTCCCCATCCATGGATTTCTTTGCTTTGTCTTGACCCTTGGCCTCTAGAGGTAGGTTAGGGAAGCTCTTGGACCCTAGTTTGGTTCCTTAAAAGGTAGAGGAGCCCTTAGATCGTCCTCCTTATCTCATTTTCATCTAAAGAATGGTCCAAGTACCTAAAAACATGCAAAGAACGTTTATAAGTTTATTTGATAGTAAACCATTTATTGGGGCAAGTAGAATGCATTATAACATGTTTGGATGTGATTAAAGTACAAAAATACACAAGATGAATTCTTAAAATGGGACTGCACACCATCCCAAAGTATGCTCCAACTCAATCTCATTTAACTTCATTCAAGAAAAATATTGGAGAATGAGATCATCATGATGTTCATTGGCTAAAGTACATTCACATGGAATTAGACATGTAACTCACTACCCTCTATTCATTTTTGTATTTTTCAATGTGATTAAAGAACAAAGCACAAGAACTTCAAATGTGGTATGTCAATCACACATGTAAGTGATGCAACTTTCATACTGCTTCAGGTAGACCGTATCATGTATGGCATACATCAAGTTGGTTATAGTTGTTGTTTAACTTTCTAGACTCCATGATACACTTCACTTCACCTCTCATGACCCACATGACTTGTGTAGGGGTGTGTGGGTTAGAGTTGATTTACCTTATCCCTACTAGGCATAAAAAGAGAAGAAATGGTTATGGAAGGGAGTGGAGTGCTATTACATAGGAGCATCAATCTTTTTCATTTCTTATCTTGAGAGGCTATTACATAGAGACATCCCTTATTTCTTTTTTTTTGTTTTTCTTTTTCTATGCCCCATATGTAAGGAGGACATATGGTAATTGTAAGAAGTGAGATGGTATGGATATGAACACCTCAAACTTTTATAGGGTGAAAAATGCTAATATGTGCAGTTTTGATATCCTTTCATGAGGCAGAGAGGTAAGAATATGATATGAGAAATTTTAGGTCAAAAAGGGTTCATAGGTGGTGAATATCCATGTATGATTTTATTCAAGAAATCTAATCCATGCAAAATTCACGAAAAAGACAAACCATGCATAAAATGAGCAATATGACATATTACAATCTTTCCACATGGAATGAATTATTCCAAACGTTCAAGGCTAGTAAAAATCACACTTTGTTTAAAACAATCAATTACTTGTAATAGGCTTGGAGAACATGCAATTTTTTTCATGGAACTTATTTAGCCAAAAACATCATCAAAGAACTACATTATCCCAATTCTAATCATTCACATCACAAATAATTCGAGATTTAATTGAAATAAACCATTCGACAAGTACATTCTCGCTTGGGCAAAATTGGCCAAAATGATGTCAAGTTGCCTTCAATCACATTTTAAACTACATTAGGAAGAAACAACCAACAAATAATAAAATCTTAGTTAAGACCCACAAAAATTAATAAAATCTACATGAAATATAATGCATGACATGGAATGGTGTGAAAAGTAAAAAAAAACTTACATAAAAATGTAAGAAAAAATACTACATGATATGCATGTATGCAAAACAAACACAACAAGTATGGATGGACAAGTATAAGAGTTAGTCAGAGTATTTGAGCAACTTGACAAAAATTTAGAACAATAAACATAGAGTGATGTGGTGTAAATCATAGGCTTACTGCCCTACCACCCCAAACTTTTAAACTATACTGTCCTCAATATGAATTAGAAGTTTAGAATAGTAGCGAAATGAGCATAGCGTTGTGGTAGACAGTCGCCAAGAGGTGGGAGATATTACATGGATTCCAATGGATAGGGAATATCCATCACAACCATTATGTGTAGAATGTCCATTTTGGCCAACTGGCATCATGTCCATGCTACATGGAATGGCTGCTTTCTTGTAGCTTTTTCACTGATTTCAATTCTTCATTTTAATCTTGATTTTCTCCTTGGATATATCTTCCATTCATCATCCTCCCACCTATGCACCAATGCTAACATGATTCATAAAAAAAACCCATCAAGTATAGTGTGTGCATGTTTCTAGGAAATGTGTAAAAAACAAATGTGCAACAAGAAATGGGTTTCAAGAAAAAGAATCTTAAACCGAGGTGGGTTGTCTCCCACAAGCATTGGGTTTAATGCCTTCAGCTGGGCGTCTTGTAGTTCTCTCAATCAATCAACCATCAGGGAAGTCTTATATGTCCACTATTGAAGTAGATAGATCTATCATTTATGCTCAACAATTGTTCCTTATCCCATCTATCATAGAGGTTAAGAGAAGAAGTTCCATTTGATCCCCATATTTTGAGCAACCAATTTGATTTTTCAAGTTATAATGCTCAACATCCTGATCTAATTCTTATAGGGTAGGGAAATCAAACACATTGATCTTTAAATTCATGTCCAAGAAAGAGACTATAATTCTACCTCTATGCACATGTATTTTAACATCAACCATATATATGAATGATATTCCTAAGATGATGCAAATCTATCTATCCTCCAGATTCATGTTAAGAATAATGAAGTCTCCCATGAATACCACTCCCCTTTCTTTTTATATCATTACTAAGACATCATCAACCCTTCCTGTAGGCACTTTGGTTGAAAGGATCCGCCAATTGGAGAATACAATTGGCCGATTTTAGCTTGCTTAAACCCAACTTCACATAGACACCATATGGAAATAAAATTCACACTAGATCCCAAATCAAGAAGAGATTGGTCTATGCGATGTCCCTCTATGTAGATAGGTATGAGTGGGTGTAACATACCAAAATTTGAATAATAAATCACTATGAGCTATAATTCATAATTCTTTCAAGATGTAAGTCCAATTGCTAACTGGTGTCTCACTCTATATCTCATTTGATTATTTTGGTCAATTATCATTCTCTTGGATATTAATTTGTCTCCTTTTAAATTCTGATGTTTAAATGAGTTCATTTTCCTCATATAAGAAACATTTATAAATGAGCCCCTAAAATTATCTTCATCAATCACTTTTACAACATCTTATACAATTCAGCATGTTGTACTCAAATATGTCTATTACACCTTGTTTTCCCTTGTTAGAGTATTTAAATCTTGTCTTTAATCTTTATTCTAGGTTTTCTAGTTGAGTTCATTGATTTCCATCCTTGTGTAATTGCTAGCTTGATGTAACTAGTCATCTCTTCTTACCTTGATTAGTTAACAGTTCCTTGATTTGATAACTAGGATTTCTTTTGAGTAGTGTACTGTTGATAGTTAACCAAGGTTAGTGTACTTTCATTTCTTGCTTAGTTAAACAAAAGTGTGTGTGTAGGGTTAATTTAGGCTTAATACATGTTCATTTCCATTAATTGTTCACCTTGTGTAACTCAAACACCCAAGTCAAACCCTAAATATTGTGCACTCTACAATAGGAACCTATTAAGTAAGCTTATCTCCAGTGACCCCTATATCCCTTGGGTTAGAACCCAACTTGCCATTCCTATACTAATCTCAATATTGTGCACTTGTGGAATTATATAAGAGTGTGTTCAGATTGGGTTATATAAATATTGAAAGACTCATATGTGTGACTAAGGCAGGTCTATCCACGTCAATTGTGCTCAATAATGACTAAATACATGTATTTCACCTCTTTCCTCTCATCTTTCACAAGACAATGTGATCACTGCATTGAGTCTACAAACTTCAAATATAGGGCATCGAATACACAATTAATTCATATGGTTCTCATATAGCTTTGGGTAAACCATTTCATGATGATGATGGTCAAAGATGACTAGGAGGTAATGCATTCAATATCAAATATCAATCCACTCTATATGACCCACATGTCTATGTAAACGGTTAAATGATCTAGGTTAAATCCAATTTTGTTCTTTCCTTCATCATGAGTAGATAATCTCCATTGGTGGGATAATTGGGTGAATGAAGTAACTTTGATACCGTATGAGGGAATTATAAAACACTATATTATTGTTTGGAAATGTTATCTGATTGCTTCTATATAATTTCCCATCTATTGCTATGGTGATTGATGCATGAAGCCACCTAAGCATTGAATAATATGGTATACCTTCCACCACCTCCTAGCTCCCCATTTTCACCCCTTAGCCATTCCACTCCATTCCCACCCGATTCCCCTCCATTTCACCATTTCCACCACCAAAACACTAGTTTTTCCTAGCTTCTACCCATAATCCCCTTCATTCCATGCCCCTACACCTTGGAGGAGGGAGGAGGATGCCTTGCAGTAGTTGAAGTGGAGGATTTCTTCATCGACACCGAGATCCATGGCTTCTTCTATCTCCTTCTCCTTTCTTTTTGTATTTTCCATTTCCATGAGTAGCTAGGCTCCTTTTGGTGGGCTGTTTGGGGGGAAATTATGTTACTTTGATACCATGTTGGGTGAAAATGACATGTAAACTTTGTAATTCCATTTGTTAATGATTATATTCTATATCTATCTCATTATCCATGAATTTCTTATTGGTTTGTGTGTGAAATCACCTAGGAATTTAGGGAAATTGCTTATATATGTGAATTTTGGGATTTGCCCCTAGGTCCAATTCTTGATCCCTAGGCTGCCTCCCATCTTCCTACATCCTAATCAATCTCCCTAAACCTAAGTGAGAGATCTGAGTAGCTAGATTAGATAATTATAGTGCATCTAGCATGGAGCCTTCTCAAGGCTAGAATGTGAGGGAATTGGGGTCCAAAGCCCTAATTTCACCTCCCCATTACTACCCTTGGCCCCTAATTGCCATAAGAATGTCTAATCTAGAAACCTAGACTTGACTAGACTCTAGTTGAATTGAACCTAATCCCTAACCGAATTGAGCCTCATAAGGGTAGTAAGGGGTGTTAGAGACTAGTTCCCCTATATACAACCTAGCATATCCATGGCCAGTTAGTAGCTTAGGTTAATTCATTAGACTCTAACTTGTTGTTGGGTTTGTATAATCTAAATGGAATCATAATGTTCATATGTCACTCCCCAACTTAAGTGATAAGTGCATCCCCTAAACATCCCACACCTTCATTAATTATGCTCTAAAACCCTAGTTTTCATCTTACTTAGCTAGTGTTAGCTTAGTTAGCTCTTTTCCTGCTTAGTTAGCTTCTTGCCCTATTTTTACCTTGTTCTTGCTAGTTTAGCTCTTTACTCGCTCTTTTGCTTTTCTTTTTCCTGCCTTAGTGTAAATTGCCTTTTCATACCTAGCATAGTCTTTTCTTGCATACTTAATCTTAATCTAGTCTAGGGTTAACTTAGATTTCATTCTCACCTTTAATTGCTTTCTTGCTCACATAGTTTAACAATATCACCTTTAAACCCTTAACCATAGTCTCTGCATTAGGAACCAAACCAAACTAACCTAGCTCTAGTGACCCCTTTTCTCCCTGAGGATTGACCCCTATGCTTGCCCTTCACCTATGCTACAATAGTACCCCGTGTGCTTGCGGGTAACCTATTTGGTATTGTAATCGACTGTGTTAGGGCTAATATAAAATTTGAAAGATCCACACGTGTGTTCAAGTCCCGTGGAGTGCATCTAGTCAACCCTTGTTGGCTAGTGTGTACACCTCTGGCTTAACGCACCAAGCTTTCTGGCACCATTTCTAGGGAGAAAGGCGCTCGACCTAGCTAGTTAGTTTTGCTTTGACTTTTCCTACTGCCCTCATCATTGCTATTCTTTATTAATTATTCTTTGTATTCTTTTTGCATATTGGTTTTCTAACTTGCTTTCTTTTGTTTTGTTGTGCCTTGTGCATGTGACAAGCCACTCAGGGAAGACAAGATGGAAGGCCAAAATGCACAAACCCATCCATTCCCTCCATCACCCTACCTCCAAGGCTATCCTAAGCCTTACACACCCCACCACCTCTATCACCACAACCTTCCCACCAGTTCACCTTTTGACCTCAATTCCCTCCTCCACCTCAATTCCAAAGGCCATTAACAATAATGTCACCACCACAACTATCACATGCTCCCCCTACTCCCTATGAGCAAATGGTTATGGTTTCAATCATGGGGTGTGACAAGGTTGTTGAGAAGCTTATCAAGGGAGGGAATCAAGTTGACAAAGATCTTAATGAAGAGCCATTTCCAGAAAGTCCTTGTTTGTAACTGTCCCATATGATTGAGACCCCTCTCTTTGATGCCTATGAAGACCCATTCCTCAAGAGAGAGAAAAACTATGGCATAAATTTTTTGAAGGTCATAAGGCTGATTAAGATCTATGATGATGATCCCCAAGGAGACAAAACTACTAAAAAACACTTGAGAAGCTCGCATGACCCTTGGGAGGAAGATCAATCAAGGAAAGAATTTGAGAGGACTTCCTATGATGGGGATGCAAACATTTTGTTTTTGGATAATGGTTGATGCTGAAAGAACAACAAGCCCATATGAAGGCATGAAACCAATCGCTTGTGGGAGGCAACCCACATAGGTTTGGGAATTTTTTACCCAACCCTCCTTTTTTTGATACTTTTGCTTTATTTTTACACTTTCTAAGAAAAAACACACACACTATACTTGATGGTTTTGTTATTTGTAAATCATTTTAGGACATGCACATTAGAAGGAGGAGGAGGATGCATGGTTGATATCACCAAGTAGGAGATACAAATTGATAGAAAATTGCATATCGGTAGAAAATCTACATGAAGGTGACCAGTAGAGCCGTTCCACACAACATGGCCATGGAGTTGGCAAGCCAGAAAGGATGTTTTGCATAAAAAGGTCATGGTGGCTCTATCCTTCTCACTGGACACCTTGAGATCTCTATCCCCCATGGCGTTTGTCTACCACAACTCCATGCCCTCTACCCTATCATATTAGACTTCTATTTCATACTGAGGACAACATGGTATAAAAGTTTTGGATGGTAGGGAGGTAAGCCCTTTCTCTACTCCCACTTTCCTCGATGTTCCTTGTTCTAAATTTTTTTCTCAAGATGATCAAATAGTATAACCATCTCTCATACTTGTGTATCCATGATTTGTTTGCTTTCTTTGCATACTTGCATGCCATTTAGGTTGCTTTCTTGTCATTTTTGCGTAATTTTCAAAAAAATTTCTCTCTTTGCCATGCATTGCATACCATGTTTAGTGCTTTAAGTTCAATAATATAGTCTTAGATGTGATTGACGGCAATTTGCCATAGTTTTGGCCAATTTTGCCCAAATTTGAGATTTCTTGCCTAAAAGTGTGTTTCAACCCAATTTCTACTTTTTGGATTAAAAATGATGACCTTTGACAAATGCAAGTGAATTATCATTGTTTTTTGCTAAGTGGTATCAATTCTTGACTTTTTACATGTACATCACCTCTCTTATGTTTGTGAATGATTTGGTTGAGTTGTGACTTGAGCAAGCTATGGGCATTTAGTGCCTATGAAATCACTTGATTGAAGTATCAATTTCAGGTTGTTCATTCATGTGGTGAGACATTGTTGGATGAAGTGTTGGATTAATTTTTATGCATGATACCTTATGTTGAGAATCATGCCAGTGACCCCTCTTTGAGCTAACTATTCACTCACCATCTTCTTACCCCTCCGCCTCATGAAAGGATGCCAACGTGCATATATTAGCCGTGGCCATCTCTAAAAGTTTGGGGTGGCCACATCTACATCTCACCACTTCACTCTCATCACCATGTGCCCATCTACTCCAAGGGAAAAGAAAAATAAAAAAAATGCAAACAGAAGATAAAAGGTTCTCCTATTTAAGAGCATCTAAGTAAAGAAATGATGAGTGCTCTATGTAATAGCACTCCAAAAATCTTACCGCAATCCCTTCTTCCATTTTCATACCCATTCAGCTAGGAAACATCAAACCTAGCTCATTTTGCCCTTTTTTGCAGCCATGTGGGTCATTTGGTGTGATTTGAAACATAAGGTTGAAAGCATGAAGGTGAAACAACACTCTTAGTCATCCTTGATTAACGCCACCATGAAACGGTCTACCCGAAACTACATGAAAGAAATATGGATAGCTTGTGTTTTATGCACTATATTTGAAGTTCATATGCTTTGTGCTCTTTTCATGATTGGTTTGTGAAAGTAGGAGAGGAGAGAGATGGAATGCATGTACTTATTCATTTTTGATCCCATTCAACACTAATCATCCTTTGCATTGCATTTGTCATTTCTTGATTGTGGTAAAATTGCAGAGAGATTGAGTTGGAGCATACTTGAGGACAAGTATGTTTTAAGTTTGGGGTGGTGATGCAACCCCATTTTAGGGCTACAACTTGTGTCATATTGCATTTCAATCACATTTATACATGTTAGATTACATGATGTTTCCCCTAATATGCATATTTGTGTAAAATGCACTTATGGAAATTATTTGCATGTTTTTCAGGTACTTGGACCACGATTAGATGGACGAGAGACATGGAGGAGCCTAAAGAAGACCCCAAAGCTCCCCCAACCTACCCCTAGTGGCCAAGAGTCAAGATTAAGCAAATAAGTCCATGGTGTTGGTATGTATGCCCTGAGATCCAATTATGGGATGATTGGTGGGATATATTAAGATTGATTTGATAAACATCAAAGGCAAGCTTCCAATTCTTTCTGGTTCAGTCATATGAGATAATGATAGAACAGATTGAATGTCTAGAGAATGACAGTACTCAATGACTTATACTTTCAGGTTGAGGACCTGAATGATGAGATCATACGAATGCTAAGAGTTTGTACATTCTTATTATGTCCCTAGTCAGATGTCATTATGGAAGGGAGATAGACATCAATGACACTCAAGACTAGATTATGGTGTTGGTTGATGACAGAATCTCGTTAGTCATGATATGGAGATATCAAACCAAACACATAAGTACTTGTTAGAGAACAAGTGTACCGGACAGACCCACCGTGAATTTGACATATGGAACCATGACATGGTAGTCACAATCAGTTCTCATAGTGATGGTGGTGACTGTGATTCTTTGACCTAAAATCACTACACTCAACACATGTCATTGGGTACACTTTGACATCATCAAACGCAGTCCTGAAACATGGGTTGTCATAAAGGTGATGATTGGGTGGCTTTGACACATGGGGCTTTTGAGGGGTGAGTGATAGATATGGGATTTATCCCTCTGGAGGGAGTTTGATATCCATGGCCACTTGGTGAGTAGGATTGAGATAGGCATGCGCACACATGTGTGAATCAATATGTCATATTGATGTCATACATATCTCCTCCAGTCTACTCTGAGATCAAGAAAGTGAATGAATGTTGACAGGATGACTGTTCCATGCCTTGAGTTCATTCGGGATATCAGTGATAAAGGAATTATACATTCACTATAGCACCATTCAGGGATTGTAGGATTGAAAGTTGTTCTCCAACTTTCTATTTCACTTGGGTAGCACTGATGTGTGACTAGGCACCGCACTTTTCTTGTGAAGTCATAAGTGTTATGGACTTTCATTGCCAACATGAAATGGGCCTACAGGGTCACACACATAGGATTTAACTTGGAAGAGGATTTTATCCACAAATGATGTTTAGATTGATTACTGAAGGAGTTTAGTAGTTCAACTAAACACTCAATTAATTGATAGCTCAGTATCATAGTGTTCAAGGTATTGGACCGATTGATTAGAGTATCAGATTGATTGAAACTGCAATTGACTGATTCTGCACAGTCTGCACTCCCAACCGATCGGCTCATGTGATGAACCGATCGGATCAGGTTGGTGAACCGATCGGCTCATGTGATGAACCGATCGGCTCAGGACAGGTTGAGATGACCGGTTCAAGGGTTGAATCGATCGGCTCAATTGGTCTAAATGAGCGAGTTGGGAAAGTCAGGTTGGTGAGAAATTTCTCTTCGTTTCACTTGTCCAATTTGATTGGAACAAGGATTGGTATTTGGATCAATTCGTAACAAAAGAGGAAAAGTCAACCGGGAACTGACCAGGGCAGTGAACCGATCGATTCAGAAGTGAACCGATTAGCTCTGGTGTCCCAACTGACCGGTTCCGGTATGAACCAATCGGCTCAGGGTCCCAAACGATCGGTTCAGGTCTCAACCGATCAGTTCAACTGGCGCAATTTGTCAGATTTTGTGGAAAATCTCAAACCCTTCTACTCTTGCTTTAATCCCGCATTGCCTGGGGTAGAGAACCCTGTACAATGACCCTCCTATATATAGGGGTATTGGGAGATTCTCATGTACAACTCAGAGAACACCAGTTGCTCTACAAAGTTGTCGTTCTCTCTAGTTGTGGTAATCAGGAGAGCCCAAGAAAGTGCTACTCGACAAGGGAGGCACAACGAGGGAAATACAACTACAGAAAGTCAACTGGTTGTAGGAGAGTGTGTCGGTGACTAGTACGCTAACAGGAGGGTACGACTCCTTCCAGTGCCTTGTGCAACAATGTGATCGGAGTTCCAAGTGGTCTGTGTGGACTACTACAGAGGCGGGAGATTTCTGCCACTCAGAGGACAACTGTCAATCCCGACAGTCCCGGTGACCAGGAGCTGCACAGACACCGTCCAAGACCGAAGGTGAAGACCGCACAAGCCACGAGGTAACATCGCCAAGCAAGCCTTGGGACAAGGTATGTCTCTACAAACCATCCTTCCTACTGTATAGACGTTGACGCGATTCCTTTATACTGGGTTTGGGGAGAAGAAAGTTTTTATTTCCGCTGCCTTCTCTGTCTCCCCTAAAACCCAATAGTGGTATCAGAGCCACGTCAACTGCTCTATACTTTAGGATTGTGGATGTGATCGATTTTGGTTTGTCGCCCTTATTTATTGCATACTATGCGAATAAAATTGGCTTTATGCATGTCCAAAACTAAATCCATAAATCCCAATATACATATATGATATGTAATATGAATGCACTCGATACGCGTCACCCTTAAACGAGTTTTGTGGTGGATGTATAGCGTGGTTATGGCCAATAAACCCTATGTCTGTGTATGGTTGAATGTGGTTGCTTGCATCTCGGTCTGCGTACTGATTCCCTATCTCTTATTTCTGATGTAACTCGAGATAACTTTAGATTTCTTTCCTACCTTTGCTCCCCCCGAATGTAACTTGATGTTTCTCAATTCAAATGTAAATAGGATAGAACTTTTATTTCCTGTTATGTCAAAGAACGACGGACAACCTGACGACAATTGAGACGACCGGTTCAAGGCATGAACTGATCGGTTGGCATTCTAGATGACCAGTTTGAGGAGCAAGACGAGCAGGTGGCGGCCATGAGGAGATGCACGATGACCAGATGAACCGATCGGTTGGAGGAGCCAATCGATCGGATGGTGACACCCAATTGACCGGCCTAATGGCGAGCCAATCAATCGTGGAGATGAGTTGATCAAACCCAGTAAAGGCAAAGCACAAAGTTCATCTAGTATAGGTTGCATATGATGTAGACCTAGATGACCGTGATTCCTCTTGGCTCGAGGAATCATATTAGGATGGCCATAATCATTTCTTTTATCGTTTCACATGTTTTCTGTGGGATATAGCATGTATATGATACATACTATATATTGTGGTGATTGGATATGTATATGTACCTATAAAACCAAATCCCTCATTAAATATTAAAGTTTTAGATGACTTCCAAATGTAACACACGTGAAAAGCTTGATCGTCCAAGTGTGGGTACGCCCTAGCGTGGTGCACCGTCTATCTCGTGGAAGTGTGAAGGATGGATATGTGGGTCTGCCCTAGTAGGGTGCATATTCATCGTGTTGGCTTTGGGTCGAACTTAACAAGGTGACCTAGATAGGATCTACCACTTTGAGGCATGGAGGTGATCATGGCAAGGAGTTGCATATCACATCTTTCAAGAGTTGCATATGATGCAATTGGCAAAAGTTGCCTACCTGGAAGATCTAAGTTGTAGGTGACAACCCTAGCTGGTCCATGACTCAGAGGATTTCAGGATCTGGACCCACTAGAAGATTGTACACTGCAATCTTCCGAATTGATGGTGAGGGCTATCAATTTGAACAAAATAGTGGGAGCGATAATTAATTGAAGTCCTAATTATATCATCAACTTTTCAAATCAATCAAATAAGTCAAAATTGAGTTTTGGACTAAATTGCATATATTTCCTTTTGTACAATAAATGGTTAATCAACAATAATCACTTTATTTGTGATTGGTCATTAAGATGGACAAATTAAATGGGAATAATTCCACGACTGGTTAGGACGTTGAGAAGTGTTCTCAATCAAAGAGCAAAAGCTCTAAGTCCTAGTTATACTAGAACCAGATGAACTCAATCCCACCACACCAATGGCTGAAAATATGCTTATGGAAGCGTACCGAGGATGCCATTGATGTGGAGTGCTTAATGTTGTGCTCTCTGAATTATGAGTTGTAGAGACAACATGAGACATATGATGTCTCCAAGACACTGTCCTAGTATGTCACGACAGAAGAAGATCTAGTAAGGTATTCATACACTCAATGTGATTGGGTATGTGGAAAACCTGACTAAGATAGATTCCCTCTGAGCCAAGTGTTGGCTACTGGTATGATACTACAAATGTTGTGAGAATCATATAGTTCATGATGAACTACAACATGAACAACTTTGACAAGCATTGACAAAGTTGTTGGACATGTTGAGGACAGTAGAGGCAAAGATGAAGAAAGACAAACCCTAATATTTGATGTGATCAATGAAGGGTAAGTCTTAAAGGCAAGGACAAAGGCAAATCAAAGAAGCATTCTAATGCTAGCCAGCAATCCAAGTCATCTCCAGCCTCAAGGAACATGGGAGGGTGAATGAGGGAAATGCCCTCTATATCTGGAAGAACAAAAGAAGACGAAAGGAGGGGATAGAGATCTCCACCGTAGGTATCATGAAATAAACACTTCTTTATCTGAGGTATATGATACCAAGATATGAATGATATACAAGATCCACAAAGAAGTGATGGCCTTTCTGAAAGGACCAAGAAAGAAGTACTCATCATTGGAGCAAGTGTTGCTGCCATAGATAGGAGTACCTTTCAGTTTATTTCAGCCTAAAGGGCACGAAATCAGAGTTGAGAACTGCTATTTCAATTTTCCAATAGAAACACTTTATTGTTGCATCTTGTAGTGACAAGATGGCCATCAATATAGTTGATGTTTCAAAGATATGATCTTTGTGGCAATGCCTTGTTTATCTTGTGGTACTTGGTATGCATAAGATAAAATGATACCTAAAAGTTATTGATAACTCAAACAATCAAATTAGCATAAATCATGAGAAATTCATTTCTAGTTTCCATATGATGGATAAGTCTAGACTCTTTTTGGTTAGAGAACCAGTAAGAGACATGAATCTCTTGGACATGATCAATCTTCACTAGTCATAGTGGGAGATTGATTATATTATTAGGTATAATACATGTGATGTATTTACATACCTATTAGAGTTAATGCTAGTACTTCAAACAGTATTTAGAGAAATACCAATATGAATATCTTGAAGTGTTCAAGAATATCATAGATGAAGTGTGAATTTGGTAAAGTGCTAATTCTTGATGAGATCAATGAATAAAATACTTAAACCAAATGTTTGAGATCCTTATGAGTGATTATGATTGTGTATCATAGTGAGCTCGTGATTAAGGCATGGTGATGTCTAAATCAAAAGGAGTCATACTCTAAGGAGTTAGAGGATGATTATCAAATAACTAATTTATTCTTAAATAAAGAATACCCCACACTAATAAAGGACATTAAGAATCACAAGGAGTTGTGAGTTCTTATATCCTTGACAGATACACCTCAATTATCTATGTGATGAGTTGGTCATGTGATGAATCAACTATCTAGATGAATATGAGGAACCGGATTTTGAGTTATGGTTTATGACCATTACATCCTAAATGACTTCCATGTGAACCATAAGGAATGACCTTGATGGTAGCACCCATTGGGATGAAATCCATAAGTGCGAATGAGTATTAAGTGTTAAGACACATGGATAACATTTTGAGAAGGATGATTCTTGTTGATTGCAACTTAATGACTAAGAAATTTGGCATATGGATACTAAAACTGCATTCCTATGAGGAATAAAATAAGGATGTGTACGTGACACAACCTATAAGGTTTAGGAATCCATTAATGCAAATGAAGTCTATAAGTTACAATGGACTAATCAATGTGATTGATTGAGTATAAGAAACTCAAAACTGTGATCTTTACTTTGATAAAATAGTCAAAGGGTTTGACTGATATGCCAAAGATAAAGAAGGGATCTGTGATTTAGTGGGAGCATATTCACATTCCACATGTTGATGTGAAATGGAAATGTTCTAGAATGGAAATCCAAAGTGGAAATTATCTTTAGGGAAGATAGAGACGTTTCCTATGTAATAGGAATAGAGATATATAGAGATAGTTCTCAAAAAACCTCTTGACTTGAAAAGAGAGAGCATACATTGGCAATCTATACTGAAGGGTTCAGTGTGCACAGATTCAGTGGGAGAAAACTTGTCCATGTTACATGGAGTTAGTATCCCAAGGCCAAGCGTCCAATCCTTATGAAGAATGGGAACACTAAGAATATATATGGATCTATCATGTATGTAATCATCCCATTATCTTGCATGTATGGACATAGCAAGAATAAAACACATTCATCATCTTGTATGTAGGACATGACAATATGATGTGCTCATCCTGATAACTCATATGTGGGACATGACGAGTGGATGCTTGTCTAGTTCCAGTAAGGGTTCCTGGAATACCATAAGAACTTGATAAGTACTTGAGAAGTACTAGTTCTATGGAAATAAGGAAAGAGTTACACTGATGTGAACTTCTGAAAAGGATAGAAAATTAATCACAATATATATATGAGATATATAAAAGTGAATGTTTGTTGATAAATGGAAACGTTCCAATAAAGCCATTTAAAAGGAAAAGATGAGTATCTGTGTGTTAGAGAACATTAGTGGCACTACTACAGAACACGCCTTTGGCGTCGGTTGTTTAACCCCCTTTGGCGACGGTTTTCAAGCGACACCTATGTGGGCGCCGCTATAGGTCAAACTCTTCTGCGTCGTTTTTCTACTCGACGCCTATTTGATCTATAGGCGTCGGTTATATATAGTTGGCCGACGTCTATAGGGTTCGCGCCACAAAAAAAGGCACCACCTAGGACACTTTCGACGTCGGTTAACAACTGAACACCCGACGCCATACTCCCAGACGACACGGCCGTGCTTCGCTGCACGACCGTATTTAGTACTATAGGTGTCGATGTTATACAAATACACGACACCTGTTCCACCACGGCCGTGCTTTCTTGCACGGTCGGATTATTTGTCACATACGGCGTCGATGTTTATCCAATAACCGACACTGTAATCCTAAGGCGTCGGTGTTCTATAAATAACTGACGCCTATACTTTAATTTTTTTTTTCTTATCAGTTTGCAGGCCTGCTGTGGCTGGTCAGTAGGATGAGAACCTGCAGTTCAGTTTCCTGAACTGTAGGTTTACGACATCCATTGATATCAGCCTACAAACAAGCCACAAACCTGCAAAATCAACAAATATTTTTTCACACAAGTAGATACATTCAGACATCAATTCAATTCTCACATTCACACATGTAGAAACATTCAAATACATGTATAAACATTCAGAAATATTCATTTACAAAATATCATTCAGGATCGCTATCAGCATCCCAATTATATCTTACAGTCGCCACTGCTTGTATGGCTTTTTCCCATTCTTCTCTTATTTCATTTATTGCTTCCATCGTATATGGAGCATGTACATTTTTTAAGCGTTTACCTGTAGTGTGGTCAGTTTTAAACACCTACAAAGAGAATGATGTATATATATAAGTAATAATATAAAAATAAGATTGATATATTTCATACTAACTAATGAGACTATATATAATACCTCATGTATGGTATTAATCTCCAATGCGGCATGTTGGATAATCATATACATAAATCGCATCACATAGTATGCGCATGCCCAGCCGTTGTCTTGTGTAGCACACTATAAATTGAAACATACAAAATATTAAAAAATATAACTAAGCACAGTTCACATAAATAATATATACATTGGAGTCGGGAACTTACTTTTACGTTCTCCCAAATTATTGGCTGATTCTTTTTCCTTGGGACATTTCCTACAACATTTTTGAATGCATCTAAACCCCTACATGTTAATGTAACACAGTAAATTGCATAATTAAATAGTAATGTAATAACATATGTTAACGGATATAAAAATGAAATATTTCTCACCAGAATAATGGCATTCTCAATATGTGTCCAATTTTAGTGTTCAATGTACTTCCCGCAGGATCTAGATAATAAACAGTGAACGTCCCGGGGACAATAACTAGTAACTCCCAATGTCTAGCGCTATAGGTAAAAAAGTTAAAAATTAATAACTCAAAATGCACAATAAAAATGGAATTTTCTTAAGTCCAAATTATAAATAAAGTAAACTTACTTGACATTGAATGGAGCTATTATTATCGTCTTATTTTGCTGACCGAAAATTGTAAAAGCATTTATACAGTATTGTTGAACACTATCAGGGTCTTTAGCTACCATACTAATCAATGATGGAATCAAAAATCCCACATGATCAAATGCAAATTGTTTGCATTGATCTTCGACTAAGTAGCTGCAAAACATGTATTACGTATGCATTAATATATAAGAAACCAGATCATCGTATCTTACACAAGGTATATGGATGTATAAATAAGATCTCACCTTATCCATGTCTCTATCATTGATGTATTCAGCCAATCATTCATAAACAACTCAATAATATCTTGTATAAATAAAGAGCTATCGTATGATTGACCTGTATAATCTGCTTCTAAAGAAACAACTATAGGGCAATGTATATTATGTGCCCGTAGCCAACATGCCATTCCCCTACAAGCAGGACCTAACGGGTATTTTAGGTCAGTTGGAACCCAACTTGGTAATGCAGGAAGTGGAGGTGGAGGCCTAGGTGTTCCGGGTGTCTTCTTTTTAACCTGTATATATAATTTCAGATCAGTTGACCTCATATATACACATTAACAATCTAAAGTAATGTAAATTTATCTTACAATTTCAGTAGTGTAGACGACATCTGCTTTGGGCCACAATATCACCCCGCCTTCTGCCTCACCAAGTGTATCAATATCTGGGTGGGCATATGGCAATGCAGCTTCCCTCCAATCAGGTAATACACACATCAGGCTGACACGAACGTAGCCCTGCGGCATTGGAGTCCCATGAAACGTTGCCCCAGGAAGGGACGGGTAAGCCCGCGCCTCTGCAACAACATAGTCTTGCATTCTTAAGCGGCATGGCTTCAATGCCTACAAATTTACGTAAATAATGTTATACATATATACATATCATCTTGAAAACATATCATCTTGAAAAGTCTAGCTACAATGTCATAAACAATACTTACAAGAGACGTGCTAGGCGATGGGTCTCTAGGATTACTCGCAGTCTGTGCATCAAGAGAAGAGTGGGTCGCCATAGGTTGATTGGAATCCTGAGATGCCTGCCACCGCACTATTTCTTCCTTGACCTTCTCAGCAACTATATCATTGACCTTCTTAGCAATTATATCCTCGACTCTCTTATTCTCCTATACATGGATAAAAGAAACATTAGCTTCTTATTATTGAATTCCCTTTTGCAGTAATATTCTAAAAAAAGAATAGGTTACCTCTTCTTGTGAAAGTCCCGCTCTGAGTTTGCGCTGGGATGGCCCAAAGAATGCTTTGATGCCCACACCAGCGCCTATACCCCTAACACGTCTAGGATTCTCTGGGTTACCCAGAGAAACTGTCAATTCATCCCTTGTGCCCTGAGGGATGAATGTGCCTTGTTTCCTCTGCTCGCGCTAATCACCATCAACACACATGATTAGTTAACACCACAAATAATCAATATTCAAACGATTGCTCTAAGAGTTGTATTTTACCATTTTCACAGCCGCCTCAGCAGTTACGGGCTTCTTTATTTCACCCTTCTTGTTTTGCCTCCCAGCTATCCAGATATCACGGCGAGGCATGGGTGTGGCAGACTCCTGAGTAGCAGTAGACTCCTGAGTAGCCACAGACTCCGCCTGTAGTCTTTGGCGAACGCTTGCATAGCCCTTTGGACCCATAGTGTGGTCATGCACATTCAGTGCACGACTTGCTTTTTGCGCGTCACTGAGGGCCTAGTTAGTATGCACATTAATGATTTGGTTAGTAGCACTAAATGTTAATCTTGAATAGGTGAATACAAAATATATTAATTAAATTGGGAGTGACGCCTAATACCTTGAATTCTTCATATTTTCTTAAAGCAACAAAATTGTCCCAATCTTCTTTGTCCAAGAAGTTCCACTGCTCAAGGGCTGACTTCTTCTTCTTATCACCATCTTTTATGTATTCTCTATTCAGATTTGTCCTATAGTTCCTAAGCATCTTTCCAGCGCGTTGCATCACGCTTTTACAATGCAACTTCTCATCCAATGCAAACAGATTCTGTAAAATAGAATTCTTATTAACTAGTATCCAAAAATAGAATTGCAAATAATATAATTTGTAATCTACAAAATAGAATTGCAAATAATAATAACTCACACATAAATCCTTCCATATCAAGTCTTTCTTCGCCTGAGGAAATTTATGCCAATTATCATACTTAACACAACAATGGCTTCGAGTGACACACCCAAGATAGTTTACAAAATTATTACGGTTCACTCCAATTGCATTTCCTCCATTATCAAACTCAACAACCAATTTGGATCCACTGCCACTCAGCGCTATTAACTTCTTCATCAGAGTGATGCCCCTTTTCTTGTTAAGTGTTTGCTACTGTGCATGATGTTTCTTCTGTGCTTCAGTGGGTACATGTGCATCATCAACCTAAAATTTGACAAAAATAAACACACTTAATTAGCACAATATAGAAATATGGGATATATGACATAACTAGAAGATAATGAATTTTATAGAAATACAGGATATGATTTTTAGAACTTACATTTGTATCCTCGCCATGCTCGTCATGGACAGCATGCTCATCATGGACTTCATGCTCATCATGGACATCATGCTCATCATGGTCAGCCATCTGAAAATGTCATTAAAAAGGCAAACATTTAGCATTTGTATTAACTAGGCCAAAAAACACATGTGATGTCATTCTTATAAATAATAAATGTATACCACCTATCCCATCCTTGAACACCTAATCTCACTAGTAAGTGTATAATGTGTATTGGGTTTTCAAGAAAATTTTGGCAGCATTTCCCCACTGTTCTCTAAGTACATATGTACTTAGAGAACAAATGGGTAAATGCTACCGAAATTTTCTCAAAAACCCAATACACATTATACACTTACATCCTAAGTGAGATTAGGTGTTCAAGAACAGTCCAAAACCGGGGACTATCCAAGATTTACTCCTAATGAGTAAATCTTGGATGGGTTTCTAGGCCAACAAACACATGTGATGTCATTCTTATATATAATAAATGTGTACCACCTATCCCATCCTTGAACACCTAATCTCACTAGTAAGTGTATAATGTGTATTGCGTTTTCAAGAAAATTTTGGCAGCATTTCCCCGCTGTTCTCTAAGTACATATGTACTTAGAGAACAAACGGGGAAATGCTACCGAAATTTTCTCGAAAACCCAATACACATTATACACTTACATCCTAAGTGAGATTAGGTGTTCAAGAACAGTCCCAAACCAGGGACTATCCAAGATTTACTCCTAATGAGTAAATCTTGGACGGGTTTCTAGGCCAACAAACACAATAGCATGGTTTCATGTTAGGTTATCATGGTGTTAAAATAGCATAAGAGTATTAGATTTAGAGTGTACAAGACATAATAGTGACTACTGATTTTGTGGGGTGATATCAATTCATAGGATTTATAGATTCAAATTTAACAAGTGTATAAGTTGCATCATTTTAAATTTTAATACTCTAAAGGTGACTATGTCATAGCACATAAAAGATGGCATTACAAGGAAAGTAAGCAAACTAGATCAATTAACACTCATCTCAAGGGAACATTAGTTACTGAAGGGACCAGGAAAGAGTGCTTTTAATCACTAGGATCATACAAGTAAAAATGTTGAGTAAGTCTATGTGATTAAAGATCAAGCAGTGTAATAAAATAGGGTTTACCTCTGTTTGGGCGAGACAGAGGGTAGGCGAGTAGGCAGGCAGGTGAGCAGGCGACGGGCAGGGAGACGGCGGGCAGAAGTAGATGATCGATTAATTCCTGAAACGATACATAAATAAATACAAATCAGTACATAAATAAACACAAATCAATAAATAACTTAATTAAAAAAAAAATACACAACAACATTGTGCCTTGGTGCAGCCCAAGCATCGCCCAGGCATCCCAGAGGCCTAACTAGGCTGGGCGCCTGGGTTTGGGACCCTAGGTGAATGCCTGGCCGCCTAGGCGCGCCTGGGTGCCACCTGGGTAGGTTGGAAGGTACCTGGGCAAGTGAGCAGGGCGAGGTGAGATCGACAGGTCGGCGGCGAGGTGAGGTCGAGCAAAGGACCGCCGACGCAGGGCAGGCGCGGCGAGCTACAGGACCGCCGACGTAGGGCAGGCAGGTAGCCGCAGGGCGCAGAAGGAGCAGGGAGATGGCGGCGCAGAAGGAGCAGGCGGCGCATAAGAAGACCAGAGACGGCGGCGTAGAAGGAGCAGGGAGCGGCGGTGGAGCGACGACGGCGCAGAAGCATCAACAGCGGCGGGTGGGGGTTGCAGTCGGGCGGCAGAGCACTGGGGAGAAATTCTAGCAATGAAACAGAAGAAAGGGGACAGTGGCCGATCGAGAGTCTATTAAGTTGGTAAAAGGCGTCGGTTATAAAATACAACTGACCCCTAACGTCTTCGGCGTCAGTTCTACTTAAATAAGCGACGTCCAATTAGACAAATTTTGCCCTAAATAGTATGGCGGGAACCATTATCGGCGTCGATTATCAACGGATAACCGACACCTAAGATGGAACTTTTCGCGCAATTTTTCATCTTATATAGGCGGCGGTTTTTTGGTAAAACACCGACGCTGTATGTGCCAAATTGTTTTTGCTTGAAAATTGGATTTTGCGGGCAATTTTAGGCGTCGGTTGTTTGTTATGCAGCCGACGCTGAATATGAAGCGGTACCCGTGTCTGGCTGGTCTTCGAATATAGATGTCGGATTTACTAAATAGCCGACGTGTAATATTATAGGCGACAGTTTTTTTTTTAATAATCAACGCCGAGAAAAGCGACATTGAATGTTGTTTCTGTAGTAGTGTGGATACTATATGGATCTGGAAGTTCATGAGATGAACTTATAGATATTCTGGTCATTGATGACAAATAAGGAGTGCTTGGTCATGCAATGTGGCTAAAGGTTAGCAAAGGAATACTAGATTGCATATTACGACAACTCCATCTCATACGTGTGACGTACAATGAAGAGTTGAGAGACATGTAGCTAATACTGACTTTGGCAAGGTGTTTCCATAACTCACTATGTTAGCACTAGAGTACAGTAACATGTGGGACATGTTTGAAGATCACTATGAATATGATTCAAGGGTGATTTGCTCGCAGTGCAAGTGGGAGTCTATTGGTATGTATGCCCTGAGAGTCAATCATGGGATGATTGGTGGGATACATTAAGATTGATTTGATAAACATCAAAGGCAAGCTTCCAATTCTTTTTGGTTCAGTCATATGAGATAATGATAGAATAGATTGAATGTCTAGAGAATGAAAGTACTCAATGATGTATGCTTTCAGGTTGAGGACCTGAACGACGAGATCATACGGATGCTAAGAGTTTGTACATTCTTATTATGTCCCTAGTCGGATGTCATTATTGGAGGTAGATAGTCAACAATGACACACAAGACTAGATTGTGGTGTTGGTTGATGACAGAATCTTGTTAGTCATGATATGGAGATATCAAACCAAACACATAGGTACTTGTTAGAGAACAAGTGGACAGACCCACCGTGAGTTTGACACATGGAACCATGACATGGTAGTCACAGTCAGTTCTCACAGTGATGGTGGTGAGTGTGATTCTTTGACCTAAAATCACTACACTCAACACATGTCATTGGGTACACTTTGACATCATAAAACGCAGTCCTGAAACATGGGTTGTTATAAAGGTGATGATTGGGTGGCTTTGACACGTGGGGCTTTAGAGGGGTGCGTGATAGATATGGGATTTGTCCCTCCTGAGGGAGTTTGATATCCATGGACACTTGATGAGTAGGATTCAGATAGGCGTGCGCACGCATGTATGAATCACTATGTGATATTGATGTCATACATATCTCCTCCAGTCTACTCTGAGATCAAGAAAGTGAATGAACGTTGACAGGATGACTGTTCCATGCCTTGAGTTCATTCGAGATATCAGTGACAAAGGAATTATACATTCACTGTAACACCATTCACGGATTGTAGGATTGAAAGTTGTTCTCCAACTTTCTATTTCACTTGGGTAGCACTAATGTGCGACTAGGCACCACTCTTTGCTTGTGAAGTCATAAGTGTTATGGACTTTCATTGCCAATGTGAAATGGGCCTGTAGGGTCACACACATAGGATTTAACCTGGAAGAGGAGTTTATCCACAAATGATGTTTAGATTGATTACTGAAGGAGTTTAGCAGTTCAATTAAACAATCAATTAATTGATAGCTCAGTATCATAGTGTTCAAGGTGTTGGACCGATTGATTAGAGTATCAGATTGATTGAAACTGCAATTGACTGATTATGCACAGTCTGCACTCCCAACTGATCAGCTCATGTAATGAACTGATCGACTCAGGTTGGTGAACCGATCGACTCATGTGATGAACCGATCGGCTCAGGGCAGGTTGAGACGACCAGTTCAAGGGTTGAACAGATCGACTGATCTGGTCCAAACGAGCGAGTTGGGAAAGTTAGGTTGGTGAGAAATTTCTCTTCATTTCACTTGTCCAATTTGATTGGAACAAGGATTGGTATTTGGATCAATTCAAAACAAAAGAGGAAAAGTCAATCAGGAACTGACTAGGGCAGTGAACCGATCGGTTCAAAAGTGAACCGATTGGCTCAGGTGTCCCAACCGATCAGTTCAGGTGTGAACCGATCAGCTCAGGGTCCCAAATGATCGGTTCAGGTCTGAACCGATCAGTTCAACTGGCACAATTTGTCAGATTTTGTGGAAAATATCGAACCCTTCTACTCCTACTTTAATCCTGCATTGCCCGAGGTAGAGAACCCTATCCCATGACCCTCCTATATATAGGGGTATTGGGGGCTTCTCATGTACAACTCAGAGAATACCAGTTGCTCTACAAAGTTGTCATTCTCTCTGGTTGTGGTAACCAGGAGAGCCTGAGCAAGTACTACTCGATAAGGGAGGTACAACGAGGGAAAGACAATTGCAGAAAGGCAACTGGTTGTAGGAGAGTGTATCAGTGACTAGTACACTGACAGGAGGGTACGACTCCTTCCGGTGCCTTGTGCGACAAGGCGATCGGAGTTCCAGGTGGTCCGTGTGGACTACCACAAAGGCGGGATATTTCTGGCACTCGGAGGACAACTATAAATCCCTACAGTCCTGGTGACCAGGAGATGCACAGACACCATCCAAGACCGGAGGTGAAGACCGTGCAAGCCACGAGGTAACGTCACCAAGCAAGCCTCAGGACAAGGTATGTCTCTACAAACCATCCTTCCTACTATACAGATGTTAACACGGTTCCTTTATACTGGGTTTGGGGAGAAGAACTTTTTTTGTTTCTGCTGCCTTCTCTATCTCCCCTAAAACCCTCAGCACAGTCGTGGTAAGACGGAACGGTCATGCTGCAAATGAAGAAATAATAGGAAAAATCTCAATTTTGAAGCAGTAGCAAAACATACCACAACACGGCCATGCTGTGACCCTCCAACACGGAAGTGCCACACAGCACGACCATGCTACCACTAACCCAACACGGCCGTGCCATGTAGTACAGACGTGCCACATATAACCCAACACGACCTTGCTACCCAGCACGACTATGCTACCCAACACGGTCGTGCTACTAGCTCCCAACACGACCGTGCTACCCAGCACAACCGTGCTACCAGTCAGCCACTCCCCCAAAACAACCTGACATTTTTTACCATTTTAATTCACACGATCGTTGTACCCCACCACGAGCGTGCTCACCCCTACCCACCACGGTCGTGCTACTTAAAAAACCTAGCTACATTTTCCACTACATTTCCCACTTTACCCCTACTTGACCTATTGCTTCCTCCCCACCTATATATATGTGGGTGGCAGCTGGAGGCCGAGTTAGACCCCATATCTACCTTCCACCACCTCCTAGCTCCCCATTTTCACCCCTTAGCCATTCCACTCCATTCCCACCTCCATTCTACTCCATTTCACCATTTCCACCACCAAAACACTAGTTTATCCTAGCTTCTACCCATAATCCCCTTCATTCCATGCCCCTACACCTTAGAGGAGGGAGGAGGATGCCCTGTAGCAGCTGAAGTGGATGATTTCTTCATCAACACCGAGCTCCATGGCTTCTTCTATCTCCTTCTCCTTTATTTTTGTATTTTCCATTTCCATGAGTAGCTAGGCCCCTTTTGGTGGGCTATTTGGGGGAAATTATGTTATTTTGATACCATGTTGGGGGAAAATGACATGTAAACTTTGTAATTCCATTTGTTAATGATTATATTCTATTTCTATCTCATTCTTCATGAATTTCTTGTTGGCTTGTGTGTAAAATCACCTAGGAATTTAGGGAAATTGCTTATATATGTGAATTTTGGGATTTGCCCCTAGGTCTAATTCTTGGATCCCTAGGTTGCCTCCCATCTTCCTACATCCTAATCAATCACCCTAAACCTAAGTGAGAGATCTGAGTAGATAGATTAGATAATTCTAGTGCAACTAGCATGGAGCCTTCTCATGTCTAGAATGTGGGGGAATTGGGGTCCAAATCCCTAATTTCACCTCCCCATTACTACCCTCAGTCCTTAATTTCCCTAGGAATGTTTAATCTAGAAACCTAGACTTGACTAGACTCTAATTGAATTGAACCTAATCCCTAACCCAATTGAGCCTCACAAGGGTAGTAGGGGGTGTTAGGGACTAGTTCCCCTATACACAACCTAGCATATCCATGGCCAGTTAGTAGATTAGGTTAATTCATTAGACTCTAACTTATTGTTTGGTTTGGATAATCTAAATGGAATCATAATGTTCATATGTCACTCCCCAACTTAAGTGATAAGTGCATCCCCTAAATAGTCCACACCTTCATTAATTGCTCTAAAACCCTAGTTTTCATCTTACTTAGCTAGTGTTAGCTTAGTTAGCTCTTTTCCTGCTTAGTTAGCTTCTTGCCCTATTTTTACCTTGTTCTTTCTAGTTTAGCTCTTTACTCGCTATTTTGCTTTTCTTTTGCCTACCTTAGTGTAAATTGCCTTTTCATACCTAGCTCAGTCTTTTCTTGCATACTTAGTCTTAATCTAGTCTAGGGTTAAATTAGATTTCATTCTCCCAATGACAACTTACAAGCCCAGAAATAAATATGAACTACCTCCTTCCCTTTAGTAGTAAGGAGTTTGAAGGTCCATAGCCTAAGATTCTATTATCCTTGAATCTCTCCAACCATCACTATGACCAAGCTTCTAGCCAGATTAAATCCTTCCAAGCAAGGAGAAAAGCACCATCCATGGTGGAGCATCTTCCCAATCACATGACTGCCAAGATCACATATCAATTGAGATTAATTGGTGTTGACAACCATAGGTTAGAGTTTATCTTTCCTACTCTCAATTAGGAACTGTTCAATAGAACCCCACATTTAGTAGGTAGTCTTTCCCTCTTGTAGTATTGTTCTTCTAAGGATATTTTTCATAGGGTAAAATAAAACAATGAGTAGGTATAACATTGATTTAAGTTTACCATATTAGTTAATGTAACACCTTAACACGTATTACATTTTAGATGCATCAATGTATTTTTAGAGAAACTTGTACATTAAACATATGTATACTTCATTTTCTAGACTTGTGATTTTAGATATGTAGTTATTAATTCTATAGATAATATACATAATACCTAATATGATATGAATAATACATACCATTATAGTAGCTATAGGATAATTTACATGGTAGTTTAATTTCATATCTGTAATTTGTATGAAAAACTAGAGACATTAACATATTAGAAAAACTTCAAACTAGCCTATCCCCAATGATACAAGATATTATTGTGTGTCACCTAGTAATTACAACTGTATATGTATAGGTACATATATTAATATAGATCTAAGAATTATGATTATCTTAATCATCCTATAGAAATTGGTATATGAGGGAATGAACAAAAATATACATAAAAGAAGGTTTCTCTTATAAATATACACATGGTTGGATTTTATTAATAAAATCATAGTTTAGATAATCCATTGGTAGAACAATGTATTATAATTCATCTAAATCCAACTTGTGTTTGAGAATATAATTGAGATCTATGTATATGACTAGTATACATTAAGGTATGTTGCATTAAATCCTAGATATCCCTAGTAAGGTTGTAGTGATAAATAAATGTATTTGAGCCCAGTGACTAAATAGAATAATCTAATCTAGAGGAAATAGAATAAAACAACTGAATATGTAAGACATATTATATATAACCTAGTTAGAAACCCTAGAAATGAGAATAGTGGAAAATAGAAACAATAGTCCTAGGTGGAAAACCCTAATCACCTATAACGCTACATAACTAAATTTAAATTAAAAAAACTTGATTCTAAGCCATATAGTAACAAATATTTCTCTACATTTGTAGATCTCTTTATTTTTATTAAATACTTGGAATTCACAACATGACTAAAGGTACAAAATTTCTACTATATTTGGAAATATTATTCCCTCTTGAAGAACACATAGTAGATAGGTTGGTTGTTAAAATTGTTTTCAACCTTAGCCCTCCTCTTTGAAAGTCACCAACAATGAATCCTAAAAAATATTAGCACATTATTTAAACATAAAAAAGGATAGGCCAATGCCCATTAGTGTTGTGGAATAATGCTTCCATGACTCCATGTAGAGATAAGGAAATAAGGTCCCTCAGTATATTGAGAAACACAATTGGTGTGTAGTCAATCTTCATGCAGATAACATATGATTTCCCCAAAAACTAGACATTGACATGTGATATCTATTTGAAAAATTGAATTAATAGACTAAAAGATTGGATATTGTATATTAATGAATTTGAAAATCCATTTCTACCTTTTTATACTTGCCTATATTGTTTATTACTTTGTATTTGGTCATGAAAATCCTTTGTAGATAGATGCATACTTTTACTTTCCAATCATCAATTTTGTACCAGTCATTCGATTGACCCATATTTCCCTTCTTGGGATCCATGTGTGGTTTTGTTCCTTTGGGAATTTATGGACATGTGATCAAAGAAGACCTAGAAGAGACATGCAAGAGTTGTCCCCTATTGAAGAGTAGACATGATTGATGACTATTCTTAATTTTGTAATCTTGTATATAACTTCCATGACTCTGATGTAAACCATGATTCTAAAAAGATTTGATTATATTTTATTATATTATTTTGTAAATACTTGATCATAAGGAGAAAGTCTTTACAATATTGTATTAGCATTATAAACATTCAACAGTCATGCATGTATCATGGAAGTTAGGGTTAATTAGTATTACACCTATACCATAGACAAATATTTACAAAAAATCCTAGTATCGTTGGCTCAATTATTATGATATACCTAGACTACAAGAAGAAAGCACTAAGGGACTAGGATGTGAGGTATGCACCGTAATTTAGAAATTTATGAAACATACCTAGCTCATCTACTAGCTTTTGGACTCCCCAAGGCATAGATTTATATGGAGATACTATTGAGGAAGAAGTTTTTAAGGTACATGTATGTAGAATTAGAATATGACCCTTGGAACATTTATATCACCACTGTAAGTATACAAATGGAAAGAGTACCCTAGAGTTCCTTTTTAGTTAGGTAAAAATATAAGAAATTGCAAAAAAGAGAATAAATAAGTATATTAAATCCTAGAATGGTAAATTTCATATAATTGATAACCTCCAATTGAACCCTAGAACATATGTAACAGTGTTAGGTAATTTAATCTAAAATTTGTGAATTAATCTAAAATAATCCATCACCATGTAAGTGGAATGAGCTAAGGTGTCTAAGGAAGGATGTTTAGTGAAGCTTCTGGCATAATTTCTCCCAATCCACTTAGGTGGTGACGGGGTTTCCTCGCTTTATGTACCGACGTGGCCAAAGCGATGTCTACTACTTGGGAAAACCCTAATATTGAATTTAGTAAATAAACTAACTAAAAAATAAAAATAAATAATTGTGTGCATGTTTAATCACCTTCAATAGAGAGGAAATAAATCATAATATGTTAGGACTTAGATGAAACATCCTACTAGTATAAAAGTTTTTAAAAGAATGTCTCGTGATAACTTTGACATAAACCCTTACAAAATATGATGATTTAGAGTTACGTAATATGTTCTCCTTTATTATATGTAATTATGATATTTGTGAGGATAAAAAAACTAAGATTTCAAATTGCGTTCCCATCCATAATAAAATAATTAAGTAGTAACATGTGATAAATATTAGGACCAGTACATTTTGGAACTCCCAACTTTTGTCGATGTATAAAACATTAGATAATTTATTTTGAACTAAGTATTTTATTGATGTAAAACCCAACCCACTAAAATTATAAGGATAAAAATGAAGTATATCTAATTTATTTGACCCAATAAACGTCACATAAATATATCTAACAATAATGTCGACTAAAATTTAATAAAGTTTTAAGCTCGCCTATGATAACTATGATTTAGATATTTAACAAAAATTTGATATTCATGATTTAGATTCTTAACCTAGAAATGTATATATGACCCTAGAAGATTTATATGGAACAAGCATCACTAAGTGCTCAAATGACTCTCTATGTGTCACAGGAATCTAAATTCCCAAAATGTGTCTAGTAGTTAGGATGATGGAATAACAATGATTAGACTATAGATATGAGGTGATTGTGATTTGGTTCTCACATTGATTTTGGCCATTTTTAGTTTAACTTCAAAAAGTTTTTGCTCTGAGAAATTTTTTTCTTTATAATAGTAAATGTATTAATAAAATGACTTTTGGGGATTTTATCGTTGATTTATTGAGCTAAGTCACAATCAAGGAGATATGATAAAAACCCTAGAGGATAGTTACATGAAACCCTTAAGACATAGAGTTTTTTTCATAAAAATTAAGAAGAAAAGAAGAATACTAAATACTACGTCACATATCTTATACACTTCTTTGATGACTAATTGTATTATTTTAAGGGGTGGAGAGTAGTACCTGACCGACCATGAATGTGCTAATGTTTATGATGAAATCTTCTTTATGGGGTGGAGAGTTGTAAAATACCAAAATTTGAGTAATAAATCTATCGTGATCTATAATTCATAATTCTTTCAAAATATGAGTCCAATTGCTAATTGGTGTCTCACTCTAGATCTCATTGAATGATTTTGGTAAATTATCATGCTCTTGGTTATTAGTTAGTCTCCTATTAAATTCTTTGTGCTTTAATGGGTTCATTTTCCTCACATAAGAAATATTTACAAATAAGCCCTCATGTTATCTTCACGAATCAATTCTGCAACATCTTGTTCAATTTGGCATTTTGTACTCAAATATGTTTGTTAGACCTTGTAGTTCAATAATGCACATACTTTCACAATAAATTTTTATGGGATTAACTTATAATATTATCTATAATATTAGATACCAATTATTAATAAATTAAATAGAAAAAATTATACACCAAGTCCGAACTATTAAGTGGAATATTAACATTTTATTTAGGTGTTACTCTAATTTATCTATATCGAGTCAAAGTTTCATCATATTTATACTTTTCTTGACCCTACAATTAAATGATTCAAATTTGTAGTGTTATTTACATCCTCATTGATTTACCTATTGATTACCTAGCCCATGTGTTACCCAATCTTGATGCGGTTTACGTCTTCCTCGTCAAGAAATGACCACTAATGGCCGCGTCACCCATTCTCTACTCTTCCTCCTTTACTCCTCCTCTCCTCCTCTATTTTCTTCTTAATCAAAACCCTAGTACCCACTATTACACTAGAAAATGCTTAACAACTAGCCATCATAAGCCTGCAACACTAGTCAACCACCTACACCATAGAACCTATAACTTGAAAACTTTGGTCTCGATCTCCTCTCCTTCTCTGATCTGATGTTGGGTCTCTTTGTCACTTACAAACCTATGATCTGTTGGTCGACCTATGACCATCAGTGGACCAACGACAACATGCATGCAACATTAGGCACCCCTACCATCCCTCAATGACAACTTCTAAACCAAAAAATCAACCTGAACTATCTCCTTCCCTTTGGCAACAAGGAGTCTGAAGGTTCACATACTCCTCACCGACAACAACATCATCACTACCTACTATACTTCATGATTCCTTAGACCACCCTAGACACCACCACCCTCTTCAGCATCACCACTGTAAACATGTAGACTTCAGACCTGACACCACCTACCTACCTCGCCAGACTTATCCAAAAATTCCTCATGGCCACATGATTACTAAACCCAACCCTAAAGCCTACAGTAGCATGGCACCCTTATCTAAACTTTTTTACATTTCTTGCTTCTCTCCTTGCCAACTTGATCGGGTTTATAGACTCCTACCACCCTCCACAATGACCTACTATTGTGTATGACATCACTACAATGCAAATCACCAATAGGAACAACTCTTACAACCATCATAGAATGAGATTCTTGGATCTTTGGAACTTTCCATCCACCCCCCATTGACCAATATTCTGGCCAGATTAAATCCGGCCAAGCAAGGAGAAAATCACCGGCCATTTTGGAGCATCTTCCCAATCACATGAGTTTCAAGATCAACTGATCAACAGAGATCGATCAGCATTGACCACCAGAGGTTAGAGATTATCCTCCCCACTCTAGACCACTAATGTTTTAGTATAACCACAGGTTTAGTAGGTAGTCTTTCACTCTTGTAGTATCTTCCTTCTAGGGATATTTTTGATAGGGTAAAAGAAATCAATTGAGTAGATATATCATCAATTAAAGTGTATGAGATTAGTTAATGTAACACCTTAACATGTATTATATTTTAGATGCATCAATGTATTGATACAAAAACTTGTACATAAAACATATGTATACTTCAATTTTCTAGACTCTTGATTTCATATATGTAGTTATTAAGTCTATAGATAATCTAGATAATACCTAATATGATATGAATAATAAATACAAGTATATGGATACTCTACATGGTAGTTTAATTTCAGATCTGTAAATTAGATAAAGTACTAGAGACATAAACATACTGGAATAACTTGAGGGTAATTTATCCTTGATGGTATAAGATATAATTGTATGTCACCTAATAGTTACAACTGTAGTACATATATTAATATAGATCCAAGAATTATGATTACCTTAATCAACCTAAGGAAATTGGTATATGAGGGAATGAACGGAAATATATGTAAAATAAGGCTTTTATTAACACAAACATAATGTAAATAATGCCTTGGTAGAAAAATATATGGGATTACTCTATTATAATTCATCTAAATCCAACTTGTGTTTGGGAATGTAATTGAGATCTATGCATATGACTAGTATGCATTAAGTTATGTTGAATTAAACCCTAAATATCCCTAGTAAGGGTATTTTGATAAATAAACATATTTGAGCCTAGTGACTACATATAATAATATAATCTATAGGCAATAGAATAAAACAATTAATATGTAATACATATTATATAGAATCTAGTTAGACACCCTATAAATGGGAATAACATGAAACATAAATAATAGTCCTAGATGGAGAACCTTAATCACCTATAATATTACAAAATCAAATTTAACTACAAAAACCTTGATTCCATGCCATGTAGTGACAAATGTTTCTCTACATTTGTAGATCTTTTTGGTTTGATTAAATTCTTAGAGACAAACACTTGAAATTCACAATTTTGCATACTTTGATACAAAGGTATGAAATTTCCATTATATTTGGAAATCTTATGCCTTCTCGAAGCTACATAGTGATAGGTTGATTGGCTTAAAATTGTTGTAAACATTGGCTATACTCTTTGAAAACCACTAAGAATAAATCCAAGAAAACAGTGGCACATTGTTTTAACATAAAAAAGGGTATCCTAGTGCCCATTAGTTTAGTGGAATAACGCTTCCACGAATCTATGCAGAGAGAAGGATATGAGGTCCCTTTGTAGATTAAGAATCATAGTTGGTCTGTTATCTTTATATATGGAGAGAAGACATGGATTCCCCAACAACTGGACATTGACATGTGCTATCTATTTAAAAAATTGAATTACTAGTCTCAAAAATTGGATATTGAATCTTATTGATTTTAAAAATCCATTGTTACCATTTGATATTTGCCTATATTGTTTATTCTTTTGCATTTTTTCATGAAAATCCTTTGTAGCTAGGTGCATACTTTTACTTTCCAATTATGAATTTTGTACAAGTCATTTGGCTGACCCATATATTCCTACTTGGGGTCCATTTGTGGTTTTGTCCCTCTAGGAATTCATGGACATGTGATCAAAGAATACCTACAAGAGACATTGAAGATTTGTCCCTTGTTGAAGAGTCAATATGACTCATGCCTATTCTTAATTTTGTAATCCTATGTATGGCTTCTACGACTCTGATGTAAAACATGGTTGTAAAAAGATTTCTTTATAGTTTTTTATACTATTTTGTAAATATTTGATGGTAAGGGTAAAGTCTTTAAAGTGGGGCTCCTAGGTCTTTCCTCTTCACATGAAGTGCATGATATAGAATAGAGATCAATTGCTCTATCAACTTAATTTTCTTAGGTATCCTTCTCGTGGACTTTGTCTTGAAAGTGCACATATCCTTGAAAATTTTGACATAAGATGGCATCCTCTTGATAGAATCCAACAAAGGGATAGTCACTTTCACATGTTGGAAGATCTCTAGGACATCAACATTTGTTTCTGCCTCCTTTTTGATGATGAGGGCTCCTCCAATGCATCTGGAAATGGTATCTCACTTGCACTAGTATCCCTGGGATCAACATCATTTTCTTGAGGCATAATATGAGGAATTCTTGGAATCATGGGTGTAACACTAGGGATTGTTGAACCTACAAAAGGAGTATAAGGTCGAACAAACATCATCACAAACGCAACATGAGGTGTCACAAGATCATCTTCAACTATATCAATCATAGTATCACCACTTGGTTTCTTTGACCTTGTTTCATCAACATGCCTTTGGCTTGCTAACCATTTCCCATTGGGATGCTCAAGAGATCTTCGACTCCTTAGATCTATCATTGTATTGACTTTCTCATAGTGAATAGGGGGATCTTGTTGTTTCTAAGGAGGAGGTCAAGGTGGTCCTTGGTGTTGGAATTGAGGTGCAGATGAATATTGAGGGTGATAAGTGTAGTGGTAGGATGGTTATGGTGATGGAGGTGGAGGAGGCGTAAAAGGTGTAAGAGGGCCTTTAAATTGATATATGGGCTGCACTCGAATTAGGGGTGGACAATAGGAGCCTTAAGATACACCCATTGGTCTTCTTGCCTTATTAAAGTTCGTCATGGGTTGGAAAACAGGTTCCCTTCCGCTTGGAGGGAATATATCAAAGAGAGTTGCTCCACTTTTTTTATCAAGCATTGTCACATTCTTTTGAACTTCATAAAACCCTTCAATCTAGAGAGAACTTCATCCTCAAACCCAGAGTTATACCTTTGACCTTGTTTTTTCTGAATGCTATGAGAATGAATCATTTCTTTACCAAATGACTCAATACAATTCAATGACTGATTAGGAGAACTCCCTACTCTATTCTTCATAAGATTCATCATATCAGCAAGAATCTTCATCATTTGTGGGCTTCAATCATTAGGTGTTGAAGGGGTCACACTGATGGCACGATCACAATAATTAAGAATGCTAGAAGCTTGATGCCTTGAATTTTCTACCAAGTTCTTATACAAAGGCCATGTCTCCTCAGGTGGTTTAGCAATAAAAGCTCCTCTACAAGAGGAACCTTGTGAAGCTTGTCTTGTTTGAGAGAGTACAGAGTACAAGGATTGGACGAGATGCCACAAGGGAATTTCATTGTGAGAGAACTCTCTCAACATCTTCAAGAATATTTTCCAAACATCATGGAACTTCTCATTGTCTCTTTGTCTGAAATTCACAATAGCATTCCACATTTGTTTCAACCTTACAATAGAATAGAATTTCTTCAAGAAGGCATTCTTCATCTCTCCACAACTCATGATTTCTATTTTTGAACATACCAATCTTTAGCCTTGTCTTTCAGGGAGGATGGGAACATGCTGATCTAGATGGAGTCATCTGTGGATGGATGCGTTCTAAAGGAGACACACGTTTCAAGGAAAGAATCAACATGCTTGTAGGGATCTTTTCTCTCCAACTTGTAGTAGGTGGGAAGAAGGCTTGGAATATTGGGTGGAATGGAGTATTACTTCCTTAGCATTTGATTAACTCTATTTGCAATCAACAAATTGTAATTCCTGGGCATAAAGTAGTTATGAAGTATCTTATGCATGGACAGTTGAGGATGCTCATGCGCACCTTGATCTCCTATCTTTCTTCAAAGGGTTTATTGTCACCTACACAAGGCACTTCCAAACAACATATGACAAGTTAGGAAATCAACATGAAATAATAACACAAAGAATAATTAATAGAAATGGTGGGAGCAATAGGAAAAGTGAACACTATACTAACTAGCTAGGTTGAGTGCCTTTTTCCCAGGAAACAATGCTAGAAAGCTTGATGCATCCACCAAACCCTCAGACAATTAACTTGACTAGACCTTAGGCACACAATGGGATCTTTCAAATTTGTAGGAATCGATGGAAACACTCTAAAACAAATATGCAAGTGCACATGTAACAATCCCACCCATAGGCAACCCCCAATTAAGGAAGGACAAGAAGTTAGTGCCATTATCCAAAAATAGGATCAAATGGTTTTGCAAATAATAGAAAATAATTAATAAATTCTACCACAACTAAGCTTAAAGTAGGATATTTTTTTTCTTTTCACATACCTTTCAAAAATAGGATTTTAGAACCTTACCCAAGGAAAGTACTAGCTAACTATAATCCTATGAACACTATTTATCCTTGTTCTTTTCCAATGTCACTTTTTTTTCTTCTGAACATCTACTTTCCATTAAGCTTGTAGACATAACTTCTTTTACCCTGAAACCCCGACAAACAAAACATCAATCAATATAAAGAATTATACTGGTATGTGGGGGAAACCAAAAGTTTGCATATAATGGTAACCACATAAAAATAGAAATTATTTGTTGTAAAACAATATTTATGTTTTCTTGATAACCACTCAACCATTTTTTATTGAACCTCTAGTATACCCTACTAGGGTCTTGTCCCTATAGTGGACAAAATGCCACCTTTTAAATATGGAGCCCATGAGCCAAGTTGGTCTTCCCAATCTGGGGCCTGACCTAGATGAACTTCCCAATTTGGGACCTGGTATGATCTCATGGGACCTTCCCAATTGGGGCCTAGTCTGACCTCATATGACTCTCCCAATCTGGGGCCTAGTCTTTGGTCCTAGACATGACTCTTCATTTCCTTTCATTCAAACATCTAGAGGTGGTATGCTGGGTTCCAATAGGTTATAAGCATACTTTGTCATTGTCATAGTCACTTTATAGATTGCATGAAATGAAATTCATTCAAGCATTAAATTCGAAGCAATTGGTAAAACCTCAGAAATGACCATGAAACTAGAGTGATTAGTCATAAGCGTAACCACATACTTGATTTGGTAGTCTCAAAATCAATCAAGGTAGCTAATTCAATCAAGAAGTCCAATCAACCAAGCCAAGAAATAGATCAAGCAACTTGATCCTGAGAAGCATATATAACACCTAGTGGTTACAATCACATCCAAACATCTTTTATTGACTTGGGATCCCATTCTAATGTTTCTAATCCTTATTAGGGTTTCCTTAGGGTTTCTTGGCTGCCAAACTTTCATTTTTCAATTTTACCCTTTTAGATTAACAAACCCTAAAAACACTTTCCACTCATAGAAATCCTAATTACTCAAATTATACAAATTATGGGTCTTTATTCACAAACTAGTTCAAGAACAAAATTTTCATGCCTTCTTGACTGATTTCCATAATTAAAATCATTAAACTACATAATTATCAAAATTAGGGTTTTTGAAGTTCATTAATGCACTTTTATCATTATGGAACCCTAATTAAGAAAATTATGAACAATTATCATCCAACTTGATCTAATCCATTCATTTGATGTCAAAAGATTAAACTTTGCTCATAATAGTCAGGGAACATCATTAGATCATTTAATCTTTAAAACTTAGGGTATGAAATTGATAAAAACCATTAATGTTGCCACCTTTTATACTTTTCGAGTTACAAGCAAATTTAGGACTTGAATTCATTTTTAATGGATTCTATGGATTTTTTTGATCAAAAACCATATATTATTTGTCTCCATCCGATTATCTTATGATTAGTTATGTTTTTAACAAGAAAATCATTTCTAGGCCAATCATGAGTTGCCACCTAATTACTTAGGCTATTTTTGGCTGTGCTAGTGGGGCCAGGTTTGAGCCAATCATGGAAACTAGGCAGGCCAAACAAAAAGCATGGAAAAACACCAAAATGCTCCTTACCTCTTCAACGCTTGCGCGAGGGCAGAGATGTAAATCTCTCGCTTCCTTTCTTCAACCTCCCATCTTCGAGAAAGCGTCTGAATGAGTCAACTCATTAGCTGAATTCTGAGTCCAGGTCTTCTCACCAACAATCGAAGACGTCTTCACCTTTGCCTCTTCCCTCCAATCTCAACGAGGGTCTCAATTCGCCCAACCACCAATAGGGTTGATCAGAAGACAAGGTGCTTCTTCAGTGTGTGACGAGATAGAGCAGAGGTAAGGGTGAGAGGCTAGCAAGCAAATTGGGTGTAGAGGCACAAAGAGGGAGTTAGGGGTGATCCTCATGATCATTTGGGAGGTATGCAAAGGGGATCTATGCCCCTATTTATACCCACCTCATCAACATAGTTACCTTCATAGGTCAGTTTGGGGGAAACTAGTGATACTTCAAATCTAGGGCAAACCTAGGGTAGGTTGACTTGGATTGGCCTCACGAAGCCAATAGAAATCTTTTCGGACTTTCTCTTATAGAGAGTCGTGAGAAAATTGACCACAAAACCTACGAGATCTGTTCTAGTTTCCTTTCCTGACCTGAGGTAAGGGACAACCCCTCCAACATTGGATCTCAGATCCAACAACCCTCATCATGCACGCCAAGAAAAACTAAATTAAATGATTTTCTAATTGGATTAGAAAATCATGACATTTATTGATATTCCTCTCACTTTAGGGATTTTTCAAAAATCCATATCTCTCAAACTACACATCCTTTTAATCCCAAAATTTAAGGGGAACTCTTTAATGAATTAATTTACTTGTATGCAAAGTTTGGAACCAAAACTCAAAAATAAAAGAGACTTTTCTTTATATGCAAGTCATCCACTCAAAAGGCGTATTCTATGCAATTAAAATTCATTTTTCTCTTCTATTTTCTTTATTTTGATTTCTTTTCTTATTAAAAACCAAAATGAACCAATACTTAATCAATAGTGGTCGTCCATATCACTTCTAGAGAATTTTCCATAATTCTCTCATATGCCCAAGATCTACTTCTATTTCTTTTTCCTTTCACTTATTATGGGATTTCTTTTATCTCATTTCATTTTTTATCATCATTGGATTTATCAAATCAGTATGGACTATGAAATCATGCATCATAGGGAAATACTACAAAATAATCCATTCTTTGAAAACAAACCTTATAATTTTCCATTCAAATCCTTTATATTTGAAAAATTGCATTTCAATCATACAAGAAAAATTGAGGTTATTACATCCTTCCCCCCATATAGGAATTTTGCCCCCAAAATTCAACCAATTAAACAAACAATTCATGGTAAGCCTTTTCCATGTCCGTCTTTAGCTCCCATGTGGCTTCATCCTCTCCATGGTTCTTCCATAGAACCTTTACCATCTCTATCTTTTTACTCTTGAGCTCTTTCACCTTGGTATCCAATACCCTCACATGTGAATCATGGTAAGTCATCCTCCCTGATAGTTCAATAGGTTCAATGCATAGCACATGGCTCGAGTCCTTCACATAGCACTCAAGATTGGATACATGGAACACATCATGCATCATACTATACTAAGGGGGTAAGGCCAAATGATAAGCAACTTCACAAATCCGTTCTAAAATATTAAACATACCTATGTATCAAGGACTCAACTTTTCTTTGTTCTTAGCTATAGCTCAGAGGGGTCAGATTTTCAGAAACATGTGTTAACCAACAATGAAGTGCAAATCAATCCACTCTGCATCAACATACAACTTTTATTGATCCTGGGTTGTTTTCAACCTTTGCTTGATCAAAGTGACTTTATCAGCTTACAAATGTGGTTCCTCTAACCTCAACAAGATCCTCTCACTGACATCATCCTAGTAAAACGGTGACTAAAACAGCCCCCCATAGAGAGCATCATACAGAGGCATCCCGCTACTGGCCAGTAGTTGTTAACGTAATAAAACTCATCTAGGGGTAGATACCACTCCCATGATCCACCCCAATCGAGCACACATGCTCTCAACATATCCTATAACATCTAGATCGTCCTTTCTGACTATTTATCAGTCAGGGGGTGATAGGTTGTGCTAAACTTTAGTCTAGTATCGAGTTCTTCATGTACTTTCTTCAACAACTTAGAAGTAAACTTAGGATTATAATAGAAAATAATTGAACTTGGAATACCATGCAGTCAAACTATCTCTCTAATATATAGTTCAGCTAGGTCTATCACCTTGGTAGGTATCTTTAAGAATGGGAAATGTGCTGACTTGGTAAGGCAATCTACCACAACCCATATTGTATCATGACCTTTGTTTGTCTTGGGGAGTCCCACCACAAAATCCATGGTGATCTGTTCCCATTTCCACTTAGGAATTTCAATTTATTGTAGTAATCCAATGGGTTGTTGGCATTTAGCCTTCACCATCCGTCACATGAGACAACTGGCAACATATGCTACTATGTATCTCTTCATTCCAGTACTGCTGCAAGTCTATAAACATCTTGGTAGTGCAAGGGTGTACTATGTACTTAGAATCATGAGCTTCTTGCAAGATATAATTCTTACAGGGTGAATCTTTAGGAACCCAAATATGACTCTTGTAGTGCATCCCACCATCTAGTCCAACTAAGATATGGGTCTAAGGTTCCTTTAACAAACCTTTCATCTTTTCAAGCTTTGGGCTGGCTAACTAGGCAACTACCAACTCGATCAATAGGTCTAGTTTTATATAGATGTTAGCTACATGGATCCAGTCTTCTAATGACTACAAGGTCCATTTAGCAAACTCTTCTTGTTTTCTCCATTGGCTAGACAAGACAACTGAATAACTGAGCTATTTTTGACTAAGTGCATCTGCTACTACATTATTCTTCCTCGGGTGATAGGAAATGGTGAAATCATAAACCTTCATGTACTCCACCCATCATCTTTGTATCGGATTTAGGTCCATCCGAATCGGGAGATACTTCAAAATTTTGCATCCATTATTTTGGTCACCAGATCCAATCTTGACTCACAAAATTCAAACTACACTTGATAATTATATCCTTATCTGAAATTGCAATTTGGCGATCACCTTGTTCACCTTGTCTTCCAAACCATTTATCCAATATTGTCTCATGAGGGTGTGGTAATTACTCCAATTCTCAATTATCATAAGAATATTTCATCTTAAGTATTTATTCCTCATATCACTTCTATTCCTGGTATGGATGCGTATGTCCCATCTCTCACACTCATAACAAGATGAAATAAGAATTTGGCTATAGTCCAAATATAAAGTTCATCCCATTCCAAGAGTAGAGATGGTGCATCACATATCACCATTCTATCTACACTTGTAGAAAAAGCATTCCACATAACCTTAAAGTCTTATCATAACTATTATTTATGATTCTTAGTCGTGTCCTCAAGGTCTCTAGGGTGTCGATACTTTTGGGTTGATCTTACCCTTATGCATCTTGGGAGTTCCTCTCACATTTACCCCTCAGGCCCCATGAACTCATGAAGGTTTCCAACCTCCTAACCCATGGGCCTCAGGCAAACATAGTTGTTACCTTCTGACCCAATGGTCTTGTGCATTTAGGGAACAATCACCTCCTACTCCCATCGGTCTCATCCCTTCTTGAACTTAGGAATGACTTAGGGTCCCATCATAACTTTATTTCATTTAATTATGCATTTTCATTGAGATTTCTCTATTAATATCCAAGCACATTATATCCTCTATAACCCTTTAGCCGAGATTTACTTCAACTCTCGGGGAACTCATAATTTTCCTTATGTTCCTTTGTGGGAATCATGGTGCTCTACCCATCTGGGCCTAACCCCATTCTACTGATCACTTCCATAGTGACTTCTCTTCACGTCCCTTAGAGATGTTCATAGTTGGGTCTAAATAATCATACTTTTTCAATGTGTATTTGTGCTTGATGCACTTAATGTCTCAATTTTTCTATTTGACCTTGAATATTATTATAATTCTCAACTAATTCCTGAACTAACTTTTTTTAGGAAGGGTCCTTCCCCCAAGATAGGATATAACTAGTACTTAGCGGTATTAAGGATTATACAAAAATCATACTTGAATCCAAGGTATGCACACATTCTATCATTCATTTTCTCCTTGAGATCTACTATAGTACAAAAGTTTCATTATAAGATTTGATGCTTCACATCCCTCATGCTCAGTACAAAATTATTTTATTGTATTGTACATTCTCTAGTACAAGGTGTACCACTACTTTTTAGAGATGACTTCCTGCTTGGGGTTGGTCTGCATCAGCCTATGCTCCCTTATCATCAGTGACACCAAATGGGCCATGTTGGTATTCCTTACCAACTAGGACTGCCCCTTGTGGTGTTGTAGTCATTATCTGAGCTGTTACTAGACTTGGTTCTCAATGATTAGAAAGAGGATAGTTAGCCTAGATATGTCCTTCTTGATGGAAGAGGTAGCACACCGTCTTCTCAAAATGACACTTACTCTGGTGTGTCTTCCCATAGAAGCGGAACCTTGGGGGGCGATGCTTGGTGTGGAGCTTTCCCCTTTCTTTATTCTTACCCTGGCTGTTTTGAAGACCCTAGGCCTTCCTATTAGTGTTCCTTGGCCCACTACTGCCTTTAGAGAAAAGGAGATATACTTTGGGTGGATGTTGCATAGAGAAACCATCTTCTCCATTCTTTGGGTGAAGTGAGATGAGAAGATGATATGCAAGTCCTTCCAGGCCATCAATTCTGTGCTCAAATATCAGTCGATGATGTAGTCTTCCCACCATAACTTTGTGGTTCCCTTGAGTAGGTGAGTTTCAAAGAGAACCTTCATGTTAGGTGGCACTCCCAGAATATGAAAGCCATTTTCCACCGCATGAAGACATGATTCCACCTTGGAGATTTCCTTGGCCCATAATTTTTCCATACTCAACTTGAAGAATTCAAGGATGGTGAATTCATGATAAGGGCAAACAACTAGGGGTTCTCCATCTTCTTTCCTAGAAACATCTTTGGTTGTAAGGACACTGACCTTCTTTAAAAGTTCCTTCTCTTTCCCTAGCTAGAGATCATCCGAGGTAGGAACTGGCCTTTCGGTGGGTTCAGAACTGGTAGCATGACCTGGGTCGCCCTTGGACTCCTCTTCCCTCTTAGGGTCTGAACTATCTATAGGGTTCTGGGAGTAAGAGGGGGCGACTTTAGGTTCGAGGTCTTCCTTAGTGTTGTCCTCTTCTGTCCTCTTCTGTTTCGTGGTAGTATCGTCTTCCGTCGATAATCTTGGAGACATACTCTCCTAGTAGGAGGGTGATGCAGTTCTATTTTAGGGCTTCATCCTGTGTCTTTTTGTATGATAATCACATCTAAACATCATAGATTACAAGCTATTCCCTCCAATATGATCTCTTATGGTGACGTAGCTTTTACTGCACTAACAAACTCACTTAGGGATGAAATCCCTAAGTTTTTACCAAAACCTTGTGCAATAGTACCACCCACAAGTGGACGGGTCTTATCTCAGTATAGTTAAGGATCGAATCCCAATGGACAATGTTTTTAAGAATCTTTCTAGTTGAATCCAGATTGACTAAGACTAATATTTAGAACAAAGAGTTGATTTTGGTTTGTTAAACTAATTGCAAGGAAAGGAAAAGAGCGGGATTAAAACTGAGTTTAGATTAATGATGGGAATTACTGGGGTGGAATCGGGTTTCACCACCACTACACATCAAACACATCCAAAACACATACATGTAAGATACAACTACCCAAATGGAGTAGCAAACCATACGTTAGGAAATAGAGTTTGCATAACCATCTCTACGGGCGTGATGTTTCATTACTCATGGATCACACACTTACTACTTCAGAGATATCCCTTCAGAAGTTCTCGTCTGAGCATCAACCATGTTAATCGATATTCAAATCCTAAGTATTAAAGTTCTCACAACAAAGGAATATAATAGATCATGCAAGGCAGGTGATCAATCCACAAATCATGCATTAAATAATTAATATGGAAAGTTATATACAAGCCATGGAGTGTTATAAAATGGACATGTAAGCACGGGAAGTAGGGCTACATCCTGCACCCCAGTGAAATGGATTACTCACTCCTCATGATAGAAACAAAAAGAACAAGAAAGACGGAAGATTCCACCATGGTCATGGTGGAGAAGATGGTCACAGTTCGGTGGAGAAACGGTCTTCTACACGATGGCAGGGTAGATTTGGACAAGGTGGGGAAGAACACCAAGACAGTCAAAGATGATCTTCTCTCTCCTTCTTCCTTCTCTTCTCGTGCTCTTACTTGTAGGAGATGGAGAAGTAGATGGCTGATGGCGGAGTACCAAGGACACCACATAGGTGGTCTTTGGTGGTGGAGACATTTTCCTTGGTTGGGCACAGAGCGGCAGCCTGTCGACGTGGATGGGGCGAAAGCGATACCTTAAATGAAGGAGGGGGTCGTCTATTTATAGGTGCATATCTAGGGAGCCTGACTTAACTACCACAGTCACAGCCTTCGGCATCGGTCATGGTACTCCTCGGCACGACAGCACCGGGTGTGCTCCCGATCATGCTGAGGTGGTCGCATTCGAGCTGATTGTCATGGTCGAGGTGTTTGTATGCAACAGTCGTGGTGATTGCCGCGGTCGAGGTGCTTGTATGCCATGGTCGTGGTGGTGTTATGTGGTTGTGCTGGTGTGCCACAGTCACAATGAGGTGTCAGATGCAATACCTTGGCCTCAGCCTGACCGTGCTAAGGTGGGACGAGTTGTGCCGAGTGTCAGTCGACACTACATCTTAGACACAGTCGCGATGTTTTCTTAGCCGTGGTCGCGACATTGTCTTCTTGGCCGCATTCGTGACATCATCTTGGTCATGGTCACGACATTGTGGAACAAACCCACACCCGTGAGGGGGGGGGTATTGCTATGGGTTGATGAGCCTGCGTCAATGAATCTTTTGACTGATGAGGATGCTTTCTAATGAAGGAACTGTCCATTAAAAAAAGGGTCCAAATTATCCAAAGTTCCTTGGGCCCGCTAGTCAGTTAGCGCGACCACGATCTCCTACACTAGTGCACATAGTGTGATGCTTAATCCTGCAATGGAGATGAATGGATTTAATTAAAACTCTAAATAATCATATGAAACTGAGGAAAATTGTATATGAGTAGATTCAGGGGGTATATGTGAGATTTCAGTGCTAAACAGGGCCAAAAATGGCGACTAAAACTAAGATGAATATGCATTCATAAAAACACCTAAAACTTAAATGTTGCTTGTCCTCGAGTAACACAAAATCTGAAACACTCACTAATTGGATATTTTCAACTCTTGTGACTACCTCATCTTCACATCACATTAGTTTCTTTTCTACTTTGTATGGCTCAACATCTCAACTTCCTGAGATCACTGAACACATCCTACAACATCTTCATTCTCGAGTTCATTTCCCAAAGGCACTTCCTCCCCACTTTCTCTAACATCAAGCATGTCTAAGAGCTTCGTAAGAGTCTAGAGATACCCACAGAACATCAAGTGTGAATCTAATCTGACACTGGTGTTTTTCAAGAGAGTGGCAAAAAAAGAGGCATTCATTGTGCCTGCAGGTGGAAAAGGGAGTGAAGGGGGGTATGAAGGAAGTAGTAAATATCTCCTCTATTCGACTCGAGATTTTTATTATATGGTTGAAATTTCATGGAGGGTCTGACTGGTTCTATGTAAGTGCAACTTTCTTGGAATTCTTTTTCCCAGAACTGAAATTGAGTTCCAGGAAAATGAGTTCTAAGTGATTGGTTTGATGTAGAATTTTCTTGGACTTCAGAGTAAATCAACTGCCCTAGTTTTAAACCTTCAGATCGTGTATACCTCCATCGATTCAAAATTATATATGATTCATCTCTAAACTTTGGAAAAATCTGAACAAAAGAAGACAACAGTAAAGTAATTGCCGGTCTGAAGATTTCTGTCAACATCTATGTAACTTCCAAGTGTGTTTGAATAAAGAAACTGACGGTCCTCTTCTTTTCTGGCTGATCACCATCTTCCCTCTTGTCGATAGCTTCAAAAATGAATCAAAGGTGCGTAGGCTTCTTCTTGGTTGAGAATAGGACTCCTACGGTGATGGTGTTCATGTACAACAGATGCCAAGGACAACAGATCAAGATGCGTCAAGTAGGAGAAGACACAGTGACTCTTGGTCTTCTCCGGTGGCTTACTTTGTGAGGCACCGACCAAAGGGTCAGGGAAGAGCCGAAGAGGGCAAGAACACGACTGGACCGGAAATTGTTTTCAAGTGGATTTCCTACAGAAGTCCAAAACCTCAAAGTATATATATCACCGGAAGTCCAGGGAAAACTAGGGAACTCAAATTCCGGACTTCTACCGAACCAGTCAGGTAAAATTAAAAAGGGAAATTGACTTCTGGTGTTTTCAGGACAAATTACACCAAACCAGTCAGACCCTGATTGCAACTTCTTATTTTTGTATGTGAATCTCTCCTCTATTCGACTTGAGATTGCATTTTTTTTCTTGTGTGCACATTGGCATCTTTTATTTTTCATTTTGGTGATATGCCCCTATTACATAGAGAGGGGTATGGAAGAAGCGAATAAAGAGAGGGATGGTGTGCCACCCCGAACGTAGGGTTTGGCACTATTTTTATGGATTTTTGTTTCTTTTTTATGGATGGAGGGGTATTGAGATGGTAGAAGAAGTGTAGAAGAGAGTTCAGATCATAATGCAACTTGATTTACAATTTAGTGCATCGAGTTGTTCTCTTTATCATACTATGCTCAAATAATGACTTGATGGGGATCTGGTGGAGATTCCATGCTATTGTTCCACTAGTCAGTTAGGAAGCATGATTTGTTTGATCCCTCTCAGTTCGACAGAAACTTGCTATCTTTATTGAAGATCATGATGTTAGGATTCATAAGCTTCACATGGTGATTTCTAACCATTGGCTAGTTTCAGATATTGTCCCTCTTGAGGCTTTTCTTCAAATAAGGAGGGTATAATGATTCAAAATTGCATGGAAAAAGAAACTAGCCGGCTAGGTAAAGGCTTTTATTGAAATAAAAGCATCAAAACTTCATCAAGTTTCTATACAAAACTACTTGGAAAACTAAAAAATTTTGAAATTTTTAATCAAAGTTACTTTAAAATTGCAATGATGGAATCTTAAGTCTGAAATAGATAAGTGTGGGTAGAAAGTAGAGTACGTACCACCCACTCTCCACCCCAAACTTAGAAATTTTCTCATCCCAAGCAAACTCTAAATCTGAGATGGAGGGGAAAAACCTTGACGGTTGGACCACCAGGTGTGGTTGAGTTCCTCTTAGCAATGTGTCCTCCATCTAAAATCTAAAAAATGAAAACTATTAGAACTTAAGATTGCATCTTGCGATGCGATATCAACTGGGTGCAAAATTTTCTTATTCTAAATTGAAAGTAAAAGCTAAGTTAAGGATCGGGTTGCCTCTCGAAAAGTGCCTTTTCTTTATGTCGTTGTCTCAACATGCTTCTTTCAATTTTTTGGTAGATAAACTAGTTTGGGAAGATTTAGTAATGATTCAGTGCTCATGTAAGTTGCGATGATATATCTTTTCAAGCATTAGTCATTTGCCACAAACTCTCTTGACTTTTCACTCCATAAAATAAAGGCACCATGTGGGTAGATGCTCTTGACAATGTACGATCCAGACCAGTGAGAATGGATTTTCTCTGGGAACAATCTCAGTCTTGAGTTAAACAGTAGAACTTGGTCTCTGACTTGTATGCGTTTCCTTTTCAGATGACCATCATGCCACAGTTTGTGCGTTCTTTGTAGATTTGTGCATTCTCGTAGGCTGTCATTCAAAGTTCTTCCAGCTCCTGAAGTTGTAGTAACCTGGCTTGACCAGCTTTCTTCATGTCAAAATTCAGTTCTTTGATTGCCCACCAAGTTTTGTGTTCAAGTTCTATGGGTGGGTGACATGATTTTCCATAGATTAATCTAAATGATGTTGTTCTAAGAGGAGTCTAGAATGCAGTTCTATAAGCCCACAAGGCGTCATTAATTTTTACTAACCAATCCTTTAGGTTGTGGCCTATTGTCTTTTCCGAGATAGCTTTGAGTTGGCGGTTTGAAATATCTACCTATCCACTCATTTGCAGATAGAAGGGGAAGCTATCTTGTGAGTCACACCATATTTTCTCAATAGTTCTTCAAAATTTCTATCTAGAAAATGAGAACCTCTATAGGATATCACAGTGCATGGAACTCCAAAATAGGGAAATATAATATCTCTAAACAATTTTATGGCATGTTTTGAATCACTAGAGATAGTTGGTATGGCCTCTACCCATTTAGAGACGTAATCCACTGCAACTAGAATGTAGCAAAATCCATATGAGGATGGGAATGGGCCCATGTAGTCCACTCCCCAAATGTCAAAAATTTCAACTTCCTGGAAGAGCTTAAGGGGAATCTCATCTCTTTTTGTTATGTTACCCCTCCGTCTAACATTTGTCACAAGACAAGACCAAGTTGTAGGCATCCTTGGATATGGTGGGCCAAAAGAAGCCACATTGTAGAACTTTAAAAGTAGTCTTCTTGGAACTCATATGGCCTCCAGTGGGGCTTGAGTGGCATTTCTCTAGAATAAGATGAACTTCTTCCTCAGTGATACAATGTCTGTAGAGACCATCAACACATATCTTGAAGAGGTACGAATCATCCCAATGATATTGCTTCACGTCGTGCATGAATTTCTTCAGTGAAATGTCGATGCATTCAGAGTGGATGACACCAACTGCAAGGTAGTTCACATAGTCTGCGTATCAAGTGATAGCTTCTAAAGCATTCATGAGTTGGTCATCTGGAAGAGAGTCATTAATTGGGATATTTTTAGTGTCCAGTGTGTGGATATGACTCAAGTGGTTTGCCACAATATTCTCTATTCCTTTCTTATCTCTTATCTCAAGATGAAATTCTTGCAAGAGGAGAATACATCTAATTAGCCTGGGTTTTGCATCTTTCTTTGCAAGGAGGTAACAGATTGTAGCATGATATGTGTAGACAATCACCTTGGAATTGATAAGGTAGGATCTGAACTTGTCATAGGAATACATAACCACTAAAAGTTCTTTCTTGGTAGTTGCATAGTTCCTTTGAGCTTCATCAAGGGTCTTAGATGCATAGTAGATGACATGATGTTTCTTTTCTATATATTGGCCCAAAGCAACACTGACTGCGTAATCACTGACATCACACATTATTTCAAATGGGTGCTATGAATCTAGAGCTCAGATGATAGGGGTTGATGTAAGGGCATGCTTAATATGATTGAAACTCTGAATGTATTCTTCATCAAATTGGAAATCAACATCCCTTAGTAATAAGTTCTTCATAGCTTGGTTATCTTGGAGAAAACCTTTATAAACCTTCTATAAAAGCCTGGATGACTAAGAAATGCATAAACATCTCTTACATTAGTTGGTAGACCGAGTTTAGAAATCACTTTGACCTTTGCCTTATCTACTTAGATCCCTCAATTGTTGACCCTATGGCCGAGGACAATGACTTCTTTTACCATGAAATGACATTTCTCCCAATTCAACACTAGATGTGCTTCTTTGCATCGTTTGAGGACCAGGGAGAGGTGCTTCAGGCATGAGTCATATGAATCCCCATATACGGAGAAATAATCCATGAAAACTTCCATAATAGTTTTAATGAGTCCAACGAATTTGGCTTCCATGCAACGTTGGAAAGTGGTAGGAGAATTACATAGTCTAAAAGGCATCCTTCTAAAGGCATGTGTTCCAAAGGGACAAGTGAATGTTGTCTTCTCTTGGTCGTCTGGATGTATGGGGATTTGATAGAATCCAGAGTAACCATCAAGATAGTAAAAATATTCTTGGTGAGCCAATCGCTCTAAGACTTGGTCTAGGAAAGGCATCGGGAAATGATCCTTACGTGTGGCCTTGTTTAATTTCCTATAATCAATACACATCCTCCAGCCAGTGGTTGTGTGAGTGGGGATGAGTTCAATATTTCCATTCTATATCACAGTAGTTCCACCTTTCTTTGGGACAACATGTACACGACTTATCCATGGTAAGTCAGATATAGGATAGATGATTACTATAGTGAGCAATTTGATGACTTTGAGGCAGACTAGCTCTTTTGTATTTGGATTTAGCTTCCATTGACGTTCAAAATTCGGCTTTTGGTCTTCAACTATGGGGATTATGTGCATGCATAGCAATTGACTGACCCCAGTGAGGTCACTCATTTTGTAGTTGAGGGCCTTTCTTCTTTCCCTTAATTCTATCAGGAGTTTATCTTCTTGTTCGGTGGGCAGACCTTGAGATCATCCAAAAACACATACTTCAGTCCCTCGGGTAGGGGCTTCATTTTAGGGGCCTCTAGTTTCTTGCATAGGTCTTCAGTTACATTCACAACCTTGAGTTCCTCAAATTTAGCTTCAGGATCTTCTTCTACAACATTGAGGTCAAGAGCACAATTCTTTACTTGTTCATCAATGGAGTCATCAACATATGGGTTTGTTAGAGACACTTCTAAATGATCATTTGATTCATGATTCTCTTACATGAGGAGTGACATTTTCTCTATGAAATCAATCAAATAGACTTCTTCTTGCATGCTCAGTCTTCGCATACTTTCAAAAACTCTGAACTCAAATTTCCTTGCCCACTCTAAGGAGCAAGGTTCCTACTTCAACATCATTCAAAGCTCTCGTAGTGGTGAGAAATAGGAGGAGAAAGGTAAGAGGGTATCTAGAGTCCTCTTTTATGTCCATGATTACAAAGTCACATGGGACATAAGAGTCTTTGCCTACATTGACTGGAACATTCTTAATGATTCCCAAAGGGAGAGTCATATAATTGTCTACAAGATGTATGGTCATGCCAGTTGGGAGAAGTTCTGCAAACCCTAGCCTCTTGCAAAGGGTAAGTGGCATGATAGATATGCTAGCACCGAGGTCGGCTAGTTCCTTCTTACATGTGTATTCACTGATATGGCATGAAATCCCAAAAGATTCTGGGTCTTTTTGCTTCTTAGGCATTTTGCTCTAAACAATATCAGAAGTAGCTGTTGCTAATTTGAATGTCTCATATTCCTCAGTTATATACTTCCTTGTTAGGAGAGATTTTAAGTACTTCATCTAGGCTAGTATCTTAGCCAGCACATCTAGAAAGGGTATATCAACATGAAGCTTTTTCATTGCTTCCTTGATCTTCATGAAACGAGTGTCAAGCCCTGTCTGCTTTAGTTGAGCTTGGAAAGTAGGATGAGGCTTGTATAGTGGTATAAGTGGCTTAGGCATGTCTTCTGCTTCTGCAACAATAGGTTTCTTAAAACTTTCTTTGTCTTCCTTATCAGTCATCAGTGGTTCTTTCAGTTGAGATTTAGATACTTCAGTGTCTTGGACAATCACCAAGTCATGCTCGTCTGTAACTAGCATAGGTGTCTTGATAGGAGGATCACATAGTCTTTTCTTGATTGAGTAGAAACAACTTTCAGTTGCTTAGGATGTTTTAGATTGTTCTCTAGTTGGCTAGAAAAAGCTCTAGCAGGTGGCTTGAGGCTAGTTGAAATTGGAGCAAGTTGGGATTTAATAGCCTTCTGATGGGCTTGCTAATTTGCTATCATAGTCTGTTGTAACTACAACATCTTCTCAATGGACGACAATTTGTTTTTAGAAGAGATGGGACTTCCTTGTTGTCCTTCTTGTAGTTGTTGATGCGGGACTTGGTTGAGATTCTGGAACTGAGAGGTGCTTTGATACTGGTTGTAATTTCTATTCTGAAAGTTACCCCTAAAGTTCCCTTGATTCCTAAAAGTTTGTTGTTGATTATATTAGAATCTGGGCATGCCTCATTGTTGATTATTCGAACTAAGTTGTTGCAAGTTTTCTGCTCCCAAAGGATTCCCATACTAAAAACCTGGATGGTTCCTATTTTGAATTGGAATATAATACCCATGACCAGTTGTCTTGATTTTCAACTCCAAGGATGACAACCTTCCATGCGCTATCATAACTTTGGCACATGAACTTTCCTCCAGATGAGGAGTCTAAAAACTTCTTAATATCATCATCCAAACCCCTATAAAAGATTTCGATGAGTTGATTCTTAGGTATGCCATGGTGTAGACACTTGCATAGTAACTCATTGTATCTTTCCCATGCTTCTTCCAGGGTTTTTCTAGGGACCTGAACAAATTGTGTTATTTGGATCCTAATATCATAGGTGAGGGAAGGGGGTAGAAATTTTCCAAGAAAACATTTTGAAGTTGTTCCCAAGTGGTGATGGGGTCACATTGCAAGGAGTTATACCAACTCATGTCTCTATCTACAAGGGAATATTTGAAGAGATAGAATCTGATGGCATCATCTATAACTCCATTCTACTTTGTCATAGCACATAAATCTATAAACCTCAGAAGATGTTCTTGACTATCCTCACCTTGCTTCCCATAGAAAGGGTTGGTTTAAAGTAGTGTAATCCAATGTGACTTGATCTCAAAGTTTGGAGTTGTGATGGGAGGAGGTTGCACTGGGTGTTGAATGTCAGCAGCCTTAGGGATTGAAAACTCTCTAAGATCCTTTTGTAACTCAGCTTGTTGAGATACCGCTTGAGCTGCCTGGATTTCCTCTTGAACCATAGCTCAAGCTTCTTACATAAGCCTTTATCTTTGTGCATTAAGGGCTTGAGTTACCCTTTGGGAAATTTCCTCCTCTTGTGCCATCCTATCTTGGTTCTATCTACTCTGACGATGAAAGGTTCATTCTATCTCAGGGTCAAAGCTAGCTACAAGGCCGGTGTTGTTGGAACATGGCATGCACTGGTCTTTGGGGGTAACTGGGATAGAAAGATCTTTCAGGAGTCAGATGGGCGGAGTAGAACCAAATTCTAGTAGATGATCAATAGTATCAAAGGTGAAAGTAAAATCCTAGATTAGTCTCACTAGAACTAGATTTAACTAGATGATTCTGCTGTCCCCAACAACAGTGCCAGAATTTGACGTGGCTTTTACTGTACCAACAAACTCACTTAGGGATGAAATCCCTAAGTTCTTACCAAAACCTTGTGCAATAGTACCACCTGCAAGCGAACGCGTCCTATCGTAGTATAGTTAAGGATCGAATCCTAAGGGATAACATTTTTAAGAATCTTGCTAGTTGAATCCAGATCGACAAAGACTAATATTTAGAACAAAAAGTTGATTTGGGTTTAGTTAAACTAATTGCAAGGAAAGTAAAAGAGAGGGATTAAAACTAAGTTTATATTAATGATGGGAATCATGGGGTGGAATCGGGTTTCACCACCACTACACATGCAAACACTTCCAAAACACATCCATGCAAGATACATCTATCCAAATGGAGTAGCAAACCATCCATTAGGAAATAGAGTTTGCATAAGCATCTGCACGGGCTCGATGTCTTGTTACCCATGGGTCACACACTTACTACTCCAGAGATATCCCTTCAGAAGTTCTCGTTTGGGTATCAACCATGTAATTGATATTCAAATCCTAAGTATTGAAGTTCTCGCAACAAAGGAATATAATAGATCATACAAGGCAAGAGATCAATCCACATTGCATGCATTAAACGATTAACAACGAAATGGAAAGTTATATACAAACCATGGAATGCTATAAAATGGACATGTAAGCATGGGCAGCGGGGCTAGTCCCCACACCCCAACAAAATGGACTACTCACTCCTCATGATAGAAACAAAAAGAATAAGAGAGAGGGAAGATTCTTCCATGGCCATGGTGAAGAAGATGGTCGCAGCTCGGTGGAGAAATTGTAACGACCCCGCCTCCCGGTAACACCCAATCAAGGGAGACCAAGAGGTTAGAGACGCTATCCCAATATTTCAGGATCCATGGTTTGACATTTAATAAAAAATAATTATCAAATTCTACTAAAACTAAACTGAAAAGCTGGAATAAAATAAATCTCTTTGCATACCTTGTAAAATTTGGATCTAGACTTCTATCCACAGAAAAAGTCTAACTAACTAATCCTCCTTGAACATATTAATTGTATCTTCACAACATTTTGATTTACTATTTGTCCATTTTCAGAATTGTACCTAAAATATTGAAAAACAAAACGTTGGTTAGCATATTTCTATACTGGTATGTGGGGGAACAATTACAATTTCACAAATAGGTGATAACAACCTAATTATCACAAATAATTTGATTAACAATCCAAATTACGCTTTCAATGTGACTTCTCAACCACTTTTTCCCTAAACTCTAGATTACCCTATCATAGCATTTTGTCCTTGCAAGGGACATAAGGCCACCTCCTCCATCCTAAGCTTGGTGCCTGGGGTCACCTCTCGAGGTGCCCAATGGTCTTCCCTTTGGGGCTTGACCAAATCAGACCTTCCCTCTGGGGCTTGGTCGTGTAACATACATCAGGGTGGCATGTAGGTTTGAGAAGCACATTCCTATTTAATTTTGATACACATAGGGACTTTATAGGATTGCAGAATTGAACATCCAGTAGAGTAGGTTGCACATAAATCGAGAAACTTTGTAAAATGTCGTGAATCATAAAGGTGATTGATCATAAAGTAACCACATACCTGTTCAATCAATTCAACAAGCTACTAGTAATCCAAGCAAGTAGGTGTCCAAGCAGGCAGTTCAATCCACACACACAAGCAAGAATCCTATAAAGTACATGTAATTTTTTTACTATACACTTTATCAGATTCTATTCGTTTGAACTCGCTTCCTAGGATTTCCTACTTCCTTTTAGGGTTTCATTAGGGTTCATCTTCATTATTGACACCATAAACCCTATATTAGCAAAAATACTCACAAACCCTAACTAGCTTGTTAAATCCTTCCTAATAGGCTTAGGATCAACTTACAATTACATTATTCTAAGGAATCTCAAATTAATCACGTTGATCACCCATTTTACCCTAGATTAGGGTTTCTATATGCATTATCATTAATTCATGGGTAAAACCCTAAAATGAGAAATTCATTATCTAATATTAGGTTCAAATCTTACTTTGCCTCTCAACATGTTACTACTACTCGAATTAACCCATTAGGGACCTTAGATTTGACTTCTAATCCTAATTAGGATTTTTAACCAAAATTTAATGCATCACATGATTAACCTTAGGCACTTTTGGAATTAGAAACAAAATCAGATTTTAATAACATTTTTAACAGGTTCCCCATGATTTTATGATCAAATTTCATATATAAAGTTTTCTCATATGATCATCCTATTATTTTCTACAATTTTTACCATTTAAAACCATTCTGGCCAATCACATGCTGACACGTCAACACACTAATGTGTAGTCCTAGGCAGCTCTTTACTTAGTGGTTGAATACCATATTACCCTTACTCATTACATGTATTGACCGTGGTACTCTGGTCTTCTCACGTTATACACCCCTAACCTCCTGACGGGGGCAAGTTTCGGCCATCGCGCTCTGCCGCGCCGCCTCCCCCCCTCTCGTAGCTCTTGGGTCCCAAGGCGGGAATGGAGTTGAGGCAGACCTACTGGCCCTAGTCAGACCAGGGTTGTGATTGGTGATGACCATGGACCAACCGATGGGGTTCTACCCTAGGTTTTTGAAACAAAAAACTAACCCACGAGGAGAAGGTCTCGTACCTGCGAGCTGCGAGTTTCACATTGCTGCACATGGTAGTGCCCAGGTCAGACGGAGCTCTGTTCTTCATGCTTATGGTGTGGCAAACATGACAACAGGGAAGAAACTCCTTCATCCTTGCTTCCACCCCCAAAACACAGCGCTGCTGCAAAGTTGATCATTGACGCTGCTCCTTACTTCTCTTTGCAAGGTAACGTTGTCACGCCTTGGACAGTCATGTCCCTAATGGAAATGAGGCCTCCCATGATCTCCTACATGGTTGCGCATAAACTCTAGGGTACAAAGGAAGAGATCGATGGGGATGGAGGGACAATAGTATCTCATGAAAGGCCTACTCTTAGACATATATATACTTTCACGAAGTCCATCCATGGATCTAGTACCTTCTGGAACACCTTTGTAACTTTCCTTTCCTGGTTCACTTGCCCCGTGGTTAATTGTACATGTATATGTATAAACTTGCTAAAAGCACCCCCCCCCTTTTCTTTTACCATGAGTCTCTCTTTCCTCACGGTAATGAAGGAAACTTATCCTAAGGGCATTCACAGTTGTAGAAGGAAGTTATTAATTCCTTTCTATCTATATCAACATATATATCCACTTCCCAATTCTTTATCTAATTGTGGGATTTACAAAGCTTAATCTTTTACCATGTTATTAAATAAATTCTTGTTGCTTTATGAGTCACCCTTTCTTCTCAAAATTTTAAGGAATGTCTAAAAGGACTCAAACTACTTGTGTTCCAAGTTTGGGGCTCAAATTCGATAGTACAAGAGACTTTTCTTCATATGTAAGTTATCTCTTAATAATACATATTTTATGCATATTTTCTCTCTCCTATTCTTTTATTTTCCTTTATTTGGATTCCTTTTACCAAAAGAAACCTTATGGATTCGAAATCTTATCCATGGTGATTCCATTATCCATATATTTCTTATCTTTTCCTTATTATTTCAAATTTCCTTCTTAATAATGTATTATTTGATTTCTTCTTTTTCTTTTAATCATATTGGATTCATTAACATATTATGATCCACAAAATCACATACAAAAAGGAAATATTGCAAAGGGAATCCATTCAATACATATAATTCATACAGTTCCCATAATCATACGCTTATTGGGGAAATTGCATTTCCCACCATAGGAATCCCAAAAATTGGGGTTGTAACAGAAATGGTCTTGTACACGATGGTAGGGCAGATTTGTATGAGGAGGGGAAGAATACCAAGACAATCAAGGATGATCTTCTATCTCCTTCTTCCTTCTCTTCTCGTGCTCTTGCTCACAGGAGATGGATCAGTAGATGGCTGATGGTGGAGTACCAAGGTCACCACAGAGGTAGTCATTGGCGACGGCGATTGGCTTCCTTGGCCGGGCACAGAGCGGCAGCCTGTCAGTGTCGATGGAGCGAAAGTGATACCTCAAATGAAGGAGGGGTTCATCTATTTATAGGTGTAGATTTGGGGAGCCTGACTTAACTACCACGGTCACGGCCTTTGGTATTGGTCACGGTACTCCTCAGCACAACCGTGCTGGGTGTGCACCCGACCGTGCTGAGATGGCCGCGGTCGAGGTGTTTGTATGCCACAGTCGAGGTGCGTGTATGTCGCAATTGAGGTGGTGTTCTATGGTTGCGCTGGTGTGCCACGATTGCAATGAGGTATCGGTCGCGGTACCTTGGCTTCGGCTCGACCGTGCTGAGGTGGGCCCGATCGTGCCGAGTGTCAGTCAACACTACATCTTAGCCACGTTCGTGGCATTGTTTTCTTGGTCGTAGTCATGGAATTGTCTTCTTGGCCGTGGTCATGGCATCATCTTGGTCATGGCCATGACATTGTGGAACAAACCCACCCCCGTGGTCATGCGTCAATGAATCCTCTGACTGATGAGGATGTTTTTGGATGAAGGAACTACCCATAAAAAAAGGGTCCAAATTATCGATAGTTTCTTGGTTGACATGGCGTGATGCTTAATCCTGCAATGGAGATGAATGGATTTGATAAAAAATCTAAATAATCATCTGAAATTGAGGAAAATTGTATATGAGAAGATTCAGGGGGTATATGTGATCTTTCAGTGCAAAATAGGGCCAAAAATGGTGACTAAAACTAGATGAATATGCATTCATCATATGGTAAATGCACTTATGCCTCCTTTTGTGTGTATTTCAGGGCACTTATGCATGCATTGATGCATGGGAGAGAGATGAAGAATTTCATTGGGTTCTTACACCCCAAGAGTGAACCTATCTCTTACCCAAGCTTCCCTTGGATTCAAAGGAGCAATTCAAAGCAAAAGGAGGCTAGATGAAGAAGTTAAAGTGGAGATCAACACCAAGAAGCCCCAAAATGGCTGTGGCATAGGACCACGTTCATGGGGAATTAAGTTCGAAAAAGTTACAGAGAAGTCACCAAAATTGTACATGAATGGCCATGGCCGTGGTCAGGAACACGACCATGCTCACTGAATACCCCACAACCATGGACCTCAGAATGGATGTGGCCAACACACCCCACCTCGCCTGTGGTTAGTGACATGACCGTGGTGATTTATGCATAAAGACCCAAAAAATCAATAGGGACTTGGCTCAATTTACATGTGAACGACCAAGGTCATGGCTGTCAACACGACCATGGCCCTTGAAGGCCACCTCACCTGTGGTGCTCACCACACATGTGGTGAGCTAAAGACAAAATGACCTCAGAGCGACCTCACCTGTGGCTACCTCCTCTGACATGGCCATGGTACCCTCTACCCAACACGACCATGACACCTTCCATGGCCGTGGTCACCATACACACTTACACTCCAACTCCACTTTCCACCTCAGCCATTCCACTACCCACGACCATGCCTTGCAACCCCCACCATGAACGTGGCACCTCACCATGGTCGTGGTGACCACCTAAACCTACCTATTTTCTCCACTATTTTCCCCATTTTTCCCCCACTTACCCTAGTTCCTCCCCACCACCTATATATACAGAGGTGGTAGCCACAATAGGAAGGTTATCTTCCCTTAGCCTCTTCCTAGCTTCTCTAGAGATCCTTCATCCCCTTCCTTGCATTTACTCCACTCGCCTACCTCCCACTCCATATTCCACTCCATTTACACCATACAAACCTAATTTTCTAGGTTCCCTACCATAATCCCCCATATCTCCATGCTTTTCACCCCCTTTGTAGGAGGAGCCACACCCTACATCAGCTAGGAGGTGAAGAAGAAGAAGATACTCTGAGCTCCAAGGATTCCTACCCCATTCTTCTCTTCCTGATCTTATAAGATGGATGTTGGATGTAGGTTGGCCAGGGGACCAACTCTCCCTGCTCTGCCGATGTAGAGGCTCCTCTCCTAGTGGCCATGGCATTGATGTAAAAAGGAGATTAAGAGAATAGAAGCTCAGGGAAGACCATAAATGCCTAGTGTAGCCTTGCTCTGAAATGTAGGAGGAGTGTATGTTGAGGGTGTGAAGAAAATGGCTCCACCATCTCTCCTTATATAGCTAAACATGGTAGAGTTGGTACTACTGACTTTCGAGTCGGTAGTACCGATTTGGCAAGCACAAATCCATGGTCGGTGCATCAACGACTTACGATTGGATGACATTGTTGTTGCGGATTTCCCTAGAGTCGGTGGTACTAACTACGATTCGGTAGTACTGACTGGTATCCCATATCGGTACCATCGACCACTCGATGAAGTGTGTCGTAGCTGTTGGATCGTGAACACACAGATCGCTGACGCATCGAGTCGGTAGTACCGACTTCAGGGTCGGTAGTACTGAGTTGTTGAAATTGTCGATGCTTTCAAAATTGTGGGCTCAGTGTACCAAACCTAGGTGCATCCAAAAGTCAATAGTACTGACTGAGAAGTTGGTAGTAACAAGACTTTACCAGTTAGCCCTCGAAAGATCTTCAGAGACTCAGTGGTACCGACCAGTTGAGTCAGTGGTACCGAGTCTGTGTTGTAGTTGCGGATAAAATCCTAACCTCATTTTGGTACTACCGACTAATAGACTTGGTAGTACCAACTTTTATGCCCTGTACACTCCAAACATGAGTCAAGGTACCATTTTTACATAAATATAAGTAGAATAACAACTAAAAATGGAAATTGAACCTAAAAATAATGCAATAAAAATTGGGTTGCCTCCCAACAAGTGTCATCATTTAATATCCTAGACTATATGGTCTTTAGAGCAATAATCTATGGAACGGTGCAAAGTTGCACCTCCTCTATTCATGGCTCTTCCTCCCCTCCAAATAGTGCTTTAATCTTTGGTTGTTAATAAGGAACGACCTGTTCCCATCTAACATGTTCACAGTACCATGGGGAAAGACTTTTTCAATTACAAATGGTCCACTCCACTTGGACCTTAGCTTAGCCAGATGCAGCCTAAGCCTAGAATTGAAATGGAGGACTTTCTAACCTGGGAGAAACACCCTATTTAGAATGTGTCGATCATAAATTTTCTTAGTCCTTTCCTTATATATCCTAGAGCTTTCATAAGCATCCATCCTAAGCTCATCTAATTCATTAAGCTCTAAAAGCCTTTTTCTACCTGCTTCATCTATGTTGAAATTTAGCTTCTTCATAGCCCATTCAGTCTTATGCTCAAGCTCTAAGGGTAGATGGCATGCATGGCCATAGATCAGCCTAAAAGGCATTGTTCCTATTAGGGATTTCTAGGCTGTTCTATAAGCCCAAAGAGCATCACTTAGCACATAACTCCAGTTTGTCCTATTGGTTGAGACTGTCATTTCCAAAATTTTCTTCACCTCTCTATTAGACTCCTCAACCTGTCCTTGAGTCTATGGGTGATATGGAATACCCACTTAGTGCTTCACCCCATATTTTCTCAGTAAAACTCCAAACTTCCTATTAGTGAAGTGTCATCCACCATCACTAATAATTAGGCGGGGGACACCAAACATGTAGAAGATGTATTCTTTCACAAACTTGCACACTACCTACGCATCATTGGTGTAGGTTGGAATTGCTTTCATGCACTTAGACACATAATCAACCACAAGTAATATATAAATATTAGAATTAGATGACACAAATGGGATGATAAAATCTATATCCCAAAGATCAAAAACCTCAACCTCCTAAAACACATTTTAGGGCATCTCATGTCACTTAGAGATATTACCTACATGTTGACATGCGTCACAATGATGAACAAAGTTGTGAGCATCTTTAAACAAGGTAGGCCAATAAAACCCACTCTCTAAGACTTTGGTCGCAGTCCTAGAGCTAGCATGGTGCCCACCTGTGGGTAGAGAGTGACAGTGTGACAAGATTCTCTCTACCTCACATTCGTGTACACATATTCTTAAAAGCCCATCCCTACATTATTTAATAAGAATCGGGTCATCCCAAATATAAAACCTCAATGAGTGGAAAAATCATTTTTCTCCTGGTATCCCCAATTTGCAGGCAATTTCTTACAAGCTAGGTAATTAACAATATCTGCAAACCAAGGATCTTCAGTTTTAATAGCAAACAATTTCTCATATGGGAATCCCTCAATAATGGGGATGGCAACATCTTTTTCGTCCACCCTTTCTAACCTAGACAAATGATCAGCTATGCCATTCTCTACCCCTACCTTGTCTATAATCTATGTCAAATTCCTAAAGAAAAAGAATCCACCTAATAAATCTGGGTTTGGCATCTTTCTTTTATAACAAGTATTTGATGGCTGTATGGTCAGTCCAAACTATCACTTTAGCCCCAACTAGGTATTGGCGGAATTTTTCAAAAGCAAACACTGCTGCTAACAGTTCTTTTTTAGTAGTGGTGTAATTCATCTATGAATCATTCAAAGTCTTTGATGTATAATATATAACAGTTGGAGTCTTGTCTATGTGTTGACCCAACACAGCTCCAACTGTATAATCTAATGTGTCACACATCAGCTCAAAGGGAAGGCTCCAATCAGGATCCTACAAAATAGGTGCGAAAATTAGTTTTTCTTTAAGGATTTCAAAAGCTTTTAAACAACTCTCATTAAAGGAAAACTCAACGTCTTTCTCTAAAAGTTCAGACAATGGTTTGGCAATTTTCGAGAAATCCTTGATAAAATGGCGGTAAAATCCAGCATGTCTTAAAAAGCTTCTTACTCCTTTCCCCGATGTCGGTGGAGGTAGTGTGGAGATGACTTCAATCTTTACTTGATCTACTTCCATTCCTTTTTTGGACACCTTGTGTCCAAGAAAAATCCCTTCACTCACCATCATGTGACAGTTCTCCCGGTTTAGAACTAGGTGAGTGTCCTCATATCTTTGCAGCACCCTATCAAGGTTATATAGGCAATCATTGAAAGATTCCCCATATATAGAAAAATCATCCATAAAAACCTCTAAGCACCGCTCTACGATGTCAAAAAAAATGGTGATTATACAGCTTGAAATGTAGCAGGGACGTTACAAAGATCGAAAGGCATCCATCGGTATGCCAACGTGCCATAAGGGCAGGTGAAAGTGAATTTCTCCTAATCCTTAGGCTCTATGGAAATTTGATTATACCCGGAATACCCATCAATAAAACAAAAGTGTGAACGGATAGATAATCATTCCAAGATTTGATCAATAAAAGGTAAAGGGAAATGATCTTTAAGGGTGGCTGCATTTAACTGGTGATAATCTATGCACACTCTTTCTAGTGGAAATTAATTCATTAGCCGCATTAGTAGTGACTGTGATCCCCTCTTTCTTAGGAACTACCTGGGTAGGACTAACCCACATTGAATCAAAAATTGCATAGATTATAGCTACTGCCAGAAGCTTGACAACTTCCTTCTTCATCACCTCAGTCATAATAGGATTGAGACACCTCTGAGGTTATACAATTGCCTTTGCTCCTTTTTTGAGACGAATCTTGTGTTGGCATAAGGTTGGAGAGATCCCTTTAATGTTAGTTGTGGTCCACCCAAATGTAGCTCGGTGGTTTTTTAGCATAGTGAGTAACTTTCCTTCCTCTTCATCACTCAAAGAAGATGATATGATCACTGGGAGCTTTCCCTCTACACCTAAGAAGACATACTTCAGGTACAGTGGTAATGACTTCAGCTCCAAGTCCAGCAGGCTCAATAGAGATGGGATCGATAGTGGGGGTGGTGGTCTAAGGTCTTTAAAGCGTATTGCATGGTAGCAAGGTACTTCCTTCAACATCAAAATGCACTCCTCTAGACAGTTGTTGCAGATGTTGTCGCATGCTTCTAACGATAGATTGGGCAATGATTGTATCACAAAATCAGCTATGGCTTCTTCTAGGGCTACAAGGTCATACTTCTCTCCCTCGTCGTATGGATAGCGCATTTCTTGACTCAGTGAGATCACCTTTGTATTTTCTAGGATGTCCACCGTTAGAGTATCTCTTTCTACTTTAGTCATAACATGGGGCATATCCTGGAACGACTTCCCTAGAAATAGAGAAAACTTGCTATCCACATGCTGAAGCATATTGCATTGCACCTTATCTCTCATGGCTTGAGAGTGCTCTGGCATCTTGATCTCGAACCTGTCATCTTGGATTCCCATATTTAGACATCCTTTGCCCATCTCAAGTATCATGTTTGCAGTGGCTTGAAACGGTCTTCCAAATAGAAGCTCATTGCCATGGTCGTCCTACATTTCCATCACTACAAAATCTATAGGAAAGGTGAACCTGTCCACTTTCACTAGGACATCCTCGCATATACCATATGGCTTAACTATTGAATTGTCTGCCAACTGGATTGTCACGATACTCTTCATGGATTCCTTAAGTCCGAGCTTCTTGAAGATAGATAGGGGCATCGGATTTATACTAACCCCTGAATCACATAAAGCCTCTCCAAATTTTGTCTTTCCTATGAAGCATGTGATATTGAAGAATCCTAGATCCTGTCTTTTAGGAGGCAGTGTCTCTAAAATAAAAGAACTAACATGCTCTTTCATAATCATGACATCAAACTCCAGGATCCTTCTCTTATTTATAATTACATCCTTCAAAAACTTTCCATAAGATGATATCTGCTCAATAGCGTCTATCAAGGGAATGTTCACAGGTAACTTTTGAAATTATCTAGAAATTTATTGAATTGTCGGTCCATCTTAGTCACCTTCAAACTATTTGAAAATGGCACAGGAACCACAGGTGCCTTCTGGTGAGGTGGGATATAAGCCTAAGTTTGATTTTACCCAACCTCATCAACTTGCTCCTCTATAGTCTTCTCTTGTGATGACATGTCTAGTTCTTCTGCATCTATTGGTATAGTTTGATTTGTAGCTTCTTCTACCCCTGCACCATGTGATGCATCATTCAGTAGCTTCTTGCCACTACGAAGTAGAACAACTTTCACATGCTGATTCTCAGATGGTACATTAGTGTTCGTTAGAAATCCTTGTTGGGTTGGTTGCTTTAGTGCACTCACATCTGCCGCTAACTGAGAGATCTGTGTCTCTATGATGCAAATATGTGCCCCTTGATTATGAAGATCCCTTTGAGTTTGTGCAATCTATAGCTTATTCTGACTCAACAGCTTGCCCATCATTTCTTCAATCTTATCAATTTTCAGTGGCTCTAGTTGATATTGTGCTTGGCCACCATACTGTTGTGGCTTAGGATGTTGCTGATGCACCTGTGATGGATCTTGTTGGAAGTTATTAGGATCCTTCCAAGAGAATTTGGGATCCTTTCTCCCTTAATAGTCATTGTTCCCATATTTCCCCTGACGCACATACTTTTACTGTTCTTCTTCTTCCTCAGTAGGAACTCTGTCTGTAGCACAGCTTCTTAGCAATCAGATCTAACTTCTCATTTAAAGCAGATATACCTTGGATTCCCTGACACTCTTGATGGTTTCCGGTAGCTCTCTTTCTTCTCCCCATGATTGGTTTTTAGACATGTTCTTGAGGATTTCATGGTAGTGAGCAGGCTTGTTGTTGAGGAAGAAACCTGCTCCTGCACTATCAATAGTTGTTCTCTCCCCTTTGTGTAGGCCATAATAGAAGATCTTGGCCTGCCACAGTAGATCAATGCCATGATGAGGGACCTTCCTCAGCATATTTTGAAACCTATCCCATGCCTCTAAATACAACTCATCAGCTTGCTATCTGAAGTTGTGAATCTTCTTCAGTAGTTCATTCATCTTTTGTGGAGGGAAATAGCACTCGAAGAATGCCTCTATCATCTGATCCCATGTCTCAATGATCTCATCATCAAGATTGTTGAACCATGACTTTGCACTATCCGCTAGTGAAGATGAAAATAGCTGAAGATATATTGTAGTAGCTGGGAGCCAGTCTATCTTGACCATATCATAGTTCTCCACAAAATTATTGATATGCATCATTGCATCTTCAGAAGGATGTCCATGGAACACTTGAGATTTGAGTAAGGCCATAAGTCCAGGATCTATCTTGTAGCTGCCCACATTGATGGCTTGCCTTTTGATGGGCCCTTTTTGGGCCATAGATGATGAAGCCTTTATCCTTTCCCATATAGTCAGTTCTTCTTCTCCCTCCATTTCGACTATCTCTGGTTCTTCTGGTGTCACATGTCTCTCAGGTGGAGGTGTCGGTGGAGGGGTTCGGTTGAACCTGTCCAAAGATCTTCCAGACTCCCTTTCTCCTTGTAAGAGCTCTACTTATCCAAAGCCCGGTGAGGACGATTCTCCGTATTCTAGGGCTCTGGTATGCACCATGCACTAGTTTCCCTAAAACAGTAGAAAGTGGGTATTAGTGCAAGAAATTTATGATGTATTAAAAAGATATTATGATTCATCTTGAATCAAAATATAAAAAAAATGGGTTGGCCTAGAGTGGCCGGATACAACACTTGGATATTTCTATTTCCCTGACAATGGTAACAAAAACTTGACACATGTTTACCGTGTGTTATATGCAAGAAAACGTATCAAAGTAATATAGGCCCTTTTGAGGCCCGAGTCAAACACAGGGAAATGTTTCTCCAATAGACTACTGCTAACTACAGTCTAATTAGCTAGGCCAGTTGTAAATGGTTGGATTGGTTTGAGTTATAAAACTAATGCAGAAATAAAATGAATTAAAGGTTTGAATTAATCAGAGATGGAATGAATTCCTTAGGATAGTGGTTTGACCACAGATAACACTAATAATTAACCTCACACACTAATATCTACTGTCTCAATACCTGGATAAGGATCATGTAGCCAGAATTACCTGCTCCCGTAGTGTAATTCACTACCTAATCTAATGCCAATCCCACTTCTGCAGTTATTAGTTGATTAGTTAGATGCTTTATGATTATTCTTTGGGTTTCTCCTCCCGTTTACACTCTGCTTTTACCAAAGGGCATAGTACACGGGAAAATCTATGCTTTCTAACCCTTAATCCTTCTCTCGAGATGACTAAGAATCTATTAATCCACTTATGGTGATCAAGCATAAGTCAAACACAAAGATTTCATAGATTTATACCCAGTAAAAAGAGATAAAATTGATATTAGTGCATAGAAATCAATTACAGTATATATCCGGACTACTCCCGGATCCTAATGAATAGAGGTTTTTAGCCTTGCATAATTTTCATCGATGAATGCATAGAAAGGAAGAAGAAAAACATGAGAAACATTAGGAAACTAAAGTAACCCCTGAATCTATGCCCGTACAAAAGATCTCCTCCGTCATACGTGTGTTTTGATGTCTTCTGTCTGTAGAATCGTCCTCTAGAGGTGTTTGGATCTTCTCAGTTGAAACTTTCAGTCCTCGGTTCTTATCTTCTCTCTCTCTAGTTATTGTGCAATGAAAATAGATGTCTCCCTTGGTCTAGCCGTCTTCCCCCTAAGTCATAGAAGGCACTTAGGGTACGAAATAACATCCATCGTTGGATTAGAGTGAAATTTGTGGATGGCCTGATCGGGCAGATTCAGTAGTACCGACTAGGTGAGTCAGTAGTACCGAGTCACTTAAGTTTAGTGGTGCGATCTCGAACATGTCAGTACTATCGACTGAACTCGATAGCACTGAGTTTTGTGATTTTTGAACCGCCTCCCTGACGTCAACTCAGTAGTACCAAGTTCGAAACTTAGTAGCACCGAGTTTTCTTGAATCATGTTGGGGTTTAATGATGTTGTTTCGGTACCACTGACTTTGAATGTCGATAGCACTGATTCTGGGTGAGTTTCGGGTCCATCACTGATGTCAAGTTGGTACGTCCGACTGTTACCCGGTCGGTAGCACCGAGTCTTTGGAACTTCCTTGACTTAAAAATGCACAAAAAGAACATAAATACTTGGGATGCATAAAATACTACATAAAATAGCTAAAATCATATAATTTGGTGCATTCAATAGAAACAAGCCATCTATGTCATTCCATGCATAATAAATTAAATAAATGACTAATCTACACATGAAATCAAGGAAAAATGTGCATGTAATAATGACTAAAAACACATGCATCAAGGCCTTGCTTGATCTTTATACAATGTTGTTGATAGGAATTATATATGTTCTTCATATTCCTTTTAAGTTAGTAAGACGTTCCATAGATCAGACGGCAAATGCTCTTCCTATTAATAATCATTACCTACTTTCCATAATTGTAATTATATTGCTTCTTAGTTTATCTTATCCGTGATAATAATAGAGTTGATGGTGAGTTATATCTCCCGCTAAGATTTGTAATCTCACCTTGTGGGTTTCCCACACCCATTTTAGGTGGATGAGCACAAAGAATTAGAGATCATGCAGTGGAGGTTGAGGAGAAGTAGGAGGACCAGTAGATGACAAGGTTGGTAGCGTTGTTGGATATCTTTTGTTGATAGAGTCCTAGAGTCGTCCTTGTACACTCGAGTCTTCAGGAACGTTTTGTAGATGTTTTGCAAACGTGTTTTCCTTATGTGCCCTTTTGTATACTAGATATGGAGGAATCATGTATATATATTCTTAAATAGTTCTTTAGTTACAGGTTGACAACATTCCTTGTGAATGTTTTGAGGCATGAAAGGATTTTCATGTGAAGGTTTTGTTGTTTGGCATTTTGTGAAAAAGGTTTTAATTTATAGTGTTTTCTGATAATACGCTTGTTAATTTTTCTTCTGTAGTTATGTTTTGAGTAATCTCGATTTGTGTGGCGTGGGTCATTAGAGTTGTCCTCTCATATTTCTTAACCAATAACAAATGAGACTTTAAAGAATGCGGTAAATTATTTATAGTTAGGGAGGAGAGAGGGGGAAAGTTGGTGCCTCCATCAGTTTACATAAGTTGCAAGCTTTCCATTGGTTTCCAAAAACTTCCTTTTCATGGGTTTGATGCTAGGTAATTTCATTTGTTTATATACCAATACCTTCAACGATTGACAACCTAGTGTAGTCATGGGTCACAAACATGGGTGGTGTTTCTTCAGTTGTTGTCCACAAGATTTTCATCAGAGGATGAACTTTGCTTCCTCATTGTTAGACAAAAGCAACACCTTCATTAGTTTTATCTAAGGACTTTCATTTTTTGTCAAACATGTATTTTCATCAATCGGCAAATCTAGGTTTTCAGTGGAATACAACTTTCAATGATCTCTAACCATGATTGGTATAAATTTGTTTTCATCATTTGGGGGAATCATTTTCCAAGAAAAATCTCATCAATTTTCTAGCATTGTACATTCATTGGTTTTTTGCTCCTCTTTCCATTGATGGAAGTCCAGTTTTCATGAACACTCTATTCTCGTTGGTGGGCATCAACAAGATTCCATTAGTATGCACTCAAAAACCCCTCTACTTATGGGAAGACTGGATGATGGTTAAAATATCCTAGGCTTATAAAACCATGTCAAAACAATAGAGAGAAAGTAGGAGCTATTCTCACTATGCATAACTAACCAAAATAACCCCAAACAAGGTACATTTACACAAAGGACCTTAAAGATAAAACTATTACCAACTATTTACACATATTCATAACAATATACTTAGAACACTTAAGCTCATTATTGAGATATCTTACATGCATAAGGATTAAGTCTAGATCAGGCTAATGAATTGTCCTATGCATGGGCATATTGATGCATGATGTGAGGCTTGTGTAGCTTCTAGGATTTCTAAATTTTGATTTTATGTTGTACATATTTTTGGTATATTTCACCTTGGTTGCATCTTAAAATACACATAATTGTCAAGTGCATTGACTATAACTTTTAGGTTCTTCAATGGCATTGATTATAAAGTTATTGTGATGTATGATTGAGGGATACAGCCCAATAAAATGTGAATTTTGCAGCAATGCAAACATTTAAGCAGAACTCTAAATATTCACACCTTAAAGCAATTCAAAATTTTATTTTAATTTGACACAATATAAAAAGTTCAAGATTTTTTATCTCTAATATTTCTAATTATATTTTATATATATATATATGACACAAGTACAATTCATCATGTTTCTTTGTAAACAATTGTACAGCATGGTCTACCTCAACAAAATTGATAACTTTCATAAACATATATATTAGAAGTCTCTTAAAAAGGAGGAAGAGAAAAGGGGAAAAAGAGAAGAAGAAGTAGTTAATGCAAATTATGAAGAAACTCATGAGGCATAAACATATGGGGATGGATCCATGAACATCGGTCAATCTAAAATAATGAGGATCAACAACCGAATAAAGCTGATGAGAAGTTGTTGGTAAACTCATATGTCGGGTCGGGGATCCTGTCAAAAGGTATGATGTTGGGGGTAATGATGGTCTTCTTTGTGGTGTAGGACAAGATTTGGAATTAAAGGGCTTGTCCCCCAAGTTGGGAGAAAACCTGGCATGACACACCCCAATTGTGGCTCATGCTTCTCCCCTGTGTTCAGACCCTTAACCATCATGCTTTCCATGTCAACTCCACCACCAACATTCATCATGAACACCATGAGTCAATATGTAAGTACAAGTATAAATACATATGTATTCTAGTCAAATATAATATGATTTCATTGATGCATAAAAATGTCAATAAAAATTTGTATTAATATCATAATGATATAATTATGATTATGAATTAACTTAGAAATATAAATATACAATTATATGATTATGTGGTCATATTTTAGCAGTCATTATTTGATTGTTAAAACGTATTTGACTCAAATAAAATATCATGTTTTCTATTTTATCTATAATATGTTATTATGTTTGATATATACATATATATAGATTGTATTAAAAAAATTAACATTGTATTGTATTACATAGTTTAATTATATATGCATTATATTATCATACATTATTTTTATATCTATTGTTTATTTTGCAAGTTAATGATGTTATTTTTGAATTTTGAGAATTGTACTTTTTGATATATCCATTTGATAATTTTATACCTATTATCTATATATTATTGTGATTATTAAATTTAAATAGTAATATATACATATATTAGTTCTATGTATTCATGTAATTATATATTTAAATATCATTATTTCACTTTTAAGGTGTCACTCTTTATTGATTTTTAGGATTCTAAGGGACTATAGAAACTATAAAAAAATCATAACATTGTTTTAGAATTAAAAACTCATAAGGGCAAAGTGTCCCAATAATAGACATTGTGCACCATTGGATGAAATGCATCCCAAAAGTAGACACATTGCCCCAAAAAATCACATCTTGATGTTTTAAAAGAAATGTGATAAACGAGTATTGAAATTGGGGAAAATGACAATTTGGTTGTTTTGGCCTAAAATATTTTCAAACCATATGTTATTTTTATGGGAGTTTCCAAAGGATCGATAATTGACTCTTTAGTAGAAATGTGATAATTGTACTCATAATATTTAATATTTAGTCAAAATTGGTGTTTCACTCACTCTAGATGTAACTCACCATACTAAAACATATTTCTATACCATGCTTTGTTTTAGGAGGAGATTCCACATGATCGATAGTAGCCTCTCTAGGAGAACCAAGATATCTAACTGATAGTTATTTTGGTATGGTTTGTTTTCACTGGTTCTTGAGAGAGAACATAGAACTCTTTACTTTTTTAGTTGTCTTACCTTGATGACAATCATAAAATGTCTTACAGTTAACTTGATCCTACATGTTCTAGTTTACTTATATAAGAATAAAAACATCATTTTATCTTCCAGCGTGATTGTGATATGTTTGTTTTCTAAACATCAATTCAACATGATACTAAGAAATAAAAAAATCTACTACTGATCATTCTTAACTCATTCCCTTATTAGTCTAGTCTGTAAGTGTCATGTACAAGTAATGCTTTAAACTTTTTTTGACTTCCTTGGTGGAATTCTTATACTCTTTCTATCAATGAGATCCCCTCTAGCTCCAGCAGCATCTTGTAATTGCGGTGAGCACCAATGTGGTTGTCCTGTCTTTGGGCACAGAGGTGGACTGGTCCATCATCCTCCCCTCCAACTTCATCAACGTTGTGGGGTTGAAGACCACTGTTGGCCTAACTATCTAGGCAGGAGTCATCCCCATTTCTCCTAGGATGGATTCAGTAGGGTAAGTCTTCCCCTCTCTAGATCTCCGCATATTGACCACTAGCTTTGTCAATCTATTCCAAGTACTTATCTTCTCTCGAGTGATCAACCTCATTTTCCATATGGTTTCGGGCGTCGTGGCAGTGTTGGTTGCTCATCGAGTGTTATCATAGATATCCAAAATCCACCATGGCCATTGTCACGCTTATTCCTAAATACAGAGGGGCTCAGGGGTAAAGAGGATTGGGACCATGAGGTCCTTCTTCCCAAATTTAGAAGTTTCTCCATCGACAAAATGCCTATGAGACCATTTAAATGCTTTGTGTTATATTTGACCCCAAATTTGAGCTACTAGCTAAAATTAAGCTAGAATTACTTAAGTTATTGTTTAGCTATTCTTAATTAGGCTACATGGCACAAAAGTGGTGGATCAAGCTGAGAGCGGGGAGGATATTTGCATGTTGGTCGATTTCAAAGAGAAGTCTGATCAGTTCCTCTCAGAATTTATATATTGTCCGGTCACCTGAAGACATAATCAACTTTAACAACCAACATTAAGAAGAGGTATATTTGAGCTTGGGCGAGACCAAAATAATCCTATCTAGTTTGAATGGATTTATGCTCTTTTATTCTATATCCTGGAAAAAATTGATGACTATTGTCGGCTTAAGTTCATCTAGGCTAAGGAAAAGAATGGGGTCAAGCTAGCAGAGTAGGTTGCTGTTGCCAAGATGGCGAGGTTTTGAAAGGAAGGGCTCGAGAAGTTGATGGCTAAGGCGAGGCTCGATACAATCTTGTCTCTTTATGCTAGTTCTTCATAATTCCTCACATTGGTAGTTAACTTGGCATCACAATACCAACAGAGTATGATGAAGGCTTCGAAGGGGCTTCATTTGGGTTAACGTTTATTGGGCTGTTGGGTTCTGAACAAAATTGAGATTGCATATGGGTTTGAACTGGTGATAAATGTTAGGAAACTTTCGTCATTAATGAAAACTAAAAATCATCATTTCTAAGGAGCCTCAAGTATGAGTCCAGTGGTGGTTTTTCATAGTGAAGCCAATCTATACAAATTATATTATCATGAGCTACATATGTGCTTTGTCGTGCAAAGTTTTCATATTGAGTTATAAAGCAAGAGAATTGAGTTTTATGAATCGTTTGACAACAATGTTGATCATATAATTCATATTTCTTAGTAGCCAAATTCCAGAGACAAACATCATTTGTCCTAACTTCACAAACTCAAATTCCCTGAAGAACAACTTCAAGACTAAGTGATTGTTTGGCAATAGATTAGGATATTAATGTTTGAATTGGGTTAATCCAACAAAGGGATGTGAGTTTTCCAAATTAGGATAAATTTATATTTTCCCAACCTCTGAGATTCTTATTCATCCTCTTCTGGGTAACCAGGCCAAATTACATTACCATAATTATTTAAGCATATGATCTCATACTAAATCCTGATAGGCTCTGGGGTAAAGTGACTTGGGATCCTGAGACCCTTCTTCCCCAAATTTAGAAGTTTCTACCATTGAGAAAATGCCTATGAGATCCATCTCAATACCTCACATTTCAAGTGACCCAAAATATGAGCTACTGGCTCAAATCAAACCAGAAAATTGTGTCATTATTTAGTTGTTCTTAATAAGGCTACGTGGTACAACAATGGTGGAATCAATTTGAGAGCAGGGAGAGGATTTTCATGATGGTTGGTTTGAAAGAGAACTTCAATCAGTTCCTATTAGAATTGAACCAATCTATTGTGGTCTCTCGAAGACCTAATCAACTTTAACAAACAACATCAAGAAGAGGTACATTTGTACTTGGGCGTGCCCAAATCATCCAGTGATCAATCTAGTTTGAATGGATATACGCTCTTTTCTTCTACATCCAAGAAATAATTGACAAGTACAGATAGTAATAGTTCATCTAGGCTAAGGAACAAATGGTTCAGGCAGTGAAATAGGAGGTGAAAACTTAGATGGTGAGGTTGTGCAAGGAAGGGCTTGAGAAGTTAATGGCTAAGGAGAATCTCAATGCAATCGTCCTGCTTGATGCAAGGGTCTCATCGGTCCTCACCATTGGTAGCTACTCTGGCATCATAGTACCAGTAGAGTACAACAAAGGCTCTAAAGAGCTATGCTCAGGTTAAAATTCAATGAAATGTTGGGTTCTAAACAAAGTTGTGATCACTTATGTGTTTGAACTGGCGGTAAGTGTTAGGAAACTGCCACCATTAATGGAAGTTGAAGATCATCTTTTCTTAGTAGCCTCAGGCTTGATTCCTGTGGTGGTTGCTCAGAGTTTAGCCAATCTATACAAATTATATTGTCATGAGATACATATGTGCTTTGTCATGCAAAGTTCACACATATTGATTTATAAACTAAGAGAATTAAGTTATCTAACTCATTCGACAACAATGTTGGTCATGTAGTTTTTATTTATTAGTTGCAAAAGTCCAGAGACAAACATCATTTGTCCTAATTTCATAAACTCGAATTCCATGAAGAACAATGTAATGACTAAGCAATTTTTTTCGCAATAGATTGGGATATTAATGTTTAGATTGGGTTATTCCAACAATGGGACATGTGTAGTCTGGAGTAGGATACATTTATATATTTTATTGACCTCTGAGATTCTTATTCATCCTCTTTTGGGGAACTAGTCTCAATTACATTATCATAATTATCTAAGTATCCGATCTCATCCTAAATCTTGACGGGCTTAGGAGTAAAGAGACTTGGGATCCTAAGGTCCTTCTTCCCCAAATGCCTATGAGAGCCATTTCAACACTTTGCATTTCATGTAACCTTAAATATGAGCTACATGCTAAAATCAAGCTAGAATAAGTGTACTATTGTTTATCTATTCTTAATAATGCTAAATGGCACAACAGTTGTGGAATCAAGATGAGAGGAGGGTGAGTATTTTCATGTTGATCAATTTCAAAGATAGCTCCAATAAGTTCCTCTCAAAATTGATGCAATCTAATGTTTGTTCGCTCAAAGGCATGATCAGCTTTAACACCAACATCAAGAAGATCTACATTTACGCTTGGGCATGTCCAAGTCATCAGTAATCGATCTAGTTCGAATGTATTTATACTTTATCTTCTACATCCAAGAAAAAATTGACAAGTACGGTCAGCTCAAGCTCATATGGGTTGTGCCAACAAATGAGTTCGGGCTAGCTGAGTAGGATGAAGTGCCTAAGAAGGGAGGTTGTGCAAGGAAGGGCTCCAGAAGTTGATTGCTGAGGAGAATCTAGACGCAATCGTGTCGCTCGATGCCAAGGTCTCATCAGTCCTTGCCAATAGTGGCTACCCTAGCGTCATGGTGCCAATGGAGTATGAAAAAGGCTCTGAAGGGGATCCATTCGGGTTAACGTTTGGTGGGATGTTGGATCTGAATAATGCTAAGATTGCTTATGGGTTTTAACTGTCAATAAAATTTAGCAAATCGTTGTTGCCAAAGGAAATTAAAGTTCATCTTTTTCCATGAGCCTCAAGAATGAGTCCAGTTGTGGTTTCTCAGAGTTGATCCCATCTATACATATTATATTATCATGAGCTACATATGTTCTTTGTCGTGCAAAGTTTGCACATATTAAGTTATGAAATAAGATAATTGAGTTATCTAACTCATTTGACAAAAATGTTGGTCATGCCATTTGTATTCCTTAGTAGCCAAAGTCCAGAGACAAACATCATTCATCCTAATTTCATAAAATCAAGTTCCATGAAGAACAACATAAAGACTAAGTGAATTTTTGGCAATAGATTGGATTTTAATGTTCAGATTGGGTTAATCCAATGATCGGACGTGTGTAGTCCTAAGTAAGATGAATTTCTATTTTTTCCAACCTCTAAGATTCTAATTCATCCACTTCTGGGGAACTTCACTCAATTACATTACCATCATTATCTATGCATCTGGTCTAGTCAATATATAAATCTGAGACAAAATTAGAACATTCAGACCAAATACCACCAAAGTAGTTTCTCTTACATACTCTCTTAGAAATCAAATCAGAGACTCTGTGTGACTGTCTTCCTCTAAACCCCACAATGAAATTATGTTTGATTGACTTAAACTGGATAATCATGTGATGCAAATATTTATACTTTGAAGAGGTATTGATGGCTCTATTTAATATCTTCCAAGCCATGCTACCATCAGATTGAATGATGATCTCTTGATGCACATATAAAACAACCTTCAAACCATGAGTAACGGCTGGTATTTCAGCTTCTAGGACATCCATGGTGCAAGTTCTTTCAGCTCCTCCAATTCTCCAGCAGACTAGGCTATCCATGAGCACATAGCTATTAGATATTGAGTGGTCTTCTTAATCAAAATTATGTCTGCATTGAATTTTGAGCTCCCTTGTGGTGGTCTTTTCCTTTGTTTTGTTGTAGCTCAAGAGGGACAATCATGTTGGGGTTGGTGAAATGTGTGTAGCACCCGTATGAACTGATTGTGAAAGATTTTAAGTACTTTATCCAAAGGAATTTATGTATTATATAAGATGCAGTCATTTGTACATTTCTAGAGCAAACTAGTAATTTCAGCAAAAAAATGCTTACCTCTTTCCCCATTCAGATGCCCTTTATATTCTAGAAAATCCATGGTTGTAATGTAGGCTTTGTAAGGAAGTTAAGATTATATTTGTGTTTGGTGGACTCCCACACATTTTTACCTACTCAATAATTTTGTAGTATACAAAAGAGGTTTCCAGATGTGAACCACATAAAGGGCATTGATTATTTATTATCAAGCCTCTATTTGAACAATTCTGATTTGTTCAAATCCTATTATACATTGATTTCCAAAGGAATGTCATTATTGATTGAGTTGTTTATAGCTTCCAAATATTATTCCATCTTCTACAACTCTCAATCTGATAGTTCTTAATCATGTTTTCATACATTAAGTTTGTTTTAAAAGAGCCTCAAGGATCTCCCAAGAAAACCCAGTCATCCTTACCTGTTGTAGGGTGAGGTGGAACTGTGTTTAGTATCTTTTTCATAATTTTTGCTTAAAACTAGGCATTTACAAATGATTTGTCCAATTTTCCAAAGATTTGACTTTAATATATTTGTGCTCCTCTGGTATGTTCAACAAATGTTCCACTACAAAGAGTTCTTTTGGACATACCCAACGGTCATTCCACATGCAGATGTTACTTCCATTGAGAGCCAACCTTCCTGTGTAGTTCTTCATTTCATCAACGTGGTTGATAATAAATTTTCCGAGCTAAGAAAACAAGTTCTTCTTCTTGTAGGTGAGAATATTTGGATTGCATGGTGGGATGCAATGAGTTATTTTGTAGGTGTAGTGTTCACGTACTTTTTTTGAAAGGAGATCCTCATTTTTGAACTCTTCCAGCTTTATGTACATACCTCTATCTTCTTTTATTGACACCAACTTCCTTCAAGCAATCATACTAGTATTCTTGTGATCAACCTTGCTAGCCCATACGAAGCTCCTAATTAATTGATCAATTTTATCACATATGGGAAGGGGTGGTTGAGTAGTTTGCATCGGATACAAAGGGATTGAGTTCAAAACTAATCTTGCAAGTGTAACCTTACCCGTAAAGGATAGTGTACAACTAACCCAAATAGGAATTTGACCATCAATGTTCTTCAATGTATACATGTAGAGATGTTGTTAGAGTGGGTGTAAACTATTGGAACACCTAGATGTCTACCTAGGTTTTCTATTTGTTCAACCTAGATTCATGCAAACTTTGTGTCTTGTAATGGAATCTATGTTTTTAGAGAAATACACATTAGATTTTTCTCTAGCAAGTGCTTGAACAAAAGATTTCTGCCACGACCCAAACCCACTAACCAGGGTTAGGGACCATCAAGGAGTGATTATTCTAACCATTCACTTTTAGTTACTAACTGAAAATCAGCCCTGATTTTTTCTTTCAAATATATGAAGACATTATTCAACAAAGCATAACATTTTGTTTAAACACAACATGAAAGATACAACAAAGTTCAAATTTTAAAATAGAAAAGAGCTCTCACTTAATATGCATCAAGTACATATATTAAGTACTACTCTATTTTCTCACTGTCACATTCCCAATATCCATAGGAAGGATATGATACCCTTTAACTAAGGTATCGATTTCTTGATAAAACATATGCTCTACTCTTAATAAGAGTTGGCTTCTGTCTCTTATGAAGGAGTTGGCCTGTTTCCTAAAAAAATGTTTCAGTAGGTTGGTCAGATACTATCTTAGTGCATGGAAAATCAACAAGTAACCATGATATAGCAGTTAGTGATATTCACAGTTTAGGAATTCAAGCAATTAACAAGACAATCAAAAACTTGAAAAAATAATCTAAAGTAGAAAGAATGTGTAAGCAAGTGATTAGAGTAAACCACTAATTAACTATTGGGTTGTTTAGTCCAATTACTATATGACATTGGACCCATATGAGGTGCAATCATGTGAAAGCATTAGAGCAAGCTACAATCTCACTGTACAAGACCTAGAAGCACTCACGAGTTCCTAAGCCTTTATTCTCAATACCCTATCTACAGCAGGCATCGCCACGTCTGGATAAAGAGGAAAGCATCTGAATCATACTAGTCTCTTATCACCTCTATCCCAAACCTAGGCTCTGGACAAAGCTTAACTCAAACTTTGATACCAAAAAGTTGATACAACCCAAACCCACTAACCATGGTTAGGGTACGTCAAGGATCCATTAGTCTAACCAGTCACAATTAATTACTAACTAAAAATCAGGTCTAATTTGTTCTTTCTTATATATATAAAGACATTTTTAACAAGCCTATAACATCTTGTTTAAACACAACATGAAAAGATACAATAGAGTTTGACTTTACAAAAGGAAGTTGTTCTCGCTTAATATGCATCAAGTACAACATATTACAAAATGTTCCCTTTTCCCACTCTCACATTCTTAGGATCCAAAGGAAGGATTAGAGACCATGTAACTAAGCTATTTATTTCTTCATAAAACCTATGATCTACTCTTGATAAAAGTTGGCTTCTGTCTCTTTTAGAAGAGCTAGCCCTTTTTCCAAAAAAATGTTTCGGTATGTTTGTGAGCTACTGGACCAATGCCTAAAAAATCAACAAGTAATCATGGTATAATAGTTTAGCGATATTCACAATTTAGGTATTTAAGCAGTTAAGCAAAATAATCAAGTTGGTGTTGCAAGAATCATTGTAAAAAACTCTAGTAATGAAGGTCACTCATCAATGCTAGGTTTTGAGCATATGATTATCTCATTCTTATAACTAGCTTTTAGTTTACCTATGTTGGTATCTTAAGCTAAAATTTTGGGTGCTACCTCATTTATCACTTGTAGTCTCTTAGCAAAATTTTGTATGCTAAAGAGATTCCTACAAGGAGTTATTAATGTTTTAATCTTAGTGAAAAATTGGGCTCTAATAAATCCCAAAAAAAATTTGCTCCCTTTATGACCAAGGATGGTTGATTGTATCATGAATGAGTAATTTGGAATTGATTCATACATTTGATTCCTTCTGAAGTTGCAATCTATGATTTATTTTACAATATTTGCCTAAGAGCTTGTATGTGACTTGATTGATGAAGTTAAAAATACTTAATTGGCTTAATTAATCAAGTGTAACCATAATCATGTAGTGCCTTGTGACTGTAGAACTATCTCAGTGTCAGAACTTGCTGGATAGTGAAATGAGTAATCCCAAAGGAGCTCAGACCATATACTATTAAGTATATGCAAGTATAGGGAAAGTATATCTCAGTCATCCTGATTTCAAGGTTAGAGAGAGCGGTTGAGGCCATGTATTGGATTTTATATGATATAAAGTGACTACAGTCATAACTTAAATTGAGAGTTTAAATCCTAGTTTTTGTACTGTGACTAGTGAACCCAGGATGGACCAAGTTGTTTTTCATAGATTGGGTCATTGTGCCACTTTTATTGACCAAGAGGGAAAGATATTTAGGATTCCAGACATCTTAGATCTTATATGGGGTTGATTGTGACTTTGCATTTGTTAGATAGTAGTTTGAGTGGTATGCCTCAAACTACCTAGGGTTTAATCAAATATGTAATTAATCCATGTAATATGTTTTCTAGGGTTCTTTGACGAATCTCAATGAATGATAACTATTGCTTTGATCTTCTTACTAGTATCATATGTGATACATATCCTTACATTATCAATTACCTATACATGTACCTTTAGTTGTACTTGTTTGTTTTATAGACTCTGATGAGTCCTCTAACCTGTTATAATATCTGCTTATTGATTTCATTTCATAATGTAAGCAATAAATGTTATTAGAGGTCATAACATATCGTTGGGACATGGGTCTCGCCTTTTTAGATGTTCAACAATGCGGTCAGATTTGTGGTAGGAGGATTTGTACATGATGTATATATAGGAATGTTTAGAAAATCATAGAGAGAGCTAGGAGCATCATATTGACATGAACTTTGAAATGTAACTTCATATTAGCAAACCCTAGATATTGGAAAAGTTTGAGATTAAAGATCAAAACTTTTATTGGTCAAGATATCACTCTTAGATATTAGGGTTTTAGGGTTCAAATACTATAAAAAAGATATAAACGAATTGAAATTTCACCTTGTCACATCCTACTCACCTTAAAAGAAATTTTGTCCTCAAAGTTAAACTTGCTGAAAGAGGTGAGGAAAATGTTGCTCCATGTCTGCCTACAGCTCCCAGGTTGCATCCTCTACACCATGATGATTCCATTGCACCTTCTCCATCTGAATCTACTTATTCTTGAGCTCATTGACTTTGGAATCAAGAATCTTTGTAGGCTATTCTAGATAAGAGAGATTCATTCGCAACTCAAGGGGCTCATGATTCAGCACATGACTATCATCCTTCACAAAATGCTTCAGATTGGGTACATGAAAAACATTGTGCATCACGCTATATTGTGAAGGGAGAGCAAGCCAATAAGCACATCCACCAATGCACTCTAGAACCTCAAAGGGACCCACATATCTAGGCCTAAGTTTCCCTTTGTTCTTGGATATAGCACGGATGGGTCTAATCTTCAAGAAAGCATAATCACTAGCCTTGAACTACCTATATGACATGTACACATCTACATATGATTTTTGACGATCCTAGGCCCGCTTCAACCTTTTTTTTATCTAGGATACATTATCATCATAGAGTTGTAGTTCCTCAAACTTCAGCATTCTCCTTTCTCCCACTTCATCCCAATGGAGAGGGGATCTACATGGCCTACCATAGAGATCTTAATAAGGTGGCATATCAATACTTGATTGATAACTAGTATTGTATGTGAACTCTTCTAATGGAAGGTAGTAATCCCAAGATCCTCCCCAATCTAAAACACATGCTCTAAGAAGATCCTCTAGGATTTCGATAGTACGATCTGACTGACCATTGGTTTGTAGGTGATAGGATGTACTGAAATTCAACTGTGTACCCAACTCACTCTGTACTTGCTTCCATAGGTGTGATGTAAACTTTGGATCCCGATTTGAGACAATAGATATTGGCACTCCATGCAGTCGTACAATCTCCCTTATATACAACTCGATAAGCTCAGGAACTATGGCTGTAATCTGCATGGGTAAGAAATGTGCAGATTTGGTCAGATGATCTACTATGACCCATACCACATCATGCCCCTTCCTGGTCCTGGGTAATCCCACCATGAAATCCATGGTGATGTTTTCCCATTTCCATTCAGGAATCGGTAAAAGTTGTAGTAAACTGCATGACCGTTGATGTTTTGACTTAATCTGTTGATAGGTGAGGCACTTAGAGATGAACTCTGCTATATAATTCTTCATACTTCTCCACCAAAAATGTCTCTGCAAATCCTTGTACATATTAGTGGATCCAGGATGTATTGAATATTTAGACCCATGTGCCTCTGGTAGGATACGTTCTTAATCTCTGACTTCCTCAGGTATCCACATCTAATGCTTGTACCTTAACCCACCATCCATACCGATTGATAGATGTGTCTGGGGATTATCCAATAGAGTTGTCATCTCCTCCAAGCTAGGGTGGTTCTTCTAGGATGTTAGAAGTTTAGAAAGAAGTCCAGGAATACTATTGATGTTTTCTAGAATAATAGTGCCATCTTCTGATTAAGGTGACCCCGAAGTTGAAGGTTCTAAATTCATCAATTTAGAAGTAAGGACAAATGCACATATTGACCTCTTATGACTAAGAGAATCAACTACAACATTGGCCTTGCCTGGGTGATAAGCAATTGTGAAATCATAGTCTTTAAGATATTCCAACCACCTTCTTTGTCTAAGATTGAGGTCCTTCTGTGTTAAGAGATGTTTGAGACTTTTGTGATCTATGAATATATCACATGTAGCAACATATAGATAATGTCTCTAGATTTTGAGAGCATACACAATAGTATCTAACTCCAAATCATGAGTTGGATAATTGACCTCATTAGGTTTCAATTGTCTAGAAGCATTGGCAACAACTTTACCGTCTTGCATAAGGACACAACCCAAACCCATTTTAGAAGCATCAGAAAATATTGCAAACCCATCATTTCTAAAAGGTAGTGTCAAGATAGGAGTAGAAGTCAAACGGAATTTCAATTCTTAGGAGCTAGATTTACATTCAGAAGTCTAAATAAATTTGGCATCCTTTTTGGTAAGTTTGGTGGTGGATAGGCCTATTTTGCTAAAATTAAGAATGAAACGATGGTGATAACCTGCTAGACCAAGGAATCTATGAATTTTAGAGGCATTGGTAGGATCTTTCCAATCAACGATGGCTAGGACTTTGGCGGGATCAATAGAAATTTTCCCATGAAATAACATTGCCGAGAAACATTACTTGGTTAATCCAGAACTCCCATTTGGATAGTTTAGCATACAATTTTTGTGCTCTCAATACATCAAGTAATTTTTTGAGATGCTCATGATATTGATCAATAGAGTTTTCATATATGAGAATGTCATCAATGAAGACCACAACAAAGTCATCTAGGAAAGGTTGGAAGACAATATTCATCAAATTCATAAATACTCTAGGAGCATTGGTCAATCCAAAAGGCATCACCATGAATTCATAGTGTCCATATCTAGTTTTGAAAATTGTGTTTGGAATATCACAATCCTTCACTCATAATTGATGGTAGCCTGACCTAATGTCAATCTTGGAGAACACAGTGGCAGTACGAAGCTGGTCAAATAAGTCATCAATTTTGGGAAGGGATATTTATTTTTTATGGTGGCTTGATTGATCATGCGATAATCAATACACATTTGCATTCACCCATCTTTATTTTTAACAAAAAGGACATGATCACCCCAGGGAGATGTACTAGGATGGATGAAACCCTTATCAAGTAGTTCTTATAATTGTTTATTAAGCTCTACAAGCTCAGTAGGTGCCATTCTATAAGGTGCCTTTGAGACTGGAGTGGTTCCTGGTGCTTCTCAATTGAGAATTCAATCTCACATACTAGAGGTAGCCCTGGGACCTCCTCAGGAAATACATCCATGTAATCTCTCACCACATCCAATCTCTCTAAAGGTCTCACCTTAGAATCAGATGCTGATAAAACTGCAAGATAGACACTACATCCTTTGGCTAACAAGGTTTCAGCTTTAATAGAAGAGATAATCATATTTCAGTTTCTTTCTTTCCTCACAGGTATTATCAAAAGTTTAGAATTGGGTACAGAAATGATTACTTTCTTGGCTCGATCATCAATGACGGAATAGTTGGCAAAAAGCTAATCCATCCCCAAAATTAGGTCAAAATCTTCCATTTTAAGGAGAATGAAGTCAGAATGAAATTCATGACCAGCAAAAGAAATAGGCAAGATTTCAGTATTCTGAAGAGAAGTATAGATTTTTCTAATGGGAGTTGTTACATCCAAGATATAACCTAGATCTTTTTATCTCTAATTTGATCATTAGATGCAAGATTTCTGGAGATGAAGGTATGAGTCGATCCTGAATCAAATGGGGCCACAACAGGATGATCTTGGATATATATCATGCCTACATTAGGATTTCCATATGATATTATGATTTATATGTGGTTCATATAATGAAAAAAATTATATTAACATTATTATCTTCAATCAGATTGTTGTCATTATCCTTAGCTTCCTCTGCATCAATTATGATGACTCAACCTTGACGGTGTTTTGGCTAGGCCTGAGCTAGTAGAGTAGCTGGTTGAACATGTGGAGCTCCAAGCTGAGCTAATGGGGCAGGACGGTGCTAAGGTGCCCCTTGAACTAGGCTTGGGCAATTGAATCTCATATGTTCTTCATTCTTGCAGTAGTAACACACTAGTTTTTCAAACTTGCATTTCCCCACATGTACACCTCCATAGTTTATGCAACATTTGGGGTCCTAAGAGGATCCTTGATATGGTCCACCTCGGCCCCGACCTCCTCTGTTTGGTCCCCCTCAATAAGATAGACCTCTATGGTGATTTCCTCCTCCTCTTCCCATGCCATGGCTATGAGGCTTCTTCTTATCCTTCTCTTTTTCCTTGCCCTTGGCGATGGATGCATCAGTCAAGCCCAAATATCCCAAACTATGCACAAGTAGATTCAATTCATGGTTAAGGACTCAATGAAATGTTCAATCCTCTCATCTTCATCAAGGTGACATGCATGACGCCCTAGGAGTCTAAAGGCCCTAACATAATCAGCAACAGATAAGGTTCCTAGGGTGAAGTTATTGAACTGCTTCCGCTTCTCTTTTCTGGTAGATATGGTCATGAACCGAGTAGTAAAAATCACCTTAATCTCCTCCCAAGTCATAGGGGCAGCTGGAAGTTCTCATGTATGGAAATAATTTTCCCACCACAACATTGCAAACCCCCTGAGTTGATAGATTGCAGAAGTGACTTTATCTTCCTCAACACACTTAAGGGCTCTAAAGGAATTTTCAATAGATAAGATCCAAGCATCATCTTTATCTAGGACTTCACCTAAATCTTCTCCATGAAAGGCTTTAGACTTAAGTTTGAGGAAGTCACTAATGGTAGTTTTAGGGTTTTTCCTAGATGAGGAAGCTATGTTATTGGTTTCCTTTAGGGCTAGGGCATGCATGGATGAATTCCAACATCACCTTCTTTTGTTCCTCCCATTCTCTAATAGCCATGGTCTTACTAGGGTTTGAGTTAAATTCACCACCAGAGTCATCATTAGTCCTCTTCTCTTGGATCAAGTTTTTGGAGGCATCTGCAAGTTTGTAAATCAAGATATTATTTAGTTGATTGTTTGAGGTAGATCATAATGCAATCAACAAAGTTTTATCAATCACAAAGATATATATATATTGATTCTTCATGTCTTTTAGTTGTTCCCATTTCTCCTAACAACCCACATAATAGAGAGAGTATTTCATTGATCATGGTCGAGAGAGAGAGAGAGAAAATAGATGAGAAGCCTAGTGTGTATCATTTACTAAATGGTTGGCTGGGGTAGTCCTTAATAGAGAAAATATAAGAATATGGATTTCTCTAGGATAAAGGGTGCCCACTTTAACAATAATTGTTTTAGCCAGGTAGATTACTTGTGGCGGGAACCCTAGACACTGTGAAGATGGATTGAGGGTGATTATGCCAGAACCTTCCACAAGTATCCTTCTAGACACCACGACAACATATTGTAAAATATGGGTTACCTCAGGTTTAAATAAGGTTACTAAGTATTTAACGCACATACATTGACCTATGCGCCCGTTCTGATATCATCTATCATGGGTTAACAATCTAACCCCAATCTACACTTTAGACCCAAAAGGGAATGGTGTACAAAGGGGTTAAAATTTCCCATCCCTGAGTGGATCAAACACACAAGTATATACATGCACCAAATAACAAAGATTTCTTAAATAAACTAGGTGTTAATTACATAGGGGCCCGAAGGCATATGAGTACTACAGAAGAAAACTTAATACATTAGAAAACTACTTGCAGAAGAAAAAGAGCTAAAACTAAAAGTCCCATTTAACTTTAGCATCCCCATGAAAGATCTGATTTCGTTTGGCCATCATATTGAGTTGAGTCATCATCATCATCATAAGCAAGAGTACCTAAAAAGCATTTAAAATTGGTAGACATAATCACAATATAATAATATATACTACTGAGTATGCCTATGTGTCTTTAAATATACCTCTCATTACAAGACTTTGCAATAAGATAAAACTAATACTTGACATAAATAAACAATTATAACAAAGACATATATTTGAACAAAGATGTTTATAAACAAAGGAGAACACATATTTTAAGCACATTTTACATTATATATCTTGCATCTGCCTACCAATGGGATAGATGCTTTAAGGTCTCATGATCTGCTTACCAAAGAGATAGATCATTCACATGGTGATCTTCTTACCAAAGAGATAGATCACTCCCAAGCACTATGCTTACCAAAGAAATATAGTGTTTTAATATAATGGACTATATATTTTGTTCAGGTGTTGTAATATACTTATAAAAAACATCATTGAAGTTGATCATACACATATACTTATTTCAAACAATATCATATGCCAAGTATAGTAAATGTACCATACAACCATATTCCATAGTAAGCCAAGTAAGAGGTAAAGCGTACCATCTACATAGAAGTGGGGAGTTCAGAGATGATCCTCACTAGTACCTTTGTATTCCTAAAATTATGAGAGGTTTTGTACTAATTAGATATGTTGGCAAATTCATCATTTTATTCTAAAGGAGTAAAAGTGGTTCTTTTTCTTAGTTAAGGTCATGAGTGTAGAGTATGAGTCATGGAGTACGAATTTGAGTCCATATTTGGAAGTATCATGTCAAAGTAGTATTTCTAGTTGATTTTGTTGGTCTTTAGATCATGATAGATATTTATAATACTTTTGGTAAGAAAAAATAGGGGAAAAGAGTAATAAATCATCTTTGCTAGTATTTGAGACACATAAATTAGAATTAAGTGTCTTATTATTATCTAGGCACAAAATAAGACAAAAAGAGGAATTTGGTGATTTATTCATGCTTGAGTATTTTCTAGATAATTAAACAAGGTAGAACCATATTTAAATATGAGCATTTATACGAGTCAGATTTAGGGTTAATTGATGTCATGATCGTGATTCTCATAATTTTTTGATAAATATGGAGTATTGGCTTGTATTTTTTCGATAATCCTACTTTTATAGTGATTTTTCCAAGATCAGGGTATTAACTGGCATTTATTGAAAAAAAGGATAAAAAATGAAAAAGGGAAATAACTGGGCCGCTTGATGCTTAGATCCGTTAGAATAAAACATGTGTCCAAAGATAAAAGAAGGAATTGGTTGAGGTGGATTAACCTTACTGGTCCACATAGGATCCAATCAGCAAAGTGGGTCCACTTTTCTCCTCCTCCTTCAAAGCTTGCTTGCTCTGTCGTCAACTCCGGCAAGCTCAGGAGGTCATTAGAGGGCGGCTCATGTGCAATTGTCTGTGTAGTAACCTTCACGAAGGTCCTCTGGGTCAGGGTGGCAAGGTCTCAAAGCTTGGCTTCCTTTTGGGCGTAGAACCACCAAGGTGACCGAAGAGGGTGGTTTAAGGTGAAGAAGAGGAAGACAAGCTTGACTCAGGAGGTCCCAAACCTTCGTGATGCACCATTGAGATAGTTGGGAGCTCCCTAAAGCCTGAGGGGTGGTCGAATTGGAATGGTGAAGGCGGTGGCTTCCTGATCAGTGGTTACATCGAGTAGGAGCTAAATGGAGCGAGTGGCATTGAGGGTGGAACCATCGGGCCTTGCTCTAGAAGAATTGGGAGGTGGGGTGAACCAAAGGGGTCCTAACTAAGCTTTTGAGGTGTTTATATAGGTGGGAGGAGGACAGAGCAGGAGAATCCCAATTTGATTTGGGCACACTAGAGAAGGTGGTTGCTGGAGATGATCGTGGAGGTAGTGCGGGTCATCTTTGGGAGTTGTGTGAGGGATTGTCGGGTTTGTGGAGACGAGGTGGAGTCAGTTCCTCAGTCATTTTTCTTTGAGAGAGAGTAGAGAGGGAGGTCATGGTCAGTGTTCATGGTCTTCACCTATAGCCATTATCCCATGGATTGGGCAGAGGTTGAGGGTGACTCATCGGCCATCTGATCCTCCCTATATATGTGGCTACCCCATCAGGTGGTTGAGATGTGATGCATGGATGAAAAAGGGAGGCGTTACATATTAATGTCACGTCTAGGTAAGATGCTATTCAATTGACCAACATGTGAAATCAAATAAAATGTAAATGATGTAGAACATTGTAGGAATGTTTAGAAAATCATAGAGAGAGCTTGGAGCACTATATTGACATAAAATTTGAAATGTAACCTCACATTAGCAAACCCTAGATATTGGCAAAGTTCCAGATCGAAGATTAAAACTTTGATTGGTCAATATATCACTCTTTGATATTAGGGTTTTAGGGTTGAAATACTATAAAAGAAAAAATATAAAAGAATACAAATTTCACCTTGTCACACAAACTATGGGTATCCTTCCACCTTCACAACCGATGGCTAGGGTTTTCATATTCTATGATTTTTTGTGCTTATATTTGAAGGGTTAAATGATGGTTCTCTTGGTTTAACAAATGATAATTTCCCTTTGTCTTTGGATCAACATTTTCCCACATGTTGTTGTCAATCGATGGCCTCACTGATACTCACGACTGATGGCTAGTCTAGGTCACCAACCAATGGCTGATGTAAGTCTCAGACGATGGCTTCTTTTGACTCATGATCTGATGGTCCAACTGATGGTGGCACTGAGTGCCACAACTGATGGGTATTCTGACGATATCAACTGATGGTGTTATCCATGTAATCAACGGATGGTTTTCTTCATATTACCAACCAATGGTTTGCTTTAAGTATACAATTGATGGTGGGTTGTAACCCCACAACTGATGGTGCTTCTTTGTCTATGGAAACTAATGGTTTTACCAGTTTGAATGGTGACACACTTAGGTCACAATCCAATGGCTTTCTAAGTGGTTTGTTTTGAGTGATTGCTTGTGCTAAAACCAATGGTTTATCTCATCTCATCCAATGGTTTTGGGTTTGATGCTTGTGGCATGTTGGGTTGGTTTGAATGATGTTGAATCTGATGGAGGTTTTCTTTAAATCATGTAGTTTTATCTTTGTCCTCGTACGAAGGAAAGGGATAGTCACTATAACGAGTGGATGAGTAAATCTAATGTAGCATATCTGTTTAGGGCTATACACAATGCTTCAGATTGGATAATAATCCTTGTTTATTCTATTTACATAGAGATGACATTTAGTACACTAAAAGATAGTAGATATGTTTATGCTATGGATATGTTCATGATTGTAGATGTGTACATACAGTAGTCATGCTTATGCTAATAGATATAATGCTATTGTAGATTAGGAATATAATGCTAGCTATCACATGATGTTATCTATGCTTATACTGCTAGCCATGCTTCTATAGTCAGACTGCTTATACTACCAGTCATGCTTATGTAGATAGTGCTTCTTGTGTTGTTAGTTCTACTTGTGGTGTAGATTTGATCAAACCGTTAGACATACTAATACTTCCAGATATGCCTATTCTTCTAGACTTATTCATGATGATAGAGATTCTATGATACTAGACTTTCTTATGATGTTAACCATTCTTATGCCACTAGACTGCTTATATAGTTAGCAATGCACATGATGATAGTCAAGCTAATAATGATAGTTTTATCAATCCCTTTATACACCTTCTTAATCATGCTTGTTTTATTCTTATATGTTTAATTGGTTTGATATACTTAAACTGTTTAATTACTTAACTTGTTGTAATCAATAAGCGGTGTTGAGAGTTATATCTCTCTCTAGGACACAGGTTCTCACATGTACAATGATGTAGGCCGAGTTACCTTTTTGAGAAACTTTAAAGTGCATATAAATCCATTATACTTACCTATAATTTCTGGTTTATTTTACTAAAAGAAAAGAAATCATTACATAAAAAAATTTACATCAAAGTTAGTAATATAAAATTGGCTATTATCCAATTCATTGAAGTTTGAGCTGTATGACATGAAATCTTCCAAAAAGGTTTTTCAAAATTTATCCATTGGCATGCACATATGGATATGAAATGATCTCAGTATAAATTTTAGATACCCCTGAATGGAATGGTCAAATCTTCCTCAAAAAGTGGTCAATATATAACGTTAGGAAACATTCTCTCCTTTTCAAAAATGACAAATTGAATTCTAAAAATATTAATAAGGATAAGAATTGAATTTTCTTACTCGAGAATACTAGGGGAGTTGATGATTTAGATTTTATATGCTCCCCCTCTATTCATGCATATGAACTTGTCTTATTAGTCTTCACAAAATATACAACACTAACAATTTCCATTGATTTCCAACATTTATAATAATATGCAATATTTTCCTATTTTAATCCATTTTTAAGATATCCAAGCTTTATCCGCATTGGTCATATCAAAAAGTGTGGGGCTGACAATAAAACTAAATGTTATATCCAAACATCCAAAATAGGATTGAGCCATTTCACACGGATGCATTTCCACAATTTTAAATCAAGTGATGCTTAACTTGACTGAAAACAAATGTTTTTCATTGATAGCAAGTTTTGAGTACAAAGAGAAGAAATGAATACAAAATGTAATACAAAAAAGCATACATTGAGAAGAAGCATGAAATACAATCCTCGATACACAAGTAACCTATATAGTACATGTTGAACTCACAAAATATAAGTAGTAAGACACTCTAGACAATAAATTTAGTTGTCGAGGGAGGGTTAATAATCTTTCTGTTCCTTTTTTTGCGTCGAGTGGAAGAATAATAGGGAGGGATCTCTAGGACTTCCTCATATAGACCTTCTAAGCCATTGAGGGAGTCAACATCAACATCAACATCATCATATTCATCATTGTCAATGTTCTCATCATCATCAACCAAAAGAAACATGAAATACAAATTTTGAAATGAAGAACTCCACACAAAACAAGAATAAAATGAAAAAAATGAAATACATACACTCATCATCTTTATCATAGTCACCTTCGTCATTTTCATCACCAACCACCTCATTTACAAAGTGTACAGTGAGAGAAAATATGAACTCACATGTAAACTGAATAACTCCACACAACAAAGCATGCAGTGAGAAGAAAAATGAAATAGAAATCCTTAGTACATAAGTGGTGTATATAGTACACGTTGAACTCACAAAATATAACAAAGAGGACAATTTGGATAGAAAATCTAGTTGTCCAGTTGTGGTTCATAGTATTTGTCTTCCTTCTCTTTTTTTTTGGAAAATTGGGTAAGTATATTCCAAAACCCCCCAAAAGGGGGATAAAGTTACAAGTCACACCCTAACATGTGACTACAAGCTCCTAGGAATTGGTTACAACAGATCCCAATTCCTAGGAATTAAAGGTGACAAATCAAAACTTGATTTAAAAGTAAAATACATTCTTTTAATTTCTAAAGCAAGGAGACTGAAGATGACAACGAAGTCTGAGACGCCACCATTATGTAGCCTATTGTTGCGTTCAGCCCAAACAAGGCGTATAGCACCAGTTATAGCCAAAAGTTCAATGATTTTAGCATGTCTGGATCTCTTGCCGATATCAGCAAGGCATTCATAAAGAGAATAAGAAGATCTGATGTTAAGTTTAAGCTGTGCTCGACCCCAAATCTATCTCCAAAATTTGCAGCCATCAAACAAATGTGAGACCGAGTCATTATGTAAACCACACAATAAGCAAGCAAGGACAGGAGCGCCCGACCATGAGATGATTTTTTCCAAAGTGGGAAGGACATTGATAAGAGCTCTAAAGCAAGTAAGGCTCCACCTTGGATAGTGCTTGGAGGACCATAGATTCTCAAAAACCTTGTCTGATGGTCTACGTTGTCTGCAAGAGTCCCAGAGATCCCTGTCCGCCCACAAGGAAAAAGAAGGCCAAAGAGCAACCATGTGTTTATGACAAGTAGAGCCACAACTAGATGTCACAACCAAAGAATTGCCATATCTGCTAGACATCCATGTGCTCCATATGCACTGTGTTTGAGTGAACCTTTTAATGCGTCACATAGTGTAGAAGTCAGCTAGTTCGTCCAGTCTTTTGAAACCAAGACCACCTTCAGATAAAGGGTAGGCCAGACAAACCCAACATGAGGGATGTGTGGAACTATCCCATAAGAAGTCAGAGAGAAACAACTCCATCCTACGTAGCACAGTAGGAGGAATATCACCCATACGAAGCCAATAGCTAATCAAACCCATAGCACAATGTTTGATGAGAACAATGTGTCCCTCCATAGAGTCTTCCTTCTCTTTGCATAGAGTGGGATGATCATAGGGAGGTATCGCTTGAACTTCCCCATATGGACTTTCCGATCCATTGGGGGAGTCAACAACACCATCCTCCTCCTCATCATCTACCACCACATCTACATCTATGGAAACATCCTTTGTCACCTCAGACTCTTGACATGTCCATCTCGCATGGAATTGGCCTCATTCGTGTAAACACAAGATATGATGGTCCAATATTGGGGGTACGTGAGTTTGGATTTCTAATCAAAAGCACCTAGTTTATGAGGAAAACTAGATGAGGGAACCAAAACCATAGAAAGGTCTAAAACTTTAGGTGGATATGTATCGAGAAAAGCATGTGAAAAAAAGTAAGGTTAAAACATGTAAGGACAGGCACGTGTCGTCCAAATTAGATGAGGTGAGTCATGGGATGATTCAGAAACATAAGGAGAAGAGTAGGCAGTAGAGGATGTGCATTGTATTGCAAGCTAATGGCACAACTTAACTGAGTGTGAAAACATAACTATATATTTTGAAGTAATTGGGATTATGAGTCCTAACTTATCAAACACGGGGAGTAGTGAGGTAAAACAATACTATTAATTCATATCAATCAACTAGGATAAGGGAACGTTTGCATTCGATTGTTTTGAGTAAAGATGAAATAAGAAAAACGAGTTCTCTGTTTGGTAAAGCGGTGCGATTGTCCGGGCAGCAGTGGGGCAAGGTTGGGCAGGTTGCAATAGCTTGTAACCATTGTTACCAAACGCAAGATCACTCACCGCTTTAAATTTGTATTGTTTTTAGTTTTGACTAGCATTCAATGATAGTTTTTTCTCACCGGTCAAAAATCTTACGGTGATCCGTCTCACCGCACCATAGCATTGGCTCACCAATCGTGTTGCCAAACGCTGCATAGATTAAGGTTATTTGAAAACTTTCAGAGACTTACGGTTTCACCATGACACACATTGCCACTGGATTTTATTCACTTATGATTAATTATCATTAGTATTGAACTAGAGAGTTGTATCTAACTATAAGGAGTGGGACCTGAGAGGGATCCACTCCTTACTAAAATTTGAGGAATAAATCTGTGTAATCCAAACACACTAACAAGAATATTGGAATAGGTATAAATTTTTCATTTCTCAAACATGGTATGAAAATGACCAAAGTATAACAGTGGAATAATATTTTATGACTATATTCAATTTATGTAAGATTGCATAATATTCTCCCACTTGGGGTTTACATGAAAAATAACTTCATGATCTAGGCATAGGGATATCTAAACCATCTCAAGTCTATCTCCCTGAGTCTTCTCCTTTAAGATAAGTCCATGTCATCATGTCCACCATGTCCTTCACCTAAGGGGTTGGAAGCATACCTCGCAATAGAACATAAAATGGAAGTTGTCATTATAAAAATTAGTATTCGCATAAAATATGGATTGAGAAACTTTAGTAAAAAGGACATCAAATATAACAAAGTTTCCCATCAAAGAGGAAAAGTACCATCCAAGTGGATATCAAAAGAAAAAGAATTTCACTAAGATGATAAGTAACAAGTAACACTTACCACTAAACAAAGGTATGACGTGCCAAAAAAGCACACATAAATATTTTAGGGCACATAACCAATAAACAATCATCATTAAGCTACACGCATGTTAGATAAGAATAGCACTAGTTTACATATAAAGTTGGTGGCGGTTAGGGAAAAAACCCATAACCTAGTAGAGAATGGCTTCTGCTAGACTCACAAAAATATAACATCGGGTGGAAAGATTCACCCTAGGTGGAAAAGTGTTCTCATATATATAATATGAGTCGAAAGGAGCACTCGGTAGGAATAAAATCCAAAAAAAACCAAAGCATTACATTACTTCAGGGATGTTGAATCATAAAACATACATAATGTAGAGGCAAGTGAAAGTTTAACCATTAAAATAGAGTAAATGAGATTTCCATCACATAAATGGAAAATATGATACGTACACAACATAAGTGGATAAAATAGTTCATATCCATAATTACAGATTCTTCATGAACTAAAAACAATTTAGAGTCAATAAGAATATCCAAAAAAGATTCATATCATCTAACTCACATGATTCAAACTCTCACTGGAGAGAGACAAACATGTATAAAGTATGTTGTCCCAAAGGACCAAGAGAGAGAGTGAATATAGGTGATTGATCTATATGAATAATAATAAGGAATGCAATATACATCAAGATAGGGTAAAATTAGGTCAATTGCTTAATATAGAATATCAAAGATGCAACATACCTCGGATAGAGTCTATGAAAGTTTGGAGTCAACCCTAGATCCAAGATAGGGTCTTCAAAGCACCTATTAAACATATTATATAGAATTCGAGTTAGTTTCACATTAATTACATGAATCCTAAAATTTTCATTCTTTATAATTGTTCAATTAGATTACCAAAGCCATATCATATTACATATTATATTTTTCTAATTTCATAGCATATTTTACTTTGGTTTTTTGAATTATATATTAATAGTTATGAATTTTAGAAATTATAACCAATTGGGAGAATCCTTAAAAATCATATTTTTATTGTATGAAAAATAATACCATCATGTAGAGAAAATACTCATGATTCCAAAACATATTATTTTATTTATTTTTCTGACCTATGGTTAATTTATGGTGAATTTTATAAAATCAAGCCAATCAGACTTCAAAGGAAAATCGCCTATAAAAACCTTGTCCTTTTATAGAGGTGGCCTGACTAATCTGGCCCAATGAATACTCATCATATGGTCAAGGCCCTCCCAAAAGAAAGCTTGACTGAGATTCGGGTGAAAGTACTAAAACACTCTTATAGGAAAAGCAACGAAGGAAGAATATAAGGTAGAGCAAAGACATCATCAACTATCATCTTCTTCCACTTTGTTACGTGAGAACCAGAATCAACTCTAGAAGCTCGAAATCATGATATTTTGACTTTTAAAACGTGTCCAAGAAACATCAAACCAATGCCATAACCAACTTCCTTGCACCAACCTGATCCCAGTGACCTTTGGCTCAGGGTAAACGATGATCAATTCCATCTCCAACCCATCCTCCATAGATGGGGAGACAGGGAAATGTTGGGATGGAGAAAACATGAATACAAATCCCAAAAGTGACATTAAATAGGTTCACCAAGATAGTACCAACATCTATCACGGGAAGAATGGAGGAAAACAATGCCTCAAACCTAGAATCACACCACGACCCAAGACAAGAAGAAAAAATCACAATAAAAAAGGGGTATTGGAGTATACCTCAATGAAAGACAATGTGATGATAAAGGAATCTTCATGAGTGCTAATCAGGGCTTCTGAAAGCTTCTTTACAACCTACAGATTCGAGAACATGGCATGGGCCTTTGTCCACCGGTCTGAGTTGTGTCGCCAGTCACATGGTGATAGGCTAGACAAACCAGTGATTGGGAACACAAGTCAAGGATGATGAGGGGAAGGAAGCAACATGAAACTACTCCAAGAAGTAAGACAAAGGTGCTAGAGGGGTTTTATTTGGGTTTGAAACCATGCATATGTGGGGAGAGGGAAAAAGGAAAGGCATAATGGGAAAAATACAGGATTCAATGGAGACACTCGTGGCCAAAGAATTTGGGATATTAAAACCCTAGAAAAATAGGGAGATAAGGTGTGGAACTGGTTGAGGAATGCAATGGGGAAGGAAATAAGGAAAAAGATGAAGGATCAAGGGAGAAAATTGAAAAGAAATGTCGGCTACAGCGTGTGTAGTGTGTCGCAGAATACATCTGGTTTCCTCTTTAAGGTGAGGAAGGGGAAGATACAATAACATCACAATCAAGAATCTAACAATCGGAGTCAAAAGCAAAGTCTAGAAGAAAGTAATAGACATATCAAATGTATCGATTGAATATCTAGTATTGTAGGCATTAAAATCCAATTTTCTTTGTTTAACAAATTGGGGGAGCAACCAATGTTCAATCAATGCCAAATTTGACACCTTGCTTTATTAAGACATGTTGAATCTAATTTTGAGATTTGCTTCTACTTTTGGAAGCATTTTATTATTTATTCAATATTGTTGGCATTATCTTATATTTAATTTCCCTAATAAAATTAGTATAGTTAGGATTGTTCAAATAATGTGAAACTTGTCACCCAAGCTAATTGGGACCAAAGTTACAATTTAACCATTAGATTTGGATTTTGGAAGTTCCTCTTATGAGCTTTATTACAATTAAAGTTTTAGGATCATCACCAATATATTAATATACCATTACATAATTACCATATTTATTGTTACTTAGAGTCCCATTATCTTCAGAGTGCTACTATGGGAGTTATCTTATATTATTATGCACAAATTTCTATCTTCTACTTATTTAACATATTAGTTCAATATTTATATGGATGTTGGCACATTATTCATATTCATAATTATGAAAAATCCAATTTTTGTTCTAAGACATGTATTACTCACATTATGCTTATTATTAGACATATATTAGACATTATGTGAATATTATTTAGCAAAGTTGGCATATGTGACATATTTCATGAACCCATTTATATGTTAGCACACATTCATATCATTATGTTAATATGAGTGTATTAGGATACATTCTTAATCTTGTTTGGTCAATTTTAGATATCCAAGCATGCCAACCTCTTATCCATGTGATTAAGGTTCCTAGAGTCAAGATGCTAGGTTTTGGTATGTTACAACACTCCACCCCTTAAAGAGGATTTTGTCCCCAAAATACAGCAATCCTTACTCTACTAACCAACTACTCTCCGCCCCTTAGAAGGTTTAACCTAATAAGACAAACTAAATAACCCTTAAATGTATTAGGGTTTCTTATGGATCTTTTCCTTGTGAATACTTTATGTGTTGTTTAAGATGTTCATAGGTCATGCAGTCAACTAAAATGTCATATCCAACTAGGGTTGAGCATTAGGTCATTGTGTTGCTTAACCTAACAACCTAAGGTGCATAGAGTATCCAATAAGACACCAGGTTCCAAAACTTCACAACCTAATGTAGTCAAGAGGGTAGGTCAGCTAAAACTTTATCACAAACCACATATTCCTAGTCACCACTTCATAGTTAAACTAGGGTTGAGATATCTAATCTAACTAATTCTAGGGTTTCTTTATCAAGAGTTAATGCATCTCTTAATTATGACTTCGTTCAAGAAAATCTCAAAAAATCCAACAAACCTATTTCTATATGTATTGTATTATAAAGAAAATAATTTTATGTCAAAAAATTTACGATATAAAACTAAAGATTGGTCCCAAAATCAAAGCAAGAACCAAGTTACAGTTTCCCATTTAAGATCTCCATATCAAGTATTATTTCATTCCCATTCTAGAGACCATTCTAAAATTAAAATCTTAATATTCAAAGATAGATGTCACCACCAACCTATATTATAGGGTAAGATCATATAAATCCTCATCACATTAGTATTTACTAATCATGATTCTTATGTGTACCTCATAAGATCCTAAATTAACATTTCATTATCTCATAGGTAAACTTCTCACATAAAGGGTGACTACGTAAGTTAAGGGTTGTAATTAGGGAGACAAAATTGAAATAGTCAGAATTGAATTACTATGGCTCTAATACTATCTTGTAAGGAGTGGGACCCTGGAGGAGATCCACTCCCTACTTTATTTGAGGAAAAAAACCATCTAATCCAAGCACACTACCATGCATGTTGGAATAGGTGTAACTTTTTCATTTCTTCAAATAATGGTATGCAAAATGACAAAAGTATTGTAGCTAAACAATATTTCATGACTATTTTCAATTTATACAAGATCACATAATATTTCCCCACTTGGGGTTTACATGAAAGAAACAACTTCAGGATCTAAGTCAATGGATATCCAAACCATCTCAAGTCTTTCTCCCTGAGTCAACTCCTCTAAGCCAGGCCCATGTCATCATGTCCACTATGTCCTTCACCTAAGGGCTCAGAAGCATACCACAAAAGAGAAGACAAAATGAAAGTTTCAGCATAAGAGTTGATTTATTTCCTTTCCTCCTTTTGTAGATAGTTATATATATAACTTTTATAGAGATAATATGAGATGAATACTAAATTGCATCTTTTCTTGATAATCATGCATGTCCTTATAGTTACTTCTGGTTGTACTTGTTTTTCTTACTTGGAAGCTGACACAAATAATATTAGAAAATGAACAAATAGTAAGTATCATGTTTTTCTATTTATTGTGTTGAGTTTTTGGGGTTTCCCATCATAATTGATGTTTTCAAGTGCTATATTTTTGCTTTGTGCTTCTAAGGTTTATTTACTTTTACATATACTCAAAAAGAGTAAAACACTTACAGATAACAAAATATATGTTGTATTTGTGTACTTTTTACCACTTAGGGGTAAATGTTATGTACTCCATATGTAACTTCATTTATTTAGAGTAATAAAGAGGAATTTACTATCCATATTTTAGTAATATTGTACCATTCATGTTTATAAAGATGTGGTTGAATGACAACATCATTATTACCATTGTTTCAAGAATATTTTATTGGTAAGTGTTGACTTCAAATATATTTATAAGATTTTGAAACAAAAAAATGTATTTACAAGGGAAACTACACCTCAAACCTATAATTATTAGAATTTATGCTTCTTTATAGATATATTTATGAAGGCCTTATGATGCCTTTGTTAGTGTATTTTTTAGGATCTATTTTGAGGGAAGTGCATTATTTAGGGAGGACATGATTTTTAAGGAATATCCCATAACTGATTATTTTGTAAGGGTCTTCTATCACAAATTTGTGAATGTCTTGTTACTGAATAAAAAGAAGTTTTTGGGAATAATATGCGTATATATATATATATATGTGTATATATATATATATATATATATATATATATATATATATATATATATATATTTGTGTGTGTATCTTTATGTGTGTGTTTTTGTGTGGCACTCTCCATGTACACACCCTATTACATTAATAGTTTACATTTCTCAACATGATAACTAAACATGAGATATATTGTTAAAAGAAAAAAATATTTTCTAGACATATATTTTGTTTCACGTTATTCCTTTCCAATTCATTTTCATGACATTTCTATGAGAACGTATATCAACACTTCGACATATGTTTTAAAAGATGAGATTTTAGGAGTTACTATCAACACTTAGAACTTGACATGGAATATTATCACACACACAAAAAATTCGGCTAAAATTTTTAGATTTCAACTTAACCAACGTACGACAATTCCATCCTCAAGCGAACATATCTTATCATAATATAGTTTAGGATTGAACCAAAAGGATAAGATATTTATGAACTCTTGGGAAACAAAAAGGCAACGAACACTTTTTAGCAGTCTGTAGAGGCTAGTCAAGAAAGTAGTTTTGTCTAGTCGATCGACTGGCTGGGTCCGAGATGCTTTTCAATGACCTGACTAAGACTTTTAATTCGGTGAATGGATAATCCAATCAGGTGAGTAGACTAGATCCAAACATATTGAATCTAATCAAACATTTCACTAGTGCATTCCAATCAGGCGACTAAGCCAACCAGTCAACTGATTGGTGATCTAGTCCAGTGAGGCGAATGGGTTAGCCAGTGGATTGATTAGGTAGATCTCGGACTGATCAATCAACCATATTTTTGAGACAATCGATCGGTCTATCTTTTCCTAAAATCGAACTTTCCAATCGGTCAATTAGGCTTAGTCCATTAATGATTTAAATGATTTCCTAAACCTTCTAATAATTAATTAATCATGTATCCATTATTATACTCCTCTTCTGTATGCATCCTATGCGAGTGACCATATATGATATAAATTATGTTATTAGTGATATCTATAATCATAATATGACCACACAAACAATGATTCATATCTAGTAAGACTTTATTGTCGTCCAAGTAACTAGAGAATTTAGATAACAACTTCAAGCTAGTATTGTGACTAGTTTTATAATGATTGTATAATACATTTGTCTCTTATATCCAAATTGAATATGAGACATGGAAACATCATCCTCTTAATGTGCAGTGTTTCTTCTTTGATTTAGAGTAGAATATTTGAGATACATATGAGTTGTGCATCACATATTGACTCATATGAGCTTATCTTGTAACCATGATATCATTCTAAAAGGAGGGAAAAGTTCATCTATCACAAAACTCCACATGTCATAGTGCACCCAACCCTTATTCAGGATCACATTCAGTAGTGTTAAAGTATACCAAATAATATGTGATAATTGTTGTGACTTTACGCCAAACAACCATATTCACCATTGTCACATGGAAACAAGATCATAACTTCCATATATGGCTTCCATGTATCATACTCAAGTTGAATCTATCCAGTACACTTAGTCATAATAGGTACATATGTGTTTGACTTGTTATCCAATGTCATGACTAATGAGACGTAGTCATCATTTAACACACATACTAGTTATGATGTATCATTTTCATCCTAATTTCCACAACAATATCCGACTAGGGACCTAAAAAAGAATTGATACTCCCATCATACACATGATCTCATGTTCATGTACTCAACCTGAAATCTCATGTCATTGAGTCATATATTTTGAGAACATAATTATATTTATTTATTATCGCATATTATAGAAAAGGTGTTGTTAGAATAATTGTATGGATATTCCCTTTATTATAAACAAATCTGTTTGATAATGTGCCATTAAAATCATCTTATAATTGACTTTCAAGGTATACTACCAAAATTCATACCGTCCATGATATATAGTATAGAACATAAGGGCATGGTTGTATTTATAAATTTTATCCATATATTTCATTTGAAAATCATCAATTTTATGTGTTATATGGACCGACACATAAATGACCTGAGACCTATATTTGTTTGGTTCGATGGGCTTGCGTAAAAAAAATTCAACAATACATGCCAAAAACTAACACATATCCCAGTTCACAATAT